>CM061525.1:4317500-6717500 GCA_030068015.2 Neoceratitis asiatica | reverse complement strand
TTCCGTCTTGGCGGGTGCAAATCATCGACACGTTGAAGAATTCGTTATATTTATGTCTGGAGGTTCATCCTCCGACTGTGAATAATAGGACTTGGCCACTGTGAAGTGATACGTGACAGTCATCAAAACTAAAGTTATTCTTTGAGGCTGTTGTCTCTTTTTGTTTGGACTAACTTTTGATTATTATTAAAAAAAAGAAGTTTTTTATTTGTTGCTACATTTTCGTAAGCTCAACAACCACCGAAGCTTTTATGTTCAAAATCAAAACAAAAATTTTGTTGAAGTCGATTTATTTCTGAAAAAAAAAACTATATTCACCCTCCATTTTGTTACCAGTGTGAAACATATTTTACTCACTTGCATTATTTCAATCAAAGGCTGAAGGATAGATGGCGCTAAATACAAAAACCTCTAAAATCTTATTATATTATTATTATTATTATTTTGTTTAAAAAACAAATTTGTAGATACAGTAACATCTACTGGGTATTATGAAAGACGCAAATGCTCAGTATAATTTCAATAATGCGCCCAAATGTAGGCTATGGTTTTATCGTATTTAATGAAATTTGCTATTCGCTAAAAACGCTTTTTCAGGTAAATTTCGCTTTCATCTGTTTTAAAAATTTATTTCTAAAGTGTTATCCATTTAGTGGATCGAAAGTGAGGGCTGTATTTTGACATCCGTCGAACTTAACTGTCAAACCAAACATGTTTTGTTTTAGCTAAAAGTCAGTCATTTATGAAAATGAGTCACCTAACAACCGCACATAACGATGAAGTTGTTGAAACCTACTATAAAAGTTGTTATTCAAACAAGACCACGTTTCGTGCTTTAAGAGGAGATTAGGGTGCATATAATTGTCAAACTACTCAAGGAATTGGTAAAATTATTACATTCACATCCATATGAAATCCAGCTCACATAATAACAGAAGCTATCTGACCATTCACAGCGCCGTAGTTAAGTCGATTGGGAGCTTCAGTGTATCGCGATTTTTTCAACAAAACTTCCTTCAGCGGCGAGGCACATTCCTCACAGCAAAATTGACTCAGCTGGGGCTTCGAGAATCCTCAAATAATTGAAGAGAGGCTACTACACCCATAAAAAACCTACTGTCTGGAGCGTTTTTTGGCCGGCGGTGCGATTGGAGCTTACTACTTTGAAAGCGATAACGCCGAGACTATCACTGTCATTTCGGAGGCTTATAGTCGTTTGATAACCGACTTTTTGGGGTGCAATTGAAGAACACGACTTGGACAATATGTGCTTCCAACAAGTTGGTGTCACATGCCAAACAACATGAGCGAATATGGCTTTATTGCGAGAGAAATTTCCCGGCCACGTAATCTTTCGTCTTGGCGATGTCAATTGGCCACCGAGATGATTTGACACGGTTGAACTTTTTTTTGTGGGGCTGCGCGAAAGACCGTGTTTATTCGGATAAACCTTTATCCCTTAGTTTTTAAAAACCGACATTCGTCATGTTTTCTAACAAAGGATTAGCAATGCTTATCTCTACCGTTAACATCTTGTGAACGAGTATTTATTAAAAATAAATAATGCAAAATGCTGAATTGAAAAAGTCACATGAGAACGTTAAAGAGTGTCATCACGAATCCTCCCATGTACATTTCTAGTGCAAATTTCCTTTAATTTTTTTTTTTTTTTTTTTTGGAAAAGTGGTGACTATATATAAACAATTAATATTTTTTTAAGTGGTATAAATATAAATGCATTTTTTTTTTGTAATTCATTAATATTAATGTAAATCAAAAATGAATTAAGCATTTTAAGAGTAAAATAAAAAAAATTGAGTAGAGTTATTTGTATTAAATTATTATTATTATTTTTTTTTTCAAATCGTTTTTATTTTATTTTAATACACAAACAATTATTTGTAGCGTATAATTAAGTGCATTCAACAAAAAGTTAAAACAAAAATATTTAAAAAAATATTGCATAGTAAAAAAAATTATTTTTAAATAAAAAAAAATTTACATTAAAAAATCAAAATAAAAGAAAATAAAAAAATTTCAAATTTAATGGCAAACACAAGATTATTTACATTTGAATGTGTGTAAGAAACAAATTCATACAATAAACTCTTCAGCAAAAACCACAAATTAATTGAACAACAACAAAATATGCCAATACAACAACAGAAAAAAGTCCTCGCGGCTGGATAATGATGCCGTTTCGGCGGAAAAAGTGCAATTGAAAACGCTTGAACCGTAAATGGTGAAATACTGATATTCATAAAATATTTATTGACCCACTGCAGCCACTTAAAAAAAATGCACAAACACATATACATACAATTGCATATATGAGTATGCGTTTGTATGTATATATTTATATGCAAATTAGTACTCAATACCCCGTGCATATTCGCTGCATAATTATCCACATCGAAGTGCAATTACCAAACCATATACACATACGAACACACACACACATACATACCTTTGAATAGATACATGTTTGCATGTATTTCATTGCAATTGCACGCTTGTTAGCGCTGGGACTCGGATTAATAATGATTAAAATGTGCACAACGGTCGGGCGAAACAATTGGCGAAACTAACAGCAGTTGATTAGGCAAGTAATTGCCAATGTTTAAACTGATATGTGCATCACGCATACATACATACAGTACACACTCATATGCATGTACGTTTATCAATCATTTGATGTGAGCTTTAAGTATGAGTGGCGAAGAATACCCAGCAAATATTATATGGTCCATTGGAGTATCTATTGGATTAGTCCACTGTATAGCGGCGTAGGACCAGCTCACGCCCTGCTAGCAGCATTTGTTAGCCGACCAGTCTCGTAGTTTAAACATCGCTATTAGTGCACGAAAAAAGTACGGTCAAACTGCCCGAATAGGCCGAAAATATAACGGCCATAGCTGAGAGTGTACACGAAGACCGTGGAGGGTCGCTTCGACGCCGTTCGCAGAAACTCGGACTGACGGACGGAAAGACTTGGCGCATTTTACGTCGAGATCTTAAATTGAAAGCGTACAAAATACAGCTTGTGCAAGAACTGATGGCGCCCGACCTTCCCAAGTGACATCGCTTCGCTCTATGGGCTCTTGAAAAGTTCCAAGAAGATGCGACGTTTTCGAGCCAATTTTTGATCAGCGATGAGACCCATTTCTGGCTCAATGGGTATGTAAACAAGCAAAATTTGGGACGAAGAGCAATCTAAAGAGATTTAAGAGCTACCATTTCATCCAGCAAAAACAACGCTTTGGTGTAGCTTATGGGCCGGTGGAATCATCATCCCATATTTTTCCAAAAAATTTACCGGTGAGAACGTAACCGTCAATGGCGATTGTTGTCGCGCCCTGAAAACCGGTTATGTGATGCCTGAGATTGAAGCTCGTGATCTCCGCGACAACTGGTTTCAACAAGACGGCGTCACTTCCCACACATCGCATCAAGCAGTGGATTTACTTAGAGAACACTTCGGTGAGCAGATAATTTCACGTTTTGGGCCGGTCGATTGGCCACCAGGATCATGTGATATCACACCGTTAGACTTTTTCCTGTGGGAATATGTAAAGTCTAAAGTCCATACGGACAATCCCGCCGTTACGCCTAGGGGCAAAACATCATGCGTGTCATTCGCTAGTTACCAGTGAAATGCTCGAACGATTCATCGAAATTTGGACTCAGCGGATGGACCATCTGAGGCGTAGCCGCGGAAAACATTTGAAAGAGATAATCTTCAAAAAATAAATGCCAAATAACGTTTTTTCTTATGATAATAAACATTTTCTATTAAATTTGAATTTTGCGTGCTTTTTTCTTTAAAAAATTAGGGAACATTGAAATGGTTCACGCGTTTGATTGACTAGCTGAGCTGATTTAGTTATGTCCGTCTGTCCGTCCTTTTGTCTGTTCGTCCGTCCATTTGAACCCAAATTAGTCCCTCAGTTTTTAGGATATTTTAACCAAACTTGGTGGGCAGACGCATTTATAGGTGCGTTTAACGGAGCAGACCAGATCGGACCACTACAATATATATACGAACGATTTTTCGGATATAAAGTTTTTAACTACAAATCCGTCAAAAAAAAAACAGAGCGTGAATTCGGTAAATTCAAAAAAAAAATTAACTGGAAATAATTGAAAAAGAATTTTATAATTTCCAATAAATTTTAGATGTTCAGGAAGGGTATAGAGACTTCCTACATGTCCATCGTTAGTGTTTTTTTTTTTTTTTTTTTTTTTTTTTTTTTTTAATTGCTTCATTATATTATTTCAACATCAAGAGTTCATCCAAAAGAATGATTAAGCACAGCATTAAAGTCTCAACGGTAATCAGTTTTTTAATTACACTCAAATACCGAACAACGAAGAGTCCTCACATGCAAACGAGTAAGCACACATCCCTAGTGATTTTTTATATGACCGCTAATGTGAACACACACATACATATGTGTGTATACACAATATTTATGAAAACTTCCAAACAATTGTTTTTTATTGATTTTAATTTCTAAAATGTTTTGGCGTGATTGCGTTGAAACCAATTTCAAATCCCTGTCGTATAATGTATAGTTAGGGTGATAATTAAAATCCTCAAGTACTTAGTAAAAACCTTTTGTGCTAAAACTTTTTCAACAGCTAAAATGTTTCTGTTTTCTTTCTTAACGAGAAATAATATAAAGAAATCTCATAAAAAGATTTAAAACGCACAACAATCCCAAAAGAATTACACGCGTTCATTAGCCTAATGATACCAGCTTCATTAGTGATAGACATGCAGAGGTCCCTCAGATCAAACCAAGTGGTTTGATACTCTATGTATCTCTAAATATATAATGAGTAAAATCACTTGGTATTCATCTAAACGTAGTAATTTATTTGTATCTGAATCCATTATATTGGACAAGAAAAAAATTCCTCCTTCTTTGTGATTTAATATGATAATTTTCGAATTTACCTAGAGATAAGAAAAAGAAGAAATAGAAGAAGAACCAAAAATTGATAAGAGCAGAACAGAATGAAAAGCTGAGTTGATGTATCGATATCATTTAGTTCATTACTTCACCTCTTATCTGTGTGCCTCTTTTTCAACTTTTTCTTTTTTTTTTTAATTTTCGTAGGCACCACTTAGCCAGCGCAGCCGCTGTCATCGTCTATCGCACAGAACTCAGTGATCCATCATATATCGTTATATGGCCGATTTTTGTACGGGGTACATACAAAAATTTTAGAAAATATTTAAGAATTACAAATGCGTGAAAGTACAAGTGTTTATGAATGAATACAGTAGACGTGGACCCATCAAGAGGTCGTCATTGGTATTATACGGTGGGTTTTTTCTTGTTTCTGGATTAGAGAACAAAAATAAATATTTCTCATTAAAAATCGCTTTATTGTTTTTCAAAATAACTATTCTCCATAAAGATCTATATACTTTTACATGCGTTTGAACCAATTGTCGAAGCACTCTTACCATTCTAATTGAGGTATCTCTAAAATATGCGTTCTGAACGCATTAGACGCCCCTTCAGGTTTCGAAAAACTTTGGAATATTAATATATTTTTAACGTACCGAAATAAAAAGATGTCATTTGGTTCCAGGACTATACTAACTCATCAAATTTGTGAGAGCGCGCATTGTCGTAGTGAAGAGGGTTCCGTCTTCGGCCATTGGTTTCCCTGATTTCTTGAAAGATAACTGACAAACAAGTTATTGTGTACCGCTCAGAATTTACTCTTCTGCGTTAACCTAGTGGTATAGTTGCGACATTTCCATTGGCTTGGAAATACATCGTGCGCGAACAACTTTTGTTGGATTCGGCTGTTCTTGAAACACCCATATAGTCGACTGCTGTTTACTTTCGGGTTCTTACGCATAAATCCACCATTCGAACATTCGACACGAGCTTTTTTTGAGCGATTGACAAATTGTGTGGGATCTAATGTGAACAAAATTTGCTTTACAACCATACAAATATTCATGCAGTATTGAATGTGCACTGGTCTCACTAGTATATATAGTTGTCTCATTCTCACGATAGATCACATGAGGATATTGTAATATCGGCTTGCGCACAGCATCAATAGTTTTCGGAATAACTGTTTTTGGACGACCTTCACGAAATTCCTCTTGGAGTGATCTACGACCTCCATTGAATTCACCATAACCTCGATAAACACTGGTCTTTGATAAAGCTTCATAGATAAAAATTTAATTAAGTTCACCGAAGCACTGTTGCTGAATTAATCCACGTCGGAGCTTGTAAAAAATAAAAACGCGATTTATGCCACTTTTTTGGCGAGATGAATATTTAAAGTTACTGTAAACGAAACAAGTAGCGCTCGCATGTCAAAACGTTCTGAGTGTGTACAACATCAAAAATGTCCAACTTTACCATAAAGTTGTCAGTTGACAGATTGCTATACTAGGATTTTCGAATCTCGAAATATAAGGAGAAATCTCCTTTAATACAGTTTCAACGCTATTTTTTCAATACTTTACAAGAAATGCAGGGTTTCGAAGATCGCATAATCATAGCAACAACTCATCGCCGTAGCAATAATTGATATAAATCATGTAGTAGCAACATAAGATATAACATATTTACGTCTATATATGTATACTTAGAGCTCATCATAAACGCAGAGTGAGTTCCTTAACATGGAAAGAAAGCGCAAATTGTTTTTAATTAAAATGTTTCTCATTATTTGATATATTATTTATTTTAGGTCATTGCTTAAGATTCCAAATAACCGAGCATACAAACATATATACATAAAATCCAATTATCTGCTGCTATTAAATTGGTTAGCATTGCGCAATGCTATTCGGAAGGCCTGGTGTTGAGTCCAGGTTCGACCAACATCCAAAATAAAAGAAAATAAATTTTTCTAATTGCGGTCGCCCCTCGGCAGGGAATGTCAAGCCCTCCGAGTGTACTTCTGACATGAAACAAAAGCTCCTCGTAAAAAATCTATCGGCCGTTCGGAGGCGACTTAGAATAAACTGTAGGTCCCTCCATTTGTTGGTAAAAATACCAATACGCAAAACCACAAACTGGAGGAGGAGCTCGGCCAAAAAATACTTCAGCGTTAAAAACTCTTTTACGAACATTTACTACTCATACGTCAATGCCTTCAAATTTATGCATTGCAGATATTAAGTATGTTAGTATGTATGAGTATGCACGTACCTGCATTGTGTATCGCTACTGTAGTTCCTACGACGAAGGTTAAAATTGAACTCTTTAGTTATGAAAATATTGATTGCATGCTTTTGCACAAACACACACAAGCATTTATCTATGCATAAATATATATGTATATATAACGGGTGATCCATTTCGAGGTTTGCTACTTTTCTAAATAAAAACGCACAGAAATTTCAAATTTAATGGGAAATGTTTATTGTCATTCGAAAGAACATTCTTTGGCATTTATTTTTTGGAGATTATCTCTTTTCTCGCTACGTCTCAGATGGCCCATCCGTTGAGTCCAATTTTCGTTGACTCGTTCGAGCATTTGGACTGGTAACTGGCGAATGAGATGCGTGGTATTTTGCTTCACAGCCAGAATCGAAGCGGGATTGTCCGCATAGACTTTAGACTTTACATATCCCCACCGGAAAAAGTCTAACGGTGTGATATCACACGATCTTGGTGGCTAATCGACCGGCTCAAAACATGAAATTATCTGCTCACCGAAGTATTCTCTCAATAAATCCATTGATTGATGCGATGTGTGGGATGTGGCGCCAGCTTGTTGAAACCAAATGTCGCGGAGATCACGAGCTTCAATTTCAGGCATCAAATAGTCGGTTATCATGGCGCGATAACGGTGACCATTGACGGTTACGTTCTCACTGTCATCATTTTTGAAGAAATATGGACCGATTATTACACCGACCCACAAACCACACCAAACCGTTGTTTTTTCTGGATGAAATGGCAGCACTTGAATCTCTTCGGGTTGCTCTACGTCCCAAATGCGGCAATTTTTCTTGTTTACATACCCACTGAGCCAGAAATGGGCCTCATCACTGAAAAAAATTTGCAACGAAAACAAGGGTTTCGTGAAACTTTTCAAGAGGGAAGCTTGAGCGGCTTCAGTTCCTTCATAAGCTGTATTTTGTACGCTTTAATTTTAAGATCTGGACGTAAAATGCGCCAAGTCTTTCCGTACGTCAGTCCGAGTTGCTGCGAACGTCGCCGAATCGACTCTCCACGGTCTTACGGTCTTCGTGTACACTCTCAGCTACGGCCGCTATATTTTCTCCACTGCGTGCTGGACGTAGTCTATTCGGTCGAATATTATCCAGTAATAAATGCTAGGTCTCAAGATGGGTGATGGTGTAGCGAATAGTACGCTCCGTAGGCCGATTATGTTGGCCATTAGTTGAGCGAAGCGCGCGAAATACATTCTTTACACAACGTGAATTTTCGTAATAAAGTTGAAAGATTTGTAAACGTTGCTGAGGCGTAAGTCTTTCCATGATGAAATACCCGACAATACTGAACAAAAATAAAATGACAGCTTGACACGACTCGCGTGTGATCTCTCAAAAAGAAGTCTATAGAAAAAAGTACCTTTACCTGGATCACCCTTTATAAATATACATACATATGTACTCGTATGTACGCTAGCTGGTGCTAATGCCATCGTGCCGTCGCTTGGCTACAGCAAGTTGGCTTGGCTTGGCTGGCTGACTGTGTGCCCTATTTAAATATTGATAAAACATTCAATTCCCATTTCGATTTTCAATTGACTTACAACAACAACAAAGAAAAAGCAAGAACAAAATTATAAAACAGTATAAAAATAATATTTGCACATGAAAAATGAAAAACTAATGGAATTTATATATTTATATCAAAAATATAGTTACATATACATATGTATATGTATATACTCGTACATATGTGAGTGAATTATTAGCAAATGCAAATTTAGTTTCGCTATTTGGTATTTGTTGGAAATATAAAAAAAAATTATATTCGGAGCAATTTATATACTTAAAAAATCGTTTTAATTAATTATTTTAGCTTTTTTAGAAAAAATAATTTTTAAACAAAAATAAATTAATAAAAAAGGCTCAAATAAACATAAAAATATCCTCCACACACATTTAGGATATTAAAAAAAAAAAATTTAATAGCCATATCCTGTGCTCATTACCACTTTACACCCAATTACATCTGAAACTAATTCTCCAACTACTCTGCCTCCTAATGGTCTCTCTCTCTCTCTTTCTGTGTCACCCACACAACCCATACCCGGCTCCCATATTTATTTAGAAGTGTAAATATTATTTTGCCGCAGCACATCAAAGTGAATATTGTTCCAGGGATATTATTTATAGTGGATAATATACATAAATATATATGTACCATATGTTTGTATATGTGCAATTTATAACTAGTGTAATATGTAGTATGCAAATAATATCCTTGAGTAAATCAGCAGCAACTAAAACCCATCCACAGCGATAGCATAGTTAACTATTGTGTGAGAGAGGGAAGAGAGTATTGGAGAGAGAGCGTGTGGCTAAGTGATTGGCAAAAAGCACGCTACAAGCACCTAGCTTTGAAGAATTTGCTGGATGGGTTTACGGGAACTGTATATGTGCGCGTGGAGAGCGGACGCGGTCACAGTGTGGGAGGAGAGCATTGAGGTCGGCAGCATTTTATTAAGTCAACACTGTTGTACACAATTTAGTTGTATTGATAGTTTATTTGATTTGTATCTCTCTCTATGCGCCCTCTCTCTGTATTTATGTATCAACTATGTATTCATTTTCTCATATTACACACATACAAATGCACACGTCCATATGTTATGTATGAGAGCGTGCATGCATTTATGTTTAAATAGATTTTGTCCTTCCACTATCTATTTGTGCCACATGTTGCAGGCAGGTTATTGGTGTGAGTTAGGTTCGATTGAAAGCTATTAATGTACGTTCATTCCACACTACACATACATATATACACATACATATGTGTGTTTGCAAATTTATGTGGTTTGGCGTTTCGTGTCCAACTACAAAGTGATTTATTTATTTAAGGCTAAAGTGATTGAAAATTGATCCGCCGAGGGACATTCAACATAAGCATACTCCAGCTCCGCTGTGCCACCACCACTTGGTTGCATGCATGCAACAGCAACAGCCGCTATTCATTGAAGGGTTATTTGTTTAATTTTAAGTATATACGTAAGTATGAGTATTTAAATAGAATTTGATTTACTCAGGCGAATATTAATTCGTATTTAAGTATTTATTTGACGGTAATAAGCTTGGCGCTTAGGTTTTAAGCGGAATCTATCCTTTCAAGGAAAGTCAAAATTTCAAATTAGGGGTTATTCATTTAGTGGTTTCGAAAGTGGAGGGCTGCTGTAAGTGAAGGTGTAGCCGAAGACCCGAATGTGTCTATTTCGAGACGTTCTCCAGAGCTGGGACTTTCTTACGGCACATTATGGCGTATTTTGCACTTGGACTTGCACAAACATCCATATAAAGTCCGCCTCACACTACAACTGAAGCCAGCTGACCATTCTTAACGCCATAGTTACGTTGATTGGGTGCTTGAACGACAAACACTGGGCCGAGATTTTCCAAAAAAAAAAAATTCTTCAGCAATGAGGCACGTAAATAAGCAAAATTGTTGCCATTGGAACTCCGAGAATCCTAAAATAATTGAAATAAGGTCATTACACCCAAAAAAAATTACTGCCTGGTGCGCTCTTTGATCCGGAGATGTGATTGGTCCTTACTTCTTTGAAAACAGTCTTGCCTGTCACTATTAATTCACAGCTTTAGATCCTACGATAACCGACTTTTTTGCCCTGCAATTAAAGAACTTGACTTGAAAATTATGTGATTCCAACAAAATGGTGTCACATTCCACACAACACGTGCAAATATGGCTTCTTTGTGAGGGAAATTTGCCGGCAGCGTAATCTCTCGTCTAGGTGATGTCAATCGCGATGACACCGAGACAGTGCGATTTGACACCGATTGCCTTTTTTTTGTGGAACTACGCAAAAGACTTTTTTTATGCGGATAAACCTTTAACTTTTGAGCACTTGAAACCAACATTCGGTAAGTTACGGCTGAGATACCGCGCAATATGTACCAAAAAGTGGTCGAAAATTATCTCAAACGGATCGAAGTTTTCAAAAATTCACGAGGCGATTATTTGCATGATGTAGTATTTCACATATAATGCCATAGTTAAAACTTTATAATAAAAAGCGATTTCATGAAAAAAAAAAAAACTTATTTCATTTACTTTACGTTTATTTTGGAAACCGCAAAATGCATAACCCTGCATAAATGAATTTGCATCTTATCGCAGTTATCCCTTATATTGTTTTTCCACTCTGAGAGCACTAATCAACAACTTGTTTGAAATGGAATTGGATACGAATTTGCAGATAAAAAAAAGAAAGAGGTCGAAAATTGTTTAAAAAAAAAATTTATCCGACTAACTATGCATTTAAACCCATAAAATACTTCTGAAAGCAAGGTAATAAGAAACTACATGTGGGCAGCGACGCTACGATTGTGATATGAAATGACTCTCATTTGTATAGACGTTCCAGATCATCACCATGCACCGAAGTTTAAAAAGACCTCTAAGGAAAAGATCGATGCTGACCAACTTTTCGTAAATTTTAGCTCGTACGATTGAGTAAATTTGACGCCAAGCAGCACCAAGCGCGCCGTAATTATCAGAAAGAACCTCTCCGAGTTTAATACCTTCCACTTAAAGCTGAAAAAGTAATATCAGCTACATAGCAGAGAAGATACAATCTCTACTACAATTCTATACCTGCGCAGAACTGTTGGCGTATGCCCATTAAATGGTTTTAATTGGTTTCAGTGCTTTTAGTGTATGCGAACAGGACATCAAACCAAAGGTCATCAAACCAACATTCGGCTGTTTCTAGCCTTGGCTCCCACGTCACTGCCGACAGTCATAACTTTGAAGCCGTAGATAATTTCTGTCTAACTAAAGAATTGCGTTTCATATAAAGGGTGATCCAGGTAGAGGTAATTTTTCAATCGACTTTCTTGACGGATCACGCGTGAGTTGTGTCAAGCTGACTTACGCCTGAACAGCATTAACAAATCATCAGCAGAACGTAATCAAGCACTGAAGATGGCGGTTCGCCGAAACCGGTTTGTTACAAAACCAAAATTGACAACTTTATTACGAAAATTCATTGAAATCGTACAAAATACAGCTTGTGCAAGAACTGAAGCGGTTCGATCTTCCCAAGTGGCATCGCTTCGCTGTATGGGCTCTTGAAAAGTTCCAAGAAGATCCGACGTTTTCGAGCCAAAATTTGTTCAGCGATGAGGCCCATTTCTGCCTCGATTGCCGCATTTGGGACGAAGAGCAACCTGAATGGATTCAAAAGCTGCAATTTCATCCAGAAAAAACAACGGTTTGGCGGTTTGTGGGCTTGTGGAATCATAGGTCCATATTTCTTCAAGAATGATGCCGGTGAGAACGTAACCGTCAATGGCGACCCCAGTCGCGCCATGATAACCGACTTTTTAATGCCTGAAATTGAAGCTCGTCATCTCCGTGACATTTTGTTTCAACAATACGGCGGCATTTCCCACACATCACATCAATCAATGGATTTACTAAGAGAACACTTCGGTGAGCATAAAATTTCACGTTTAAATTTTTGTTAAATTTTTTGTATTTTTTTTTTTAAGTACTGAACCTCAAAATGGATCACCCGTTATATATATTTGGCACTTTTTAACGGCTAAAACGATTTTCGAACCAGCTCCTCCTCCAGTTTGCGGTTTTGCATCTTAACCAGCAAATGGAGTGACCTATACGCAATGCTAAGCACACGGTTGCCTACATCGCGTTAAATTCAATAATAATGCCAGCCTTGAAATCCATTTAAGAGCCACACTTTACAATGAGTGCTACTTTGAACTCAGTAGACGGGTGACAAGTAAGATTCTCCCTATCCCTACCCTTTGTTATCCTATCTTAAGTTTCCTATCATATGCTATCTATGCTATTCTATCCAATTCTATCCCACCTTGTCCTATGCTTTCCTCTCCTATCCTATCATATCTTACGCTTTGCTATCTTAGTCTGTCCCAAGCAAGATTCTGAAGTGAAAATTTGCAGGAGAGCTAAATCAGAGTCGTCAGATATAAATTCTAATACAATATTATGCAAGAAGAGACCTCTTGAAAATGGATATTGAGTTTTACATATATTTTTCATTTAATTCACTTTTTCATGGAATGTAAAAAAAAATAACAAAAAACAATTTCCAATGTAAAAGCAAAGTTTACTTTGAAACATCAAGAATTGGCACTCAGCCAAGGTCCAGAGTCGAGCCAAGCCGCTGCTTTTAATCAAATGTGCTCAGAATAAAAGAGAACTCGTTCATTAAGTGCACACAATAGTGGGGGGGGGCAAAAGAGAAGAAAACTGAACTGAAAATTGAAAAAAATGCAATATGTGCCAAATGAGCAGATCGATGAGGTTAAAGGCGGTAAACAAACTGACAAACAAAGATATACACTTAAAGAGGCTCATACAACCGCATTTGAATTCGAACGATGTGGGGAGGGAGCGATGTGGTGAGCGAGGAAATAGAAAGCAAAATTATAGATAAAATCGTGCTTCGTGCTCAAAACTAGGACAATATGCTCGGCTGGCGATAAACACGTGGCGCATAAAAGCAACAACAACCAGCCAACAAGCAATAGGAGCAATCCCACGCTATCGATGTAGGTATACAACGCATTGGCAACTCTCGCTCTCATAATGACGCTCTTACCCAACAATGGCGTCGATAGTTTCATCAGAGGCAGCAGGCTGCAGCTGTTTCGCTATCTATAATGAAACTATTTTTTTTTTCAATTTCAATTTCGATTTCTAAGCGCCCACCCCACACCGGCTTCCGGCTATCTTCGTAAGTACTTGCTATTATCTGATTGTAATTTAGCAGTGGCACCAGCAGCTTTGAACTACTTTTACGTGTATTTCGCGCTGTCCCACTTGATTTCACAACATCGATGAGTGTCCATAAGGTTGGAAGAGTCCTTCAGAGTCCCCACCTACACACATATGCATACATAGCCGCTTTCGTATATATTTGATGTTGTAATAGTGCATATGTATACTGTAAGCAGTCAGCAGCTTTTCAATGTCTGTGTAAATTTCTTGCCACGTGCACACTCTGCAACTGTGCAATTCAATCTCATAATGGGTAGTACAATTAGTAAAGAATTTAAGACGAAAATCCTTTGCTTACTGGAATTCACTTCACTTGTTGTCTTCCTTCTCCGCTCTGCAGCGAGAAAGTAATTATTTTCTCTCTAGAATATATCGATTTTTATTTTTCTGTATTTTTTTTTAAACAACAACAAAAAGTAAAGGATAACGGTACATTGCATCAGTTTGTAGGCGGCTTAACATGGTAAATACGAGTATCTAGGAAAAGTGCAGCTCAAAATAAGTTTGAGCATACATATGTACATAGGTATGTATTGCAATCGAGCTTTCACATATTTAGACAATTTAGGAGAGCATGTGAAAGGAAGTTAGTAAATATGTTGTTTTAAGTATTAAAGGTTTCTGGTGAAATTGCTTGAATATTGATTTTCTTATCTGGCGATCTTCTTTCCTCTTGTACTGTAGTAATTACAAAAGCTTATATGAAAGCAAGAATGAAAAGCTTTGATTTTAAGTTGCACAATTTGCACATTTTAACTGGTAAATTTTTACTTTCATTCGAGTTTAATGACTTTGAGTCAGCATACTTTAATCATTACAAAAAAAAAATAAGATTAGAAGCTACACTTAGGATGCAATGTAGAAAGAAATGCTAGCCTCCACTGTTGTTCGCATTGGCATTGAGCTTGTTATTTATAAACATTCACTTTAATTGAGCTTTCGGATTTTTAATTAAGCTTTCATCTTTTTCGGAATATAGAAATGAAAGGTGTATATTAACTGAAATATTCCAAATATCCTCGAATATTTGCATTGATTAACATCTGTTGGGCTCATATCCCCTGCCATTCTAGCTGTAAGAAGCATTAAGCATAATTGTAAAACCTATTTCTCTGAAACAACTTCACTTCCGTAAGTCTGCGGACTGTACAAAATGTAACCAACAGTAACTCAATTCAAAAAGATTCTCCAAAAATGTAAGGCATGGCTGCAATATGTAATAAGTAGTGCATAGTGAATAGCGCTGAGCTAGATTTTAGGCTATCCTTCTAGCTTCCGGTTGTCTGTAGTATTTTCCAGTAGAAGGTATTCGCGGTAAGAAAGACCGCAGAGCTTACTAACATCGCTACAAGCGACTGCATATCCAGACAAAAAGAACATTGTGTGAACGGAATAGTTGATGAGATGGCAAAAAGTACCAGTCGTCCCCGACCAAACCAGTCCATGAAATACGAAAATCGCTCAAAAACTTTTTTATAAAATTTCCGAAAGGACTGAGAAACGGAATATGGTGGAAAATATCCACTTTTTACCCAGGTGGTCCCAAAAACACTGCAAAACAGCTAGTAAGCCTAATGACAGAACACAACCTACTGGCATCACACGCGAACAAAATGAACATTGGTAACAGAGACACGTGAAGCAATTGCAGGGGAAAAGACGTGAGTGAGACGCTAGAGTACGGAATCTCTTTCTGCCCAGCCCTAACAGGAACTTGTCTTAGACATCTAGGAGCTTCGCTATTAGCAGAAGACTAGAAGAGGTTTCGAAACCGGACAGCAAGGCCTTTCTAAAATTCGCAAAAAAGTGTCGCATGAGCTTAACTGCTTTACGTTGAGTTGAATTGAACCATCATCTGGCACTACTAAGGACCAACAGGTTTATGGAGCTCTGCTGAGCTCTCTCGCAAACATAATCCACTGTTAGATCTGCAGGTACATAAAATTTAGCATTCATTTTTACATAGAAAAGTTGTTCTTCGCTTCTCTTCGTTGAGGAGAATCACGTTGTTAGGCCCTTCCTATGAATAGACTTTATTTCCTTTCTTTAAACTGGTTGGCTCATGAGGTAAAGAGTGAGATAGGAAATATGTGCCACAGCTGCCCTTAAGGTTGGGTCAGATTACAGGTATATAGCCGTCATCTACAACGCCAAGGTTTATTTGCAAAGTTTAAGAGCTTCTTCATATCCAGCCTTCAAACTTATTCGAGCTCTTTGAATTATTACGACCGTAGAGATCTGAGATTTCCTCAGAAAAATTTAAGGAGGGTTCGTAAAATCATGTTTTTATTCTGTCCTTCCCTTATTTTGGAGTTGGTTTGCATTTTTGAAAGTTGGTGCTATTTCATTCCGCCATTTTCTGGGGCACTTTCATAGCGGCACTTAGTTCAGAGATGCAAGATGTCTGCTAGCTCCTTCTTTACTTGCAATAGGGCTGTTGTAAAGTAGATGGGACCTAAGTTCTAGTGGTAAGACAAACACTCCTTGGTAAAGTAAGGCACTATAATATTTATTGGGAATAGCTTGAGAACAGTAGCTCCCAGCAGGGAAAATCTAATAATAATTGCCACATTCTTGGTGGAATTGCAAAAATTTGTGCTAGTGGTTCAAAGCTTGAGGGGAGAGTCGTTGGTGGTATATTCTCACGATCTCTAGTTGGAGATTATTTCAAGCGGAAATCTCTGCAACCATGAAGGCAACAAATCTGATTGAAAAAAAATTTAAAAATATATATATTTTCAACAACATGGGACAACAATATAAGTTCTCAGCTCCCTAAACTTAAAAATTGTGATGTACTGACGCAGATGTCTTCAGGAGGTGACCAAAAATCATTCACAATGATCCCTGTGCATACTGGCATAGAGTTATTACTAGCCACTGTCTGATAAGACTGTATGCAGAAAACTAGAGACATGTTGTGAAAGATACTTCAAGAGCTACATAGCTGGTGAGGAGCAGGAAACAATCACTTATTTTCTATACGTCTACCCTTCTTTGAAGAGTGAAAGTTCAGAACCATATTTCTTAATTATCTATACGATATAGCTGGCGTCGAGGTTATTTATGAACAGAGAAGCCTGATGGTCATGAATTTTTGACACCACAACAGATCTTATTCATTCCGAACTGTAATCAATGTGTTTCATCAGTACTCACACACTCTAACGTGCTTAACCTTAGAGGATGGTTCTACTTTCTAATACTCACAAAGCTTTAGATGAAGATAAAACATCAAATAACACTACACACTCGTGGATACCTTTGCGTTAATCGGTTTTTATTAAAATCAGGTTCCTTATTTTTGGTTTCATTTTAACAAATTTGTAATTTCTTATCCGCCTAACGTGCATACAAACATGGATAGAATCTATATTCCGCCATGAAATTTTTTACGGCCCGTCTAATTGCAATTAGCACGCGGCAGCAATTTTTCATCGCACATTATCGAACCACTAACGCGACCATTGGTGGCGATCGGTCGGTCTGACGTACGATGTGCGTTGCATAATTTAGTTAATAAAATTAAAATCATCGAATTTCCAGCACTAATCAAGAGCCATAGAAAATTTTATGCGAAAGTCGGCAAGTATTTGTGGCGAAGAAACAAAAATAAATTAAAAATTTATGAGGACTAGACTTTCGGCCGGAGGTTTTGCTTGACTTCATCTCCATCATTTTTTGTGTTACTTCTTTTCTTTCTCCTTTTTCTAGTAATTAACAGCATTACTTGCCAACAACAAGCGCACCCCTGTGCAATCAAGCCATATACAACAAACCAGTGAGTTAGCGGATGTAGCAAATCGCTCGCACGTGCGCTTAGAGTTTCAGCTCACGTTTTATACCCCCCAACGCGTGCTTCAATGATTTTATTTTTACTGCTCACAGTTAATGCGCACACACCCATCCAACAGGCTATGGGGAAATCGTTACCTGTGGCTATGTGTGGGAGTCGACACTCTATGTGACGCAAATTTGAAGTATTCACGAGCTTGATTACAGCATTTAGTAGTAGATGTTAAGCGCTTGTAGGCTGCTGGGTGCACGGAAGTCAGCGTACACCGGACGTTAAGCATTGCCCGGCTGGCATTTCACAAACTACAGACTGAATTTGACCAGCTTCTGCGCCTCCCAGTCTAGTCCAACGCGCGTTAATCTATAATTACACTCGAAAGCTGGTAGTTGTGGCGCTTTTCGCTTGAAATTAATTTCTAATTGTTGTTGGCCATTGACTTTCAATGAAAACTCATGTTGTCCATAGCAACGCATCGTCGGCGCGCGTTGATTCAACGGATGCGCCAGCCGTCTTGTTTGAAAGCATGCACGGCTTGTACATCCGGTTTAGAGCGAGTTCGACGTGACGGAAACACAATTTTCAATATTTGTATTCAAGCTTATGTATAACGAGCGAATTCTCTCCTTCTCTCGCTTTTAATTAGTGGAAAACAGCGCAATTTAATTTTTGCTGGAAAAATATTTGTGAATTTTGCATTGAGCTTTTTTCATGATTTCATGAATAAATAAATCAACATTATGTGTTAACGAAATAAATGCGCTCGTGTGAGAACATACACACTTATAAAGAAAAGGGGCATCCATTTCGAGGTTCCCTACTTTCTTTAAAGAAAAAACACCGAAAATGAAAATTTTATGGTCCATCCGTTGAGTCCCATCTTCGATAACTCGTTCGAGCATTTCGACAGGTAACTGGCGAATGACACGCCTGATGTTTTGCTCCAAAGCCCGAATCGAAGCGGGATTGTCCGCATAAACTTTTAGACTTTACATATCCCCACAGGAAAAAGTCTAACGATGTGATATCACACGATCTTGATGGCCAATCGACCGGCCTAAAACGTGAAATTATCTGCTCACCGAAGTAGTCACTCAATAAATCCATTGATTGATGTGATGTGTGGGAATTGGCGTCGTCTTGTTGAAACCAAATGTTGCAGAGCTTCAATTTCAGGCATTAAATAGTCGGTTATCATGGCGCGATTAGGGTCGCCATTGACGGCTACGTTCTCACTGGCATCATTTTTGAAGAAATATGTACCGATAGTTCAACCGGCCCACTAACCCCCACCAAACCGTTGTTTTTTCTGGATGAAATGGTAGCACTTCAATCTCTTCAGGTTGTTCTTCATCCCAAATGCGGCAATTTTGCTTTTTCACATACCCACTGAGGCATAAATGGGCCTCATCACTGAACAAAATTTGCAACGAAAACAAGGGTTTCGTGAAACTTTTCAAGAGGGAAGCTTGAGCGGCTTCAGATCCTTCATAAGCTGTATTTTGTACGCTTTCATTTTAAGATCTGGACGTAAAATGAGCCAAGTCGTTGCATACGTCAGTCCGAGTTGTTGCGAACGATGCCGAATCGACTCTCCACGGTTTTCGTGTCCACTCTCAGCTACGGTCGCTTTATTTTTTTCATTACGTGCTGGACGCGGTCTATTCGGCCGAATATTATCCATAATGAATGCTGGATCTCAAGATCGGTGATGATGTTGCGAATAGTGCGCTAAGTAGGCCGATTATATTGACCATAAGTTGCGCTAAGCGCGCGAAACACATTCTTTACAGAACGTAAATTTTCGTAAAAAAGTTGAATGATTTGTAAACGCTTTTCAGGCGTAAGTCTTTCCATGATGAAATGCCAAAGAATACTAAACAAAAATAATATGACAACTTGATACGACTCACGCGTGAACTTTAAAAAAAATGCTATTGAAAAAATTACCTCTACTTGGATCACCAGTTATTAAAGGTATCGTCTTTAATGACTGACGGATCAGCACACACAGCCTTAACCACTAATTGTAGAAACATGAAACTTGGAGGTGTGTTCTGTGTACGGCATAGGCATCTAATAAGAGAGAAACCCTGGTATCGATATATTTGAAAAATTCGTAATTTATGTGTTAATTCACTTGATATTTGGAGCAAAAATAGCTTCTTGGTTATGTTAATACATAAAAAAAAAAATTTTTTATTGTAACTATTTGAAATTTCGAGTCGCGCGTAAAAGCTATCGATTGTATATAAGAAAACGGTGTCATAATAACACTTTTCCGAAAAAATCAAAAAACTAAAAATTCCAAGAGAAAGGAAACAAAATTATATGGATCTGACCCTCAGGAATTAAAAAACTGTAAAGAGGAACAGAAAATGCTTTAAAATTATATTACAACACATATAAAAATTCAATAAAAATATAAATTCTTCCAAATATTTAAAATTTTCAAATACTTTAGACTTTTACCTATGTAAAAAAAAATCTTAACCTTTTACCAATTGTTTTCCCAATTGAAACAATAATTGTTTAGAATAAAGAAACCATCAACATAATACAATTGAAAGCAATTTTGTTTGAAAATGTCAAATTCAATTAAAAATATGAACAATTAAAAAATTTATTTTTATTTTCATTTTTTTCCTGGAATTTTATAACATTGAGTGCTAACAAAAATTTTAGACCACATCAATGGTTGAAATTCAATTTAGTACAAATGCGAAAAACAATTACATTTGCATGTATGTATGAGTGTATGTGTATGTGCAATATGAATATGGAGAGAAAAAATTCTATTTGAAATTGTATAACAAATGTCCAGAGTTGTTGTTGTTGTATTCTCTAACGAACCAACCGAAATGGGAGTAAAGTGGGAATATAGAATAATAAAAACTTGAAATGAAAAGCAAAAGAAATAAATATAATCTTGTACTCACATACATAGGTGTATGTATGCATGTATGCGTGTGTAGAGATGTTTTTATGCAGCTTTTCTTTAGCAATTAGGAGAAATTCAATTTTCATTGATTTTTATAGTTAAATAAATGTATTTTTTGCATATATATATATGTGTGTGTGTGTGTGTGTGTGCGACTGTGTGATATCTCTTCAAACGTAGCAAAGCTGAGATGAGCTGAGCAGCTAGTAACGAAAGGCAAAAACAAACTCAAAAAAAAGGAAGAAGAGCTGTATTCTGCAATGCCGAAGTCCTTATACCTTTCATGAACATATCAAATTAATTGCAAAATTGCAAAATTCGTTTTGGATTACTTTCAGTGTTAATATTAGCATGAATTCACAGCTTGAGAATATAAAAATTCACGACTTTTTGGCGGATTTTGTACGCTAAACAGCATATCTGAAAAATCGGTCATATATAGTGGTCCGATTTGGCAGGTTCGGAGAAATGTCGTATATATGTGCCAGTGCATCTGCCTTCCAAGTTTGATTGAAATATGTTTTCTCAATAACTCACGGACAGACATACATGGCTAAATCAACTCACCTTGGCATTCTGAAACGATCGGTACATATTTTGGAGGGTCTATCGTTTCTCCTTCGGGTACTTACATACCTCTAACAAAAAGCTAATAGACCATTTCATGTACATGAAAGGTATAAATATAAAAATATGGATGACATAAAGGGTGATCCAAGTAGAGGTACTTTTTTCAATAGACTTTTTTTGACAGATCAAGCGTTACTCGTGTCAAGCAGTCATGTTATTTTTGTTCAGTATTGTTTGGCATTTCAACATGGAAAGACTTACGCTCGAACAACGTTTATAAATAATTCAACTTTATTACGAAAGTTCACGTTTTGTCAAAAATGTGTTTCGCGCGCTTCGCTCAACTTATGGTCAACATAATCGGCCTACTGAGCGTACTCTTCGCAACACCATCAGCCATCTTGAGACCCAGCATTCATTATTGGATAATATTCGACCGAATAGACCACGTCCAGTATGCAATGAAGAAAATATAGCGACCGTAGCTGAGAGTGTACACCAAGATCGTGGAGAGTCGATTCGGCACCGTTCGCAGCAACTCGGACTGACGTATGGAACGACTTGGCTCAGTTTACGTCCAGATCTTAAAATTAAGGCGTACAAAATACAGCATGTGAAAGATCTGAAGCCGCTCAAATGACATCGCTTCACTCTATGGGCTCTTGAAAAGTTCCACGAAACCCGTGTTTTCGATGCAAATTTTGTTCAGCGATGAGGGCCATTTCTGGCTCAATGGGTATGTAAACAAACAAAATTGTCGCATTTGGGACGAAGAGCAACCTGAAGAGATGCAGGTGCTACCATTTCATCCAGAAAAATAACGGCTTGGTGTGGTTTGTGGTTTGTGAGCCGGTGGAATCATCGGTCCATATTTCTTAAACATGATGCCGGTGAGAACGTAACCGTCAATGGCGACCATTATCGCGCCATGATAACCGACTTTTTGATGCCTGAAATTGAAGGACGTGATCTCCGCGCTACTTAGTTTCAAAAAGACGGCACCACTTCCCACACATCGCATCAATCAATGGACTTATTAAGAGAACACATCGGTAAGCAGATAATTTCACGTTTTGGGCCGGTCGATTGGCAACCAAGATTGTGTAATATCACACCGTTAGACTTTTTCCTGTGGGGATATGTAAAGTCTAAAGTATATGAGGTCAATCCCGCTTCGATTCAGTTACCAGTTATCGAGATAATCTTCAAATAATAAATGCCAAAGAAAGTTCTTTCGAATGATAATAAGCATTCCCCATTAAATTTGAAGTTTCTGTGTTTTTTTCTTCTTATTTCTTTGAAAGTAGGAAACCTCAAAATGGATCACCATTTAATAGAATATAAAAAGTGCTTACATACTCATATATCTATAATTGTATGTGGCTATGTGTGTGTGTGTGTGGCTGCGGAATGCGAAATTATTATTCAAATAATTAATTTTATTATTTTAAATGGAAAGTAGCGCTTTATGAGCGGGAAACTCTTTGTTTCGCTTTTTCATAATGCTGTACGTACGGATATGTAATCCTGTCACACATACACATACGAGTATATGCATGTATTGGCTTTTGTTTTGCACTACCAACTGGTAAATTAAATTTTCCAAACGGTCATTGCGAAAATGGCAGCAGCAGTGCAGCAGCAGCAAAGTTAATTGAAAATACAATGAGTAGGACAAAACGACTTGACAGGCAACAACAGCAAGAAAAAGTGTGAAAATTTTTTGCTCTTAAATAGGATATAACAAAATGTTTGGTTTGTCAATTGTCATGTCTTTGCTGATGGAGCCGAATTGGTTGTAGGAAAATTGTTAAACAAATTCTACAGCTGAAATCAATTAATCAGAAATTCAAACGAATGACCGCAGTAGATTGGGAAGTAAGCGAAACGAGCGAAGCTCAAAGACCCAACTCAGGATCAGGGGACTCCTTCTTGTGAAATTTCTACAAGTTAAGCATGGCCAACGATGTGTCATGAGCTTTAATCCTTTGTATAATATGAAGACAGTAAAAGACATTGGCAGCCAAGCAGGCTTATTACATAATTTGTTAATTAGAGCCGACTGATCTGCTAGAATTTGGTTAATTTAACAATTTCTTGCTACCTTCTTCATGTAGTTTAGCGGGTAAATTATCTGTTTCGGCTTCTATGATATGCTATGGGACCGTATTTACAACATCATTGACGGGAGGAGACTTCTAGAGCATTTGTCAATCATAAACGATTCTTTCAGAAGCTCAGTGCACTCTGGGCGACATTGCGATGGCTGCAGTATGGCAATTCTCATTCTAGCAAATCAATTTTTAACCTTCTTCACTGAAATATATATGTCAATAGAGTTGCTAACCCAGGAAGCGGTGAGAGTCAAATCGAAAAATGGTCCGTTATCTCTTGTATTTACAACTCTTTGTGGTGGAACTTCCATTACGCGTGTGTATGTCTATGCATATTTCCACTGCGACAAAATAGTGACACAAATCGATGTTAAGACCTTGAAATTTATACACATTTGTTGATCTGGTGACAGTGTGCTAGATGATTAATGGTATTACGATGTCAGAACTCATAGTTCTACTCACAATCATATTTCGAGCCCTGATATCGGATGTGCCTCAGCCTACAGTGCAGATTGCGCAAATTCATGCCGAAGGGAGCTTTCTTAACTTTCTACTCTTTTTCATAATAGTCATCAAGCAACTGAAAGCATATGCAGCTCTTTTAAACAGCTCTTCGAAGACACTCATGATTATGTCGACTTCATTTCTTTAAATATGAGGAAAACAGATATTATGATCGTAGCAAACAACATCCTTTAATGCGGTGCGAGCCTCACCTTTCGTCGATTGAAGTGAACAATAGCACCCGGCGGTGGAGTCTCTCTCTCTCTCTCTTTCTCTCTCTCATACTGCAAATGTAACGCAAAATTCGACTAATGTTGTAGACGTAAGACCGTCACTGCCACAGAGTTCCATTTTCTTCCTTATTTCTTCCAGCGCAGCTTTTTAATGGCGACAGATCCCTATACAAAGAAAATATGCCAGAAAGGATTTCGATCAGGATTTTCATATAAATCTTTATTCTGCATTTTTCCGCAAGTAAGCTTAACTAAAAGTCTTACATTTACATTAGGGTTGCTTTAGGTTAGGAGATGCAATGGGGTGTAGTCATGCTTCCGGTTTACAGTACTGAGACTATGCCCAATTTTTTCTCTTGCTTCCTTATCACAGACCCTGGAAACGCATGCAGTTCTTGAGCGAGATGCGGTAACCAATCAGTATGGAGCTTTGAGTGGTAGGTTTTCAAGCAAGCGGCTTGCTATATAAACGTGTCCGAATTAGCCTACCCACACGCTCAGTGCGGGATCTGCCTGACTTTACTCAGTCAACTTCTATCGATTTCCTAACTGGACGTACATTACAAACTCACTGTAGATGTTGGTTTTGTGTACGTACTGTGTGTGTTTGTAATTTCTTCTCGTATCTGCAGAGTGCGATCGACATTTCATTTTCATTTCCACTGTGCATTTTACACAATTTTTCCCCATACTTGCTCTGACTTTTTTCTATTTATTCCTCTCATTTTTTCCATTTCGATTGCTATTTTCACAGTTCATGAATATGCAACAGTATGTGGGAGACAATGAAAAACGCCAGTGCATATGCAACAACTGGGAAACAAATATACATAGCACATACATACATATATACGAGTAGTATTTACAAGGGTGAATATGCACGCAGCTACGATGAGCTTATATTGCATTCACTTTCGAGAACTCAATGCCAACCAACCGACCGCAGCATTGCCAATATATGCAAGTACTTTTGTATGCAAGTATGTATGCAAGTATTTATGTTTTTACACTGCCTGGGCCCACTTTAACTCCGGCATGACTCCGGCTAAGCGTGAAATTCCAATATACACAACACTGCCATTTCAAGCGCCATAATTATTGTGAAAGCATTTCCATACCATTTGTAAGCTCTCACTTTATCTAGCAGCACTACATTCCCCCATACACACGCCACCACTGCTTTACTCTCTAATAAGCATCAACATTCTTAATCCCATTGCTGCCACGCGGCCATTGTACCCCTTCCCTAACTACTTCTCTTCCACCCTCTTCCACTAACCGCCTGCTTGGTGTGTTGTTATCAACGCTGCGGCGCCACAATTTCCGATCGCAAATAATCCCAACAAATGGCAACATTTTTCAGCTAATATCATCCTCGGTCGGCCTCCAACACCGCTTGTTTACGCCTCCCTTCGGCAAACGCTCTGAATTTGTGGTTTTGGTCCATTTTGCTCATTCATTCGCCTGCGATCCCAATTATAATTTCAAACAAGTTTTGTGTTTCTTTTTTTTTTTAATCCGGTTATCGTAATTTGCATTTTTATAAAACTCATGTGTGGTAGACCAATACACCCACCCACACACACACACACCTATACTTATATACATACATACATGTAAATAGATGCATGAAACTGCATATTAATCTGTTCCTCTGCCGCTGCTGCTGTCCCAAACTGCATCGTTGCTGTTGCTGTGGAAATTTCGTGCAAAGCCACTTTTAACGGTTATAACTAAGCGAAATCGCAGTTACAAATACGCATACAAACTGCTATGCAAATAACTACAACATCGGATATATTAAATTATTTACGAATGCGAGGAAGTCCTTTTGTTCCATTGTACCCAGTGAAAAAAAAATCACAATTGCAATGGAATAATACGAATTTTTCTAATTACTGATATATGAAAAGGATGTGCTGTGCTTTGCAGTAAAAGTAAAATTACGGGATAAACTGGTTTTTTTATATTAAATAAAAATTTTCATAAAATTTTATTTCGCTTAACGTGTCCTTCAAATACCTGTTACTTAGATTACTCTATCAATGTTGGACGATCTCGAGGAAACCCAAAATGAGCGTTTTTACTTTACTTCATTATTTCTGAAGTCCGCCTGTGCTTGATTTCAAGAACGGTTCCACCTTTCCGAATTTAAAGATATATTTTCACATTTTCCTCATTGAATTTGCGTGGCTGTGGTAAAGGGAGAATTTTTCTTCAACAGAACTGGATTTCTAGTGCAGTTATTCTTTATATATATTTTTTTGGAAGTATTTTTGAACCTAAGACCGATTTTCACCGCAATAATTTTAGAGTAGTTTTTTCTTCTTCATCCTTTTGGCGCAAGTGACCTGTATGCGATTATAGCCAAGTCAGCAATACAGCAGTTTATTTTCTTCGCAGCTCGAGCTAATTAGAGCAACTAAGTGAAGTCGGCTCCTCCACCACCTAATCTTTACAACAGAGCTGCTGATGATATGTCCTAGTCTTTATAGCCGGAGTTACTTTATTCGCTGAACTACGCCAATGTCGTCCATAACTCGTTCGCAATCGTTCGTTGGAGTGATGGATCATATAAGCAACTTGTGCAGGTTAGTCTTCGTTCGTCGAGAAACAACTTTATATTTCTGCTCCTACTGCATTCAAAATAGCACCTGTTGGTAAGAGTGATTCTGATTGATTTTTTTCTAATCTGACATTTGTTGTTAATGTTAGTGCTATTTCCTTGGTGGACGAAATTATCTGCGACTTAAAAGTTATGACTGTCAGCAGTGGTGTGGGACTCAGTTACTTGTTCTTTCCAATTCTCTTTTTTGTTCTATCGTTTGATGAATATCTAAACAATAGTAGATTTACCAGGTCTGAAGCCGCACTCATAAGTCCAATTAGATCTTTGGACGACTAGTTGGTTTTAGTTTTTTATACAGTATGCTCGATTGGACCTCATATGCAATATTAAGGATGTTTAACCCACGATAATTGACGCAAATTTTAGGATTCTCTGCTTTGTGAATTGTGCTGAGTATATCTAGATTCCAATTAGTCTGTAAAGAAGCTGTTGCATGTAGCTTGTCAATTCTTCGCCATAAACCATCAAATAAGCTATTCAACCCTGATCATCATCACGACAGTCCTCAGCGTATCAGCTCTTCTTCCAAGTCGAAAATCAATTGTTCCTCTAGTTATGGTAACTTGAACAGCCATTCCACTCTCCTCTCTGATACAATTTTGGTACCGCTCAAAGTTTTCCATTCAAACAAAATCTATGTTCAAGTACTCGTATTCTAGTAATTATACAGTAATCATTGCTGATATTTTAAATTAAATTTTAATAACATATTCGAATTATTTGATTGAACACTTTATATCAATATGAACTTTCATAAATAAATTGGTACAAATAAATTACAAATACTAAACTAAAGTGGAAAACGAACAAAACCCAAATATGGTTTTAGCTATGCTTCGGCTGAATGCCATAAGTTAGATTACAGTTTCAATTTATACAGAGGACATTTAACAAAAGGCGTCCCAAAGGAGGGGATATCAACCAATTTTTGCAATTGAAACATTTTTTTTTGAAAACATTCAAAGAGAACAAGAGAGGTATTATGGAATGATCTATTCCTGCTCAATCAGTTTCACAAACCCATATCTGTTCGGAAAATCAATAACATATACGAGTACTCAGTTATATGAAAATGGGAGTTATCGCAAGATCAGTTTGAACGGCTTTTTAAAAATGGCGTAACTCATTAATTCTTAGAATTTTTAATCGAAATATTTGACTCAACCGTACTTTCTAAATGAGAGTAAAGCGAAACAGAGAAGTGCAAGAGATTTTGATCAAACATTTTTAAGTAAGCTGGTCACGAGTAGATATTTTAGGTACGTAAGAGTGTTGACCGATAAACTTTTGATCTTGGGCTTAATTAGCGCTAGATAACCTATCGCAAGTGGCAACTATTTTGATTCCAACCATTTGGTATTCTCCGTGAAACTATTCATAACCGATATGCTTATTGTGGTCAGCTGTTCTGGTACCGGTTTTCTACGGAATTGATTCCAAGTGTTCTGTGGCAACAGCTTTTAAAGGACAAATCGATTTTTCATTCATGCTCTACGAGGGGCCAGTGACCCTTCGTGATTGTAAAACTGTATACCCTTCCTAGACTTGTTTAATAGAAACTTTGTTTTCTTCTTTGTTTTACTTGGATTAAATTAGCTTCGTTATCTTACTGTTGGATATGGATTTCCATCAGCTCTAAGCTATATGTTCAAATTGCAAGTCAAACTCTCTACTGAACATTCTTAACCGACATAGTAATAACTCCAATTCAGATTCATCAAGAATTGAACTTCGAGCAAGTTAAAGCCTATTGATGAGACTAGAATTTGCCATTGGCTATGATAAGATATTTTTACGTTCGCCTTTCGAACACTTAGAGTAAATTTTTTTTTCCATTGCATTTTTATTTATTTCAAATTTACTTACTTTATATACAAAATGTTAAAAAAAAAATTACAAATTTTGTTCTGTTGCTCAAATTACTCAACAGCTCGAAAAATTCTAACAAATATTTGAGCATTTACGTATTGAAGGAGTGTCGAGCTGGTGGTACGAGGTATGTTCAAAGGAAATGGTGAAGGTTTTGCTAACTTTTTTTTTTTTTTTTTTTTTTGATTGCAATGGTGTGGTGTAGCAGGGGGTCCTGCCAAAAGGTCGTACAGTAAATAAGAAATACTACAAGGAAGTTATGCAATGCTTCCTTGAAGCAATTAGGCTCAAACACCGAAATCACCAAATTTTGGCTCCCTGCGACTTTTTTCTATTCCAAAAACTAAAGAAACCAATGAAAGGAAAGCGTTTTTTCACAATTGATGAGGTCAAGTCAGAATCAGAGAAAGAGCCGATGGCCATACCGAAAACCGCATTTCAGAAGTGCATGATGTTGATGAATAAATAAGCACTCTTCAAAAAAATTCCAAATTCACATTTTCCTTTGAAGACACCTCGTATTGCTTGAAAGACGGGTAAGTGGAGCTCTAATAGAGAACTTAATAAAATTCAAAAGTGCAAATAAGCAGCAACTCACTCTCAGATATACCTTATAAGTCTTTCTCTCTCACTCCCCCTCTAACGGTGCACCCTTTTGCTCTCAGTAATGTGTAGTCGCTGTTGCCTTCTCGTTACTTTATGGCGCTTTTATATTGAAATATCATAGAATTTATGTATTTCCATTTAACGAAATAAATCATTGATGTTGCCAGGCGATAACTGACCGTATATACATACAAGCTGAGCGGCTGAGCGACCGAGTGCGCCGAGTGGTCGAGTATATGAAACAAACAGCAAATTTGAATTACATTTCCATTATTTAGGCGCGCAATTGAGTCTTTTTGCTATAATGGAATTATATATGTGTTTTTATTTCAATTTTTTTTTTTTTTTTTAATAAAAATTAATGTGCGCTTCGAAGCTACGGAATTTCTCTGCTACAATTGACTGTAACATATTATTCGAAATTATTATCCAGAGATCTCAAACTGAACTGCTTGACCCTTGAGCCTTAGCTTTTGATAGCCATAATTATGGCAATTTTTTTCCAGACCTTCAGTTGATGTTAAAAATGGGAAAAATATAAATTACGTAATAGCGCATATGTACGAGTGTGTGTAATATTTTAACAGCTTATGCATTTATTTATTTATATTAATGCATTTCCATACTTACATACATATGTACATATATATATGAATAAATATGCATTTAGCGATATGCGAGAATTTGCATGGGCGGAGGTGTGTGTGTCTGTATTTTAGCACAGTTGTAATGCAAATTAGGTATTTGAAGTAAATTGAGTGCAGATGACCTAATTTACGATATAAATGCACACATTCAAACACACAAACACATAATATACATATGCATTAATAAAGTTTCATATTTATTGTAGTTTTGTAATTATTGTGCGATTAATCCGAATTTTATCGTTCGCATATTAAAATTTTCTATTTTAGTACTTACATACATATGTATGTATGTATGTGTGTGCATAGCTATGTAAATTTATTTAAGTATAAATAAATACATTTACAGGAACTGTTTTAAAATTATTACAGTTCGTTTTTTGGTTGCATTTCGTATTTCGTGCATGAATTAATCGGTGATTTTTGCATATATTACCGTTAAATGCATAGTTTTGCACTTGTTATTGTTGTTTTCTGGCTTTTTCTGCTTTGTATTTTACAATTTTACACTCACATAATTATGTTTGCTACATAAATTATTAGGTTTATGCAATTAACGTTATATCCCTGACATATTGATGAGGCTGGATGCAATTATTTGTTGAAACCGCACATAACCATTTTAATGGTTTCAAACAGTTTTTTCATGCAAACACATACTTATGTACTATTATATGTATTTTAAGTGCCGCAAACGATAATGAATCATTCATTTTATTGTGAATTTATGATTTTGTAAGCAAAATAAAGCAATAAATATATATAATAATCACAAAATAAAAATAAAAATTAAAAATTATAAAATTGCGAAATAATTTCATGCCACAGAATAAATAAGCTTCTAATTTTATGGGTATAGATAGTATGAATAGTTTATATGAATTTAGCATTAAAAAAAAAAACATTTTATATTTCAAATTATTAAATTGAAAAATTATTTGCGCTACTTAGCCGCTTGAACAATTTTCTAATTCAAGATTCCCTACCGAGAGGCGAGTTAATTTATAAAAAAAAAAAAAATTATGCCGGCCTGGAATAAAACCCCGGGACTACCGACTTGTAGTGAACACTGCAAAGAACTACAAGTTCAGTCTTACATATTTGGCGATACAGAGACTCTGTCGCTGATTTGGCATTTGTTTTGGTTTATGGAGGTTCTTGAAGGAGAAGCATGCTCAAGCCGGTTAGTGTTTTCGATCAAACTATTTGTTATAGTTTTTATGGATAGCCATCAGTTAGATATTTCAAGTGTTTTGTCAAAAATTTGTGAGAGAGCTGAGTACACATGGAGAAAATGATTTACTGTATTCTTATTTCCTTCTAAACCGCAGCTGCGAAACGACTGTTATATTAATTTTAAATCCTTGTGACCTCAAAGAGTTAAGGATACACTTGTTAAGCATTTTTAAGCGGTCCTATGTTCTTATTCTGTAATACTTAGACCAAATTTGCTTTGTCATCTTATAGTTGCATCTGGACTTCTATATGTTTTAGGGAAGTAAAGTCTTTAACTGACCGCTCTTAACGGCCATCACAACGTATTATTTCTACTTCCAGAGGCGCTCTTGACTGGGTTAACTCGTTAGGTATTTGTTGCTGAAATTATTCTCAAAACTGATTACTCATATTAGAGAAATTTCGAGTCCACCTGCTAGCTAGTAGAAAGTTGTCGACACTGGAGTTTAATATCCGCGCAAATGGTTGCTTTTCGTATCTCTCGTAGCTATTCAATGGTACCTTTTCTATGCCTAGTACGGAAAGACAAGGAGATGTGATGATCCTCGGATTACACCCGTACATCCATCCCACAGTCCATTTTGGACCCTTCTACCCCACAATATCGCCATTATCGTCCTCCTCAGCAATTATTAAATTCTCAACTTGAGAGAATTTCGTCTGATTTACTTACAGTTGTTGTGAACTGGTTGCGTATATTTATGTTTTTATTAATTTTTGTTTTTGCTTGGTCATAAGGTTTCAATTTCAAGGTGGGTAGAAAATACAACATTCATGATGAAAGCCCTGTAAACGTGCCATCTAAGTTCGACTTAGGCGAATCGGAAAATATGATTATGGTTACAGGAAAAGTGAGATCCTTGAAACTTCTTTACCTGCAGGTCGTGAAAAGGCCCAAAACCCATTCGGTGGTAATAGACGGAAGATTTGTCGTCAATGTTTTCACTGTTCGTAACTGCCAACCTCGACTCAAGCAACTCATTATTTTGTCGCAGCCGAGATACGCACTCCTATCTGTGTCACGAGAGGAGACAAAGTCAGATCATTAAGACTTCAGCCGAGCTCAAGGTTTCATTATCGAGGTAATATCGAGAAAGTAGAAGACGTTTCGTTGACCGGCGTTCAGAGTATAGGTTAAAGAAAGAACGCTGCCCTATCCTTTTTTATTACTTTGTGAAAAATTCCGGAAAGTAAGTGATCGAGACTTAACAATTTATTTTTTAACCTTAACATTGAGTGAGGAGCTTCTTTGAAAGTTCATTGCTGGCGAAAAATTTGGAGTGCGCCTAATTGTAGGCAACATCTTCTTTATAATTTTTGTTTTCTCTCTTTACCAGTTTAAATATGAGAGTTAAATAATAAAATGTTGTCTACATTTCACTTTAATTAACTTATGAAATTCTTAAAGCTACAAAACTATTATCAATAACATATCTTTATTAAAGCCATTTTACTAAAACCCTCACTACTTAATCATCTCTCTCCATCTGCTCATGCTTCTCTATTTTATAATTTCTAGAAATATAACTAGAATCATTTTCCCACTTCCCCAAAGATTTCTATCCCTTCGCTGGCTATTTTGCGTTTACTCGTTCTCATTCGTTCGTTTTTTATTTGTATTTTATTGTACATTGTTGTTGGTTTTTATTATTATGTCTGCTGGTTTGCGTTGAGCATTTACTGTTGTTGTTATTTTTAACGCTACCATCACCTCTTTTACTGTACTTTACCGTTTTTTTAATGTCAAGCATAAAATAGTTTTTCCCTTCCTATTCACCTTCTCCCCCTTGGCATCAACATTTTGCGTAATCGCCGTTCTTGAAGGTGACGCACTGTGAAATTGCATATTTTTCCACATCACAGCTGTGTGTTGTTGTTACTTTTTCTTTCTTTCTTTCTTTTTTTTTTGATATTTATTTCCTTACGCTTTTCCAACGCTATTGGCTTCGCTTGAAAATCACTTCTCGGCTCCCAAGTGTCCCTATGCATTAGCCTTTCTGTGCCACTGCCAACCATGGCTAATACCTGCCCCTGGCCTGGCCTACCTGGCTTAGCTGCACACACACACACACACACCCAATGAGGGCAGCAATAAGTTCAGAAACTCCCGGTTTCACCCATGTGACGGTGGCGGATTTGTTCAGCTTGATTTTTTCTATTTCCCTGCGCTTTTAAGTTAAAAATTTCACAGTCACCAGTCGGTCGGTCGGTGGGTTTATGCTGGTCACTTGGCATGACAAACTGCGTTGCAAATTGCTTGTGAGTGTGTGTGTTTAAATATATGTAATTTTCCACTAAAAGCGTCTACTGTTAAATCTTTTATCCCATTTGGCGCTTCTGACGTTAGCAAACGCTTCAGTAGGGCCACAGCCCTCACAGCCCTGAGGCCAACTGGTAAACGCAACCTTTTTACGCATTAATGAGTTTAGCTATTGAACTTTTTTTCAGTTACTCCGGCTTTGTTATACTCATTTTCTAGTTGGCATTTTTGCAATTTCCACACTGATGCACTAATGGTGTCGGCCTGCGAACAATACGCATAGCTCAAATGTCCACGAAGACACTTGTACAGCAGTAACGGTATAAGAGAATTGCTCGTAGATCATGTACACATCTCTATATGTATATAAAAACTATTTTAAGAATTCAGTTTCACGGTGTAAACAAGTCTTAGTTGTTGTTGTTGTTTTTGGTAGCACTATGGTCGATACTTATGTAAGTAGCTGTTCGCTCTGTGATTATTATGACACCGACTTGAGCAGCTGCTGCCATTGTCTGCTGAATACTGATCATTCAAGACACATAAAATTTAACGGTATTAGTGGCTTATCTAAACACTTATAATGGCCTTGGCGACTAAATAAATAGATTTTTTACGTTTGGGTATTGAATTATATATTTAAATGCAAACATATATACAGTTATGTTTGCATATATACTTGTACATGAACAAGTCAAATTGCAAATATTTTGATTTTCAACAAATTTTATATTTTATAATGTATTTAATGCAAAAAAAAGCTCTTCGATATATCCATTAAAATCAATAGAATCAATTGAAGATTCCTGTATTTGTTGGAAAAACTTGAATGCGAAAACTACAAATTGAAGGAGGAGCTCGGCTGGATATCCCTGCAGCGGTTATAAAGACTCAATCATGAGAAAAAAAATGAGTTTGTCCGCCATGTATCACAAATTTCTAACCACAATCTCTCTTTAAATGAGCTTTTTCAATAAAGCGGCGAATACTACTTTTCATATGATGAAGAATATGGTAAGATTGGCAAACATTGGGGCCTATAACTACTGCTTAGTACCAATTATCACTCCTTTTCAACCATTCAGACAGAATTCATTTAAAACTCCGTTGAGTCAAAAGACTAACAAAGACACTCGACACACAAAACTAAAAAAAAGGTGCGTAATAACCTTTTCCCAGTTGGTGGAAATTGAAAGTGAGCTTCATTCGGTTTAAGAGAAGTTGGCATGAAATGACTATTCCAAGTTTTATGTGCGGAAATTATTGAATACTTTGGCTTGTTAAATTTGTGAAGATAGAGGTTGAGCTCCTAATAGTAGTATAAGCGTAACCTACAACAATTGTGAATTTGGAGTATTCCAGTCATTCTTCACGTTAGCAAATCATCCAAAATAACAATTTGAGTTTTGCATCTACTAGACACTTTTTGCTTTACTATCCATTTGAGAATTTCTCTATTGAGAATATAAGCATGCACATGTTCACAAATGCCTCAAAGGCTGTTTGAGATTTCAAATATAGGTTATTACTCGTTAACTTTGAAAACCAAAGAACTTTGCTGAGAATTTAAAAGAAAACCGGAGCTAGAGTTGTCAAGCTATATTCTAAGAAACATTTCCTAATATTAAGTATATAAAATGCGCTTTGTAACCGCTAAAGAAGTATTCGGCCGAGTTTCTTCTCAAGTTTGTAGTGCGCGTTTTGATTTTTTCCAACATATGATGCGATCTACAGTTTATTCTAAGCCGCCTCTGAACGGCTGATGGACTTTAATGAGGAGCTTTTATTTCATGTCAAAAATACAATCAAATGGGTCGATATTTTCTGCCAAGGGGGATCCGCAATTAAAAAAATTTAAGAGTTTTAGAGTTTTTTTTCTAAATTAATTTTCAATAATTTTCAGCGATTGGCCTGGCGTGGGATCGAATCAATGTTAATGGTATCCATCAATCGCATCGGTTTTTTCTTTAAAGCCTTAAAGTTAAGCATTGTACTTATATCCTATAGTATATCCTTTGTATCTATGTGCACTTCAATATTTAACCATGTTCGATCTTATAGATCCGACTTTGAATGATAAACGAGATTTAACAAATCCCCAGTGGATAACACTAAGGAAAGATTAATTTTCAATTTCAATATATATATTTCTATTATACTTCACATTCTCATAATTTTCTTTAAAAAACGAGTTCTTCCTTGCGCGTCGTGATGGAGCGTTAGCTTGGGACGCTATTTTTCACAATTTAGTTCAAAATTTGGCAATCAGAGTATTCTAAACCCGGGTAAGAGTTTTTGATAGTGAAAATTCTCATACCTCTAGTCACCTTAGTTTACTAGAACGACGGTTTCAATATAAACAAAAGAATAGAGTTTATTTGAAAGGAAAGTGGCATAGTTTTGTATGAGCCCGTGTTACTTGTATAATTAGTATAATGTTTCTTGTTGGAAATTGGTTTGAGATCCATTTTAGATCCAACAGTGAAATAAAAGATATTGGTTACTTGTTTTATATCAGTCTTTTTTAGTTAAATTCAGGTAATTAATAAACGAATATAAAGGGTGATCCAAGTAGAGGTACTTCTTTAATATCCTTTTTTTGACAGATCACGCGTGAGTCGTGCCAAGCTGTCATGTTATTTTTGTTCAGTGTTGTTTGGTATTTCATCATGGAAAGATTTGCGCCTGAACAACGTTTACAAATCATTCAACTTTATTACGAAAATGCACGCTCTGTAAAGAATGTGTTTCGCTCAACTTATGGTGTACATAATCGGCCTACTGAGCGTAGTATTCGCAACGCCATCACCCATCTTGAGACCCAGCATTCATTATTGGATAATATTCGACCGAATAGACAACGTCTAGTACGCAGTGAAGAAAATATAGCGGCCGTAGCTGATAGTGTATACGAAGACCGTGGATTCATCGCCGTTTCCGGCAACTCGGACTGACGTATGGAACGACTTGGCACAAAATACAGCTTTTGCAAGAACTCGCTCTATGGGTTCTTGGAAAGTTCTAAGAAGATCTTTGTTCTAAGAAGATCTTTGTTTTGTAAACAAGCAAAATTGCCGCAATTGAGAAGAAGAGCAACTTGAAGTGATTCAAAAGCTGCCATTTCCTCCAGAAAAACCAACGGTTTGGTGTGGTTTGTGGGCCAGTGGAATCATCGGTCCATATAATGATGCCGATGAGAACGTAACCAAAGAATCTTCTTTCGAATAATATTAAACATTCTCCATTAAATTTGAATTTTCTGAGTTTTTTTCTTTAAAAAAGTAGGGAACTTCGAAATGGATCACGTTATATATTCCGCTAGCTGATTTGTCGATACGTAAACTGAAATAATTTCGGAATCTGAGAAGATTATCTCCCGTGCGCTTTCTTTAAAAATAATTTCTTCACAAAGGGTTAAAGAAGAATATAATTCAAATAGAGTAATATTCTAAGAATACAAATTTGATGTGCACCGCTCCTTCAGATGACGTCTATGAAGACCTTAAAAACCCACATTTGAGTAATCTCCATTTAGGTGGCTCACATCATCAGAAATCAAAAACCATAGTGGATTCTTCTAAGGATACATGAATAAAGGTACTGAACGAGAGAATAATAAAAAAAAATATTTTGGACAAAAGGGGTATATTTAAACAAAATTTCATTTTCGATACAAATTTCGCCAGTAAATTGTTAAAAAAAAAATTAAAATTTTTAAAATATTTTTCTTTCGTTCAAATTTTTTTTTTCGTTCAATATAATTAAAAAAATTATGTATATATATTTGAGAACAATCGATTGAGTAATTTCTGAGAAATCGGGGCAACCAACTTTGCTAATACCGTTTTGAGAAAAGCGCGTTTAAAATTACTCTACTTTCCTTCTATATTTCAAAAATATGCTATAAGGATATGTTCCATTGCATGAGCCACATAAGAGCATACTGAAATAACTGATTATTTAAAATATTTTAAGGAACTAAGGAACAAAGGCCTTTGTTGATCCTAAGCACTTTGATGATCTCTCGAAATGCCACTCAAGTGAGGCTAACATAAAACTGGAGAAAAAATATTTACTGAAGACTTGTTTAATAAGTAGCAAATCGTCCTTAAAAAACGAGTTCTCATTCCATCGCATGAAGTAATCAAAGTAGTAAGACTCCTTGGGCACTGATGGATGTCGTTTCGGTGACATGAACACTAAACCCTCACGTTATAATACCTTGTAAGTTTTGTAATAAAATTCATTGAAGCCTAAATACTAAGGGTTTAAACCAAGGCTCAAGCAGAGTAAATCCTTTGGGTCACTGCGGTTTCTGGTCAATGATAACAATAAAAAAACAAAACATTTATTTGTAAATACTGAACTTTAGTGTGTTTCACATTTAAAAATTTTAATTAGAAAACTCACCCAAATCTGCCTTCACATAAGTTGAAACCTATGTGTATACTCGCACATATGTATGTACATTTGTTTACATATTAGTTTACACACACACACATATACATATTAGGTGAATGTTTGTAGGTGAATGTCCCATCAGCCCAATTCATCCGTTCGTTGGTCAATATCTCCACATCAACCCATCTACTTCATCTTCATACATATGGATATATGTATGTATGTGTGTAAGTTTTTTTTTTGCTTACACATGTGGGTTTGTTGACTCTTCGGTGTTGTTGTTGTGGTTGCTGTTGTTGCTGCCTGGTGGCATGAAAAATGTTCTTCAAGTATTTGAATTATGTGTTTGACCCAAATTGTATTGCTGTTGTGATTGTTGTTGTTGTTGTTGTTTGTGCGTTGCTTCTTTGCTGGAACATTGTACACAGGTTGGTAAATTTCAAATGAAAAATATGTGTAAAGCCCTGCAAAGGAATATGAAATATGTATGTGAGTACCAGCAGAGGGAAGCGCTTAGATTCATGCTTGGAATTATACAATATAAATGTACATACATGCACACTTATGTGCATATGTATGTAATTTGTGTGTGTGTACGTGTGTGTTTTTGTCAAAACTAAGGCAAACAAATCAAAAAGGATTTATTAGTTATTTTGAAAGCCTTGAGAGTATCTAATAAATATATTTATTGTGGAAAACAATAGTTTTAGGAATAAAAAAATTTTAATTTATTTTATATTTCCATTTTTGTTTTTGAAAGTTTTTCACCAAACTGAACATGTTGTACATACATATGTATGTTGTTATGTATGTATTTATGCGAGTATTTAAAATAGCTTTCGGTCACTTATTTATGCGTGTAATAACTTGTTTGGCCTTAGATAAGATTTTACAATAATTTTGCTGGACGGACAGAGCTTTGCCTAAACCAACGGACACTTCCACTCAGCTAACCACTGACCAACCTTCAGTTTTATTTCCCTTCCTCTGCACTATATTTACCATATGAAGCCGAAGTAGGGTAAGCTAGGCCGTGTCGTTTTTTGATTATTTCATTCATCAGATTCAAAATAATAGTGGGTAGTGGTTATGCTTAAGCGTAAAAAACAAAGTTTTATGTAAAATACTGAGAATAAGGTGATAAAGGGTGATCCAAGTAAAGTTGCTTTATTCAATAACATTTTTTTCACAGATTACGCGTGTGTCGTGCCAAGCTGTCATGTTATTTTTGTTCAGTATTGTTTGGTATTTCATCATGGAAAGACTTACGCCTGAACAACGTTTACAAATCTTTCAACTTTACTACGAAAGTTCACGTTCTGTAAAGAATGTGTTTCGAGCGCTTCGCTCAACTTATGGTCAACATAATCGGCTTACTGAGCGTACTATTCGCAACGCCATCACCGATCTTGAGACCCAGCATTTATTATTGAATAATATTCGACCGAATAGACCACGTCCAACGCACAGTGATGAAAATATATCGATTTGGCACCATTCGCAGCAACTCGGACTGACGTATGGAGCGAATTGGAGCATTTTAAGTCGAGACCTTAAATTGAAAGCGTACAAAATACAGCTTGTGACGTTTCTAACCATTTTTTTTCAGCGGTGAAGCCCATTTCTGACTCAATGGGTATGTGAACAAGCGAAATTACCATATTTGGGACGAAGAACAACCTGAAGAGTTTCAAGAGCTGTCATTTCATCCAGAAAAAACAACGCTTTGATGTGGTTTGTGGGCCAATGGAAAATATAGACCAATGATTTCTTTAAAAATTATGCCGGTGAGAACGTAACCGTCAACGGTGACCCTTATCGGGCCATGATAACCGACTATTTGTTACCTGAAATTAAATCCCGTGATCTCCGCGGCATGTGGTTTCAATAAGACAGCGCCAATTCCCACACATCGCATTAATCATTTAATCGGCGAGATCGTATGATATCACGCCGTCAGACTTTTACCTGTGGGGAAATGTAAAGTCTAAAGTCTATGCGGGCAATCCCGCTTCAATACAGGTCTTGAAGAAAAAGGTCACGCGTGTCATTCGCCAGTTACCAGTCGAAATGCTCGAACGAGTTATCGAAAGTTGGATTCAACGGATGGACCATATGAGACGTAGCCGCGACCAACATTTGAAAGAGATAATCTTCAAGAAATAAATGCCAAAGGATGTTCTTTCGAATGATAATAAACGTTCCCCATTAAATTTGAATTTTCTGTGTTTTTTTTTTCTCTCAAAAAGTGGGGAACCTCAAAATGTATCACCCTTTATTTCCTCCTTACTGACTTCGTTAATATCTCTTAAGTGGGCACAGCACTATCAAGCAGTCTTTGATGCTGAAGACAGTTACTCCAAAAGCTTACAAAGGGTCCCCGTAGTACACAAAATACCTTTTTGCATAACCACTTCTAGGCGGGTTTGAAAAAGGCCGCTGCAACAACTCTAACAACAACAACAGATTCTATTAGAGTAACTGACGACATTATTTCGAAAGTATTGATATCAAAATTGACGTAGTCTTGGGAGGGTAGGGTCAGAACCTCAGAAAACCGACCAACTTACTAATTTCGGTAACTTGTCAAAAGTTCTACTACCGAACGACGGCTTGTGAAAGTCTTTCAACGCCAGAAGATTTTCTTCAACTAATATTCAAAGTAACTTAGGTGGACTTTGGAACTCCGGAATCAGAAACTTAGTCAAGCTTGGAAAGTTCTGGGGGGACTATTGGGATCTAATTTTGGTTAAGCCAAAATTTTGTTTCAGTGACCCTTCTTCTTTCAAAGTAAACCACCAATGGCTGATTCAAATTTTCTGCACGAAAGCACTGAAAACAAAATTTTTCCGAGAGATATTGATCTTAAAGAAAAAAGAGAGGGAAGGGAAGAAGCATACAAAGAGGTACATGTTATTGTTGTTGTTGTAGCGGCGATACGCCAGCCCCGTCCAGGGTCAGGCAAGTTTAGTTTCAGTCATCGAGGTCATCTAACGGGAGGCCCAGAAATCGGGCTGTTTCGACGGGTTCGGACCAAAGGCAGAGGGTTCTTAGATGAGTCGGGTTAAGTGGGCATACAAAGAACTTGTTAGGGTCGTGCGGCGATTCGTTGCATGCGGGACATGTGTTGGGTATGTCAGGGTCGAGTCTGGATAGGTAGGAGTTAAGCCTTGTACAGTATCCTTATCTTAATTTTTCCAGGGTTACGCGGGTCTCACGAGGCAACTCGAGCTCTTGTTCTGCAATGGGTGGTGATTTGACTCCGAGAACACCACTCACTGGAAAAGAGTTCACGAAGGTGTTAACGGACTCTCGGTGAATGGTATTGATGGCCTGTCTGTACGCCGTCCTGTCCAGCGGGTCTTGTCTGTATTGCTGTATGTCGTCCCGGTAGTCAAGTACTCCCTTCATAATATGTCTAGGTGCCTGGGTGGTGGTTCGGCTTCCACCTCGGTTAGACACAAAGAGGTAGATAATAAAGAACGGTACTCATTACTTGTGAAATATCTGTTGAGTTTTTTCAGAGTACAGTCTGCAGGCTTCATAAAGTCTGTTCAATCGATAGCATTTGCTATAGCTTTGAATTATTTATTAGTTACTAATACTCAATGTAAGTCAGGATTATTTACAGTCCGAGCTCTTACATCAACAACCTGTCATCGCTCTAGTCGAAATTTTTTGAACCAGGAATGACCTTAGATTTTATAATACATCTATTGGGTAAGTAAGACATTATTCTCCAACAGAACTTTCGAACTGTAAGCAACGTTTTTGGGTTAATATTGAAAGGAAATGGGACGTTCTCCGAATTTTATATATATACACTCGGAGAGATTAGCTTTCCTTGTCGAGCGGCGACAGCAAAAATGTCTAACTCAATTATTATTGATTAACTAGGATTCGAGCTCAAACCCCTCCAAATTAACAGTATGCCAAGCTCTTATAATATCACCAAGTATTTTCTTAGAGGGCGCTACAAATACAACCAAATATTTTAATAAAGTCTTCGCACTAACGATTCTTAAAACTTTTTAGATACTTTATAGCCAAAGCGTTCGAGCTGCAATAGACATTTTAAAGACGCTGAAACTTCGCTGCGTGTGACAACGCAATATAAACAACTCTTAAGGCCTCAACAACCCACCGAAGAACAGCACATACATACAATCCACCAAAGGTGCCCGTGTACTTCTCTTTCTAATACTTCTCTATGAGCATCCTGAGTACTTGAACAATGACAAACCGGCTGAGATGTACGAGATACAAGAGGAACTGTGCAAAACTCTTAATTACTTACGAGCTATACAACTAACGAACATGTGTAAGAATGTAGGCATATACTTGTACATATACATATCTATATATAAATGAACAAAAATATAACTTGCACTTTCCACACGCACGCACACCAACGCAGCGCCAACGAGGAACTTGAAGAATTAAACACAGCAAAAAACACAAACTCACAAAGTGTGTATATTACAAATGCAACAGCAGTCTAAAGAAGAGGAAGAAAAAAAGAAGAAGCATACGTAGATGATGCTGGCTGCATATCTGTGAAGGTTATGGATGGCAGAGAGAGAGCAGGAGGGAGAGGCGATAAAACACGCGCTTTTTGGCGCAGTGGCAACAGCGCCTGTCACACTTGCCGTGAACACCCATTGTCAATGTTGGTATCGATTTTTGCTCAACGAACATTAACACATACACCCATGCGAGCATTCTGCTCATCCGCACAACTCTATATATTCGTGGCTCACATGTAGAGCGCCGCACAGGGGAGAAAAGTCTCGCAACTCGCGCTGCACAACTCCACACAGCAACACAGAGGAAACGTCCCTGACCGTCCCTATGCATTCTGCACACGTGAGTTGAGTGGCTGCTCGAGAGCCATGCGCCACAAAAGTATCTCAAGCAGCGCTGTTTGACAGTCGAACAACAGAAAAAAGGAAAAGTTTGCCATTGAAGCAGAGCAATGCCAGCTACCTCCTCCAGCGCGGGCAAGAAGTGCTCCAACAAGACAGCCTCACTTCGTTTACCCTCTTTGCCATGTCGAAAGCCCGCGTGTCACAAAGTCAGTGACACCAGCTGCTGCAAACTGCAATCACAGCTGATGGGTCATGGAGCGAGTGGGAGCGCAGTGGGAAAACGTGTATTCAACGCAGCTCACGTGGAGATTATTATTGAGATTAACAGAGTCAACGCAAAAGAGAAAGAGAGAGTGTGAGAGTAGGGAAGAGAGCACGCATTTGCAGCAAACAGAAGACACACAAGAGACTTTCACGCGCAGTGGCAGTTGGAGGTTGGTTCACCACTGACTGCTGCCTGCTTAGCTTACAAGTCAAAGAAAAGCCCACGATGCAGCGGCGCTGTGTACACACACACACACAACATAAAGTAGCTGTTAAGTAGAGCGAATCGCGATGAATTAGAGCGCCACATTACGGGTGTAGAGTTTTGGCAACGCCAGCTCTTGTGTATGTATGTGTAACTGGCCAGCGCGCAGACCCAGCTGGAGGTTGGCGTGTGGTGTTGTGTTCTTATCATAGCAGCAGTCATTAGCAGGTGCAGTAGCACCGCAAACCAGACTTTCGACTGCAGCAGCATTCTGCAAACTTCTGACGCTGCAAACTGTTTTGCAGAATTTCTTAACAGCATCGCCGGCAGGGTGCGCGTAATTCGCTTCAGGTTGGGGAAATTTAGCAGAGTCTGCACGCTGCTGTTGCAGGAGAGCGAAAGTATACAGAGCTTGGAGAATGATGGTAAATATGTTGTTTTGGTCTGGTTGCCGGAGCGCGTGTTGCGTCTGTTTCCTTTGCAGTGAGGTTGATGCAGATTTCTTAGCGGTAATCAGCTGCTCCCTGATTATGATCGGTTAAAGGCGCGAATAATTTCGTTAATATTTACTTTTCATCTATTTCTACTGAGCTTTCATTATTAAATTAAAATAAATTTATTTGATCTCTAGTTCTTCTTCTTCGACAGGTATGTTGCTTGTTTTCAATCAAATCAAGATATAAGAAATAAGCAAAAATTTTCCCCGGATGACAGCCTACAAAAACAAATTTGCTTGACACTTGAACTTTTCCTCTACACAAATGTGCTCTGGGGGACAATCACTCAGAAAAAGGGAAGAGACATCATTTCTTTAAAATTGTTGCAGGATTGCCTTCAGAAAGTGATAAGGCATGCCTTCTTATCTCATTGCCCGTTGAAAGTCCCTCGCAGGAAATAGCAACAGCAAAAGCATAAATGGCCTGCACTTCAATAGGCTTTCACCGTCCGATGATATACATATGTGGATGATAAATTTGTTTTGCGAAAGCTGCAGTCGACTTGAGGTCTGAAATAGCACAAGAGGTCGGATTGTATTTCCGAATTTGCCATTAATAAAATCTGCACAACCCACCTTCCTTTATAAGACCATGGATGCAGGCCGAGTCTTCACTTCATGAATGAATCTAAGCTAAAAAGAATATCCGGAAGGCATGTATATATTTTTTCGAAAAAAACTCGGGCCTAAAACTAGCGTCACTTTAGCTAAGAAGACTGCCATTCGCTCCTATACCCAGACTGATAGTCGTTGAGTCCAACCTATTTTCGGTCATTTCATTTCAAACAGTTTGTAGAGAAAAAATTTGTCTTAAATTTTAATTAGATTCTCAGTGCTCTTCAATTTCTTTTCAGATAGCGCCGCTGAAAACTAACACTCAACTCCACTCCTTAGGCCTCATGAAAAATTAAAACGCTCTTTTACGTCAGGGGGAGCGCAGAAGAACCATCTTGTTGCCGTTCGTTGAACCTCGTATAGCGTCAGGCAAGTCTAGACCAAGTCAGCGAGGCCATTCAACGTGCAGTATAGACGGACTCGGACCAGAGGGAGAGGGGTGTGAGATTAGTCGGTTTGAAAGGCCATGCAGGATATGCATTGGATATGTCGGGGTCGAGTCTGGATAGGTAGGAATTAAGTCGATTACAATATCCAAACCTTAATTGTGTCAGTATTACTCGGGTCCCTTGAGGCAGCTCGAGCTCTTATTCTGCATTAAGTGGGGCTTGGATTCCGAAAACGCCATACACGGAAAGAGTGTAAACAAAGGTGTTAGTGGACTCTAGATAAATGGTGTTTAAAGCCTGTCGGTATGCCGTCCTGACCAACGGTTCTCTTCTATATTGTTGTAGGGAGTCAGGGTAGTCTGATGTGTGACGATAGCATCTCAACAGGTATTGCTTACATAGCATAACGTTATGTTCCTTCGCAGAGGAACCCTATCTTATATTTTTTCAAATACCTATAACTACCAAGGCTGCATTTCCATTAGCTGAAGTCCGAGAGGGATTTACTACGAATGCTCGCATGTGCAGTGCTAACTACCTTACGGAACCAAAATTTGAACGGAAAAGTCACTAGCCGCACTTAAGCATAGCTCCATCTCGGCATACTCTAAAGCACTCTTGTACACTCCGTTCCAATTTCTTCGACCAACGACGAAACACAGCTCACCCTTGCTTTCGATACACGCAAAATGAAATTATTCCAATTTCGTGTTGCCTAATTTATATACGCCAATAAAGAACGGTAATAACGAAAACAATTGAAATGCGTTAACAGCAAGGCAACACCAACCAGCACCAAATGATGAAAGCAATAAGACACGCGAAAGCAATTTACAACTGCATCAACGAAGGGCAGCAGCAAGGCGAGCGTAGCTCAGTAGCAAATGCCGCTCGACTTGACGGCATTGGAATTCCGGGTCATTTTATGAACATATCAGCATACCAGAGAGCTCACGTGGTCGGTCGGTTGGACGGTTGGCCGGTCATTGGTTCAGCCAAGACCATCGTATAACTGAGGCAAAGTGACTGAGCCGGGCAAAAAAAAAGCTAAATTTGGTTGCAACAAATTTCCAAATTTTACAAAATCGTAAAATTTCGTTGCGCTTTCATTTCCACAAGGCGAGTCGGAACACTTTTTGCATTCGTTGAATTTATTTCCTTTTGTAATTTATGTGTGTTCGAGTGTTGAAGGGTGTTTAAATTGTGTTGTTGTTTTTTACGACGACTACCGCAACAAACGAATCGTGAATTACTTTTGCGCCAAAACGAAAGGTCGCCCAAAATTGCGGCCAACAAATCGTTGAAACACAATAAAGAGACTTGAAAAATATGACCAGAAGTACAAAGTAGACAAACCAAAAACATCGAAACGATTTGAGTGGAATTTCAATTGTTTTCGGAAATCCTGAAAACAAATTAAATATTTTAAATACTTTGAAATTTGAAACTCAATGAGATTTGGGGACAAATAAAATACTAAAACCGTTAAGTTATGCTAAGCGACTGGTATAGCGGTACAGATTTCTGATTTGGGAAGCATTCTTAATTTGTAAATCGCCTTAGCGGTTACAAAGTCCCAAAGATATATGGCGGTCATCTGAATTTGTAGTTTTTTTCCACTTGAGGATACTTAGAAAATTTATCGGTGAAAATTACGTACAGTGAAATAAATTTACTAAACTGTTAACGGACCTTCGGTGAATGGCGTTTAATGCCTGTCGGTATGCCGTGCTGTCCGTCGGCTCTACTCTGTATTTCCGCACGAAGCCGCTGTAGTGTAGTACTGCCTTTCTGATATGTCTAGATAGAGGCTCGTCTTCCAGTAAAATGTATTGCTTACACAGCACACCATTATATTCCTTAACTGGGAACTTAGATGTTTCGCTGGGTATATGTGAGTCGATGAGATCAGGATGTTTCCTCTCACGCTTCTCAAAACAGTGTTCTGACATGCCTGTAGCTTCTTCATATGCGTCTCGCTAGTCCCCGGCAGCTTAATTTACGACCGGTCGGCCAATTCCTTGTAGGTTGCCACCAACCCTTCTTTGTCTTTACCCCAATTAATGCCGACTATCGATTTGAGTATTCTGTTGCGGCTATGCACTTTAGTCACAATTGCAGTCGTATGCGGAGTGCAGACTGTCAAATGTGAATCCCAATAGCTTGGAGTTATTGATAGTAGGAATTTGTGCGTCATCAAGATTCGCATTGAATTCAAGTCGGTATTCCTTCGTCCAACTGGTAAAAGAGGTGGCCCAGAAATTCGCTGGTTGAAGTTGTAAATGTCGTGCAGTGAAGAAGTGGGAAAGGCAGGCAAGATAGCAGATCTAGGGAGTCTCGAGATGTAAAAGTTAAACAGCAGTGGGGAGAGGACACCACCCTGCGGAACCCCTTGCTTAATTTTACGCAGCTTTGATGTTCGATCTCGAAAGTCTACCGATGATTGACGATCACTCAGCTATAGTCCACCCCTTCAACCCGTGCGTGATTGACCATGTTATAAGCTTTCGACAGGCCCAATGCTAATAAGACTGTTCACGTGCAGGTCCGATTTGGTTTAGGTCATGAACTATCTGGGTGCTTATGGTGTTAAGTGCTGTTGTGGTGCTGAGCACTTTACAGAAACCATATTGATATGTAGCCGGTGAGAAAGGGACGAGAGCAGCAAGGTCTCAATTGTCTTCGCTACTGGGGAAAGGAGAGATATCGGCCAATAAAACTATCCTTTGTTGTCGGGTTACCTTTCTAAAGACAAATTCTTCCGACTCGATTTCAGTTACCTTCGCTACTGGGGAAAGGAGAGGTATCAGCCAATAAGACTATCCTTTGTTGTCCGGTTACCTCGCTTTTAGTAGCTGGACGTTTCTACCCACTTTCTAAAGACAAATTCTTCCGACTCGATTTTCTGCATTAAGAAATATTTGCTGAGAGATTTAAATTAATGAATAATCTTTTTATTATTTATCATTTCTTAAACTCAATTTAGTTTATTGCAACCGATGAGTAAATCTCTAGCTGTTCAGTGTAAGAGACAATTGTAACTGCCGCCACCGCGACCGAGTTTCAGTAGAGTGTAGACTGTACCTGGTTTTCGGTCACCGCTATGTTAGATTTTGCATTTATACTTCAAGTGTGCTCATCGGTCTATTAAGCGGTAGGTGGTTGAGGCTGGAGTGATGGTGCATTAAAATGACGCTTCTAGCGCTACATAGGATCGAGGCCTTTCGACCAAGCCACATAAATTGAACAAGCAAGTTTCTGCACAATTCTCTTTTCGAAGTTAAGGAAAAAAAGAGAGAAGAAAAAGAATGGCAGCTCTCAGCAATTTGGTATACCACTTGTCGTAGGGGTCCCGTTCCGAGGATACAGCGCAAACTTCCTGTGTACGAATGTAGCAAAGAGCCTATTAGGAAAACAAAAACCTTAGAGTATAAAGAAGTACAATGGGTATGTCCTTCCTGAGGTTCGTAAGTTCTAGAACGAAATAACATATAAGAAAATTAAAGACTCGGCTTAATGTATGTACGTATTCGCTGGGAAGCATACAGCGGTTGATAACGTTGGCCAAAGTTGGTTTTAGCTCTTACAAAACGCCAATTTTATATATGGAATCTCAAAGGTTACCTTGAACTAAAAAATCCAAAATATTTTTCACATATAATTTTCACCCTCATAATCCGTTTTTTCCCAGAAACCCACAATAAATATGTAAGCAAGTCAACAATTTTCGTATTTAATTCCAAAAACACTTAATTTTAATTAATCACTTTGTCACACTATAAAACCCCAACACGTTTTTCCAATTGCGAGAGCAATCTTTATTGAAAATCAGTTTCAAATTTTGAAGTTTTTCTTTGCAAATGAGCATATTCACCACCAACACCGGCGGACGCCCTGAGAGGTGCAACTGCAACAACAATTCGACAATTAAAACCTGAGCGCCAAAAGCCAAAAAAGGTAATTGTGCACACGATTTTGACGCCTAAGCGAAAGGCTTTGCCATTTGTTTTGGGCGTTTGTTGTCTATTTTTTAATTTGTTGTTGTATGCATAATTGTTTAATGGCTGCTGTTGCTTTGGTGCTTCAGCTAAGCAATTGCGCTTAATTGCGACACCAATTCAAAGCGATCGAAAGCGAACGTCGTGTTACAGTAGTCGAAACAGAGCCGTTGGAACCGCTCCCGCCGCCAGCAGCATTTGCTATGGTCCACCCGCATCTCACACGTTCACTCATTCATTTAGTCGCTCATTCACTTGAGCCATTAACTAGATATTTATTCATTCGTTAGTTCGGTCATTCATTCATGCAATTGAATTGCGGAGCAAAGGAGCCTTCCATTCATTTATTTTATGCATTTTTTATCTTTATTATTTCTGATTATTTTTGATGATTTACGTTGCTTAACTATTACTTTGCTGTGCTGAACTTTTTGTTGGTAAACATTGCTTGGGATATTCATTTGCGTGGCTTTTCTTGGCGAATAATCTTCGCCGTCGCTTTACTATTCTTTGCAATTTAACAGTTAGAACAGCAGTACAAAGGCAACATTTTATCAGCGCCAAGCCAGTCAGCCAGCTTTGCACTCGTCATAATTTTTAATAATTCATGCGACTTGTCAATCTACCAGTCCGTTGTTTCTCGTTTACACTTCTCATCAATTTCTGCCTTTTGAGTATCCATTCATTTCATTTAAATCATTCAAAGTCTGCTTCTTCTGGTTCTCCTTGTTCTTCTTCTTGTATGCCGCCGCAAAATGATGAAATAAGTTGCAAGTCAGCGCAATTACGATTTCCTTCAACCATCAACCAACATCCTTAGTCCTTGTCATTCATTAATTCACCAGCAATTCGCAGGCCATTCAAAGACTTTGCCATCAAAGACTTCCGCTCTAAACCTGTAGGAGTGTTCAGACTAGTAGCTCTGAGACTACTTCTTCTCCTCTTATCACCCTAAACCCCTTCTTTATTTCCTTTTCTATTCCTATCTTCTTTTTCTCCATCCATCTCCGGCCATCAAATGTTCATCTTTTCTCAATCAAATTGTGTGTAAGAAATTTTCCTTTTCGCTATAGCTTTATTGTTTCTTCTTCTTCTTTTTCAATTGTTATTATGAGAATTTCGCGAAATATGTATATTTCCGCAGTGGAAAACATTATGTAATTGTATATTTTGAAATGGAGAAAAATTTTCAAATTGTACAAAATGATTATTTGCATAAATTTCTGTGGGATATTCTAATTGTAATTCCAGACTGAGTAATTGCGATTTGTCCGTGAAGGAGTGAGTGTGTGTCAGAGAGAGAGAGAGAGAGAGAGAGAGTGTGTGGGAGGAGACGTGTAATATTTATTCTCTAGTAATCGTTGATTAAAAGTTAGCTTTTGACATTTCATCGCTTAGCAAATATTTATTTGGTAGTTTGTGAAGACGCTGAAGACACTTCACATTAAGATTTTGAGAAGACAATTGAAATAAACCAAGAGAAATTGCTCAAACTGGTATTTAAAGAGCTGAGTATATATGTATAGTATAGAGAGAAAATATATTTTCAAGATAGAAATTCTGAAAGCTCTTCTGTTAGAAGAGAAGAAAAGGACTGCCGTATAAACCTCACATTATGTTGTCTTCTTCACCATTTGCCCACTATTAATGCTTGAAAGAAGTCATCGATAGGTACGGGGAAATTCGGAAATTCGAGAAACGCTGGACTCTTGGACTCTCTGCAGCAGTCACCCATACTACTCTATATACGAATTACTTTACCTTCGAACTAACGTTAGTGGTCTTAGTTCTAATTTCTTCCAAAAAAAATTTTTTTTAGATTTTTAGTTAAAGAAACTAATTCCTCAAAAACCAATTCCTCAATGTCATCTTTCAGTCAGCATTCGCACTGCACGAAGTGAACTTCACTTTTTGAACATCTAGAGATGTCTCAGAATATAATAATATAACTCTATATGACGGAACTAATGCAAAAAAATGGGACAATGACCTATTACATATGTGCAATCATCCGATATTCACGACCAGCCACCCATCTCAGGGAGGGCACCTTCAAGTGGACCTCCTCTTACGCAGGTTTAGTCATCACCAGACGGTGCCCAGCTCTGAATTGGATGAGGGAAGAGAAGGTGAGCCCTTCCCCCCACGATGACAGCTCCTTCCAGAGTGATGCTGCGGTGGAAAACTTTTCGCAGATCCTTCCTCAATTCTCTATTTTGCTTAGCCAGCTTTTTAAATTTAACTCCGTTGACATTACAGCCACTCTCCCTCTGACAAAGACATGTGGCTTCAGAAGCTTGGGACATATACCCACCGTACCTGTCATAGCCTCGAGTTTTCCCACATCACCGAAAGTAAGGGTCCAAAATTCCGTCATTAAACTTCGCCACCAACAAATTATGTGCGAATTGAGTGCCGCGCCAACTCAGTTTTGACCAAAAACAATGACGAGTTGATGACTTGGAACAGTGTTTTGAGATGTTCAAGCGCAATAAATCCGAGTTTTTGTATCGATATGTGACAGTGGATGAAACAAGGCTTCATCATTTCACTGCGAAGCCCAGTCGACAGTAATCCGAGTGGACTGCACATGACGAACTCGCTCCTGTGCGTGAAAAACGCAACAGTCGGCTGATAAGGTTATGGTCTGTCTGTCATTTGGGATGCGCATAGAATAATTTTCAGTGACTACCTCGATAAAGGAAGGACCATCAACAGCGACTATTTACTGGACCGTTTGAAGGACGAAAAATGACCGCATTTGAGGAAAAAGGAAGTGACGTTCCACCAAGACTATGCAAGTCAGTGAAATCAATAGCAACAATCCATTAATTGAGCTTCGAATTGCTTCTACATCCACCGTATTCTCCAGATCAGGCCGCCCGCGGCTATTTCCTGTTTTCAGATCTCAAAAGAATGCTCGCTGGGAAGAAATTTTCATCAAATGAAGAGGTGATCGCCGAAACTGGGGCCTATTTTGAAGTCAAGGAAAAATCGTACTACAAAAATGGTATCGAAAAGTTGGAGAGTCGTTACAATCAGTGTATCACCCTTGTAGGGAACTATATTCAATAAAAAAATTAATTTTACCACAAAAGTGTGTTTTATTATGATAGGTAGGGGACTTTTCAACTGACGTGTTATATCCAACGTTTACATCTCTGCTCATTTTCTCTTGCAGTTTATCCTTGCGGCCTAGGCTTCAGAAGGAATGCTTCTCGATTGCCTCCAAACTCTCGAGACGCTCATCTAACTCTCCTCCTTTTTCATAACAAGATTTGCGCCGGATATTTCGGAGCTCTTTTAAACGTAAGGTTCATTAGCGCCTACTAATAAGCTTGTCACTGATAAGAGTTCTCTTTAAATTAGAAAAGCTGAATAAATAGTCTTTTAGAGTATGGATAAAGCCAAACTCCTTCTTTCCATCGATTTCACGTCTGAATAACGTGCCAAAGTGGAACAAACTTTTTCTATGCAAGAATTTTACAGTTATATTAACAGAGAATGGACTGGTTAGACAGTTCTACAACAATGGAACTAATCATCCGGGACTTACGTAATCACTGACTACCACTCTCTGCGAAAGCAACCACCGTCGAATGGCAAAGGCTATAATTAGCACCAGGTGTCAAAGCCATTGCGAGACATTCTCGAACTCGCAAAGTCATATTTATGATATAAGACAGACAATTCAAATGATAAGACGAGACATAGCATATTTTCCACACTCCTAGAATTTATTAGACTCTATAGAAAATTTACTTGCCTTTAAAAGTATTTAGTCTTATTAGAGATTCAAAACAAAAATCCTCCCATTTCCTTAATGTCTTTCAATTTTACAAAAACGAATCCTACGCCCACACAAATATCTGCGATGAAAGTTCTCCAATTTGAAAAGTTCAATTTTGGAAAACTATTTGACCTAAAAGCTATGAGTTTTCAAAAAAAAAATTGCGCTAAAAATAAATTAAATTAAAATTTTCCGCTTATTTTGCAGCCCGCATGTCCTTTATTATCCTGAACAATATTTGGTCGAAACGCAAAGTGGTCGTTATACCTCATTTGTACAGATACGTAGACACACGTGCATGTGTACTGCACTCATGCGACAAAGTCTTCTTCTAAGACTATCTGCGAACGTATATATGTGCGTGTGTGTGTATGCGAATTAACGTAGTGAAGCCAGCAAATCGCTTTCAAATTCCTGACACAAGCAGCTCAGCTGGCCGCCACCACTTAGGTGACTGGTTGCCTGATCGGCTTGCACCTGAGTGCGCCTGTCAGTGGCAGTAAATTAAAGCCATTAAAATGCTTTTGGCGGCGCCACAAAGTGGGTTCACTGTAAGAGATGCATTTCTCTTCACCACAGCGACAAACTTTCCATCCAAATTTAGCGCCTTCCCTCTAGGTAAGCGGCTCAAAGTTCGGCTTCACTAATTTTTTCTTTTTTTCTTTTTCTGTTTGAAAATCTTTTCTAACTTCGGCAGATCCTTACGCCTGCTGGCCACTGTGTGCAAATAAAAATCCACTGACTGAATTGACTTTTAGCGAAAATTTACGGCCAAGTATTTGGGGTAACCGTAACCAACCTTCTTCTTTCGGCTGCATTGTAGCTTTGAATACAAATTTTGGTCTTGGGCAAAACAAACTTTTGGCCGTTGCAATTTTTGGTTGCGTAAATACATGTGGGAGTGTGTGTGTGTGTGCATTTTATGTTTGCGTATGTTTGTGTTTTACATGTGTGCGTGAATATTTTGAATTTAACTACTTTTTTTTTAAAAAGTAAAAGGGCGAAAAAAGTAAGAGAAGAGAAGATGAACTGAGCTGCCCTTTCAGTAGTTTGTAGTTCATGAATAAAACATTCGACTTTTCTTTGATTCTTTTTTATTTTCGTATTTTTTTTTTCAAACTCTTTTTCGCATTTACTTTGCACAATTTTGCTATTGGTATTTAACTTTAGCAGCTTTCCTCCACGCACCACACTCACTAACGCACATCCTCCAGCGTAATGGAGGTGTGCTAAGTCTTCAAGGCAGACGAAGAGATGCTCTGCCCTACCCGCTTATGGATTTAAAATTCCTTTAACGGTAATTTTCGTAATAATTTGCTGCGTAAAATTTATGAGTGGCTTTTGGGCGAATTGAGGGCTCAACTTAGCTCAGCTGAGCTTCGGCACTCAACTTGGATAACTCAAAAGTTTCACTAAGTTCATCTGCCAGCAACGTTGATCCCAGGCGCTATGGCTTCGGTGGCTGTGTAGGGAGTTCGCAAAAGTTTAACTTAGATTTGTCTTAGTATTCATAGTGGGAGGACCTTTGCAGGTAAAATATACTGTACATTTATATAAGGATGTATATTAATTCCGCATTAAATCTATTCAAGGTAATTAATGAAAGCTCTCATGATGATGTCGATAATGATTTGTGGCAATTCCTTGAGGCCTGGCACGCATTTGCATTTTGGCGGTAAAAATAATGAGAACTTCAGCTGCTAAATTTATGGAAATTGGCAAGTGAGGAAGCGATTTTGAGATGATTTAGGGTGTTTGCATATTTTCATGATTAATCTGAAATTTGAATATTGTTCAAAGTAAAGTTGTTTAAATAGGTTAACTATTGAAAATATTTTTGAAAAAATTTGAAAAATGTTTTTTAAATGAATTGGAAATTTAATTTCTTAATATGTGTGGACTTCATTGTTATCCAAAATGAATCTGCTCACTTTATTAGTTTATCTTTAATTGTTAGTATCAACGTCAAAACGAGCTATATCCTCTGAAGCTAAGCACAGTATTAGGTTAGATTAGATTGAAGTGACTGCTGGACATCAATTAGCTCACTTATATATATATATTGTTACTCTTTTGCTAAGTTAACCTCGATGATTTCCCAAATACTTCGAGTCCGATCACTGGATTGTTAAATTAAAGTCACCAACTCTGTTTGTATTTTCTTGGTTATAAAGAATTTACCCAATATTCTTTTATTACTTAATAATTAACAATCCACTTCACCACTTACAACCACTTACATGACAACTTTCACAGTAGTGTAATCACCAACGCGTTTACTTTACAACTGATTAGCTTTGCAGTAGTGAGTAGCTTTTATATACTAGTCGATTGTTCGGAAAGAACGCCTGGAATTATCGAACTGTTCTCGATAACGAATGTTCTTGATTCATGTTTTAGAACACGCCAGTTATCGGCTTCTCTCTTTCATCTGACTTTCGATTCGCATTTTCGCCACAATATATATATATATATATATATATATAAGTATATATAAAGGATTATCCATTTAGTGGCTTCGAAAGTGCAGGACTGTATTTTGACATCTGTCAAACTTAACTGTAAAACCAAACATGTTTTGTTTCAGTGTAAAGTCAGGCATTTATGAAAATGGATCGCTTAACAACCGCACAACATTAAAATTGTTGAAACCTACTGCAAAAATGGTGTTTCGCACGTTTCGTGCTTTAAGAGGAGATTACGGTGCACATAATCGTCCTACCACAAAAGGAATTGGCAAAATTTTAAAGAAATTTTAAGATACTGGATCGTCATTTTGCTTTTTCCACCTCAAATATCGCTGCTATAAGTGACAGTGTAGCCGAAGACCCGAATGTGTCTGTTTCTCGACGTTCTCAAAAGCTGGGACTTTCTTACAGTACATTATGACGTATTTCGCATTTGAACTTACACCTAGATCCATATAAAGTCCAGCTAACAAAACAATTGAAGCTAGCTGACCATTCATAACGCCGTAGTTACCCCGATTGGCTGCTTCAGCAACAAGCACTAGACCGCAATTTTTTCAACAAAATTTTCTTCAGCAACTAGGCACATTTCTCACTCGGTGGATACGAAAATAACCAAATCTGTTGCATTTGGGACTCCGATAATCCTCAAATAATTGTAAAGAGACCATTATTCCCAAAAAAAAAAACGCACTGTGTGGTGCTGGTTGGTTGGTCTTTGGTTCGGAGGTATGATTGGTCCTTAATTTTTTTAATAAGGTAACAGCGAGACTCTCTCTGTCAATTCGGAACTTTATGGTCGTATGATAACCGACTTTTTTTGGCCTGCAATTGAAAAACACGACTTGGAAAATCTGTGCTTCCAGCATGATGGAGCTACATACCACGCAACACGAGCGGATGTGACCTTATTGCGAGAGAAAATTCTCGGCCCCGTAATCTCTCATCTTGGCGATGACAATTAGCCGCCGAGATTGTTCAATTTGACACCATTGGACTTTTTTTGTGGAGCTACGCGAAAGGCGGTATTTATGTGGATAAATCTTCAACTCTTGAGCACTTGAAAACCAACAGTTATAACTGAGATACCGTCCAATATGAGCCAAAACGTAGGTGAAAATTACCTTCAGTTTATTTTACCTACAGTTTTTTCTAAGCCGCCTTCGAACGGACCATGGATTTCTATGGGGAGCTTTAATTGCATGTCAGAAATACACTCAGAGCTTGAAATTCCTTAATTTTCTATAATTTGGGATGTTGGCCGGACCAGGACTCGAACCACGGGCTTTCGAACGGTAGTACGCACTTTTAACTTCTCTCTCTCTTTCTCCCTCTCTCTCTCTCTCTATCTCTCTCTCTCTATCTATCTCCGCTATTGTAACCGCTCAACTCACTTAGACCACCAAATAAGCCCATTAGCCCTCACCTGCTGGTCAAACCAACATGTGGAGTTGACAAAGCGATACAATTGTCGTATCATTGTGCCTGCTATTTCGATCTCTTAGTGATCTCCGGTTTTCCGAGAAAATATAGGAAAAATATAGGTGTAAGTACAATGTAAGGACAAAAAAAATGTTCAATTTTTTGCTTCGTAGAGGGGAGTTTTTCTCAACCCACAAAAGATATTTGTTTTTGCTTTGTTTAGTTGTTTTTTGCATCTAGTAACCGGGTTAAATAAAGATCAAAAGTTGAGGTTTTATTAATTAAATTTTTTTGGCCACAGTTTTCAATGCAGTCATCGCCATAGTATAACTGACTAGTTTCCACAATAGCATTATTATCTGCTTTTTCACTATGAAATCGATAGAGGACAGAATGCAGTGGCGGTACAGGGTTGCAAGCTGGGGTATTCTCAATTAATTCGATTATATTTTCAGTACCAAATATAAACATTTCTACCTTTTCATACATACCGTCACTACATTTATTCAGGTTTGCAGCTACCAACTTCTCTTCATTGTGTAAATTTCACACTGCTAGCGATTTTTTAATCATTAGTGGCCTCCACTGGTCTTTACCTCGGATAATTTCTTTATCATAGAATGAATTATCCTAAAGTTCTAGAAAGAGGTCAATAATCACTCCTCCAAGCTAAATAATCGATTTGTAAAGAATACTATTCGAGGACAACGTCAAGTTCAAATACATGAGGTCATCTCAGTTCAGCGGATATGCTTCGTAACATCATACAAGTCCACGTAGAATGCCTGTTCCCCTGCCTATCACATTGCTGTTGACACATCAATGGTCTTCTGTATAACCCACACAATGGAATGCAATAAAGCTCATCCCAACAACCCGCTCGGTTATGGCAGACGGTGAACTTGCGATGCAACTACAACAAGGCTGAGGTGACAATAAAGTGCATGGAAACTCTGTACAGCTTGAAAGTATCACACATCTCTGGACACAAGAATATTCTAGAGAATTCAGCCACCAAGCCATCTAGAAGAGTAACCAGCCTAAACACTGTAAAGTCTGGAGGCTTATCGCTTTCTTTATTACAATGTGATGAGACATATCTGGCCCCTTCTAAAGCTATTCTTCGCTTGTGATGAAGGTGACATAAAAACAGTGGACTTTCTGATTTGAACATAAGGAGTCCGAGCCTCACCTCTTTCCTAAGACCGTATATTGTCCACTGGATGTACACAGCGGTAGATATATGCATCTTTCTCAAACTGGGCATTGCTTAGCAATCCGCCGCTTTTCTCTTAGCGAGAGCGTTCTATCGATTTTTTAAATTCTCTTTGAATAAATCTCGATGGTAAATGTCAGGCGATCAGCAACGCAGAGAGACTAAACGCAACTCAGCTTTGGAGTGAGCGAGGTATAGGGCACACCCGAGCGCTATTTTTTCTACAAACTTCGGAAGAGATGAACTATACAACCTCAAAATTTTTAATCGTTTTTCCACAAGTATCCCAAATATAAAATACGTAAAATAAATTACAGAAATATTCTCAACAGGCTCTCAGGAAAATCCAGCGCGACAGTCATCTGAGTGTACGGACATAGAAATATCCCAAGAGAAGAAGCTATTTTAACAAATACGAACCCTGCACAAGATGCGGACATACCTCTGTCCCTAGCAAAATATTAGCTAAGACTAGAGTTCACAGAAAAGGTCCATAACGCTAAAGCCCGACTCCGAATTATCTTACTTCTGTTCTTCTAAATTGGCGTAAGCATCGCTCGCGTAGTACCAAGTCCATACTCAATTATTATTATTGCATCTACGCCCCACACACCCTGGAAAGGTGAGCAACCCTTTTGCGAGTTCGATATGATGAAATATTCGAAAAACTATTTTTGAAAAACAATTTCATGCATTTCATTCCTCATCCTAGTAATTTGTTACCCAAACCCAAACTAGACCAAATACTTTACATTGGTCAATATAATTATTCAGATACATTGCAAATCACGCAGGCAAGCTGATCAACCGTCTTTCACAATCCCTGCATACAATCCAATTCAATTCAATTCTTTCCCTTAAGTTATCAACAAAATTTCACTGGAAACGATTAATATCACTTAAACCACGTCATTTCCGAACGCAGGCAACATTAACATTGCCAACTGCATATTTGGTCTCGCTTGCCCATATCAGCCATGCAACACTGCGCGCAATGCGAATCAACGTGTAATTACAGAAAAATCCTCATGTCAGCAGTTAATTTTCGAAAATAAAGACAACATTCAACAATGCGGCGTTCCGAGCTGCCAGCAATGTTTTGCGTCAATCAAATTGCACCCAAAAAAGATTTTAAGTGAAAGAAAATAGAATTCGCAAAGAGGAAGCGTATGTAGGTAGAGAGCCAAGCCAACGCAACAAGCATGAAGAATTAAAGAATTAGTAGAGTACCAGCAGAGCGGAGCAGCCAACTTCAAACGAGTGCACCGAAAAATATTTGGTCGAAAACGGCTCGCACTCAAACAACATGGACAACGTACAATGCGGCCTGCTCCAGCCGATCGCTTATTTACCATATACTTGGGCCAACAGGCCGTAAAATAATGAGTTCGCCGAAAGCGAAATCGGCCAATTTACCGCCGCTCAAACCAAATAAAGAAATCATGGAATTGCCAAATGCGAATGAAAGAATAACCGAACGCGTCGGCGAATTGGCGAGGGAGTAAGGGGATGAGCGCGGCAATGGAAATCGAGGAAGTTCAATAACGAAAGCAGCGCAAGCGTAAGCGGGTACGGCCGGCCGGCAATGAGAAATTGAAATGTAATTGAACAAAACGCGTGCGCCGCACCGACTGAAGCTGACTGGCCAGCAGCAAGTACAATGCCAAAGCCAAGGAAATTAGTCGGGCCAGCAAACACAGAACTCTTCCAGGCATTGACCGCCCTGTCAGCTGAGGCAGTACTCTGCAGCATGCTGGCAAGGAACGTACGGAATACGGCAGCCGAAGGGCAAGGCAATTGTATTATACATATAGTACGTACGAGTATGTACACATGTATGCACGTATGTATATAAACTGTTTGTTAAACCAACCATTTGTTTGTTTCCCGTACGAAGCCGGATTTCATTTTGATGCAGCCGCGACAGACAGCTGCCAGCGCGGACCACACGCTGTTCAACTGTCATTGCGGCTGCTGTGGCGGTCTTTGCTTCGCGAGACAGCTTGCAATTGTTGCTGAAATGGCATGCATACATACATATATACGCAGCAACGCAATTTCGATGGAAATGATCACTCGGCGGATCGCCCCAGATGCCAACACGTTTTCTCGACAACCAATACGCGTAGTTTTTGTTGTTTCTGTTTTTTTGTAAGTAAGGTTTTTTGAGAGTTGTCGAAAAATTCTTGCAATGATCTGTTGGCAAGTATGTAAAGTGGCATGCAATTTGGGTAAGTAAATTGTCAAAAAATATTTAGGTGTACGAAATGGGAAAGGGAAATATAATAATACAAAAAAAAGAGATTTTAATTACACATAAGCTTTTTTCGAACCTGGTAGCTCACTCTACAAAAATATACGCCAGAGACGGACAGAATAAATGATGCTCAATGAAGCTTATTGGGACGCGAATGCAGAGATATTACAAATGTCAATCGGTTTTGGTAAAAACTATAGAGGTCTCTAACGAACTAGGAACTAAAGGAGTGTTGTTCAAAACGACCTCTCAGAGCACTTAAGGCCGTGATAGAGTCCTCCTGATATCACATATTAACCATGCTCTCTGCTGAAAATCTAATGGAATACCTTCTACTGGCCGTGATTTAAAGTAGGGTTCCAAAACCTATCCACAGAAAGTATTTACACAAGTCAGCACTCACTTCCTGTGAATGACGTAATAAGAGTTAATATACTAACCATTGCTCCTGATAGTCTCGACAGAATCAATCAGTTGGAATGGCAATAGGATAAATCGCTGCCTATTGAAATTACATTCCGTCCACAATAACATATGTACAGCTTGTCCAACTTGTCCATTGACATTATGAAATTACATAATCCTGCTTGTGCTGCGCTAAGACCACAAAAGGTGCCTATATCTTAAGAATGTACTAATATCTTAGAGATCTGAAATCTGTACAATAAAATCGTAAACATTAGAGAATTGCCGCAGATCACTTAACGTGATTATTAAGCATTTTTTTCTCAACCTAGTATGGGTGCCTGGATATAGAAACATAGGTACACTATACGAGAGTTATACTTCGAAGATGCCAACTTAGCCAGCATGGAAAAAATGAGCTCAACGCGCTAAAAAGAAGGGATAAATCTACAATTGTGGGTTTTCACACAGAGCATATTCTATTGGGCAGGCATGCAGAGAGGTTGAGCGTACCATCATACAACTTCTTCAGAAGTTGTAGAGATGAGTGAGAACCTGAAACCTTAAGGCACTTCCTTTGCGTTTGACCAGCACTTTGGAGAAAAGGGTTAAATTCACTAATGCCAGCAAAATTTTGAGAATTTCGCGAAACAGCGGATGCAAGGATACATCGATTGCAAATTCCACGTATTGGTTTGACCAGCGGCTGAGGGTCCTCAGTGGTATCAAAATGAGCCCATTCGGAGGCCTAAGTGAGCTAACGTTCAGCAATCACTTCAACCTAACCTAACCTATGTTCAGCTTGCAATAGCTCGTCCACGTTCCATCGACTTCCCGAGTAATTTCTTCTAAGCTCTAAGTTGCTAGACAACTATAGCCATGTGCTGATTCGAAGAGAAATGTAGATATCTCAGACTAGTGATCAGCGAGAACAACTATAGTGAGGAGGTTGTGGAGGGAGAAAAAACTCTAAACAAATTATAAAAGTAAATAAAGCATTTCCTGCTAAAAGAGAGTTATGTAGAAATTGATACTCTTGCTAATAGCGAAAATTTGGCAAACATTTGTAACTAACTAAAGCGACTCAAGTCTCAACTCAGTCAAAGACAAAAAAGTCGATACTTCAAATTGCAGTTGAAGGAACCAAAGGTCGATGAAACCCACCTAAGTCCACCCGGCAATTGTGTTTTGACTAAGCCGAGTTGTAAATATTTGGCGCATTGAAAAGGGACATTAAGGAAAAACTGCGCTAAGTATTTCTTACTTCAATAGTAAGAATTTGCGATGTGCAAGCACTAAATCAACTTTGATATAAACGCTAAGCCATGGACATTCTCTGCACTGACACTATTCGTAAGCTCCGAAAGGGATCAAGAGCCCTCAAAAGTAAATATTTTATAAATTGTGAAATAATATAATTTAACCTTCACCTGAGCGTTTTCTCAGTAAATAAATATCAAATAATAAAATCGTTAAATTCAATTATTTTGAGTTTTTTCATATTATTCATTTACTTGTTCTGATTTATTTACCTTGATCCATTTACCTTGTAGGCACTAGTGTAATGCTTCACAACCTCAGCCCCTAATCTCCTTCATGTCTTTCATATTTTAAACAAAAATTTCTACCATTTAGAATATTTAAACCATTTGAGCCCGCTGAGCAGTAAGAAAACATATTTACATATGTATGTCTATCTATTCACAGATATATATGTACATACTCGTATGTATTATATATTTTATGTACATAAATGTATTTAGCGCGTTTCGTGGAACATATGAGTGAAAATTTGGCCTTTAGGCTTTTTTATTAAACGCTGCGCTTTCGCTTTTTTCTATAGAGAATTTTTATTTGCTCTCACATTTTTCCTACGTGAACGCTGTTTTTGAATTTGTTGGCCTCCACTTGCCTCTCGAAGGTATAAACAGCAAAATACGAGAGTGGTTTGATAAATCAGTAACGTTTTGAATCAAATATATTTATTTCGTAAAATAAGCTTTTATTTCTGAAAATAATCTGCTTTCAGCTTTATACATTTATCACGTTTATTCTTTTTCTCCCATATCGCGCCACTCGTTCCTTCTCTTTGCTGTTTGGCGCCAGTTGAAAATACGAAGTGAAACTAGGTCGCTCTCCACCTGATCCCTTCAAACGGAGTAGAGGTCTTCCTCTTCCTCTGCTTCCAACAGCGGATACTCCATCGAATACTTTCAAAGCTGGAGCGATTTCACCCATTCGGAAGATATGACCTAGCCAGCATAGCCGATGTCTCTTGATTCGATGATCGCTATGTCAATGTCGTCGTATATCTCGTACTGCTCATCGTTCCATCATCTGCGGTATTCGCCATTGCCTTCGCTCAAAGGACTATAAATCTTCCGTAAAACTATCCTCCCGAAAACTCCTAAAGCCGACTCTTCGGATGTCGAAATCGTCCAAGCTTCTGCACGATATGGTAGGAGGGAATGATGAGCGACTTGTGGAGTTTGGTTTTGGTTCGTTGAGAGAATACTTTACTTTTCAATTGCCTACTCAGTCCAAAGTATCACCTGGTGGCAAGATTCTAAGTTGGATTTTAAGTCTGACATTTTTGGTGTTGTTAATGCGGGTTCCTAGATAGGCGAAATTATATACGACTTCGAAGTTATGACTGTCAACAGTGACGTGGGAGCCAAGTCGCGAATGCGATGATTGTTTATTTGATAAAGGGAGATATTTCGTCCTGCCCTCGTTCAACACCTGACCCATTCGTGATTGCAGCTTTCCGATGCCTCTTCTGTCGGAGCGTGGGCGCAAATTAACGATAAGTTGACGAACTTCGCTTTGATGCGAATTGCGATTAGACGTTCATGCACCGGGATGAATGCCAGGACTCCGCGACTGAGTCTCTCTCCTACCACAAGCCCAACGCCAAATTTGCGCTTCTTTAAATGGCCGCTGTAGTAGATTTCACAAGGACCCACCTTATTCCGTCCTTCTACGGTCCATCGCTTTGACGGCGGTGATGTCAAACCTTTGGTCTTACGTGGACATCAACCATCTGGTCAGCGGCACCTTCCCAATTAAGGGACCGGAAATTCCACGTGCATGTCCTCAAATCGTGATCCTTTAAACGCTTGCAGGGGTCGTCATCAAGAGGGGAATCTCACTTCCGCGGCATTTTTTGTTTTTTATTCCAGTACAGTTTTTATGTGATGGGGTCCCAAACCCTACACGCAGCCGCAGGGGATTCGCCTTCTCACTTTAGCTCGTCTCAAAATGAATGTTTGTTGGCTACCCAGAGGATACTTGTTCTAAGACCAGAAGTCGTGAGCTGCTTGAACCGTATGTAAAAGAATCGTTTCTGGCCATTCCCAGGTGAATGGCAGTCAAAAACTTTCCTCAATTGTGTGAATATCTACACATGACCCCATCCACCCATTTATCACATATACATATATTTATTCGATGTGAATGACACCTCGTGCATCCCAAAAAAATGTAGGCCATGACTTTGTTGGCCGACATAGCCATCTTGGACTTCTTTGGTGCACGTTCACCTTGAGAAACCCACTATCTTGATTGTTCTTTGATTTCTGGTGTCGTGTGGTGGATCCATGTTTTTTCGACGGTAACGAAACGGCGCAAAAAATTTTTGGATTGCGGTTGAACTCTTCTCCTTTGGAGTGGTTACACGGTTGCGCTTATGGCCGTATGGTAGCAATCGCGACACCCATCGCTTCGATAGCTTTTTCACGGCCAAATATTCATGTGAAATATGATGCACCCGCTCAGTTGAGATGCCTACAGTCTCAGTAAACTCACGCGCTTTTATTCTCCGATCGTCCAATGTCATTCCATGGATTTGATCGACAATTTCAGTCGTGATGACATCTTTTGGGCGATCAGAACGTTTTTCGTCCCTTGTAGTGGTATAACCACAACGGAAATCAGTAAATCACTTTTTAACCATTGAAATTGATGGTACAGAGTCCTTGTGGTATTTACCAAGTGTTTCCTTCGTTTCGGTAATGGTTTTTTACACAAAAAATAATGCTTAATCAAGACTTCGTGTTTAAAAAAATTAAATTAAAATTCACGGGGTCGTCTGTTAACAGTTGACGGGAGCAGTGTTGTATTTGCAGTAATCGTTAACTTATCACAGCAGCCCTCGTATAAGTCAAAAACCACCAATAAAGCCACGAGATAGTAAATTGTGTTGAATTTTTCGGAGGTAAATATATATTTTATGTTCACACATGTACAAATGAAATAGTGAAAACAAACCACTCACAGTTTCTGAAAAACATTCACCAACAAGTTACAAAGCGACCCTTTTCTTGTCGAGCATCAATTTTCGCACTGCCACATTTGTAGGAGGGCTCTTATGTTGGCTCTGTACTTACATTTGGGCACATATGAGTACACCCTTCATAGACTAAGTGAGTATAAGTATATTATATAAGTATATAGTATTTATGGGCGAATAAAAAAATGTATTTTCAAATTCGTGCTTACAAAAACATATTTCAAATTGAAGCCTTTTTTTATAGTTATAAGTTATTGACTTACAAAAACCATTTTATTTATTTTTTGAACATTATCTCTTTCAAATGTTGGCCGCGGGTACGTCTCAGATGGTCCATCCATTGAGCATTTGGACTGGTAACTGGCGAATGACACGCGTGGTGTTTTGCTTCACGGCCTGAATCGAAGCGGGATTGTCCACATATAGTTTAGACTTTAGATATGCCCACAGGTAAAAGTCTAACAGTGTGATATCACACGAAGTATTCTCTCAATAAATCCATTGATTGATGCGATGTGTGGGAAGTGGCGCCATCTTGTTGAAACCAAATGTCGCGGAGATGGCGAGCTTCAATTTCAGGCATCAAATAGTCGGTTATCATGGCGCGGTAACGGTCGCCATTGCCGGTTACGTTATGGGCCGATAATTCCACCCGCCCACAAACCACACCAAACCATTGTTTTTTCTGGATGAAATGGCAGCTCCTGTATTTCTTCAGGTTGCTCCTCGTCCCAAATGCGGCAATTTTGCTTGAGGGGTCTCATCGCTGAACAAAATTTAGCTCGGAGACTTCGGATCTTCCTGGAACTTTTCAAAAGGAAGGCCGGGCGGTTTCAGTTCTTGCGCAAGCTGTATTTTGTATGCTTTCAATTTAAGATCTCGACGAAAATTGAACCAAGTCGTTCCATATGTCGAATATTATCCAGAACGTGAAATTTCGTAATTAAATTGAATGATTTATAAACGTGGTTCAGGCGTCGGTCATTCCATGATGAAATGCCAAACAATACTGAACAAAAATTACGTAACAGCTTGGTACGACTCACGCGTGATCTGTCAAAAAAAGGCTATTGAAAAAAGTACCTCTACTTGCATCACCCTTATATACATATATACTCCCTGAAAAGCTGAAAAGAGAAGATATGACAGAAGCTATAGGAAAGATGGGAAGGAGAAAACCATTGCTATTTCTTTACTATGTGACTATATCTTACAATGTGTATAAGGAGACTTCGCAATGTCACTTGGATTCTATGGGAAATGTCGTGGTATCACAATGAGTACATTCGGACTTAAGTGTTCTTACATCGGATGGAAGTTATTTTTTTTAGATTTTAACGGTATAAATAATTAAACAATACACCGCTGAAGCGATTATAACTGAGTTAACAACAGCGCCCCATACGAGACACCAGGTCCTTCTTCGCCGGATAATTCCAACGAAGTGGAGGTCTATCTCTATTTCCACTAACGGGTACAGCGACGAAAATTTTCAAAGCTGAAATATTATCGCCCATCTTGAAAGCTCCTTGAAAATTAGTTTTTCTAATTGTGGTCGCCCCTCGACAGGGAATGTGAAGATCTCCTAGTGTATTTCTGATATGAAATAAAAGCTCCTCACCGAAATCCAGCGGCCATTTGAAGGCGGTGTAAAATAAATTGTGGGCCCGTCTATTTGTTGAAGAACTTTAAGACATAAAACCCCACACTAGAGGAGGACCTTGGCCGAAAATCGCTTCAGCGGTTACAAAACGCCAAGTGGCCGGTCAAGAGGTATGCGGTACGCGATATGAATATGTCCAAAATCCAATCCTATGAATGAAAAATATTTTTAATAAAATAACAGTTATAACTCTTGCCGACAATAATTATTTTTTTATGGTATTCTTATATAGTTTAAGGAAAATAAAATTCAAAAATATATTCTTTTAGAAAATACATACTTCGTATTATTGCCTTTAAAATTAGTATTGAATTATTTTCTACTTTTTTTATCTTAAGCACTTAAAGACCACAAATAAGACGTTTGCCGAACAACTGTATAAATTCAAATATTTTTCGTCTGCTGTTTACTGGCTTCAATCTCATTTCGAAATAATGTCTAATTTTGGAGAAGACCGCTTAAACCCTTAATTCCGCAAAAGCATTGCAAACATCACGGCCACTTCAACCACAGACATAAATTCTTGCCCTTTTACTTATCACCTTTTGTAAACAAACACATATACATATATACAAATGTCTAAATTCATATGTTTATACATACATATATGTACATATTTAGTATATATCCATTTATTTTCTCAGTCAGTCAGTCACTCGGTCAAATAGTAAAGACAAATGTATGCGTAAATCGTCATAAATATATATCTCTCCAAGTCAACCTTCCCCATAGCCGAACCCCTTTATAGCGCTTTCTCACAGACAACACCCGAAAACAATTGCTTCGCACCGCCCTCATGTTGTTTTAAATCACCGAACTCCCCACCAAATGTCCGAAGAATGGCAAAGTGTGAGCTAAATACCAAAACCTTATACAAACTCCTGACGCTTCGAGTGCAATAACCTGAGTTCCAGATACTCAACCTACTTACCGTCTTCACACTCGCCCACCTTGATTGAGGATATATAAAAATACTAACACACGCACGTATACACACACGCACATTTGAACATTTCTTTAGCTATTTATTTAAACATCCACCCACTAACGGGATTTCGTAATACGCACATTCAACCGCTCATAGTTGTCTATCTACAAACTCACCATCACACACTTTGTGCCCTCCAATTCGGGTTTAATGTCTTGGTCATAAATTTTCTGATGTTGTTATTGTTGTTGTTGTGCATTTCCACTAAACTTTTACGCCCCACTCATGTTTGCTGGCTGTTCGCTCGCTGATATGCCGTGACGAATTGCGCTATCCTCTGCACTCCCATACGAATAAGTGCGCGCATTTCACACTAACCCCCAAACCCAACCACCCACTGCCAAGATATCCCTCAGCCTCAGTCGCTAGTGCCATGCAGTAGCATGCTGGGGTTGGATGTTGGAATATTTTTTTATATTCTTTTTTTTTCGCTGTTAAATTGAACTAATTTGCTCTTCTTTCTTTAACGGTGAAATTTACGAATGCAACAAAACTTTAGGATAGATGAGTTCTAAAGTTGCCACTTATTTGGCGTAGGAGATTCGTTTTCTTCTTTAGATTTAAGTACATTCGCTTGTTTTCTTCTGAAACTGGGGCAACCAGTGCAAGTCTGTAAACAAAAAAATTTGCTAAGCGAAGGAAATAACTTTCGTTGGTGGAAATGGAACACATAAATTTATGTCGATTGACGCAGAGCTGGCGTCCAGCTCTTTGCCTTAGATTGATTTTAATTTGAAAGCATTAAGAAAGCATTTGATCTCTCTTTATTACAAAGTCAAATTAAATTCTGCTTTCACCAGTGGGTACTGCATCGAACACTTTCAAAGCTGGTGCGCTTTCATCCAATCGGACGATATGACCAAGCCAGCGTAGCCGCTGTCTCTTGATTCGCTGAACTATGTCAATGTCGTCGTATAGCTCGTACAGCTCATTGTTCCATCGTCTGCGATATTCGCCGTTGCCAACGCGCAAAGGACCATAAATATTTTTTACAAAACATTTCTCTCGAAAGGAAGGCTTCCTAAAGGAAGGGAATACTGAGTGGGTTTTAGAGTTTGGTTTTCGTAGGGATGAAGAAATCATAAAATAAAGAGTCGCCCCATCTGAAACCTTATTTGGCACCGAGCGGCTCCTAGAGGTCCTTCCCAATTCTGATAGCGCTTCTGATGTTATCCACGGTCAATTTACATACCACTGAGATTTTTTCAGGGATATGAGATGCATACATAGCGGCACAGCAGCTTCTATTCGTCTGTTACCTGCAGCTTTTAAATCGATGAAAGGTGGTGTATATCGATCCTTTTCTCACGGAATTTTTCCAAGATTTGACGCAAGGTGAATAACTGGTTAATAGTGGATTTACCAGGTCTAAGCCCACACTGATATGGTCCAACCAGTTTGTTGACGCTGGACTTTAATCTCTAACATAACTCGTTCGATTGAACCTTGTATGCGATATTGAGGAGGCTTATCCCACTATTATTGACGCAAACCGTGGAGTCCCTAATTTAATGGATTGGTCAGAGTACACTTAGGTTCCAATTTTCGGGCATGCTGTTGTCCGAACATATTTTGCAAAGAAGCTGTTGCATACACGTCACTTCTTCGGCGCCGTATTTAAATACCTCTATCGGTAAACCATCATCTCCCGCCGCTTTATCCTTTCTTAATCGGGCAACCGCTATTCGAACTTCACCATAGTCCGGTATTAGAATGTCTATTCGATCCGGGTATCGCAATTTCAATGCCATTCAGAAGTCCGAAGTAGTGTTCCCCCCATAAACTCAGTATGCCTTGGGCATCTGTGACTAGATTAAATCCTTATAACAGACAGTGTTCGAACATCTAATTTGAAGAGCTGTAACTAAAGATAAAGCCTAGAAACATTCATAGACTGTTGAAATTTCACGGCTAATTTCCACCCGTATTCTTTGGGTTACGGACCCAATTAGCGCTAGATGCCCGACTTTGATGCAATTATCGTAAGACCTAATATCCTGCTATCATATTTCAGGTGTTGGGCGCAAACCACTTGGTGTTCTCAATGAAACTACTTATGTCTGATATACTTTTCCAAGTATTTTATGTCAAATATGTTAGGGTCTGGACACACAAATTCACAGCTACGGCAATTGCTCTTCGAGAATATGCTCATTTTAGATGCATATTCGCTAAATGAGCATTGTTCTGTTATTGGGGCTGAAAATGTACTTACATATATACTCTTATTCATATTTGGGACGAATCTACTCTGTTATCTTACAGTTGGATATGAATTTCCGTGAGCTATTTACTCAAATTGTTTTTAGCGCTGATTCCTGATCCTTCCAGGTGGTTATGGTATTAACACCGCTTTGGATTTACTTCCCTGAGTGTACGGTTGTTTTCTGTATCCTGTAGTGTGAGAGATAAGTGTAGCCGTGACCTTCGGCGATCGATCTCGATTTCTGGCTAGTATGGACTCTCACTTATTTTGAGTCACCGGTGTTTTGAATTTATTCTGCATGCTCGCCTTTCGTTTCGTTGGTCTGGAGGTGGGTAATGCTGGGTTCGACGTAAAACAAAAATTTACCAAAAAAAACTCTCAGAGATTCTAATATTAATTCGAGTCGCACTATGGCTATCTGGAATGAGGCGTTAGATCTGAGCTCGTATATAACTGCAATCTTATTAGACGTGATTAGTCGTGTGAGACCAAAAACATGAGATCGGCCTATATAAATCGAATGCAACTTTTTCAGAATGTTGAAAGCCTTCTGTAGATACAAGCGGCATAATTTGCTAACACCCAGAGCTTTCTGAGTATAAGGAGCAAAACCATTACCACATCCTATTACATTGGTAATCCGCTGAGACAAGCAAATACCCAACTATGCAATAAAACTTTGAATATAACAAACCATCAACATTATTCGGAACACCCGGGTCCGAGTCAAAGTTCGACTAACATACAAAATTATTGAAAATTAATTTTTCTAAATGCGACCACTCCTCAAGCCATCCGATTTCTAACATGAAATAAAAAAATCCCTTTTTAAAATTTATCGGCCTTTCGGGGGCGACGTAGAATAAACTGTTGGTCTCTATTTGTTGGTAAAAAGCTAAAGACCCAAAACCACAAATTAGGGGAGGAGCTCGGCCCAAAATCACTTCAGCACTCACAAATCGCCAAATATATATATCTATTTAGTGGTTTCGAAAGTGGAGCGATTTTTCCAGCCAAATTTTCTTTAGCGACGAGGCACATTTCTCACCCGGTGGATACGTAAATAAGCAAAATTGTCACATTTGAGGCTCCGATAATCCCCAAATAATTGAAGAGAGACCATTAAACCCAAAATGCCCAGTATAGAAGCATTTAGCTTGCAATACAAATATATTAATTTTCGTTAAAAAGTTTAATTGTTTTATGCCAAAAAAATCTAATCAAATTTTCATTTTAATGTAATGGTAATTTTCCAACTAAATAAACTAATTTGTATATTGCATGCCACATAAATCATTTGTATAGGGTTTTCCAATAAGAGTGACGTGATTTACTTTAAAAAAAACACACTAATTGTTAAGGAAATTAAAATGTTTTTATTTTATATTTTATGTGAAATACAATCGATACAATTAAGTTCTGAATATAACATCATTCAAATGGCCTCCATGACTTTAAGTCGTATGTCATGAGTAGCACGTTCAGTATTGACTTTTAAAGCTTGAAGAGAGTCTGGTTTATTGCTAAAGACCAATGACTTTAAATAACCCCACAACAGGTAGTCTAATGGTGTTAAATCACAACTTCTTGGAGGTCATTCAATGTCACAATTCCTTGAAATAATCAAATCTCCAAAGCTTTCTTGTAATAATTCGGTTGTTGTACGTGCTGTGTTACACTCAGACTCGTCTTGTTGGAACCAGATGTTGTTAAGATCAACTTCTTCCAGTTGTGGCCATAAAAAGTTGGTTATCATCGATCTATCTATACCGCTCTCCATTGACAGTAACGGTGATACCAACTTCATTTCGAAACAAGTACGGACCGATGTTTCCACCGGACCAAAAACCAAACCAAACTGTCAAACTAGGTAAATGTAATGGTTGTTCATGAATAACTAGTGGATTTTCTTCGCACCAGAATCTACAGTTTTATTTATTTACCACAACACTTAGATGAAAGTGAGCCTCATCGGAGAATTTGATTTTCTTGAAAAAATCGTTATCGTTTTCAAGTTGTTCCAAGGCAAAATCAGCAACGTTGTTCTTGCGGATATCTTGCCATGACGAAATTCTAAACATTACCGAATACAATGAAAAGGAAATTACAGATCATGACATATTAAAAATGACCAAAACGGCACTTAGAAATCATATAATCCCTATTGGAAACCCCTTTATAAATGCACATACCTACGTATGTATATAAAAAAAAAATTATTTATTTAAATTCGTTATTTTTAAGGGCAACCGCAAATTATGGCTCAGTGCAAGCATTTTTTTTTTTTTTGTATTCCCTCTTCAAATATTCAACACTGATCAGTCAATAAATAGTAAACAAACAAAATTACTGCATTATGAATTTTTCATAAACTCTGTTAATTAATATTATATATATGAGTATATGTAGAAAAAGCGATGGTTAAATAAACAAGCAAAATGCTTAAGCCTACACCAATACACTTGCAGGTAATATGTTTGAGTATATATCTGTGTGGGTGTCGCTTACAAAACCACAAAATTGAAAATGCTAATAAAATTGTGTGAAAACCCCTTTGTATGATACGAGTATGTATGTATGTATATATATGTATGTATGTGTATGTGCATAACTACAAAGGGATGTGACGGCTATAAAATTACACGAATATTGTACCCACGCGACTTTTGACATTTTTTTAGCAGCGCAGCGCTGCTCAGCAGCGTTTATTATTGATGAAATTTTTTTTTCTAGAATAAATATATAAACTGCATAAAAAGCGTTGACGTATTTTCTCGCAGGTAGCATTTACATACATATAAAAATGCACTTTTTTTTATACAAAACTTTTTTGCTAAACTTTTTTTCTCGACTGAATTGTGTATGACTAACCCATAACTTCCGTCCAGGGATGTTAACTGGCGATGTCATCAAATATGCACAATGCAAGTGAGCGCTGAAAAAAGAAAAAATGTGGAAAAAAATTATTTTTTCTAACAGTCAATATTGTGTTGAAGTAACGTTTTTTCAATTTTTTTTTTTGCTGCCTTTTACTCAGTGGAAATATAAATTTTTGTAATTTTAATTTTAGTTCTTTCCCACCAATTTTTTTTTTTTGCACTGACCATGTCCATATGTTGATTTACAACTAACGGATAATGTAATAAAATTTATATGAAGCAAATTAACAGTTGCAATGAAAAGGTAGGCGAGAGCGCATGTAAGAAGGAGGAGGAGTAGCACAGAGCCAAAGTACGCCAAAACGGTTGTTGGTTGCATTAATATGTATTTACTGCCATATATTTACATATATACACGCTACTGTTGTTGTTTTTATTTTTTATTCTATTATGGTAATTTTCGTTTGTCACTAACATTTTATTATTATTTGCATAATTTTCGTGATTTTTTGGCCACACGCCAAATGCATATTTGCACAATTGCACAAAAACGCAATAAGCATATAATGCAATCAGTAAACAGTGACTAACGGTACATTTTTTTGAAAACAATTTTAAATTTTTAATTTCTAATTCTATTAATCTTTGGTCTTAAAAATATACTAAAATTCAGAATTCTACTCAAACTGTAGATGAAAGTCTATTAAAAATTAAAAAAAAATATTATTTCAAAAAACTTATTAAAATTAACATTTTTAAAATCCAAGTACATTCAATTGCTGTTTACAAAATAATAATATTAAAAACTTAGAATTTAAAAATTAACACTCTAGCGCTACACTTGAATCTCAAAAACGAGGCTAAAGCTCAAAACCAAGCAATTAGTGGTTAATTACATATATTTTTTGGCGTTTTTTAACCGTTGAAGCGATTTTCGGCCGAGGCCGAGCTCCTCTTCCAATTTGTGATTTTGCGTCTTGATGTTTTCTGAACAAATGGAGGTTTATTCTAATCCGCCCCAGGACGCCCGATGAATTGTTAAGATGAGTTTTTATTTTATGTCAGAAATACACTCGGAGGGCTTGACATTCCCTACCGAGGGGCGATCGAAATTAATAAAATTTCTTTTATATAGTTTTGGATGTTGGTGGAACTAAGACTTGAACCCAGACCTTCCGAATTATATTACGCAATACAACGAAGGTTCACTTAAAATACCATATAAAAAAATTTAAAGTTTGAAGCTTAAAAACTCAAATCAAATTAAAATTCTTTGCATTTTAGAAATTTCAAACTTAAACAAGTAAGGAAGGTTAAGTTCGGATGAATATTAGATACTCGGTCCGATTCCCAATATATTGAGCTCAAAAGCAGAATCACAATTTCCATCATATAACTCAAAACAAAAACAAAAATTCGAAACTCAAAACATAGAATGGACCTATAGTTTTAACACATTGACAATACATCTCTACGTATCTTTTTGTATAATTTTAGAGTGGAAATTAATCGGAGTAATATATCCAGATTTTTTATTTATTTATTATTCACTTTAGCTCGCCTCCAAACGGATGTTTGTTGGCTACCCAGAGGATAATTGGTCTAAAACCGGAAGTCGTGAGCTGAGAATCGTTTCTGGCTACTCCCAGGTGAATGGCAGTCAGAAGATTTCCTCACTTGCGTGAACTTCTGCACATGGCCCCATCCTCCTGACAAGCAGCATGCATCAGCTTCTTTGCAGAATATGGTCAGACGAAAGCATGCCTGACGAATGGAATCTAAGTGTGCTTTGCCCAATCCAAAAAAAGGGAGACCCCACGGTGCGCCAATTATCGTGGGATAAGTCTCCTTAATATCGCATATAAGGTCCTATCTAGCGTATTGTGTGAAAGACTAAAGCCCACCGTCAACAAACTGATCGGACCTTATCAGTGTGACTTTAGATATTCACCATGCGCCAAATCTTGGAGAAGACCCGAGAGAAAAGAATCGATACACACCACCCTTTTATCGATTTTAAAGCTGCCTTCGACAGTACGATAAGGAAATGCCTCTACGCCGCTAAATCTGAATTTGATATCCCCACGAAACTTATACGGCTTTGTAAACTGACTCTGGATAATACCAAAAGCGCGGTCAGAATTGGGAAGGACCTCTCCGAGCCATTCTGAAACGAGGTTTCAGACAAGGCGACTCTTTATCGTGTGATTTCTTTAATTTGATGCTGGAGAAAATAATACGAGCTGCAGAGCTAAACAGAGTGTGCAATTGTTGGCGTATGCCGATGATATTGATATAACTGGTCATAACACCCGCACCGTAAGTTCTGCGTTCTCCAGATTAGACAAAGAAGCGAAGCGAATGGGTCTGGTAGTGAACGAGGGCAAGACGAAATATCTTCTGTCATCAAATAAACAGTCATCGCATTCGCGACTTGGCTCCCACGTCACTGTTGACAGTCACAACTTCGAAGTCGTAGATAATTTCGTCTATCTGTGAACTAGCATTAACAACACCAACAATATCAGCCTTGAAATCCAACGCAGAAACTTTCTTGCCAACAGGTGTTACTTTGGACTGAGTCCGCAATTGAAAAGTAAAGCCCTCTCTCGACGAACCAAAACCAAACTCTACAAGTCGTACATCATTCCCGTCTTGACATATGGTGCAGAAGGCTGGACGATGTCTACATCCGATGAGTCGGCTTTAGGAGTTTTCGAGAGAAAAGTTTTGCGGAAGATTTATGATCCTTTGCGCGTTGGCACCGGCGATTAAAGCAGACTATGGAACAATGAGCTGTACGAGCTATACGATGACATTGACATAGTTCAGCGAATCAAGAGACTGCGGCTACGCTGGCTAGGTCAATTCCTCCGAATGTATGAAAGCGCTCCAGCTTTGAAAGTATTCTATGGAGTACCCGCTGGTGGAAGCAGAGGAAGAGGAAGACCTCCACTCCGCTGGAAAGATCAGGTGGAGAGTGACCTGGTATCACTTGGTATTTCTAACTGGCGCCAAACAGCAATGAGAGAGAAACGAGTGGCGCGCTATTGTAGACGAGGCTATAATCGCGTAAGCGGTGCCTACGCCAAAGAACAAGAAAGAGAATATATCCAGATAAAGTAAAAAAATAATTAATCTGAGTTGTGTCGGGTCTGGATTATGTTGTGTCTGGATTGTGTGGATTGTGTTTTGTCGGGATTCGCTCACTTCTGGAATATGTCTGATCTGGACTTGGTCATGTCAGGATTATAGGTTCCGGAGATTTTATTATATACCCAAAATCTAAAGCCAAAAAGGTTATTTCAAAATAACCACTACACAACTCAAATCTAGAAACTTAAGAGCTCTCAAAACTTAGGCATAAATCTCCAAACACCACTAATAGCTCAAAACACAAACCTCGAGCTGAATTCAATAATGGAAAAATTCGAAAATAAATGTTGTCTCAACCTTGAAATATCAAAACTGAAAGTTTTGAATTACATCTCACACCTATGTTGAATTTTTAACAACAAGCACCTAACCCTGTCCTTAACTGAAGCTCAAGAACAACTCAATATGTGCTATAGTGAATCGGCCCAGGTATCTGGCTAATCCTTTCAGGAGATGTTGATACCAATAAGATACTTCGTTACTGCAAATTCAATATCTGTATTTATTAGCATTTTAGAAAATAGCAAGTTTTTATCAGTATCAACAAAACAATTTTTCTCAGCACTTTATGCATCTGTTTGTTCTAGGTAATAATAGTAGCTTCTAGGAAAAGAATTAAGAGCCATATCGGTTCAAAAGATTCTTCAGAAGAAAACGAGGTTATGTTCAAAATTTCCGCAGTTTGAGTTTTTAACAATATTACGATTCAGAATTTTGAAAATATTATTATCATTTTTCTGTAGAATTATAAGTTTTCAAAAGCTGTACGCCATATTGAAACAAAAATTAAAAACCAATTATTTTTTTCCTATTATGAAGAATAAACTAAATATGGAACTCATTTGAATACTATATTGTTAAAAAAAACAAATATCATTGAAAAGGCTCCTACAAAAACAATTAAACCAAAAAAAATTTCAAAAAAAAACGTGTCTTATTTTTTTTCAATATGGCGTACCAATTTTTAAAGTTTACGATACTCATTGTTCTATATACAATTGAATTGAATCCAAAAAAAAAAATTGTTTTAAAGTTGTAACAAAATTCTAATTGCTTGCAAATGCAAATTACAAAAATTTTGAAACGTCACCTCGATATTTTGGAAGAATCTTTTGAAGCTGACTATGAAACTGAAAATTAAATCCAAGTCAAAAATTGTTTTTTTTTTCAAAACTATAAGAATTTTAAATTGCTAAAATATTTGCTTAGCGTATGCGTATTACTGCAAGTCACTGTGTATTCACTGTGTAGGTCACAGTATGGACCACCCACTTTCGGGGGAGGCTCTGCTGTCATTTTTTGGTTGGCGGCTTTTTCCCATCATAAATTGTGGCTTTGGAATTAATTACACGCATTAAAGACATTTGCGTTAATTTAATTGCGAAAAATTGTAAAATTATTTATGCCCGACTAAATTGCCATGTGTTGATATCACACAGTGGTTGGTTTCATTTTTAGAATAATTTTTAGAATGCATAAATAAATGCTTTTTTTCTGCTTAATAACATTTATTTATTATAGTTAAAAAAAAAAGTTGTATTAAGAAAAAATTTTAATTGAGTTTTAATTTTTTTTTAATTCACTCTTAAATAACTGCACATAAAAATTATATAGATATGTATATTATCAATTTCATATCGCTTATTATGTAAGTGTGTTTGTGATGGCAATTTAGCTCATTGAGAAACATGCAATATCCAATGTGAGGTCGCGTCACACTTATTAAACTACCGACCCCACGATGCATCATATATTATACATTCTGAAATAGTGGCAATTATTTTATTTGTAATTTTTAATTTTTTTTCCTCGTAACTTGTTAATTAATATTAATTATTTATATTATTTCTTGGTGTCAGTATCACACAAACATATCAAAAACAACTAATTAAAGCTCTCAATCATACAAACTATGTTTCATTCATTCAATTCAAAATCTACACATATGTATATACAGTGGCGGAAAAAAGTCTACAAACACCCCACGTTTTCATTGAATTGAAAGTCCAAGAGGTTTATTCCAAAATTTAACGACACAGTTTATTTCAACTATTTTCCCTTATCATAAAAAACCAACAAAAATAATTTTTTAACATAAAATAGCTATGACAAAAAAAGCGTAAATCCAACATTGACAAAAAGTCTACATACAGTACATACATAACTTACCTCAGCGCAAAAACTTTGATTAATATCAGGTAACATGATCTGTTTAGTATTTAGTTGGTCCACCGTTCGCACCAATAACAGTTTGAAGCCGTCGTGGCATCGAAGCTACTAAATTTGTGAATTCGGAGGGAGTAATACTGTTCCAAACTTCAATAAGACGTTCTTTGAGTAATACTGGGCTGGAAGTATAATTTTTTCTAATTTTTCGCTCAATAACCTCCCAGACATGTTCAATAACATTCAAATCTGAGCTTTAAAGTGGTGTGTATAGTTGCCTTTAGCATGATAAATCAACCAGTCCTTAACAATATGGACCATGTGCTTTAGATCGTTGTCCTGTTCAAAGATCCAGTCTGCGCCAAGCTCCTAACTGTCCACCGAAGGCTTCAGATTAGCTTCCAACATTGACTTATATTTCAACCGATCCATATTACCCTCAATAAAAACAAGCTTTCCAACTCCATATGACGCATCCGCTCCCCAAACCATTACGGTTGGTACTATATTTTTTGGCGTTAAATGCAGTGTTTTCTTTTCTCCAAACTTTTGCTCTTTCATCGCTGCCGAATAAATTGGACTTCGATTCGTCTGTAAACAAGTCTTTTTGCCAAAAAGCCATTCCCTTGTCTAAATGTGCTTTAGCGAACTCCAAGTGAAGATTACGATTTTTTCAGAAATAAGAGGCTGTTTACGTGGCGTTCTACTGTGGAAGCCTTTATCGTTCAGAGATCTTCGAATTGTTCTTGGATGGACACATCTTCTTGATGAGTTTACAATGTTTTCGACTAATTTTGGAGCAGTAACTTTAGAGTCATCATTCACTTCCTTCAGAATAAAGCTGAAGTCTCTTCGAGTTAGTTTCTTCGGGCGGCCAATTCGCAGCTTTTTTTCGGTGGATCCATTTTTTTTCAAAGTTTTTTACAATGGTCTCTACTGTTAGTGGGCTTAAGTTTAAAAAAATTTCACCATACGATTTCTTCTCTTTTCTGTGCTGAATAACCAAGCCTCGTACATCAATGGATATTTCTTTTCGCGGAGCCATTGTTGATGCTAATGCCTTTAAACCACAACTAAATTCAATACTAGCAAATTATAAAACATAATTTAAAAAAAAATAGTAAAAAAGGGTACTTAACCGACATAACAATACAGAATATCGACATATGTAACTACTAGTAAACCCGTGGTGTATGTAGACTTTTGTCAAGGGCCTTTTTGCGTTTTTTCACAATAATTATTTTATTTTCTGTTAGAGAATGGATTCGTTTTAATATATGTGAGTAGAAAAGGATTTAAAATAAAACTATATACCCACATTTTTCAGCAAAGTGGTAGTACTTTCTACATAACGAATACAGGCGGTGTATGTAGACTTTTGTCCGCCACTGTACATATGAGCATAACTGCTATTTACCTACTTATCTCCTCTGTAAATATTTTATCTATATTTGTCTTATTTAAATGTTCTATTTTAAGTTGGATTTATTTCCTTATTTATATTTATTTATTTGTTTTACATTGGGAGCACAAAGTTACTGTATAAGAAAATATATACATATATATTTTAATTTTTTAATATTTTAATTATTTAATGTTATTCATTATCTAGCTTAAGTGAACATAAGTACATAAGTAGTATTATACAGGTGGTACTCTTTTTATCTACACGTGATTTCCATTGAATGATAATATTATAAACCTAGATAATTTGATTTCTTTGGAAAATAAAAGTTTAAGTTTTTTATGTCTTAAAATGCATTTTTCTATCATCTTATCTAAATGTTCATATATATGTATTTTAAGCTTTCATCTCATAATAATGTATTCGTACATACTATAAGTATATATTTGTACTTAAATAACGAAAAATGTTCAGAAATGTAAATTAAAAATATGAAATAATTGCATGAAATAAATGCAAAAAATGCAAAAATAAAACCTAAAAACAAAAAAAAAATTAAACTTAATACTTACCTCAAACTCTCGAAACAGTTTAATTATATTTTCTTTCTTTTTGCGTTTCTTAAGTCATTGTGCATTTCCGTTTTAAGCTATGTTAAAGCAAAAAGTACCAACGGTTTTTCGCTTAAATAGTCGTGCAAAATAAGAAAAAACATGAAATCCCTATTATGGTAATCATACTTATACAATCTTTTAGAGATACGATATAAAGCATAAAAAATGCTATAAATGTCTAAAATAAAGACGTGCTCATTTATTTCTTATTAAAATCATAGGAGGAAATGCTGATGATTAATAGCAATCAACCTTTTTTATATTATCTAAATTATTTATTTTATTTTTTACTATTATTTCATTTTAGTTTTTATTATATTTATTTAGTTTCCCTTTATTGCATCCCGTTAGGGAATAAATTTCATTTGTTGGCGACAGCTTAGTTGCAGGCCAATTAATTTTATTATATTTTATTTAATTTTATACTATTTTATTTTGTTTTATTTTTATTTTTATTCTTATTCTTATTTTTACATTTATTTATTTTTCCTTCTCTTCTTAAATGAAATTTTTTATTTCATTTCATTTTATTTTATTCTATTTTATATTTGTTTAATTTATTTTTTTATTTATTTTTTTTTATTTTAGTCATTTAAAATTTTTTTGTTTATTTTAATAATTTTTTTGATTTAATTTTTTATCTATTTTATCTTTTTATATTTTTTATTACATTTTATCTTATTTTATTTTACATTTTCAGTTATTTTATTTTGTTTTATTTTTATTTTTATATTTTTATTTTTTTATATTTTTTTATATTTTATTCCCCCTTTTCTTTTTAAGTGAAATTTTTTTATTTCATTTTAATTTATTGGTTCTATTCAATATATTTTTAATTTATGTTTTTATATATTTTGTTTCATTTAATCTTTTTATATTTTTTTTAATTTAAATTTTATTTTATTTATTTATTATTTTTAATCTACTTCATATATTATTTTATTTTCTTTTTTGTTTTTTTTTTATCTTTTTTAACTTTTTTATATATTTTATAGCTTTATTTTATTATTATTTTTATTTTATTTTATATTTTTAATTTATTATATTTTACATTATTTTATTTAATGTTATTTTGTTTTTTTTTCATATTTTTTTATTTTTTTATTTTTTTTTTATTTAGTTTTATTTCATTTTATTTTATTTTATTTGTTTTATTTTAATTTTTTTTTTCCTTTCTCTTTTTAAATGAAGTTTTTCTATTTTATTTTAATTTGTTTTATTCTATTTTATATATATCAAATTTATTTTATTTTTATTTATTTATTTTTATTTATCTACTTATTTTTTTATTTTTATTTTTTATCTTCTTTTTTTATATTTTTTTTTATTAATTTTATTTTATTTATTTATTTTTTTTTTCATTTTTTTATTTTTTTAAATGTTTGTTTTTCTATGACTTTTTTATTTATTTTATTTTTTATTTAATATTTTTTTAATTCATTTTATTTTATCACCTTTCCTAACTTCTCTATCTATTAAGTGATTTATGTTATTAGCAAAATAAGTGATAGCTTTATTACAATTCTCATCCCCTCGGTCCAAACGCGCTGAGTTCACACTCCGTTTCCGTGGCGTGTGTTCTGTATTGACAAACACGGTTATCTGTGTTTGCTTCCACTTGCAATCATCGCAATACATTATTTAATATTTGCACGTTACCCAAGTGCACCGATTGTTAGCTATCAGTATCGCTGATAGCCGATCTATAGTTAACTAAACAAATGTTCACAACTCTCTCTTAGTTTTAGTATTGAGGGAGGATGAGTAAAACAAGAAAAATATAGTTATGGAGAAATTTCTTAGAAAGTTTTTTTGTAAAAAAAATAGCATAGGAAAATCTTTGTGTCATGCATTCGATGCTCACGTAACGCGGATATTGAATTTGTCTATTAAAGCGCACTATTTAGTCAAAAGCACTGCTAGTCTTATGAATATCGCGGAGCATTACAGTTTGTCTTCTGTGCGTTGCAAATAGTTGCAAAATTTTAAAACGCAACATTTTTATAAGAAAACAAATACAACATATATAAATATTGAAAAAATGGTCATAAGGAATCCCAATAATATTGCTGTACCTGAGTATTTGAATGAAGAGTTTTTTGCGGCAGCCTTGGAAGAAGGTTTACGTGAAATCAAGATCACCATACATGAAATCACTATCGAATGGGGCAGCAACCCTGGTGATAACTACTGTTCGTGTATTTACCGTGTTTTAGTTGCATTTGAGCGATACGTTGCGGATCAAGAGCAGCCAGCGCGTGAGCAATTATCGCTCATTGTCAAAACTATTCCCATAAACGAAGATATGAGATTTCTCGAAGATGTTAGCGTATTTTTAAAAGAGAAAATGACCTACTTGGATGTCCTGCCGCGCTTGGAAATACTTGTCGGCGGTCAGAAGTTTGGTGCTAAGTGAGTATGCACATATCAAATACATTATTCGTTATATACTCACGTATGCCGCGTCTGTTCAAGGCATTAGGTTTTTCAAAAATTAATTCATCATGATTTCCATTTTGGCCCTCCTCAAAATAATACAGTTGCGACAGCATAACCTAGAGCTCATTCGATTCGCGTTTCGCTTTTTATCTCATCAATCGTAGTAAAATGTCATCTTTTCATAGGTCACACTAAACACCTTAAACACTTCTACCCTTTATGAAACTCACATCTCTTTCATCCCTCCGTCTAGATACTATTATGCCGTCAAAGATCCAATACAAACGATGGTCTTCAATGACTTGAAAGTGGATGGATACGCGATGGCTTCCAGACAGAACCAACTTAATTGGGCGCATAGTGAATTAATCCTGCAAAACCTTGGACGTCTCCATGCCACTTCAATGGTCCTGGCAAAGCATGTGAGTTTAATATTAATGAACCAAACATTTAAGTTTGGTTTAAGTTTAGAGCAAATTCTAGATGCCAAGACGATTTTTGAGTTATTGATGATAAATTTTGTATGACTGATGTGATAAGATATGTGATGCAATGATTTAAAATAATTTGAGGTGATATAAAGCAGCGAATAGATTTGTATAAGTAAAGTGATATGATGTCCGTGTGATATCACATCATACGTACAGTAATATGATGTGATGTGATGTCATGTGATATCAAAGGATGTGACTGTGACGTAATATGGATGAAAAGAAATTTATTTCTTCCTCTCCTTAATAATTCTGTTCCATAAATTTAACCGCTGATCACGCTCTTGTTTAATTTGATCGCGACGTGATTGTACTTGTATATAAGGGAAAGTTCGAGAAGAGAAGACAAATTTAATGTCAAATAAATGACCTAAAGTGACTCAAGTAATGAAACATAACAGTGCGCATAAACCAAATAACCAAATGCACTAATTAAAATACATACATTCCTTTTCTCTATTCTAGGATCCCGAAATCCCCAAACGATTTACCCTCGGCATGCTCTGTGAAGAGACTATAATGAAGAGTGATAAATTTTTCAATCTATTCGGTAGCACGCTCAAACAATTGGCTATCAATGCAGAGAAGTGGCCCGGTTATGAAAAGATCGCACACAAGTTGCATCATTTTCATGCCAATTTCAGGTCTGTCTGTGCGCATTTGGCAGATCGTCGAGATAACGATCGTATTATTGTAATGAATCACGGCGATTTGTGGACAGGAAATTTCTTGTTCGCCTATGATGATCCCAAGCAACCGGAAAAGCCGACGCGTGTAATATTTGTGAGTATAAAAAGATATTCTTTTAAGAGTATTTTTTGCTTCATTACACTTACTCAACACATACTCTTCTACGCAGGTTGATTTCCAATTGAACTTCTACGGCAGTCCCGGCTGTGATCTCAACTTCCTACTGAATACGAGTATACGTCTGAATTTGTTAAAAGACCGACGCGAAGATTTAATAAATGCTTATTACAAAACATTTTCGGAAACATTGGAATTCCTTCATTACGATAATATACCATCGTTGGAGGATCTCAAGTTTGAGTTGCGTGCCCGTGAACTTTATGGTCTCTTTGCACTATTCGGTTTTCTACCGATGGTTACTCTCCCTAAAGAATGGTCGGACGAAAATATTGTTAACTCTATGACAGGTGAAGATGTTATGCATGAGAAGCTTCAGAGAATATTCACTCAAGAACATCTGCAAGCACAACTAAAGTACTCGTTAAAACGATTGGAAGACTTGGGTGTGCTGGACGAGTTTTAGCCAGAAGCTATTGCAAACGGATATACTTCAGTATTTTTATACAAAAAAAAATTAATGAAACTTTACATTAAGAAGTTAAAAATAAACTTTAAGAACAAAGAAAAAGTGAAAAGCACATCCTAAAAAAGTAACTATGTTTCAAACCCAATTTGAGAACATCTATAAAGAAATCTACAATCGTAAGGAATAATGCGAAAAGACTAATCGCTGTATACATGTAAGAAATGACTCACTGAGCATACCGTCGTGAAGAACCTTGCAGGTTGCATTTATATAACTGCTTTTTGTGATATTGATTAGCTTGCAGGGTATACCTCTCTCTCTCTCGATTCCAAAGCTCTCCAGATATGTTGTCTTTTAACTGGATCGACAACTTTTTCATAGCTCACAAAGTAGATATACAGTGAAGAACTCCATTCAAAAGATTATTCCAAAACCAGTCTCAGCACATTAATTTTGCCAACAGTTGAATGTTTAGGACGGAATGCAGTCAAATTATTGCAAATTATAGCATTGAGAAGATCAAAAAATATTCCAAAACAATTTTTGCGAAAGTCTTATTTACCACCGGAAGTAAGGCAATACCTCTCCAATTGTCACATTTTCACTTGCAGCCTTTTTTCGCAATCTTCACAATCATTGACTTCTTCAGTCCTTCCGGCATTTTCTCTTCATCCTAAATACGCATAGAAAAAGAATGTAGCTTTTCCGAAAACACATCAACCAACACTTTGAAATGCTCTACAGCTACATACTCGTATGTTGTCCAGTCCTGCACCTTTTCTTCAGCCTCTGTGGACTTCAGTTGAAATATTTAAGGAATTTATCGAGAAAGCTTGATCTTACTTAATGAATCTTACAATCAGTTCCAAATATCTGCCTAAAAAGACAGGCATACACTTCTGGAAAATTGAACTTTAGTTTGTCCATATGTGAAAGTCAAATAAACCGCCTTGTGGCTTATCCAAATATCATCTAATGTTCGGTTCCACCTGACCTTAGCCTTCCTTACTGGTTTCTTTTAAATTTAGTTTCAGAATATTCAACAGTTGGTGGCGCGAATGTAGAATTAAAAAAGCATTCGCTAGATGCCGCACGCACTGTACCATTTATGTATATTAACTTTGGTTCGAAGTATGTAAGTACTAAAAAGAAAAGAAATAAATCCACCATAATATACATCGATCGTATCAGAATGACGAGCTGAGTTGATTTGCCTTGTCCGTCTGTCCGTATGTCCGTTCGTCTGCTTGAATGCAAACTAGTGTAGTCTAGGTAGGCAGTTGCACCTATACGTTCAAACCATCATTTGGCAGAACTAGCCAGTTCGGGCCACTGCAGCATACAAGTAAAGGGTGTTTTTTATAGAGGTATAGAACTTTAAGTTGGAATTACTTTTCAAGATGGCGACCGATTTAACAGCTGTCAAGTGATTTATTCTCAGTTTGGTTTGGCAATTCATCATGAATAGACTAAAGCCTGAACAACGCTTGCAAATAGTGCAATTTTATTTCGAAAATAATGGTTCTGTGCGATCGTATATATACGACCCGTTTTTCAAATTTGAAATTTTATGTCATAAATCTGTCACACCTTAGACTGTGAAATTTGGTATACTCCTCATACATAACGAATTGCATATTGGTTCTAAATATCATCGAATTCGGAGTAGTAAAACATCCGCCAAAAAAGCATATAGCGTGAAATTTAAAATTCTACAGACTTGATTTCAAGTTCTAAATAAATTTTTTATTGTCAAGAAAGGTATAAAGACTTCGTCATGGCCAAAAATAACCCTTCCTTCTTGTTTTTATATTACGTTGATACATATGCACAAAAATTTTCAAATTCTCATACTTGAAACTAACTACTTAACAAAGGAAATCATACCCTGCCATGCAAATCTGAGAACTTAAAATTTTAAGTTATAACCCGAAAGCTAGAAGTAAATTCTGAAGATCAAGATATGAAAACACCACAACACTATATCTATCGCTCAATATTTAGTATTTAAGCTTTATGTCGGTATGCAGCTCTAACAATAAAGACAACATTTTCTACTGCGAAAAAAATTGTCTCACATATATTTTGCGACAAACAAGAAGAAGACTAATTTTCAGACGTATTAAAGCAAGCTTATAAAGCAAGTTATGCAATCTTTTTAATTTATTCATCGATTTCTACACTTTTTATTTATTTTTAGCCACGGAAAAAGGTGAGAATACATAATCATCGACAAATATTTACTGCGCTCTATTCATGTTTTTCGTTTTGTTTATTTACATTTGCATATCTTCTTCCTATGTTAATAGCTGTTGACGATAGAAAATCAATCTGTCAAATTGCCTATTACATTTTTTCATCCACGAAATTTATGAGTTTGTTTTTCGTTAAACCTGCATACCGACCTTAAATAACCTGAATATTCGCTTAAAATTCATTTCGTAGTAACTCGAAAGCTAAAAATCCAACTCATTTCTTAAATTTAAACTATTAATTCAATTCGTAAACTGGATCAAAAAATTTTAAGTTTTAACACCCGAAACGTCAAATTCAAAAGACTGAACTTAACTTGTGCGATTTTGACAAAATGGGAGCTTCTGCCGTCATTTTTTGGTAACCATCATAAATCGTGGCCTTGGAATCAATTACACGCTTTAAAACGTAATTTAATTGCGAAAAATATTTAAATTATTTATGCCCGGCTAAACTGCCATGTGTTGATATCACACAGAGGTTGGTGGTTTCATTTTTAGAATAAATGCATAAATAAATTTTCTTTTTTCCTTAAATACATCTATTAAGTTGGAAAAAATGGTGTGACCAAAAAAAGTAATTATATAAATGTTAAATAAAATTTTATATTTTTTAAATCCAGTTATAAATAAACTACAAATAAAATGTATATATAATTTTTTAGATTAATGTGTTATTAATTTATATGTACTCCAATTTTTCATGTATGTGTGTGTGATCACAATTTATTTCGCTAATTGAAAAACATGCAATCGTTTTGTATCGTTAATGTAAGGTTCAATTCTCATCACATTTATTTCAAACAAGTGCCGTTGATATCAAAAGCACCCGATATTCTATACATTCGAAAACAGAGACAAGTATCCACAATGTAATTTTCATTTTTTTCCTCCACAAATTTTATAATCTAAATTGCATATATAGGGTTTTCCCATAAGAGTGATATGATTTCTTTAAAAAAAAGCACACTAATTGTTAAGGAAATTCAAATTTTTTTTTATATTTAATGTGAAGTGCAATCAATACAATTAAGTTCTGAATATAACATGATTCAAATGGCCTCCACGACTTCTTCTGCAGGAACAAATTCGATGAACCCAATTTTTGAGCACTTTTTCCACTAAATCAAGTCCTATGTCATAAATAGCACGTTCAATATTGACTTTTAATGATCGAAGAGAGTCTGGTTTATTGCTAAGGACTAAGGATTTCAAATAACACCACAAGAAGTAGTCTCATCGTGTTAAAGGTCGCTCTTGCGAAAAAAAAACTCATATATTTCGTGGATGAAAAAATGTAGTAGGCACGGAATTTTGACAGACGATTTTCTATTGTGAAGAGCTCTTTACATAGGAAGAAGACATGCAAACGTAAATAAACAAAACGAAAAACATGAATAGAGCGCGGAAAATATTTGTCGCTGATTATGTATTCGCACCTTTTTCATGGCTAAAAATAAATAAAAAGTGTAGAAATTGATGAACAAACTAAAAACATTATATAAATTTCTTTATAAGCTTGGTTTAATACGTTTGAAAATTAGTTTTCCCTTTGCTTCTCGCGAAATATATATGAGACTATTTATTTCGCTCGGAAACCTGTGTTGTCGTGCGTTCGTATTTGTTTAAAAACATTAGAAATAGGCAGTAGAAATTGAGTTCTTTTCGTTCGAAGTGCGTACTGCTTCGTAAAAAAAATTTTCGCGCATCGTTTTTTTTTTTTGCACTTTTTTATAAGGAGTTTTTGGTTTTCGTAAGAGCTGCATATCGACCTTAAATCACAACTTCTTGGAGGCCATTCAATGTAGCAATTTCTTGAAGTAATCGAATCTCCGAACCTTTCTCGCAATAATTCGGTTGTTGCACGTGCTGCGTGACACGTAGCCCTATCTTGTTGGAACCAGATGTTGTTAAGATCAACTTCTTCCAATTGTGGCCATAAAAAGTTGGTTATCATCGATCTATACTCTCTCTATATATCTCTATACTCGCTCTCCATTGACAGTAACGGTGCTACCAGCTTCATTTCGAAAGAATTATGGACCGATGATTCCATCAGACCAAAAAACCACATGAAACTGTCAGTTTAGGTGAATGGTTGTTTATGAATAATTTGTGGATTTTCTTCGCACCAGATTCGACAGTTTTGTTTATTTACCGCACCACTCAAATGAAAGTAAGCCTGATCGGAAAAGATGAATTTCTTTAAAAAATCGTTATCCTTTTCAGGTTGTTCCAAGGCAAAATCAGCAAAGTTGTTGTTGCGTATATCATGCCATGATAAAATTGTAAACAATACTGAATGCCTGCGCACGGCAGATGGAATTTATTTTCATATCAGAAATGCACTCTATAACTTTGCATGTTGGTTGGAGCAGGACTCCAACCCTGGCCTTCCGAATGGCAGTACGCACTGCTAACCACTAGCAGCTCGGCTATTGCGGCCGCCAATGGTGCAAGCTTACGAGCTAATAAAATTCAAACGTCTTCGCACCAGTGTAATAGAAAGTGTTCTCATCGTTCATGCCTCCGTACCATATAGCAGAATGAGAACAATGAGCAACTTGTAGTTTGGTCTTTGTTCGTCGAAAGAGTACTTTACTTTTCAATTGCCTCCGCAGTCATAAGTAGCACCATTTGTCAAGAGTGATACTTCGTTGCAGGCTGGCATTGTTGTTGTTGTTAATGCTCGTTCCAAGATAGAGAAAACTATCTATGATTTCTACGCTTCATTTCCTTATCCAGTCTGCAGAACCAATGATATCGCATACGTCAGCAGCTGTACACTTTTATAGAAGATTGCACCTTCTTCATTCAGCTTCTCTAGCTCGTATTATTTTCTCCAGCAATAGATTAATGAAATCACACGATAAGAAGTCACCTTGTCTGAAACTTCGTTTGATGCCGAACGGCTCGGATCCTGGCACAAGTATTGGTGTTATTTAACGTCAGTTTACCCAGCCGTATAAGTTTTGCGGGGAGGGGCAGCTCATTTTCATGCTATCCAATGCTACTTTGAAGTCGACGAAGAGATGATGTGTGTCGATACGCTTTTCGCTCGTCGTATGGTGAATATCTGCTCCAATATACATTTTCCCGGTCTAAAGACATATTGATCAGCTTATTGATAGTGGGCTTGAGTCGACTTATCCCACGATAACTAGTGCAGACTGTGGGGTTCCCCTTTTTATGGATTAGGCATACTACTTATACACTTAGGTTCCAGTCGTGGGGTTCACCTTCGTCCGTCCATATTCTGTAAAGAAGCTGACACATGCACCTTATCAATTCTTCGCAGTTGCTACTAACCCTACTTCTTCTGTACACTAACTTCTTCATAGTCGGGCAGTGAAATGTTTGTTCCATCGTCATCGACTTCTATAAAGTCAGTACAATCAGGGCATCGACCGCTAGATCACCTCTTCGGATCCTACGTGAGTATGCTACGTTCTTGAATCCAGCTTGAAGTAGCTTGATGGATTTTCTTGTGCTGGAATCTAGTACTACAGACAACCACATTTCGGGTCCCGACAGAGTCGATCAGTCTCACCCCATTTGGAGATATATCATCTGGGAGACTGAATTTTATGACAGTCGTGTCGTGTCGATATCTTCTTTCCCCATCCTGACTTCTCTTCCCATCTTGTCCTTCTCTTCCGTCGGGACGTAGATGCAAATTAGCGATACGATGAAGAATTTCGCCTCACAAAAACCTACTCGCCTCCATGCTTTTCCCGTTCAAAATTGCAATACTTGGACAGCGTTTGATTTCAGCCGTTAGCCTTACGAAGACATCAACTAGCTGGGCTGTAAATATGCACCCTCGAGCTTCGTAACTTATTTTAATTTTGATTTATTTTATCGTCTTCATAATACATGGAAATTTATGTGTAGTTATTAATTTATTTATAAATATTTATTATTTATCCACATGGAATTTTATCTCTTTTGCTTTCCTTCATTTTAGCAGCATTACAAGCGGTTCCAGTTATTTATCGTTTTTTTATTAAGATATATATATATTCAAATGATAAAAAATACTATTCTATTCTAATCAGATTTAAAGCATATTAAGGTTGCATTATCTGATAAATATTTACGTAAGTGCAGTGTGCATCAGATACATTTATGTACTTAAGCAATACTGTACTGCTTATGTACAGGGCTATTCATTTTGCAGTTCCCAAAATAAACGTAAATAAAATACATTTAAAATTTTTTTTATGAAATTCATTTTTTTTTATAAAGTTTGAACCTTAGCATTATACTATGTGAAACACTAAATCATTCGAATGACCACCTCGTGAATTTTTTGCAAACTTCCATCCGTTTGAGGTAATTTTCGAACAGTTTATGGCACATATTGGGCGGTATCTTAACCATAACTTTACGAATGCTGGCTTTCAAATGTTCTCGCAATAAAACCACACTCACTTGTATTGTATGGCATGTGTCACCATCTTGCTGGAACCACATATTGTCCAAGTCGTGGTCTACAATTGCAGGCCAAAAAGAGGCGGTTATCATACGACAGTGACAGTCTCGCCATTATCGTTTAAAGTAGTAAGTAGTAATTCCTTCCACTTCAAGCGTTTAGAGTACCCTTATTTATTCGGTTATACTTGGAACTGAAATTTATTCTACCCTCGCAGTGATTTATTCATTTTTTTATTATTATTATATTTTTTTTATTTTTTTAATTTTTTTTTTTTTTGTGTTTCTGTTTACATATATTATATCAGATATAATATACAACAATAAATTTAAAATAAAGTAGTCAGTTTTTAAACTCAATATACGAAAAGCTAAGCAAAATAAAAAAATGTTTATAAATGCCGAAGCTTAGAAAAAATTTTAAGATTTAAAATTTAATGCACAAAACTCAACATATTGTAAAAATTTAAAAACAAAACCTGAAAGCCACTTGAAACTAAATATAAAAAAAAACTCAAAAACAAACAACCCATGATTATCTCATGCAGTTTAATTTTTAATTTTTTTGTTAAGTCATTGCGCATTTCTGCTCTACGCTAGGTGAAACAAACAAATAACTAACGTTTTTCGTGCAAAAAGAATATAAAATCATACTCCTATTACGGCAATCATGAAATTCTTTACAGATTTGTCAAAAACGGATATTTTAAAAGTGTGAAATAGTGGCACGCCCATATATTTCCATAAGAAACCATTAAAGGAAATTCAATGTCTGTGATAAATGACATTTAATTTATCTCTATCATTTCCTTTTATTTATATTAATTAATTTAATTTTTTTGTATTTAATTTAATTTAATTTAATTTCTTTATTTCTTTATATGTGTTTAATCATTAAAAATTGCTGCATATAAAATAGGTTAAGTTAACATTTCACCAGCAATTTCTATTAATGCCGTATTTTTTAGCCAACTCTAAAGTTACGCTGCGATAAGCTTAAAAATCATTATCTCATCATTATCTCTTCTTTAAACACTATTTTTTATCACACCCTCATTATTCACAAATATTTTCTTGCGGAATTATGAAATAAACATTAAATCTTTAAATAAACAAATAATAGAGATTTTTATTGTATTTGCTTCAACTTGAAATTGTTGAATGAGATTGTATTCAATTGACACAGTTGCTTCACGTGTGGACAATAAAATCAGCATTGTTCTTTTATAGTTTGAGCACCAAAAGCATGAGCATTTATACAAGAAAAAAAGTTATGATGTAAACCTGTTTGTTTATCTGTTTACTTTGTCTTTATGAGAATATGATTGAGAGTCATCAGAAACTGATAAAATTTTATTATTAAGATTAAAATTTCCCAGAGCAGACTTATATTGTTTCCGCCAAATGAAATTTCCTATTCCAAATTTTTGATTGTCATATTTTCATAAAAAATTATATGCACCTCCAGATAAAGTGGAATACATACATATGAGTATGTTACAAACATCCGGCTGATGCTTTCTTCATATGCTGTCCCAATATGAATTTAATAATACTTTTAATCAGTTTTTTTTTACATTAAGCTATAACAGGTATAAGATTATAATCGCTATGTTGTAAAATAAATGAATGTCACGTGCGACTTGATAAGAGTTAAATGAAAGAAATTACCAATAACTTGTCTCTTGCGAATGTCTTGGTTTTTCATAAATCAGTGAAAAGTTTTAGAAATATTGGCAAATTAAAAAAACATTTTAGATCAACTTCTTCTAATGGATGATCCATTTCGAGGTTCCCTACTTTTTTAAAGAAAAAAACACAGAAAATTTAAAATCTAATTTGTTCCAAGGCCTGAATCGAAGCGGGCTTGTCCGCATAGTCTTCAGACTTTACATATGCCCTCAGAAAAAAGTCTAACGGTGTTATATCACATAATTTTGGTGGCCAACCGACCAGCCCAAAACATGAAATTATCTGCTCACCGAAGTGTTCTCTCAAAAAATCTATTGCTTGATGTGATGTGTGGGAAGTAACACCGTCTCGTTGAAGCCAAATGTCGCGGAGATTACGAGCTCCAATTAGTCGGTTTTTATGGCGCGATAACGGTCGCCATTTGAAGAAATATGGTCCGATGATTCCACCGGCCAACGAACCACAACAAATCGTTGTTTTTCTGTATGAAATGGCAGCTCTGGAATCTCTTCAGATTACTCTTCGCCCCAAATACCACAATTTTGCTTGTTTACATACCCATTGAGCCAGAAATTGACCTCAACGCTGAACAAACTTTGCCTCGAAAACGTCGGCCCTTCTTGGAACTTTTCAAGAGCCCATAGAGCGAAGCGATGTCGCTTGAGACGGTCGAGCGGCTTCAGTTCTTGCACAAGCCGTATTTTGTGTGCTCGATCTCGACGTAAAATGCGCCAAGTCGTTCCATACGTCAGTCCGAGTTGCTGCGAACGGCGCCGAATCGACTCTACACTCTCATCTACGGCCGCTATATTTTCTTCACTGCAAACGAATGAAGGATAATGCAGTTAATCCAAAATATTAATATTGACCTATATACATATTTGTATTTCTGAGCTTAAAATATTAAGTATTTGCTTTCTGCAGCGGTCGGTCCGAGGTAGACTTCTCAGAATAAAAGCCGGTGCAAAGTTTCAAATTTCGAGCAAAATGAACAATAAATAAAATATTTTGGGAAAAAAGCTTCACAGAAACACTATCCAGAATCCAATGAAGCTATCTTGAAAACTTGAACAAAATCGACTGAGTAGTTTCGGAGTCTCCACTGCAAACAAAGCGAGTATTCCCAACACGCGCGAAGTTTTTTATACGCCGCGCAGACAATAGAAGAATCCAAACCCAACCAAAATCCATACCAAAAAAGGTGGTTCAATTAACATTGTGATTACCTAGAACTGCCAGTACCTACAGGAAATTAGTTTTGAAACTACTCATGGCTCGTGCTGCAGTAAGCTGCTATAGAAACGTGCCTAGTTCTAATAGTCTACACAGAGGAGTATATTTGTATGTACTCCAATGAGACATATGGTCTACAAATATTTACAGGAAATCAACAAACACACACACACATACATACATTTATTAGCAAAATAAATGCTAAGTTTGTTGCAAACTAAAATCAATTCGGCCTAAATACGTGGATTTCACACTTTGTTTCGTGCCAATAAATTAATTAACACCAATTTTTTACGTGTGCATTACGATGCATTATTTGATATTTGCATGTTAACCAAGTATAAGCTATTCATACCCCTGATAGCCGATCTATTGTTAAACCAAAGAACGCATAGGAATAAGAAGCGACGAGACTCATAAGAGTAAGAATGCGGAGAAATCGCCCGTACATAATAAGGGCTAAAATGTTTTTCCAAATAATTAGAAAAAAAAATGTTGAAAGATAATTCAGAAACAAGCAATTCATCTATGCTATATATTTATTTATTTATTTATTTCATCTTCATATTATTCGTCATCAATAATGAAAAAAAGAAATCAAAACATAAAATAAATAAAAATATTAATATAAATTAGTACGAAAATTTCTTGATAATAGTCCATCGAAAGCAATTCGAACACGCGTCAAAACAAAAATATCAAAAACGCATTTACCGCAGCGTCTATGTGTCACTATATTTGTGTCACATAACCATTGTATTTATGTCAAGCCAAAGAAATAGAATATTGTTTTTCGTACACGAGTCAGCATACGAAACAATAGGGGTATTCAGACCGGCTTTATTAAGTGTATTTTGTTTTTGTCGTACTACCGCGTAACAACACTACCAGTATGACAGGATTGATATTAAAGGGTTATACATTGAGTGGTTACGAAAGTGCAGTGCTGTATTGTGACATCTGTCATACTTAACTGTGCCAACCAAACCTGTTTTGTTTTAGTTAAATGTCAGACATTTACGAAAATGGATCGCTTTAAGAGAATATTATGATGCACATAGTTGTCCAACAACTCAAGCAATTGGTAAAATTTTAAAGAAATTTGAAGAAACTAGATCGGTTACAGATAATGTAAGACCTAAGTCGCTGCTGTAAGTTAAAGTGTAGCCGAATACCCGAAAGTGTCTATTTCTCGACGATCTCAAGAGCTGGGACTTTCTGATAACACATTATGGCGTATTTGCGTATTTTGTATTTGGACTTAAATCTACACCCATATAAAGTGCAGCTCCTACGACAACTGAAACCAGCTGTCCATTCATAACGCCGTAGTTACGTCGATTCGGTGCTTCCAACAAAATTTGCTTCAGCGATGAGGCCTACTACTCACTCGGTGGATACGTAAATAAGCAAAACTCTCAAAATTGGGGCTCCAAGAATTCTCAAATATTTGAAGAGAGGCTATTAGACCCAAAAAAAAAACTTACTGTCGGGTGCGATGTTTAGTACGGTAGTGTGTTTGGGCCTTACTTCTTTGAAAAACGATAACGGCGAGACTGTCACTGTCAATTCGAAACGTTATGGTCGTATGATAACGCCTTTTTTGGCATGCAATTGAAGAACACGACTTATGTGGTTCCAACTAAATGGTTGTCACATGCCACACAACACGAGCGAATATAGCTTTATTGCGAGAGAAATTTCCTGGCAGCGTAATCTCTCGTCTTGGCGATGTCATTTGCTCACCGAGATTGTGCGATTTGGTTTTTTTTTTGTGAGCCTACGCGAAAGACCGTGTTTATGCGGATAAACCTTAAACTCTTGAGCACTTGAAAGCCAGCATTCGTCAAGTTATGGTTGAGATACCGCATAATATGTGCCATAAAGTGGTCGAAAATTACTGATCGAAGTTTGCAAAAAATTCACTAGGCGGTCATTTCAATGATATAGTGTTTCACGTAGTATAATGCCAAGGTTCAAACTTTATAAAAAAAATTAATTTCATAAAAAAAAATTTTTTAAATGCATTTTATTTACGTTCATTTTGAAACCGCAATTTGATAACCCTGTATTTTCGTTACTTGGTAGCTTTTAAATTAAATCTAAAGAATAGCTTAAGCGAGCTTAAGGAAATTCAGAACAAGAGATAACAATTTTTTTTCATCAGTAACCAGAGTAGTCAATTAAATTTTTAGACAATTTTTGTTTTTGAATCAAATGTTTTGGTATAAAATTTACCGCTCCACTGAGATAGAGCAAAAAATAAGTTCATAGTTAAGTGCATTAACGAAGTAGCAACCAATGAATTACCAGATTAACAAAGCCGGTCTGAATACTCCTAATACTATGTTTTAACCACGCGCATACTTTGTCCACAATCATTTGGTATTGTATGGTTAGCATTTCTTCAACTTCTAATAAATATTTCTCAGCTGTGGCTGTTGAAAGAGCTGCGTGTGTTTTGGTAAAATATTTTCAACAAAAATCAATCAATCAAAATTAATTTCAATTTGCGCATTTCTTCTATTTTCATTCGAATATACGATACATACAGTGGCGGACAAAAGTCTACAAACACCCCACGTTTTCATTGAATTGAAAGTCCAAAAGGTTTATTCCAAAATTTAACGATACAGTTTATTTCAACTATTTTCCTTATCATAAAAACCCAATAAAAATAATTTTTTAACATAAAGTAGTAAAGCTATGACAAAAAAAGCGTAAATCCAACATTGACATAAGTCTACATACAGTACATACATAACTTACCTCAGCGCAAAAACTTTGATTAATATCAGGTAACATGATCTTTTTAGTATTTCGTTGGTCCACCGTTCGCACCAATAACAGTTTGAAGCCGTCGTGGCATCGAAGCTACTAAATTTGTAAATTCTGAGGGAGTAATACTGTTCCATGCTTCAATAAGACGTTCTTTGAGTAATGCTGAGCTGGAAATATAATGTTTTCCAATTTTTCGCTCAATAGCCTTCCAGATATGTTCAATAATATTCAAATCTGTGCTTTAAGGTGGTGTGTATAGTTGCCTTTAGGATGGTAAATCAACCAATCCTTAATATGCTTTAGATCGTTGTCCTGTTCAAAGATCCAGCCTGCGCCAAGCTCCTAACTGTCCACCGAAGGCTTCAGATTAGCTTCCAACATTGACTTATATTTCAACCGATCCATATTACCCTCAATAAAAACAAGCTTTCCAACTCCAGATGACGCATCCGCTCCCGAAACCATTACGTTGCCGCCAACATGCTTCACGGTTGGTATTATATTTTTTGGCGTTAAATGCAGTGTTTTCTTTTCTCCAAACTTTTGCTCTTTCATCGCTGCTGAGCCATCTTTTCTTTTCGCGGAGCCATCGTTGATGCCAATGCCTTTAAACCACAACTAGATTCAATACTAGCAAATTATAAAACATAATTAAAAAAAAAAATAGTAAAAAAAGGGTACTTAACCGCCATAACAACACAACATATCGACATAACTACTAGTAAATCCGTGGTGTATGTAGACATTTGTCAAGGGCCTTTTGCGTTTTTTCACCATAATTATTTTATTTTATGTTAGAGAATGGATTTATTTTAATACATGTGAGTAGAAAAGGATTTAAAATAAAACTGTATACCCACATTTTTCAGCAAAGTGGTAGTACTTTCTACACAACGAATACAGGCGGTGTGTGTGGACTTTTGTCCGCCACTGTATGTACATACTACCACCAGAGCTCACTGACTCAATTTCAGTTTCATATACATATTTTTAGTTTACAAGTATAAAACTTATTGCGCAATTACAACTACGTGTTGTTATTGCGATCGTTACTACAGTGGATTAATCCAGTAGGTACTTCAATGGACCATATGACCCATAAATATTTGCAGATATGCCCCTCGTTCACTCAACTCGTCATCGACAAACTCTACTCCGCGACTATGACAAAATTTACAAAAATCAAAAATTCCATTTTGAGTTAAAGTCGAAAACAAGCACCCACCGATTTTAGCAAAAATTCATTGATTTCCTTTTGCTACAGCACCATACACCCAATTTGTTCTATTTATCATATTTGTTTTGTTTTGATACGCTTTATAGCAAATTTGCTTTTATATATTCACTCCGAACTAAGGAAAGTGTAAAGAGGAAACAAAATTCTGATTTTGATTTATTATTTACACTCTTGCCCAAAGAGCCAATTTACGAGAATGTCACGCTCATCGAGACACTTATTTAGTTTTAGTACTCGTAATTAGAAAAAAAAATCTATGTGTGTGAGCGCTTTGAGGGTGAATAAGCTACAAAAAAAAGTAGATAATAGTTAAGTACAAAATGTCTAATAAAGTGTTGTCGTAAAAAGATAGAATAGGAAGAGCATTATGTGATTCATTCGACGCTCACGTAAAGCGAATTTTGAATTTGTCTATTAAAGCGCACTATTTAGTCAAAAGCACTGCTAGTCTTATGAATATCGCGGAGCATTACAGTTTGTCTTCTGTGCGTTACAAATAGTTGCAAAATTTTAAAACGCAAGATTTTTATAAGAAAACAAATACAACATACATAAATATTGTAAAAATGGTCATAAGGAATCCCAATAATATTGCTGTGCCCGAGTATTTGAATGAAGAGTTTTTTGTGGCAGCCTTGGAAGAAGGTTTACGTGAAATCAAGATCACCATACATGAAATCACTATCGAATGGGGCAGCAACCCTGGTGATAACTACTGTTCGCGAATTTACCAGGTTTTAGTTGCCTTTGAGCGATACGTTGCGGATCAAAAGCAGGCAGCGCGTGAGCAATTATCGCTCATTGTCAAAACTATTCCCATAAACGAAGATATACGATTTCTCGAAGATGTTAGCGTATTTTTAAAAGAGAAAATGACCTACTTGGATATCCTGCCGCGCTTAGAAATACTTGTCGGCGGTCAGAAGTTTGGTGCTAAGTGAGTATGCACATACGACATACATTATACGTTATATAATCACGTATGAGGGGTCTGTTAAAAAATAAGGTTTTTCAAAAATTGTTTATATTGGCCTTCCTCAAAATAATACATTTGCGACAGTACACTTATAATCTAAAGTTCATTCGATTCGCGTTTCGCTTTTTATCTCATCAATCGTAGTAAAAGGTCATCTTTACATGGGTCACACTAAACACCTTAAACACTTCTACCCTTTATGAAACTCACATCTCTTTCATCTCTCCGTCTAGATACTATTATGCCATTAAAGCTCCAATACAAACAATTGTCTTCAGTGATTTGAAAGTGGATGGCTTTAAGACGGCTTCAAGACAGGAACAACTCGATTGGGAACACAGTAAATTGCTCCTGCAAAGCCTAGGACGCCTCCATGCCACTTCAATGGTATTGGCCAAACGTGTGAGTAAGACATTAGTGCACTGAAAGGATTCAAGAGTGATTGTGGCCAGTTTTTTTTTTTTTTTTGTGATATTACCGCCAACGAGGTTTTGAGTAAAAAAGGAAAATCGAAGTGTTTGTACGGTGTGTGCGTCGCGATGCATATGCAATATGAAATTATATGTTACATGTCAGTAGACACATATTATGGGATTACATGAAGGTCTTTAAAGTGATATGAAGTAGCGAAGTTCATCTAGTCTTTACTAAAACTAATCCAGTAAACAAGTTGATAAGTAGCGCCACGAGTTATGTGATGATGTGATAATATCAGCGTTTGAAAACAATACGCTACTCTATAGTATTTAAATGTGCTCTCGCTAGCGCTCTCAATTTTGAATTTATCTGTAGCAGAGCCAGAGCAAAACAATGATAAAGCATATACTCTGCACTGCTTGTTTTGTCGCAAAAATCTAATAATAAATTGTGAACACTCTCTTATTTGCATAAATATGTGTATAAACTTTGTGTTGGTTAACAAAGTACAAAAGGAAAAAAACATTTAATCACATTAATATTAAATCAAAGTTAATTAAAACGATGTTACTGACATTCGGTGGCTCACAGCTGATTTCGTGTGCCCATTTATTAAAAGAAAATGTGTGGAATTTTTGTTAAAAATTTTAATTTTAAATAAACTTAAATGCACATTCAATGATACATTATGTAGAAATGCGGTCACAAAGAAAAACTTTCTAAATTCTTGTTTAAATATAAAGGTTTACAACAAAAACAAAATATTAAGTTAAACGACGACACAGTTTTTTCGCGTGTACCCCGTTTACCGTTCTTTGCGCCAGTATCACAATTAGCAAGAATAAACAATTTGAGTTAAATAGTACGCTTGGCAATTTGCAAAGTGTGATTGATCCCTTTCGAAGTTTCCCACTTTTTTACAGAAAAAAAAACAGAAACTTCAAATTCAATTGTAAATATTTATTATCATTCGAAAGAACATTCCATGGTCCATTCCTTGAGTCCAATTTTCGATTACTCGTTCGAGCATTTCGACTGTAAAATAGACTTTAGACTTTACATATCCCCGCAGGAGAAAGTCTAAAGGTGTGATCTTACACGATCTTGGTGGACAGTCGAGAGACCCAAAACGTGAAATTATCCGCTCACCGAAGTCTCTCAATAGATCCACGGGTTGATGCGATGTGCAAGAAGTGGCACCGCCTTGTTGAAACCAAATGTCGCGGAGATCACGAGCTTCAATTTCAGACATCAAATAGTCGGTTATCATGGCGAGATAACGGCCGCCATTGGCGGTTACGTTCTTACCTGCATCATTTCTGAAGAAATATAGACCGATGATTCCACCGCCCCACAAACCACATCAAATCGTGGTTCTTACGGGATGAAAAGGTAGCTCTTGAATCTCTTCCATTGAGCCAGAAATGGGCCTCATCGCTGAAAAAGATTTATCTCGAAAACATTGGATCTGGAAGCGCTGTCGCTGGGAAGGTCGAGCGGCTTCAGTTATTGCATGCTTTCAATTTAAAATCTCGACGTAAAATGCACCAAGTCGTTCCATACGTCAGTCCGAGCTGCTGCGAACGGCACCGAATCGACTCTCCACGGTATTCGTGTACTCTCCCAGCTATGGCCGCTATATTTTTTCACTGCGTGCTGGACGTGGTATATTCTGTCGAATATTACCCAATAATGATTGCTGGGTCTCAAGATGGGTGATGGTGTTGCGAATAGTATGCATAGTAGGCCGGTTATATTGACCATAAGTTGAGCGAAGCGCGCGAAATACATTCTTTACAGAACGTGAATTTTTGTAATAAAGTTGAATGATTTGTACACGTTGCTCAGGCGTAAGTGTTTCCATGATGAAATGCCGAACAATACTGAACAAAAATAATATGACAGCTTGGTACGACTCACGCGTGATCTGTCAAAAAAAAGACTATTGAAGAAAGTAGCTCTACTTGGATCACCCTTTATTAAGTTTTAGCATTAAAACTGAAATAAGTTTTTTTCTGCTGAACCAAAAATCTTTTGAATTTCAAGCAGTGGATTTTTTTATTTAGATATTGGTACTGGCGCCTTGACACTGCTGCCAACATTAGAATGTGAGGTAGGGGGAAGCTCTCAGAGGCAATATGAGCGTATTCAATACGTATTAATAGTGTCAGGCTCGCCACTAAGGAAGCGCCGCAAGCTCACACCACTATCCATATATCAAATATTGATTACCAATATATTCATCCGTTTTTCTTTTGTAGGATCCCGATATCACCAAACGATTTAAAATTGGTATGCTCTGTGAGGAGACTATAATAAAGAGCGATACATTTATTAGTATGTTCGGCGGCCAGTTGAAACAATTGGCTATCGCTGCAGAGAACTGGCCGGGTTTCGAAAAGATCGCACAAAAGCTACATCATTTTCATACCAATTTCAGGCCTATCTGTGCACATTTGGCAGATCGTCGAGAAAACGATCGTATTATTGTAATGAATCATGGTGATATGTGGACAACAAATTTCATGTTCGCCTATGATGATCCCAAGCAACCGGAAAAGCCCACGCGTGGGATATTTGTGAGTATAAAAAGATATTCTTTTAAGAGCATTTTTTAATTCATTACACTTACTCAACTCATACTCTTCTACGCAGGTTGATTTCCAATTGAACTTCTACGGCAGTCCCGGCTGTGATCTCAACTTCCTACTGAATACGAGTATACGTCTGAATTTGTTAAAAGACCGACGCGAAGATCTTATAAATGTTTATTACAAAACATTTTCGGAAACATTGGAATTCCTTCATTACGATAATATACCATCTTTGGAGGATCTCAAGTTTGAGTTGCGTGCCCGTGAACTTTACGGTCTCTTTGCACTATTCGGTTTTCTACCGGTTGTTACGCTCCCTAAAGAGTTGTCAGGCGATCAAAGTCTTGAATCTATGATGGATGAAGAATTTCTGCGTAAGAAGTTTCAGAAAATATTCACTCAAGAACGTTTGCAGGCGCAACTAAAACACTCGCTGAAACGATTGGAAGACTTGGGTGTGTTGGATGAGTTTTAAACAGAACTCATTGGGAACGGATGTAGATTACAGATATTTTTTCTTTTATAAAAAAGAAATTCCGTATGTTTTGTAATGTAAAGATCAAAAATAAAAATAAATTTTTAGTCTTTAAATTGGAAAGGTTTAAGTAAAGCATGAATTTCTGTTAAAAGTTGAAAAGAAAAAAAACGCAGTGTTCTTTTGTGCTGCCTTTTTGAGTTGCATGGCATTTCCCGACTTTGCCAGCCCAGCGTTGGTCTGTCCAGGATTTGAACCCAAGAGCCTTCATATATTAGCTTGTGCTGCTAACCGCTCGGATACTCCATCCGACGCTCTCATTCTCTGTCCCAAAAACGACTCCAAACAAAATTAAAATGGATTGTTTTTCATTTATTTATTACTGCAATAGAGGAAATACCAAAAAAGTATCTTGGAATTCAAAAACAAACCCCCACTGAAGTTCAAGTACATACATAAGGAAGTCTTAACGTTGAAAAAGTAAATATGACTTTTTATTATAAAGGTTTATTCATTTGGTGGTTTCGAAGATTCAGTGTGATATTTTGACATCTGTCAAACTTAACTGTCAAACCAAACATATTTTGTTTTAGTTAAAAGTGAGTTATGAAAATGGATCGCTTAACAACCACTCAACGCGTTAAAATTGTTGAAACCTACTACAAAAATGGTGGCGGCGCTTCGTGCTTTAAGTGGAGATTACAACTACTCAAGCAATTTTTAAAATTTTAAAGAAATTTGAAGAAACTGGTTCAGTGACAGATATTGTAAGGTCTGCTCGGTATTTTCTTAAGCGACAATGTACATTTCTCACAAATAAACAAAGTTGTCGCATTTGGGGCTCCGACCACACTCAAATAATTGAAGAAAGACCATTACACCCAAGAAAACTTACTGTCTGGTGTGCTCTTTGGTCCGGAGATGTGATTGAATCTTAGTTCTTTGAAAACGATAACGGCGAGAGAGTCGCTGTCAATTCGGAGCGTTTTGGTCGTATGATAACCGACTTTTTTTTTTGACCCGCAATTGAAGAACACGACTTGGACAACACGTGGTTCCAACAAGATGGCGCCACATGCCACACAACACGAGCGAATATGGCTTTCTTGCGATAGAAATTTCCCGGCAGCGTAATCTCTCGTCTTTACGATGTCAGTTGGCCACCGAGATCATGCGATTTGACATGGTTGGTCTTTTTTGTGAGGCTACGCAAAAGACCGTGTTTATGCGGATAAACCTTAAACTCTTGAGCACTTGAAAGCCAGCATTCGTCAAGTTACAGTTGAGATACCGCCCAATATGTGCCAAAAAGAAGTCGGAAATTGAATAGAGCGGATCGAAATTTGCAAAATTTCACGAGGCGGTCATTTGAAGGATGTAGTATTTCAGATATAATGCCAAGGTTCAAACTTTATAATAAAAAAGGGATTTTATGAAAAAAAAATATTTTGAAATTATGTTATTTACATTTCCTTTGGAAACCGCAAAATGGATAACCCTTACTTAATTGAAAAACTTAAAGACCTTTTACACAAAACTTGCTTTGATTGCTTTTGTTGTTGTCACGCGCTGGTTTTGGCGGCTTCGTTTTAGAGCTCATACTCATTTGTTTGTTATGTAAGATAATTTCTTTTCGTTTGTCATTAACCTCACGCCATTGATGAAGGTATCAACAACATTAGCTGTTGAACAACAGGTGGCAAATATCAAAGAATTTGTGCTTTAAAATCTTGGTTTGACATCCAGAAAGTTTGCTGATATGGTTAAAATTTCAAATGCATCAAACAACACTAATTTGGAAGATGTTTTGAAACTGAGAAAAGTCAAATCTCGTTTGGTTCCAAAAAAAAAACAGATTTTTTTAGAAAAACAATGTCTCACACGTGAAATTGATAAAATCGCTTTACAACGTACTGATTAGAAACTATTTCTTGTTCTTCATAATATAGGGTTTTCCGATAAGAGTGATATGATTTCTTTAAAAAAAAACACTAATTGTTAAGAAAATTCAAATGTTTTTTTTTTTTTTTTTTAATGTGAAGTACAATCGATACAATCAAGCTCTGAATACAACATGATTCAAATGGCCTCCACGACTTCTTTTGCAGGAACAAATTCGATGAACCCAATTTTTGAGCACTTTTTCCGCTAAGTCAAGTCGTATGTCATAACCAGCACGTTCAATATTGACTTCGAAAGCTTGAAGAAAGTCTGGTTTATTGCTAAAGACCAATGACTTCAAATAATCCCACAAGAAGTAGTCTAATGGTCTTAAATCACAACATCTTGGAAGCCATTCAATGTCACAATTCCTTCAAATAATCGAATCTCCATACCTTTCTCGCAATAATTCGAATAATAGAACCATCTTGTTGGAACCAGATGTTGTTAAGATTAACTTCTTCCCATAGTGGCCATAAAAAGTTGGTTATCATCGATCTATACTCGCTCTCCATTGATAGTAACGGTGATATCAGCTATGGACCGATGATTCCACCAGAACGAAAACCACACCAAACTGTCAATTTAGATGAATGTAAGGGTTGTTCATGAATACTTTATGAATTTGCTTCGCACCAGAATCGACAGTTTTGTTTATTTACCGCACCATTCAGATGAAAGTGAACCTCATCGGAGAAGATCTCATTGGTAGCAACATTTCGGAACTTTTTTGGGGCCGACATGGGTTACCAGCTAAATTTAAAGCATAGGCAAACTGTGCAAAGAAATTTATCTGGTAACAAAATTTCCAATTGATGGAGCAGCCAGCTTAATGTCCCGACCAATTGAAAATATTTTGTCAATCACGAAACTATAGTTGGGAAGGATAAAGCAACCCCAACACACATGAGCAACTTTTGGGGTCGTGTTGAAGCAGAATGGAATCGGATTTAAAAAAAAAATTATTTAAAATTCAGTAGAGAACACACCAAGGCGCTTGAATGAAGTTATTTCTAAGAATGTTTTGTGAACGAACTATTAAAATCAGCATTTAACTTTCTTCAAAAGTGCAGAATATAGGCAATTTTCGTTTTTTTACGTCAACCTCTTCGAATTTATCTTATTTGTAAATTATTCCCATTCTTTACGCATAAATTAATAAATATAAAATAAAATAATTAATTTTAAATGTTTCTAGTGTTTTGATTTTATAGATCGCGAAATTCAGTATTGTGACACTAGGCTGCCCCAAACACTTCTACCCGCCTCTATATGGTACATACAGCACTCACTGATGTTCCGCTATTTATACATTCTGAAACAGAGGCAAATACGAGTACTGAATTTTTAATAATAAAGTAAATTTTAATATGGTGAATTGTTTAAATTATTTTAATTGATTGTGTGAGTTTAAAGGCGTGGGCCTACAAAGCAAATAAAGCTAAACGTCTTGGCGTCAATATTACAACAACATATATATATATATATATGTATATATGGCTGATATTTACATATTAATCACTACATATGGACAACTATTTGAGTTTGATATATTTTTAAGTGGAGCCATGATATGGCATTTATAAATATTTATTTTTTATTATTATTTATGATGTAATTAATGTTATTTAACACACAATCGTGTGACTTTTATTGCGAATTTATGGCTTGTATTATCTGACGGGAATTTAACTTAAACATTCCGGTACACTATTAACATATCTGTTAATTGGCGCTTTATAACCGCTGAAGTGATTTCCGGCCGCGCTTCTCCTCCGATTTGTGCGTGTGTCTTGATTTTTTTCCAACAAATGGAGGGAACTACAGTTTATTATAAGCCGCATCCGAACGTCCGATGGATCTTTATGAGGAGTTTTTATATCACGTCAAAAATACGCTATGGAGATCTTGACATTCCCTGCCGAGGAGCGACCGCAATTACAAAAAAAATTTTTTTTAAATTTTGTATGTAGTACACATTGCAACCACTCGGCTATTTCAGCCACCATTTTCATCTTTTTTACTGGCGTATACACCGCTTACCCGATTATAGCCGATTTATCAGCATCGCGCCATTTCTGCTTTCTTTTTGCTTTTAGGCCGTTTTGGAAACGGCAAGTGCAGGCAGGTCTTTCTTCGCCTGATCTTTGCAACGGCGTTATGGTCTTCCACTTCCTCTGCATCCACCGACGGATACTGCATCAAAAACTTTATTTAGTCTGGAGTAAGCAGAACTCACGGCGCAATTGATGAGGTCAATAATATAAATACCACCGGCCTACTCCAACAATTATAGACCTTTGTAGAAGATTGTACCTGTTCTATTCTCGTATTATTTTCTCCAGCATCAGGTTGATGGTTAAATCACACAATAAGGAGTCACTTTGCCTGAAACCTCAACTGGTATCGAACGGCACGAAGGAGCTTTTGCTGTTGCTAGTCATCAGTTTACAGAACAAGTTTTGCAGGGATACCAAATTGAGACATAGCAGCGAGAGGCAACTCATTTCGTTTTGTCGAAGTATCTGGTCATCTGTAGGTTTTCCCGGTCTAAGTCCCAACTGATAAGGTCCAATCAGTTTGTTGACTGTGGGCTTTGGTCTTTTACACAACGCGCTCTAATAATAATCTAGCCTTGTCTATCTGTCTATTTGTCTGTCTGTCCATCTATCTATCTGTCCATTTTTATGTTTAAGCTCAAAACTATCTCAGTTTTATAGAAACTTAGTATCACACAACTGATTTCTTCAGATATGTTATTTTGGGTCATAAATACTTCAATAAATTATCTTAGAACATGAAAACACTTATACAATGAATTGCACATTGGTATATAAAATCATCGGAATCGAAAGCCTATGGGCTATGCAACCCCCTACAAACGATCTCGGATACGCCATCCAGCAATATGGTCCCAAAATTTCGAAACCTAGCACTGTTCTAAGCAAGGCAAACGCGTAAAAAAAGTATCTCCCAGTTCTTCGCGATCCTCATCATTATTGCAGTTTCTGCAGCATCTTCTATAAGGAGCTACTAGTTTTCTGTCTCATTGCGGTCAGGTTTGCCTAGGTTTGCAGCAAGTAGTAGCAACGTTGCACCTAAATGCGTTGTGTTCATAGATTCCTTAAAAAGGCAGTTTGCAGGTGACAAAAGGTATACCAAAGTGTTATTGCATGGCATGTTCATTCCTCTTACAGTTTCCCCTCTATGTCACTGTCTCACATGAAGAGATGGTCTATTGTGTTTAGTATAAGTGAATCCAGTACTTTTATTGCTGTCTGGTGTCGCTGAAAAAAAATTTAACCTTAAGGCTTTGCTGTCTGAGATCACTGTGTGAAAGACACAGTAATGGTCCGGTTGCCTGTTAGAGAATTCCATGAGAATACATCACTGCTGACTCTAACCTTAAATTTTGACCCATTCCTAAACATATTCACTTTTCCAATAGGAGTGTAGTCATTATTATGCCATTATCTTCTGCTGAGAATTCGTATCCTGAAATAATTCTCGGTAAAAGAAATTGGACCGCATCGGTGCATCTTTTTAATATTTTTGGGCCATGATCCTATGTCTGCACCAATCGGTTTCTATTAAAAGTGATTTTACCATGTGGCTCCAGAGTTTTAGAGAAATAAATTCTCCTCAGCTTGCTGTTTATCTATTGATCTATCAATTTATAGAACGTATATCATATGTCGTATATCTTCCGTACTCCCGCCTTCATAGGTGGCGCCGGCGTATGCATAACATCAATGAAAACGCCTCCACCACGACGACATATTAACTTTGATTAGAAATGTTAATCGCAACATGAAGGTATTCATAGAGCTCCATATATCGGACAAAGAGTTCAAAGACGACACGGTTCATCAATTGAAATCAATTAAGCTGAAATGCAAATGACATAATAACTAAATGCAGAGATTTCATAAATCTGCAGATGAATTAATATAAAAATGACATACAAATGCACGAAAAATAATAGTTTCGATTGAATTGTGTTGAAGGAAAGTCGTTTGGAAAATATTAACAACAAAAAAATTTTATTTTTAAAAAATGGCCACCCTTGTGATCGGTGAAATACCAAACTATTTCAATACGGAATTCTTTAAGCGAGCACTAGAAAATGGCCTACGTATGGGTGATCTGAAAATACAAGGTATATCCATTGAGAATTTGACCATTGGTGGCGAGAATTACTGCAGTAATATATACCGTGCGAATATTAAATATAAAACCAACGAAGATCCGTACAGTGAACAGACGATAATAATTAAGAATATGCCAAAGCAAAAACAAAGTGTACTCAGTCGTTTGAACATTTACCGCAAGGAGACCATTTTCTATTTAGATATAAAGCCAAAAATGGAAGCGCTCATGTGGTATTTAGACGCACCATGGAAACTGGCGGCAAGGTTGCTTTTTGTGTAGTGATCAGTGAAAAGTGAGCTTTTTCATTATACTTTTTTTTTTTTTTTTTTTGTCTCTCAGGCACTTCCATTCAACCACCGAACCAGAGCAGAATATTATGTTTGAAGATTTGAGCATGTTGGGATTTACATTGGAGAGTCGTCAAGTGGGTTTGGATTTGGCGCATGCGCAAATTGTTATGAAGAAATTGGGTGAATATCATGCGCTTACGATGTTGATGGCGGAGCGGGTAAATATATGCGAAATCTTTTACATTTTATAGAACATAAAGCGCACCATTTACGGCACTTTCTATTTAATTAAATTTCTTTTAATATATGACCGAATTACCTTGTAAAAGACGCCTGAAATAATTATCGATCACTTCCCTTTTGGATTGTTGAATATTGACTCTATTAAAAAGGAAGCTTTCAAAGCTTTATTTGGCGCACAGCTTTTAAAGCTCGCCACGCTCATTACCGAATATACCGAAATGGAAACGATTTCAAAAAAATTACTGAAATACTACGATCATTTCACAGAGCGTGTACTCGAATCTGTTTATCCACTGAGAGGCACAGTGAATGTGCTAAATCATGGTGATTTGTGGGTAAATAATATGTTTTTCAAGTATGAAAGTGACTCAAAGAGATTTAAGGCACCAAGCGAAGTGAGATTTGTAAGTTTTAGTTAGTCAAAGCATAAATTCAATGTAAATAAATAAAATAAAATTAAAATAATGTTGTTAATTTGCAGATCGATTTTCAGTTATGTTACTACGGCAGTATTGGCTTCGATATTAACTACTTTTTGAATACCAGCATACAATTGGATGTATTGAAAAATCAACGTGAAAGCTTAATCGAAAACTATTATGGAAGCTTAGTACACACCCTCAAAGCTTTGCCATACAATGCACCGCTGCCGAGTTTCGCTGATGTGTTACGTGAGATTGCACAGCGTGAAGCTTTCGGCTTTTTCGTTTCTTTTGGATTTTTTCCACTTATGTCCATGTTTACTATGGACTCGCAGGATAATTCATTGGAAAAATTCTATGACGAAGAATTTGCGCGTCGCAAAATCGCATTAATGTTTCAGAGTAATCCACGCACCATGGAAACATTATGTTATTCACTGCAGCGTTTTGATGAATTAAAGGTGTTGGATTAGAAACCAGTTTATGTCAGAGGCGTACGGTCTTTGCGAGAATAAATGCGAAAAGGATTTTTTTTGTTTGTGGTTTGTAACTTTTTTAACGCTCGTCGCACTTACTCTTTAGTATTATGACTGGCATAAACCTATGTGGTGGGCCAATCACAGGCCTTAACTTAAATAAATAAACAATACAGGAAATATGTAATGAAATATTTAAAATTAAAATTTATGCATAAGCCAAAACATATCTCATATTCATATTCAACTAAGCAAAATGCAATATTCACCATGGTGATTGGCATACATAGGCAATTTATGGGGCCTTCCTCTGGAAATGGAAAGTGCACTAGGATTTACACACTTTAACACACCGTTTAATAGATTTTTATTTTATCTCCCGAAGTTGAACCGGTGGAAGTGGTCAACAGTGCGTGCTACCATGCGGTAGGTCAAGCACTTAAATACTGCCCATATCAACATTTAAAATTACAGAAAATTAAATTTAAAAAATTATTTTTATCTTTAATTTCAATCGCCTTAGTGTACTCCTAATATGAAGTAGGAAACTCAGTTAATAAAAAAAGTTTACAATATATACGGTATATATATTTATATATAAGCAATAAACAACACAAGCACGCAATGCAGTTGGAATAACGTTAAGAATTAAATAATTCATTTATAAACATACTAATCACATACATACGCACGTCTATAGATATGTTACTATGTAAATACATTCATATAATTCGCAAATATTCAAATAATTATGTTTAATATTTCTAATTAAAAACTTGAAATAAAAATAACAAAAAAATATCCACTTTTGACAAGTATTTAAGTCAACTGCAAATTGTTGGCGAGTTCCAGTTGATTTCATCAATGAGAGTGTGCCGGATCGCTACTACAAGTTTGTATATCTACTATAAGGATAGTGAGAACACAAATGATCGCAAACGCCAAAACCTTAATGTATAAAATTTCAACAACTTACAATAAAAAACTTTAAAACATTAAGAAAAAATACAAAAATTACTATAAAAAAATGACCTTTGAATACAGCAAAGATGTTTTGGAAAAGCCAGATTATTTAGATTTGAATTTCTTTGAAGATGTTGTGGAAAATGTCTTGTACGAGACGAATGTGAAAGTGTTGAAAGCTCATTTTACTATGGGTAGTGCTGTTGGAGAGAATTTTTTGAGTTCTCTCTATCGAGTCAAAGTGTATTACGAATTATTAGACTCGGGCAAGCGCGGTGAATTGTCGACCTTTGTCAAATGTTTGCCGATTAGGAAGGGTCTGGGCTTTCTGGAGGAACTTAAAGTTTTTAGCAAAGAGAAAAGAACATTTACAGAGACATTGCCAAAACTATGCCTGTTTCAAGAGTCAGATGCGCCCTTCGGTGGACGGTGTGTAATATCGAAAATTTTGTGTCAATAAAGGTTATCAGTTGTCAGGTTATCAGTTGTAATTTTAATTTTTTTTATTTTATGCACTTACAGGCTTTATCATTTTTTGAAGCGGCCTGTAAATTGCTTGGCATTAGAAGACCTCAACACTTGTGGCTATCGAATGGCAGCACAGGAAATTGGCCTTGATGAAAAGCATTCACGGTTGGTTATGAAACGTATTGGGCAATTTCATGCGATCTCAATGCATCTGGCTAAAATGGTAAGCGTGAGAACTTCTTTGAAAGTTTTTTTATATGTATATAAACCTAGGCAAGAGCTATTTACTTTTGTTTTCTAAATTTCACACTTCCCGGTATATCCTTTCTTATCGGATGCCTACATTATACCCAGAATACACTCTCCAAGTTTCAAATCTCTACGATCAGTGGATTAGGCTGTGAGATGATCCGTCAATCATTCGGGGCAAGTCCTTTATGTATATGTATATATAACACATACCGTCGATTCGGCCTTTGGGTGTTGAGAAGGCCTCAACAGGGAAGAAATTGGTTAAATAGGACGAATAAAATATTTATTATTCTGGGAATATCAAAAGCGGTTATTATTTTTTCAAAAACAATAGCTTCTAGTAAATATGCCTTAGTGTGTCCGCATATTACACACTAATAGCGCTCCGAGCGCAAAGCTGATTATTTAAATTTTGTTCAATTATTTCTGCCATTGAAAACTTCGGTTAAAAAATAGATTCGTCAAATGGTTTTTAGCATCAAGTTCTAGAAATGAAATACTCAACAGCTACCCTTAGTAGCCCGAGCAACACTTCACAATTCGAATGCGACAATTCTTATAAATGTGGTCTCGAAGTAGACAAAACTTTAAAATGCTTCCCGTACAATACTAACATGAAATCAATACACGCCAATGTTGACACATTTCTTAAGAATTTTTTAAATCGAAGTATTTTTCTTCGAATTTTAAGAGAAATTAAAATTATCCCCGCGGTTGCAATTACTGAATGGTCTCGTGTGCGTGGTGTCATATAAAAGACCATGCCCTCGAATCCTGACTGGAGCAAGCGCTAGACGTATACATTAATTACATATATTTACACGGATCCCCGGCACGTCTCTAGTATATTCGTATATTCAATATTAAATTTGAAATAAGCTTACATAATTTCATTGGTTCATTACTTAATCAAACGTCAAGCCTTGTCTCTCTTTCCTCTAGGATCCTACCATACAAGAGACATACCGCGACGGCATGTTAGCCCGCCAAAGTTTGAGACCGGATGGATTTCTTAACCTGTTTTTCACCGGACATGCTAATGGACTACTCCAGCTCGTCTCTACTTGGCCTGATTACTCGAAAATTGCCGATAAATTACGATTATACATTAAAAATATTGTTGATAACTTGGCGCGGTCTCAAGAACCGCAACCACACGATCTCGTTAGAGTACTAAATCATGGCGATCTTTGGTTCAATAATGTGCTCTTCAAATACGATGAAGAGAAAAAGGTACAAGAATGTATTTTTATTGATTACCAAATGTGTGTATGGACCAGTCCTGGTATCGACTTGAATTATTTTCTCTATACCAGCGTCAGTTTGGATGTATTGAAGACGAAACGTGAAGAATTGATTAAGGAGTATTATGATAGTTTCCGCGCTAAACTCGTTGAATTGAATTACAAGCCAATACCGAGTTATCAGGATATTTGTACAGAAGTACGACGTCGAGCGAGCTATGGTTTCTTCGCCAATTATTGCATCTTTCCGATATGTACACAGGACAAGACGAAATCAGGCGATAGCGCCTTGGATAACTTTACTGGTGATGAATTTGCCGCCAAAAAAATCCAAGAATTATTTTCTTCCAAACGTTTGGCCGAGACGCTACGATATACGCTGGAAGAATTTGACAAAATGGGTGTTTGGGATTAATTATATGCATATAAAATATCAATTGTTTTTGTTGAACTTTAAATTATAGAAAATAGAATTTGTCTTTTTACGACAAATCAAACTTATAAAGCAATCGTAAGGATTGTAGCAACAACGGTGAACGATGCACAGCTCTATAAAAATTTTCAAAACATAGTTACTTTTCCAAACACTGGCACCCCTAGTCGATCATTGGAAAATCTTATTCAATGGAAAATGCAAACATTAATCATTTTCTAATTGATTTGGGTTAGTTTCTCATTGTATACGCCAGATATTATAAATTTCGAAGTCCTTAATGTGTGAAAACTTGTTTATGGCAAATTACTCAAAAATTTAGCGAATTTTTTCAAATACAGTAAAATACTTTTCCTCAAAAAATTTTATAAAAACTTATACGAAATTTTTTATATTCTCTAGTAAAACTTATCGATTAACGAGTCCTTTATATCCGTTTTCTTTTAAAAACATCTCGAAGAACTCAACTATTTGTTTTTCTTCATGAATGAAGTGCTGTTTTCGACCTTTGTACCTTTCTCCACGTCTAAACTTAGCATACCAATTTTGGATGGTTGATTTTCCTGTGGCAGTGTCCGGAAACTCGCCAGCAAGCCAAGTTTTTGCTGCAACTGGATTTTTCCCCCTTTCAAAAAAGTAATTCAATTTTTTCACAATAACAAAAGTTTATTCACTCAAAATGCTATAATTCTCAAACTAATGATCCGAACAGCTGTCTAATTTATACATGCGTCTTTTGAATTTTTGAAAATCATATTTAATTTAAATCTAATAGCGCCATCTATGTGCCAGAGAAGTGCCGGGAACTTTTCAATTTACCTGTTATGCAAAATATGAAGCGGAAGAAAAAAGAGCTTTCTTAGCTAACAAACCTTCAATTTTTCTCTAATGTGCGTGTTTTGAGCACTTTATCCCCATTTCCCGGAAGCAGCACCGCCACTCACTGCTGCCGTTAATACTTAATTTTGCCTTCAGTTAAGGTATGTTTAAAAGCATCTTATTTGTTGGAGATAAAGTACTACACATATTTACACTTCAAAATATATGATAACACAAGTTTATAAATTCAAGTCAACTTCTAGACCAATGCAGATTATAATGAATTTTTATAATATGGTTTCAGTTTCCGAGTTCTCGTTCATTGGCAGCATTATATTTTTCCCCTAGTTGACGCTCTGTTACGTAGTGTCGCTTAATTCTCTACCTATTCGACGGTTCGCATATCATTATTCCAATTTTTTTTTTTAATAAAATGACCATTAATTGCCAAAAATAATAATAAAAAAATTAATTATTGACTATATCGAAAACTAGAACCAATCTTAAAAAACAGTCATAAATTATCACAAAAACATCGGTTGGTTGCCAAGGTAGGTCCAAATTCGTGCATACTTTCGTTATTAAATTTAAAACAAAATTCGAAAATATATAATTAGACATATGCAAATACATATAACAAAAACTGTCAGTTAGATATAAAAATATTAGGAATTTAATCGTCGTCATTAAATCATTATAAAATCAAGCACGCGAATAAATAAAATTGAAAAGATTTTTTATTATTATTTGATATTTTTTATTATTATTTTTGTTACTGAATTTCGACTAGTCACCGACAAACCAGCTTATGTTGAGGCATTTAATAATTAATTAATTGAGATGTATTTATCAGTTTTTATTTTGTTTAGGAACTTGTTAACAATTAGCTCGTGCGCTCGTGCAAAAATGTAAATATACAATACATACATACGTTCTTATGCTTATGAATATTTACTTAAGTACGTATATATGTACACGCATACCCTGCAAAAAATGGGTGTAGTCTGGCATAAGCCCGGGATTACTCACAAAATACAACGCGACTAATTTACAACGTTTACAAATCATTCAACTTTATTACGAAAATTCACGTTCTGCAAAGAATGTGTTTCGCGCTTAACTTATGGTTAACACAATCGACCTGCTGAGCGTACTATTCGCAACACCATCATTCATTATTGTATAATATTCAACCGAATAGACTCCATACAGCACACAGTGAAGAAAATATAGCGGTCGTAGCTGAGAGTGTACACGAAAACCGTGAAGAGTCGATTCAGTGCCGTTCGCAGCACCTCGGGCTGACATATGGAACGACTTGGCGCATTTTACGTCAAGACCTCTCCAAATGACATCGCTTCGCTCTATGGGCTGTTGAAAAGTTTCAAGAAGATCCGACGTTTTCAAGCCAAATTTTGTTCAACGATGAGGCCCATTTCTGGCTCAATGGGTATGTAAACAAGCAAAATTGCCGCATTTGAGATGAAGAACAACCTGAAGCTATTCAAGAGCTGCCATTTTATCTAGAAAAAACCACGATTTGGTGTGGTTTGTGGACCGGTGGAATCATCGGTTCATATTTCTTCAAAAATTAAGCAAAAAGGTAACCGTCAAAGGCGACCGCTATTGGGACATGCCTGTCATGATGCCTGAAATTGAAGCTCGCGATCTCCGCGACATTCGATTTCAAGAAGACGGCACAAATCGCATTAATCAATGGATTTATTGAGAGAAACTTCGATGATCAGATAATTTCACGTTTTGGGCTGTGGGGATATGTAAAGTCTAAAGGCTATGGGGACAATCCCGCTTCGATTCAGGTCTTGGAGCAAAACATTACGCGTGTCATTCGCCAGTTATCAGTCGAGATGCTCGAACGAGTCATCGAAAATTGGACTCAACGGATGGACCATCTGAGACGTAGCCGCGGTCAGCATTTGAAAGAGATAATCTTCAAAAAATAAATGCCAAAGAACGTTCTTTCGAATGATAATAAATATTTCCCATTAAATTCCAGTTTTCTGTATTTTTTTTCTTTTTCCCTTGTTGCATAAAACACTAAAAATCACCGATTCCTCTAAAATTGGTAAAATAATATTTTATTGCAACTTATATTGGGTGTAAAAGTAACAAAAATGCCTAACGCAAAATTGGGTATTTCAATATCGAACTGCCCACATTTTTAACTTTTATCGAAATGCTACTCTGCAACGGACAACTTAACACAGCCCCCGCATTTTCAACAATTTCAGCAGTAGGCGCATTTGAGTAGTTACCTTAGATTATACGTTTCTGCCTCTAGAAATATTGCTGACGATCTTTCAATTATAATTATTTCACGCTCCAAATAGAACAGCCGAATCGAATTTACAAATATAAATTGAAAGACTGCGGCAATATCTGTGACAACACAATCCCGACATACTAGTTCTGATCGGCGCGTTGTTAACCAGTAACAATTGTTACCAATTTTTGCTGAAGCGCATTCAGTGAAGCAAAAATTCAGTAAAACGAGAGAGAGAACACAATTTTGACATTCAATTTGGAAAAGAAGTTGCCAATTTATGCTTGGGAAATTTTAGCCAGGAATTCCAACGCATAGTCATTCTTGCCAACAGTTGTATAAGTAGAACAAATCTTACATGAATCTTCATCCTCACAGCCATAAAGCATGTAGTATTACATCATTGTTAAATTACAATAATTTTTTTATGCAATTACTAAATTTAAAATATCCTAAAGTAGCTAAATTAATTCAAGTACGAATTATGCAAATTTTCACAGCAGAAAATAATAAACTGTATGAACGAATTCAAATGTAACTGCCAAAACAAAAAGCTGTTATATATACAACTCGCTGGTTAATTAGTACTTTATCATGTTCGGTGAAAATTCAGTTAAATTCTCTCTTTGGCAGAGTAAGACATCTCACTGAGTAACATACTCATATGGCCTATTGACCTTCAACTACACACATTTTAGATTCTTCTTCTTCTTTGGCGTAGACACCGTTTACGCAATTATAGCCGCATCAACAATAGAGCGCCACTTGTCCCTTCTCTTAGCTGTTTGGCGCCAGTGAGAAATATCAGTGCAACCAGGTCGGTCTCCTCTGCTTCCACCAGCGGGTACTCCATCGAATACTTTGAAAGCTGAAGCGCTTTTCCACTTGAGACTGGTTGCGACTAATTGATACCCAACTGTACCCGAATATGATTAATCACGGACTACTCTCTTTGCAGATTACATGCATAATTTTTTGCCGGGTATGTTTGTGTATTGAAATTCTGTAGACGTTGGCGCATGGCGTATGTTTGGATACGTATGTATATACATACGTTACTAACACTACTTCGTAAATATCAAAACAATAACTGACAACAATAAAGCTTTGCATCTGTTAGAAAACGTTAATTATTATTATTATTCAAATAAGTTGATAATCAGCTAAGTGCCATTTAGTTTTATTTATTCACAGATGTAAAAAGAAAAATATGCATTTGTATATGTTTTTGCACGCATGCAAACGAATAAACATTAAGGTGCGTTGTTGTGAATTTTTCTCAGATGCTAATAAGAATTGAAAAGAAAAATGAGATAGGAAATGACGAAAAAAGTATCAGCATTTGCTTCGATAGCATGAAAACGTCTTAACTAACAATCAATGGTTCCCCTCCTCTTACAAAGCCGTTCGATGTCAGTCAAGTTGTCAGTCAAACTTACACTACTCGTCGAAAATTAAAAATTATTTTTTTGCTTTTGTTTTTTTTTTGACATATGCAGTCATCTTATGGTCTTTGTTGATCATGGAATATTTCAAACGTTGCAATAACACGTTCCACGGCCTCATTAGCCAATTGGTTAGCAGTCCGTACTACCATGCCGGGTGGGTTTTGAGTTCGAATCCTAGAACTTTGTGCAAAAAATTAAAGGAATTATATTGAAAAATAATATTTCTAAGTGGCTGGGCTTCCGAGCCAAGCGCACAACCTTGCGGCTCAACCAGTTTTGCAAGTCTTTACAAAATTGTACCGAATGAGTGCATGAATCACGATTGGAACCAGCATTTGCTCTGCTTAATCCATAAGAAGGAGACCACACAATCTTCGCCAATTATCGCAGTATAAGCCTTTTCAATAACGTCTTTAAGGTTTTATCGAGCGCTCAGTTTTAAAAAAGTCCACCGTCAACGAACCTGATTAAGACCTTATCAGTGTGGCTGCAAACCTGAGGAACACCAAATGCTCCATCATATTCAGGAAGAACCTTTAGGAGCCTTTCGATTCTGAACTAGGCTGCAAACAAAGTCATGTGACTTCTTTAAGTTAATGCTCGCGAAAATAATACGATTTAGAGTGTAACTTATGGCGTATGCAAGTTCGAAGGGAATCGAAGCTAAAAGATCAGGTAGTGAACGAGGACAAGTCGAAATATCTCCCGTGTCATAGCTAACAGTCATAACATTGAAAACAGAGATAATTTTGCATATCTTGGAACTAGCATTATACACAGACATATAATTGGCGCTTTGTAACCGCTGAAGCGATTTTAGACCGAGCTCCGGTGGTCTCATACAAATCCAGCTTTTATCCCACATCAGAAATACACTCGGAGCTCTTGACATTCGGTGCCGAGGAGCGTCAGCAAATAAAAAAATTAATTTTCTAACTTTTTGAATGTTGGTCGAAGCAGGTTTCGAACCATGGCCTTCCGAATGGCAGTATGCACCGCTAACCACTCGTCTAATGTAGCCGCAAGCTGCATACTTTGGAGTATCAGGACTACAAGTACAGAACTGATCATTTGCCTCCTGCAATATATAGGGTGTTTTTTTATAGAAGTATAGAACTTTAAGTAGGCATTACTTTTCAAGATGGCGACCGATTTAACAGCTGTCAAGTGATTTATTCTCAGTTTGGTTTGGCAATTCATCATGAATAGACTCACGCCTGAACAACGCTTGCAAATAGTGCAATTTTATTTCGAAAATAATGGTTCTGTGCGCAAAACGTATCGCGCATTTTCATAAGCGAATTTTGTTTAGCGATGAAGCGCACTTCTGGTTGAATGGCTACGTCAACAAACAAAACTGTCGCATTTGGAGTGAAGGTAATCCTCAAGTGTGTGTTGAAACACCGTTACATCCAGAAAAACTGACTGTTTGGTGCGCTTATTGGCTGGTGGAATCATTGGTCCGTACTTTTTCAAAAACGATGGTGGCCAGAACGTTGCAGTCAATGGTGATCGGTATAGATCCATTATTACTAACTTTTTCATTCCTGAATTGAATAACCATGATGTCCAGGAGATTTGGTTCCAACAAGATGACGCAACATGTCGCACAGCTCGTGCCACAATAGATTTATTGAAAGACACGTTTGGTGACCGCCTAATTTCACGTTTTGGACCTGTGAATTGGCCTCCAAGATCTTGTGATTTAACACCGCTAGACTACTTTCTGTGGGGCTATGTAAAGTCATTGGTCTATGCGGATAAGCCACAAACGCTTGACCATTTGGAAGACAACATTCGCCGTGTTATTGCCGATATACGGCCACAAATGTTGGAAAAAGTCATCGAAAATTGGACGTCCAGATTGGACTACATCCACACCAGCCGTGACGGTCATATGCCAGAAATCATATTTAAAATGTAATGTCACAAGATTATCTTTCGGATAAATAAAATTCATGTCTCTCGAATAATCCATCGTTGTTTTATTGCAACTTAAAGTTCTATACCTCTATAAAAAAACACCCTTTAGTTCCGAAGGCAAACTATACAACCTCCAATTATTCAACCTTAAATGTATAGAAGATAAAAGTTTTGCCAAAAGATTTATAGTCCATAGCGTGAAAACGACTGCGTGTGCAACGGATCATAATTCATTCGCCTATGTGAGATATACGATGCCGTTGACATAGTTGAGCGGATTAAGAGACAGTTGCTAAGAACGATGGAGTACTTGCCAGTGGTGGCAGAGGAAGTAACCTTTCCTCCACCTTGTCGGAAGGAACGCGATCGGTTTCAGATTCAGGAGGGTTCAGACAAGCGATTTTGAGCTATTACTTCTCGTTAAAAAATTTATAGTTGATAGCAGAGTCGAAGTTGAACAACGGTCGAAAACAGAAGTAAAGAAACGCGTCATCGATTACTTAATATTTTTATTTCTATTGTGTGGCATTATTTGAAAATATAAAAAGCTTTTATTTATAGTGCAATTGAAATATATGTAAATAAGAAAATTTGCACTAATAAATTATGTAAAAGCCAAACTATATAAAGGGTGTTTTTTTAGACGTGTGATTTTCAAGATGAAAAAGGGGTTAAATGGCGGTTTATGAACACGAATTTAGATTTATTATAAAGATATGAGGTTGCTATTATGTTTTAAAAATGACTTCGGGCAAGTGGACACTGCAGCTGGCTCGAATAAATTCCAGTCGAGAAGCCCAAATTCCGATCACTTTTTGCAGCAGTCAAAGTCAGTCTATTCACAAACCAAACTGAGTACTGTATAAAACAAGTAACAGCTGGCAAAATGACCCACTTCCTTAAAAACTTTTGTCTCATTGAAAACCAAACGTCTAAAAAAAAAGCACCTTTTATTAGTTTACTTTTTTCCCGAAAGATATGAAAAGTAATTGGCGCCAAAGAAAAAATATGTCTCTATAAAATTTTATTCCATAGATATTTCTATTTATGACAACCTGTCTGATCTTCCCCACACTCTATAACGTTCAGCGCTAGTTTTTGATATGTGTATACATATATATTTAAAATCGTTAGCAACCTACGCGATGATATATATTTATGTATGCATAAGCACATATGGACAGGGACGGATCCAAAAGCGCTTCTCACAGTATCCGCAGCCTAGCTGAACGCCGGGCCCCGAGTGCTGGTTCCTATCGGCTCTGATCAAAATTTGATGTAGCAGAGTAGATGAGAGATTCAATGCGGAATTTCACGCTTACTTTAGTTTTGTAATTAATTGTATTCATCGGTTCGTCAGATGGAGAATTGTATACCTCAAATCTGGAGTTAAGATTGCTCGGAATTCTATCGATTAGTGGAGAAATTGATAAGGATTAAGTAATAAAATAGCTGAGAAAATACTTTTTACATATGTATGTAATCTGAAGGGTTTTCCAATAGGGATGATATGATTTCTAAGTGTCGTTTTGGCCATTTTTAATATGTCAAGATCTCTCATTTCTTTTTCATTGTTTTCAGTAATGTTTACAGATTCATCACTGGATCACCATAAACGTCGTGAATTTACTGATTTTGCCTTGGAACAACTTGAAAACGATAACGATTTCTTTTAAGAAAAACATGCTCCTCGATGAGGTTCACTTTCATTTGAGTGGTGCGGTAAATAAATAAAACTTTAGATGCTGGTGCGCAGAAAATCCATAAATTATTCATGAACAACCCTTACATTCACCTAAATTGACAGTTTGGTGTAGTTTTCGGTCTGGTGGAATCATCGGTCCGTAGCTGATATCACCGTTACTATCAATGGAGAGCGAGTATAGAGATATATAGAGAGAGTATAGATCGATGGAAACCAACTTTTTATGGCCACAATAGGAAGAAGTTAATCTTAACAACATCTGGTTCCAACAAGACGGGGCTACGTGTCACGCAGCACGTGCAACAACCGAATTATTGCGAGAAAGGTTCGGAGATTCGATTATTTCAAGAATTTGTGACATTGAATCGCCTCCAAGAGGTTGTGATTTAGCACCATTAGACTACTTCTTGTGGGATTATTTAAAGTCATTGGTCTCCTCAAGCTTTAAAAGTCAATATTGAACGTACTGTTCATGACATACGACTTGATTTAGTGGAAAAAGTGCTCAAAATTGCGTTCATCGAATTCGCTCCGGCAAAAGAAGTCGTGGAGGCAATTTGAATGATGTTATATTCAGAACTTAATTGTATCGATTGTACTTCACATTAAATAAAAAACATTTGAATTTTCTTAACAACTTGTGTGTGTGTGTTTTTTTTTAAGAAATCATATCATATCTCTTACTGGAAAACCTTATATAAGAGGTAGAGCTCTTGGCAGACAGAGTCGAACATTCCTTATCATCCCCAGCTGGAACCGCCCCTGGTATTGTTCACATGTTGATAATAATAGTTAATATAAAAAAGTTTACAAATATATATGTATGTACTACGCTGATATGGAGTGATTACATATGCATTCATATAAATATATAGGAAAAAATAAACAACGACACGGAATGCAGTTAGAATAACGTTAATAATTAAATAATTCATTTATAAGCACAGTAATTTAACATATATAGGCGCGTGTAGATGCACATATGTAAATGTGTACATACTTTCGTTTGTTTAACAATTTTTCAAATAAATACGTTTGATACTTGCAATTAAAATTAAAAATAAAAATAACAAAAAAAAACCGTTGTAAAAAAATTGCTCTGAGCAACAAGTATTTAAGTCAATTGCAAATTGTTCGCGAGTTCCAGTTGATTTCAATGTTCAGAGCGCGCCGGAGCGCTACTATAAACCTATATACATATATACTTATATCTAGAGCAAGGAGAACGTGAACAGAAATACGTATCGCAAGCTTAATATATGAATTTTTAAAAACTTACAAAAAAAATTTAAAAATTAAAAAGAAAATTAGAATTTAAAATGACCTTAGAATACGGTAAAGATGTTGTGGAAATACCAGAATATTTGGATTTGAATTTCTTTGAAGATGTTGCTGAAAATGCCTTGCACGAGACGAATGTGAAAGTGTTGAAAGCTCATTTTACTATGGGCAGTGCTGTTGGAGAGAATTTTTTGAGTTTTCTCTATCGAGTCAAAGTGCATTACGAATTATTAGATACGGGCAAGCGTGGTGAATTCTCGACCTTTGTCAAGTGTTTGCCCGTTAGGAAGGGTCTGGACTTTGTGGAGGAACTTAAAGTTTTTAGCAAAGAGAAAAGAACATTTACAGAGACATTGCCAAAACTATGTCTGTTTCAAGAGTCAGATGCGCCCTTCGGTGGACGGTGTGTAATTATCGAAAGTTGTGTGTCAATAAAAAAGGTTATCAGTTGTAATTTTTTTATTTTTTTTTATTTTATGCACTTACAGGCTTTATCATTTTTTGAAGCGGCCTGTAAATTGCTTGGCATTAGAAGACCTCAACACTTGTGGCTATCGAATGGCAGCACAGGAAATCGGCCTTGATGAAAAGCATTCACGGTTGGTTATGAAACGTATTGGACAATTTCATGCGATCTCCATGCATCTGGCTAAGAAGGTGAGTGGAATAAGATAATATATTTTTTATTGTTTCAAAAGTTGGGGAAAAAACTTACTTTTCATGATTTTTAAATACGTTTCAGGCTTTTTGATTACATTTATATACATATCTTTTCGCTCGTCACACAAAATAGAGGTTATTGGTTTCTTAAAAAAAGTATGATCAATTTAAGTTTATAAGAAATGCCGCTGTCTTCAGCTCATTCTTATAAAGTCGACATATATAACGATATTTTAATCTGAAAATGAGTGAAATTTCCGAAGAAGATATACATATGTTATGTTTTACTATAAAAAAGGTAAAAGCGCTGAGAAACTTACCGAAAAAATTGTACAGCTTACGGTGATATTGCTGTAAGTGAACACCGGACGTTTGCTCGATTCCGTTCAGTTTTTATATTCGCGGAATAAGAGGGTTGTAGGGAGTTGATTAGCCTCATTAGGATTGTAACTTGCTCATTTTCTCATAATTAGTATAAATTCATTATTATGAGACAATCAGACTTTACGCTATCGTCAACCAAGCAACATAATGGGGAGTGAAAAGTGAAATATGAAAAAATCGAATTAACTCTAACGATATTCGATTTGTTCCAGAGTTCATTACCAAGCAAGGAAAATCAGTTGGGACTATATGAGTTATCATTGGTTTACGGCGACACTTGTCCGGGAAAACCACAATGTACAAGTGGCACAGCTCATTTAAACAAGAACAGGCGCATGCTCGATAACTCGCAGAAATGATTACACTATCCGATACAAACGTCTTTAAAATCCTGCACGATCATCTTGACATAACTAAGGCCAGCGCAAGATGGGTGCTGAGAATACTCACGCCTCCACAAGAATAACAGCGCGTCGAATGTTCACGTACTTTTTTCGAACTCTGAAATGAAGATAAGCATGGTGTATTGAGTCGCATTGTTACTGAAGACGAAACTTTGGCTCATTATTATGAAACTAAGTCGAAATGAAAACGTCACAGCAGCTCCCAAAAAATTTTAGGTTTCACAATCAGCAGGGAAACTCATGGCAACGGTCTTTTGGGACTAGGAATGAATATTATCGATCGATTATAAAGATACAGGCTTTTCAATAACTGGAATATACTACGCTTTTATATTAAAGCGAATAAAAGATGCCATTTAAAAGAAAATTTGTAAAAACTCGACGAAGGGTGCGCTGATTTTGCACAACAACGTGCCCGTTCAAAAGAGCCGCCCATTCACACAACCTAAAGCCCAGACCTGGCGCCGAGTGATTATTATCTGTTTCCAAAAACGAAAAAAAGAGCTGAGGGTTATCACCGATAATGAAGTCAAGTAATCCACCCCATATCCACCACTTTGTGAACATAAAAACTATCTTTCGAATTATATATGCAAACTATCAGGAAATAGTGTTGGAATTAGACGTCACTCAGTGACAGTTTGGAATTATTTAAAAAAGGCTGTGTGTATGGTGTGATTGGAAGGGAACTGTCCGTTATCAGCTGCTGCTTCAACTAACGATCAATTCTGAACTCTATTATCAATCTCCTTACAAAAAATGCATTCAGTAATGGACAGCGCTTGGTGGGGAAGCTTTGATGCAATCATAAAGTCCGGACCTTGCACTATCAATAGGCTACCAATTTTTTCGGTCTCAGCAAAACTCTTTTGAAGTCAAAAAATTTACCGACCGAAGTGCCGCTGGTCCAGTTCCAGAGGTTCTATATTGATATTCTGTATTGGATTCGGTATTTTTTTTTGTGGAAGCCTCAAAATAGAAGATTTTGACTAAACGTACCGAGTTCTATATTTATTATGAGAATATCAATACCGGTTTTTATTTGTCAACAAACAAATAACAGCATCTTGTAAAAATGGCTAAGGTTCCCCACAGAGTGCACACTGAAGGGCGAGCGGAACGCTAAACTGATACCCAATTCGTTGAGATTTTTTTAATATTCTTATTAAAACTTAAATTTTCGATTGTAAAAATTTCTCTAAAAGATTCAATACAAATTATATAAAAACTAATTAAAAAACCTATACCCATAGATTTAAGTAAAATCTCGGAGAACCGTCATCAATCAGAACCAATTTGAAACTGGTTTTCTCATATTGGTCAGCTTTACTCTCGGTTTTGCTCGGCTCCTACTCTGCTATATCAGTGCGAGCTTGCATTTATTTCTATTCATCAAGTTCCAAAAATTAATTCTCGTATTCATTACGCTTACGCTCGGCTCAGCTTTCAACGTACACTTTGTGGGCAGCATTACTTCACTTCAAACTACAAGTATAGGGTGTTTTTATAGAGATATAGAACTTTAAGTTTCAATAAAACAACGATGGATTATTCGAGTGACATGAATTTTATTTATCCGAAAGATAATCTTGTGACATTACATTTTAAATATGATTTCTGGCATATGACCGTCACGGCTGGCGTGGATGTAGTCCAATCTGGACGTCCAATTTTCGATGACTTTTTCCAACATTTGTGGCCGTATATCGGCAATAACACGGCGAATGTTGTCTTCCAAATGGTCAAGCGTTTGTGGCTTATCCGCATAAATCAATGTCTTTACATAGCCCCACAGAAAGTAGTCTAGCGGTGTTAAATCACAAGATCTTGGAGGCCAATTCACAGGTCCAAAACGTGAAATTAGGCGGTCACCAAACGTGTCTTTCAATAAATCTATTGTGGCACGAGCTGTGTGACATGTTGCGCCGTCTTCTTGAAACCACATCCCCTGGACATCATGGTTATTCAATTCAGGAATGAAAAAGTTAGTAATCATGGCTCTATACCGATCACTATTGACTGTAACGTTCTGGCCACCATCGTTTTTGAAAAAGTACGGACCAATGATTCCAACAGCCCATAAAGCGCACCAAACAGTCAGTTTTTCTGGATGTAACGGTGTTTCAACATACACTTGAGGATTACCTTCACTCCAAATGCGGCAATTTTTTTTTGTTGACGTAGCCATTCAACCAGAAGTGCGCTTCATCGCTAAACAAAATTCGCTTATGAAAATCGGGAACAACGGTAATCTCGTAAATGCACTATTTGCAAGCGTTGTTCAGGCTTTAGTCTATTCATGATGAATTGCCAAACCAAACTGAGAATAAATCACCTGACAGCTGTTAAATCGGTCGCCATCTTGAAAAGTAATGCCAACTTAAAGTTCTATACCTCTATAAAAAACACCATTTACAAAGAGTAGCTGAGAGTAGCTGGTAAATGTAAAGCAAAACAGAAAATTTTTCAAAGGCTTCGAATATAATGCGCACCAAGGCGAATTTAAACGGTTGAAGTTACCAAGGCAGCGAGCTTAACATTTTTCATTCATTGAACACCTAGATTATTGAAATTTTTTCAGTTTATACTCATATTTATAACGCCTCTAGTATATTTATTTTGAATTAAACTTGCATAACTTCATTATTACATTCCTTAATCACATATCTATTCTTAACTCTCTCTCTCTCCGCTAGGATCCAATCATACTTAAGGAATACCGCGACGGCATGTTAGCACGTCACGGTTTGAGACCAGATGGATTCCCATACGCGTTTTTCACCGGACACGCTAATGGACTACTCCAGCTCATCTCTACTTGGCCTGATTACTCGAAAATTGCCGATAAATTACGAGTATATATTAAAAATATTGTTGATAACTTGGCGCGGTCTCAAGAACCGCAACCACACGATCTCGTTAGAGTACTAAATCATGGCGATCTTTGGTTCAATAATGTGCTCTTTAAATACGATGAAGAGAAAAAGGTACAAGAATGTATTTTTATTGATTACCAAATGTGTGTATGGACCAGTCCTGGTATCGACTTGAATTATTTTCTCTATACCAGCGTCAATTTGGATGTATTGAAGACGAAACGTGAAGAGTTGATTAAGGAGTATTATGATAGTTTCCGCGCTAAACTCATTGAATTGAATTACAAACCAATACCGAGTTATCAGGATATTTGTACAGAAGTACGACGTCGAGCGAGCTATGGTTTCTTCGCCAATTATTGCATCTTTCCGATATGTACACAGGACAAGACGAAATCAGGCGATAGCGCCTTGGATAACTTTACTGGTGATGATTTTGCCGCCAAAAAAATACAAGAATTATTTTCTTCGAAACGTTTGGCCGAGACGCTACGCTATACGCTGAGGGAATTCGACAAAATGGGTGTTTGGGATTAAAGAGCTTTCAAACCACTGCTCATTTACATATTTATATACATGTACATATATTTTTACTTACAGTAATATTCAGTTTTGTTAAAATTAAAATAAATAAAACATTTGAAAATTTTTTAAACTCAATTGCATTCAAAATAGCTCAATTTAAGTGCAAAGCAAATGGGCAAGATCTGTCTTCCCACAGGAAATCAATCGCTAAAGTCGTAAAGCAATCGTGAAAATTGTAATTGTAATCTACCAACAGCAACGGCGAACGACGTCGATTTGAAATGTGGGACCATACACAAGTAGCAGGGAGCAAAGCATGACCAAGATAGCTACTAACACTCCCAACCTCACCTCCTCCAATCGCTGCTGCTGCTGCTACTACTGCAGGCCGTGACGACCGTCAACCATCAGTAGCAAAAGGTAACACAGCTAGGTTGCAGCTGCGGTGGTGGTAGCGCCTACTACATTAGTAAACCAAGCCAAGCTAGCCGGGAAACCACGATGAGCTTCAAACAAACCGAATTCGGAACAAAACGAAGAGAAATTGTGTAAACAAAAACAGACGGATGTTGTTGCTTTTACTGGTTTATTGCATGTACAACGTACACATGTTGTTGTAGTGGTTAAACTGATATTGTTGTTGTGTTTGTTATTGTTGTCAACAGTGACAGCGGCCAGCCGAACAGATGCGATGAGCTCATACAGATTGTGTTGACAAAATTTGAACGTGACCAAATGGTAGCAGAGTGATGTACATCCGAAACAGTGGCTAAAACGGTGGCAAGCAACATGGGATAACAACAACAACAATGACAAATGGATATATAAAAGTATTTTAGCCCCGCATCGACGCACAGTGTTTCGCTTTCCATCGTAAGAAAGTTCTTTGATGGGACTTCAAGCTTAAATGTAAGAGTTCTAAGCATGGTGAGTAAGGCGTTTGCCGCAGATCCCCAACTTTGGTTGTAGAACGTCTAAACGTCAAAAGTACGTCTTCGAAACTTATTGTAAAACTTATCACTCGCAGCAGTTCCTTTTTTGAACTTGCAGAATCCAGCCTGTATGCCTTGATTCCAATCGATACTAACCACCACTTTACATTTCCCCTCAACTTTCTCATCTTCGACATGAAATTTTCTCATTCTTATACAAGACGGGATCAAAATTATAATGTCAACAATAACTAAGTGAGGGCAAAGACAAGTCCTCTGTGATAAATCTCTTATAATACTAACCCAATTGAAAAATAAAGACTGCTGAAACTTGCTGTCCCTTATACTTATTGTGGATCTCCTGGTTTCTTATTGCCCCGAATGTCGCACGTTAGGATTGGTCATCTTGAAAAAATGGCTCAGTTGGTAGAGCACTCGCCTGTGATGCCAGAATCCGTCGGTTCGAATCCTGGCAAAAGAAGTCTGATGAGGAGATGTGGTAATCTCCGAAACAGCTGTCACTTCTACCATTTTTTCTTTGTTGTATAACTTAATATTCGATGAAAAATAATATTTCTAACAAAAATAGGCCTTTGAATATATTACTTATAACCAAAAACAATTACAGGTCGCATTAAAAATACCCATAAAAATATTACCGTTAATATCTTCAACGAGCGTGACCAAGCCAAGTTTCTACGAGTTTGTCAAAGGCCCTTCACACACAATCTCTGTATGACCCCATACCTCAAGAGCTTAAAGTTTTTTTCGATGCTAATCCTGAAAATAAATGCTGCAGTTTATGGGAACTAAAAGTGTCCGAGTATAGAGCAAGCTCAACCGAGGCGCCTCCTATTAATGTTCACCCGACTTTCAACTTCTGTTGATCTGCGCCATTAAAGCTTAAGATGCTCTACGCGACTTCTATTTTTAAGAAGTATAAAATACCAGTTTCAATTCTCCTCTCAATTAAAACCCTCGCCTGCAAAGAGTCTCACTAAATTGATTGCTGTCCGCCATCGTCTGTATCGTCGCAACCAGGTAGTCGCCTAGCGCTCTCCTTACACAGCAGAGACGGACGTAAAACACGGTGCCCGTAAACTCGTACTATGAATACACTTACCATACAACAATAGATAACTCTTATTTGGAATAGAGAGCAAAGCAGAAACTTAGCCGATAGAATATATTGGTGGAATAGTGGAAATGTATGCTCTTTATTGACATGTACGCGACCCGAACCAGTAGTCAAGTTGTATTTGAATAACACCAGCATGTCCCATCAACACCCGCGCCCCATCCCATCAGCACATCAAAAGCCCTCCCTCCACCTCCTAGCCGCAATCGAGCTCTACAACCACAAAGCGCAAATGGCGACAACAGAAATCGAATCGAATTCAGAAGTAACGCTTCATGCCATGTACCACGGCTGAGCATTTAGCTGATTGAACTGATTGTTGGCACACAAAACTCTAGGACTAAATACAAAAGGCAAAAACAAAGTTTGCCACAATTCTAGTAAATAAAGCCGACAGCAACAATAGCCAACAGCTAACAACCGCCACACGAGCGAGTGCAACGTTAAACACCAACAACAGCAACAATATTAACATGAATTTGAATGAAAGATCTATGAAGTGATTGCAAGAGTCAAAGCAGGACAATTTCACATTTGAAAGTGGCAACACGCGAATGTGACGACGACAGTGAGGTAACAACAGTAGCCATCGAAGCTGCGGTAACTGTCGCCTCTAGCAAATGTTTGCGCTTGCTTAGGGATGGTATTCATTCAGACAATATTTGCAGCCAATCTCTTTAGCCGGTGAGTAGAAGCTCAGTGGTGGCGCAGCATACATATGTATGTATATATGGATCTACATAAATACTATGTACTTCTGCTGCTTCACCCGCGCACAATGAATGTAAACATCTCACGATACACGACTGAGACCAACAATAACATTGTAAACAACAATAGCAACATCAACATCAACCAAACACCGCTATTTGAAACAAAAGCAACCAGAGATGGCCATCGTTTGATACAGTAGCCAAGGAATCCAGCTGAGTCCTTGTCGCCATGTTGATTTGAACTCTTGTTGAGGTGGCAGAGCAATTGTAGGTCGAATCATAATCGTTGCAAAAATATGCCCAGCTGCGTCATATTCATATTGGTATGGTTATGTGTGGAGCGAATATTGCAATGATGATGACGACGACGACTGCTGCTGATAGTGTTGAATTACAAGCGAATTCAACGTTTTACCGTTACAATATGATGATGGCATGGAAATAAGTGCAGATTGCCAGAAACAAGCATAAGTATGTCCCATGTGCATATGTCACATTGTATGTAATTGCATCGATATTGTGGGCCAAGAATTTTGTAAACCCGCAGGCTGTGTATACGCCTTAACTTAAAAGTTTACGTTAGTTTTCCCAAAAACTAACAAAAAGTCATTGGTTTTCGACTGATTGAGATAAAAAAAGAAATTGGGACGTCTTCCGTTATACACCTTCTGGAGGCCTTCGTCTTCCTCTGCTTTTACCTACGGGTACTGAATCAAAATTTTTCAAAGTCGAAATATTCTCCTCCATACTGACCATATGACCTAGCCAGCGTAGTCGCTGTCTCTTGATTCGCTGAACTATGTCTTCGTATATCTCGTATAACTCATCTCCATCGCCTGCGGTGCTCGTCGTTGCTAATGCATAAGCGCCCATAAATCTTTGGCAAAAACTTTTCTCTAAACATCTAATGTCGACTCATTGAATGTTGTAATCGTTCAAGCCTCCGGAGCCTATAACAGGATGAGAATGATGAGCGACTTGTAGAGTCTGGTTTTTATTCGTCGAGAGTACTTTACGTTTCAATTGCCTAGTCAGTCCGAAGTAACACCTGTTGGCAACACTGATTCCGCTGATACTATTGTTAGTGTGAATACTGGTTAAACTGGTAATACATCGGCTCTCGACGCTTTAATATTGTTTGACCGATTCATACTTCATCGGGTGACGCTACGTCTTTCCGTCCCATTCTCTTCGATGGGAAATTCGAGTCCACGATCTCTAGGTGTAGCACTTTCATTGCTACTCAGCATCCCTTCTCTACATGAAGTCAATGTACTCTGGGCATCGGTCACCAGACCACTTCCTAGTTTCCTACAGGAGTATGCTTGCGTCTTAAAACCTTCTGTAAGTCGCCGAATTTTTAAAACTAGCACGTTATACTCACATACTCACATACTCATACAAGTCGAACATCAGAACACTAGAGCGCTCGTTATACTCAGATACTCGCTCTGTGTTTGTTACGGATGTCCTTTTCTGTAGAGACGAATCTGAGTCGATGTTAGGTCCCTGTTCCAGATCACTGGAAACTGGAGAGTTCTTCCTTCTATAAATCGATTTAATTGCATGATTTTCGATCCGGTGGTAAGCATGATGCTACAAACAACCATACCAATATTCGGGCTCCGGCGGTTCGCTAAACCCCCCCTAGGGGTCATCGAGGTCATGTAATGGGAGACCCAGGGAACGTGCTGTTTAGACGGGTTCGGAGCAGAGGGAGAGGGGTTTGAGATGAGTTGGTTCGAGAAGAGGTAGTTAGAGAGAGGTGGAATCGTGCGGGGACTCATTACATGCAGCACATACATTGAGTATGCCAGGGTCGAGTCTGGATAGATAGAAATTAAGTCGACTATAATATCCAGAGCTTAATTGTGCTAGTGTTACTCGGGCCTTTGGAGGCAACTCGTACTCTTGTTCTGTAATAAATGGTGCTTTGACTCCGAGAACGCCATTCACGGAAAGAGAGTTCACAAAGTTGTTAACGAACTCTCTTTGAATGGCCGTCGGTATGCCATCCTGTCCAGTGGTTCATTTCTACTTGTATATTACTGTACGCATTCGCGGAAGTCTAGTACTCCCTTCCTGATGTGCCTAGGTGGAGTTTCGGATTCCAGTTAATGTATGTTAGGATGACCCTGACGGTAGCATCCCAATCGGTATTTCTTACACAGGAGGTTTCTTGTCACGGTCCTTAGGGCGGTGTCCTGACAGGTTTGTAGCTACTTTAACTGCGTTTCGCTAGTCCCCGACGTCCAAATCGGTGCAGCGTAGTTTACGACCGGCTGTCCCATTGCCTTGTATGTTGCGAGCAACGCTTCTTTATCCTTACCCCAAGTGTTGCCGTCTAGCGATTTGAAGATCTTGTAATCCTTAGTCCAGCTGGTGAAACGGGTGGCCGAGGATTCCTCAATTTGTAATTGTAGGTGTCATGCAGTGAAGAAGTGAGAAAGGTCGGCAAGATAGCAGTTCACTTTCGAACAAAGGTTGTCAATATCCAGACAAGATGATAGCATCGTACAATCAGAGGGCATATGAGATTTAAAAAAAAACGCCCTCTGGTGGTAGAGGGAGCTTCGAGATATAAAAATTGAACAGCACCCACAATGCTGGTGGGGGCTTGGTCGTTCATGGTGCAGAATGTTGAGTTGTATTTCTCTTCTGTCAGCTCCATTCTTCTACCATTATTTGATAGGCCAGAATGTCAAAGATCGAGATGCGTGTAAAAGTCGCTCAAAATCAAACCGTTTTCGCCTCTGAATAGCGTACCTATATCAGGACGGTATCGAACTGGACAAGAAGGAACTTGAGGATTATATATATTAAATATTTCGAGCTCAACACAGCCTGATCGGATAACTATGCCCGATGTCGCACTCGATAAGACGATATTGCACGGTGTTGTGTAGGATGAACGCCAAGCATCCACCATGATCTCGCTCCCCATAAGATCTGGATACTGTAGTAGGCTTAACTCCTACCTATCCAGACTCGACCCTGACATACCTAACACATGTCCCGCATGCAAAGAATCCCCGCACGACACTAACCACCTCTTTGCATGCCCACTTAACCCAACTCATCTAACACCCCTCTCCCTTTGGTCCGACCCCGTCGAAACAGCACGTTTCCTGGGCCTCCCGTTAGATGACCTCGATGACTAAAGCTGAACTTGCCTGACCCTAAACGGGACTGGGCTTGCCGCTACAACAACAACAACAACATCTCGCTCCCCATCCTTTCTTATGTTATAGCCGGCTCAGCACTGAAGATCTGATCGACCGCTCAATTTCGTTTCCTCGATCGCAGCTATTGGCAGATACTTCCGGCTCCTAGAGCCGACTTCCTCGAGCTGATTAAATCATTTCGTTATATTCTTGCTTCCATAATTGAAATTAAAAGCAAAATTTATAAAAAATATTACTCATTTATTCATTTTATTTCAAATTAAATGATTCAAGTCTGAAGTACTGAAAACAACTTAACACACAATTGCGTGTAGATTTCCAGTAACGCAAAAGTGATTCGAAAACTTAACAATATAGCCTAAGAAAATAATGGAAAGATACTTTCCAGTAAGGAAAATGCTTAAATTACAAATAAGGGCCCCAACCAATATACATGGAGGCCAGATTGTCAATGTTCGTAGCTTCAGCAATCAAGAAATTCACCTGACCTTCCGTGGAGAGAGGCATACTGTTGGCCTGTGTGCGCTTAACCTGAAAAAATTGTATTAAATTTAAAGAAAATAAAATTAAAATAAAATAAAATAAAATAAAAACGGTATCAAACTCGCAACTTACATAACCCTGCAGCCGTTCCTCGATGCGGCGCACATCCATCAATGCCTTGGGATCGGTCTGCTCCAATGAGGTTTTACTCTTGCCACTAAAACTGCGATTCAATGCCACTAGATCGTAGACAAAAGGTCTCAACACAGACATCAAAGTTTTCGACTGCTTCTTCAGTAAACGCATAGTGATTTCACAACAGCGCCGGTACATGCCCTCAACACCCAATGGACCCATGGCGTATACCATATTATGTGTCAGACGAAAAGGCACCACCTCCGGATAGCCGAACAGCTCACCCTGATTAAAGAGACAATTGAAGTCTACATGCACCGCATCACCATTCGTCTCGTCGAAGAGTAAATTCTCGCCATGTCGGTCGCCCAAACCGAGTATATAGCCCACCATAGACATCACCGCCACAGTCTTAACAAAAGCACATCGCGCCTCATACCAACTGTTGGGGGTGTAAAAGTGACGACGTAACCACTCTTGGAATACAGGTGGATGGGCTGGTAACAGAGTATCAAGAAACATGTTACGTTTCTTTTCCATAGACTCCGTTCTAGGCAACACACACTGACGTAATAGGCGATCTGGTATGCCTAGACCACGCATACGGTAGATTGAATTGCAAATTGCACGGAAGGAGTTCAACTTTGGCAACCACTCCACCAAACCGCATTCTTCGTTAAATGGTATGGCAGCATAGGTACGAATGCGCAAACAACGATGGCGCGCCTGTGAAGGAGGCAAAAAAATTAAAATTTAACACAGAAAGTGGAAAAGGGGGAAGAAATATAAGAATAACTAGCTTACTTGTGAGTCCTGATGCAGGAAACGCTTCACCAGTCCATTGAATTCCATCAAACGAAAGTCTTTGCGCAAATCGTCCTTCGGTTTCACCATCACATCGTAACATTTACCATCACTGCACTGGATGGTGATTTTCTTCGGCTTAGCTGCCGAACGTAACACTGTGATTTCCTCTTTAATGCCGCAAATATAAATTTGCTGGTAAGGAAATGGATTTGTTGGCACAGTGTTGGGACTAGAAGACGCAGTCGAAGAAGATAAAGACGACGAGGTTCGCTCTAAATTGCCCAAAGACAAATTCAAGTCGAACGATGACGAAGATGATGTCAGGGGGAAGGACGCTTGCATGTACTTTTCAAATGGCAGCAAAATATTGGAGAATTTCGGGTCCTCAAATAGCTTGGGTAGTTGTTTAACGAGCGCACTTAGCTCATAGGTGCGATCATGCGCCACATCCTTATTTGTCAGCTCGATCAAACGTTCGGCAAGTGTATTGAAATCGTTTAGTTGCTTTTGAAATTGTGGCTTTGCGAGACGCGCATCAGTAAAGATCAGTTTGCAGCGCTTCACACGAGTCGTTTGTGACGATTTCAACGTAGGCAGCAGCATCCACAAAGATTGTTGCGGGAAATGTTCGAGCAATTTGATAACAATGGTGCGGAGTACTGCAAATACTTCGTTTGATGGATGACAAATGCGGCTAAGTAGTTGCGAGAAAGCTGTGTAGAAAATGGCAGTGGGCAACGCGTTGGCACAGTTGGTTATGAGCTCATTCATTTTTTTAGCTGCCTCTTGCATACTATTTGCTTTGGCTGTGAGAGCCGCGTCACTACTGGCTGCCTCGCACATCGAGGCACAACGCGATGTAAAATCCAACCAAATACTTAACAATCGAGGTAGCGATTGGTACACATTCTCACAGCCACTCTTCAGCGATTTGGCGTAGTTCACCATAATGTCCAGCAAGAGCTTGCGCCCAGTATCACCGTGCTGCTGCTCCGCCGAGAAAGACTCATAGATCCTCTCCATGTACTGCGCCAACTGCACATAACACTTTTCCGAATTGTGATTGCCGAGTATCGCCTCGCGAAAGTAACGTAAATTCAGCTCCGCGCAGCTGTTCATTGACTCAGCGCTGTAGGTCGCTTGCAGATATTTCGCCTCGGCGTAGAGTGCACGATCTCCGGCGCTAAGTGTGCGCACATTGCGTTCGCACTGCGCCTCCATATGCTCCAACTTCTCCTCCAGCAATTTGAAGGCATGCGCCTGATCGCCCTTCTGCCACAAAAGTTTGGCCTTCTCGATAAAAAGCGTCTTTGGCGCATACTCCGTCGCTTTCATAATGCATAGGTGCGCTTGCTGAAGGCTGCCAGCCTCACGATACATTTGCACGCTGCGCAGCCACAGTTTACCGATCTCGGCATCAATGGCTTCCACAACATTTTGGCGGAATTTTGAAGTTTCCACTTTCACAGGCTGCGTGGCGAGTAAGCGTTTGCTCTCCACGAGTAGATTGCGTCGGAAGCAAAGTATTGGCTCCATCACGCGCACAACCGGCTGCAACACACATAACCGCCGATCCCAATCAATAAAGAACTCACGCACTTTCGTGAGGCATTGGTTGGCGCCGGAGTCTATACCGTAGCTGGCGATCACCTCAAGCGTCAGCTGCTTATTGTTCTCCATCTCATTGAGGAGATGCAACTTTACAACATCCTCATACGAGTGTGGATAGGATTTCTGATTTACGACAGAGCAGCTACGCATTGACGACAGCACATTGTGACGTATGACATCCAATTGTTGTGTGAAGTCGGTCAATGTAGTACTCTGTGCCTGCGTCACTTCACAGCCGCCGGGTTTTCGGTAGAGTAGAAATGCCTCGGCGCACTGTATGTTCCAATTGGATGTTTTGCGGCGCACGACAGAGTCCTCGAACAGCTCTTGCAACTCATCATATCGCCCGAGCCGCCACAGCAGCTCTGATTTGCACTCTTTAAAGTAATCATCCGTATAGTGATCAGTTAACTTCTGCCAGAGTCCGTCTGTGATCAAGAGTGCAGTTTCGGGGGTGTCCATGCGTAAATAGCAGTTAATCATGCCCTTTATATGCTCCTGACTGATCGGCTCCTCACTGCACATCAGCTGCTCGTAACAGGTTTGTAGCTCTTGTGGCCGATCCACAATCCGATTGACCATAATCTCCTCGCCGAGACTCAGCGTTGTCTTTTTTAAGTATACGGCACCCTCAACCGAGTCTGCGTCAAGCAATTCGCCATGTATTTCTATCAGAAATGAAATCTGTTCCTGCAGACGCTGATGTGTGTCTGCCTCCTCAATGTACGCCTCCAAGTACATAAGAGCACGCGCATATTCATCTGAATGATAATTAGCCTTGGCTATGAGGAGCATATCGAAACGTCGCAGAAAATCACGCACACATTTGTAATTTTTATCCTCTTCATTCACCTTGGCGCCGACACTATTTATACGCTGCCATTCGCGCACCCAACGCTGCAAAAAATCGATTTGCTCCGAACAGAACTTTGTGCAAGTGCGTCCAATGTGTTCCAGTCCATCATTACGAGTGCGCTGCGCTGACTCACCCACCGGTGAAAGATCCGTTGCGTACTTGGTGGAAACAAACTCTTTCAGCCCCGAGGCTTCATAGACCGGCTGCTCCACGATGCCAGCGCTGCTGTAGCTAAGCACTACCTCAAACTCTTCATACATCTTTTGGTGTTGCGATCCGTTGCCATCTTGTAGTGCGTGCAGGAGTATGTAGGGAAAGAATGTGACGAGAGTACTATTGTCACGCTTAATACTTGGCTTATATGAGTTCAGCAAATGTTTCGTCTCATCGGTTTGCACAAAGTCAATAAGACGTGTTGCCCAATTGAACGCCCAGTCAGCGTAGCTGCGACAGTAACTGCTGTTGAATATTGGATGCTCGGTACAATTGCTCTCGCGTCGTGAATTTGTATAGCACGAAGTAAGCAGCGGTTCCATTACTTGGCGCATGCGCGCTGGCATCGCATCCCAGACATTCATTTTTTTCTTCTCCCGCGGTGAGACGCCACACACGGCGAGGGTTTCTTGTATAGCCAGAGAAAAATTATCGACATATTTGGTATCTTTTTGAAACTGATAGGCGCGACAAAGCTCGGTGAGTGCCATAATGGCAAATCCATCTGTGTGCACACTCAACGGCAAGTCATCGCGTTGTTCGAATGTGTGGTTCGTGGCTATATAACTAGGGTCAATGGCGCCCAGTTCACCAAGACACTTTGCCGAAGCAAGCTGCAAATTGGTGTCCTCGTGCTTGCAACCAACCACCAACGTATCTACTAAGTTCTCAATCAGCGGATCTATGAGCATTTCACTCAGCACCATATGATTGATATCGGCACGATTAGTAGCGATGAAGTTTCGCAAGTATGTGAGTCCATAAATGCGTACCTGCGAGTTATCATTTGTGATTTGGCGATAAAGGAAAGCAAGTTTCTCCAACAACGTCGAACGCTCACTCTTCAGTATTTCCGTTTGGTGCGCAACGCACTCTCTTATGGCGGGTGTGACGCCCTTCAGCTGCTCCACAAAATACAAGTCTGGTATGTAGGCGCCCAGCAAACTGTCATTCTTCAATATCACAAACTCGTAGATGGCATTCACCTCCGCTTCACTGTGTGCTAAGAGCGGTTGCAATGAGGCTACAATACGACTCAGTGATGGGCCCAACTCTTGTATATCCACAATGTGTAGAAAAATATTCCAAATCTTTAAACATATTGTTTGCAAATGACGATCTTGAAGCGATAGAACGAAACTCAACATGGCGATGATTTTAAAGCGAAATTGTGTAACGTGCTTGGCGCCGACAAAACGTAATATCTGTCCCAGACTATAAAGCGCCTCCTCTTTCAACGGCTTTTCGAAGGTGGATTCAGCAAGACAGGTCTCGAAATAGGTTATCACGCCCAAAAAACGATCGGCAATAAATTTCGCAAAATCACCAGTACTGCTGCTCTGAGTTGACACAAGAGCCGATGATTTACTAACCGAAGCTACGGCGCGTGCGCTGCCGCCACTATCGTTAAAGAGCAAACACTGAAAAGCTTTCATGACGAATTGTGGATTACGATTAAAGTAGATGAGGAATTCAGATACGGTTTGCTACAGGAAATGGAAAATAAGGGAGGATTCATATGAAAAATAGATAAGGCATAACCCTATCCCCAGGCACTAATAGATAATTATCATAGGAGATAAATATTTTAAAATATAAATTAATCTGATAACAGGATTTTTTTGTAATTTACGAAGTTTCGCTTTTCGTGGGACGAGCTAAAAGCTATATTTCCGCCAGGTGGCGCTCGAACTGGGATAGATCTAAGGCCCTACTTCAAAACGAATTTTGTGTTTTTTTAGTTTAAACCTGGCTACTTACCTTCACATCCGTATTCATCAGTTTCTTTAGGCTGAAATCAGTACATCTCACAATCAGCTCAATACATTTGTTGCCCACCTCGGCCTCTTCCGTTAGATAGATATGTGTGTATATACGTAGAAATGAAGCAACAAAGATTGTAGAGATCGGTTTTCGTGTTACTTTCGAAATACAAACTATCAATCCCTTGCATAGTGGCTCTTTCACACAATATGGTAGAATCATTGTTGTCAGAAGTCGATAATAACGACAGATAAATTCTTGTACGCATGAAAAGCCCAACATCTTTGTAAACTAAAAAAAAAAAAAAACAGTTGAATTAATAATGTGCAGAATTTAACATATAATTAGTTGTTGTTGTAGTAACCGCAAAAAAAATTCCCCAAATTAGGATTCGGGGAATATTGCGGCAGTGGCAGTTCTTGGCGGGATAAAAATCCGGGTCGTTTCGGTATAAGGACCCGACTGTCGCGGAAACTACGGGATTTTAGTCGCCTCTTACGACAGGCATGCCTTACGGCAGGTAAATTCTTGAAACCTAACCCGCAGGGGTACATAGTATTAGTAAGACTGTTCACTTACCGCCTTTAACGAACGTGTTAGACGTACACCATTCTTGAGGAATATCTGCACCGCCAGCTGCACGACCAGTGTAAGCGCATCACGCTTGTACCAGTTCCACAAACGCACCGGCTGCAATCCATGTTTTGCGCACATCTCCGCTGCACATAACACAGCCTCCTGCACGACCTCCGATTGTGGGTGCAGCAGATAGAAGAATGTAAGTTTAAAAAAATGAAAAAGCCATATTTCGCTTATATCACTATGCGCACAGCAGGTAATGAGTTCCAATAATTTAAGTTGGCTTCGGCGTTGCGAAACGACCGAAATGGCTGTGGATGAGCTGGCGATGGCTGGCTGCGTTTGCAGTGACTTTAGAATTTTCTGCAATAGAAACTTTGCAAATTTCATGATAAACTGCTCATCACCAGCAGCAATCAATTTTGGCACGAGCATGTGTAATGTCAGCAAATTTAACTTTGTAATATCCTCTACCCTCAGAAGCTCACTGAAAAAGTCTTCAGGGCTTAAACGTGAAAATTCCAAATGTCGTCCAAAGGGTGTGAATTCAGAGTTTTGTTGTGTGAGCAAAATTTCACATAATTTGCGACGCACTGCCGCCGGCAATAGTGGTATATCTTTGCACATTTTTTCGGTGGCATTATATGAGCTTTGACATTTAACCAATATGACATTGTGTGCACACATATATGTCTCCAATTGTGTTGCCGAAGTGCACTCGTTTGCATTGCAAAGTTGACAAAGCAAAACATGCTTTTGAAAAGGCACATCTGCTGTAGACAGGGGGAATAATCTTAAGAATAACCTACATGTGCCAGCACCGGCACAATAGCTTTTGCGTAACATTAACTGCAATATTGTAGGCACATCCTTTACAGATGCAGTAAAGTTGCGCAAAACGTGCTCTAGTTTTACCCAACCACAAGCAATAAGTGTATCTAACTCCTCACAAACGGTATTGCGAAATCTATTCAATAACTCGCCAGACTGTATCAATGGCTCTTCAACAAAAAGGAATTTCATTAACGCATCATAGAGTTTATGTATCCGTTTGGTTATCTCTTCCGGTGCGTCAATATGTATGCTGGCCAGTGCGCGAAATGATTCGAATGCAACTGCTTGCAAATGGCTTGATGGTCGGCGCTCCTCAGTCGCTATAAGCACCCAATCGCTGACACGTGTCAACAAATTAATTTGTGTTTGTGTATCTAGTGCCCTCCTTAAAGTAATGCAGTTTAATATTAAAGCTGAAACATCAAGGTATAAAACGGATAGCTCGTAACATTTAAAATTAACAAGCATCGAGGCTGTATGATATCTTAAGCAAACGCGTTTCAGTTCTCTAGCATATTCTTCGTTTATTAGTGGTGCAAATAAATTTATGCTGCTATGAAAATTCTTCGCCAAAATTTCATCAACTGAGTGAGAACTCAATGCATTTAACTGCAGACGACGGCAAAGCCGATTCTCGGCGTATATGAGTATCTGCAAATAAGTTTTCAATTGCTTTAAATCATCTATGGTGAATTTGAGCAAATTGAGTGTATTGAAAATTCGCTGCTTGAAATAGTTCAGCACACGCAAACGTTCCACACTTTGTTCATCTTGATGAGCTAGTATAACAGTCAATAACAACTGTACGTTTTCGTTATGTTCCGCTAATACTAATAACTTGTCCGCATCTGCTATGATCACATCTTCCTCTCCTTCATTCAACGGTAATTGTAGTAAGAATTCAACAATTTCATGTATAAGTTTACCTAAATTTTTGCCATCATTTTTATGTTCTATTTTTGGCTCCAATTCAGCACAATTAAATAGGATACTTAGTGCCAGTATACTCAGAGCTCGCCGTGTCCACTGTAGTTCTTTACTAAAGCGCTTAAGTGCGCGTAATATGGCGATAGTAACATCTTTCAATTCATCCAGTTCCTCTAGACGCATGCAACGTGCATGCAACCAAAGCGGCACTTGTGCCCACATTACGGCTAACGTTTGCATGGTGAGTTGTCCATAATGTTCCAAAACTTCTGTGCACTCACATGCTATTTCAAAGATTTTTTGACAATAGCGTAGGGCCAATAGTTTTGTAGTCAAATCACATTCACGCGCTGCTTGTAACACGCTCAACAAAGACTCGGCAAATATTTGCGGAAATAAGGAATAACCGATTAGCGCAGCGTTATGCAGTACATGTAAAAGCGAACGTACTCTTTCATCTGCTAGCTGCTGTGGTACACGGATTGGTTTAAAAGCAAACTCAGGATCAATTTCACGCAAGCATAAATCATCACTAAAGAATGCGGTAATTTCGATAATTTGATTACTTTCGGGCGCTGCAGAGTCACTGGTATTGGAATCATATAGTTCGCCAAGCAGCTGCAAGCCATTAGTTAATTGTTCAATAGCTACGACGTATGCTGCCACGAGGCGTTCGAATAACAATGCCCGATTAACCATACATGAATGGAGTATTTTCTGTTGAAGTTGTATATTTCTTTCATACATCCTAAGGAAATATGTTTTTTATACCGACAATATCACATGAAACACTACAAATACTCACCCGTCTGTACAAAATTTGTTGCTATTACTAGTGGTACTACCATCACCCAATCCATTGAAAAACTTGTTAATAATCCAAAGCACAAACGTGTCTTGGAAACGATTATTTAGTTCACGCAGCGATGGTCGTATGAGAGAAGGTTCCCTACAGAGGATATCATCAACAAAGGCAAACACATCATTTAAATCTGTGCCCTCTCGAGAAACTAAATTGTAGAGTAATTTCCAGATATCCATACGTCGCGTTGACATTTTTCATTGTTTCTCTTGTTACGAACAATTATTTAAAGTATTTCGAAAAAATTTGAAGTTTTAAAATGATTGCGAAATTAAATAAACACTTTAGGCGCCAAACAAATTTGAACAGCTGATTCAAAGCAGCTGCAAGTGCAGTGCTCGATAACGCTTGTAATTAAATTTTTATAAAAATTTGAATTTCATCAAAGAACGTATATCAAAGAACGCATATGAACCCGAGAACGTATTCATATATGTGTTTTGCTGATGCTAAAACATTTACGTCCAGCGGGAGCAGACTACCTCACCAAGGCTCTCAATTTGTCTTTGACCAGTCTAATTATACCCTTCATGTGGAATCTGGGTAGAGGGGTCCCGCTACAAAAGCCGGGGAAACCGTCCTTAGTAGCGAAGGCAATTGAGGTCTTGCTGCTGCCGTTTCTCACACCCCATCTGTGCCCAGTTACTCATCAGCATGGTTTTCGTAAAGTGCACTGCACCACAACAGCACTTAACTGGACCAGTCGACGGTCAATCCCGCAGTGCTACTGCAGACTCCTTATTGCCGCCTGAGTGGTCGACAATCATCGGTTAACTTTCGTGGTCTTTGACGTTTGACTACGAAAAATGAAACAGGAGGTTCCGCAGGGCGGCGTTCTCTTTCCGATGCTATTTAATTTTTATATTTCGAGGCTTCCTCCTCCACCAGAGGGCGTCTTTGTTCGATATTGGTGTCTGGCCAGGATATTGAAAGCCTTTGTTCGAAAGTAAATTGCTATCTAGCCGACTTTTCTAGTTTCTTCACTGCACGACATTTACAACTATAAGCAGCGGAACCTTTGGCATACCGACAGGCTTTAAACACCATTCACCGAAAGTCAGTTAATTTCTTTTTTGAACTCTCTTCTTGTGAATGGTGTTCTCGGAATCCAATCGCCGTCCATCGCAGAACAAGAGCTCGAGCTGCCTCGAGAGACCCGCGTAACCCTGGCACAATTAAGGTCTGGATGTTGTAGTAGGCTCAACTCCTACTTATCCAGACTCGACCCTGACATACCCAACAAGTGTCCCGCATCCAACGAATCAACGCACGACACGAACCACCTCTTTGCATGTCCACTCAACCCGACTCATCTAACACCGCTCTCCCCCAGGTTTTAACCCGTCGAAACAGCAAGTTCCCTGGGTCTCCCGTAAGATGACCTCGATGACAAAGACTAGACCCAACTGACCCTAAGCGGGGTTAGTTAGCCGCTATAACAACAACAACTTTCTTCGAAAAGATGAAAAAGTAAAATTTCACCCTCCCTTCTAGATTGCAAAACGGATTGATTCCAAGAACTATACTGAACACCTCGTCTGTATTTCAAAAAAATGGACAAAAAAGAAACGATTTAATTTTTGTACAGATAGGTTAAATATTCATAGTAATGAACTGCTGCATATATAGATTGAAATACAAACTCATATATACTTTAATTAAAAATTAATTTTACTTTATTGACTTTCTTTTATCATAAATTGCACAATGGTTTATATAAATTTGTACACCAGTATACAAAATAAATATATTTAATAATTTTAATTCTCACATTTATCAACTCATCTCACTTTAATTTCCTTAAAAAAAGGAAACGTTTTTAAAAAATAAAACATCTTACAAGTATTTTAATCTTCATAGTATTTTTCACAGGTGCAAAGGGCTCCATAACCATTGATTTGTTTTTTAAAATGTTCTTAATTAATATTTATTTTTCTATATTTTAGTCAAATTTATAATAATAGCCGGGATATAATGAGCAGTCCGCATAATAAAGATTTTCGTAAAAAACGACGGAGGAATGTGATGCCTTCCGATTCAATTACTTTTGTTGCTGATATTATGTTTGAGTTTTGCTTAACAATTCTGGTTTTCTTTCATGTATAGATTATCAACATTTGTAGACGCACACATTTTATTCATAACATTAATTTTACTACTTAACGAGGAATAAAGACTTGTTCAGTTGTTTTGTGAAGAGCATTTCTAGCTCCAGACATCAGCAGAGTAACGTTTTTGGGCTTCCATTTTCTTAATATATTGTACTGCATCGGCTTCGCTCATATTACCCTTGGTCACAAGTATTTTCACTAAAATATTTCTTACATCCACAGCCATATTTTTCGCATCGCTACAAAAAGTGAAATAGATAATAATATTTATATCATTTAAATGTTTGCATTAATTATTTGCTGTATATTCACCCGCAAATGTAGAAGTGACCCTTATTCTCCCCTATCACATTCCAAATTAAATCAGCATCTTTTTCAATCAAATGGGTGACATAGATTTTCTCACTTTGGTCACGAGAGAAAGCGCTCTTCATCGTTAATGTACCCTTCTTGATGTATTCCTCAAGTTCCTAAAATAAAGAAAACGGGATTAAAATCATTTGTACTTTAAAGAAAAAAAAACATTTGTTATTTCCTACCTCTTCATAAATATAGTCCTCACTCTTCTTTCTGCAACCGAAATACAAAATCGTATCACCGACATTTTTGCCTTCCTCGCGAAGATGTTGCCGTTCTTGAATGAAACCACGGAACGGAGCCAATCCTGTGCCTGGTCCAACCATAATCACTGGTATCTCTGGTTTTGTTGGTAGTCTAAATTGTGACTTGCGTATAAAAACTGGTACACGTACATCTTCTCCACCCGGTATTTTAGTTTTCAAATAAGAAGTGGCCACGCCTTTATTTACGCGTCCAGTAGGTGTTTTATATTGTACTAAAACGGCAGTTACATGCACATGATTTGGATACAACTGAAATTTGAAGAAAAAACTTATTATCAGCTTTTTATTTTATAAAATTTTCAATTATAAATTACCTTGGAAGATGATGATATTGAATAATAGCGTGGCTGTAGACGAGGTAACAGTTCACAAATATGATCAATAGGTGGCCTGCACGATTTGATATCTTCCAAAATGTGCACAATATTTCTGCAAGCATCTTGTATCCAACTCTGATACTTTTCCTTGCCTTCGGGTGTAATGGAAGACATGCTACGTAAGAATTCTTTATCAGCTTCGTCAGAGCAATATTCAGCCAATTCTTTGAGTATATGCGTTCTTGGTATGGCAGTAATTTCCAAGTAATGCTTCAATGCAGTACGATAAGTGGTGGGACAGGGAAATGGATGTTTCTTGCTACTATCAGTATCTGTGTTAATCAATGAGAACACGGCATCGAGGTTGGCATTGCAAAGTTTGCCTAATTTTTCAACAAGTTCGGTATCATTGATAGGATACATCGCAACATGATCACCGGCATCGTAACGCATTTTGGAACCGGTGATATCTAATTCGATGTGCATGCACGAACGATCGCCAGCTTTGTGCAATTCCCGGTTGGTAATGATCGGTGCGAGGAATGGATTTTTGGCATCGAATGGAGGACGCTGATTTTGTAATGAATGCAAACGAGCAATCTCCCCAGTGTAGATACGATCGGGTTGTACATTTGGTTGTTCCAGTAAACGGAACTGACGCATTAGCACTTCTTCGCCACCACCTTCAATTCCGAAGAAGTCACAAACAGCAGGCCAAAAGCGGTCTTTCCATGTAATGAAATCATCTTCAATGCTACAAAAAAAATTTCAATAACGAAATGTTACTAACACAATGACTCGACAAAAAACATTATTTGCATAAAATATGTACTTTGCATCATCATCGCCAAGGCCAAGTTCGAAAACACGTGTGGCGCCAAGTTCCTCCAGCCGTTGATCTACATAAATTGCCATTTTGTTGTAGTGCTCATAGGTTTTATTGCCAAGACCGAACACCTAAACAATGTGACAGATTGATAACAATGAATTTAACGAGGGGTTTGGCTTTAATCAAATTTAAGTTTAGCATTTTATTGAGGTAATAAATTACCCTTAAATGTAATTTCTTTATTATTAGATCAATTTTGCTATTACATAAATAATCTAATATGACACCATTGTCGTAGCCGCTCAGCCGCTCCATGGATGCCATGGAAGGCACATACTTGCGCCAACGATACGCTGCACCAAACCGTAACAACATTTTAAAATGTTATAATGTCATGACGTTCAACTACCGTAAATCATATTCGCACCAAATTTTTTATTTTAAACTCGCTATCAATGGTTTTTTATTAAACAAAAAATTCTTCAGAATTTCAAGTAAAGCACATTGTGTGTTTGACAGCCAATTACACAACCAGCTGACTAGAGACAGCTGCGTATTAGATAAGCTATTACCAGCTGTTTCAATTGTCATCAACTATGCAATAAGAACGCAAAATAGATGGCGCGCTAGTCTAATAGATAGATCTAATTTTCTATCATTAAATTATACTATTTACATATTTTGGGTTTTACTAGCTTCGAATAACATGAGAAAGAAATACCTTACATCGTTTTAAAAATCCCTGAATATACAAGTGCAGGTTTTTCTCAGTGAAAATCTGAATTTAAATGTCTAATTAGTTTTTCTTCTATTATTTTTAAAAGGTGACCAAATCAACTGATTTTTAATTATTTTTTTCTTCATTACAGCTAATTTCGAAAGTACTAACCCCCTTTAACCTAATTGCATTAGCACCTATTCAAACGATTTGGTTTTTGAAAAGTGAAAGTATGGTACACTGATAAATCATTGCTCTACCTACCGCATAATTCAAGCCATTGAAATCGGCATCGCCATTGGAAAGCCACTCAAAGAATTCCATTGCATTATCGGTTGGATCACCCTCACCGTATGTGGCCAAACAAAACACTGCCAAGGAGTTAGGAATGTCTTTCAATTGCAACAGTTCTTCCTACGTACATACAAATAAAGAGAAATAAAATAAATTAAATACGATTGAAACAACATTAAGTTGATTGTGAAAATGTAAATACGATCACATAACATCACAAACTGCAAAGTGATAAACGGCAAAGTTAAACAAAATAGGATAAAGTAATGCAATGTATTGAAATTACCATATCACATTCTTCCGGATCCGCAACCATACCCTTCATGCGATAACGTATGCCCTCTTTAGCTAAACGACCGGCAAACTCTTCGCCGGTACCGGTTTGAGAACCATAAAATACGACCAAACTACGACCGGAAGCTTTCAATTTTTTGATAAATGAATTATCGGATGAGATTGTGGTGCTAACTGTAGTTGGCCTAATGGAAAAAAAAGAAAAAACAAATAGTTTAACACTGCGTTTTATATGTATGTATATTTACATAGTTTTATCTAATAAATGCTTACTGTATGGAATACGAGCGAATGGGTTCCTCTTCCTTCTTGCGACTACGCATAAAATACCAAGTGGCACCTGCAATTAAGGCCACTAATAATGCAATATCTAGTGTACCCAAAAATGGTTCATCACCGGCGGGAATGTCTTCGACCTTTTCAGCTGACATTTTGCTTACTGAAAAAAAGAAAAAATTTATATATTTACATTAAATTATATTGGTTATAGCGCTCTACTTAAAGGTAAATAGTCTTTCAATTTATATGTACTTACATATGTACATACATATATATGTAAGTATAATAGCAAATATACCAATAAAATTGAGGTACGTATTTAAGTTTATATGCAAATGCAAATATAAATATGCAACGTGTTAATGTTCCAACACACCAGTCAATGGCTGTCTTTCGTTTCTTTTTTGTGTGCGCTAAATTGCCTAGCTTACGCATTATATATGCCACGTAAGCACTTATAGTTGGGACTGACTGAAGGCAGGAAAAAAGTGAACTTACAAACAGAAACGTGATCGGGACAGTGTTGCTGTTTCTAATGATATTGAGAAGGAAAATATTTTTAAAATAAAAATAAAAAATATATAAAATAATATTAAATTACGATATTAACGATTGGCAATGCTGCGTTAATAGTAATATTAGTAATTAATTCATATAAGGATGATAAAAAAAATATGTAAATAAAATTTAAAAAACAGGAAGTGAAACAAAATTCTAAAAACCGTTATAATTAAAATAACAATGTTAATAAAATAACAATAATAATAAGAAAATATCGCTTCAGTGCGGAGCATTTAATGTATTTAAATACATATATATGCATGGATATGTACGTATACGCAATTATTACCATTGACAATGAAAAATTATTCGTAAAATAAACGCTTCAAATCGGTATTATTGACATTAAATATTATTAATTGCAATTTCCATGCGGAATATAGTAAACTAATAGATTTTATATGCACCGCATAATATATTTCAATTAGAATTATTTCAATGCAATGAGAAAACTTTAATGAAGTAACAATTTTGATAATGTAAACAGAAATTGCGATTTAAATATTTAAAAAAAAAATATTAAAGTTTTTAAAATATTATTTCTGCATGCAATATGTTGGCAAATTCAACATTTAAAAAATGTTTAAATAAATTTCTAAAAGACTTGTAATTGATAAAATTATTTAAAAAAAAAAAAAGAATTTTTTAGAGAAGATTGTGTAAAATACTATTTTTTTCGACGTAAGACAAATTATAATAATTTTTTTTTCAAAAAAACTATTAAAATCTGCACACTGCACTCCATTTCTTTAACTCAAGTGAGAGCCTACTGTGCATATATGAAAGCTACAACAGCCATTAATGGGCTGTTCAAACAAGTCAAAAGCGTGGCGCGGAGTTTTGCTAAATGGAGTAATAAGCAAAAATGCAATTAACACGCTTGCAGTATTTGGAAAACAAAAATTTAAAAAAATCAAAAGTTGCGAAGAGCGTGATATAAGTTTAGGAAATATATGAAAAATCCAGGAAAAAACTATAGACGAAATTATTTAGGAATTTCCTTAGTTGCTTAAAGACATTTTTTTGTAATAATATTTTTTGTTGTTGTTGTTGTTGTAATAATAATTTTTATAAATATCTTCTCCGAAAATAAAGAACAAAATATTATTCAATTCAAACACTGCTCCGCTGGTAACAATATGGAAACTAGCCATGTCCCTAAAAACGGCTTTGGAAACGCTATAAAAAACTGTTGGCCGTTTGTGCCATGTTACAAAAAAGTAGGCAGTTCCACTCAAATATTTTCTTAGATTTTTAGTTGTCTGGCATAAAAGGATATTTCGACTTTTCCTTTATTTTCGTTTATTAAAAAATAAAATTTTTAATTTCCCAAAGTGAAAAATAATTTAGAAATGGAACAAAATATTACTGTTATGAGAAAAAACAATGAAGAAAAACAAAACATACTAAGAAGAACTCCAGCACTTTAAGGGGATAAGTGGTTTTGAAAATTTGAACAAATCTATTTTTTTTTTTGTTTTTTTAAATTGCACAATATGTTTAAAATAATCTCTTAAAATTTCAAATCGATCGGAGTAAAGTTCTAAGAGATAGGCCCATTGGAAGTTCCCTCCATCAGGCCATGTCTGTGTCAATTTCACACTTTAAAAGCGTTTATCTCAAAACTCTATTTTTTAAGTCGGTGGACACGATTTCTCGAAAAAATTATAAAAAAAGTATAAAACGATTTTGTTCAAATTTGGCACACATCTTTGTAATAACATTATCTAGCCATTGACCGAAGTTTTTTTTTTACAACTAATTTTTCGAGCCAATGTATAGCGAAAATTTGATCAAAAAATATGTCAAAAATTCAAATTTAATTTTTTTGTTTCTTCCTTGCCCAATAACGCGATTTATCCATGTAGTAAATAATTTATTTTTGGTTTTTTGATTTTAGATGAACCAATTGATTTATGCTGTCCACGGCGGCAGCATTTTCTTTTGAGACGTCAAGGGAGATGAGTATCAACGGCTGAGTTTTCGGAATTTATGAATAAAAATTTCACAAAATACTGTTTAAATATGTATCTTTGATATGGTGAATTGTTTGAATAAAATATATGCTTATATATATTAAAAAAAATTGTGAAAATTCATTTTTTTTAAACACTGAAACCCACCTAACCCCTTTAAGTCTGTGGATTATGCACATATATTTTATGAAATCTAATGGAAATAAAATTATTTTAGGCACTTTAGCATTGTTTTATGGAAAAAAAAAATTAAGTTTTTTGAGTGATAGTGTCAAAAAATCGTTTCATCAAATTTATGTGTGTGAAACTACCTTGCTTTTTGGAGCCATGGCTTGTGCCATAATTACAGATATAAATATATGTATGTATATAAACTCCAAATCAAGTTCAAGAAACTCTTTAACTTTAAAAAACAAACCAACAAAAGCAACAACTACATGTATATTTATATTTTGCAAACGAATTTGAAACGAATTATTCACTAATGCTCGCAATATGTATGTATATACGTATGTATGTTAGTAGGTGCATTTTTGAAAATAATTTCAATATGCAAAGCTTGTTTCTAAGCATCCAAGTCGGTCACCAGTTCTAATCATCACAGAATGGCGCACATAAATATACATTAAATACATACATATGTACATGTGTATGTAAAGCGGGACGAGTAAAAGTATATTTCTATTTGCGCTGAGCGAAGGTCAAGATCGAGAAATATTTTGAAACGTAATTAAAGCAAGGTAGTGTTTACATACATACATACATATACATGTGCACATATGCATGCATGTATGTATGTAAAAATGCTTTCTTCTACATTACATTTTCGCTCGGTATAACTGTGTCTGGACTGATTGAACTTTGGGCACCTTTTTTTGTTTTTTTTTTTTTGTTTTGTACTATGAAAATACATTTAATATGCACAGCTCAAATATTTTACACAGAATTTGAAATTAAAAGTTTTTGCAAAAAATCTAATATAAAATTCCTGTAATTGATTTGTATGTATGTATGTATGTATGTAAGTATAAAGATTGCAGCTAATAAAAAAATAATTAATTGAAAAACAGTACATGTCTGAGTAAGTATGTATGTACATATGCATCTATGCAAGTTCACAACGAATGTAAGGAATGAATGACAACACATACATACCTACATACATACATACATACGTACGTACTTATAGTTTTTGCTGCATACTCCTCGGTTAATCAAATGCGTGGACAAGGTGAGCGAACTGGAGGCTCTCACTCTCAATTTAAACGAAAACACATTATATAATCGAACGAAGAGAGTCATGCACTCGAGTGCATCGGCATTTGTGACCGCATAGTCTCTGCAATGCATACAAATTACACACATGTACGAGTATGTATGTAACTATATACAAATGACATATGCATGTATATAGTTACCTATGTAGCTACAGTGCACATCGAGCTAGACCAAAATGATCTTCAGCCGGTATATTGATAAAAGTATACATCCATACATATATACATAAAATGCATTGTGGGGAAATTTTCATGCATTTATATGCACATTTGAATGCGTTCTGACTTATTTGCATGTGTGTGCATTTGTGTGTACGTGCCATTTTTGATTAAATATATGTATGTACACTTATAGCATGTGTAGAGAGAATTTCTTTCATGCGTTTTTACCCGGCATTGTAGAACCGGATTCGTGGTGTTCGATAGAATTGTACATTTGTATGAGATACGTGTGCAGCTTATATACTATATTTGCTTGAAGTGGGAAGCTATAAATATGGCGATTGGCGTGAAATTGAAGTGCAAAGTTGTTGATTTGATTGCTTTAATAAAATTCAAAGCCAACAAAGTTTTGTAATTTTTCGATTTTTATAGCAAAAATGAATTTGTATTTTTATCAAAAGTTATCACACATTGACACACCATAACTAACACATTAAAAAGAAAAAATTAAAAAAATTCATTTCGTTTGTGTTTCAAATGTTTGACTACATATATCATAAGAATACAAAGGTTCTTTCAAACAGATTAAAAAAATGTTTATTAAAAAATAAAGCTCACAATATTAAAAAAAATATATACAACAATAAAAACTTACATTTAATTTTAATTTGCTTAAAAAGCCTACAAAGTCTACTATTTGAATACTAGAAAAAATATATTACTAAAATTGAAAAAATTTTGATGAATTTATGCAAACTAAGACATAAATCTAAAAAATTTAAACGTATCTGTTTAAAAATAATTAAGCTTAATTGAGCTCTAGTGCATTAATTTCGAAAAAATTATGTATTTCATTAAATCTTTTGAGCTCAAAATTAAAAATAACCGCTTAAGGAGTATTCTAGTTTAGAATTTTGAAATTTTTAACTATTTAAAAATAGTCTGTAAGAAGTTTTTTTTTTTTTTTACTGACGCGGCATCCAAACCGGCTCGGCTTTTACGCGGAACTTTAAACGCGTTTTTCTCGAAACTGTCTTCTTCACAACGATACCCACGATTTCTCAAGTTCTACTGTAGCGAGATACTTGAAATTTTTGATGAGTCATCTTCATAGACTTCTCTATGTCTCGAACTCATTCGCGAATTTCAATTTTTACTATTTTAGAAAAATTCGAAAAGTCAAAAGGTTAAATAATTTTTTTCCAAACAATCGCAAGTTTTAAAATTTTTTTTTTCGACTATTCCTTAGTTACAGATAGCGCGACATTCCTGTAGATTAATAATCTTTCTATTTCTCTGATTGCTAGAAGGGCTGAAATCGTCGGTATGGGCACGTGACAATTTTTCACGACCTCCGCCCACTCCATCAGATGTTAATTCGTTTTACATTTTTCTCATGTTAATAAACAACTTATAAAAAGAAGGATATTAAAAATATTGTTTGCTTTCTTTCAAAGATTACCTTAAATTCATCCCTCTACACAAGCATACCCCCTTAACTTTTTCTATATTAGGCAAATTCCAGATAACAGCCCACAGGTTTCTGCGCTTAAATTTTTTATAATTCTATAATATTTAAAAAAAAAAATTCGATTTGAATTAATCCATTTAGTGGTTTCGAAAGTGCCGGGCTGTCAGGCCTGTGCATCATCGTTTTGCTCGTTCCATCTCAATTGTTGCTGCCGCAAGTGAAAGTGTAGGCGAAGGCCCCAAGGTGTCTATTTCTCGACGTTCTCAAGCGCTAAGACTTCCTTACGCACATTATGGCGTATTTTGCACTTGGACTTACATCTACATCCATACAAAATCCATCTCACACAACAACTGAAGCCACCTGACCATTCATAACGCATATATCTCTCTCGATGGATACGTAAATAAGTAATATTGTCGTGTTTGGGGCTCCGAGAACACGCAAATAATTGAGGAGAGACCATTACACCCAAGAAAACTTACAGTATGGTGCACTCTTTGGTACGCAGGTGGTTGGACCTTACATCATTGAAAACGATAACAGCGACTGTTCATTCGGAGTGTTATGGTCTTATGATAACCACATTTTTTGGCCTGCAATTGAAGAACAGCACTTGGACAACTTGATACCCATATTATAATATTTAATTTATTTTATCAATTTAGAAACACAAATTTCAGAACAGGTGGAAGCTCTGCAATGTGTTAATCTAAATTAGACTTGAGCACAAGAGATCTTTTATTAATTTTGGTTCAGACATTTAACTTGAATTCAGTCATAGACACACTTCCACAAGTCTCTATATGGTATATAAACAATTTCAAAACAGTTGGCAACTCTACTGAATTATAAATTCAACTATTCTGGAGTCCTCTAGAATACACGCACAACATTTCTTCTAAATCGGTTTAGCCGTTTAAGAGGAAGTTTATATTTGAATGTACATATATATATGTATACGAAAATTAGAGGGTGGGTGGCATACCCTTTTCTTTTTGAAAGTACAAACCAACTTATCGATAGCCGATTCATTTCAGTGAAGCCTTTCTCGGCTATCACAATTAGAAATGGTTAAACATCTCTCTATGCAAACACTGAAAACTCCACCGTAAAACTCCGCCCAACGTAGGGCTTGGGTAGAAAGCCAGCCAGTGTAGAATGAAATAATCAGCAGTTTCCTGTTAATCTCTCACTTTAACCTGTTTTTTTGTTTTAATAGAATATTTATGTCGTCATTTTTGGTTTGCCATCTGCGTCTGGTAGTTCAAAATCACTTGTATGGTATGTAGTTTATGACCATAACACATTATTTATTATAATTTATTTCCATATAATCAATAAACAATTCGAAGCGCACTGATCTTCTATGCAGAAATAAGTAAAAAAGGAAAAATAAAAAATACGCAAACAAATTTTCAATACAGTGGCGTACATTGAAATGGAAACATGGAGAAAAGGCAAATAAATTTGGTCGTGATTTATTTTTATAGGAAGTAAGATGATGAATTCATAAAAAAAAATACCATCAGCATCGTTAATGAAAGGAAATTTGTCTAAATATAAGGAACAAATAAAATTTTCTTAAATATTTTATTTTGCAAAAACTCAATCTACAAACTCACTTATCACTTGAGACTTTTTCACTTTCTTCCGACTTTCGTTGTAAATAATTTGCCTTTTTTGCAGCGAGACCTTATTGCTTTGGAATGCTACTTAATTCAACGGCGAATAAGGCAAGAGTACGTATTCTGGTAATACGTGTAAGGAATATATATGTTCATTGGTGTATATAGGTTACGTACAAATGTATATAATTTGAATAAATGGTGTGTGAAAAAAGAATGGAAAAAAAATTGAAAAAAAAATGAAAAAAAAACACAATAATAAAAAAACAATAAAATAATAGCGCAACCATTCATTGAGTAGACGCCACTGCCAGGCATATATATGTATGTGCACTTATGTCTCTAAGTGCGTATTAATGTAGTACTTATTCCACTATAAAATTAAAGCACGTTAAAGCGAATTTTCATTGCTAACAACTAGAACAGCTACAAAAACACATTTGCGATTAGTGTTTTTTTGCCACCAAAAAGCTCTTATCATATTCAGACACACATCTAATTGACCATAAAGGAACTTCTAGACAATGTACGTCTTATTCCTATTAGAATTTACTAAACAACTATTGATACTGTGGAAGCAGGGTGAGAAGTAGAATTAAATACAGTGCACAATTTCAATTTCCTACAGGGATAAATATAAATACATACATATGTTGCTTTTCAACGCTCATATCAGATTAACACGAGCAAGTTGACAAAAAGCAGTCGGGACGGACTTGCACCTTGAAGATTAAATTTTACACTTCACTATTTAAATTGCCAAAGTGTGTCTGCGGTTATAATTTTTTTTATAACGGGTGATCCATTTCGAGCCCCCTACTTTTTTAAAGGAAAAAAAAAACACAGGTGGCCAATCGACCGGCCCAAAACGTGAAATTATCTGCTCACCGAAGTGTTCTCTCAATAAATCCATTGATTGATGCGATTTGTGGGAATTGGCGCTGTCTTGTTGAAACCAAATGTCGCGGAGATTACGAGCTTCAATTTCAGGCATTAAATAGTCGGTTATCATGGCGCGATTAGGGTCGCCATTGACGGTTACATTCTCACCGGTATGATTTTTGAAGAAATATGGACCGATGATTCCACCGGCCAACAAACCACACCAAACCGTTGTTTTTTCTGGATGAAATGGAGGTTCTTAAATCTCTTCAGGTTGCTTACATACCCATTGATCCAGAAATGGGCCTCATCGCCCATTTGGCACGAAAACGTCAGATCTACATGGAATTTTTCAAGAGCCCATAGATAGAAGCGATGTCGCTTGGGGAAGTCGAGCGGCTTCAGTTCTTGCACAAGCCGTATTTTGTGTGCTTTTAATTTAAGATCTCGACGTAAAATGCGCCAAGTCGTTCCATACGTCAGTCCGAGTTGCTGCGAACGGCGCCGAATCGACTCTCCACTGCCTTCGTGTACACTCTCAGCTACGGTCGCTATATTTTCTTCACTGCGCGCTGGACATGGTCTATTCGGTCGAATATTATACAATAATGAATGCTGGGTCTCAAGATGGCTGATGGTGTTGCCAATAGTCCGCTCAGTAGGCCGATTATGTTGTCCATAAGATGAACGAAGCGCGCGAAACACATTCTTTTTTGTAAAGAGGTTGAATGATTTGTAAACGTTGTTCAGGAAAACAATACTAAACAAAAATAACGTGACAGCTTGACACGACTCACGCGTGATCTGTCAAAAAAAAAGCTATTGAAGAAAGTACCTTTACTTGGATCACCCTTTATATATAGTACATACAAACATACATATGTATAGGTACGTTTGCACGAATTCTGATATATCTTTCTACATTTCATTTACTCACTACGGAGAGTGAGTATTTTCTAACTGACTCGAGCGTGGAGACTATGGCGAAGTGGGTATCCCAATGAAAGGCTTTGACTATGTCTCCGTTCAAGATGTCAAAGTAATAAATATTTAACAATTAAACATACATTCATACATACATATGTATGTATAGATATATATATAATATATATTTACAAGCATATAAGCAAACCATTGACACAAAAGAGGAATGAAAACAAATAGAAAAGTGAATTTGAAAAGGAATTATGTTTGTTGTCAGGTGTTGGGTGTTGAGTGAATGAACATTATTATGTTTAAAAACATAATAGTTAACACTATATACTGTATTTCACACATTTAAGTATAATTTAATGTCACAGAACTGCCAAAAGCCGTAGTATTGTAAATAATTTACCGATAAAAATGTTAATGAGCTTCAAAAATAACTTCAAATCAGTAACAAATATGTAAAATAGAAATAAAAAATATTTTAACTGCGTCAAGATGCAGACTTTTAATTTTTATTTCATGCAAATTATGGTACAAAGGTGCTTGCTGTGTCTAGTACAACAAAACAATGAGATTTCTTTTTACATTTTATACAATTGAATTTAAGCCTAAAAATATATGCATGTATGTACATATGTGTTGAAATGATAAATTTTTGCACACCTGTTTTTTGCACACATGTTTTAAGTTGAGAAACGAATGAAAAGTAGCCCACATTAACAACTGCAATTAAATTATAAAAAAATAATTACCTAGAATGATGAACCCATTTAGTTTAAAAAAAAATTTTTTTTTTAAATTGTTGGATAATATAATTTTTTAATTTTACAAGTAGCTGAAAAACTTTAACTTTTTTTTCATGAGACAATTTTATGAATTTTAAACTCAAATAAAGTAATTTAAATGTAACTTTGATATTTTAAAGCTGTTTTTTTACCACTTTTGATAACCATAAACCAGATCAAAACTGCGTAACCCCTTTTTAAATTAAACTAAACTTTGTATTTTAAACAGTTGTAAGACATAAAAATATTTTTTTTTCTTGGCTGAGGCATAATAGAGTTTTTTTTTTAACTTTTATGCTTTTTTGATGTTTAAACCTTCCATGAGTCTACCAAGCAAATTTCGATTTCGATAATTTTCAGAATACCAAATTTCACGATCTTAGATGCTTTTTTGACGGACTGAACAAAAATCTCATATCTGAACTATATAATAAGTCAACCAATCTGGCAATACAGTGATTTTGTGCCATTTAGAAAAGTCTTTCGTGATCTATGCAGTATGGATGGTTTGGAGCGCTATCTCGTGGATAGATCCAGTTATCGCCATAAATATTGCCAGTAAATACGATCAGCTCACTTTCCGAAAGTTCTACACACATTCTGGCATTCATTCGTATGGATTTGAAGCATGTAAGTGTTTCCCCTTCGTATCAAAATGCGACCCATCGATGTACCACTTCGTTTATAGCAGGATTGGCGTTCTTGGCGCGAATCACCTAAAAAATTTTCAGCTGTCTGGGCCGTCTTAGTTAATCTTTTTTTCTTCGCTATTTATTATATTTATCAGAACTTCCGTAACGGGCCCCAAATAGCAGGTCAATTGAAAGGTCTCCGCCCTACCATAGTAAAACACATTTCTTGGGAAAAATTCATTATTTTTTATTCAACAAAAATCCCTTCAAGAGTGACACACTATGACTAAAGCGACCCTCTAACTTTTTGATACCATTTTGTAGTATGATTTGTCCTTTGCTTCAAAATAGGCTTCTGTTTCGGGGATCTCCTCTTAATTCGATGAAATTTTCTTTCCAGCGAGCATTCTTTTGAAATCATAAAACAAGAAATAGTCGCTAGGGGTCACATCTGGAGAATATGGTGGATGCGGCAGCAATTCGGAGCCCAATTCATGTATTTTTACCATCGATATCACTGACTTGTGACACGGTGCATTGTCTTGGTGAAACAGCGTTTTTTTTTTCATCCTTCAAACGATCCAATAACGCTATGTTATAGTCACTGTCGATAGTTCTTTCGTTTTCATGGTAGTCAATGAAAATTATTCTATGCGCATCCTAAAATACGCTTGAACATCTCCAAACACTGCTACGAATCATCAACTCGTCGTTGGTTTTGGTCAAAAGTGAGCTTGCGTGGCACCCACTTTGCACAGAGCTTTCTGATACCCAAATATTCGCGAATGATATTATATACACGTTCAGTTGATATCTTTAGAGTGCCTGCTCTTTCATTCAATTACAATTTACGACCATTCAAAATCATTTTGTGGTTTTTTTTTATGTTTTCGTCGGTAACAACCTCTCATGGGGGTCCACTGCGTTCACCACCTTCAGTGATCATTTCATCACCCTCTAAACTTAGCATACCAATCCTTGATGTTTGATTTTCCTGTGGCAGTGTTCGGAAACTCGTCATCAAAGCAAGTTTTTACTTCAACTGTATTTTTTTCCTTCAAAAAGCAATATTTTATCAACACTCAAAATTACTTTTGATTAGTTTTTTTTTCACAACAACAAAACTTGCTTCACTCAAAATGCTTTAATTCACTAACTAATGATCCAATAAATTTATACACGCGTCTTTTGAAGTTATGGCTAAATAAAAATGATTTATTATTTAATTCTAGTAGAGCCATCTATGTGTCACGCCGAGGACTTTCCATTTGACCTGTTATGACGCCCCAATAACATTGGTTTAGGTAACATGGAGGTATGTTTGCGGAATATGAACGATCCTAGAACTTGTTTTGAATATGCCATTTGCTCCGATCATCAATGTTGTTTTTCCGTCCGTTGACTTGCACTTTACCGCAATAGGTGGGTTTTTTTTTTAGAAATTTCGAAAAACAGTTTCTATGCCGAGCTGATCTAAATGCAATATCGGATATTTTGGAAGTTTCCTTACTCCTGGCCGGACAAGCTAGTTCCATTTGTCATAATTCATTAAATATACTTACAATAATTTTGTAAGCAACTTTTCACGACGCTTTTACCCAGAAAGATCAGCTTGACGGATTTTACACAAATAAATATTTACTACAAAGTACTAATATCAGCAACACTTTTATAATCTAATGGTAAAATGAAATATAAAAAAAGGAAAGAATTTTTGTCGCATAGCAACCATAACAACGCAAGACTGCAAGTGTATGAGGTATAACTTTTCTTTAGCGGAAGTATTTGGTTTGAAGTTCAATTTGAAATACATTGGAATGACATTGAAATGATACTAACTTTTTTTAATAATCAATCTTGACATTGTATAGCAATTGAAATTTAATTAAATATAAATATATGTATGCGCATATACATATACTTATGGGCATGCAATGCAGTTTTGTATCGCTTGTGTTTTTGTTTTATAAAGAACAACTTTTTTGCTATAGTGATTTTCTTCATAAATTATTATTTTCATATAGAAGCCAATTAAAAAAAGATTAAATTCAAAAAAAAGAGGAAATAAACATTTATGTAAGTTGTGCTGAGTTAGACTTTTTAGTCTCTATTACTGCATTCGGGCAACAATATACAAGATTAAACATGTACAAATAATGCAGTGAAAAAATCGTTACTGAATTCGAAATATTGATAAAGTTGGATCTTATATTATAATCTCCCTTTACTTTTGCAGACTTATGTAGGTTTTATATCGGATTTTCGGTATTAGTAAATCAGTAACAATAAAATGCGTTTTAAATTTATATCGCTCGCTATAGCATGTGTAGTGTAGGAATTAAATAAATAGCAAAACTTATTTAACGTAAAATAATTTAAAAAAAGTTTAAATTCATTTTATCGTTTACGAAAAAATCGCTTCTGCCGCTAGTAAAGAAAAGGATGACTCCTTAAAAAAGAGAAAAGGACAGGAAAAATATTTGAATTAATAAAAAAATACACTTCGTTTAGCATGCTAATACTGAAGGTGCTCAGTTTTTTTTTTTTGCTCAAACTTTGTTTTAGACTCAGATGTTTTGCACAACTGCTGTTCTATGCCCGAATTTGGGTCGCTCGAAGGTTTTTAGTCCTCTCAACTTATAAACATAGCTAGCCGTGCAGCGATTGCTTTCAAAAAAAAAAAAAAATTCATCTCTGATTAAACCACAAAGCTAAATTTAAGCATATCCTCAACATCTTCAAGCATTCTTATAGATGATTGGAAAAAAGCCTTCAAACCCCAATATTTGAGAATGGCAACAAGAATGATGTTACAAATTACAGGCCAATCTCAAAATTGTTAGTAGAATTTAATCCATTTTAGTATTTAGTTAGCCCTAACCTTCAAAAGACGCGTGTATAAATTTGACAGCTGTCAGATCATTAGTTTGTGGATTATAGTATTTTTAGTGAAGAAACTTTTGCTATTGTTAAAAAAAAAATGGATAAAAAGGAATTTCGCGTGTTGACAAATATTACTTTTTGAAGGGAAAAAACACAGTTGAAACAAAAACTTTGTTTGATGACGAGTTTTCGGACACTGCTCCAGGAAAATCAACCAAAAAGGATTTGCATGCTAAGTTTAGAGGGTCGTGAAATGAGCACAGAAGACGGTGGACGCAGTGGACGCCCAAAAAAGGTTGTTACCGACGAAATCATCAAAAAAATCCACAAAACGATTTTGAAAGACCGTAAATTGAAATTAAATGATATAGCAGGTACTCTAAGGATATCAACTGAGAGTGTACATCATATCATTATATTTTGGTATGAGAAAGCTCTGTGCAAAGTGGGTGTCACGCGAGCTTACTTTTGGCCAAAAACAACGACGAATTGACGATATATGGCAATGGATGAAGCCTGGCTCCATCATATCACTCCGAAGTCCAGTCTACATTTATCCAAGTGAAACAACAGTCGGCTGACAAGGTTATGGCGTCTGTATTTTGAGATGTGCATGCCTAATTTTTATTGACTACCTTGAAAAAGGCAGGACCATCAACAGCGGATATAACATAGCGTTATTGGACCGTTTGAAAAACAAGTCAGTGAAATCGATGGCAAAAATCCATGAACTGGGCGTAGAATTGCTTCCGCATTCACCATATTCTCCATATTTGGCCCCTAGCGACTATTTCTTGTTTTCAGATTTCAAAAGAATGCTCGCTGGGAAGAAATTTTCGTCGAATGAAAAGGTTATCGCCGAAACTGAGGCCTATTTTGCAGCAAAGGACAAGTCGTACTACAAAAAATGGTATCGAAAAGTTTCTATAATAAGTGTATCCCTTGAACAAAAAAAATTTTTGCCAAAAAATAAATTTTTTTACCTATGGTATGGTATAGATTTTTACCCAAGTAGAATTAAACGATTTAATAAGGGATCTCAAACTATCGAAAGAATGTGCAGATTGCAGATCACAAGTCAAGTTAGTACTTTTAATTTTTTAACAACATGCTGGATAATTGCAACAGCTTAGGATGTAATATGTACATTATCTCCACACTCACTTCGACCAGTTTCCAGAGAATCTTGGCTCCTATGGCGAACAACAAGGTGAGTGGTCACAAGCGGGACCAAAAAATTAAGAAAGAGAGGTACAAAGGCCGATGGGAGGCGCATATGATGGCTGGGGCGTGCAAAGTGATTGCCTTGTTATACGTCATTAGCGTAACACGCGTAAAAGAAAGTTTTTAAGTACATAAAAATTCAATAAATTTTGTTTACATATTTGTTCTGTTCGATTAAAAATTTAGAAAACAACAAGTAGAAAATCAGAATCTTTGCTATTAGTGTAATTTGTAATGATAACTTCTTTAGGCGACACCATTGATTTAATACAAATTTTATTTATTCAAATCTTTCTCTCGTTGTCAAATTGACCCTGCAAAAATTAGTTAATCGAAAAAAATTTAACATGACTAGCAAAATATTTTACATTTGTATGTATTTGCACATTTATACATGTATTAGTATGCAATAAAAATATTTATGTATATACAATATACATATACATATCTCTAAGGTGAGGGCTATCAGTAAGTACCACGCAGATTGCTGATAAACATACAAATCTACATACATACATACATATAGGGTCACACATACTTCAAACGCTTTATGAATACTAATTATTTAAATAAATTTTGCATTTAGAACTAACCAAACGCAAGTAACGGGTGATCCATTTCGAGGTTCCCTACATTTTTAAAGAAAAATAAACACAGAAAATTTAAATTTAATGGGGAATGTTTATTATCATTCGAAAGAACATTCTTTGGCATTTATTTTTTGAAGATTATCTCCTTCAAATGCTGGCCGCGGCTACATCTCAGATGGTCCATCCGTTGAGTCCAATTTTCGATGACTCGATCCAACATTTCAACTGGTAACTGGCGAATGACATGCGTGATGTCTTGCTCCTAGGCCTGAAACGAATCGGGATTGTCCGCATAGTCTTAAGACTTAACAGAGACCCACAGGAAAAAGTCTATCGGTGTGATATCACACGGTCTTGGTGGCCAATCGACCGGCCAAAAACGTGAAATTATCTGCTCACCGAAGTGTTCTCTCAATAAATCCATTGATTGGAAATGGCGCCGTCTTGTTGAAACCAAATGTCGCGGAGATCACGAGCTTCAATTGCAGGCATCAAATGGTCGGTTATCATGACTCAATAACGATCGCCATTGACTGTTACGTTCTCACCGGCATCATTTTTGAAGAAATATGGACCTATGATTCCACCGTCCTACAAAACCCACCAAACCGTTGTTTTTTTTGCTTCAGGTTGTTCTTCGTCCAAAATGCGGCAATTTTGCTTGGTTACATACCCATTTAGCCCAATCGCTGATCAAAATTTTGGTTCGAAAACGTCGGATCTTCTTGGAACTTTTCAAAAGCCCATAGAGCGAAGCGATGTCGCTTGGGAAGGTTGAGCGGCTTCAGTTCTTACACAAACTGTATTTTGCACGCTTTCAATTTAAGATCTCTGCGTAAAATGCGCCAAATCGTTCCATATGTCAGTCCGTGTTGCGAATAGTACGCTCAGTAGGCCGGTTATGTTCACCATAAGTTGAGCGAAGCGCGTGAAACACATTCTTTACAGAACGTGAATTTTCGTAATAAAGTTGAATGATCTATACACGTTGTTCAGACGTAAGTTTTTCCACGACGAAATGCCAAATAATACTGAACAAAAATAACGTGACAGCGTGGCACGAGTAATGCGTGATCTGTCAAAAAAAGGCTATTGAAAAATGTACCTCTATTTGGATCACCCTTTATTTCATATATATGAAAAGGTATTAAGCGATAGAATAGCTCATCATCTAGGTAACTACTGAAGATGTGATCTAACATAATACATAGAAGGGCATATAAATATATTATATGACTGTACTGTGAACGTATTGTTCATCTAAGCAAATACATACATATATAATTTATCAAAATAGTTGGTGCTTACTTATCAACATAATAATAATAATTATATTTAAAAAAAAAAAAAATTATCAACAATGTTTTTAGCTCCTCAGCCAATCTGTATTAATGTTTTTGATATTCTACTAAAATCTAAGTCACATTTAAAGCATATTTTCTAACTCCCAGAAAGCGTGAATCATCAAGCCAACTGGCAATTAGATTAGTTATTAATCACTTACATCTGATACGTACATAATTTGCTGATTAATGTAAAAATGTAAACAATAACTAAACACTTAAATATACTCTCTGTAAATTTATTTTCATTCTCATACATGTGGATACATATAAGTATATACATGTTTTGTATATGTTATGAAATAATTTTCAAATAAATATTTAATTGTTAACTTATAGCGTGTGCTGTTTGATTGATAAACGCGCATAGAAAAAATAAAGCAATTATAAGTATATGCACATAAATAATTTACAATAAAATGGTAAGTGATTTGCTTTATTAATTTGCTCAGGTTACGAAAGTGGTTTAAAAATAAGGGCATTTACATTGCAACTGCAATAGCTCAACTGAGGCAGAGGCTCTCTCTTCTAAGTAAATTCTATAAGAACTTCAACTTCAACTCAGCTCATTGGCAAACGAGTGTCTTGAAAAGTAATAGTATTTCGATTATTGTGTATGTGAGTAAAGTTGAAAAGAAATCAGTTTCTCATGTATGAACCACCCTCGTACAATTATATTATTTACATTGCGCACATGCACTTGAGTAGCGTTTTCCTCGTGCGCCGATGTGCAATGCATACACATTCACATAAAACGTGTGCACCCTGCACCTAAACTTGCTCCCACTAGAAGCTAAAAATTAAAATAATCAATCAGTTTCATGTCAACATTTCGCTAGAAATATTATTTATATCACATGAGATGTCTACACGCAAGAGTTCATTTTAGTAAATTATTTACTTAAATCATAGCATTTATTTGAGTCTTAAATCGTGCCTGAATATATTGACAAGAAAGCCTTTGGACCGTTAGATAAACTTAAGCTAAACTACAATATATGTGTGTATGCATGTATGTATGTACAATATATTATATATATTTCATTCTATTGTATTTCTATTTGGTATAATTTTCTGTAAGAAAAAGTGCCCTAAAATGTTTTATAAAATTGCCATAAATACATAAATTGTGGGCTCAAGTGTACCTTTCATATTTGTTGAGCGTTAAAAATAGACATTTCCACCAACTATTTCTATTAATTTATATATAAAGAGTTATACCTTTAGTGGTTTCGAAAGTGCCGGGCTGCATTTTGACATCTGTCAAACTTAACTGTCAAATCAAACATGTTTTGCTTTAGTTAAATGTCAGGCATTTATGAAAATTTATCACTTAACAATCGCACAACGCCGTAAAATTGTTGAAACCTACTACGTTTCGTGCTTTAAGAGGAGATTATGGTGCACATAATTAGCCAAAAACTCAAGCAATGGGCAAAATTTTTAAGAAATTTGAAGAGACTGAATCATGGATGCAGATAAATTAAGGCTTGTTCATCTTAGCTTTGTTCGTTCCATCTCAAATATCAGTGTTGTAAGTGAAAGTGTAGCCGAGGATCCGAACGTGTTTTTTTCTCGACGTTTTCAAGAGCTGGGATTTTCTTACGTCCCGTTATTTTGTTCTTGGACTTACTCCTACATCCATATAAAATCCAATTCACACAACTACTGAAGCTACCTGACCATTCACTGCGCCGTAGTTTCGTCGATTACGTGCTTGAACAAAAAGCTGTGGTCAGCGATTTTTCTAAAACAAATTTCTTTAACGACGAGACACATTTCTCACTCGGTGGATACGTAAATAAGAAAAATTGTCATATTTGAGGCTACTATAATCCCCAAGTAATTGAAGAGAGGCCATTACACCCAAAAAATCTTATTGTCTGGAGCGCTCTTTAGTTTAGAAGTGTGATTGGACCGTAATCCTTTGAAAACGATAATGGTGAGACTGTCTCTGTCCATGCGGAGCGTTATCGTTTTATTATAACCATCTTTTTGGCCTGCAACTGAAGAACACGACTTGGACAATATGTGGTTCCAACTAGATGGCGCCACATGCCACACAACACGAGCGAATATGGCTTTTTTCGAGAGAAATTTCCCGGCCTCGTCATCTCTCCTTTTGGTGATGTCAATTGGCCACCGAGATCGTGCGATTGAACATCGTTAGATTTTTTTTGTGGGATTACACGAAAGATCGTGATTATGCGGATAAACACGTAACTCTTGAGAACTTGAAAATCAATATTCATTCGCCAGTTTATGGCTGAGACTCTGCCCAATATGTGACGAAAAGTGGTACAGAGTTAGCAAAAGGGAAGGGGTCATTTCAAGGATGTAGAGTTTCACATATAATGCCAAAGTTCAAACTTTAAAATAAAAATGGAATTTCATGAAAAAAAAATTATTTTAAATGTATTTCATTTACGTGTATGTTGAGGAATGACATGAAAGATTATCTAATACGCTATAAAAATAACATGTCTGATTTTATCCTACCGAAAGTTACGGCGAAATTCCAATATTCTCTTGTACATATGTATATAAGGTTGTTTTGTACATATCATTCGTTCTCTTGGAATTTTTCAATATCGCGAGCGCTATCATCTAATAAAGTTATTAATATTAAATATCACAAAGTTCGTTTCATATTTTTATTAAAAGGAAAATCAAGGTTGTGAATTTTACCACCTTTGATTTAAATGCATCAACAGTGTAATTTGGAAACCACAAAATGTATAACCCTGTATAACAATAGTAAATGGCAGTGTCACCCCGTTAAATTTCTATTGAGGTCGGGATTTATGAAAATATACTTGTGTCAAATGTATTTCATTTTATTTTTATTTTTATTTTGAAAACCAGATAATAAAATAATGAATATTTATTAAACAGGCCTTTTTGCGTAAACATTGTACATATATTTTGCCAGGTCATGGTTTGGAAATTTTGGTTGGAATAAATTAAAAAAAAAAATATATATCATGCGATTATATTCAATTATCATTAAAACGACATAAAAACGTTAGCTGATAACGAATTCTGTAGCTCAATGGTGCTCGTACAGTGAATCATGGTCGTAATGGAACTTGTAGTAAAATACTTAAGATAGTTAAGTATTAGTATTTAATTATGGTTTTACTACCATTTCACCAGAATGCATTTGCTTTTGTTCATATTCGCAACTACTTTACGTACATTTTTTTTAATAATTTTTTTTAACATTTACTAAATTAATTTAAATTATTAAGTTGCATTAGAGTTTACTAAATTTAATCAAATTTATGTAAATCAAAATAGGATGCTACTTATTTCTACGTACCATAAATAAGCATACTATTAAACACAAACTCGTACATACATACAAAATGAAAGCAATTTAAAAGACACTATAACAAGTGTACACAAGAATTTGCGTCGATTACAATGAGAGAGTAATAAGTATTTATTACTTACGTGTTTATAACATGCAAAAATGATGAAATAATTGAAGCAATTAAATAATTCACAAATCTTAATTACAATATTATTAAATATATACACATAAAGGCTGATCCAAGTAGAGGTACTTTCTACAATAGCCTTTTTTTTTGACAGATCACGCGTGAGTCGTGTCAAGCTGTCATGTTATTTGTTAATTAATGTGTTTCGCGCGTTTCACTCAACTTATGGTCAACATAATCGGCCTATTGAGCGTACTATTCGCAACACCATCACCCATCTTGAGGCCCAGCATTCGTTATTGGATAATAGGATAATATTCGACCGAATAGATCACGTTCAGCATGCAGTGAAGAAAATTTAACGACCGTAGCTGAGAGTGTACACGAAGGCGGTGGAGAGTCGATTCGGCGCCGTTGGCAGCAACTCGGACTGAAGTATGGAACGACTTGGCGCATTTTACGTCGAGACCTGAAATTGGAAGCGTATAAAATATAGCTTGTGTAAGAACTGAAGCCGCTCGACCTTCCTAAGCGACATTGCTTCGCTCTATAGGCTCTTGAAAAGTTCCAAGAAGATCCGAAGTTTCCGAGCCAAATTTCGTTCAGCGATGAAGCCCATTTCTGACTCAATGGGTATATAAACAAGCAAAATTTCCGCATTTGGAACGAAGAGCAACCTGAAGAGATTCAATAGCTGCAATTTCATTGGGGAAAAACAACGGTTTGGTGTGATTTGTGGGCCGGTAAAATCATCGGTCCATATTTCTTCATAAATGATGCCGGTGAGAACGTAACCGACTATTTGATGCCTGAAATTGAAGCTTGTTATATCCGCGACCTTTGGTTTCAACAAGACGGCGCCATTTCCCACATATCACATCAATCAATGGATTTATTGAGAGAACACTTCGATGAGCAGATAATTTTATGATTTGGGCCGGTCGATTGGCCACCAAGATCGTGTGATACCACACCGTTAGACTTTTTCCTGTGGGGATATGTAAAGTCTAAAGTCTATGCGGACCTTGGAACAAAACATCACGCGGGTCATTCGCCAGTTATCAGTCGAAATGCTCGAACGAGTAATCGAAAATTGGACTCAACGTATGGACCATCTGAGACGTAGCCGCGGCCAACATTTGAAAAAAGATAGTTTTCAAAAAATAAATGTCAAAGAATGTTTTTTCGAATGATAACAAAAAAATTCCCATTAAATTTAAGTTTTATGCGTTTTTTTCTTTAAGAATGTAGGGAACCTCAAAATAGATCACCCATTAATATTATGTTAAGAATGATATTATTTTGTATAAAGCCTGTCTTTTGTTGATACATATAAAGTCCTTTATTATACTTTCTATAAAATATTCTTCCTATAATAATGTTTTTTCTAAAATTCCTTCATATCTCTCTCATTTAATTTTATAACTCCACTTTGGTAACGATTTCGATTTTCTGGGTTTTTATTTGCAGTTTTTCGAAGAATCAGACAAATGCCAAAATTATAAAAATCAACAAGGAAACAGAAATTAACATAAAATATATGATTTTTTGTATTTACGATTGTATGTGCATACATATTTGTATCTCCAATAAATGAGTCTGTAGTACGCAGGTATTTTTTTTTTCAAATGTGTTTGTACATATGTGCATGAGGAGCGCACGAACGGCGTAACCTTGACCGCCACACAATCGGCGTCGCAACAAAATTAATAGCGCATGATAATCACTCAGATGAATTGCAACAAAAGTTTTCGTATGCATGCATGTATGGTTGTACGTACATATGTACCAAATTTTATGAAAGGTGGTGTGCTGAATTAAGCAGTAAGAGATATTTGAAAAATATTTCAATATCACAAAATTTTACGAGCGTATATTAGCTTTAATTGAGAAATATTTATTTCGAACATGTAAGTACATATACATATACATATATAAAAAATAATAATCGCTTTATCAAATGTATATTTTAATCACAGCTTCAATTTAAATGATGAAAGCAAACAAATTTCATTTTTTATTTTATTTTAAAATTAGAAAAATTACTGTTGTATATAGGTACATATATGTATAAATTTAAATTTGCCTATAAAACCCCCACAGACCTTTAAATACAAATAATTTCCACATTTATTTGCTTACCTTTTTACTGCACGTATGAATATATCTTATATGAAAAACTCAAGATGTCAACAAAATTCACGGCTTAAAATATTTGAAATACGTAAATTTGTAGCTTGTCCGGACAAAGGTGTGCTTAGTTGAGCGATTTTAGCTTCAAGTTTATTCGTCTCTCTTTTGAATTGAGAGGCTGTAGACTTGTTTGGGCAGTTAATTGAATGCTTATTTAACTCTACTCGTTAAACCGAGATATAGAGTATTATCAAATAGTTATGAGTTTATTTTATTAAATTACTTAAAATATATGCAGATTAGTTAGCTCCAACAATGTACCGAGTTCCAACTGCTCTGTGTAGCACTTGATGCAAATTTAGTGTTGGTTTCGAAAAAAAAATTTGGTTTTTTCAAAACTGGAAAAAATTACTATTTAACATAAAACACAATCTCACAAATACAATCACAGATTTTATGCAAAAAATGCTATCACGAGCGAGTAGAGCAGACGATCAGCAGGTGTATACACGTCGTTCCGGCATTAAACCGAATGAATGACTGAAACTAAGTACTGAAAAGTGTAGAGAAGACACCACACCAACAGGGACTGCCGATCGTGTCCGTGTGCGGTAACAACTTGGATGAGACAACAATTTTAAACATCGGTCTCTATTCGACAAACAAACTCGAACTATTTATATGTATGTATATAAGTGTTTAAATGCATATATACATATGTACGCCAGTATGCTTGCACACAAATAAATTGAAACGTTAGATACAAATCGCCGTTCGGAGTCAAAATGCTAATATCCCACCATTACCCAAATATATACGTATGTACCTACTCGTATAATTTATAACGATGATAAGGAAGTCTTGAGAGAAAATTATTTACATATACAGTATTATCTTGGTTTTAGAATTTGGAATTAGAGAATTTTGAGGCATCCCAAAAAAAGTTAAAGACACTGAATTCTGTACAATCGTTTAATTTCTACATACATTCGTACATTATATTGAATCTTATTTTTGTACAACTTTTTCGATAACAGAAGAATACTTCTCACATTTCGTATGAATATTGCCGATCAAATAGTTTGCCAAATTTGAAATGAAGGATGCAGTAAATCAACGGCTACCCATTATAATGATCAATTATTTTTCTATTCAAAAAGCTACCCAACCCATACAGTACTATATCATTGTCCTCTTAAAGTAACTTATGTATAGCCATTTACAAATAATGGTGATACTTTTAGGATTAGAAACATGATTTTGAAGTAGGTAACATATATTGAACATACACAACAGGAAACTTAGGAATTTTTTAAAGACAATTTTTATTTAATAATTTGATGTAAAGAGCTGAAACCTACTTACATACACACATACTATAAATAAATTAGTGTATTCTATGTGAAACCATTGGCTATCCTGCGAATAGGTACACAGATACATACGATGTAACTCTTTATTACTGGGTACTAGTAAATATCAATTTCCTCTGTACCTTGAAGTAACATATATCATATAAACCGAAAATATATAATTCTAATATTAGCACTCGAATCACACAAATAATTACACAAAAACCAAGTTAAACTTTAATCAAGGAAATGCAGCTCTGCAACAAGTTGTCCAACGATATTTGTCCCACACAATTGCACATTTGACTTACCACTTTATATTTAATCTCTGCAGACATTAAATATTGTTGAAAAAAAGTAAAATTATAAAGCAAATTAGTTAATATAACTTATTTCTTAAATTAAACGGAACATAAATTCGCAACTAATAAATATTTGCTCTGCGCACCAATAACCCATTCACAATTAATTGACAGCTGTCAAGCCCATGTGTTATCGCCATTGTAGGGTGAATAACATCAATTCTGGAAGTATGTACTACTAAATACTAACTAGCTAGTTTTTAAAAATTTAGATCAGTTAAGAAATTAATTGTAGATTTCTGTAACAAATTTCAATTATAATTCACAAGGACATTAATGACGAATCCTAAATACCGAAAATAACCGAACATTTTAACAGCGTCACAAATTAATTTTTATTTTGTATAACCAAAAATAAATCATGGTTCATTTATATTTTTATTTGTTTAACCTTAGACTTTTAAATATTTGGTATGTTAATTCCGTTATATTCCATTCAATAATTTAAGAACCGACATTTTCAATAAGAAACAATATTTTCACTTTATATTCGTATCTTTTTTTTACTTCTCCCGTTTCTAAAATAAAACTCCCTCGGCGTTCTATCCCAAAACCGTGCTTGTGTCCGACATTTTATCACTATCAGCGACTTGATGATTTCTTAACGCAATTCTTCTTCTATCTCTTCTTCTTTATCCTGCTCGATATCACTGTTGTCAATATTCACTCGTCTACGTCCTGAATTCCATATAATATCAAAATCTAAATTGCATTCTTTGGTGATTTTTTGCACCAAAGCTTTGTCGACTAAACCAATTGTGTTCCAAGCATTATCCTTCATAGCCAACTCTTTTAAAGCACGACCAGCTTCAGCCCACTGTTTTGTGTAAGCTAAGGCGCGAACCAGCATAGCAAGTATATCCGCTTGACGTATTGGCGGTGCTTCCGGTTTGACTAAAATTAAAATTTAACGACAGGTTTTAATCAAATTTACTTCATCGAACACATATTTTGAACATACTTAACATATTTCTACAGCCTGAGATGACAGTCTGATGATCTCCATTTTTCATTGCATTTTGTATATCCAAAATTTTTTTCACATCTCCAATAGTCTTCTCCAAATTATTGAGTGCATGTTGCGAATGACCTAGTTTCCTTAAACAATTTGCCGCTTCATGCATAGCTTTTAAAGCCTTTTCGTAGTTGTGATATTCGTCGATTTCAATCTGTGCACAAATTGCATAAAAGTTTGCCAACGAGTCGTAAGCCTGACCCTTTGAGTAGAATGTTACGATATGCTTCAGTATATGCTCATTTTCTTGCCAATTTAATGCCTGCAAATAGTTAGCTGCCATGATATATACCTCACGCTGTCGTGACATATTTGCAAAGAATATTATTTTTTCCGTGCTACCCGATTTCAGTAAACATTTCATAGCACGCACTTTATCACCGGCCTGAGTAAATTTCTTCGTGGCCGTATGATAGTCCCCTTGCTGTTGCAACAGCTCTCCTAACTGCATAAGAATTTCGCTTCGGGATGCCTCATCTAAATCGTTTTTATTTGGAGTGAGCATCTCTGCAAGTTCTTCAGTTATCGGTACGCCTTTTTCCATGCATATTTTTAAAGATCGTTTTAAATGCATCGTCTTTGCCAACAAATAAACAGCTTTTTGATGCTGTTCAATACTCGTGAAAAAGTCTGCGCAACGATTTACCAACTCAGAGTCCGATTCAATAGTTAACTCAGACGCTATTATTTCTAACACTTCCGGCTGCTCTGATTCAAATGCCATTTCTAATGCTTTATGAAGCATACCAGCACGATGATATAACTCTACAGCACGTTTAAAAGAACCACAATCTTCAAAGTAAGCAGCTGCAATTGCTTTATCACGACTTCGAGAAGAGCTGGCAACGGTCCATAGTTCATCTTGAAAATCATTTTCTTTGCAAATACGTATAGCGTTACTGAATGTCTGGGCACGGGTGTAGAACATGATGGCTTCTTGAAATTTTCCAACATTCTCGTAATGGCGTGCCAAGTGATAACAAGCAGCTCTATCGCCTGATTGTCTAGCTATGGCATCAGCTTTTGATATTTTCCCCAAATAACAAAGGATTTTAACCTAAAATAAAATAAAATATTAAATTGTAAAAAGTATTAGTAAATCAAAAACACACTTGCGAAAACCAATCCTCAGCTTTCTGATACACCGCTAAAGCCGCGTCCATATCGCCAGAGCTTTCAATGTACTGGCCCCACCATTTGAGCATTTTCGGATCAGTACAATTTTGCATATACCGCTATAAAATGTTAATCAATGCAATTAGTAAATAAATATAAAAATAAAATAAATATAATTAATAGAGAATTAATAGAAAAAAACTTATTTTTATTTACTTTCATAGCCAGCGGATTCTCCAGTAACATTTGCGTTATATTTTGCACTGGATTTTGCGACTTTTCGAAATATTCGAGAGCAGCTTTAATATCACCCTTCTCTTTCAATTGTTGAGCCTTATGAAAGTATGTGTTCTTCAAATGCACACGATCTTCCGTCTCTGCAATTTGTAGAGCCTAAAGGAAGCCAATTGAAATTTAGTGATATAAAATATTCACCAAATATACCTCGTCAATTTTTCCACGAGCTTGTAATAATTTGTTTAACAAATCGTATCTACTACATTTTTTATATAATTCAATCGCCTTATCATGCATACCCAACTCAGTAGCGAGGATAGCAAGTTTGGCATCTTCCTCAAGATCATCGTCTTCCATTGCTTGACGAAGTGCACGTACCGAACGCGCTTTACCCAAATGGCCCATGCATACCTTAGCCACATCCAGGCGACTAGTTTGTACACACATTTTCGCTAAATTTGTCCAAATCGTTTGTGACTGTATTGAGCGTATACAACGATAGGCCAAATCCATATTGCCTTCGGCAATGTGTAAACTAAAATTTAACACCATTTTGCGAACATTTGGATCACATTTATTGAGATCAACGAAGTCTTGAAGTGGTCGTTCCTTTACGATATTAATATCTAAAGTTACCTTAAAGATGAAAATTAGTTAATTAAAGACCGATAATGATATTTTCACTTCTATACTCACTACATTGGGCACACATAGATTAATTAACTGTTCTCCCAGTGTCAAAGGGCGTGTTTCCAGTACATTTAATTTACATTTCTCCGAAAAAAACAGAACCATTACTTCAGATTCGATACTATTGCTGCTACTGGAATTTTTGCCGGTTCTAAAAGTTTGCTTTTGTTCCTGGGTGCACTGCATTGATTTTACTTCGATAGCAAGCAAACGCGCCTCATCAGTGTCCCAGTATACATTGACGGGCATGCTGTGGTATTTTGAAAAAGTATTAATTTGAGTAAAAGTTGAAAAACATATTTGAGGAATATTTTACCTTGACTTTTTGCTACTTTCATTCACATTATTTATGAGATCATATTCCATTAAATGGTTTCGCTCGAAGTTCCAACAATATAAGGTAGGCTTAGGAACAAAGCTGCGATTGGCGATCACTACAGCTAAATGGGTACCGGCAGTATTACATTTCACCAATATAACTTCGCCGAAATCATCAAATAAATCATAACCCGATTTGCCAGGAAACATCAACTTCGGATCATGACGAGATACATCATAGGCTTTAATAAAACCATTCATAGTGAAAACACTTAAATAGACACCGGTGAGATCCATGCCAATTATTTTTCCTAGAGGTAGGTGAAAGATAAGTCTTAAAATTCTACTTTTTGTATGATTCTACTCCGCCCACAACTCACCTTCGTTTTCGTTAGCTAAAATTTTATTGAGCACTACACCGCCAATTGAGTATATCATTACCTCATTGGAGGTTAGACAAAATATGTTCTGATTTTGTATGTTTAAACTTAAACATTCCGCATTAAATGTTTGTATTAGTTTAACACTAAGATTTGGATCCTTGTCATTGCTGTCCGCTGTCATACTATCATCTGTATATGTCTCCGTTCTGTAGTCTTCCACTTTTTGTATTTTCTCAATGCCGTATGCAGATATAGCACGCCCATTACTTATGATCAAATTTAACTGGTTAAGTGCTAAGGTAATGATGGCGAAATCGGCTTGAATGAGCGCATGTTTACCGATCGAATGCTCCAAGTAAATGGACTTTGCATTGCGTTGGACAGCGCACAAGTCGCGTGTGTGAAAGGATAAGAGCGGTTGTTCCTGTGGAAATGTAAAATGATTAAATACTGACTGATACAAACAGAAAATAAATACAAAATTTCAAATTGCATGTCAATGTTGGACCACCCTAATATTGAAATAGATACGAATCAATCCTCCATAGTTACCTTTAGCACATAAACATTCGAAATACAATTGATCAGCATACAAGGCTTAGCCAACTCATTGAAACCCCAAATGCACTGCTTGACAGCGCCACGTACTGTCGAAATGTTGGTCAATTGCCATGAGTCCTCAGGTATATCAAAGACACCTATACGTCGTTTCCAAGTGTAGAGATTCCCCTGATTGGTGCCGACGCAAAGCGTCTGGTTGCTCGTGCTGTACGCGAGGCAGGTGAAGAGTTCATTTGTGGCTTGTATGAATTTCTGAAGCTTACGGCTATTCATCGTCGAAGAGGACTTTTCGCTACTCTCGGTATAGAAAACATTCGAATTTGATGAATTTACGTCGAGGCTGATGGAAGAGGCCAATACGGAGATTGCTGTGATAGAAAATTACAGTTATTAATACATAATTAATTATATATTTGACCAGTCTTTTTATCACCTGTAGTAGGCAAGTCCATTTTTAATAGATAATTATCACTTTTCTCAATATCCCAAATTCGAACACTGAGATCACCTGTGCTTATTTTGAGTCGACATAATATTAACATTGAAAATGAAATGTTTAAATGCATTTTTTGCATTTACTATAATATTAATGGAAACGGCACTCACCTGTAATAATCGCCAAACTATTGCCGGCCCAGGAAATAGCACCACCTTTACCCGATAAATTTCCGCTTAATTTAACGCGATCCAGCTCAGTTAGTATGCCCGTCGACTCCACCAAAAATAAAGCAATCGTCATGTCTTCCATCAAACAAATCACAGCATCTCTACAGCAAACAGATATACGAATGATAGAATATTCATTATTTAAAATTTGAAAAACTCACTTCTTTGGATGCCAGAGCATTTGCATTATGGGCACAGTATTATTCTTCAACACCTCCGTGCAAGTGCCACCCTGATTGATATAGTACATTAAACCATTTTGTGTGCCCACATAGAAACAGTGATTATCCTTGACACCAGCGTGAGTCATGCTCCTTGCTGCCGTACGCGGTCGCCAGTTGGTGAGCGTATCGAGTGCCGCATCATCGCCAGCCACAGCTGCTTTAGCCAAATTTACCATTTCCTCACGCACTTCGCTCTCGATAGTGCGACGAAATGTGATGTGTAGCAAGACATCGCGAAGATCATGTGAAAACATTGTCAAAAATTGATATTGACCATCGCAGCGCCAGCCAGTAAGCAGACCCATTGCATCAGCGGTTACCATGCGACCGCCCTGTTCGCTGAAATCCAACAAAACAATCGGTGCCTTATGTGGACCGTGTACACTAGCAAATTCTCGATGGCCGGCAAACCAGACATGTATGTCACCATTTTCCCAACCCGTAGCCAACAAAATTTTCTCCGGATGCCAAGCAAGTGCAGACACCTGTGAGGTAGGATGCACTGGGTAGGTAACATCTCGTTGTGGCTCACCCTACATAGAATAAACAAAACAAAACAAATTTAAGTATAAAATTGTAAGTCGACATCTGACTTACCGAATCCGTGAAAATTGTTATTGAACCACCGCGTTCCTGACTATAGGAAGCAACGGCGAATAATGCTTCACTAAGATGCCAATTGCCGATAGTGCTGACTGCATCAGAGTCTAGGAACTCTACTTTAGTATCGAAATAAAGTGTCATCGCGCGAGTTTTACAAATAAATATTCTTCCTTCGAATGTCAATTGGAGACTAATAGAACGTATTGCATAGGACAAAACTAACTCGGTTGCCATGGCGTCATATTGTTATGGAAAACTTTTAAGGAGTTGGATATTGAGCTTGCGCTTGTCACTGCTCTCTTTCAGTGTTTGTAACTGAGCACAACATGCATTTCGAAGGAAGTTTTATTTTTTATTTTATTAAATAAAAGATTTATATTGATATACATAGAACCCGAAAGAGATATGTATAGGAATGTATGAGCCTCTCAGAGATAGTTAGTGAGCATATTTCTAAGGTACAAATTCGTTTTTATTGTAGATATTAACTATAAATAGGCTTGGCAAAGACACGTTCGCGCCCATAAACGATATTGTAAATGAGTGAAATCGGATCAAGTTCACGCCATTCGACCTCTTTCTTTTTTGTCTGCAAATTCGTGTCACTGCTCTCTTCAGTCCCACCCAGCAAGTGTCATATATATTTTCTCTCCACTGCAGTTCAACATTCCTCGATATACCAGCTCTTTATCATGCCGAAATTCATTTATTTCTGCAGCAGAGTACGCAGGGAGCTTAAGGTATCGTTCCATAGTTCCCTTATATCGAGTTGCTGATGAGTGCTCTCAGAGAGCAGGAATGCAAATTGAGTAGAGAACTGCACGGCTGTCGGCCTTGATTGCAGCTTTTCAGCAGCGTCGAATCTTTCTTGTGTATGTTGACGGGCGGTCTTTGCTGCACAGAGGCAGATGCGTATCTTTGCTACTACCAGATATTGATCCGCGTCGATGTTAGGTCCGCGTAGCGCACACACATATACGACACTAGACATGTCTTCTGCCACAACATATTAGGTTTTTTGCGAATTCTGCTATCAAGAGACAGTCAAATAACTTGATGAATTATTTTATGCCGTCGGAGAGTGGGCGCAATTTAGAGCTACATATTTTTATGAACTTCGCTTTAATGCGGACATGTACATCCACTGAGGTGAATGCCAGGACTCGGCGATTTAGTATCTCTCCCACCCTAAATCTAATACCAAAATTGTGTTTTTTTATATGACCGCTGTATTGGATTTCACAAGGACCGTTATTCTTCCACCGTTATTATCCCGTACATCGCACTTTTTGGACGGAGGTGAACTTTCCCAATTGAAGGACCGGATATTCGAGATACACGCTCTTAACTTGTGATTCTTAAAACGGTTGAAAGAGTCATCATCAAAAGGTGGGTCTCTCATCCGCTTCTTTATGTGGTGGATCACAAACTAAATGCGCAACCACAGGTACTTCGCTTTTTAGCTCGCCTCCAAACGAATGGTTGTTGACTACTCAGTTGATATTTGGAATGGGACCGAAAGTCGCAAGTTAAAGAAATCATGTATAATAGAATCGTTTCTGGCCACTCTCAGGTGAATCAAATTTTCAATATTTTTACAGTTATTAACGCTCATAGTATATTATTTAGGCTTTCAACTCGTATTCATTTGCAGAAATGGTTAATCATTAAACAAGTGTGAATGGAAAGTGACTGGAAATATAATTTATGCATACTTGACAATAAACAAACATTTCATACACATACAGATACAGATACAATTTGAATGAAATAAATAAATGCCCCTGATTAGTAAAATATATTTATTTCTACATATAAATATACATATGTATGTCCGCATCTCTTTTCGGCTTTTACTATGTGTGGGTAACAATTTCACAAAGTTCTGGGATCGATTGCAATATATGTGAACTGAACTTTGCTAGAAAGCAAATACATTTAATAAACTCGCATCCACCAGTATCCATACGCACGTACGCACATACATACATTATCAACAGAATTACGGGGTGATATACAAACGTAGAAATTTATATCCCTAGAAATAAAGATAAAAGTAAAATTTACCATAAAACAGACTAACAATATATGTGATGCACTTGATTATATGTATTTATGTACATATGTACTTGTATGTATGGACATGTGTATAGAAGAATATTCTGCCACGACATTTATCATTTATGCAAGTTATCTATTGTAAGTTTAATGTTTTATTGCAATTACAGTCTATGACTGCAAGAGACATTAATGGATAGCAGAGACGTTAATGGATATATAAAGATTACACCTAACAAAATGTACGAGGTATGTTCAAAGGAAAAGGTGAAGGTTTTTCTCACTTATTTCTTTGATTACAATGGTGTGGTGCATCACCAGTTTCTGTTATGTAACGTTTGCGTTAAGCAATACTGCTCAAACGATTGGATTCGGCATCACAATAATGCACCAGCTCACACATCAATGCTTATTCGTGATTTTTTTGGCCAAAAACAAAACTTTTTGCAACTTTTTCCTATTCCCAAAGCCAAAGAAACCAATGAAAGGAAAGCGATTTGCCACAATTAATGAGATCAAGTTAGAATCCAAGAAAGAGCTGATGGCATTACCGAAAAGCGCATTTCATAAGTGCTTCGAGGAATGGAAAGAGCGTTGGCACATGTATATTATATTCGAGGGGGATTACTATGAAGGGGACAAAATAGATGTTGATGAATAAATAAGTACTTTAAAAAAAAAATCAAAATTCACCTTTTCCTTTGAACACACCTCGTATGTAGAAATATCCATACACATGAATTCTATGCATGTCTACTTGTCAATTTTGATAATTGTTGTATTTAATTCAGAATTAAAACAAAAATTCTATTCATGCATGTGTACATACTCATACGCATTAACATAAAGCAATTTACAAACGTACGGTATTAAATTCCAATTAAAAAAATTCAGCTAATTTCACCTAAAAATCAAAAAAAAAAAACATTTACTATGATTTTGTATTCTACATACATATATGTAAATATGAAATCTATCAAGACATTTATTTCATATTTGCATTATTTATCTATAAATTTTACAATATCTTATTTTTAATTTGACTTTAAAAAAAAACTTGTTCGGCACTATAATGCTTTTTTAACTTCACTTGATAAGAAAATATTCCAATTTAAGACCTTCGAGTATTAAGCTAACGATATTTACATATGTAGGTGTGTTCGGTAGAATAAATTAAAACCCTAAAACGATAAATTGATGACGTCATAATGATAGCCTTGGGTAAATCACAAGAAACAACAACATTTTGCGTAAGCCCGTAAAATTACGGAACTTTCAGAAATAGTCCAACCCTTTTATAGCTTTGCCATTATCATAATTTGTTTAAACCAACAAAGTATATTAATAAGATACAAAATATATAATTAACGAAATTTAGAAATTTTTCAATGTCACGCCCAAGTGCATATGTTTTATAGTATTAATGTGCTCATCTTTAAAAACTGTTATAATACATATAGAAATACAATACTTCAAAAACCGTACTTGGTATTATTTTAAAAATTAATTTAGTTATTGTTTATTGCAAAATAAATAACTTTTTATGATGTTATTTTATGTATGTACCTACTTGCGTTAAGTAGTTTTTGCGTATACCTACAGCGCGTTTCGATATTAAACGCACAATAACTACTTAAATATTGATTTATAAATGTAAATATATATTATAGAAAAGTCAAAAACAATTTCAATAGCGATTATTGCCATTTATAAATACAACCTTTACGTAACTAGTAACATTCAAAATCAATTTATTTGTATTAAACATTTTTTATTAACACACATTTTTCAAAAAACACAAAAACAAGCAGTTTTGAGCTATGAAACAATTTTATTTTAACATTATTTACTTAACATTCACTATTTGTTTCACCTTATAAATAGCATATAAACACCGATCGGCAGCAGTTCAATATTTTTTAGGCAACTTGTGTGTACATACTACTATAAAAAGCGTATTGGAAAGTTTTTGTTTTCGTAGAATTTGTTAACTTCTGCATATTTTTATAAATAAATTTGGTAAATTATCTAATGCAGGTCACATCGATAGGTTAACAAACATCTATACGTACTTATTTTTCTATTACAATTTACTGGAACGTAGTTAAATGAACTGTAGTGGCCATGAGTGTAGCGTTAAAGGCATCGGCACCAAATATGACATCATGCGTTCTCTATGAATGTACTCATTTGGTTTAAAAACTATTTGAATACTTGCATATGCAATTAAGTGCAGTAAACTAGTGTGCGAATATCATTTTACTGACCCTTTTTCTCCTCACCATCGGCAGGAGCAGCGCTCACAGCTTTGTTGTCAGGATTCAATTTATACATTGCATGATTCAGCATTGTTGCGAAACTCAGCCAAGCAATGTATGGAACGAACAGTAGACCAGCCACTTTATTAACTCTATAGAAGAGTATGCCGCAAGCTGTGGATGTAGCGGTTAGTGCGATGATATCAATGAGACCCTAGAAATTTATAGAAAGGAATGTATTATTTTAAAATATTCAAAGTCAAACAATGTATGTATGTGTATGTACATTTATGTATGTGGGTAATTTATACAATTTTCGTTATAACAGTTCTGTTCTTTGTATACATATGTTATATACACAGTTTTATAGTTGTACATATTTAACATACATAGGCACATACGAATGCAAATGATTTGCTATAATTTTAACTCTCTTATTCAACCAACTCTTTTTCACTCCGATTGTTATGCAACTTACGCCTTTTATATTACGTTGTCCAAAGAAAATTGGCGTCCATGCCCAGTTGAGTGCTAATTGCGTGCCGTATGCGATAAGCGGCAATTGCGCCTCACCACCAAAGCCGCCGCCATCACGCCAAACCAAATATGAAGCATAGCCCATGCCCGAGTAGAGTGATGTCCATACCGGTCCGAATATCCAGTTTGGTGGTCGGTATGATGGAAAATTCAGTGTTTTATACCATGTTTGTATGTTTTTGCGTGTTATAATGCCATTAACGAAACCACCGATATTTGGAAGCACCACAGCGCCAGCAATTTTCAATGCATCACTCATGATTTCTATAATTTTATGAAATTTTTAATAATTTTTGTTTAATATATTTCTCTATTAATTTTTGTGTGAATTTTTACCGCTTTTCACTACCTACTGCTACTTTTCTCCACGAATCACCGAAATGAACTGAACTATCAGCTGTCAGTACATACATACCTTACTTGGTGGGCTGTCGTCGTGATACCGCTGCCGACCCGCACCTAATCTATTAGACGTTTACGCTTTGTGCTCATTCCGTACCTGCTTAGTTGGTAAACATCTGCTCATAAACGATCGTACATATGTATATACAAATATATTATATTGGAATAGCGCTACGTAGAGATTTGTATCAATAAACGATAGTTTAAACAACGAACACACCTTCGATTTTGAATACATGCATATATAGGTATGTATATGTTTGTATATGTCCGATTGTACCTGCCGCTATCACCTGTTTTATTTTTTGTTTTTATAAGCATTTTGCCGGCTGTTATAAAAAAAAACATACATACATGCATACATGTATTATACATATGTATATATGTATATATGTATATCAGAAATAAAATTAAGCTGCTTCCTACAGTTCGCGTTTAGTTCAATTTGAATTTATTGACGACTTCTTCATTCAACACTTTTGAGAATAGTTTCGGTTTTCTGGAACAATTTTAGATTATCTCAGAGAGAAAACATGCTCTATTCAAAAAAATGTTTACGCTTCTTAGAAAAATTATAAGCAAAATAAACTTCTTATTTATCGGTGAAGGCACCGATCACGCGTTTATAGCCAAGTTAAATACCAGCTCGCCAGGTTTTCTTCAAAACTCTGTCAGAAAAACATCTTGGAACGTGAAATTTAGTATCCTACACAAATCGAAATCGGACTACTACTAACTTCAAATACTTCATATAGCCTCCATTCAACTGATTTGTTCAGATAGTTTTAGGTCAAAAATCCGCCAAAAAGGCATATAGAAACGTGAAATTTGGTATTCTATAACGTAAATTCAAGTTTATATTTACACTGAAAGTCATCGAAACCGAATTCTGCATTTTGCTAAAAATTTGATTTTTTCATGGGAGATATAGACTTCGGCATGGCTGAAGACAGCCCTTCTTTCTTGTTTTTTTTCGCCTTTTGACGCCGATTAGAGATACCAAGTGAAGCCAGGTCCGAAAAACATTTCTCCCGAAAACTCCCAATGTGTACTCATCTGCTGTTTACGTCGGTCGGACCTCCGAAAATATATATAGCAAGACAGGTGAGAGATTTGTAGAGTTTGGTTTTTACTCGTCGAGATGACTTTACTTACTCAGTCGAACGAAACACTTGAATTCTGCATTGGATTTCAAGGCGGATATTAATATTGGTGTTAATGCTGCTTCCAAGATAGACGCAATTATCTATGTCTCAAGTTATGACTGTCAACAGAGAAATGAGGCCCGCGACGTGACTGGTTGTACTAAACACAGTACAAGAGATAGTTATTTCATCTTGTCCTCAAACAATACCAGACCCTTTCACTTCGCTTCCTTATCCAGTCCTGCTTTCTGCAACAACGGTGTGGCTGTTGAGAACGCCAACAGTTTTGAAGATTGCACCTTCTCGATCTCTAATCGAGTTGTTGATGAGTGCACTCAAAGAGCAGAAGTGCAAGTCAAGCAGAAGAACATTTGGCCCTCTGTTTTGATTGTAACTTCTCGACTTTGAACCGACCTTGCATGACGGGCGTTTTTAACTGCACAAAGAGAGATGCTTAACCTGGCCGAGACAAGTTAGTCGACCTTGGAACATATCGAGAACGCCGGAGGCATGTTGTCCGTCTATCACGACAAGGTCAATTCGGTTACGAGTACTTCGATCCGGAGGCAGCAATGTAGCTTAATGAAATCTCTTAATCTGGTATAGAGTAATATTCAACTTCAACCTATTTTGGGGATGTTTCGTCATGGAGGTTGCATTTTTTGTTTGTTGAGTCGAAAATAACCTTTTTACATAACCTGGCATTAAAATCGTGAAGTGGGCACAGATCAGCGATTCGTTTAAGAACTTTGCTTTAATGCGAATTAAGGAGAGACGTTCGTCCTCTGGGATGAAGGACAGGACTCGGCGATCTGTCTCTATCCCATCATGAATCCGATACCAAATTTGCGCTGCTTTGTATGACTGCTGTTGTAAATACAAGTCACAAGGACATACTCCTTTACATCTTTGACTCGGCCATAAAAATTATTGGACGGCGATGTTGTCGGAAGTCGTGAGCTGCTGTGAACCATACGTAAAATGGTATAATTAATACAATACGAAAATTCCCAAAGAGACCGAAATGACCTCGCTCGCTCTAATGTCCATCTCATTAACCTCAAATACTTCGTCATGGAGCTCCCTCTCAGAACTCATTAAGACTACTGTAAAAAAAATTCTGCAAAAACAAAAACCAAAAACATTTTTAGTTTCAGTGATAAATTTTATTTTCCCATAAAAAATTTCGTGGCATTTCTTCAAATTTATAATAACACTTACAAAGCATAAAATAATCATAGAAATGATTAAAGAATAACTAATTGGATTGCACTAAAACAATGTTTATTTAAGGGGGGTCTTCAAAAAATCGTTTTTTTTTGAAATTTCGAAAGTATAGTCTTTTAAGAATATACTGTTAAAATTTTATAATGATATCTACAGTATTCTCGGCTCTACAGGTCTTTGAACAGGTGGCAGCCGACCGCTCGGCCTCATTTACTTCAAAATTTAAATTCGTTTTCATCATAACAGCTGCACGGCGTAGGCGAATGATCTGAAATTTGAATATGTTATTCAGTACACTAGTAGCTATATCTCGTAGCATAAAATTTTTTACTATCTTGAAAACTTCTTACTTTTTTAGCTCAAAAACTGACAAAAAAGAAGTCTGCTTCGGTAATCGAAATTCAAAAATTTACTATTGTTTTTCAAAACAAAATTTTTTTATAATCTTGGTACAGGATATAGCCACACTTGTACAATTTAATTGTCTTCTTGGTTTTTGTGTTTCAGATAAGTTCAAGAGCGAAAATTTCCTGCACCATCCAATTCAATTTTTTGAGAAGATCAACTTCAGGACCAATTTTAAAATATTAAAAAAAAATATTTTTCAATTATCTAAATAATATAAGTTGTAAAATATACCTACAAAGTTTAAAAATTGTTTTCTGTTATTATCACCTTAAAAAAATATTGAAAATGTCTGAAATTTACAATCTCTAGACCACCATCTCCCCTTAATCGCAATTTAAATTGCTTCTGACATTGCATATCAACTGAAACGATTTTTTTTTAAGTTTTTTATTTTTCAAACGCTGATTTTAAAACATGGTTAGTAGTTAATAAAAATTTCGATGCCACTCACATATTTATACAACTCTATAATATTTTAATATGTAATGTAGCAGCATCAATGGAAGTGGATTAGTAAGAAAAATGCTGAAATAAATATTAAGAATGAATTGCGCTGGATTGGCGACCGAATGAGAATATAATAATGAAATATAAATTAACAAAATGCAAATGCAATAGTAATTAAGTAATAGTAATGCGTATAAGTTGCATGAAGAGCAGAGAAATGGCACGAACGAAGCAAAAAATTGCAATTCAATTTCAAGTTTTCAAATTATTTCGAAGCGGTTGGTTGCTCAGCAGTGGTGTTTTCTGTTGCTGGTGTGGCGCTTGTCTTGGACTGCTCCGGTGCAGCTGGTGTGTTGGCAGGTGTAGCTTTTTGGGCGGTATCCTGTTGCTTTCCGCCAGCGCTGGGGTTTATTTTGTTTGTTGATGATGGTGGCGTGTTAGCCTTTTTAGCACCAACTGGTGCCGACGCGGCATTACTTGGGCCAGGTCGAGCTTTTCCACCAGCGCCTAATGGTGCTGGTTTAGATTTCGCTGCTCCATCTGTTTGCTGTTGTTTTTGCGGAGAATTTGCTTTTTTTATTGATGCTTCGGAGGCCGGTTTCGTGTTTGGAGTTGTTGACTTTGGTGAAGGTGTTGATTTTTCGGGTGATGTCTTGGTTGGCGTGGTTGGAGTCGTTGGTGTGGATTTATTATTGTTCGTGGGCTTTGGTTTTGTCTTTTGCTGTTGTTGCTGTTGTTGTTGCTGTTGCTGTCCTGGCTGTGGCTTTGTTACCAATTTCAACTTAGTGTCACTTGGCGTTTTAGCTGTTTCGCCGGCTGACAATGGCTTCGTTTGTTGTTTCGAGCTTTCTTGTGTGGCTTTGGTGTTTGAAGTCTGCTTTGGTGGTGACACCTTTTGTTTGGGGCTAACTGGCAAGGTTTTATCATTGGATTGCAGCCTTGTTTTATCGTCCGTTGGCGTTGGTAATTTCGGTGTAGCCGCTTTTACCTCGGCTGTTTTCGATACCTCCATTGCTTTGGCAACTTCTGTGGCTGGAGGAGCCGTTGAAGACAATTTATCTTCATTAACGTCTTCTTGAATCAATGTCTCTGTTATCGGTTTATCTTTTATTTCACCAGCTACTGCTGGTATACTGGGAAGCGTGATGGCCACGTTTGGTGGTATTTGTGGAGACAAAGGTGACTGCTTAGCAGGTAATTCTGCTGCGATCGATATATCTTTCTTTGGTGTGTTCTCAACGGTTTGAGTATTTATGGCAAGATTTGGCGCTGTGGCAGAAATGGCTGGTGGTGGCTGAGTCTGCAATATCTCTGCCAATGTGGGTTGTTTAGGCAATTTGTCGCCTGTTGGCACATTAATGGGTGCAGCTGAAGTTTGTGTGGTTTGAAGTAATGAACTCACAACAGTTTGTTGTTCTACCACATTTATTTTCCCCACACTTTCACTCACTTTTTGTTGAATTGGCGACGGATTCAGTACATTCCCAGTGACAAGTTCTTTATCTGCACTGATGTTACCTTGGCTTGGTGAATCTGCAATTTTGTTATCTTTAACAATTTCAATACTTTGAGACGATTGATTTTGATCTCCAGTTTTCAGATTTATATTTAGCACAGTTTCAACGGCAGGGGCAGCCGTATTCTTTTCGGCCATATTAACTTCAACCACATTTAAATTTTTTGGTGGCGGTACAAGGTCTTTTGGTTTTTCAACTGGAAGTACAGCTGTGATCACTTCTTTCTCAGATTCATTTTTCTGCGTTTTTAGATTATCCAGTGGCAGAGCTTTAGTCATTTCATTTACCATCTGTAACATTTTTTCAGTAGATTCTAATGATTGTAAGGCAACGGTTTTAATAGATACATCTGCTACAGACGGAAAGGGTTTGGTAGGTGCTCCAATTTTGGAGAGAGGACTATTATTTTTTACATTTTTGCTTTCAGCTGTCTGACTTTCGAGTTTTGGCACTTCTTTTCCCGGCTTTTTTAGTTCTGACTTATCTTCTTTGGGTGGTGTCCCAATTTTTTGCTTTTGATCATTCGCGGTCGATAAAGCTTTTGGTTGTGCATTGAGCGCCTCATTCGATGAAATTTCTCTAAGGCTTTGTTTGGTGTCAGCTGTTTGCTCTTCTGTGCCAGATTTGTTACTTTCGATAATTTTTGTAGTGGACTTTTCTTCAGGTGGCTTCAATTGAGGAGCTTGTTGTTTTACTTCCTGCAACTGCGCTTTTTCCAATTCCGTTAAGGGCTCTGATTTTTTCTGATTATCCTGATTCTGAGATTTTTGAGGTGCCTGCTTATTCTTCTGTTTATTTAGCTGTTCACGCTTTGGTTGTTGTTGTTGCTGCTGAATTGATTTAAGTGCTTGTGTCTGCTTTTGTTCCTTCTGCTTCTCTTGCTGCTGTTCTGGCTTAATTAGTATATTTTCCTGTTGCTTTTCTTGTCCTTGCGGTTCAGCAATTGTTTTCGTTTGTTGAGAGTTCTCCTCAGATTTTTCGTGCTTTTCCTGCTTATCTTTGTTTTCTTTAAGATCTGTTTGCCTTTGCTTTTGATCTTGCTTAGGATTCTTTTGTTGTTCCGGCTGCTTTTCCTTCCTCTGTTGCTTGTCCGTAACTGCCTCTAGCTGCTTTTCTATCTTATGTTGCTTATCTTGAGTTGGTTCTGATTTCACCTGCTTTTGCGCTTGTGGTTGCTTCTGCTGGTTCTGAGTTTGCTGTTGTTGGCTCTTATTTTCTTTTACATTTTCGGAGCTCCCGGTTACTTGTGGTGGTTTTGCCGTTTCACCCCCAACAACGACAGAATTTTTGGATTCATCGGCTTTCTTTTCTTCTTTGACAGTATTTTCTATAACGGTCTCATCATGCTTTCTATTTTCTTTCGAGCCTTTCTGATTCTTGCCATCAGACTTTGCCTTTTGTTTTGCTGCTTCCTGTTTTTGTGGAATTTTTTCTTGTTTCTTTTGTACCTCATTAGCTTTACCGATATCTTTTGTAGACTTCTCGTTCGATTTTTCATTCTTATTTAGATTATCTTTCTTCACACTCTTTTCCAGCTTTTTAGTGTCTTTTTCATCGATAACTTGTTGTTTAGAATCCTCCGCTAACTTAATATTCAAATTTGAATTATCCAACGGTTGTATTTCATTGCTTTTCTTTACATCATTCGTTTCTGCTTTACTTGTTTCTTTCGGTGTTGTTATTGGTAACACTGCAACCGTTCCCTTTTTGTTTTCGGCGGCGTTTTTGTTTGGTTCAAATTCACTTGCCGGTTGCTCAGTATTAATTGTTTTTATTGCCGTTTCTCCCACTTTCTCAGCCTCCATTTTGGCCACCTCGTCGAAATCGCTCACCAACATCGGCACATCATCTTCCTCTACAACACTATATAGCATATTTGCACTAGCAGCCGCATCACCAGATTCGCCAATAGTACCGCCAGCCTTCTTCGTACCCGTCATAGAATTAGCGAACATGCGCAGCTGAACTACCGTCTCTTGGCCTAACTGTGGCAATATCTCAGGCAACATTTCCACAATTTTCTTTGTCTCTCCATGTCCGGTGACTGCAAAAGTATTCGCCGAGAGAGATGCTTGCGCTTTTGGATTATTAAAATGTATGACAGTTAGATCGTCTTTGATTATATTCACTTCCTCAATTCCCGGTATGGTACTAACTGATAATTTTTTGAGCGAGCTCTGCAACTTTTTATCATCCGTCGTGGCTGTTTGGTGCATAACCTTCTTTTTACGACGTGCAGTGCCCTTACCCCCTATACGGACTTGGGACTGCAGTCGTTTTAATTTCTCCGCATTCATAATATATCGATGTAAATTATATTTAGCTCAACGTTTTAAAATCTTTAATATTAACCTCCAGCTGAAAAAAAGTAAATTTCTTTAGGAATTACATAAAAAGTGAAAATTGTTCTTTTAATTTTACTCTTACACCGAAAATATTCTTATGCTTCTGTTAAATTCGTGGCTGCAACGACGACTGTGAAATCGAAGACTATTCAGCAAAACTCAAGACCCAAGCATGCAAATGGTCGGACATTGTGAATTTTGCATTCCTCACACACAGTTCAACAAATTTGCCGAGCAATACAGCCACACCAATCCAATAGTATCGGTGCCAGAGTAGCAGGTATATTAATATCGCAAATTTCTTTGTGAATAGTAAAAAAAAAACACAATATTCTCACATCACATAGTAAACATGCATACATCGTTTCGTTCGTAGCTGCTTAAAAATAAAAATAAACTCAACGAAGAACAGAGCGCATCCACGATTCTTACAGTCAACAAGCACAAATCATGTTGCATATTATAGATGTTTTGAAAGGAAAGAGCAACCGGCAAAAATGGGATAGAGTGGGTAGAAAATGTAAAATATGTGAAAGTATTGCAATGTAACTGTAATAAATCATACAAAAGAAAAATTGGGAAGATTTTTACATGCCTTTTACATGAGCTTTGTAGCTTTCTGTTACATTTAAATGTCTACCATATGTACATATGTATATACATATTTCTTCCATACTATGTACATATATTTGTGTACATATATGGGATTCCAGATGGATTATTAATAATAAAAATGAATTGAAATTAAAAAAAAAAATTTAAAATATTACTAATAAAAAACTATATTTTTTGTATATTGCAATTTACACAGTATAAATTCATGAATTAACAAGGCATTGTAAATATTCTAGTTTTCACATTTAAAAAAAAAAAGACTAGTGACAGGAAAAATTGTTTCAAGGTTTTTTTTGTGAATTCACAAATTTTACATCATTATCTATATATACATACATATAAAATTCTCGAATCACACTGTCTGTACCACCTCCGAAACGGCCTGACCGATTCGTATGAAATTATGTATGCATATTCAGTAGGTTTGAGAATAGGACGTACACTATTTAGCACAATGGGAAAGTGAGCAGGAAGCTGACCTATTCGAAAAAATGGTATTCGAGGTTCAATTTACTTTAAATTTTGTACATAGGTATCTTTTTATTTACGATTACATTGGAACACTCTCTCTCGTAGAAGTAGACCCGGAACTGACCTATGCGAAAAAATCGTTTCTATAGTTCTTTTTACTTGACATTTTTTCCCCCAGGAAGTGGACACATCTGTTTGAAAAATATGGTTGTTTAAATATTTCAGATGGTATGCCTAAATTAAATACTTTTGTTTCCCGGAAATAGACCAGTGACCGGAAAAGGAATCACCGATTAATGCTTGATTAGCGCTTTTAATTATTTACTATACTAATTAGAATAGAAAAAATGGACACAACAACGTGTGGGTGAGACTACTATTTATATAATTTTTTTTTTTGAATCCTCTGCAATATGAATATAAATTCTTGAATATCCCTTGACTAGTAGTACTCCATTGATTTACGATGTGTGAATTTGTCGGTCCATATGTATTTGTATATATTGTCGGAGTTCGTATAGAATTCGAGGGGAATAATCTTTTCTATTGTTTTAATTAAATAAATAAATATTTGAATATGGTTGTAATTTGAAAGAGCTTCGTATTCATTTGTTTATTTGATAGTTAAATTATCTTATGTATATTTTTAAACTTATTATTTCATAAACAAAATGTAAAACTATGGAGCAAACACATTTTGAAATAAATATTTTGCATTTCCTAGCATATTATTATTACTATGCATACCTCGCCTAATCTTCCAAACTTTTAGTTTCTTCCACTAATTGTTTGGCTTTCTCCAATTGGGTTTCCATTCTTTCCAAAACTTTTTGAACTTGTGTTATTATTTTTTCTTCGTCATCTACCTGCTGTCGTATTTCGTCATACTTAGAATTTTCCATTTTTAAGGATTCTATCATTACAGAATTCTATTCGAGAAAAATTTTAGCTATATTTTCAAAAAGTTTTACTAGTGATTCAAATTACCTCTAAAAACTCTCGTTTCATCGCCGCTATCTTTTTGTCCATTTCGAATTCGTCTCCTTCGGTGTACTGTTTAGTAAGGCCATAATCTGTTGCTAGTAAAACATATTCCGGTATAGAGAAATTTCTTCGGTCCATTTCTTCAATAGTGCACAAATGTTTTTCCATATCATCCAGCATTTTTCGTTTCACTACTTCTTTTTCTTGAATTAAAGACTCTTTCGTATCATCGTTGCCCATAGACAACTTCTCCAGCATCGATTGCAACGATAGCGACAATATCTTATTCAAATAATGGCGCCCTTAAAACCAAATATTACTATCGTATAAATACTAACAATGGCCTACAACTTACGTTCGAGAGAGAATTGCTCCACAGAAAAATTGAAATGTTGGATTTCATATTCACTTTTATCCATTATTTATTTACATAAACTGAAAAATTACAAATTATTTCCTTATTATGCAGGATTTTAACAAATCAAAGTGAGGGTACGTTCAGTGAAAGTCAACAATCAGTGCTTTTCGTTAATCAGTAAGTCAATACACAGTGATGCACTTTGTAGCATTGTTAGCATTTGACACAGAATACATCCAGTTCTTTTTCTGTTATGGGTTGACATAAATCATGTTGTCTCAGAATGCGTGGATCGCGTCCCCACTTTATTAATCACTTAGAACGACCATTTTTTATGTTCTTTGAAACCACACATGTTCTTTTATATTGTAGTAGTAGTAACGACAAAAATATTTCCCAAATCAATTTTCGGGGAATTCGCGAGGGTTACTCTCCTTGGCTGGATAAAAATCTGGGTCATTCAGGTATAAATACACGACTGTCCGACTGTCGCGACAGACATGCGGGTAAATTCTTGAACCCCTAACCCGGTGCGTTCTTTTATATTCAGTACTATATATTATTGATTTTGCTATTCTCTGGCGCTTCCCAAAAACAAAAGGTTTCTCTACACTTGTTGTTGTTGTAACCGCAGAAAATTCTCCAAATGGGGCTTCAGGGAACATTGCGGGAGTGACAGTCTTTGGCCGGATAAAAATCCGGATCGTTCCGGTATAAAGACCCGACTGTCGCGGTATCTATGGATTTTAATCGGCTCTTACGACAGGCATGCCTTACCGCATGTACACTATTTTTGTACAGTAATCAAGACTTAACTTCTCTTATGAGGTAACTCACCACCGCAAAAACAACCCATGGTGAAATAAAATTCAACTAATAAATCACTGTGGCAGCTTCACTATGTTTTTCACAGCACGTGTTTATTTGTTGTTGACAATAACTTCATTCATTATCCGGGTTTGTGTTGCATTGTTTTATTAAAAATGTCCAAGCGACAGAAACTGGAAAATGAGGAGCCAATTGATGATGGACGCACCGTGCAGGCAAGACTTATATCAGATTCTGGAGAAGAAGCGGGACCTCCAATTGATTTGCCAATATCAGTAACAGTTGAGCAATTAGGCCTCATCTGTAATGCGCTGCTAAAAAATGAGGAACCTACACCATATTTGTTTTTTGTTGGCGACGAAGAGATTAAGAAAACACTTCACAGTACATTGGACTTAAATTCTGTAGATACAGAAAACGTTATTAAAATTGTATATCAACCTCAGGCTGTGTTTAAGGTACGTCCAGTTACGCGATGTACAAGTTCCATGCCCGGCCATGCAGAAGCTGTCATTTCAATAAGCTTTAGTCCTGATGGTGAACACTTAGCGAGTGGTTCAGGTGACACAACCGTGCGCTTATGGGATCTGACAACAGAAACGCCACAGCATACATGCGCAACACACAAGCAATGGGTGATGTGTGTTGCATGGTCTCCTGATGGCAAAAAATTAGCTAGTGCTTGCAAAGCGGGCAATATTATATTATGGGATCCTACGGATGGTAAGCAAATAGGACGCACCTTGACTGGTCATAAAAAATGGATAAATTGTTTAAGTTGGGAGCCCTACCACCAGAATCCAGACTGTCGCCGTTTAGCTAGTGCAGGTTCTGATGGTGATTGTCGCATTTGGGACACCGTACTCGGTCAGTGTGTATTAAATATTGCTGGTCACTCAAGTGCAGTAACAGCCGTACGATGGGGAGGTTCTGGCCTTATCTATACTTCTTCTAAAGATCGTACAGTGAAAATGTGGCGCGCAGATGATGGCGTACTATGTCGAACGTTTTCCGGGCATGCCCATTGGGTAAACAATATTGCATTAAATACGGATTATGTTTTACGAACAGGACCTTTTCATCCGGTAACTGACCGTAAAATGAAATATGCAGATATTGACAGTAAGTGAATAATAATGATGTTCTAGTATTTTTTATAAATTATACTTCTTTTTCTAGAAAATGAACTAAAGGAAATGGCTTTGCAAAGATATAAAAAGGTATGCTCTGACGGTGTGGAGTCACTGGTTTCATGCTCAGATGATTTTACCCTATACCTGTGGCATTCCAATCAAAATAAATGTATAGAGCGGATGACAGGTCATCAAAATGTTGTCAACGATGTTAAATATTCGCCCGATGTTAAACTTATTGCTTCTGCTTCCTTCGACAAATCTATACGTTTATGGCGCGCGCAAGATGGGAAATTTATAACCACATTCAGAGGACATGTTCAAGCGGCGTATACGCTAGCTTGGTCGGCAGATTCACGTTTGTTAGTGAGTGGAAGTAAAGATTCAACATTAAAAGTATGGAGCGTACAAACGAAAAAGTTAGCACAAGAATTGCCCGGACATGCGGATGAGGTTTTCGCAGTGGATTGGGCTCCGGATGGAACGCGGGTGGCATCTGGTGGCAAAGACAAGGTGGTGAAATTGTAAGTATATTAAAATACAAGCTCTTTAAATTTAATTAGTAAAAGGATTCAACTCGTCATTATTTAAAAATCATTTGTTCTCTTTATTACAGGTGGGCCTATTAAAAATAGATTGTATGTTCACAAATGAGGTATATATTGTTATAGGTCATCTTATTGGAATAAATAATATTCGTATATTAATATACAATCGTTAATACATTGTCTATTAAATGTAGATTTACAATTTTCCATACGCCATTTTTTAATTTAAATGCAATCGGTATTATGTGAATCACATAATTTAGTTATCTAAATGAATAAAAACTTAAGAGCCAGTCTTATAACTTCTCAAAAGACTTTTAACTTCGTATTACCAAAAAAAAAAAAAAAAAAAAAATTTGTAGAAAAAAAACCTTACGAATTTCCTACATATCAGGAACTGATGAGAATTGTATTCGACCAATTCGTAATAAAAATTTTGTTTTAGAGTGTGACTTCTTCAAGGTTTTCCAAGGCTTTTTGCAGATTAGTAGATTCCTCGTTCATATCATTGAAATATCGGGATGGCACTGCTGAACTAGATTGTAAAGCGCGTTCAGCGGCCAAGAATCCCAACGCTACACAATTTTTAATATCATAACCCCGTAGTAGCGCAGTTACAAACCCACTTGTAAAGCTATCACCCGCACCCGAGACATTTTTAATGCCCTCCACTTTTTGAGCACGGTAAAAGCGCATTACATGAACATTATCTGTGCTTTCACTTATTGGCAAATACAAACCAGTGCTTGCATCGAATAACGGCTTTCCTGATACTGCTATTTCACCCTTTAAGCTCAGCAGCACGCCTTGTTGTCCAAGCGTCAGAACGATGCAATCGAAATAATATTTTACTTGTTCCAATAAATTTGTTGCTTCTTCCAACAACATACTAGTTGATTGGAAATTGTTAACTCTACTCGTTATGGTTTTTCCGGTAAAAGCTTCCACTATTGTACGTAGCTCGTAAATATTTGGAGATATAAATTTAATCTGTTTTGTTAGCGCCTTGGCTAGTTTGAACGGCTTTTGTGCTATTCTCATATCGGTGGGTTCAAAAAATACCGGCCGCTGATATTTTTGTGCAAGTTTAAGAATGCATTCCATTGTCTCCAGCGACAAATTACCGTCTATCAAAATTATCGGCGCAGAACTTAAAAGTTCTTCACTCTGTTGGATCATTTCTGATGTTATATTCTCATGTATCTCCATATTTGCTAAATAGATTTTGCAATCTCCACCTTTATCAAAGAGTATTGCACATAGAGACGTAGTACTTTCATCTTCCATCTTAACCGAATATCTTAGTTGTTCTGGTATCATTTTTAGTAGGCTACGACCCAGCTGATCATTTCCAACCACTGAAATAAAGTTCGTGGATCCGTACAACTTAAAAATTCCTTCTGCAATATTACGGCCTACACCACCCGCTGATTCTGATGGTTTAGCACGATATGTAGCACCATCCAACACCGTCGGCAGATCATCAAGCATTGTTAGTGACAGATCTAATATTGACGCACCAATCACAAGAGGTGCATTTACTGATTTAGTTTCTCCGCTGAAGACATAACTTTTGTATGTTTTAGAAAGCTCACGTGATATCTGAGCAGCCGTGACGGCATTGTTCTTAATTAAGGCCATGTTTGCTTCAAGACTACTCCCTTTTGTGATTTTGGCAATTGCCGCTAATAAATATGGTGTTACCTCTTTACCACTAATTCCTTGGTTCTTCGCTTCACATATAGCCTTTTGAATTGCCGCTTCTATTAAATTTTTATTTTCAGCGAATTTTTCAGGTACAGGCACACCAATCAATACACCAGACTTGAGTTTTAATTCCTTTAGAGCTTTTATTAAATTGGCTGCTTCTTTGGGTCCGTTTAAATTATATGGTACTTTACAGCCACTATTCCGTGTGTAAAAATCGGGAAAGTCGCAATCTTCAACTCCATAAGTTGCTACGCAAACACCTTGAGTTTCTAAATACTCCAGGGTACGTGGTATATCCAAGATGGATTTAATACCACTTGACACCACTGTGACTGGCGTCCGCCCTAACTCTACGAGGTCTGCCGAAACATCCATCGTTATATGACCATCACGGTGCACCCCACCTACACCGCCTGTTGCAAATATATCTATACCCACCATATGAGCTATAATCATTGTAGCTGCTACGGTGGTGCCACCACAACCTTTTGTTGAGACTAAATATGGTAGATCACGCCTTGAACACTTAATAACATTATTGCGGCTTTCGTTAGCTAATTGCTTTATTTCTTCAGCTGTGAGACCCACCTTTATACGTCCGTTGATAATTGCAATTGTTGCTGCTAATGCATCATTCTCGGATACCAGCTGTTCCACAACTTGCGCTGTCTCAATATTTTGTGGATATGGCATACCATGTGTTATGATCGTTGATTCCAATGCCACCACTGCCTTTCCTTGTTGAAGTGATCGTTGCACATTGGGATGAATGTCGATGAGCCTCTTAAAACTTCGAATTCGATTTAACAGAACAAACTTCGAAGATACAATCAACAATTTCTTAGCACTACCAAAAAACATTTTTTAAATATCTAAAAAGAATTCGTATTAGGTACTTTGCACTAAAGGTATTCAATGCGCATAACTTTTACACACTACCTAATTATTCGTAGTGTAGTGTATAATTATCAGCATCCCATTTCCCGTTAGAGGAGGTATTCGATAAATTGTAATGAAAGTTTTTTTTTTAAATAAAATTTCGAACCTTCCGTAGGACCAGCTTACAATGATAAATAATAAGTGAAATTCTTATCACAGCAGCTTAATTATTGTTTTAAGTTTTGTGCCATACGTCTGTTATGTCAATATTGATATCGATAAGAAAATATGTTGAAGTCGTAGTACCATTCCTAAGAGCAACAACCAACATCAAAACACTAAAAACATATGTTTCTCGCAAACCTGGCAATTTACTTGTAAACAATCAAGAAATTTAAAAAAAATGCCGCTGAAGCTATCTGAACCTGTGTTAAAAGGCCTTCAACAACTGGGCACAGAAATAAATGTCGATATCTCGAAAAAACTCATAACAAACTCGCTCAAGCATACACTCTCTCCTGAAGCAAGTAAGTACTATTTGACTACTTTGGTTTAGATAATAGTAAATATGCGTATCTCGTTAAGGTGTGCCATCAGTACCAGATATCTATGTTACAAACGCTGACAAAGCAAAGCTTAGTGAATATGCCGTGGTATCCTTATTAGCTGCAGCAACAAAACATTGCTGTGAGACAGCTGTCTTGCGTACATATTTAGAGAAAAACGAAGTACAACCAATTATCTTAGAAGAACTGATAACCACATACGAGAATCATCGGAAGGAATTAACCATACGTCAACTGCAAATAGGTAGTGATTTCCCACACATTACCGATGTACAATGGCGAATAATGGCAGATGTCCGGTCATCTACTTCAGATTGCAGTTCAGGCGAGTTGAGTTTTCATGTAAATCTGGGACGTTATAACGAAACCAGTGGAACGCGAGAAACTATTGTCGAATTCGTATGCAGCACCGAGGAATTACAATTGCTAATTAATAAGTTAAAAGAGATAGAGCGACACTGCGAGAAAGTGGCAAATTAACGAGTCAGTGAAATGTAAAAAACATTTGATCTGGTTATGAATGTATAAATTCGGAGAATCATAGCTATGAGAATATTTTCTTATTAATTAACAATTATACATATGTACGTAAGTGAGTATTACACATAGTGAAATAAAAAAATTATTTAGCTTTTGTCCATTTAATGAAACTAATAACAATTTTGAATTTACAATATATTAGGGCAATGCAGTCCTGTTAGACTTGCTCGTCGATTAGTGATTTGATTTGCAAATAATCACATGGGGCATTAGTATAAATAACTCCAGAAAATGTAACATCTCCATCTTCTGTACTGATTACTGTGCAGTGATTCTTTTTGATCAATTTCATATTAATCCCTCTAAATCGATCGTCTACCTTATATAGACTTTTTCCGTTTGCCCACGAATAAAACGGTTTACCGCTGAAAGGATTCATAAAATCGGCCCAATACCCATGCAAGCGAAGTCGTGACGTAATTTCTCGTGCCGCTAAAACGAACTAACAGAAATATTAGTAACAAACGAAGATATTATCTTTGATTCATAGATTTACCTTTCTTGCTCCTTGCTCGTTATCACCCGAAAATCTTAAAGTCATCAATGCTAATTTCTCACTAGAAACAACTTCCGGTGCGGGAAAGAGTTCGTGCAATGATTTCCTTATAAGCGAAGGGCATTCACCAACCGTAAATTCCAGCATAGAATTTTGTTTCATATTCTAAACAATAAATAAAATATTGTTATGGTACTTCTTCGAGAGTAAATTCTTTTACCTTTCCATCAAAATCCACAAGTGACTCCAGTGGTGCTTCCAAAGTAATAGTTGTTGATGCACCTTGCCATGCTGGACCAACTGCATTGGGGAAATAGAAACGATTTCCTCGAGGTGCTAGCAATTCCCAATTTGGCCCACATTCGCCTCCAAGAAAATCAGTGTCTTCTGTATAATATAAATGAATATTATATGTAATTTTCAATTGAATTTAATTTTGGAATTTAAAATACCTTCAACGCGCGCCTTTGACTTTACTACCTTGAAAACACTATCAAGGTTTTTTGGGTCACTACGTCGCGAATAATGCACTATGTTGGAGATACCTACAATAGGTACCGACGATGATGCTGGCAGTGATATCTTTGTTGCATTATTAGTGACATTTAAGACCCCTCCTCCTCCCCTATTAAGGCATCGCAAAAGCGAAAGTGACATTAAACTCAATTTTCAGTTTGTTTTTGCGAAGGGTTTGTTGTTTCTTAAAGCATTAATTTGCTTTTTATTATTTAACTTCTTCCGATGTCACGACGGACTTCAGAACCACTTTTACTTCTTACTTTTCAACAAGCTTAGCAAGGATTTTCCAAGTATAGAATAACTTTGAAGGCCTTAAATTATGATGGGCCCAAATAAGCGTGAACGATTTTATTTAATTCTTGAAATAAACACACAATTTAGTTTCGAAAAAAATTTCGTACTTCGTATTATTTTTTTCTTTCGCGAACTTTTTGCTGTCATTCAAAATATTACGAACAGCTGTTCTCCGGGTTGCTAATTTGATTTCCGAAACCCAGAAACTTTTGTTGTTTGAACAAATAATGTGTCAGTTTTTGAAAGGTTTTAATATTTCACAAATTTAATTTATTCATTTTGTTGAGGCTCTTCTAAGTAAATTGTTTAATTACTTTTATTTCAGCAAATCAAACTAACCAACAATCGTTAATTTTAAATGATATATTTATAAAAATGACGCGCTTTTATATCCACTGAAACGATTTTCGGCTGAACTCCTCTCAAAAATTGTTGCGTGTGTTTTTTCAACAAATGGAAGAGCTGACAGTTCATTCATAACCCCTCCTATTTTTACAATCAATTAGCACGGGGGATTTCAATCAGAATTTTTTTATTTAAAACTAATTTTCTATAGTTTTTGATGTTGGTCTGGCCAGGAATCGATTCCGCAACACTCCGCATATTAGTATGGAGTTTTACCCACCAAACTAATGCGGTCGTCAAATTAAGGTATGAAGGTAGAAATTTTCGAAATTAAAATGATTTCAAAGGTATGAAAATAGGCAAAACTACGATCCACACTATTTTCCACTTTTAAATCCTTACACACGCTGAGGGGATTTCAATGGATTATAAGTTCAATTCGTTAACTAATCTTTTTTACGAAAAGCATCATCTTATAAAGGGTATAGCGAAATATTGAGATGGCAGCACAACATTTTGACATTTAATTTCACGTGCAGCGCACAACGTAAACAATGCGACTTTCTCGAGTTTAATTCAAGTAATAATTTAAAATTATTGTTTACGTCGCGAAATTATTAAAAAAAAAATGTCACGTATCATAGTCAAGCAGTTGCCAAAGAATGTAAGCGAACTTCAAAATTTTATTTTTATACAACATGTAATTATCATCATTTTAGATCACCGAAGAGAAGCTGCGAAATCTCTTTGGCACGAGAGGCACCATCACTGATATGCAGCTCAAATATACACCTGATGGAAAATTTCGACAGTTCTGTTTTATTGGATATCGTAGCGAAGAAGAGGCACAGGAAGCTATTAAGTACTTTAATAACACGTGTATTCAAACAAGTCGCATTAAGATTGAAGTGTGTGCAGCACTTGGAAGTGATGATAAACCACAAGCTCGTAGCAAAGCGGCAAGAAAAGCTGAGATGGAATCTGCACAAAAAGAGATACAAAAGGAAAAACAGGAGAAAAATAATAACAAAACAAAAGTATCAAATTTGGATGAAATTATAGGTAAACATAAAGATGATCCAGATTTTCAAGAGTTCATGAAAGCACATGATAAGAAGCGTACTTTATGGGCAAATGATGCTGGCGAAAATTTGCTGCCAAATGAGGACATAGGCAACACCGCTGAAAAGCAAAGCGATACCGAACGCATTGCTGATAAGAATGCCGATGTAGAAGATGATGTAGGCAGTGAAGATCAAAGTGATGAAAAATTAGCAGAAAAACCCATTAGCGATTTAGATTACATGAAAAATCTTATAGCAAAATCCACAACAACGGACAGTAAAAGGGGTAAAACAAAAGCATCGCTAGACTTGTTTACTATTAAAGTTCATAATGTTCCCTATAAAACAAAACGACAAGAGATCTTAAAATTTTTTAAACCCCTGAAACCGTATTCTGTACGCTTACCAACAAATGTACATGGCTTTTGTTACGTTGGTTTTAAAACAGAAAAGGATATGACCAAAGCAATGCTAAAGAATAAGAGTTTCATAAAAGGAAAGCAAGTATTCTTCTCCGACTTCACTGAAAAAAACAAAATCACGAAATTAAAAGGAGAGCGAGGAGAAAAAACGACTGATCACAAGATAGAACCATCAAATTCTAAGTGGACACAACAAGAACAGAGCTTACAAAATGAAGAGGGAATCGCTGAATCTGGACGTATTTTCTTTCGTAACTTGGCCTACACAGTTACGGAAGATGATCTTCAACATTTGTTTGAAAAATTTGGACCCATCGCCGAAATAAATGTACCTGTAGATACCGTAACACGACAAATAAAAGGTTTCGGCACAGTGACATTCGTAATGCCAGAACACGCTGTACAGGCTTTTAACAAGTTAGATGGCACCGATTTTCATGGCCGCTTACTTCATCTCATACCCGGAAAGAGTAGAGATGAAGATAAAAAAAACGAAGAAGATATTTCGGGATTATCATTTAAGCAAAAGAAAGCTTTAAAATTGAAAAAATCCGCACAACAGTCTGTCAATTGGAATACATTGTTCTTAGGGCCGAATGCAGTGGCAGAAATTTTGGCAAAACGTTTTGATACAACTAAAGAAAAAGTAGTATTTCCACATTTACATATTTGTACAATTTCAATATCAGTAATTTATTTTAAAAACATTTCATATAGGTTTTGGACACAAGTGAAGGTGGTTCCAGCGCTGCAGTTCGTATTGCCTTAGGAGAAACTCAAATTGTTATTGAAATGAAAAATTTTCTAGAAGAAAATGGTGTTCGTTTGAGTGCATTCGATTCGCCTACTGTAAAACGTTCTAAAACAGTTATATTGGCAAAGAATTTACCTGCCGATACCACCGTGGCTGAATTAACGCCAATATTCTCTAAGTTCGGCCCGTTAGGACGACTTATATTGCCACCAAGCGGTGTCACTGCGCTCATCGAGTTTGGCGAACCATCCGAGGCAAAGCAGGCCTTCAAAAAATTAGCGTACAGTAAATTTAAGAATGCGCCATTGTATTTGGAATGGGCGCCAGAGCAAACGTTTACCACAACGCTCAGTGGAGAAACTATCATACCAAAACAGGAGGAGCAAATCCTTTCTGATGAATCCATTACAACGAAAATGCGTAATAATGAAATGGAAACACATGAAAATGGGGATAATAACCAGCCAATTGGCTCAATTAAAGAAGAAGAAATTAATAATGAAGATGATTTGGCAAATGAAGCTCCAGAACCAAACACAACACTCTTCCTACGTAATTTAAATTTCAAGACCATCCCAGAGAAAATACAAAACCATTTTAAGCATTTAGGTGCGATACATACCATAGAAATAGCAAAGCGTAAAGATCCAAAAAATCCAAGAAATCAAGTATCCATGGGTTACGGTTTTATACAATTCAAGTTATCTGAAACAGCCGAAAGAGCTTTGAAGGAAATGCAATTCACCCAAATCGATGGCAATCAAGTTGAATTGAAACGTAGTGATCGAACATTGAAGTAAGTGGCTTCTGATTCATTCTTATATATTAAATATTATGTTTTATTAATATAAATTTTTAATTTTTCAACTTACAGAACTTCTACACATGCTCCTCGCAAACAGCTGGTGAATACACAGCAAACAGGCACAAAAATTTTGGTACGCAATATTCCTTTCCAAGCTAAAGAAAAGGAAGTACGCGAAATTTTCAAGTAAGTTAAGCATAAATTGTTTTCACATACAAATTAAAAAATCATATTTGTTTTTCTTTGTTTTAGGGCATTTGGTGAACTTCGATCTGTGCGCTTGCCAAAAAAAATGACGCCGGGTGCAGATACACATCGCGGTTTTGGTTTTGTTGATTTTATTACAAAGAGTGATGCGAAAAAAGCTTTCGAAGCTCTCAGTCAAAGTACACATTTGTATGGTAGACATTTGGTACTGGAGTGGGCATCAACCACTGACGATGACGTTGAAGAAATACGCAAACGTGCTGCAGCTGACTATTTAGCTGGTGCAAGAGATGCCAAAACAAGTAGAAAAGCTGTGTTCAATGCTGCCGAGCAGTTTACAGCAGCTGATGAAGAAGACGAGTAGCAGTAAACACAAAACAGAATCCAATTCGGAATGAAATTACATTAACAAATATTTTTAATAATAATAATAATAATATATTTCTTGTATAACTGCACTACAAAATACGTATGTTCGTATATTGATAAACTATAATGTATGTAGTAAATAAGCATTATATAATTTTACATCAAGGTAAAAAATAAATTAAATTGTTTTAGCCTACGTCATTTTTTCTTAATTTCTTCGCAACCTTAAAAGGTCCAATAAGTAAACATTATAAGGTAATTATAAATGACCACAGACTAAGTCATTGTAGTACATTTAACGCTTAAATATATTGCAAACTAATTACGCTAAATGATTGCCGAAAATGTGGAAGTGGAAATTGAAACGCAGCTAGTGTAGAGGAAAATTAGTTATCGGGTTAGCTAACAACTTAAGCTGAAATGCATGCAGAGACAATTTAGTCAATTTAGTATTTAAACAATCTAATATGGCAACATTCAAAATCGCTGACTTCATGGAAAAAAAAAACTATACAGAAAAGAGCATACAAGACAACAGAATAAAGAATTTTGCAAGACTATTTTTGAGCATCTTGTATTCACTTCTACCTATAAAATGTGAACATTTCTCACACATACTCCGAAAGAGACTCAACTTCAAAATTTTTAAAACCATTTTTCCCATTAACCGGGTCCCGAGGCCTAATTCAAATTTTTTAATTTTCATTTTGCATTACTGGATATTTCAATTAACATGTTGTTACCCTTTTGAAATAGGTGAGTCGAGAAGCACTGAAAATGTAATTACAAAATGTATTAGATAAGTCAGCATTAGGATTTATAAGCCACATTTAATTATATACAAACAATGACAGTTATGTCATGTTCGCGCATGAAAATTAATGATTTTTTTCTTAACTTAATACCATTAGTAACCGCGAAAATTTCCCCTAACCACCCTGAACTAGCCGCTTTCGTTCCCATGTATTATGTCAATATAATCTAACGTTATATTTCAAGTAGATTAAAATGCAAAAAATAGTATTAAAATTGATAAATATTACGAAATGCTTGTTGAGCAGCTAAATTTGTGTATTTTAAGTAGTAGTGTGTTTATAGATGCTGTTGTCTGTATATATGTATATTGATATTGTAAACGGACAAGTTCTAATAAGCATCCGTGATACGTAGTTTTAAGCTGTGCAAAGTCTATAGTGTGGAGCATGTAGATAAATATATTTGTTATTTTGTCACTTGCAGCAGTATTAAGGTGCATTTTAATCACTACTTTCTCTCTGATTCTCTCTTTTTTTATATTATATAAGTATCGATTATCAAAATTATATTTCTGCGGCACTATTCTCACACATTTCCAAAATGTTTCACACGTATTTGAGGAATTCTTCTACTCACAAGTTACAAAATTGTGGAGATCTTACATTAATTAACTGGATTATTCCCTCAATCTGATTACTCATCTTCTCATTTGCCGCTAAAGCTACAGTGCAGCTAAATGTCGACGTTTGTTTTGCATAAATATGTATGTATGTATGTATGTATGTATGTACAACTACAATGGAAGCTACGTAGTTATAAGAATAATTTCTCTACGCAGTTTATGCGTATGCATACAAAGGCGCTTTTCTCGCTACAAAAATATATGCATTATACAACATATCTGTGTTCATATTCATATATCATTTAAATCACTTTCACTTTGCCTATGATTATAAAATTTAATCCTTTTTGATGCGCGCCTGCAGGAAACAATAGAGTATTCCAGCTTGTGCCATGACATCCACAGTACTCGAAGCTAATAGGTCTTTCTGTTTGGCTTGCGTTTGACCAGGTCGCAATAGCGTGGGACCGAATACCATTGCTAAGTTATGCAGTGACATTTTATTGTCCGCCTCCTGATGATGTACTCTATAAAGAGGTTAGAATGAATTATGAAATAATTTTTTTCAGTGAATTTTCCAGCCACATTCTTACCTAATTAAATGATCTAAAATATGATTTATGGATGCTTTATTTGCTTGTGGCAATTCTTCAAATACTTTTAAGAGTTCGTTTATGCGTGCTGCCTCGTTGTTGTTGCTAAATGCACTGAACGTTTCAAAAAATTTCGGATAGAGAGCATCTGTGAACAATGCCTCAGGCAACTCGCGCAGATATGATTTCAAAATACCAGTAACAGAATGTATGTCCACATCTTTTAGCAGTTGCTCGGCTTCATAGGCATCTAAAATGTGAATTGAATTGCAATTAATAGAAGTAATTAATTACATAGTAAGATGTGGTGTAAAAGTATTTGAAAAACATTATACATATATACAAGTTTATTCAAAATTACTTACTTGTTTCAAAAGATTTCTTCAATTTGGCCAAATCAGAAGCAGAACCACTCACGCGGTAAATACCCACTTCAGACATGCCACGTCGTTCTACTTCACGTATGCAGGCACTGATTATAAATGGAATGTCACGCTTCTCACGCCTGGATAAGATAAAAATTAGTTAATAAAAGTATTCACATTATTATTAACATGCCGTTAAAGTACTCACTTCAATATCTGGCTCATTTTGGCACCGAAGAGTGCACCCGGTTTCGATGTTGGCACACGTCGCAATGTCACTTCGCCGGGCACAAACCGAAGTGTAGTATTCAGCATTATTGTCTCTCCAAGTTTTAGTATACGCGACGTAGACGTCTCCTGCAGCCAACTGCGACTGAGCTATAATAACGTAGAAAAGGAAACGTAAGTCCGATTTACACATATTCCGTGAAATCAAATTAAAATGATTTTAATTACTTTTAACACATGCTTAGCGCGTAATTTTGGTCGGTCATGAGCTTCATACAAAAGTATTCGCACATTCTGGCTGCCTTCCAGTTCCAATACGAAACTCTCATTCCACAGTGGGCTTATGCTGCGACAAACCATTTTTGTTGTAGCCTTCCGGAAATAATGACCATAAGAATCCACTTCTATACAAATATACAAATCAGCAGGTTGATCAAGACCCGTCAAGCCATGTACTGTCATATGCAGATCGCCTACTAACAGACTCTCGTCGTTGGTGTTGCGCATTAGATATGAACCCATTTCAGTTTTCATACCCTTCTGCATGGCAACGATAAAAGCATGCACTTCTAATGCATTTATCGTATTCGCACCAGGTATATTACATGTTTGCTGTAAAAGAGAATGTGTTGGAATAACAGAAATACAGATTAATTAGGTAAATTTTCCACTTTACAAACCTTCAGTGATAAGATTGACTCAATCCACTGAGTACGCTCGAAATCTGAACTCAAGAAGAACGTTATCGTCTTATTAGTGGCTTTATTGGCAATGCGGAAGACTAAATTTGGTGAGGCCAATACTAATTGCGACTCTAAGTCGGCCAATTTGCGCCGATATTTGTCGCCTGACCGCAAGCCATTCGATTTTCGTCCTTTATCATCCTTCTCTTCAAACAATAATTGATCACGTACTGTACACGCTTGTGTCTTCAATTGCAATATATTTGCAGGACTAGATTCCTTAAGGTCAGCTGTTGCATCTGCCTCTTCGAACACCACGACATCCTTCAACGGTATAAACCATTTCAGTTCATAATCAATTCGATCGCGTCCCGAGGCCTTGTACTTGGCGCAAGCGATAACATCATTGAATAGGAAGAGATGCCGCAATTTGCGATGACCATCTACCAGTTCAACAATAAACGAATTCTTAACCATACGTCGCAGATTCTTATTCGATTCGGTAGGCAAACGTTGATTGACCACATTGAATTGCTTCAGAAACAGGTGTATGGTTTTGTGTGCTTGACGCAATGGCTGATGATCAGGATGATTGGGTGGCGTTTCGCGCAACAAATCATTGAAAACTAAAGCATTGATTTGTACACGTGCCACCGGCTTATGTAACAAATCCTCCAGCGTAAGCGATTGTTCAGTATGTAGATTGACAACAATTGTTGAGACGATCTGCTTGAATTGTGGATTATTAGCGCTGCATTTCTTTACCGTTTCAATTGCCTGTCCATAGTTATGCAGGAATGCGCTATATAAGCTGAAGTTGTCGGCGAGACGTTTAAAGGGTTCACCGATTAGAACGTCTCCACCTTCGTGCGCTATAATTGTTTTTAAATCGTTTATAAATTGTGTATGCACTTCGTAGAGTTCGTCGATATTGAAGAAAATCGTATTCTCCTCATCCTCCTTAATCACAGGCTGGGATGTGCCGAGTGTCGCATGAATTGCTCTCTTATACTGTTGAAGGAAGAAAAGAAAAAATTTGAAAAATATATGAATACATATCTATACAGTTGGTAATGTCACCTTATAATACATACCTGTATCATTTTGTTTAGACATTCCACATAAATGGTTTCACTTTGTATAATACTACTCAATATGGAGCGTATTTTAGCGCCACGTGCGTTCCCAGAAACCTAAAACGATGTCAAATATATTAGTATAAAGATATTTTTTCAATTACATTTTTGTTTTTAAATCTATTTATTGCAATTATTGGACTACTAAAACTTCAGGTTGGGTACGGAACATCAAATACGCGACATTTTTACGTTAAATATTGTATTTTCAGTGAGATCCACGAACTAGATTGACTAATGGAATCCAGGGCTCTGGTTTGAAGTTTGATAAAGCTAGATGTTTTTTTTTTTAAAGAGCGTCCCTTTTAAGGGGAGTAGTGATCTAGAATTTTCAAAAAATCGATTTTTTTTTAATATTTCGAAAGTATAGTCTTTTAAGAATGTACTGTTAAAATTTTATAATGATATCTACAGTATTTTCGGTTCGACAGGTCTTTGGACAGGTAGCGGCCGACCTCATACACTTCAAACTTTAAACTCGTTTTGCTCAGAACAGATTTTCTGCACGGCGCAGGTAAAAGAAGTATTTATCCGAATGATCTGAAATTTGAATATGTTATTCAGTACAATACTAGCTATGTCCCGTAGCATAAAAATTTTATTATTTTGATGACTTATTTTTTTTAGCTCAAAAAAAAATAAGCCTTTCTCGGATGAAAATAAAAAAATTCACTATTTAAAAAAAATACATTTTATAATCTTGGTACAGGATATAGTTGCACTATAATATATATATATATATATATAATAATCTTTTTGGTTTTTGTGTATCAGATAAGGACAAAAGCTAAAATTTCCTGCGTTACCCACATTAAATTTTTCGAGAAGATCAACTTCAGGGCCAATTTTAAAATATTTAAAATTATTATTTTTTAATTATCTAAATGTTTTTGTATTCAATATAAGTTGTAAAATATACCTATAAAGTTGAAATGTCGTTGTCTATTATTATCACCTTAAAAAATATTGAAAATGTCTGAAATTTACTTTTTTTAATCTCCCCTTAATTTGATTAACGTCAAAGTCCAAAATTGTATTACACAGGTATGATTTTAGTTCATTTCGGTATTAGCTACACGTGAGTATGGATGTATGTGTGTATTTTTTGTTAATTACTTTCACAATATAATTAAGAAATTCGATATTAAATACTCACTAGTATTGCGGAAACTAAATTCTGTTGGGGAAAAAGTGTAGAAATAAAAATGTTAAAGCCATAGTTAGTATGTGTGAAGTTGAATTGTTTGAATGTATTAGATATATAAAAGTTTTAGTTCACTATTTGTTCCAAAAATATATGATTATAAGACTTTTATTCCAGTTAGTTGGAATTAATAATATTTTTTTTCTGCATAAATATTTAGTTCAAACATATATGTACAGTTAATGTGTGTCTGTATTTGTTAATAGGTAAATTCTATACTATTTGAAAATTTTTGGAACAAATAAATATTATTAGAAACTAACGCAACTAGTCCCAGTGTATGAATAAATGTTGCGTATAAGAAAAATTGATGTTAAATATTTATGTGTGCAGGAAATATTACCTTCCGTAAAGCACTGGGTGTTTGTGAATTTTGCTCATCGTGAGAGATTGTTCGCATTATTGGCGGACCATCATATTCACCATCACTATCTAAAGAACTGGAACGTGTTTCATTGCTTTGACTATGGAAAATTAAATTAAAATTTATCAAAATATTCTCGAGCTTTTGTTTAATATTTTTGATTAATTTTTTGTTTAGTTACTTACTGTAGAAAATAATCAATGTTTACATAATTTGAACTGCGACCCGGCGATTCAGGATCCGTTACACTAGCTTGACTGCTGAGATGTGTCGCGGAGCCAATTGGCAGCGTACTTCCAGGTGTGGAGAGATCATCGCGACTGGACGATGAGCCATTGCCGCCGGGCTTGATGTAAACATATTCACCGTCGCCGTTATCCAGCGGCACTGTATCGTAATATGGCTCATTGTCCAAGTGTTGTGCAGCTTTTGTGCAATCAGAGCCCAATGATGAAACTGATTCATAGCTTTTGATCTAATCAAGAATAAAAAAATAAATATAGACAAAAGAATTTGTTAACCCTTGAAAAACATAAAATGGTCCTAATCTCAGCATTATAAGCATTAAAAAACTACCAAAAGGTCAATAGTCAAACTTTTATAGGATGTGTCCCAGCGGGTAGGTGAGAATAAAAAATTTAGTGAGTACTAGTCTCGAAAGGAAAACTGGACGTAAACCACTGGTATTTACTCGATGCTTTACCCCTTGCGGGTTAGGGGTTCAAGAATTTATCCGCGCTAAGGGTCTTTATACCGGAACGACCCGGATTTTTATTCGGCCAAGGACTGTCACTCCGGCAATATTCCCCGAAGACAACAACAACAATAACCCGATGCTCTGAAGGCAGCTGAGATTGCGCAGCCGTCTGTCGCAACCGCTTCAATATTTTTTTTTGTCAAACCAACAAATATTTTCCTTTCCATGAATTATCCATATATGCTACCCTATTTACATATTACCACTAGATTACTTTCCACTCACAATTTCGGATATGCCTTGTGATGCCAACGATTCCTTTGAGCCCACGATCTGACCTTGTCCACATTCAGCGTCGGCCGCTAGTGAGGAGCGTGACTTCTTTTCCAAGCTATTAGTCGACGAACTATCTGCTACCGCCAGTTTGGAAGGTTTATTCAAGCTGCCTGTAGGTGATGCTCCTACTCCAGTGCCGCTGGATCGTCCACCAGATAGATTGCGATTTTGTGTGGATTCTGCACGGCCCAAACTACCAGTTGGACTTTGTGTTGTCGTCATATCCGTACGTTTAGTCTTCTCAAGACTATCTGATTTTCCAACTTTGCGTCCTAACTCTTCCATTAAGTCTGGCGGATTGAATTTGCCTAATTCTGGTGTGGTTTTCCTATTGTTTGCGTAGCCTTTGGCATCCATTGATTCGGGAGATTTTTGGCGCAGAATAGCTGACGGCTTTACATTGCGTTCAAGCGAATTGCCAGGACTTTCGGACGAAGACAAATTGCCCGATGCATAGGGCAAAGGCATATTGCTACCTAAAAAGGGTGTGTCACGTTTTGGAGATGATGAAAGTTGGCCCGGTATAGTCGGCGGTTCCACACGTCGAAAAATCTTGGGAGGCGGCCTGAAAAAAAAATTGTATTTATTGAAAGTTATTAAAACTAATTTCCTTTCTGTAAATCAAAAGCCATTCACCTTGGTGGCATCTTCTTTTTAGCATCCGCGTGTGCTGCATAGGTAGAAGCTGACATTAAAGGTGATGTTAGTGCAGGAGACAATGGTGGCGCTGTAGGTTCAACTTTACTTGAAGCTTTACGTTCAAAACTGCTCAGAGTTGGCGTGGTATTGTTATGCCCCGTCTCACAGCCCTCTACTCCACTATCCAGTTCGGCATCCATATTTGCTTTACTCTCCTTAACCTCAATAACAGTAACAAAATGGGATGTCTTCTTTGATTGCGCCTTGAGTGGTTTCTGCGCAGCTTCGCCAGTTGGTTCTACTTCTTTAATATTTTCCAAGGGTAAGTGGCGACCAGCTTCGCCGTCACCGCTGTTGGAATTATTACCAAAAGAGGCGGCCAACTCATTGATACACTGATGCAAAGCACCATTCTCGTCATGGCGAGTATCCTTTTCGGTGCCCGCATCCTTGTCTTCATGTTCAAAACTTTGTTTTCCTGCGGCGGCATTGGATTCACCCGCTTTGTTGTTTGTCTTAGAAATGCCACTAGCGTTCACACTGCTACCACCAGCGCTTCCACCACCGGACTCCACATATTTGTTATCAGTATTGAGCGATAATCGGTTGTTTTTATCTTTGTTTTCATTGTTTGCTTCACGCAAATTAAAACTAGATTTCTGCAAAACAAAAGAAAAGAAAAGCAGAATAAGGGCAATTGTAAAGATACAAACGTACATATGTGTGAATGTGGGATCTTGTGGATGTGTAATTGGCTTTAAATACTTCAATAAATAGAATTATATATACTCCTATGTAAATATATAGAATTTGTAAAAAGAAATGCACACCTCTCCAGAAGAATATATTGTAATTTTCTTAAAATATTGACTGTTAAGCATATACGCGATGTGTTCAAAGGAAAAGGTGATTTTTGACATATTTTTTTAAGTACTTATTTATTCATCAATATCTATTTTGTCCCCTTTAAAGTAATCCCCCTCGGATATAATACACTTGTGTCAACGCTTTTTCCAATCCCCGAAGCACTTCTGAAATGCGCTTTTCGGTATGGCCATCAGCTCTTTCTTCGATTCTGACTTGATATCATCTATTGTGGCAAAACGCTTTTCTTTCATTGGTTTCTTTACTTTTGGGAATAGGAAAAAACCTCAGGGAGCCAAATATGGGGAATACGGCGGTTAAGGCATGGTTACGGTTTTGTTTTTGGCCACAAAAAAAAAAATCACGAATAAGCATTGAATTCCGATCGTCTGGGCAGTATTGCTTCACACAAACGTTGCATAACTTCCTTGCAGTAATCCTTATTAACTGTACAACCTTTTGGCAGAAACTCATGATGCACCACACCAGTGTAATCAAAGAAAACAGTGAACAAAACCTTCATATTTGATCGAACTTGGCGTGCCTTTTTCGGTCTTGGCCCATCTGGCACCATCTGGACGTTTCGTCACCAGTTATGACCCGTTTGAGCAAACCCGGATCGTTGTTGACGTCCCAAACATTCGAGAAAATTGTCGATTGATATGCCAACATCCTCTGCAATTTCCCTAATAGTGATTGGACGATTGTCAAGAAAAAAAATTCTTCACTGTTTCGATGTTTTCGTCGCTTGTTGACGTGGTCACACCTCCAGGACGCTCATCGTCATCAACATCTTCTGGGCCTTCTGTAAAGCGCTTATACCACTTATAAACACTTTTTTTTAAACAAAGTGGACTCAACGACTGCCACATTCAGCATTTCAAGGGCCTTGGAGCACTCAATTCCATTTTTAACGCAAAATTTATTTATTCTTTGATTCACTTCTTTCAAAACTCAAAAATCGAAGAGCACACAAAAACGTGACTAACCTCTTCCGTTGTCAAAAACAAAATACTTATCGAAATTGGCTCCTTGTGCAAGCACATGATAAACATACATATGTGTCCGATTATAACAAAAACAAAATATCGAGTATCGAATGTGCACAGCCCGCGAAAAATCAAAATTCACCTTTTCCTTTGAACATACCTCGTGCATACTTATATAAAATCTCATAATATAATCCGAAAATTTTAATTCTATTCGTGACCTTAATGTCGAAGCTTAAGCAGATGTTACTGACCAAAGGGACAAAGGAGAGAGCAGAGATTTGTCGAGGTCCAGCTCAAATAAATAAAAGTTTAGAGTTCAGTTAAAATTCTCAGAAATCAATCGGCCCATTCAGTTTCCATTTAATAAACCGCTTTGCCGAGTTGAGATTTTTATTTTTCATTTCCAGTTAATACAACAGTCAACATTTCAACTTCGGGGTCTTCTCATAAAATGATTAGAATTGAAGCTTTCGTATTTATTGCACACGCACGTTTTCGTGGCATAGGAGTAAATCACCGTAACTACCTTCCCAAAGCGAGTAAATTCTCAACATATCTAAATAAGAATATATTCGTACCTCACCACGACCTTCTCACAGGGGGAGCAGTTCTTCATCGCCAATAAATACCTAATCTAATATACAATAGAAGTGGGCCCACACCTTCTACGCCTGATGCCTAAAGTAGGGAGTAGTACTTCATATAAAGCGACTTGGCGCATTTTACGTCGATCTTATATTGAAAGCGTACAAAATACAAGAACTGAAGCCGCTCGACCTTCCCAAGCGATATCCCTTCGCTCTATGGGCTCTTGAAAAATTCCAAGAAGATCCTACGTTTTCGAACCAAATTTTGTTCAGCAACGAGGCCTATTTCTGGCTCAATGGGTATGTAAACAAGCAAAATTGGCGCCCTTGGGACGAAGAGCAACCTGAAGAAATTCAAGACCTGCAATTTCATACAGAAAAAACGGTTTGGTGTGGTTTGTGAGTTATCGCTCCATGATAACCGACTAGTTGATGTCTGAAATTGAAGCTCGTGATCTCCGCGACATTTGTCAACAAGACGGCACCACTTCTAACACATAGCATAAATCAATGGATTTGTTGGGCCGGTCGATTGGCCACAAAGATCGTATGATATCACACGGTTAGACTTTTTCCTGTGGGGATATGTATGGTCTAAAATCTATGCGGACAATCCCGCTTCGATTCAGGCTTTGGAGCAAAAAATCACGCGTGTTATTCGCTAGTTACAGTCGAAATGCTCGAACGACGAACGAGTCATTGAAAATTGGAATCAACGGATGGACCATCTGAGACGTAGCCAACATTAGAAAAAGATAGTCTTCAAAAAATAAATGCCAAAGAATGTTCTTTCGAATGATAATAAAAAAATCCTCATTAAATTTGAATTTTCTGTTTTTTCTTTCTATAAAAAAAATTAGGGAACCTCGAAATGGATCACCCTTTAATTAGGAAAACGCCTGCTTATCTAAAAAAAATTTCAAATAAATGGAATCGTAATTAAATTTCTTTAGAACAGATGCCAGATCCCAGGTCCCAGGTCCCAGGCCCACTTCCCGGAAGAAAATTTAGTATTCGTGGTAAACCAAGCGTAAAGCTATCTAAGTACCAAATTTCAAGAATTCGATCGCTAATTCACTTCTCGGATTTTTCGGATTCTTCTTTTTGGCCAGAAGCCAGTCTGAATTGGGGCGAATTATCGAAAGCTTTATACCTTTCGTGTACATCTCAAATTTACTGCAAATTGTAAAATTCGATTTCAAGGATTTTCGGTGTCAATATTTACTTAAATTAACGTCTGTAGAATACAAAATTTTACGCTTTTAGATGTTTTTTTGAAGAATTTTCGACGCAAAATCTCATATCTGAACAGGTATATTAAGAGATATATGTTATAGTCGCCCGATTTCGGCGATTTTCAGTACCAATAGGCAAGTCATTATATATGTGTATGTATATCCTACCAAGTTTTACGCTCTCAGATCGGCGTTTGACGGATTTACCGTCCGTTTCTAGATAATGTCCGCTCACCATCACACTTACCCTATATTGTTGCATGACGTTCCGCTATGAAGCGAAGCTTGATAATTGAGAATTTATTTAGATTTTTTTCAACGAATGAGTTTGACTCATTTTAGCATCATACGGTACACATAATTATGTAGCATTTCGAAATAAAATTATGCCAATGAATAGCTAGTGTGAATGGTATGCGAAATGATGTGTATGGATGTAACCACTGTGATTTCCAGTCAAAACTGTTTAATTATAATTATTCTGAAGGCTTTAATTTTAATTCTTAAGTTTTATTTATTTATACACTGAGCTGTGCAAAGAGTTGCCAATTTTCAATTGACGTACGCAACGGAGCAGTGGCTTGAGACTCACATCCACACATATACACAAACCCACAAACACTTGTCGTACGCAATCAGCTGAACTTAGGCCATAGCGACTGCTCATCAAAATCCACTAATGAAATGTTTATATATGTGTATGTATGTATATATGCTTATATGTAGCTTGTGCATTGAAGTGTAAACAAATAAAATTTCAAATAAACACTTTTTTTCATATCGTTTATGCGAGATATTTTTACACAGAAATGAAGCGCGGTCAACCGGCGCACCTCGAGTGGTTAGCAGCGTCGTCGTCGTCGTCAATCGTATGCATAAATAAAATTACTAAAGTATAAAACAAAAAAAGGAGCTCAGCGAAAGGCCGATGAATAAACGAAAGTCAAATGAAAATAAATTTTAATTAAATGATTAAATGCAGCACACGAATTCGCGCTTAAGGTGCAATTGCCCATTGACAGCTGGTACGGGGTGTAACTATGCATAAATATGTTAATATATATATGAACATATATATGTATGTGTGTTATATTACCCATCACAATAACCAATGGGCAATCAATTTTTCATATCTACTCTGAATGTTGGCAAAATGTTAAAGGCGTATGCCTGCCATGAAGAGCATACTCGATCAATGGGCGCAAAAAAAAAAACAAAGGAATTTTGGAATTTAATTTAGAATTTAAATTTTTCTTATGATTATATAAAGTTATGAACCAAATTTCTTCGCAATATAAATTTAAACTGGACGCAAAGAAATTAAAAAAACACTTTACTGTTAAATTTGTTTTTTGGGTTATCCTGGAGCTCTAGATACGCTAGTATCGAGCAATGCGATTAGTTGCTCGATGCTCGCTCGATACTCGCTCGTTGCTTAACTGCTCAGCAGAACCAAACATTTTCAATTTTCTGTGCCAACTTTTTTTTTTAGCATTTCAATGATTTTTACACTTTGCATAAATAAATTTAAAATGACTAAAAAAAGTTCTAAGGAAAAACTAAGGTTTTGTCAATATAATTTAAATATACTCGTGCGCGAAAAGTTTCCAGTAAAGAGCATTGAGTAGGCGTGCTAGTGCTCGTTGCTCAAACGCTCGCACTACTCGAAAATGTTTGAGCTCTTGTTCATACGTCTTTTTTGATCTTGGTTTCTCGATTTGTCTGATTTCTTAAAACTCACTGAATAGGAGTTCGCCTTTTTCGAATTATTCATGTACATGGAATGGTATATTTACTTTGATCCGAAGTATGTAAATACCAGAAGGAGAAGAGATAGATTCACCATAATTTATACTGACCGTATGAGATCGTCGAGCTGAGCTGATTTAGCCATATCTGTCAGTCCACCCGTCAATTGAACGCATGCTAGTTTCTATATTTTTGAGATGGATCATTTGTCGAACCCAGCCAGATCAGTCGATTATATCGTATAGCTTCCATACAAACGACTTGTTCGGATATGTGATTTTGGCTCATGAACACTTCGAAAAAGCATCTAAGAACATAAAATTTGGTATTCTACATAACAGTACAAATGAAAAGTCCTCGGCTCGATGATGATAGATGTCATTACTAGAATTAAATCCGTATTATGTTTAGTTACCCCTAAGCTTCAAAAGACGCGTTTATAAATATTAGTATTTTGAGTGAAGAAAATCTCATTATTGCGAAAAATTGCATAAAAAGGAATTTCGTTGTTGATAAAATCTTGCCTTTTCAAGGGAAAGAATACGGTTGAAGAAAAAACTTGGCTTGATGACGAGTTTCCAGTGTGACAAGTTTAAACATGGTGATATGATCACCGAAGGCGGTGAGCGCAGTGGATGCCCAAAAGAGGTTGTTACCGACGAAAACATCAAAGAAATCCACAAATCCATCAAAGACCGTAAATTGAAATTGAATGAAATAGCAGGTACTCTAAAGGTATCAACTGAACGTATACATCATATCATTTACGAATATTCGGGTATGAGAAAGCTTTTTGCAAAGTGGGTGCCGTGCGAGCTCACTTTGATCAAAAACAATGACGAATTGATGATTCGGAGCAGTGTTTGGAAATGTTAGAGCGTAATAACCCTGAGTTTTTGTATCGATATGTGACAATGGATGAAACATGGCACCATCGTTTTATTTCGAAGTCCAATCGAGAATCATTTTGAAGGACGAAATCGCTGAAAAATGGTCGCATTAGAAGGAAAAGAAAGTGCTGCTTCACTAAGACAATACACCGTGTCACAAGTCAGTGAAATTGATGCCAAAAATGAATGAATTGGGCTTCGAATTGCTTCCACATCTATCGTATTCTACAGATATGGCCGCCAGTAACTATTTCCTGTTCTTTCTCGTTGGAAAGAAATTTTCGTCGTTAGGGTTGCATTTTGACATCTGTCAAACTTTATTGACACGCCAAACATGTTTTTGTGGTAGTTAAATGTCAGGCATTTATGAAAATGGTTCGCTTCACAACCGCACAAAGCGTTAAAACTGTTGAAACCTACTACAAAAATAGTGATTCAAAAGTGGACGAAACGTGGCCACCTCAAATGGCGCTGCTGTCAGTGAAAGTGTAGCCGAAGACCCGAATGTGTCTATTTCTCGACATTCTCAAGAGCTGGGACTTTCTTATGGCACACTATGGTGTATTTTGTACTTGGACTTACACCTGCATCCATATAAAGTGCAGCTAACACATCTTTTATATTTGATATGTTCATGAAAGTTATAAAGATTTCTTGTTCTTTATCAATTTCAATATTAGTTATTTTGAGGTTTGTATTTGAAATTTATTATTTTCGTTAATTTTGTGAACTAATTTAAAGTTCAATTGAAATTTTTCTTTATATAATTTATGGTGATAAAAATTATAATTAAATAATAATTTCAATAAATTTTGGGATTTTTGTGGTTAACTAAACCTAGCGTAGGAGCATACAAAACTAGGTAATGCCTAACGACAAACAGTCTGGGTTTAAAATTTCATATGGCGGTCGTCAGTACGGTGATTTCAAGTGAAAAAAAATTGATTTTTTTTTAAATTTTTTTGGTAAATTTTAGATGTGTTGGTCCGATTCCTTAACAAACAATACTTCTTCAACAGTTGCTTCAATGGAAAATATTTGCCAGATATCTGGAAGTTTTTGATAACTGGGCATGATTATATGCAAAAATGTACTATTTAGAAACTAACGCTTGCTTATGTATGACATATGTATGTATGTATATGTATGTATGTGTAAGCTTGGTCGGATGCAGAAAGGAAACATCGTTAATGCAAAGAGTCTAAACAAAACTGATCGCGTTTTATCAAATTGGTTGACAATAACAGCAAGTGAATTCAATCCACTCAAGAATCCGAAAGTTGAGCAAAGCTGATTTATAATTCAACACGGTGCATCATTGTGCGATACAAGGGAGAGTAAGAAAATCGAAACCATTATATACATACATACATATGTATGTACATAAGTAAACGGCTGAGAGGCGTGAGTTCGGCATTTCATTAAATGGTAAACGTTATTGTGATTCACACTCAGCTCATTTCGTACGAATGACTGGCTAAAAGTGGCGCCGACTAAATAACACAATACTGGCTATGGAATCGCCTATGAATATCGCGTTTTAAACACCACAAAATCGAGAAAGAAAAAATTATAATATTAGTATACACCCATACATTTTCAAATAATTATATGTAGAAATACATATGTACAAACTTTCATATGCACGTATATACAAAGTACAAAACACAGATATCGAATTATACACACAGGCATACATACAAACATACATATGTGGGCAAGTACATAGTACTATGTACTTATTTACTTAGGCACACTGAGCAAACTACTGTTACAAGTGATATTACATTTTTAAGTTCCCTCAGCAGATATTATTTTCTTAAAATTATTATTATTTTTTATTTTTTCCTTGAAAGAATCGATTCAAAGTTTACCCCTCTTGTCCATAGCTTAAACTTTTCCTTGAAAGATGACATTGCAGCAGCTGCACTGGAAATACGCAATGACTTACTAGCGTCCTGACAACGCCGCAGTCGCTGGTTGAGTCGTTTTTATTTGTTTCTGTTTTAAATGATATGTATTTTCCCTTTTTTTTTGTGTATATGTATGTACATATGTATATTATTTTGAACTTTTAAATTTTATTATTTCACTTTCTGGTTATTATTTCTTGTTTCCGTGATATTAGGGAGTTGCCTTTGCACTTTGTGTTTATTTCTCTCGCTATGCAATGGTAGATGCGCACCGCACGATTCACCCACACACAAACAAATGCAACAATACAAATCAGCAGTACACCTCGCCCGCCCCTCGACTTGTGTACAACTACGAGATGGATGAGCCAAAAGTCACTGTTGTCTCGTTGCAACACGCGCTTTTACGTAATTTCTGAATTTCTCTCACTTCTTACTAACTACGTCACGTTGTTTTCATATTGGGCTTTTGCTTTTTTTATTTCACTTTTTTGTTTTTACCCATCGTCGTCGTCGTCTCTCTTGACACGAATCGCATAAATGCACTGCAGTCTGCTAAAAGCCTTCAAAAGTTTTTCAATTTGGGCAGAGCTCAACACTTTGATGATATTTTTTTTATGATTTGGAAAACTAAAAATTAGACTTCCTACTACTGAAGAGAAAGCTGATAGCAAAGATTTGTTAAAAGTTTCGAATTGTAATATTTTGTGAAAATTCTTTGTTTCGCAAAGTAGAATAGAATAGGTTGTGTGCTCAAACGCGCTCCGTGTTTGCCGTCGCCTACGTTGCTGGCTGGTTGGCCTTAGTGTTACTACTATCGTACATACTCTTTTCTATAGGGACACTGAATATGCGTGGGCAGCGCTGGGTGGCTGATCTCTGCTGTTAACTGCTGACGGAGCGAGTGTTGTGATTGTGGCAGTGGTAGGCGATTGCTGCTTACTCGTTTGCTGTGATAAGATAACAAAACTTCTTTTGCCATTTTTCAATTGCCATTGTTGCTGTCGTCAAATCTTAGTTCGTATGTATGTTGTTGTTTGTATGTGAATGCTCGTACAATGTTGTTATTGTTGTTTCCGCCGCTGTGAATTCTTATATACCTTTTCAGCAGAAAGCGTATGTGGTTTATTGTAAATATATTTTCTTTATGTACATAAGACTGAGTAATGGCAGTTCCAGTACCATAGAGGGGTAGCAAGTGACTTGCCTTGATAAGACGATTTCTCCGGCCACAACCACTTGCTGATATTTGCTGATTGCCTAATTACTGAAGTTGGCATTTAAACATTTCAAAATCATCCACACATGGTTAGGTGGTATTGGAAAGGGAAAATGGATGGAGAATTCTTGGTTGTCTTGTCTTGAAGTCTTGATTGTATCAAAGTTTACCTTATTGCTATTATTTAACAATATAAAACTTAAAGGCATCAATTTGTCCAATTCGTATCTGGATATATGTATGTACTATATAATTGTTGGATGGTGTGATTTAAAAAAAAAAAAACCGTATTTAATCTGAAAACATCCGTTAATTTTGAATTTAAAAAGTAAAGTTTGTAAAAAAAAAATAATGTTTATAATGTACTTAAAATTCTGTGCAAATGCAAAAACTTATATCCTAATTCATATTAGGTATGGTAAAAACCATTCCATTAGATTAACAATAATGCAACTTACCGATATATTATCACCGCCAACATCCTCGCTGCTATCTTGATGACCTTCAGTGTCCGCCTGCAGCGCTGTACTGGTGGTGGTGGTGGTAGCAGCTTCGAATAGAGAAGTTGGATCGCCACCAGATTCACGAAATTTTTCCACATCGGACAATAGGCGTTCCAAGTACTCAACATACAGTTGTTCCTGTTCTAACTCTTTTGTTAGTTCAACAATTTTCTGCTTGTGGCGTACTAAGCTAGCACGTACATCTTGCTCCCATGCATCCGATAGTGAGCTTTGTGGAAAGCGTTGCATCCACAATCTTTGAAAATCATTAAATACACTCATTTCACAAGTTTGCTAACACTTGCTTATGTTATATTTGTTTCGTTTCTCTTTTTTCAATATATTTCTTTTATTCACTTTAGCTTTGCAAATCACTCACTTGTAACTTTATGTTTTGAATTCACAATGTCACTGGTTGTTGTTGGCCCTGCATCTTTTCCACGTCGCACTTTGCATCATGCTACAAATATATTTATTTTATATAAGTATTGTAGGTACACACATGCGTTCAGAGTGATATTTGAGACAACATATACGTATACCCTTGGTATCGAGTATTTATGTAGATATGTACAAAATGTGTACGTTTACACACAACATCCACCTATACTGCAATCTGCAACGTGTGCCTCTTAGTACAATGCCTTCAAGGAACCAGCTGCAGCTGTTTTCTATGGAAAATAACGCCCACTTATTCATCATTGACGAGTTGTTGAAAAGTCGTTTTGAATAACCCACAAAGACTAGATAATGCTCTGGGTTTCCAATACAATGAAAATACACAAAACTATCAGTTCTTTAATATCTAAAAATTTTGTCCAAATCGATTGCCCCATTCTAAGCATCCACCCCCACATTTTAAATTAATAATTGAAAATACATGCATACAGTATAAACAGACACAATTTTCTTCACAAAATATCTTGACAAACTATCTTTGATTTACCTATACCTATGTTTTGAAATGCACTTGGAGGAAGAGGTAATTTCCATACTTCCATACACCTTATAAAAACCTCCTATTGAAAACCAGAAGCCATGTATTTTTTTACTTTATTTGTTGTACTAATTATCGTAAAGCGCTTATGTTTGGACTACATATTTTTGTTTTTAGTGGTAAATAGAAAAAAAATTAAAGCCCGAAGTACGACTCAATCGAAATGCAAATTGCCAGCCACGATGAACGGTGGCTCCAATCACCGAATGAACGAACGTTGCTTTTACTTTACGTTTCTTTTCGCCGCATTTTTCTTTGCACACCCTTTTCTAATAAATTTATTCAGAAAACGTACTTAAATTCCACATGTTTTGCACAATTCCACATAAGTTTTCTTATGTTACAAATATCCAAATTATATTTAACACTTTGCAAATCTATTTGGTTGTATAAAAAGCAAATAAAACAATACCGAAAATCAAGGCACTCCCGCAAAATACGCAACTGAATGCATTCGCTTCCGTATTCACTGTTTTGTTGTTGTCTACAATACAGAGTTGCTTCGTAGAGGAGTATCGATCACAGGTGCAAAGACCGGTTGTTAAAAATCGATATTGGCGATACATTTATGTGACATCGGAATAGATATGTAATGTTGAGAAAAAATAAATATCAATTTACATAGGGGTGAAAGGAAAAACTACTATTGATAATTAAATCCTTAAATACAATTCAGTCCGTTTCGAATAATTATTAGTTAAATATTTACTTCTTTTTTTCTTCTAATTATTTAGTCAAAATTTGCATTCAGATGTATTTTTACTTTTTTAAATTTTCGAAACAATATTTTGAACGAGACTAATGAAAAATTCGAACGCATCCGTTTTAAGATCTCACTAAAATTGAACCCAAAAGAAGACGCAGAGTACATTACTCCTCAAGCGACAAAACGACCGCTTATTTCCTTGACACTGCGTTTTTATATTTTTTAAAAAATCCACCTACAAAAGCTACACCTTTTATCTTACTCCCCCCTTCAACGACTAAGTAGGTTGTACCAATATATTTACAAGATCATAAGTACTTCATGGAAGTTCAATACAAACTATTTTATTTATTATTCATTTGTCTTAACATCCTGCTTGACAAAATCCCACAATTAAAAAACACTTAACTGATACACGAATCAGCTGTTTAGCCTTGTTTTTGTGCCAATTCACGTGCCTTGGCGCGTTCCAATTTGGCAATACGTGCCAAACTCTTAGAGCCAAGAATACCACCACCCCAGTGCTTGCGGATTTCATCATGGCGATCGTTGTAGTTGGTCTTAACGGCCTCCAAAATCTTAGCGAAGTTTGCCTTATCATTAGCCTCAACGTTTGTCAGCGCCAATGCTGTGCAGGTCTTACGGCGCACCAACAAACCCAAACGAGCTTTGCCTTTTACGATGCAGTAGGGCACACCCATTTTGCGGCAAAGAGCAGGCAAGAACAGAACCAACTGAAATGTAAGAAAAAGTCGTTAAATTTCACGTACTGTAAAATAGATGTATTTATCGGGAGAAATTGTATATTTTTATATCAGTATGTCAAGCTTCCACAGCTAATTATTGTTCTGCACAATAACTTCAGTTGAAGAAATTCAAGTTAACATCATTTGTAATACTGTCCCTTTCTACAAGTTTTTAGAACTCACCTCCAATGGGTCAACATCGTGAGCGATGACAACTAATTGAGCCTTTTTCTGCTCAACCAATTTGGTTACAGTGTTTGTGCCTGAACGAACGAAAGATGGCTTCTTCTTGGGTTGCACATCCTTACCCTTAGCTTTGGCTTCAGCAAGTTTCTTCAAACGTTGCTTCTTAGCCAAAGCAGACTCTGGGCGGTATTTTTCCAATAGTTTGAACATCTTAACAGCTGTAGTTTTGTCCAATGTTTGAGTGAACTGATGAATTGGTGGTGGCACCTTCAAACGCTTCTGTAATACAGCCTTTTGGCGCTGAACACGAATGTATTTTGGCCATTTAACGAAACGGGACAAATCACGTTTGGGTTGGACATTTTGGCCTAAAAGTTATAAAGCAAAACATTAACTTCAATCAACTGAAATAAGAGCAAAAAAAGAAAGAAAAAAAAACTCACCAATGCCAAAGTTCTTTGGACGTTTCTCAAAGAGTTGGTTTACAACTTTCTTAACAAGAGGTTTCTTCACGGCCAATGGAGCTGGTGCTACCTTCTTGGTAACTGGCTTCTTCTTTGGCCTAGGCTGAAAGAGGAGAAAAATAATTATTAGACTTGCAATGTCAGCAAACGAACACAATAATAAACACTTTAGTCACACAAAATTTTTTAATACTTTCATAAATTAGAGTTTATATACACGTAAATAATTCACTTCACGTAACGATTTACCTTCTTTACGACCATATTGGATTGTTTTTATTAACGCGATGTAATTGAAAAAAGCAGATTTTAATAGCGGCCCGAAATAAGAGCTGCTTATACGTCCGCCTGTCAATAAGGTAAAGGAATCGAGCCAGCGGAAATCGTGTCGATGTCAAAGAAATGTCAAATAAAGTATTTCGAGGCGACATCTGCCGTCTAACGATTGGAACATGTTCCTGACAGAGAAAATTGGTTTTCAGATAAGCAAAAAATGTAAATAAATAAGAAGTGAAAAGAATGTGAACTGTTAAGGGAAGTGGCACACGTCAAGGACATAAAATAATTAAATCATTTTGCATTCTTTGGCAGAGTACAATATCACAATTTGTGAATGTTTGGTATATTTAATTGGAAACAATAGAAAATCGATCCGAAAACTAGATGGCGCTAAAATCATTTAAGATCACTTTGACAGTTTTTCTCTTACTCTCCTCCGTACATCTCTTTTGACAGTATTCGTATAATTTTAATTAGGATCAATTGATTTGCTCTGCTTATGTACTGATTTAGTTGCAATAAAATGTTCTTTATAAAAATATACATATTTGTAGTAGTTTGTAAGTGAAATATAAGTGCAAATAGATAGTATCTAATGTAATTTCAAAACTTTCAGTAGCACAAATATGATGGTTTTCGTGTGCAGGTGAATGCAGTGCCACCATTTTTATTTTTCGTGTTTATTTTGTGATCGACATTTGGTGTTTGATTTGAGAGCAGATATACCGAATGCCTGAATTAACGCTCTGGATTCTTTTTGATTCACAAATTGTGAAATTTCTAACATAAAAGTTTGTGTGTAGTGATTTTGTTATGCGGGGGTGAAATTCATAATAAATATTTCGGCTTTTTGCGGTTGCTGGTGGTAATGGCTGGTCATGGTTGCATTGGTGTCGGTGGGGGTGGTGGTGGCGTCGGGGTTGGAAATAGTGTGGGCGTAACAAGTGGTAACGCTGGAAGTGCGGGTGGCTCAAATTCAGGCTCGACCACCCATGCCGTGGTTGTATGGGAATATGAATTTGGGTCTGGCAAATGGTTGCCTTATAGTCCAGGTAATTAAACAACTTTAGATTTATTTGTACTTATTAAACAAGTTTTTGCATTATAGATGTATCTCAGCATTTGGAGCGTGCGCATGCTAAAAAGCTAACACGAGTACTTTTGAGTGATGCTGATCCGCAACTTGAGCAATATTATGTTAATATACGTACCATGACCCAAGAGTTGGAAGAAGATTCTGCTTTTTCAACTATCAATGTTCGACGCATGTTTTATGCACCCAGTTCGCCGCCTGGCAAGGGTACCAAATGGGAGCGGTTGGGTAGCACAGGTCCAGGTGATTGGCACCCGTTCAATATGCATTTACAATGTGTAATCGAGGATGCCTGGTCTAAGGTAAACTTCTGAACTAAATATATCTTCGAAAAATCTATATAATTAATTTTTAAGGGAGAACAACGATTGGATTTGTGCAATACAAGATACGGTGCACCATACATAATTAATTTTTGTAACTTAACACAAATACGCCAGCCGAATGGACCGATACGTAGCATTCGTCGTACGCAGCAGGCACCCTACCCTCTTGTCAAATTAACCCCACAACAAGCACAGCAGCTAAATGGTGACATATTTAGATTATCCTTAAGGTTCAAAACATCTAATTTTATATATTTTTACAGTAAATTTCTATAACGATTTTTGTGCAAAACGAAATAACACATTACCCAAATCATCTGCCAAAATGACTGACTCAAAACAATTACAACAACGCATAACATCGCATACTAATGGTCTACCAACGAATTCGATGTCACATGTAAGTCGGCAACCTCAGCCGCTACCTCCAATGGCATCGGTATCCAGTCAACATCTACCAAATGCCCATCATCAGCAACAACAACTTCACCATATTCAGAACAACTCTCATCTGCAAACAAATGCGCATGTCCATTCACAACATCGCAACAAATCTCATAAAAAGAATGGAGAAATTTCCACTACAAATTTGCGTCATATCCTAAATAATCTCAACATATTTGGCAGCAGTACAAAGAGTAGCAACCCGCATTTGAATAATAATGCCAGTATGAATCATATCGGACATAACCCCATCGCTTCATCATCGAATCACCTAACTTTACAATTTTCGCATTCGAAAACTCCATTAACAGCCTCAATGAAAAGCCAACATAGTCGTTGTTCTGATGGCTCCTTACAGTCTCAGCGCAGTAGTCGCTTAAGTTCCCATCGGTCTCGTTCGCGCACACGCATTTCGGATACAGACACAAACAGTATGAAATCCAATAGACGTCCGAGTGTAGACACCGTATCCACTTATCTATCGCACGAAAGCAAAGAAAGCCTGCGTAGTCGCAATTTTGCTATATCTGTTAACGATTTGTTGGACTGTTCGTTAGGAAGCGATGAGGTTTTTGTGCCATCGTTGCCGCCCTCCTCTCTTGGTGAGCGCGCACCTGCTCCACCACCATTACCACACCATGTGAGCTCACTGAATTTAGCACCACCAGTTGGTACTGCCGGCGGCTCTGTAACAGTTGTTGCCACGCTACATAACACTTCAAAATCGCATCAATCCCAACAACACCTACTGTCATCTACCCAACAGTCGGCTATTGCTGGCTCCATTGTTGGCGTAGATCCTGCGAGCGATATGATATCGAGATTTGTTAAGGTAGCAGAGCCCCCGGTGTGGCCCAATGCGCAACCATGTCCGATGTGCATGGAAGAGCTAATACAAAACGCACAGAATCCAACTATAGCGTTGACACGCTGTCAGCACTTAATGCATTTACAATGTCTAAATGGCATGATCATTGCGCAGCAGGGTGAAATGTCAAAGGTTAGTTGAATTAGATTGTGCGTTGAATTTATTGTGTTTAAATATTTATTTTTCCATTTTAGAATCTTTTTATTGAGTGCCCAGTGTGTGGCATTGTTTATGGCGAAAAAGTCGGTAATCAGCCGAATGGTACTATGTCGTGGAGTATCATTAGTAAAAATTTGCCTGGCCATGAAGGTCAGAATACCATACAAATTGTTTATGAGTAAGCATTAAATTACAGTTTAATATGTTTTTATTGCAATTTATGACCTTTTGAAATATATTTTTATAGCATTGCATCTGGTGTACAAACCGAGGAGCATCCACATCCAGGCCGTGCATTCTTCGCTGTGGGTTTTCCTCGCGTCTGCTACTTACCTGACTGCCCGCTTGGACGCAAGGTGTTGCGTTTCCTTAAAATTGCCTTTGATAGGCGGCTCCTATTCTCCATTGGTCGTTCGGTAACCACAGGTCGGGAAGATGTTGTCATTTGGAATAGTGTTGATCACAAAACTCAATTCAATATGTTCCCAGATCCGACGTATTTACAGCGTTGTATGCAACAATTAGTGCACTTGGGTGTCACCGATTAAAACATGAAAAGCCGTATGTTCGGCAGTGTTTATAACATACAAATAACATTTTATGACCGCCAACCAGAAAAGTATAAAATGAAAAAAAAAAAAATGAAAACAAGATTGATCTTAATTACTTAGTCAAAAATTGCAAATAATTTAAAATTTTGAAAATACATATACTTAAAAGTAAGCTTGTTACAGCTTCGTTGAGTTTTTGTTTATTTATTTTTTTTTCAAATTGAAAGGACCTATTTCGAGAATCTCTCTTTAATAATTATATGCAATTATGTTTATCCCATTTTTGGGAATATAAATTTAAAAATTAAATTTTTTACTTATAAATTTGGCGGTCCGAAAAGTCTATTTTAACATGTGTTTTTACGCTACCCCAACAGCAACATGCTTAGATATTTTTTTTATTATTATTTTTATTTAATTAAGTGTGCAATTGGAAAGTGCTTCAAGTAAAATTGCGTTCGAGTTGCTCGAACGTTAAACACCCAAGTGACTATTTTGTTGCGGCCGCTGTTAACTACGTGTTTTAATGCGTGATAGTTGACGAATTGTAACAAAAACGCATATTTTTTATATAAGCTTTAAAAGTGTAGTTTTTTAATAATTGACGAAACTTCCTTGAATGTTCTTCCATTTATTTTCTAGTAATTTTAAGTAGTTTTATTCTCATATATATGTATATATATAGCATATATATTCAACTTCATTATGAAACAAATAATGCATATACATTTATAGCAAATTGATTTGCATACATTTTATAGCAAGTAAGCAATATAAAGTATGATATTAAATATAGGCAAAAGTTGATGGAAATTGTGTGCCACTTTAGACTTACAAACATACATACTTATGTATAACGGCAAGTTAATAAATAAATGTATTTACATTCCTTATAAAGTTCACTTTATAGTGCGATAGTAACATTTTTAGCAATCGCATACCCCAATATTTTCATAATTTTGTAATGAATGAATGGTGCATCATGAACCATGACGATATGCAACGCTAAAAATTCACTATCGCTTATCTCAAGTATTGCCAAACAAATAAGTTTTCTTTTAATCATTAGACTAGTTTTAATTTTGAGTTGTTAAGAATCTCATTCTCCTTTATAGGTGTAAAATAAAATAAATTTTGTGATTTTACTGCATGATTTTTATCGTTTAGGATTTAGTAGGATCTTTAAAAAATGTATATGTTTTAAAAAAAATATTACATACATTTATATGAAAATGTGTATGTAAAAGGATTGCAAGTGGAACTGACTAGTTAGTTTTATTAAGAAATATATATATATATATATGTAGACATAATTTCATAATGTAATCTTAAGCGTAGCTTTCAGTTTGCAAATAAAGCATTTTTATATGACAAATTCGATTTTAAAAATACATACATACATAATTTGATAAAATAAACTTTTCATGAGAAAAAATAGTTACTGCTAAATTTTGTATTGATTTTTTTTTTCCAAATATAAATATACATTTCTCAGACAATTAATGCCTGAATGTATGCAGGATTGCAAAATCTCACAAACCCAATATTAAGTAAAAATAACGGCTAAATATTAGCGCACTTAATAGTTGTTGGCTGGTAATGAATTGAATATTACAACAACATTTCGAGGTTCCCTATTTTTAAAAAGAAAAAAACATAGAAAATTCAAATTTAATGGAGAATGTTTATTTACATTCGAAAGAACATTCTTTGGCATATATTTTTTGAAGATTATCTCTTTCAAATGTTGGCCGCGGCTATGTCTCAGACGGGCCATCCATTGAGTCCAATTTTCGATGACTCGTTCGAGCATTGCGACTGGTAACTGGCGAATGACAGGCTTAAAGTTTTGCTCCAATGCTTGAATCGAAGCGGAATTGTCCGCATAGATTTTAGACTTTACATATTCCCACAGGAAAAAGTTTAACGGTATGATATCATACAATCTTGGTGGCCAATCGACCGGCCCAAAACATGAAATTATCTGCTCACTGAAGTGTTCTCTCAATAAATCCATTGATTGATGCGATGTGTGGGAAGTGGCGCCGTCCTTTTGAAAAGAAATGTGGAGATCATGAGCTTCAATTTCAGGCATATAGTCGGTTATTAAACATGGACCGATGATTCCACCGGCCCACAAACCTCACCAAACTGTTGTTTTTTTTGGATGAAATGGCAGCTTTTGAATCTTTCCAGGTTGCTCTTCGTTCCAAATGCGTAAATTTTGCTTGTTTACGTACCCATTGAGCCAGAAATGGATCTCATCGTTGAACAAAATTTGGCTCGAAAGCGTCGGATCTTTTTGGAATTTTTCAAGAGCCCATAGAGCTAAGCGATGTCACACTCTTAGTTAGGGTCGCTATATTTTCTTCACTGCGTGCTGGACGTGGTCTATTCGGTCGATTATTATCTAATAATGAATGCTGGGTCTCAAGATGGGTGATGGTGTTGTGAATAGTACGCTCAATAAGCCGATTACGTTGACCATAAGTTGAGCGAAGCGCTCGAAACACATTCTTTACAGAACGTGAATTTTCGTAATAAAATTCAATGATTTGTAAAAGTTGTTCAGGCGTAAGTCTTTCCATGATGAAATGCCAAACACTACTGAAAAAAATAACATGACAGCTTGACACGAATCACCCGTGATCTGTCAAAAAATGGTATTGAAAAAAGTATCTCTACTTGGATCACCCTTTATAAAATTAAAGAACAATTTTTTCTAATTGCGATCGCCTCTCTGCAGGTAATGACATGTCCTCCGCGTGTATTTCTGTCTTAAAATACAAACTCCAATTATATATATGTGAGACAACAAGAAATTTCAAACGAAAATGTTAGAATCTGCAATTGTTAGTAGTAAAGACCTCAGGCTTGTCAGGTATTTATGCGGACTCAAACAACTAATACATGACACGTTGCTGCAAAGGCTCCAAACTTTCTTACACTCTCTTCTTCACACACATGTGAGGACACACGTAATTAGTTCAGAAACGAGTCACCCATCCAGACCATAAGACCATAAGTCTTCAGTCAATACTATCTGTATTTACTATATCTTTGGTTGCTACGTCATCAACCGACTTCTCAACTCTATAATTTACCGTTTTCTGAACTTTCTTTTAGACAAAATCCGTACATAATCTTTTATTTCAATGGGAAAGCGCCACTGCCCAGAAGTTTGCCGTTTATGTAAAGAGAGAGTTGAAAATGTCAATATTCAAGAAATATCAAAGTCTCCGGAGTGTATGTTAGAAATGAGGAGCTTGTGAATGGTAATCGCCTATCGCTTACTAACTGATTTTTTTCGAGCTCCTGCAATTTGTGATATTCGTCGTGATTTCTAAAAAAAAACAGCGACTGCTGAATTTTTGTGAGGAGCCTTTTATTTCCTGTCGGAAATACTCTCACCAGTTTCGCATTCCCTTCCGAGGTCTGGCTAGGCTTCGAACTCATGATCCACATGATGGTAGGTAGTCTGCGCTGCTATGCTGTTATGGCAAATTGGCGCTTTATAGCCGTTAAAGCAATTTTCGAACGAACTCCTCCTTACTTACTGTGGTGTGAAGCTTGTTGTGTTTCCAACAAATTGAGGGACCTATGTTTTTTAGAAACATCGTCAATGGGTAGAGGATGATAGAACTCGCTAGGACATTTGGCCTGACGCACCAAAGAAGGGGGATTTAGTAAAACTCAAAAGTCGCGACTTTGGTAAGTTCTGATTGTAAATGTTTGTGTAACGATCTCAATACTCATTTCGTCAGCATTGACTCCATCGACTCTCTTTTCTGCAACAAAAACTACTTTCTGAGAGTTTTAGATTTATCGCTTTTCCTTCAGGCGCGCCCCTCGGTCAGTTGGGCGGGAGGTGGATAAGGCTGGATTCGTCATCAGAAAAAGAGGGAAAATTTTGCTTTTTTTGGGAAGTTACAGAGTCCAAATATCCAATATATTCTAAATTTAACTTTGTTCTTGATGTATTGTTGGAAAAAATCAATGGACATCACTTATACCGTGGGCTGAGCAGGATATTGAAAAACGAAGTACTCTATCATCGAACGAATACCATCGTTTATCATCGTTTGAACGACAATAACTGGTTCTGAGTATTTTCAATAGTCTGAGGTTGCGATAAGGAAGTGGATCAGAAGTGATTAAATGATTTTTATTTTTAATTATTTTTTTAAGTATTTAACTTTTATTTATTTAACCAACTTATATTTTTTATATAACTGCAAAATAATGGAATTTTTGTGTGCCAAAAAAAAAAAAAAAGAACAAATTGTAAAATTGCATTTCGCTTTTTCCTCGTAACAAAGTTGTTATTACCGAATATGAGGCGATGAAGTACGAGTATTAAGAGTTGCAGCAGTATTAAACGCTTTAAAATTGCTATCCCAGCAACAATATCTGTTGTGTAAGTTCATTTAAATGTTTTTTTTTTTCAGTAAATAAATCAGCAGATATATGCGTATGTATGTATATATGAACAAATATATCACATATTTTATATTTATATATGTAAATACATATATACAAGTAACCCATGAGTACCCATGTACACTTGTACGCATCTCTATGTGATCGATACGTGTTTTCCCCACAATCGTAGGGCGGTGACGTCATTGGCATACATAACTCATCAATGTGCCCACCACACAATACAAGGACACATTTAGGACGTGACAATGTGACATTACCAATTTTGGCATGAATAAGGTTTTTGCAGTTTTTTTTTCCAGCCACATTTAGTTGGTCAAATTCCCTTGAGACAGTTGTTATTTTTACCTGTTTGCATTAAGTGCAGTTTGAAGATTTCAATGCCTCTTCCTTCTACTTTTTTAAGCTTAGTTTTTTTTAGTTTTAACAAAAACAACTCAGGTATTATGCTTATAAGGAGTCTCAGCACTACATATACACATATGTAACATATGTACATACGCGTGTGAAATACAGTAATGTGAAAAACTGAAAAGAGTTTGTATTTGAAAATTCCAATACTAAATAAGAACAATCCTAACTTCTAAGTAAATGTGTACGAATGCAAAGGGTTATTCATTTTGGGGGTTTCAAAATAAATGTAAATGAGATAAATTAAAAACGTTTTTTTCATGAAATTCCTCCTTTTATTATAAAGTTTTAGCCTTGACATTATATGTGAATCATTCAAATTACTACCCTGTCAATTTAAACAAACTTCGATCCGTTTGAGGTAATTTTCGAGCACTTTTTGGCACATATTGGGTGGTATCTCAGCCATAACTAGACGAATGCTGGGTTTTGAGAGCTCAAGAGTTAAAGGTTTATTCGCATAAGCACAATCTATCGCGCTTCAATTCAATTCAATTTAATTCCAGGCCAAAAAAATGTCGGTTATCCTACGATCATAACGTTCCGAATTGACAGTGACAGTCTCGTCGTTATCGTTTTCAAAGAAGTAAGGACCAATCACACTTCCGGACAAAAGTACGCACCAGAGAGTACATTTCTTTTTGGGTGTAATGGCCTTTTTTCGATTATTTGAGGATTCTTGGAGCGACAATTTTGCTTATTCACATATCCACCAAGTTGGAATTATGCCTCGTCGCCGAAGAAAATTTTGTTGGAAAAATCGAGGTCTACTACTTGCGAATTCAATGAATTCTCATAAATGTCTGGCTTTCAGCTCAAACAAAACACGTTTGGTTTGACTGTTAAGTTTGACAGATGTCAAAATACAGTCCTGCACTTTCAAATGCACTAAGTGGATAGCCCTTTACAATATATATATATATATATATATATATATATATATATATATATATTCAGTGTCAATAATATATTGCGTAGATAAATAGTTTAATCCAAATGTAGTAGATACTTGCACTGCCTTCAATGTAACATATGTATGTATATTATATATACTTATATATATATATATATTATCTATTATCTACGCAATATATTATTGACACTGAATAATGGCAATAGTGACATTTGACAGCCAATATCGTATATTGAAAGACTACTAGCACAGTAACCCTGTAGGAAATTTTTTTATAAAACTAATATTAGTATTGTTGATATAGAATCGATCTGAATATAAGTTTTCTAAGTTTTCTTTGATTCATATGAGGAATATGTCATATAGACCATTATGTTTTCTTTCAAACCTGCATGGCTATTAGAACTTAAGTGTGTTCTGCCAAATACACAAGTATGGTTCCATGATCTGCTCCAATTATCGTTGGATACACTAACAGCTTCGATACTATATGAGCTTTCAGACAAAGTGACCTTTTTCCGTGTGACTTCTTTCTTTCTTCTGGCGCATGCCGATGATATTGCCTTCCGCTTTCTCCAGGCTGGACAAAGAAGCGAAACGAATGGGTCTGTTAGTGAATGACGACTAGACGAGACATCTCCTCCCACCAAACACACAGTCAGCACATTAACGTCTTGTCTCCCACGTCACTATGCTAGTTCTCATTGAAAGTAAAGTCCTCTCTCGACTAACAAGAATCAAACTCTAAGGCGGAGTAAGTAGGGAATAGGGCACACTTACACTTTTTTTTTAAAGATTCAAGTGGACAAGAATATGACTTCATTTGGTGACCTTAATTGGACAGCGAGCCGCGAGGAGAAAAAACTATTGGCACACTATTGTTGAATCGGCTATAATCGCGTAAGCGGCGCCCATGAAAATCGAGAAGAAGAGGAATATATATTTTCAACAATATAGCCCAACTTGTCCTCTTCAGCCACATAATTGAGGTTTTACATTTAATTTGTGATGATGTAGAGAATCTTAGAGGTTGCAACTATCATTCACTGCACAGTTATATAAGTAGTTAAAGATAGAGCTTATTGTGAAGGAGTTAAAAATATTGTCAAGTTATAATGAAATGCAGACATGCAAATATGGATAGTAGGTATCTTCAAGGCGCTCCAAATAGACGTTGGTTTCTGTGATGACCTCTTTATTCGATTCGAATTTCGGCCATTTCTTTAGGTTTGGAAACAAGAATAGTCGCGGGGGACTGTGCGGGATGGGGTAGCAGTACATAGCCCAGTTTATGAATTTTCGCCATGGTCAGCACTTTTTTCTACTAAAGCGTTTTTTCTGCATCAAATCAATATCGAATCTGTCCAAAATCTCTGGATAATATTTGTCGGGGATCGTTTTATCATTTTTAAGCCAATTGATGTGAATGAAACCTTGCTGGCAAACAGACCTACCTTGGCTTTGCTTGGTGCACATTCATCCGGAGAAACCTACTGTTTTTATTTTTCTCCGGTGTGGTGTTGAAGTGGTTACAAGGTTGCGCTTATGGCTGTGTGTAAGAGAAGTTGCGGCATCCATCGCCCGGATAGCTTTTTCATGTCCAAATATTCATGTAAAATCTGATGTACCTTCTCAGCTGAGATGCCTATAGCTTCAACTACAGCACGCACTTTTATTTTCCGATTATCGAAAATCATTCCATGGATTTTATCGACGATTTCTGCCCTGATGATCTCTTTTGAGCGACCTGAACGTTCGGCATCATTTGTACTGGTACGACCACAATGGATCTCAGTAAACCACTTCTTAACTATTGAAATTGATGACGCAGAGTCCTATAGTATCTATCAAATCTTTTCTTTTCTTCGATGATGGTTGTTTTACGCAAAAAAGGATTCTTAATGAGCAGTTGAAGCCCATTTCAATGGCTTTCCTTCTGCTTTTAATGGCTGTCAAACACAAGCTAAATGGCGCATCGGCCTCAAAATTTTACAGTAGTCTGTTAATCGATAATAGTTGACGGGAAGAGTGTCGTATTTACAGTAACGGCGCGGCAAATTCAAAAAGTCACTGACTTATCAAATAGCCCCCGTACTGCTACCACTTGCTGTTGTAATATGCTTTCTATGCCATGCAGTATTACTGTATGTTCAACGATAGCTTTCCTTACAGGCTATTTTAATGCTGTCCGTAAAGTAGTCTCACAAACATCAATAGTGTGACAATAAAGAGTACACAAATAGATGTACATATAAGTATATATGCATAAGTAAGTATGTGCACAAATCAATGCAAAAAACTAGCAGTTTTTGGTTTTCCGATCGCACCAAAATTAGTCCTTGCTGGCCCTGAAATAGTAACTTTATAAGTTTTTTTTACGCTTTTTTCCCATTTTAATGTGTGCATTTTTAACTTTGAGTCGTTGTTGTTATACAAATACTGGTTATGCATTGTTGGAAAAGTACAATAATATGACATAAAGCCCAATGAATTGTGATTTCAATACGCATATTAATCACACACGAAAAGATCGATATTACAAAATTTGTAAAAATAAAATGAAATGCAAAAATTAATTTTTTTTATTTTTTTTTTTTTTTTTTTTTTTAAATAACTACTCGTCAATTGATGACTTAAAAACCTTTTTTTATCAGGATAATTTTGAAACTATTTTAAATGTAAGTTTTATTGTCTTTTTTATTTACCTTTTTCTTTAAACAAGTTGTTGTTGCGCCGGTTGGCTGAATCCCGACTAAGAGTAGGAAAGCCTAGTCTAAGACGTCGAGGTCATCTAACGGGAGATCCAGGAAAAGAGCTGTTTCGACTGGTTCGAACAAGAAATAGAGGTGTGCTAGATGATTTGGTTTTAGAGGACATGATAAGAGGTTGTTAGTGTAATGCGCGGACTCAATGCATGCAGGACATAGGTTGACGAATTCAGTCGACTTCAATATTCAGAACTTAATTGTGCTCCGGTGTTTCGAAGCAGCTCGAACGCTTGGTCTGCAATAGGTGATGGTTAGGTTCCAAGAAGGCCTTTCATGGGAGGAGAGCTTACGAAGATGTTGACGGACACTCTGTGAATGGCGTTTAGAGCCTGTCGGTATACCGTACTGTTCAGCGATACTGTTCTGAATTAGTGTCTGGAGTCTTTAAAGTGAGTACTACCTTATTGATGTGCTGTGGTGGAGGGGTTGGTTCGAATAAATGTTTGCAGGCATGGTCCTGATGACCTAACACCGTTTACAACATCAGATTATTTTAGTCTTAATTAATAGACGTCGATGGCGCGAATGAGAAGAAATTAATCACGCCTGAGGAAACTCATTCTGAAAGGAAAAAACAGATTTTGGTTTTGAAAAGTAGGTTCCTGTTGTAATGTTTTTACATCAATTTTTTCTTCTGCATAATATTTTTTTCACTTGTAAATATCTAACATATAATTCAATCCTGCGCCGTCTTTATAAGAATTTGATTTTTTAAATTTATTTAAAAAAAAAGTTTAAAACCATATTAAGAACTACTACGTGGAAACTAAAGGCAAGGAGGGTAGAGGTAGTTCCTGGTGTATACCACGGCTGGTCACCGAAGGGGGGAGAAGGTAAAAACTTGTAAAAGAAAAAAAAATGGATCCCGTAGTATAGTAACGTTCTCTTACGTGCGGTATTGTGAAGGCAAATCCCACGATAATTGGTCCTCCATTTTATTGTCTGGGTAGAGCATTCCACACTTTGTCAGTTCTTCGCCGCCATAATGAAAAATAGCACAGCTGGTAATATATCAGTACCCGCCGCTTTATTGCTCTGCAGGCGGGCAGTTGCTATTTGAATTGCATCGTAGTCGGATAATGGAACGTCTATTACGTCATCTTCGATTTATGACCCGGCTTCATCTTCTCCAGATATTGTAGTTTCACTGCCATTCAGCAGACTGCAGAAGTGTTCCCTTCAAAAATTCAATACGCTCTAGACATCGATCGCTATATTACCTACTTAGTTTCTACATGAGTTCTGCTTCAATTTCATTAAAACCAACTTTTCACTTTTCGATCTTAAAGTATATTTTAGGACTTTTCACAGTAAATTTGATGCTTTCCACAGTTGGAATCAACTCGTTATTTCCTATGGCCTTTTGTGCCAGCAGTCAAAGCCTTCCAAATCTTGCTGAGTTCATGTAATGCCATGAAATTTGCTAGCAACAAAATTCTACAAATTACAACAATTAAAATATAACATTTTTCAATTAACTTCAAATAAAAAAACCCAGTTTATTGCTGCTATCACTGCTGCATTTACAACATTTTCACAAAGCAATATTTTGCTTTTATTGACTGCTTCCTCTGGAGGTTAGCCTGTTTACGCCTAAAAAATACAAGCTCCCCGCTCTCGCGTCCAGCAGCTTAACCTGGGCTTAACATGTAATTGTGCATGTAGTGTTTTATTGTATGTATGTTATGATGGTGGTGTTCGAGTTCGATGCTGATTCTACTTATTGATTCACACTATTGACTATGTGATATGATTGGACTGGTGATTTCAGTGTCTAAAGTGATATTGTGATGATAATTTCAATTGCAACATTCAGTTCATCGTGTTAACTCGATAACGGCGGTTGTGTGGTTTCGCTCTCCTTACATACATAAATTCTAGCACAGAAAGGTGTTTCAATATTTGTAGAATCAACGATTTTGAAAAACTTTACATTACCGTTAATTGCATATTGCTGGCTGAAAAGAAAAAATAAATAAATAGTAAACTCTTTTACAAAAAAAAAACGTTTAAGGTTGTGGGCTCACGAGCGGCCTGTCCACACAAGTCGGTGACTAGGTGTGCGTCGAAAAATTGTTTAATGAAATAAATACTTTTTTAACTACAATTTTTGGAAATAAATTGCGAATAGACATATATGTAACTTTGAATTTGAATATTTAAAAAAATAATTTTAAATTCAACAAAAAGATTTTAATTTTTTCCAACATTAGCTCATCGCCCTATAACATTTGATATTCGCCGGTAAGACACCGAGTTTGTGGTGAGGCACTTGTGTTTGTTCACAAAAACCACAAATCAATCAACATACATATTTACATATATAAATTTTTTTTTGCGCTTAGCTAAACCGCCGCTTCACTGGACTTCAAGATATTTATATTGCACACTCATTCATACACATGTATCGTTAAGGTGCATGCCTATTTTGTTTCTTGTCGCCACAATTATTATTGTTGTAATTCATTTGTCGTTGCTGTTGTGGCTGCCGCGTCCCAACATACCATATTGCATTTGTGTGTAATTTTATATTACCGTAAATTGTGCTAAAAACGCGCTCTGTTCACAGTATTCAATTATTTATAACATTATTTTCTACTTTTTGCTTCCCCTAATATTCGTACTTCCACGTATGGTTGTATATTCTTATGCTTGATAATGATTAATTTCAAACCATAAGATTTGTGTTTTTATACGTTTTTCTCGACTTGTTGTTGTACATAAAGATCTCGCTCAATTGGATTTTCGTGAAGTCACCACATTCAGCAGCTGATATTTGAAGTTTGAGGCAGAGGAGCAAATCAAAGGTGAGTGTATTACCAAAAATGGAAAGAAATATTAAAAAATAAATTAAACAGAAAATAATAGAAATTAAGATATAGCCGCTAAGGAAAATAACTGAAATTATCAGGGCTGCAGTAAAATCCGAATTAAATCGGAATCTGCATTAAATCCGATCGGAATTTAGTGGTTTCGCAAATTCAGTGCTGTATTTTGACATTTGTCAAATTTAACTGTCAAACCAAACAGTTCGATTCCTGGCAGAAGTCTGATGAGGAGATGTGGTGATCTCCGAAACAGCTGTCACTTCTACCAATTTTTCTTTGTTGTATAACAAAATATTAAATCAGAAATAATTCTTCTAACAAAAAAGGCCTTTGAATACAGTTCATTTACTCATAACCAAAAACAATTACAAGCCGCATTAAACAATCCAAACAAAGTCAGGCATTTATGAAAATGCATCTCTTAACAACCGCACAACGCGTTGAAATTGTCGAAATCTACTAAAAATATGGTGATCATGTGCTTTAAGAGCACAGTTGGTAAAATTTTAAAGAAATTTGAAGAAACTAGATCGGTTACAGATATTGCGTCATCGTTTTGCTTGTTCCATCTCAAGTTCCCCTTCTGTAAGTGAAAGTGTAGAAGAAGACCCGAATGTGTATATTTCCCGACATTCTCAAGAGCTGAGACTTTCTTACGGCACATTGTGGTGTATTTAGCACTTGAACTTAGACCTATATTCGCTTAAAGTCCAGCACCATGAACATCTCTTCTACTGTTTGTCATACATATTTGCCGTTTGACATTAATGAACCTTGTATTATTGACAAAAAAAGATAAATTTCGTGAGCCAATAGTATTTTTTTTAATAATATTATGGCAATAAATTAGAATTAATGCTGATTTTTGAGAATAAAACATAAATACTTGAAATCGAGGTGGAGTTTTACTTCAAATTTACATACATATGTATGTATGTTGGTTTTTTATGAACACGAAGTAACATGTATACCAAAACAGCATAAAAATATTAAGAATTAATGACGCTCGTGCCAGTATTAAAATGGATATTAATAAAAAAAATTCCACTCAAAAAACTTTAATACCATACACACGAAAAAAGATGTATATAAAACGAGGGTTGTTTGATAAGTCAGTGTCTTTTTAAATAAAATATATATTTTTTTGGCAAATAATAATTTTATTTCTCAACACAGTCTCCTTTTAGTTCTATACATTTAGTCCAGCGTTTTTTAAATTTTTATATTCCTTCCAAATACGAATAGTAGGTTTCTTCAAGGTCCTCAAAATAGGCGTTGGTTTCTGTGATAACCTCTTTATTCGATTCGAATCTCTTACCGCCCAACCATTTGTTCAGGTTTCAAACAAGAAATAGTCGCAGAGGGCATAATCTGGAGAGTATGCTAGATAAAAGTTCTTAGCCCAATTTATGAGTTTTTGCTATGGTGACTATACACGTGGCACCCGAGCATTGGTTCTGATGCAACAGCACTTTTTTCGCCAAATAAAATTGTTTCGGCTTCAAAACAATATCGAATCAATCCAAAAGCTCTTAATAATATTCGCTGGGGTCGTTTAATCTTTTCAAGGTGTCCATGACCTTGTTGCCATGACAGATCCACCTTGGCCTTCTTTGGTGCATGTTCTCCCGGAGAAACCTACTGTCTTGATTGTTCTTTTATCTCTGGTGTGGTGTGGTGGATCTATGTTTTGTTTACAGTAACAAAATGGCGCAAAAATTCGTTTGCATTGCGGTTGAACATCGCCAAGCACACCGCAGAAAATTCCCCTAATTAGGCTTCGGGGAATATTGTAGGAGTGACAGCCCTTGGCCGCATAAAAATCCGGGTCGTTCTGGTATAAAGACTTGCTAGAACTATTGGATTTTAGTCGCCTCTTACGACAGGCATGCCTTACCGTGCGTAAGTTCTTGAACCCCTAACCCGCAGGGGGCCTTTGAAGTGGGTACACGGTTGCGCTTATGGTCTTGTGTGAGCAATCGCGGAAACCATCGCGCGGATGCTTTTTTCATGTCCAAATATTCATGTGAAATGTGAAACACCCTCTCAGTTGCGATGCTAACAACCTCAGCCACCTCACGCACTTTTATTCTCCGATCTTTCAACAATATTCCATTCATTTTATCGATGATTTCTGGCGTGACAATCTGGTTTTGGCAACCTGGACGTTCGGAGACTTTTGTACTGGTATGACCGCTACGGATCTCAGTAAACCACTTCTTAGCCATTGAAATTTATGGTGCATAGTCCCATAGTTCCTTGGTTTCGGTGATGGTTATTTCAAATCCAAAAATTTACTGTCTTATCAAGCAGCCATCGCATGTAAGTACGTATGTTATAATACTTTTGAAAAATTAATTTATTCAAGTTCAAATCGGTATGCATTGGTAGCTCTTTAGATTCGAATCTAACTGCAGGCAAATTCATTTTTATTTTTAGTTTTATTTTTATTATAATCTTTGGTGAAGTGGTATTTCAACATACATAAATGAATTAGTTTTTAACTAGTATGAAACTAATGAAGAGTCGGACAAATGTCATTTCATAAGAGAAGGCTATGTTAAAATTAATAGTTGGTAACATGGAAAATGGGCGGCCGCTAAAGACGAGTGATTAGCACTGCGTACTGTCATTCCGAAGCCAAGGGTTCGAGTCCTGGTTCGACCAACACCAAAAATTATAGAAAAATTATTTTTCTTATTGCAGTCGTTCCTCGTCATGGAATGTCATTCCTTCCGAGTGAATTTCTAACATGAAATAAAAGCTCCTCAAAGAAATCTATCGGCCTTTCTTAGAATAAACTAGGTCCTTCCATTTGTTGGAAAAATATCCAGACGTACACCACAAATTTGATGAGGAGCTCTGCCGAAAATTGTTTTAGCGAATATAAAGCACCAATTCTATATAACATGGGAAAGTAGTGGAAGTTGAACCAGTTAGTGTAAAACTAGTAGGATTCTAGTTAACAACAAGAATTTTTCCCTGCACGGTATGTATGAGTATGTGTTATGAGTATATAATTGTATACAAATATACTTGATCCGACACAAATTTTGGACATCCAATAAACTTTGACATTAAACTCAGAAAAAAGTGTCAAAAAAGAAGAATAAATACTTTTCGAATACTTATTTCTGTTTTTTTATTCAAAAGCCATCCACTGATATGTGTATGCATTACCTACGTGAACGCGTTGCACGACTCCAAGCTGCATACATACAGACATACATACTCATATGCCGTCGCCACGCGCTTGTGCGTGCTTCAATCAAAGTTAGACGAGCGAATTGAATGCAAGCAACATTTGCTTTTAACTGCCGAAATCGGGTGTTACGCAGCTGGACGCAATCTGTTTGCGATTTTGTTTATTTGTAGCTTATTGTATTTGTTTTCATATCACAACTACATTTATTTATATATTTTATTTAATTTAAATTTTTTTTTGAGTGACCTATTTAACCATTTTGGGTTGTTTCCACAATTTAAATTCGATTATGCTCGCTCTCCTTCGGGCCAATGGGACTTGTCAGCGACTGCCATTTTATATCATTGACTACTTTTGACTTTCAAGAGATTGTTCGATCGAATTTTACATGTCACATGTTTTATGGACATGCGTTCATATACTTGTATACATATATGTATTTACAGGGTGAAGAGCGGAAGCTTGGAACAGTTTGGTTTAATAAAAAAAGTATTTCAGACAGACTTGTGTCTGAGGGACACTCGTGCTATTTCCCTATTTAGGGATGAGTGAATCTTTTTTAGCACAATTTATTTTAAGTAAATATCTAAAGAAGTACCAAACAAAAATATATGAGTTTTTGGAGACCAGTTTAGAGCTCATCAGCAAGTTCCCAATGATCAGGTCACCCCTAACTCTATAAAAAAATAAAAAAAAAATAAACATATTAATTTCATATATGCCCGAGAGGGGAAAGGGATGAATACATTATTACATAATTTTTTTCTACGCCTGAGGTAGCCTTTCTATTTTTTTTAAATGTAGAAAATCAGTATCTCGACACAATCCAGTCCAAAAACCGAGCAATTTTTCAAATTGTTTTAATAATTTGTAGGGATTTCTCTTAGTTTGTTTCCTTTTTCGCTCACAAATATGCATAAATAAAATAAAATAAATCGTATTGAAATAGTATTTCATAAAATGAAATGCATACATGCATAATATATTTATATATATATTTGGCCGAACTCCTCCTCCAATTTGTCGATTTGCGTTGATGTTTCTACCAACAAATGGTAAGCCGCCTCCAAACGCCCGATAGATTTTTATGAGGAGCTTTTCATTTCAAGTCAGATATACACTCGGAGGGCTTAACATTCCCTGTCGAGCGGTGACCACAATTAGAAACATTAATTTTCTATAATTTTGGATGTTGGTCGAACCTAAGCTCGAACGCGGGCCTTCCGAATGTCAGTACGCAATGCTAACCATTCGACTATCGCGGCCGCCAATGAATGGAATGCCACATAAAATTCTTTTCACTGGTAAAGAGATGATGTCATAACTTTGTTTGAGATTTCTCTGTAAAATTGAAAATTGTGTTCCTATTTCCAAAGAAAAACTTTTAAAATATTTGTCTCCGCAGTTGTGCTTCAAAAAAACACTTAGAATAATCTAAAGGTAAATTTACTTCAAAAACATCAAGGCACATCCCACAATTCAAATGAGATGTTCTTCCAAAATCATTTGAACGGTTAAAACCTACCTTCAAGTTGCAGCCGATCTTGAAAGCGATAACCCATTTCATTGGAAAGGTTTCGCATCTGTCAACAATAATTAGTGTGCATCAGCATTTTCTTACTTTCTAAAAACAACATTGTTTTTTGCTTCTTCGAAAATGTCCGGAATTGTGTTAAATAAACAGGATTTGCGGAAAGTTTTGATTTTCTATTTAAATTTGAAGAAAAGTACAGTTGAAGCTCTTCGAATGCTTTTTGAAGTTTATGGTAAATTTGTGCCGATCGATAAGTCATACAGAGAGCGGCTTCGACACTTCAAAAGTGATAATTTTAGTGTCGAAAACAAAGAGCGCCCTGGCCGACCAAAAAAGTTTGAAGAGAAGGAATTGGGGGCTTTACTCGAATAAGAATCGGGCCAAACGCAAAATGAATTCTTTAGAAATGGCTCAGCAAACAATTTCCTTTCGGTTAAAAAAATTTGGATTTTTTCAAAATCAAGGAGTTGTTGAAAGATGATTTTTCATCTCGGTACATCTGCTTGAAAGACATCAAAGGAAGGAATCCACCGGATCGTGTCTATATATGAAAATTGGATATACTACGATAACTTCAAGAAGAAAAAATAATATACCAAGCCTAGTGAGTTCGTCCCATCATCGTCAGCATTGAGCGCTTCCCTAAACGGATTTGTTGGCGAGTGCTCTTACAGAGCGACGAGGGCAAGTCGAGTAAAAAATTTACTTTAGTGCCATGAAAATAGTTATATAAAATAGTTTCTCCTTTGGGTTGATTCGCCAAATAAACAGTTGAGCAATTGTCAATAAAAATTAATAATATTTAAAATCAATATTTTACGAATACTGATTACAAATATATTTTTACCATGGCGTATGCGTAACATGTTTCACTGATTAACAAAGCCAACAATTTAGCTATCGATATCGATATTAATTACGAATTGTAGAAGTACCATTCAAAGATTTTATATACAAAAAATTTAAATTATATGATTATTATATGATTATTATAAAAATTTTTGAGGTAACTAATGTAACTCTTGGGCCACGAAAAATTTATTTAAAAAAAACACATAAATATTTTTCAATGATTTTGCTTTCATTGAAATCGCTCAATATTCCTATTAATGATGGAATACCTCTTCATTCATATGGCAGCCGTGACCTGTCTGTTGCTCCAATTTTTTAACACATTTATAATTGTATGGCTCTCTATGGCTGCAATAGCGGCTTAAATTTAGTGTTTAAAGCTCTGCATTGTCTCTCGGTTGTTGGCGTAGCATTTATCTTTAACAACTTCCAATAAAAGAGAGTACAACGTAGCCAAACTGGTCGCTGCAAGGCGGCCAGTTGAAAACAATTTTCCAATTATTAATTTGACGCTTAAAGACGCAACATTTTGGAAGTAAGTTTTCAATATTTCCTCATTTTTTTAAGCGTAAATTTAACCTTTCGCCAACAACAATTCTTTAAAACCGGAATATTTATCACATCGGAAATTTCTTAGAAGATGTCAAAGCTCAAATAAGCCGGAGTTTAAAAAGCAAACTACAGATGGTGCACCATCAACTAGTAATTTACTAATATTTGTTTTGCCATAATTTAACTATGCGCTTAAAAGTATTAAATAAAAAATATTGTTGAATATGGAATTTACCATAGAATAGAAAAAATACTTAATTAATCTAACCTAGGAAAATTATTTGTGCCATTCATTGAATTGAGTACGTTGAGTAAGCTCAAATTGACTTTACCTCAGATATGCCCTGCTTTTTATACCTTTCATGCAGATGAAATGGTATATTAACATTTGTCCGAAGTAAGTAAGTTCCAGAAGGAGAAGACATAGACCCACCCAAATTTATACTGATCTAAATTTGGCAGGCAGATGCAAAGGTGCTAGATAGGACTACTTTAGTATATATACTACTGAATTTTCTGGTTTGAAATTTCGGGTCATTAATCCGTCAAATTGTATCTAAAGCGCTAAAGCGCACTTTTTAGTCGATAAAATGAGAGTTGCCTTAGATAGTCTGTACACTTTTGCATGCGTTTGAATCAATTTTCGAAGCATTTTATGCCACTATAGTTGAGGTGGAGATACTTCATACCTCAAACATGCGTTCTGAACGCAATAACCGTTTTTTAGGTGTCAAAAAGCGTTGACTTCTCAGTTCGTTTTTTACGTCCGGGAATAAAAAAAAGTCATTGGGTAGCAAGTCAGAACTATACGGCGGATGACTCATCAAATCGATGTTTGGAGTGCTCAAAACTGCAGTTGTTTCAGTCGATGTGTGAGAGCTCGCTTGTACTGGTGAAGAGTTATCCGTCTTCGGCGGTTGGTTTTCTTGATTTCTTGAAAGACAACTTGCAAACAATTGGTTGTGTATCATGTACCATTCTGAATTCACTGTTCTGAGTTATTCTAGTGGAAGAGTTACGACTTGTCTAGTTTTTTTTTCAGAAAACAGGCAACATTAGCTTGGAAGTGCTTCATGTGCGAACAACTTTTGTTGGATTCGGCTCATCTTGAAACACATATATAGTCGACTGCTGCATATAACAGATTTGTTCTGATATGAGGTCAAAAAACCATCGAAAAACCATCGCAGAGCGTGAAATTTGGTATTCTACAGACGTGAATTCAATAATAATATTGACACTGAAAATCAGCTAAATCGAATTTTTCATTTTATAATAAATTTGATATGTTCATGAAAGGCATAAAAAGTTCAGCATGGCCGAAAGCAGCCCTACTTTCTTGTTGAGTTTGTTTGTATGTATCCTCTAGAGTGCGTCACGGTAGTTTTTAGTATAATTATATTAGTTTATTTGTAATATTTCATTATTGTCCTTACACAAATAACATTGATAAATATATTTATAGCAGCTTTAGTTAATAATTTAAATACTATGATGTAACACCCGCTTATCGTACGCATTATAATACATATATATGAGTACATATATACATATGTACTGATTCACATAAACGAGTGCAGTCGATGTTGTTGCCCATTTGTCCACTTGTCAGGCTGTCAATGAGTCTGTGCCAAGAATTTCAATTATTTCGAGTTCACAACTGAAATGACCAAAACGCAGCACATCAAAATAGGAAGAAAAAAAAAACAGAAAAAAATATATAAAAACATACGCATATGTACAGACATGCATTTAACAGATAAATAAAAGTAAATAATAATAAATGTTAAATGTCAAGCAATAAAAATTGAAAATTTGTTGTTTAATTTTACCATTTTTGGAAAATGAAAATTAAACTTGTTACCGCACGAATGCGAATGCGAATGCGCATGTGATTGCGAGTGTCATTGCAAATAACGTTGATGTTGAGTGAAAAAACACACACTATGTACATACATATGTGTATACAAAAGATATGGAATACACATGAAAATACATAAATAATATACAAATTTATATATATTTATGTATATCTTCGTATATTTATGTGTTTTATTGTTCAATAATTTATTGAAATATTCAGTCACTGTGCGTGTTGTGGGGGTGAACGGTGGTGGTCTGTGGTGAGTGACGATTGCGGGCATTTCAGGTGTTATTACATCAGCATAGCGTGTTAAAACACATACATACATACATACATACTTTAATTGTCTATGCACCAAATATTAATGGTTTTTATTAAAATTAATTACAAATGCTAACTTTAACCCCCACACATACATATGTATGTATGCACATAAAAGCATACACTCCTACTACACAGACTCTGTCTGTCTGTCTGCCCGTCTGTCAAATGTTCTCCATTTGTGGTGACGGGCAGTGTCAATGAGAAAGCTTTGCATGCCAGTACATTTGTATGCATTTATGAGTTAAAGTATTGTGGAGGAATCGGTTAATTGTTATTAAAATAAATCGGCTCAATTTGTAGTTGATGGATAGTCATGCAAACGTACATGCATACAAACATACGTATCATACTACGGGGGTTGCCTTTTATATTTCGGGATTTGATTACCATAGTGTTGCAATCTAGCAACTGACAACTTTATCTCGGAAAAAAAAATGCAATTAAATCGACAACATTGCATTAATGATCTTAATTAAATTTTTGGCGATGAAACTCCATCAAGGACTAGTGTTTATCGATGGTATGGTGAATTTTATCAAGGTCGTAGTCTTTGTTCCGGAAACAAGTGATGCCGTACGCAAAATTATATTCCAAGATCGTCATGTGGCTTATTGTGATATTGAGACAACTAACTAAAGGCATTTGTGGAACCAGCATACAATCAAATACTACATGAACATTTTACTGCAAAAAAAAAAATTGTTCACATTGGATTCCTCACAATTTGTCAATCGCTCAAAGAAAAGCTCATATCGATTGGTCTAGAGAAATGTTAAAGAATTATCGTATTTCTTCGAATATCGGTGCTTCGAACGTCTATGATATGGTAATATGCGATAAATCGTAGTCTTACGAGTAAACAGCAGTCGACTGTATGGGTGTTTCAAGATGAGTCGCAAGCGCACTTAGCACTTTCAATCAAATGGTTGCCTTTTTTTTTTTTTTTGTAAAACTGGATATGGAACAACTGTGACACTAGAACAACCACAGAACAATAAATTCTGTGTGGTACGCAACCGTTTGTTTGCCAGTTGCCTTTCCAGAAATCAGGAAAATCAATTGCCGAAGACGGATCACTCTACACCACGGCAATGCGAGCTCGCACACATCGACTGAAACAACTGCATTTTTGAGCACTCAAAACATCGATTTGATACGTCATCCACCGTATAGTGCTTTCTACTCTCTAAGTTCAGAATGACTTCTTTTTATTGCCCTATGTAAACAAAAAACTGAGAGGACAACGAATGCATGCTTTGAATGTACCTCAATCAGAGGGGTAAAAGTGATTCGACAATTGGCTCAAAAAGATACAAAAGTGTATAGATCTTAATGGAGAATATTTTGGAAAACAATAAAATGATTTTCGATTATTAATATTTATTTTTGTTCTTTAATTTCGGAATATATATGGCAACCCCCGTATACACTTGTTGCAAAAACTCGCACTTTATATAATTAAATGACTGCGTTTGTTCTATTTGTTTGTACTTGTATATATGCACATGTGTAATTCTATATAAAAAAACCAAAAGACTTTTATGTATTTGTAAATAAATTGAAAAATCATTATTAAAATAAATTATGAATTTTTTTCTGTTTTTTGTTTTTTGATGTGCATGAAGTCATACCACCGAAAAATTCAAATTAATTGATTAAAATAATAAAAATAAAAAATTATGTAATAAAAATATGCATATACATTGTTTTTATTATTAATTGATTAATTTTTTAATTTAATTTTTTTATTATTATTAATTAAATTTTGTATGCGTTTTTCAGGCTTCGACATGGAGTTGGAATGCGATTTGAGCGTAATCCAAAATGAAGATTTGCTGCGACGCATGGTAAGTTTTATTTTAATTTAAAATAAAATTAAAAAATCTTTTTTAAAGTTTTAATTTTTCTAAAGTATTACATTAAATTATGCTTTTCTTTGAACAAAGTGGCCGATTTTCAGCGTTTTTTTTGGAACACCTACCATTTTTTGACCTTGCATAATGAGAAATTTTAGTATTTTTGAATGTGTTTGGGGCTTCAACTTACCTGAACATTATTTGGTAGGGGAGGAAGCAAAATTCATTGAGCACTAGAGACTTGTAAGAAACAAACTTATTTTTTGCCCGCCAGGCTTCTGAGGCTGCGCAGCCGTCAATCGTAGTTTCTCAAAGGAGCAGGGATGGTAATATGCAAGCAGATCAGAATTTTGGAAAATATAAATACACACATACATATTGCCATAATGCAAAAATACCAGGGCTGTTTCGATGGGAAATTCGGGTGTCGAATGAAGAGGTCATCACAGAAACAAACGCTTATTTGTAGGGATTTGAAGAAAAATACTCTCCGTATTTGGGAGGAATACAAAAATTTGGAAAACGCTGAACTAAATGTATAGAACTAAAAGGAGACTGTGTTGAGAAATAAAATTATTATTTGCCAAAAAAAATATATTTTATTCAAAAAGTCACTGACTTATCAAACCACCCTCATACACAAACTGCAGGAAGCAGCAAGCCAAAGCCGAAGTTATCTAAGGATTTACGCTCCTCGCGTAAGCAGCCATATTAAGCCTAAACTTCCACTTCCATTCGTAAGTGGTTCGTAAACTCGGCTTTTCCGACCACATCCACCGACTCGACAAAAGCAAAAAGAAAAAAAAAGAAAAAAATAATATTTCAGCCTATCACATAATAAAATAAAATAAGACCCAGATGCAGATTAGATGTTAGACCGTGTCAAGTGCTTAAAACCCCAGAAGAGAGCTCGTCCACTAAGAGACGAGAAACAACCACAACCCACGGCATAGTAATTCTATATGTACAGCAGCGGACGTCAAGGTATACATAAGTTAAAAGACGTCTCCATTTAGTCCGGGCGCTAATAGATGCATGCGCTCGGTTATACCCGCCGGGCTTGGCCTCCACTATGGGACTGGATGAACCGTTTGTTGGAGGACAACGATTTTTCTACTGCGCCTAAGGTGCAAGTGTGAGCTAAACAAAAAGGTGAAAATAAATGCAGTAGTTGTTCGGCTCGACGACAGCAGTGAATTACTCAAACATCCGTCTGGTTGATCCGTGTTTTTATACGTCAACCCCAATGTACTTGGTATTAAGCTTAAGGTATACCCAGACAGAATGTTAGCTGGTTTACTGCCTAATACCCTTCAGGCGATTCTTGACATAGGGCTCTTCTAACACGACGCGCCGTTGTATTTTTTTATTTCAGAATTTTTAAAGCCTTTCTATCCTTTCTATCCTTTATAACTGCCCATGCAGATCACTTTATATCCTACCATCGCAGATTTTAAATACAAATGGATGGGAGAGAGCTTCTAGGGGAAAGAGAGACAGATGATATGGAATCTGTTAAAAAGGTTCACAGTAGGATCTGCTGCGTAATATAACCTTCATAACTTTTATACAATTTGTAGTAACACCAAAGAGTTATCACGGCTTTCCTATTTCTCCTTCTTCTCCTCATGTCGTTGTCGCTGGAAACTATAGACGTGACAAATTTATGTATAGTGGATCACTGAGCTGTTGTAACCTATTAATCTTCAACTCTACTCACTAATTATAGCTTTAATGTACATGAAATGGCATATTAACTTTGATACAAAGCATGTAAGTATCAAAAGGAGAAGAAGTAGACCCATCCCAGTTGATTTACCCACGTCCGTATTTTTGAACGCAAACTGGTCACTCACTCAGTTTTTTATATATTAAACCAAACTTGGTAAGCGGATGAACTGGTACATGTATTTGTCGGAACCGACCAAAACTGATCACTCTAGCATATATGTTTGATGATTTTCCATATTTGAAAATTTGTGCCATAAATCTTTCGAAAAAGTACCTAAGAACGTGAAACTTGAATATCATATTGGTACTGAAAATCATCAAAATTGGAAGACTATATCATATAGCTCTCATATAACCGATTTTTTCCAGATATAAGGTTTTGAGTCAAATCTCTATTAAAAAGGATTTAGAAGCTTGAAATTTGATATTTTACAGACGTGAATTCAAGTTAATTTGCAATGAATTTAATATGTTCATGGAAGGCATAAAGGCTTCGCCATGTTTTAACTTCTGTTAAAGATATACGCGCTTTGTTCAAAAACAAGTTGAACATTTAAATACCTCGGATCAAAATAATTTGAATACCATTTTTTTGTGAAAAAAACTTGATGCTAATAATGATGTGTGATCCATTTCGATTTTCCCTACTTTTTTAAAGAAAAAACACAGAAAATTCAAATTTAATGGAGAATGATTATTATCATTCGAAAGAACATTCTTTGGTATTTATTTTTTGAAGATCATTTCTTTCAAATGTTGTCCACGGCTACGTCTCAGATGGACCATCCGTTGAGTCCAATTTTCGGTGACTGGTACGAGCATTTCGACAGGCGAATGACACGCGTGATGTTTTGCTCCAAGGCCCTCCAATCGAAGCGGGATTATCCGCATAGACCCTAGACTTTACATATCACCACATGAAAAAGTCTAATGGTGTTATATCACACGATCTTGGTGGCCAATCGACCGGCCCAAAACGGGAAATTATCTGCTCACCGAAAAGTTCTCTCAATAAATCTATTGATTGATGCGATGTGTGGGAAGTGGCGCCGTCATGGTGAAACCAAATGTCGCGGAGATTACGAGCTTCAATTTCAGACATCAAATATTCGGATATCATGGCGCGATAACGGTCGCCATTGACGGTTACGTTCTCACCGGTATCATTTTTGAAGAAATATGGACCGATGATTCCACCGACCTACAAACCACACCAAACCGTTGCTTTTACTGTTCATCCCGAATGCGGCAATTTTTTGTTTACATACCCATTGAGCCAGAAATGGGTCTCATCGCTGAACAAGATTTGGCTCGAAAACGTGGGATTTTCTTGGAACTTTTCAAGACCCCATAGAGCGAAGCGATGTCGTGTGGGAAGATCGAGCGGCTTCAGTTCTATGCTGTATTTTGTATGCTTTGAATTTAAGATCTCGACGTAAAATGCGCCAAGTCGTTCCATACGTTAGTCTGAGTTGCTGCGAACAGCGCCGAATCGACTCTTCACGGTCTTCGTGTACACTCTCAGCTATGGCCGCTATATTTTTTTCACTTCGGGCTGGACGTGTTCTATTCGGTCGAATATTATCCAATAACGAATCCCGGGTCTCAAGACGGGTGATGGTGTTGTGAATAGTACGCTTAGTAGACCGATTATATTGACCATAAGTTGAGCGAAGCACGCGAAACATATTCTTTACAGAACGTAAATTTTCGTAATATAGTTGAGATTTGAAAACTTTGTTCAAGCGTAAGTATTTCCATGATGAAATGCCAAAGAATACTGAACAAAAATAACAGGACAGCTTGACATGACTCACGCGTGTTCTGTCTAAAAAAAGAGTATTGAAAAAAGTACCTTTACTTGGATCACCCTTTAGATACTTGAAATATAGCCAGTGGCTTATGGTGAGTGTCCATTGAGTAAAAAATGCTTACTTGCTATTGCCTGTTCCAATTTTTTGACCAAAAGCAACATCGAAAGCATGACTCTTCTACCTTATGTTATTTATTTTAAATTTCCAGACTGAAGAGACCCGCAAAAGTATGACGTTTTGAGACAATTAAGTAGATAAAACCCGAGTCTCTGAAAACGTTTAAGGACATACCAACAAGTGTATAACGTAAATGATGCGAGGATTGGAAAAAGTTTATTACAACTGAGTGGAACTACTTTGAAGAGTACAAGATAAAAATTGATGAAAAAATAAATATTTTTGGAGACCTCAAAGCCGATGTATTTTGGTTTAAAAAATAATGAATATGTATCCTAATGTATCTTATAACCCATGAAGCACAGAATCAACTAATAACAGATAAAACATTTCGGGAACAAGGGTCCGATTGTTAATATGTATGTACATATATCTATGAACAAAATTTAAACGAGTTTTGTGTTCTTTATTCAGTAGGCTACAAAAGAATATGATTTAGGTTTAAATGTTTCTGCTTGAAAACTGTTATTAAGCGAGGTTTTAATGAGTAGGTATTATGAGGTATTCCAATTGATTCAGATTTTTTTTATCATATGTTAAGCTAAAATTTTGTCTACACACTGAATGATTTTGAATTTAATTGATTTATTCTGTGGAAGCAACGATGACTAAATTATTTTGCATATATTTACCCATTTAGCTTAACTGTGCTTAGCCAGAAATTAATTAAATTGATTTGTAGCATCACATACTCATTCACATATGTATGTACATATGTACTTATACATAGCCATACGGGCATGCAAATAATGAAATAAAAATCGATAAAGCTTTATTTAAATGATTAATTAAGATGACAATCGCGAAGAAACGACTAGATTGAAATGAAATGAGAATAAATCCGAATATGTGCATACACCTCCGCAGAGCAATGCCTTATCGATTGTAGACATTCGGGCAGACGTACAAATAAGCATATACACATATGTACATATGTATATATATACATACAAACCAATACAATGAGTGTAAGCATTTGACATTTAAAATTGTTAAAAATGCATAAATTGTTCAATAGAAGCATCAATTGTCTGCTGTTATTGGATGAGACAGATTCCACCAACGCGTTGTTTTTGTATTTAAAAGAAAATCTGATATGCGTATGTATGTATAGTAGTAATATAGCCAATTCACGTTAAAAGCTTTGTCATAACTTTTTCCCAAAATCGAATTCTAATTGGCGTATGATTTGGTTCTACTCGAAACACATACGTCTACTGTGACTGAAAAAAAAAAAATTTAAGTTCAAAAAAGCTAAATTAAATGTTTGGATTTGAATTATGCTCACATACATACATACGAATATTCCTTTTTTAATTTATTTATTGTTTATTTATTGCATATTAATTTATTTCAAAGCTAAATATAACGCCTGCTTAAATTTATTAATAGGCAAACGATGAGCGTCAATAGAGCCCACGGGCTAAATGGTCAAAAAAAAATTAAAAATAAAAATATTAGCATGACGAAGGGGCAATAAAAACGCGTTCAGCCAGGCACGCGTCCAATTATGCTACGGCACACAAACCAAGCGATATACATACATACATATACAACTCCACATTTGTATAAAAAAATATGCTTATCTTTATGTCTGTGCTTGCATGCTCTGTGATGTGAGGTGACTCATCATCGTCGCGTCGCCGCAAATCACTTGCGCGCATTCCATAAACATTTAGTTATCTACGGATACATACATACATATTTATATTCATTTTAGGATACATAAATATTTTTCTTCAAAGATACGCACATACTAACTTTGTATGTTTATATATATGTATGTACATAAATAAGTAAGTATTATGCACAGTAAGCCCAATCAATATGGGGCAACAAAGCAGCCGCGCAGACTCGTAGCTAAAAAGGCGTGTTAGAGTGAATATTTTATTGAATCATACAGATATATGTATGTATGTATATTTGAGCTCTTATGCATTGAAAAATTTACATGGTTGACTTCACTTTTTCTCTTTAAGTAAGTATGTACATACATATGTATGTGCATGCATTCGCCGATGACTATGACGCTTATTTCCACGCCTGAGCGCATCGCAACCGCACAGGTAGTCGACCGAACGACTCAAGACGGCTACTTGTTTGATTGTTGTCTGCAAATAAGAGCAGTGAATGTCGCACAGTGTTGCGCGTGCAGGCAAATATACAATAATCTGACACAAGTGACCAAAACTTAATGGTTTGACTAAATAAAGTTATCATTAGACGTAGCAATTTTGACGCAATTTTTATATCGTTCACGCATTTTGCTGCCGAAAAATTTCCATATAGCCATTTTATCATCCTGAAACTAATTTATGCAATTTAATTTCATAACAGGTCAATTGAAAAGTACCCGGCCTACCATAGAAAAATACACTTTTTTTGACAAAACTAATTTTTTTATTCAACATAGTTTCCTTCAAGGGTCACACACTGATTATAGCGACCCTCCAACTTTTCGATACCATTTTTGTAGTATGATTTGTCCTTTGCTTCGTTTCGGCGATCCCCTCTTCATTCGACGAAAATTTCTTCCCGGCGAGCATTCTTTTGAAATCTGAGAACAGAAAATAGTCGCTGGGGGCCAGATCTAGAGAACACAGTGGATGCAGAAGTAATTCGAAGCCCAATTCATGGATTTTTGCTATCGATATCACTGACTAGTGACACGGTGCATTGCCTTGGGGAAACAGCGATTTTTTTTTAAATGCGGTCATTTTTCGGCGATTTCTTCCTTCAAAAGGCCCAATAACGCTAAGTTATAGTGGATGTCGACGGTCCTTCCTTCTTCAAGGTAGCCAATGACAATTATTACATTCGTGTATAATTCCCGTTCAGTTGATACCCTTAGAGTTACTGCTATTTCATTTAATTTCAATTTACGGTCTTTCAAAATCATTTTCTGGATTTTTTTGTTGTTTTCGTCGGAACAACCTCTTTTGGGCGTTGCGTCTTCAGTGCTCATTTCACAACGTCTAAATTTAGCATCCCAATCCTTAATGGTTGATTTCCCGGATTTTCCTGGTGCAGTGTCGGAAACTCTTCATCAAAATAAGTTTTTGCTGCAACTGTATTTTTTCCCATCAAAAAACAATCTTTTATCAGCAGGCGAAATTCATTTTTATAAATTTTTTTTCACAATAACAAAAGTTGCTTCCCTCAAAATGCTATAATTCACGAAATAATACATAGCTGACAGACTGTCAAATTTATACACGCGTTTTTTGAAGGTTAGGACTAACTAAAAATCATTAATTAATTAATTCTGGTGGTGCATTCTATGTGTCAGGCCAGGGACTTTCCAATTAACCTACGCTCATTTTTCAGCAATTGGTTTTCTGAAATTAAATTTCCAATTGCTCTACTGAAGTTGCAAATTTTAATATTTTTGAAAGTGCTGACCAAGGATTTGAGTGTTCTCAGAGAAATTTAATTTCGCAAAATATTTATCAGTGAAATGTTCATAATTTTTTCTCATCATAGTGCAATATTGTATAGTTATTTACACTGTGCATCGCTCAAAATGCCCTCAGAAATATGCAATATTTTAAGTTCATTGATCTAAGCTGTATTAAAATTTTAAAAATTTTTTTTGAAATGAATGAATACGTGTACAAATATGTAAAATATCACTGGAAATTCTCAAGAGATTTTAAAGTTCTTCGTATAAACATTTTGTTTGGAGACTGCTAGTAAAATTTTCTGAACAATGATTTTCTAAAATCTATTAATCCTCTAAGATTCTACTAAACTTTTTTTAGGAAATTCTTGAAGTCAATGTCAACGACTCATTTAGGTAGGAGCTAAGAGGTACCATTTGGAAATTTAAATTAATTCGAGGTATAATAGCCGTAGCGTAGGACGTCAACGCTGACGTTGTCGGAAATAAATAAAGGAGGTGTTTTAACGACTCACTCATGTTTGACTCCCTACAATTTCTGCATGTGTCACTGCTTGCAATGCCCTTTCTGGTGGCTTGTAAAGCCGTGGTCTGTCGTTGGGCTTACAACTGTTATGCCTTCCCTTTGGCGGCCACGTGAATATTCCAGTTTTCTCGGAAATTTTATTGTATAGAGTCTTTAGAGTTTTTCGTTTCATTTCATTTCATATACTGCTTTGAATGGTACATTTATTTCAATTCCTACAACTCCATACCGGCTTGGAACCCAGCAGAAATACCGTTGCTGCTCTGCAGCCATCTTATCTACTACTGTGAATAGTCTTGTTTGCATATCATTTCCTTTCTTACTGAGCTATGCACAAAAGTTCTGCCGGAAAAATCACTAATCTCGCAGCGCATTTCACTGTAATGCTTTCAATTGCAATGCCGATTGATGGTAGGTTGAATAACTATCCAAATGCAGCCGTGGGAGTAGTCCTTAGCACTCTTATTATGAAGAGTGCGTCGCACCGCCGTTTCTCTGTATGAGATTTTTCTGGTCTCGACCTCTAAGTGGGTCAGTGTCGCTTCGAGGATGCCAAGTCCATCAATTTACTTTACTTTACTTATGTTATCCAGGAGCATGCTCGTCACTAGTACAGATATGTCTTCGGAAAACACACAAATACATAATCTCAACTTACCAAGTAATGAAAACTTCTCCTCAACCATAAGAGCCTCTGGAAATCCCTCAAGAGTTTTGTTACTAGCTGTGCGCACTTTCGGAAAATGTTAACAAAGTCTATAAAAGAGAGTGATGTTGATTACTACGCTTTTAACTGAAGATCTTTACTCCAGCCAAACAAGAAGACTTCGAACAAAAAATCCAGGAAGTGAATCAGAGACCAACTTACAGAAAAAAATCGTACTTTTGGTTCGATACATAGATTGCTTTGGTTTAACACGAACACTATATTATCTTCCAGGAAAAGACCTGAAATCTGTTCTGAAAAATTAAAATTTTGGTTCGATTTATTTGAAATATATTACATAGGTAGCCTTTTGACTAAATTTACAATAGGGAATACCCTTTCTTCCGGGAAATGGACCCGAGATTGATCTATTCCAAAAATTTTATTTGTGGATTTTTCTAAATCTAAATTTATGTACATATGTAAAGGAGAGTGATGTTGGTTACTACGCTTATGACTCAAGTACCCGTGCACCGGTTTCAATTGGTTTCAATGATTAGCAGCAATTCGGAATAGTATACGGCCAAATAAGAAGAATTCGAAAGAAAAATCCAGAAAGTAGATCAGAGACCGACCTATTCGGAAAGTAGTACTTCCAATTCGATTTACTTGAGAATATTTTTTTCAGGACCAGATACGCTATTTTTGAAAAAAAAAATTGTTATTAAAATTATGCTTATGGTTCAATTTGATCGAATTTTTGGACAAAGGTATCTTTATGCCTAGCTGGTGGCGTTCGTCTTACTTCGGTGCATTCATATTCAAACTTCCCTGGAGGACCCTGAGAAGCGAAAAAGTAAATAATCTCTGACTAGATCTGACACGCAACTCCATGGGTAAGTAACAAATCTCTCAGCCACATAAATATGTACATACAAATACGCAGCTGGATCAATAATATAATGGCAAATTTAATATTTTGAATTAGTTGAAGCTTAATTATGACTTTTCGTCAAGCTTTCCCTGGCACCTACTAAATTGAAGAAAATACATAAAGCCATAACAACGTGGGGCCAGATTTTCTAGTTGATTATATTCAAGTTTTTTTAACCCCCTGTTATCCTCCTCCTCTTTCATAAGTGATTCTGTGGTCGGTAGAAAATGGTGACCCAGCAACGACTCTTCTCCACGAGCCTGTGTAATACGTCTTAATTTTCTATTGAGTTATTTTATAGCCATTTATGAATGTACGTATTTACAAACAAATACCTTTTAACCGTAAGCGTAAATAATTTTCGAGTTGTCTTTTTTTTTTAATAGCAGAAATGATTAATCACTTTCTACCAGTCGCGAGAGGCGAAATAAAACGAAAATTATTAAATATTTTGATGGCCATTGGAATTTCGGTTTTATTTTAGCTTAATCAGAAATGCTAAATATTTTTATTTACCTTAAAATCCTAAGCATTAAAAATGCTGAAAAACAAAAAAAAAATCGGAGAAGAATGTCTTATAAAGGGGTTTCCAATAGGGATGCTTTTTTTTCTAAGTGTCGTTTTGGCCATTTTTAATGTCATGATCTGTAATTTTTTTTATTGTATTAAGGAATGTTTACAATTTCATCATGATAATAAATACATATATACGCAAGAACAACGTTGCTGGTTTTGCCTTGGAACCACTTGAAAACGATAACGATATTTTTAAGAAAATCATCTTCTTCGATGAGGCTCACTTTCATCTGAGTGGTGCAGTAAATAAACAAAGCTGTCGATTCTGGTGCGTAGAAAATCCACAAATTATTCATAAACAACCATTTCATTCACCTAAATTGATAGTTTGGTGTGGTTTTTGGTCTGGTGGAATCATCGGTCCGTACACTTCTTTCGAAATGAAGCAGCGTTACTGTCAATGGAGAGCGGTATAGATCGCTGATAACCAACTTTTTATGGCCACAATTGGAAGAAGTTGATTTTAACAACATCAGGTTCCAAAAAGACGGGACAACGTGTCACACAGCACGTGCAACAACCGAATTATTTCGAGAAAGGTTTAGAGATTCGATTATTTGAAGGAATTGTGACATTGAATGGCCTCCAAGAAGTTGTGATTTAACATCATTAGACTACTTCTTGTGGGGTTATTTAAAGTCATTGGTCTCCTCAAGCTTTAAAAGTCAGTATTGAACGTACTGTTCAGGACATACGATTTGATTTAGTGGGAAAAGTGCTCAAAATTTGGGTTCATCGAATTCGATCCTACAAAAAGAAGTCGTGAATGGTGTCATATTCAAAACTTAATTGTATCGATTGTACTTCACATTAAATAAAAAACATTCGAATTTCCTTAACAATTAGTGTGTTTTTTATTGGAAAACCCTATATATGAGGATATTTATGCTGCCGTTGTTATGCGATTGCGTCACTGTGCATCGCTATGAAGCATAAAATAGGCTCAGCGGTGTTTGAATGTAACTAAATACGTATATATACATATATAAGTACATGGAAACATACATATCCAAAAAAACCTACGCTCACCGGCATCAATAAATTACAACGTCAAAGTGAGACACATAAATATCTTTCGTAGAAAAAAAGAAAAAAAAAGGAAAAAAAAAACTTAAGCTACTAAATTGGCCATCTGATTGATTCTTATTCGCCTCAACAAAATCTAGGTTGATATAACCAACGAGTGCTGGAGCGGCTGTGCGCCTGGCTATTATTGACGACAAACGAATGCGAATTACTTGTTGTCAATTTAGGCATACTGACGTTTGTTTGTTCTAAACACAAATTGTTATTGTGTTCATGTTTGAATGTGTATACATGTGTATTTGTGATTGTATTTGTATACATCATCATTATCATCATAATTATCTTTATTATTAACCAGTTTTGGTCGCTTCGCATTTAATTTCTTATTTAGCCAGTTTTTTTTTATAGTTATTGTTATTGTCGGTGACGTCATCGTTTGCCAGAGCTAACTGCCAACACGGTCAACTACTTTTATGTAAGTAAGCCGTCAGCTGTGCCACGGTTGCAGCGTAAATTTCAATTTCACATTTGGCCATGATCATTTCCAATTGGCTGAGTTGCTTGTATACTTGTATAGATGTCTGTCTGTATTCATACATACATACATACATACATATGTGCATATGTGTAGTTCTAGTGGGCGAACGTCTTAACTTTGTGGGATCAGACTTACTTACTTGTCTCATTTGTTTATAAACTTGACGATTCTGGACTTCTCGGGATATTCGACGCGTTGGTGTTTTTATTATTGTTGTTATATACATATCTACATATGCACGTAACTAACTAAATAGACGATGTCATTCGTAAATTCAGAGTAACTTGTTTCACATATACATACATATACATATGTTAGTTACTAATATTGCTATTTCTGTATATCCACCGGTGCCTGTGGCTAGTTGCGTGGCTGCCTACAAGTTGTGAAACGGCGTAAATAATTAGTATGAATGTCAATTCAATTTTTATTTCCGGTAGAGCTCGAAAGTATTGTGCTAATGATCGTACTGGCCGGTTGACCTTAAATGAAAATATTAAAGGTTTTGTTTTTGCTTTGTGAGAAAGCTTGATTGTTGAGAAATCGTACTTCTCCCCCTCCAATATGTGGTTTGGCGTCTTAATGTTTTTCCACCAAATGGATGGAGCCGCAGTCTATTCTGAGCCACCTCCCTGGTCTTCGGAATGGCAGAAGGTCACACAGGTGGGAAAATTTTTTGACTGCCTATCATCTGAGATTGAACAGAAGCGAATCTTCTTCCGACTTCAAATCAAGCCAGGTTATGTAGGTAGGTAGCTAGGTAGGTGTGGCCACCAAAATGCGAGCATCATCACACCAAGGCCAAAAAAAAGTCCCACTATGCTACAAAGAAAAATTTGATCTTATCCTGCGGCTTCCATTTCCATCCATTTGGGCTTCCGGATGAGCTTTATTAGGTGGCTTAATTTAGTTTCTGCCACCTGGCAAATGCTAACCATAAAAGCGACTACAAAATGTCAAAGTCTTCATCTGCTAACAGAAGCGCAATCACCTAACATGTAGAAGATCGACTTTCCCTCCTCGTCATTCTTGCAGCTGCTAAGAACTATTTGAAAGGCGGCTCCAGCCTTTTTGCCTGCTTTGCCATAAGGCAATGTCTCGTCAGGATTCCAATTAATTTTGAGATGTCTTCGTGTTTCAGAGAACATAAAACATTCATCCTTCTCCGGTGACATTTCGAACAAGCTTGCCTCGAATTGTGTCAGATCAAGGCTCGTTCCCATTTTAACGGGGATTGTCTGTGAAAATACTCCTTTAGTAGAAGTTTGCATGTGGCTTGAGGCATACCACTGAAAATTTTTTTTTTTTAAGAATCTGCATGTTTGTTGTGCTTTGCAGTGACCCAAACAACGGATAATCTGTTCTTCTGAAGAGATCTGCGCCAGTACAGTACATTTCTAGTTTGTCGTGTTCGAGCCCAGAGTTTTTTTATCGCTGTGTTACTATCGCTGAAGGCTAATAAGTCTCTTCCTAAGTATTTGTGTCTTTTGTGTGGTTTAACAGCTTCCATGAGAGTTAATATATCTAGATGGTGGAACACGCTGCAACGATCTTTTGGCTTGAATGAGAATTCCAAAGAAAGGTTACGTAAACAAAATCCCTCTACCATGAAATTTTGAAACATCTGTGCAAATTTCAATATTCCCGGTCGGAGTTTGTTATCAGTTAGACCAAGTCAAAAAATAATGCTTGTATTTTGGGGGCGTGCTAATGTGAAAAGATGAATAACCAGGAGGTTTGAAGCCACAACAGAAATACGACAGTCTCGTCGTTATCGCTTTCAAAGAAGTAAGGTCTTATCACACCATTGGACCAAAGAGCGCAACAAACAGTAAGTTTTTTTTGGGTATAATGGCCTCTTTTCAATTATTTAAAGATTCTCCGAGCCCCAAACTTAACAATTTTTTTAATTTACGTGACCACCGAGTGAGAAATATGCCTCATCGCTGAGGAAATATTTGTTGGAAAAATCGCGGTCCACTACTTGTTGTTCAAGCACCAATTCGGCATAATTACGGCTTTGTGTATGGACAGCTGGGTTCAGTTGTTGTGTGGGTTGGACTTAACATGGATGTAGGTGTAAGTCCAAGTGAAAAATATACCATAATGTGCCGTAAGAAAGTCCCAGCTCTTGAGAACGTCGAGAAATAGCCACCACATTCTTCGACTCTACTTTCACTTACAACAGCGACATTTGATGTGGAATGAGCAAAACGGTGATGCACAAGCATTGCAATAACTGTAGCCGATCAAGTCTCTTCGAATTCCTTAAAATTTTACCAATTGCTTTAGTAGTAGGACGGTTATGCTCACCATAACCTGCTCTTAAAGCACAAAACGTGGCCACGTTTAAATCACCCACTTTTGTAGTAGGTTTCAACAATTTTAACGCATTGGGCGGTTGTTAAGCGATCCATTTTCATAAATGTCTGACTTCTAACCAAAAACATGTTTGATTCGACAGTTATGTTTGGTAAATGTGAAAATACAGACTTGTACTTTCGAAACCACTAAATGGACTTCAACTATATATTTTTTTCTTTCTATAAATGCAAAATCCAACAAAACGCTGAACAAAATGCTAATACTGATCTTGAACTGTTGCTCATCAGCTGCTATAAGCTACGTTGAAATTGAGAAGAGGTGAATAATAAAGAAATTACTTATTTACTTAAAACTCGCTGTAAATATTTGTTGTCTGATCTACAAGACTTTAGATTATTTTATAAACACAAACGTTTCTGTGTAATATAATTTCGTACAATTCCAGAAAATTAATTAACATTTCAAACACATATGGTTGTAACTAACTTAATACATGGGACCCATACTGCATTACAAATCAAGCTAAGACAATGGTTGTTTAATAAAGACATGAGAAAATGCAATCATAACATTTTCATTATTCAACTCAGTTTAGAGACCAAGCCAGTCAACAACTGCTAATATATATTTATATGGAAATTCGCGCTGTCGTACATAGAAATACATACGAGTACACACGTAGTATGTACATACGAGCATGTCATAAAATATTTATTAGTGAATAAAATATATAAATAAACAAATCGCTTCAAAGTCTCCTACTCAAATTACAACTGATTCATTCATTGTGCTAAAGCGCATGCGCGCCTGCTCTCACTCAACCTGTGGTGAACACATATTTAGCTAACGAGATGACTGCACAGAGTTAGTTAGAGCAATTGGATGGCTGGCCGGCCGGCTGACTGACAAACTAATGCATGATGTTTGCATGCATGTAACATACATATATATATATGTATATGTATGTTGCAAATGAAATTGCCATGTATATACTTATATATACCAAGCCAGTAGAGCCGGCTAATGTTGTTAAGTGTTTTGCTCGAATTTTGCCGGTTTCTGACAGCAGAGCTCGTTTCGATTTCATTGGATTTGATTTGGAGGTAGTATGGTTGACTGGTTCGGTCTGTTGGAAAAACAAGCCACTGGACGAGGTGGACATATTCAACACATGTGTGTGCAGCTAGCCGCCAGCTGGTTAGCTGTCTTACCGGCCAGCGCGCATTGATTGCCTTGTTCTATGTTTTTAGCCCCCACCCCCCTACGTATGTACATATATACATATATATTCAAGTGATGGCAACTTTGTATTGGATCTGGCGTCGGTGGTCTTGTATATTATTTGCTTATAGAGTTGTTGCGACGCTGTTGAAGTCGCTGTCACTACCGTTGAAGTAGCAAAACTTGACTGCGACGCTGTCACCACGATTGGGCATTTGACATGAATCAATGCCTCGAAATCGTTTCTATGCATACATACATATATTTATACATATGTATATATATATAGATATTTATTTGTAGATTTACATGAAAAACTAGAACGCATCTTGAGGTTAGTGCTGCTTTGGTTCAACGCCTTACAAACTCGAACTCGTCCACGGCGATTTGCCGGTCATATGGCGGATTGAATTTCAATTTTGGTTTACTTATGAATCTTACTCGGAGTGAATCTTAATTATACATTCATATGTATGTATATATACAAAGGTATGTATGTAACCATGTACCCACAGTGGGCAAACGGTTGTTGTCTTCACCGTCATTCACCGTATGTGCGTGGGTGTAGTACGACTGTTTCACGACTCGTCGCGTCATGTTCACCGCCAACGGATTGCTTTGTGCGATATGTGCCATTAATGTCTCAAATTATTTGTAATTTTTCATGACACATTTCTTTGCTGATTTTTGTTATGTACATACCATATTTACATACATACGAGTACACATATGGGACGTATTTATACCTTTCATGAACTTGTAAGTACCAAAAGGAGAAGAGGTAGACCGACAAAAATGTACACCCATCGGATCAGAACGACGAGCTAACATATATACAACCGATTCTTGATTTGAGATTTTGGTACATAAATCCGTCAATGCGTGAAATTTGATACTCTACACAAGTAAATAAAAATAAAAATTGATAGTGAAAATCATCGAAATCCGAAGACCGGTTCAAATATGAAGTTCTGGATCAAAAATCTGTCAAAGAAGCATGAAAGAGCGTGAAAAGGTATAGGACGATAAGTATAGTCATTTTAGGAAATGTTAATACCAATAAGATATTTCGATACAGCAAGTCTAAGATCCCTACTTATTACCGTTTTCGAAAAATAAACATCAAGAAAAAAGTTTTTGCTCAATGCCTTGCCAAACCATTGATCTAAGTTCTGTATATGTAAAATGAGGAGCTATTTCGGTTTAAAAGATTCTTCGAAAATAAGGAAATTACGTTCAAAATAACTGTCATTCAAATCTTTAAGAATTTTAGTATTCTATCACAATTTTGAATTTTTTTATAGATTTATGGGTATCGGAGTGAAAAAAAGAAGTTGAAAAAAATTAAAAACCGTTGTTTTTGAAAAGCCTTTTTAGGTTTAAGTGTTTTTATAGGAGTGTTTTTAATTTTGCTTGTTGTTTTCAATTATATAGTATTGGAATAAGATCCATATTTTGTCACTTTTATGGGTGAAATCAAAAAGAGATAAATACTTTTGTATAAAATATTCAGTTTTTATTTTTTTTTTTCAATATGGCGCAACTTTTTTGTAAATTTGCGATACTCATAAACCTATAGAAAATTTAATGAGGAAGTTAAAAAATATCATTTCAAAATGGTGCCAAAATCGTAACATTCTTAAAAATTCAAATGAAAAAATTTATGTACGTACCCAACATTTTTTTTGTTGAAGAATATTTAGAATCGAAACAGATCTTAATGTTTTTCGAAGAAACTAAGCCTAGAATTATTCAGAGTTTAGATCAATCGCTTTACAAGATCCTGAGAAAGAAATTGTTTCATGATATGGAGAAAATTGTAGGTTTTTCAAAAACGGTAATGATTAGGGATCCTAACCTTCTAGCATCGAAGTTTTTTAATGATATGGTAGAAACATTCCCTGATGATGAAAGATGAGCCCGATAGGTTTCTAGGGCCTGCGACGGTTTTTGGATTTTTACAAACGTAATTTTAAATAAATATTGACATTGAAAATTATTAAAATCGAATTTTGAAATTTGCAATAAATTTAGTATGTTCATGAAAGGTATATCCGAAGACAGCACTTCTTTCTTGTTGTTTTTGTTTTTCACTCCATTTATAAGTATCATGCTTAACTGTATATAGTCCGAATTTTGTTTTTAAAAGTTATGTGCTGACAAAGATGTCATTTGTTAATTATTTTGTTCACTCAGATAAATAAGTTGGGATCTCGGTTAATTCATATATGGCTTGTTGCATTAACGAGGTTACAGCTGGTGTGGGTAGGCTTTTGTGATGTTCTCGTACACATTTATGAATGTACATGTGTATTTCAAGTGAAATGTAGCATATGTGCTTTTTTGTGTTTTTTTTTTAGGTGAGATTGGTTTTTATTTATAAGCTCGTGACGAAGCAGCAATTAAAAAGCTGTCATTATAATTTTTCAAATTTTCGCATAAATTTTTTTGCACAGTACCAAATATCTACTCAGCTTTGCACCATTTACCTTAGGTAGTAATCGAAAACAACGACAATGAACCGTCATAGGTGATTATACTTTCTAGAACCCTCTGTAGGTTAATTATATGCCATTTCAAGATCTGAAAAAAATCTCATTTTAAAATAAATTAGCTCGTGTGAGGAAAGGGAAATTCTGTAGCCAGTTTTATGCGCTTAAAAAAGCTTAACAACCCGCCAAAACATCGATGAAATAAATGAATGATATTTGAGAATATATATAAATAGAAGAGTCCTCATAACGAGGTGGCAGCAATATTTTTTCGTTTCAAACTTAATAAAATTACCAAATTTCTTTTAATTTCTTTTGGGGAAACATCACATTACTTTAAAGTCTTCGAGCTGGTGCTTAATAGCTTTTCTTCCTCAAATCTTCTATATTAGAATGGGAAAGAGAGTTTCTACAATTGAGGATTCACGAATAAATCGAAGATTACCTTCGTACCAGTTTCAGAGTTTTACGCATTTTATGCGGTAGTCGATGCTATTAGCAGAACGTTGGATTCGCTATTTCAGAGCGTGACTTGCGTTAAAAGAGGTCTGTATTTTTCCGTATTATCGAGAAATGTTTGTACTTTGTCCATGCAGTTTGGAGTTATCTTGCGATAAAATGAATTTGGTGACGGTAAGACATGCCTGTCGTAAAAGGCGACTAAAATCCAATAGCTTCCGCAACAGTCGGGTCTTTGTTCCGGAACGACCTGGATTTTTATTCGGCTAAGGACTCTCATTTCCACGATATTCCCCGAAGCGCAATTTGGGGAATTTTTCTGCGGTTACAACAACAACAACAAAAAGAACAGGACCCACAGTCTGCATCTACTATTATACTATAAGTGGCCGTAAAGGCTGAGTGACTAGAAGTGCATACTACCATTCTGGAGGACAGGGTCCAGGTCCAACCAACATCCATAATTATAGAAAATTAATTTCTTGAAATACGAATGTAAATTAAATAAGAAAAAATTTCCTCAACGGAGGAGAATAAACTCTCCATATCACTCCGAGTTGAAAGAGGAGCTCGATTGAAAATCGCTTCAGTGAATACAAAGCTCCAATTATATATGTATTAGCCTCTTTAGTATGGCATATAAGATCTCCGGACAAATGAAAACACTCCAGCTCTGAATTGATGCAGTGTCGCCGGTATACGAAAAGGAAAGCCACACCTTTGAAGAGATCAGGTGGAAAAGGACCTGACTTCACTTGGTGTTTCCAATTGGTGCCGAACGGCGAAGAGAAGAAGCGAATAGCGCGCTATTGTGCACTCGGCTATAATTGCATGCGTCGTGCCTACGCAAATGAAGAAGATGAAAATTTTAGCCAATACTAGGCTTTTGTATTTTACATACAGTTTATCGAGTGACTCCGCGAGAGTAATCGTCCTATAGCTAGATTATGATGGTGTTCGCATGATAACAGGACAAGGGAAACCAATATTTTACATGCTGAGAGGGTCCTATAGCGAGTTTGATATTTAGATTTGAGAAGGGAGAAGATTTATTCAAAAATTGTATCAATTTTATGAGCCACAATATATGTATAAGCCATAGTATATAAATAAATTTAACCCAAATACTGTGCACTAACCCTTGCAAATTAGATTTCTACGTGGTATTTTATTGTTTACCCAAATTTGAAACTAATATCAGTTTTTATCCTGCAAAACTCGCAGCTTCCATTGACCATGAAGTCACCGTCACACGCCCCAAACAGTTACCTTCTAAAATAATTTCGGTAATTGACTAAATTTGATTAAATCGTGCACGTGAATGTATGTATGTGTGCGTGTATGTGTTAGTATATGCTGACACTACCTTTTAACCTCAAACTAAATACAATAATAATAATTTATGAAAATTGACGTCATCTCCCAAATCACGACGATATGATCGACGTTTGAGAATGACGTGAAAGAGAATGGCGATTTTCTTTTGCAAGTTGCAAAATTATTTGTATAACAAAGCAAAATTTCAATTTCAAAAGCGATTCCATCGCATACTGTTAATATTAATTTATTTTATGCGATTGTAGTCAAAATTCTGTTGCTTCGAAAATTAAAACAAGTTTAATAGCTACAAGAAATATAGATATGTACAGACGAAATACAAGCAAAAAAGTTCTTAAAAGTGGTGAAAAAAACAACTAAAGCGCATATCTACTAATGATACTAACTTTAGTCTTTTTGTTCTTAATATATGTATATATTTTTTTTTGTTAGCAATTTAGGTAGTTAAATATATTGGCTATATGTGGACCATTTGGCGTTTGTGCTAATAATGTTTCAGCGGAGTCGAGTCGCGAAATGAATTTTTATTTTTGTTTTCTTTTGGTATTGTCACAGTTTTAGCATTTTTTGCTCTTAATTTTTTTTCTTTTTTTCTTTTTTTGATTTATGCTCCTTTTTAAGCCGCAGTCCGGCGTGCCCAGACGCCCAAGCAAGATTTCAATTCTGTCGAGCACCACGTCACCTCCAACTGCTCGCCGCTCGCTAAGCCATCAAACACAATTTGGTAACACGTTAAGCTGTTCTCTTCGATTGGTGATCGACGCCAATCGGTAATCGCCGACTATTGTGGGCTCAAGCAGAATCTTGGAAAACACCTTTGGAAACATGTTTGAGTCTTACATATTCGGTCAAAACAACATCATCGCTACACTAATACATACAATGCATACGCAAACAGAAACACACATTTTCTCTATAATTTTTCGCATGTGTGTGTGTAAAACCCTACAAATATGCATGGGTAGGTAACTTATTTACCTTCTCAGTCGCTGCACACCGGCTCGATCGCCCGGTAAGCGCTCCCCGCTCGCATGCCTCATCAACTTGCCTGCGCTCAGTTTGCTATAGCGTCGCCGTTGGGTGCGGAGCGGCGCAGAGTCGAGTGGTGCCAAATGAAGTGGCGCACTGAGCACGCAAACGTTTGGGGCGTTCAAGTCGCTAACGCTTTTTCGCTTTCATTCATCTTGACTTTGAATCAGTCTGTCTTTGGCGCTCGATCGAAACGTACGAAAAAGTTCTTCGTTGGTAAAACTCGGAAATTATCAATTAAAAAAAAAAATTCACTCAAAACCGAAAAAATAAAAGTAAAACACAGAAGTCACAGCAAAAAAGCAAGAAGGAAAAAAGTGCATAAAATTAAAAATTAATAAATAAAAGGACTGTGCAGCTTATCGCGTGTATAGAAAAAAGAAAGAAACTAAGGTTTGGCAACTAAAGATAGTAAAAATAAAAATTATAACAAAGCAAACGAAAGAATTTCACAGATAATCAAATACTTGAAAAAGTTTCGTGCCATTCTATACAATTAGCCACTTTTATTTGGTGGCGTACGGTGATAAAGTGTTATTATCTAGTTACAAAAGCTCGCGATTCTGCGTTCTGTGTGATTTCCAACCCACTACCACCGCTTTTGTTTTCTACGCCCCATACACAGCGTTCGAAGTTCGAAGTGAGCTAAAAACACTCTCCTGCTAAAAAGGTTAGTATGACTGCCTACATTGGCGAATGTCTGTTTGTCAATATGTATGTATGTAAATATGTTCTAAAGGAAAAATGTAGGTGTTAAAAAAGTCAAATATACACACGTACAAGCATACCGTCAAGTAAATATAATTAATTTTCCTTTATATTTTTTTTTATTGACTTGACGTGTCACCTCGCCAGATTCATCTCGTCCATAACTGGCGATGATGTGAATCTCTAAATCAATATAGCTACCTACGAGTACTCGTTTGTATGAGTGTGTGTGTGTCACCATTTGACTTTGGTGACCAATTACGGTATGACATTCGCGAAATACTGTCTATGCGCGTACGAGTGTATTCCAGAGAAGTTTTACTTTTTTGCACAACGAATTTGCCATTTTTAAGCAAACATCTATTTTCGCGGCTGTAAAAAGTTTGAATTTTACGATAGCGATTAAGGATAACAACTGTTTGATTTTGGCTTAATGCCCATAGTAGTCGAGTGATATTGAGTTGAGATGTTTTTTTCCCTCTTATTTCCAATTTATGGGAGCGTAGTTTTTATTTATGGCAGCAATTGCCAAATTGAAAAAAAACTTCAAAAAATTTAAGTAGCTTTTAAAAGTTAGAATATGGATGTTTCCAAAAAAATTTATAAATTAATCTATTTAGAAATCTACTGAGATTCAATCTCGGAAAAATATTGATTTTAATAGTTATTTATTTTTTCAATTGTATATTGCGGCCTGTAATTTTTTGTGGTTATAAGTGAATGAGCTTTATTCGAAAGGCCTGTTTGTTAATATTTTGAATTCAATATTTTGTTATACAACAAAGAAAAATGGTGGAAGTGACAGCTGTTTCGGGGATTACCACATCTCCTCTTCACACTTCTTTTGCCAGGGATCGAACCAACGGATCGGATTTATTTCTGAATTTTGTGTGGTGAATTTATTTTTTGAAATATGAAACATATTTTTTGAATTTAGTATTTTGAAAAAATGTTTTGTATGAAAATTATTAAGTAGGATATAAATATTATGTAACCCAACGCATTAGCTCCCCAGTTCTGAAATCGGTTAACTATTATCCAGCTTATGGCATACTTTAATGAATTTCTTACTTTTTTTCTACGAAATTTTCATAAAAGAATTTTCAGGCCGATTGATGTCAGTTTTTGTTCGAATTTAATCCAAATCGAAAACCATCGCGCAGTAAACGTTTACGTTTATTGGGGAATGGTCGTATGGGAGATTCTACGATATGAGCTTTCAAGTACCAAGAAGATACGGTCAAGAAAAAAAGCTGTATTTTTTTCAAGAAGCTTTGAGTTGTGTCCCGTTAATTTACCATTTAAATTAATTGCAAAACAACCATGGCTGCCTATGCCATATATGCAGATAGGTTGGGATGACTCCACCTGACTAGACAGGCCTCTCTTACTAATCCCTTCTCATCAAGTTTCCTTTGAAGTAATTTTTTGCCATATGCTTCAAACCCAAGAATGATTTTTTGTACATGGTGAGATAATTGAGGCTTAAGAAAAAATAAAATTAAAAGCTTTAGCTTTCTCAAACACATTCGCAACTCAATAATAAAAATATTTACTGCTCTTTCCAAATGCCTTTGGGAGTGTCTGGTCAACCTGGTCTTCTGATATGAATGCAGTAACTTATTTATAAACTTTAAGTATCTTTCACATTTTGTCCCCTATTTTACGAAGAACCCATCTTTATCTCGCCATCCTCTCCCAAGCCCACACACATAGTCAAGTCATAGTTTTTGATGATAGTTCGATTGGAATTAAGTGGCTTTTCTGGTGTATTAGTTTGTTCATTGATAGATGAATTCTCATTCTCGAACTCTGAATCTGATCCGTGAACATCCTCAACTCGGAGACGAGTATTTGATCACAATTTATACTTTCATTAAAGAGTAGCTTAAAGACTTAGTTTTAATTTAGATTAATTAATTTTGATGTACACGCAAAGCACCGGAAAAGGTCTTTATGTGTTCTTTAGTGCTAGTAAGGAACTGTGATGGTAGGACAATTTTTCTCAAAAGTATTTAAAATATCGTTTAGAGATGATATATTCTTGCGATTAGCCACAGATCTTTCTGAAAACGCACCAGCGTCACTAGGAGTTTCCATACTGTGTTCAGTTTCATGGTAATTACAAGTAAAGTATTTGAGGATTGGAAGGAATTCTATTATATGACTGAAAATCGGCAAGTATTTGTTACGATATTATGTTGCGGGTCCATGACTCTATAAAAGTAGCTTCTCTAATTTAGATGGTAAGCATTTAAAAAAATTGTATAATAAAATATAGACTTGACCTAATGCAGAGAAAACATAATGCAGACCCCATCCAATCCAAACAAGAATTCCCATCGCTTCTTCCAATTGAAAATAAGAGCGTAAACACCTATCCGACTTTGGCAGTTGACTGGATTTGGAAGGTTTTTGATGTTTTGCCATTGGAAAAATAGAGACTACCAGATCTAGATACAGCGAAAATGGTCGAAAATGGAAGTTAATGAATATTGAGAGTTTTTAAGCAGAAAATGTTAAACAGGGGGTTGTCCATACACTATTTGGTCATATTTTAGGCCTTCCGAGATTCTTCACTCACTTCATGTAGCCTAATGTTGGCTTTTCACTTAAATATTTTACAAACGAACAACTTTTTTTATATTTTGGCAGCTAACCCCAGTGTTGTAAAATAAATGCAAAATATAAACGAGTAGAAAAAAAGCCAGCTCGGCATTCTTTTCCATGTCGGGTGCTTATATTTTGCACCCTTATGTGTAATTACCAATCCAATGTTTCCACGGAAAATCAGGAATTACAAGTAATAACTCCTTACGACCATAAATGTTTTACCTATCTTACATGTTCAAACTCTCAAATTGAAAAGGCAACGAAGTATGTATTTATACGAGTGAATACGCATAGAAAGTAGCTGACTTTGCTTTAAGCATTTTTGATTGCTTGCAATTGTTATTCTCAAGTAAATTACTTGTAGAGACACAAAATTCAATCTAGTTGGAAATTTTCAAACGTTGCTTGCCATTAGCTGCTATCTTTTCACTTTGGACAATACCTTGCTGGTGATAACTTCATTGATATTGCATGATTAAATGAGATAAAAAGATTAAATGAATGAAAATACCTCAGCCTCATACTTTAAGGTATTTGAAGTACTAGTTTTTGCAACTTTGACACCTATTATCAGTCGAAGTAACTACTATGAAAATTATTAGTCGCGTTATAATTCTTACCAGGTTATATGATTATATAAAATGATGTACGCCTGGCTGCAGCGGGGCCTTAGACTAGTAAAACTAATATTTGCTATGTTTTAATAAGGTTTTAGGCAATAAAAAAAGATATTATGTAATTTTTAGAAAAGCTAGGGCATTCATTGTGGCATATTTTTGAACTGCTTCGCGCTGGAAACAGAGTTTCATCTGTCAAGCAATGAGAATCAAATTTTATGTGAATCTGCCCTAAGTTTTACTACTCTTTTTGTTTTGTTTGCTTTGTGTGCTACACAGCCATTAGGTATACGCATTTATGTATGTAAATATGCATGTATGTACGCATACTTCATTCTCTTTTTACACGAATTTGTTATAACACGAGTTGAGAAGAAGAAAATCTCTTTTTACACGAATTCGGTTCAACACGATTTAAAAATAAAATATTCTCTTTTTACACGAACTATTTTTAACACGATATTCAGTAATCGAGAGTTTTCGACGTTATTTAGTTTCGTTTTTAGAGTTGAAGAGAAAAGACGTTTATTTGTGTGAATATTTATAAAGTTAAAAGTAAAATAGACTCAGTGAACGTACATATTTATGTGTTTACTGATGCACAGGGCAATTTTAAATAATTGTAAAACCTTCAAATTATTAAACTGAATAACGTTTTATTAGTCCTAACACAATGCCACATAATAAACTTGCGGTAACCGCAAAGAGGAAGACAATCAGTTTAGATACTAAAATTAATATTTTAGATCAACTTGCAACTGGAAAGGGTTCAACGGCTGTAGGAAAGCTTTTTGGCATAAATGAAGCTACAATAAGGACGATTAAGAAAAATGAGGGCGCGATTAGAAAATCGGTATATTCTGGAACGAAATTAAGTGCTAAATCATCGGCTTACATAAGGAATGTACTTAAAGAAAAGATGGAAAAAGCTTTGGTATTGTGGATTAAAGATAAATCGAAAAAACGCCTACCGCTAAATGGCATGCTTATCAAACAAACTGCATTAAGAATCTATAAACGTCTGAAAGAATTGGAGCCAGGCACTTCAGCGCAGTTAAAACAATCCGAATTTGCTGCAAGTACAGGTTGGATGACAGGCTTTCTTAAACGACATGCTGTCCACAAACTATTATATAAGGGAAAAACTCATTTAGCTGGCAAACAGATAACTAAAAAACTTCGGAAAACTTGCGAAGATGGAGAATCCAATAATCTATCATATGATGATATAGAGAAATTTTTAGATGATAAAAGATTGAGAGAAAAAGAATTTATAGACCTCCCTCTGGAGACTGACAATGACAGAGAACATGACGATAATGTTGGCGAAGATCCTCTCAATTTAAAAGCAACCCTAATTAAAGAAGGTCTTGATCTTGCCAAGCAATTAGGCAGTCATTTCGGACAACATGATCCTGATAAGGAAAGAGCAGCAAAATTTCAACGTGAACTGAACTCATTAATAGCACCTTATAGGGAACTTTATAACTTTGCTAACTTCCCAAAACTTATAAAAATTGAAGAATTATTAAAACAGGAGATCAGAGATGATATCCAAGAATAATTTCACAAGATGATGAACAAAATAATTGCGACGATGGTGCCGATATTTTAGTCTTACATAAACGTATGCATTTATTTGCAGAAAGTGACAATGCATAGAATAATATTTATATTTTAATATTAAAGAATTTCAAAATTCATTCAAGGAATTGATTTGAAAAAAAATAAATAAATTAAGTAAACTCCAAGAAGGTTTTTGAATATTGTCTACACTCAATTCTCTTCTCACGCCAATTTTTTTGAATACTTACATACCTAGCAAGTTGAATTTCTAAATATGAGAACAAATACAACAATTCATATGCACTTTGTTTTTGTATGTCTTCGCGATTGTCAAGTTCATAGAAAATTCCTTGGCTTTTAAAACAGCACAAACTCTACGTTCCACTCTTTATCGCACAAATCAGAATCCTTAAGATTTTCTTTTTAAAAAATAAGAACTCAAATGAAATTCAAGCAAGCAAAGCTTAAACTGAAAAATAATTTTGACAATCTCGGTGTTCATTAAATGAAAAAAGTTGAATCCACTGCCCTAGTAGCTCCATGTTGTTAAATTCGCTTTGGTTTTTTCCATGATACAAAAAAGGAACGTAGTTTTACTGAAATAAATTTTACACTCAACGATTTTTTGACAGCTTGGTTTCGCCCTAAACACCAATTTCCAAATTTTCAAAAAAATATTCGTGTGTAAACTCAGTCTAATGAACCTGAAATAATTTTATTTTAAACAGATTTCATAAAATAGACTTTGAAGATTTGGAATACTTGTAAGCATGATTTACTTTAATTTTTTTTTGTTAACAATAATATTTTTTCTATTTTCTGTATTATTATTTATTACTTTCTATATAAATAAAAAAAGACAAAAATCAAAAAAATCAATTTGTGCCAGATAGTTAATATATCTGAGAAAATATTTGAGTGGAACAACCTTCTTATTTGCATCATAGTTATTGCTTCATTTTTCTTATTGATGAGTAATGAATTTTTCTAATGAATTTAGTTTGACTATGTGGTTGTAGCAAAAAATGTTCATTAATCTCAGTACGAGTATTTGACACTAATTATAGCTTACGATTTTTTTTTAAGTTTTAATCAAATCAATTGCTCGATTAACTGCTTTGTTTTCTTAAATTGTGGAATGGGAACGAAATATTAAAACACATTTGAAGTATTTAAAAAAAAATCTGTATTGAAGCAATAAACATATATGTATGAATGTATGTATTCAAACAAGACAATATATGAAGATATCATTTGAGAAACTTGAATAAAAATTTTAAAATCGATAAAATTTTTCTTTTCTTTTTACCTAGTGGGTTTTAAAATGTAGAAGAATGGTTTGTAGGGTGCTATCCATTTAGTGGTTTGAAAAACTCAGCGCGGTATTTTGACATCTGTCAAACTTCACTGTCAAGCCAAACATGTTTTGTTTTATTATTAGAAGTCTGACATTTATGAAAGTGGATTGCTTAACAACCGCACAATGCGTTAAAATTATTGAAACCTACTACAAAAGTCGTCACTCAAACGTGGCCACGTTTCGTGCTTTAAGCGGGGATTATTGTGCATCATCGTTTTGATCGGTCCACCTCAAATATTGCTGCTGTAGGTGAAAGAGTAGCCGAGCACCCGAATGTGTCTATTTCTCGACGTTCTCAAAAGCTGAGACTTTTTTACGGCACATTATGGTGTATTTTTCACTTAGACTTACACCTACATCCATATAAAGTTCAGCACATACAACAAGAGAATCCAGCTGATCACCCACAATGCCGTAGTTTCGTCCATTGGGTGCTTAAACAACAAGCAGTGAGTGGCCTGCGATTTTTTTAACAAAATTTCCTTCAAACTTTACTCCTTTGAAAGCAATAACGGCGAGACTGTCACTGTCAGTTCGGAGCGTTATGGTCGTATGGTAACCGACTTTTTTTTGGCTTGCAATTGAAGAACACGAGTGAGCATGGCTTTATTGCAAGGGACATTTCCCGGCCGCAGCCTGCGATTTGACATCGTTGGACTTTTTTTCTGGGGCTTCGCGAAGACTGTTTTCATGCGGATAAATATTTAACGCTTGAGTCAAGTTGTGGGGATACCGTCCAAAATGTGACAAAAAGCAGTCGAAAATTACTTTACACGGATCGAAGTTTGCAAAAATTCACAAGGCGATCGTTTGAATGACGTAGTATTTCAGTTATAATGCCAAGGTTAAAATTTTATAATAAAAAAAGAATTTCACGAAAAAATTATTTTAAATGCATTTTATTTACGTTCATTTTGGAAACCGCAAAATGGATAAACCTGTACATAAATCTGCCAAATACGGCCATATTAGAAATAAAAGGCAATAAAAATTTAATATATTCACAAATCAGCCAAAGTTAATTTGTAAATTTATAGATTTTGTTTAGAAAGCAGTTTATGACATATAATTTCATTAAAATGCTAATGACGAACATATGAAAAATAATAGATAAAAATGGTTCAAATTTTTTATCTTTATACTTTTATGTATTTACTTTTTTAAGTTTCACATAAGACACACTCAAAGTCCACTTATTTGCGATTAATTACTTTAGATAAATTAAAACCCTAAATGCATGTAGTTTTGAATCATGCTTTTACATTATGCAGACAATTAACACCTGAAAGCATACAGGATCGCAAAAAACTCACTAACCTACACAACAGATTACATGGCTGAGATTGGCTAAGCTGTAGAGGATTCGTCTGTTAAGTCAAGATCCGTTGGTTCGATCCCTGCTATAAGCAGTCTGAAGAGGAGATGTTGTGATCTCCGAAACAGCTGTCACTCCTATCATTTTTCTTCGTCGTATAACAAAACATTCAATTCAAATGAGATCTTTCAACGAAGCTTACAACGAAGAAGAAATGGTTTAGGGTCACAACCTCTTATTACTATCAACAACTTCTGCATAAGTTATTAAATGGTACGCCAAACCTCTCTACGGCTCTTCCCAATAGAAGATGCCCATAACGGTATATATCTCTCAAACTTTTTAGCGTGATGAGCTCTTGTGACCTTCTAGATTAAGTTACAGGGTATGTTACTGTGTTTAGGAATTTATGTTAGATTTAGAGAGAACTGCTTGGACATCGTGTTCACTGATCTATGGCAACTCTCTACTGTTTCACATTTTATTGTTACAGATTCCAGGTCTCCAATGCGACCTGGTAATCCGTAAAGCTATGGCTATGATATCCTGAGAGCACTAGTGAGCTTAGACAATTGTAACGCTTGAAACACACTACCGTGATCCGGTAAACAAAATAATTTTTTATACCAAGCTTTTTTGAGTAGACTCCGCTACCGAGCCTGTTATCTGGTTTGATCCATCCATATAAAAATGAATAGGGTCAGTTTTTGATGGTGCTATTTTAACGCATTTGAGTCTATATGGAATAACTACCCTGAAATCTGAAATCTGTCGTGACGTCAGTGATGTTTATGCAGAATTTATCGAACCCACTTGCTAATTAGATTATTTTATAGCTTAAATCTCGATCTTCTCACATAAATTAATTTATATTATAATATTTTTGAACTAGTTACGTGAAAGCTAAAACAGCAGTTCATTATACGTGTGAGAATACGTGTTTCTTTTAAAGTCGATCTTCATTTTTGTGCTGTTTTCGTATACCTGGTGAAATGTATGTATGTACGTATGTATGCGTGTAAGGTTTTAGAAAGCAAATTGGATATTTAATTATTCTGCCTGTGTTAATACACACTGACATATTTATATAAATTTTTAAATGAGTTTTGCTGTTTTGTTTTTGTTTATTTTTGGCGAGAGTGACAGGTCCACTTGTTTCCGTTAAATATTTAAGTACTTTGCACAATAATTAGAATTTCAGCTGATTTGTAAATTCGTTTCATTTTATAACTGTGAATAAATGTTAAAGCACTAGTTTGAAATGGAGAATTATATAAGTGAAAATATTTTATTATTCCCTTTGGTTTTAAAAGATTAAATTATAATTTCATTTTAAATTTTTTATATATTTCATCATCGTTTCAAAAAATAATGCTACAAATTGAAAATATTTGAAAAATATATTTTTTTTAATTATTTAAAAACTGCGTGTGAAATATTGAAATCGAAAATAAATAAAATGAAATAAAAAATATTTTTTTTGCCCAGTTGTGTAATAAATCACGAATGTCCACTTTTAAAGGGTGAACCATTTCTAGGTTCCCTACTTTTTTAATGAAAAAAAAAAACAGCAAATTCAAAATTAATGGAAAATGTTTATTATCATTCGAAAGAAAATTCTTTGGCATGTATTTTTTGAGGACTGTCTCTTTCAAAAGTCACACGATCTAGGTGGCCAATCGACCGGCCCAAAACGAGAAATTATCTGCTCACCGAAGTGTTCTCTCAATAAATCCTTTGATTGATGCGAAGTGTGAGAAGTGGGGCCGTGTTGTTGAAACCAAATATCGCGGAGATCACAAGCTTCAATTTCAGGTATCAAATAGTCGGTTATCATGGCACGATAACGGTCGCCATTAATGGTTACGTTCTCACCGGCATCATTTTTGAACAAAAATATGGACCGATGATTCCACAAACCACACCAAACCGTTTTTTTCCTGGGTGAGATGGCAGCTCTTGAATCTCTTCAGGTTGCTCTTCGTCCCAAACGCGGCAATTTTGCTTATTTACATACCCATTGAGCCAAAAATGGGCCTCATCGCTGAACAAAATTTGGCTCGAAAACGTCGGGTCTTCGTGGAACTTTTCAAGAGCCCATAGAGCGAAGCGATGTGGCTTGGGTTCAGTCTGAGTTGCTGCGAACGGCGCTAAATCGATTCTCAACGGTCTTCGTGTACACTCTCGGCTACGGTCGCTACATTTTCTTCACTGTGTGCTGGACGTGGTCTATTCGGTCGAGTATTATCCAATAATGAGTGCTGGGTCTCAAGATGGGTGATGGTGTTGCGAATAGTACGTTCAGTAGGCCGATTATGTACACCATAAATTGAACGAAGCGCGCGAAACGCATTCTTTACAGAACGTGATTTTTCGTAATAAAGTTGAATGATTTGTAAACTTTATTCAAGCGTAAGTTTTTCCATGATGAAATGCCAAACAATACTGAACAAAAATAACATGACAGCTTGACACGACTCACGTGTGATCTGTCAAAAAAATGCTATTGCGAAAAGTACCTCTACTTGGATCACCCTTTATATACACATAACACGAGTACATACAAACATAAAATTGTAATACTTTTTATTTTATTTAATTATCATATTATTTTGGGCTAAAATTAATTTGAATTTTTTGCAATTAGGTCATAATTGCTTTTATTTCATTCAATTTTTTTTTGTTCAACTCAAATTTGTATCCACAATTACTAACTACAATTTTTTATGGAGCACTTAGAGCTCGTATTCCGCTTTGTGCACACAAACCCACGCAGACACAGATACACTTACACATGCGGGTATGTGTACAAACATGGTTTAATAACAGTATCTGACACTGAAGTCTGGCTTTAATGATGACGTAGGTGTAGGTGGGCTACGCTGTCGTTGCGACTGATGCTTATGCCGTAGTTGTTGTTATTGTTATTTAATTATATTTTTTTATTATTACTGTCATTATTACGGTTTTGTACGTACATATGTATATGTATATGGAATTCGGCATACATACATACAAATTTATAAACTTGTGCATTTGTTTATTATTAATGACAGGTGCCATTATTATGTGACCAATTATTTCGCACTTAAATAATATAAATTTATACACTCATACATACATACATATATACAAACACTCCAAACAAGCGAATTTAATGCGCTAAGAGCGTAAGAAAGATTCTTAAATGCAATTAACTCAGTTAAGGTTTTTTTTGTAAAACGAATGAAATCAAAATGAAACATAAAAATTTGGAAAAAGCTAAAAAAAAATGCCAAATAATTTCATTTTTCCGTTTGACCTCGAAATGACACGCAAGTCATCAACAGTGAATGTTAGTGTTAAACATATGCGTACGAGTATGCTTGTATATACATTTGTATTTATGTACATATGTATGTTTACAAATCAGCGCATCGCAGCGCAGCAATTCATCATCGAAAACCGACGAACAGGTTCGCATTGCAGGTTCCACACTTCTCACCGGTGGCTTCAACTTGAAGACCTCTTTACAGCTTGTCTTTCATTGTGACGCTTCGTTAGTTTTTGTCACAAATATTATATGTACGAGTACATATGTATGTACATATAAATCTGTATATATTTGTTTCTTGTTGATGAGCTAAAAGCGAATTTTTAGAAATTACGTCATTTTGCAAAATGTCTGTCCGCGTTCAAGCCGGACTTTTTGCACTGAGCAGACCGAAAAATGAAAAAAGAAAGAACAATAAGCGAATTAAAAATATTTTAGCAGACACATACATACATACATACAAACCTTTGTGACTATTAATATATATGTACATAAACGTATTGATGGATTAGATGCAAATCTCAGAGTTATTCACTAAACTAAATACAGATCTCTTTTGTCTTAATGAAGAAAAAACAATCAGGAAGTAAAGTTTCCTTCACTATTATTATTTAAAGTTTAATTGTAGTTTTAGAGTAATCGAGTTTCGCATATCTTATTATGACTCGGAGGGCGAGGTTCAAAAGCCTTTGTATTAAAATGAAATATTTTGTAAATTTTGAATGTTATTTTCTTCTTTCTTAAGAGAATAAGTGTTTCTACGCCGCTGTTTGATATATACCTGCTGAAGTGTTGAAGTAGATTGATATCTTTAGGTTTGGATAGGTTAGACAAAGGTGGCTGATCCAATGAGGATACCACGCGAGCACAGGTGTAAAAAAATATCTAGAAGGCTAGACCACGTTTCATTTAGTAAATCACAAATATCATAAATATTCCAATGCGACTAATGTCAATGTCTGTTCATTCCTTTGAGTTGGTATGCGATTTGAGAATTCTCAGTCTCTGTCGCACAAACACAGTACAGTTCTTAAGAAAATGCACAGATGAATCCATCGCTTCTTACAAGCAACTATGACAGTGGAGCTCTCGAAAATTTCAAGGCTTTTTCACGTGAATACCCAGCAGATAATGCCCGATCAGAGCTTCCCTAATTTGAGTGAGTTTTAAAATTGGGATAGAAACAAGTTTCGCTTATTAAAAGATAAAATACTCTTCTTTAGAATAGAAGAGTGCCAAATGTTCCAGTCAACCGAAGATTCAGACTCCCTGAGGCATTCTGTTACTTTTGCTGCATTATCCACAGAGACTATACTAGACATGGCGTTAAGTATCAGTGATTGAGTAATTCTAAATGCACCACAAATGCTGATAAGAACCACATATTGTACAACTTTCAGCTGCTTAGCTAAAATAGTTCATTCAAGCATACGAAATCTCCTTAAAACAAGATAGGGTGGACTGCAGTTATGTAGTTCCAGAACTTTACTTTAAAGGAAAGACGCCAACACCTACCGATGGCCGCGCCGCAGAAGCTTAAAGCTATCGCTGTTTTTTTCCTTTCTTTCCTCGATGTTTATCTTTTAGGCTAATTTCTTATCTAGGATTGTCCGCTGGTAAATCACATTCTCAGACAAATGAAGTCAAACGTCCCCTATCGACTGCAAAACCCCTTGCGGAATTTTACACTTCTTGATGAAAAAGACAAGTTCTATATTACTAGGATTTACGGAAACACTTTTTGTGGCGAACTAGCGAACTTTTCCCGACATTCGGAATGAAATATTCTCCTTCACATCATGGCATTGGACCTAGTCTCCCTCATCATTGGACCTAGTCTCCCTCATCTGTACGATATTCCCACATTGGCGCTTTGTAACAGCTGAAGCGATTTTAGGCCGAGCTCCTCCTTGAGTTTGTGGTTTTGGGTCTTGAAGTTTTTACCAACAAATGAAGGGACCTACAGTTTATTCTAAGCCGCCTTCGAACGGCCGATTGATTTTTATGAAGAGCTTTTAGAGCTACGTGCCGGAAGTACACTCGGAGGGCTTGACGTTGCCTGCCGAGGGGCGACCGCAATTAGAAAAAATTATTTTCCATAATTTTGGATGTTGATCGAACCTGGGCTCAAACCTGGTCCTCCCGAATAGCAGTACGCAATGCTAACTATCACGGCCGCCTTTAGAGATATAGTTGGGGTATTACTGAAGCTGTTAATTGGAAGAAGGTTTCAGTTATTTTAGAATGTTTTTTTCTTCTTCCAGCATTTTGGTTGGATTTGCTCTTGCGTTTCATCCACAATTTCTAATGCTCAGTTACATATTGTCAAAATATTTAGTTTCGAGATGTCTTCCGTACTATTTTATTTCTAGATCATAAATTTTATGCAGCTCTTACTGTGTGACCACATAACAGCTATGATTTTCAATATACATACATACATATGTATGTATGTGTATACGAGTATTTTTTCATTCTGAATTAATAAATGTCAATTCCAATCTTTTTAAGTTTTAAGCCTGGTTGACAGGTTTTTCAGGCAAGTAAATATAATTAATATAAAAAAAAAAATAAAAAATAAAATATAAAAATAAATAAAATAAATAACTCAATGCGAATGAAGAAACGAATAATTCAGAGAAATTTACGGCCGCCTACGAACTTGTACCCATGCATACATATGCATAAATATGCATGTACCTACATACATGTACACCTCAAAAATGCTTAACACATTTACATGTGGGAATTGTTGCTCTCGGCAAAGAAAGCTGGTTGGCAATTTTCACTCTTGATTGTTATTGCCAGAGTTACTTTTTTGTTTGCTTGTTTTTATTTTAATTTTATTTACTTTTATTGAATTTAAATTTTAGTTATGCACATATGCAGAGACATATGTATGAATGTATGTATGTATGTATTTTTTTATTGTGAATTTGCCAGCTTCACCGAATTTGTCGTCTATTTCGTGCTGTTTACCTTCTCACTTTTTTGTTCATGTACATATATACATACATACATACATATATATGCATATATTAAATATTTTTTTACGGCCTTTTGCTTTTGGATGAACGGTGATATCATTTTTGAGTTTTTTGCCTATTTGCGTTTGAGTTCGCAAAAAAAATATATATAAAAATAAAATTTCAAAATCATTAATAAACAACTTCACAGAATATTTTTCAAGTTTAATTGATGTAAACGAGTGTCTGTGTCATACACCTACAAACGTTTATGATTTTCGTAATAACAACATAATCAAATTATTCATCTACAATAAATTGTATTTTTTCTCTCTTTTATTGTATTGTACATACATACATCCATATGTACATGCACAGGCACGAATGTGCTTACTGACATTTACTCACGTACATATGTACATATCTACTTTTTTGCACTCTCGTTTGTAAATAAACTAATTTGTTTACCTTGGCAATTTAGAGCTTTTTAATACCAGCCATGTCTAGTGGCTACGTACATACATATATAAAGGGTGATCCAAGTAAAGGTATTTTTTTTCAATAGCCTTTTTTTGACAGACGCGTGAGTCGTTTACATGAACAACGTTTACATGTCATACAGCTTGTGCAAGGACTGAAGCCGCTCGACCTTCCCAAGCGATATCGCTTCGCTCTATGGGCTCTTGAAAAGTTCCAAGGAGATTCGACGTTTTCGAGCCAAATTTTGTTCAGCGATGAGGCTCATTTCTGGCTCATTGAGTATGTAAACAAACCAAATTTGGGACGAAGAGCAACCTGAAGAGATTCAAGAGATGTGATTTCACCCAGAAAAAGCTACGGTTTGGTGTGGCTGTTGGGCCGGTGGAAGCATCGGTCCATATTTCTGCAAAAGTGATGCCGGTGAGAACGTAACCGTCAATGGCGATAGTTATCGCGCCATGATAACCGATATTTGATGCCTGAAATTGAAGCTCGTGATCTCCGCGACATTTGGTTTCAACAAGGCAGCGTCACTTCCCACACATCGCATCAATCAATGGATATATTGAGAGAACACTTCGGTGAGCAGATAATTTCACGTTTTGGAACGGTCAATTGGCCACCAAGATCGTGTGATATCACAGCGTTAGACCTTTTCCTATGAGGATATGTAAAGTCTAAAGTCTATGCGCACAATCACGCTTCGATTCAGGCCTTGGAGCAAAACATCATGCGTTACCAGTCGAAATGCTCGGAAGAGTCATCGAAAATCGGACTTAACGGATGGACCATCTGAGACGTAGCCGCGGCCTTCACTTGAAAGAGATAATCTTCAATAAATTAATGGCAAAGAATGTTCTTTCCAATGATAATAAACATTCCTCATTAAATTTGAATTTTCTGTTTTCTTTCCTTAAAAAAGTATGGAACGTCGACATGGATCACCCGTTACTTATGTACACATGAATATACTACACTTTTTCATTAAAAATATTTATTTTATTACTTGTATGTGTGGTTGTGAAGTGCAGTTATCAGTGACCTGTTAAAATTATAAATAAATGAATACATCATCACTGAATTGCTCGTTATCGGCAATGAAGCATAATAAAAAATATATACATACGTACAAGTATAAATATATGTAAATGTGTTTACGCATATATATGTATGTACATACGTAAGTATATATGTTTGCTTCTGCATAATTTACTTATGAAAATTCGCATGAATCTTTTTTTGTAACAGCTGATTAACTGAGGCGTTACCGGTCCAACAACAACACAAGCACAACTGAAAAGTGAATTTTTTGGAATTTGACTTCTTTTGTTTGGTCATTGACAGCTGATATCTTTTGTTTGTATGTATGCACATAAAAAGTGTTGAATGAAGTGTGTAGAATTTCGATAATGATTTGTTCACTGCCTAAATTAAAGTACAAAAGTACGCACTTGGCTACCCAGCAGGAATTTCGTAAGTGTGTTGCTTGTTGCTATCGAGTTGGAGTTTTTCTTTTTATAAAAGTTGTTGATTAAATCAGATGTGTCAGTTGGAGGACACCAAGTGAAGATGGGCCCACCTGATCTTTCTACGAACTGGAGATCTTCCTCTTCCACTTGTTTCCACTGGCGAGTGGAACACACGACCCAGCCAGCGTAACCGCTGTCCCATAATTCGTTGTACTATGTCAAAAATATTGTATATCTCATACAGCTCAAAGCTCTGTTGTTTGTATTTGTCTTCGCATATATACAGATGACCATAAAAGTTATGTTCAAAGGAAAAGGTGAAGGTTTTGTTCATTTTTTTCTTTGATTACATTGGCTTGGTGCATCATGAGTTCCTGCCAAAAGGTCGTACAGTTAATAAGGAATACTACAAGGAAGTTATGCAACGTTTGCATGAAGAAATACGGCTCAAACGATCGGAATTGTGGAAGAACAAATCGTGGATTCTTCTGCATCACGATAATGCACCAGCTCACACATCAATGTTTATTCGTAATTTTTTTTGGCCAAAAACAAAACCGTAATCATGCCTCAGCCACCGTAATCACCAGATTTGAATCCCTCGACCTTTTCCTATTCCAAAAACTAAAGAAACCAATGAAAGGAAAGCGATTTGCCACAATTGATGAGATCAAGTTCGAATCGAAGAAAGAGCTGATGGCCATACCGAAAAGCGCATTTCAGAAGTGCTTCGAGAATAGATATTGATGAATAAATAAGGACTTTAAAAAAAAATTCAAAATTCACCTTTTCCTTTGATCATACCTTGCACATCTTTTTCAAAATCATTATCTCGAAGACTTCCAATGCTGACTCACGCATGTTTGTCATCCTTCATGCTTCTGCAACATCAAGTAGAAAAATAATGATGAGCGACATGTAGAGTTTGCACTTTGTTCATCGAGGGAGCACTTAACTTTTCAGTTGCGTTCGATTTCAAGGCTGACATTGTTGGTGTTCTTGATAATAATTCCAAGATAGACCTATGACCTCAAAGTTATGATAGTCATCAATGACAAGTAGCTAAGTAGCCAAGACGCGATTATACGAATTGTTTGCTTGATCACAGGAGATATTTGAGGTCTTGTGCTCATTCACCGCCAGATCCGTGCGTCTACCTATTCAGTTCTGCAGCTTTATTATATTTTCCAGCGTTAAATTAATGGTGCCACAAGGCAAGGAGTCGCCTTGTTTGAAATCTCATTTGGTACCGAACGGCTCGGAGAGGCTCTTCTTAATAAAGATAAAGGTTTTGGTATTGCTTAGCTTCAGTTTGATAACTCTTTGTGTTGCGAGGATACCAAAATCAGACATAACCTCTAGAGATAACTCCTTTTCGTGCCGTCGAAGGTAGCTTTTAAATCGCCAAAAAGGTGGTATGTGTCATAGTTATTTCCCAAATTAATTTCTTTCGTTTAATTTCTCTAACCGCTGTATAGCTCTCGCACTTAAGTTTTAGAAATGAAATTATTTTTTTTATATCAAGTCACCCGTGGTGGAATCATAGCAGTAAGTTCACCTCGCTTTTCAATTTTCAGTCCCGGAAGATGTTCTATCTGGAATATGAACCTAAAAAATTGCTTGAATCGAGTATTTATTTTAACATTAATTTTATCAAAATTACATTAAACACATTGCTGTATGTACAACTTTTTTAATTTCACCATGATCACAATCAGCTAATTTTTATATTCAGTTAGCTAGAGAGTATTTTATGAATATTGAACATTATTCAACTTTGAAATAGAGCTGCAAAACCCCGATTTTTGTTGAATCTATTATTTTGATTTTCACATACCGTAAATAAATTTATTTCATGAACAAAATTCCTCAAATGATTGAATTCAATTTTAATAATAATGGAATCAGAAGTCAGTCAGAATCAAAGCGAACTGATAAAATGTGCCACAACAAAATATTTCAATGCCGTATGGAATCGAACTTGATAGAGTAATTAGTAAATATATTTTACTTATTACTGGCGCTTAGAAATATATAAATAAATATAATTGTGCATACATACAAACTGGTGTATGGATACACTTTAATAAGCGCAGATGACTTTTTGTTTAAGGAAAATTGGAATATTTTTGAAAGTCCTCAGCAATTACTACTAAATAAACATATTAGGAAATCAAAATCTATTTGGCTAAACTATTATTTCTTAATATATTTATTTTAATGATTGCTTCGAATCGTAGTTAAAGTAATTTTCAAGCATATCAAATAATTTAATTTCCAATTTTTGAATTTCGCTCCACCCTAAAATGCAATTATGTATCAATATGTAATTGCAAGTAACCATTATTCAAAGCACGTTCTAGAAGTGTAACATTGTTCCGAACAGTTACACGTATATATATGTAAATGGCTATCGATTTAGTGTCGATCGGCGTCTTAAGTGCATTCATTCAATTTATTATTTTTATTATTATTTTATTTTTCTCAATTAAACCGAGCAGAGGCGTCACTCATATTGTTATTTGAGACGGTGGCGGTGTTGGTGATGCAACCGGTGTATAACCATATAAGGCGCTCCAACACTTGGCGTCAGTAAAGCTTTATTGAAGCTTGTATATACATACATATGTATATCAGTCTACTACATGTTGTAGTCAGCGCCGATGCGCGTGGGATCCCCTCACATCCTATAATTTTACTTTCATTAACTATTTTGTGAAATTAATTTCTTAGATTAATATCTGAATGTGTGAGCGAGTAAAACTTAGTACTTGATTAATATAATTAACGTAATTACACTTTGTGATAGTTAGAATTACTTTATATATCGACAGTTTAAGATGATAAGACATCATATGGATTGGTTTTAAAAATAATAAATACGACTAAATAAATGGACAGATTATAGTTATAGAACTCTTTGCATAATAACCGAATGAAAAAATAAAATAAAATTTAATAAAGTGAAAAAAAAATAAATTAAAAAAAAAATAAAGTTAAAATAAAATTAAATAAAAACATAAAAAAATAATAAATAAAACAAAACAAGAAATAAATAAATAAAAAAGGAAATTTTTTTAATAATATGAAATAAAATCAAACGAATCAATATAGAATAAAATAACGTAAGAAAATAAAATAAAAAATAAAATAAAATAGAGTGAAATATAATAAAATAAAGCAAAAACAATTATTGTGCTTACATAGTTGTATGTGTATTATAAAAATAAATAAATACAAATAAGAAAATTATGCAAATAAAATTAAAAAAAAAGATTCAATAAAATTAAATTAAGTAAAATAAAAACAAAATATAGAATAAAATAAGTTAAAAAAATAAATAAAAAGGAAAAAACGAAATAAACCAAAATAAAATCAATTAAAATTTAATTAAATAAAATTAATTAATATAAAATAAAATAAAATAAAATATAACAAAATTAAAAAAAGTAATAATTATGCTTACATAATTGTGAGCAATAAAAAATAAATATATAAAAATGAAAAATGAAGTAAAATAAAATGAAAATATAAAATTAAATTAAATTGAAAAAAAAAATTAATTACGTTTTAAAATTAAATTAAGTAAAATAAAAAACTAAATATCTCAATATAGAATAAAATAAAGAGTAAAATAAAATTAATAAAAATTAAATAATAAAATAACGGGCGATTCATTCCAACGTTTAAACCAAAAAATGTATTTCAAAAACAACGGTTTTTATTTTTATCTAATATGGTGTGCCGTTTTTTAAGACCTACGATACTCATAAATCTATAAAGGGTGATGCATTTAGAGGTTCCCTACTTTGAAAAAAACACAGAAATTTCAAACTTAATGGGGAATGTTTATTATCATTCGAAAGAACATTCTTTGGCATTTATTTTTTGAAGATTATTTCTTTCAAATGTTGGCCGCGGCTACGTCTCAGATGGTCCATCCGTTGAGTCCAATTTTCGATGGCTCGTTAGAGGATTTTTTCTTGGAACCTTTCAAGAGCCCATAGAGCGAAGCGATGTCGATTGGGAAGGTCAAGCGGCCTCAGTTCTTACACAAGCTGTATTTTACGCTAGTACGCTTAAATTGAAAGCGCGAAGTATAATGCGCCAAGTCGTTCCATACGTCAGTCCGAGTTGCTGCGAACGGCACCGAATCGACTCTCCATGGTCTTCGCGTACATTCTCAGCTACGGCTGCTATATTCTCTTCACTGCGTGCTTGACGTGGTCCATGCGATCGAATATTATCCAATAATGAATGTTGGGTCTCAATATGGGTGCGGTGTAGCGAATAGTACGCTTGATATGCTGATTATGTTGACCATAAGTTGAGCGAAGCGCGCGAAACACATTCTTTACAGAACGTGTTCAGGCGTAAGTCTTTCCATGATGAAATGCCAAATAATACTGAACAAAAATAACATGACAGCTTGACACGTCTCACACGTGATCTGTCAAAAAAAATGCAATTGAAAATAGGACCTCTACTTGGATCACCCTGTACAAAATCAAATAAAGTTAAATACAATTAAATACCATAAAAACAAAGAATTATGCTTACATAACTCTGCTTTCCCATCAACCATTTAGAAGGTTTTAACCTTCTTAAGCCTGAACCCAACATAATAACTGTATTATTTTAATTCTTTTCCTCTTTTCTCTAATTGTTTGATATTCTTTATTTCTCCATATTTAGTGGCAGCAAACAGCGGATATTGATTATAAAAAGGAAATCCGTTCACATTTGTATAAATTACGTGAATCGCGTCTACGTGACTTATATCAAGGCGAAATAATGGCTGGCAATTACGCTAAAGATCCTTTGTTGAACCCATCACATGGAGATTCTTTGGTAGGTCAAAATTTTCAGAGTTTAAAATCTCAAGAAGTGCGTGATTCAATGGCTCCCATAAATGATTTGAAATTCCAATCAATGACATTGAATCATCCCAACACTACCGGTTGGGATGTGCAAACCTCGTCCGAGGTAAGTCCTGATGGACGTGCCTATCGTACGGAAACTTTAGCTACCACAGATGGTAAGTCATTATTTTATAATTCCTAATAGAAATTTATTTTTATAAAAAATACATATCTGCGTGTTTTTACAACATTACGTCATTTATTAAAACATCTACCCATCATCTACTGCATAAAATAACAAATTTAATAAGAATATCTATATGCACTTTCAAAAATATATGCATATGCTCCTAAATTTAATTGCATGCTTACAGGCGTTGAAAAGATTAACGGAGGCACTGCTGAATTCCGTGGACGCAATGAGCAACGTGCCAGTGCTTCCCATCAAGGTGACGATAAGAATTTCGTTAAGAAGGCATCGGAAAGTTCAAATACTCACTTGCAAGAACATGTCGTGGTTGGTGATGAGAATTCCGGTCGTTCTGAAATGAAAATGAGTTCGACCACCACTTCGTCCTCGTCCCAAGTAACCTCGTCGTCTTCGACTGTAGAATATGGTGGCGGAGAGCCGTTGGAAGGTAGATATCTTACCGATAATACCAACCAACATCACCAACGCCTCACGCAAGAGCAATATAATCAGCAACAACAACAATTGCAACGCCAACAACAGTTGCAACAGCAGGAATTTGAGCAAACTAAACAATATCAAAACCAACAACATCAACAACGCATACAACAGCAGCAAACTGAATTTAATCGTAATCGCCATGAATCTTCCACCAACGTGGAGACTCAAAAGACGACAGAACAGAGCCGTCGTGTTGTTGATATGGATAAGGCATCGCCTGAATATCAGCAACATGTACAACATCTCATGCAACAACCCGGTGAGATCATATCCAACACGGTTGAATATCCCAAGCCCAATGTTAAGATGATCACCACCGTTAAGCGTTTGCCTGATGGCACTATCGTGAAGAATAAGCGGTACGAAACGGAAGAGTTGCGTCCAACGGTGGAGAGTCAACACCAACGTACGACATCTACAACGAGCCAGAGCAGCACTCAACAAAGAAACGAGCAGCAGCGACGTGAACAGACCGAGGAAAATGTCTACAATCGTCAACAAAATTTGCGTAATAACGTACATACCAGCAATGCCCCCAGGCGACCAGAACATGATGTCGTCGATAATGCTGAGCCATATACACGTGCTCCCGGCCAACAGCAGGTGGTGCAATCCCGTCCCAATGAACAATTTACTGATGAGTCCACTAATACTGAAACGAAATTCTCATCTGTTCAGAAATCAAGTCGTCGTTTCTCCACTGAAAGAACATCTGAAACTATTGAAGAGTTCTCCGACCAACCATCCTCAGCGCATGTGCCTGGTATTAAAGGCAAGCCATCCCCCAGTAAAGATTTCTCTACACATGGGTTTCCCTCAGTGAGACCAAATAAACCAACTCAGGAATATCCAAGTGATCGTCCACGTCATACTGATGTCGAGTATATCACTCAACGCACAGTGGTGGACTCAAATCAGGCCAGTCCTGCTAATGCACCACATGGGTTTCCAGCCGTAAGACCAAACACAAACGTGACAACAACTAAAGATGGTGATATCACTATTGTAAGTTCGGAATCGACGCGCAGCTCAAAGTATAAGACCAACGCTGAGCGTGTTATCGAAACTGAAGTGGTAATTGATGGCGACTCCAGCGGTCGACCACAAAAGTTTACACAACCAGAAAACTTTCCAAACCACGGATTTCCCGCTGTGAGAGATATTCATGGCACACCAGTAAGGGATTACCCAAATAATGCTTCAAAACCAACACAAGATTTCTCAACAAACGGGTTTCCATCTGCCAGGGACGTGGCACGACCGAACTCTTCACAACCTGTGATTACCACAACCGTCGATAAAGATGGTAACATCGTCACTGTGGTCAGTTCCGAAACAAAGAAAACTATAAAACATAATACGAACCGCGAACACATTATCGAAACGGAAGTTGTTGGTGATAATGGGCACCATACGCCAACTGGTCTACGCCAGCCTGATAAAATTACATTTCCACCCACGCCACAACCAGGAGATTTCAGCACACACGGTTTTCCATCTGTAAGAGACTCGGCACCTACCAACGATTACCAACGTCAAGGTACACCAACTCGAGATTATCCAAGCAGTCCACGGAAGCCACAAGCGACTGAAGATTTCTCCACACACGGTTTTCCATCTGTACGAACACCCAATAAATCTGGACCGGATTACTCAACACCAAGCGGTGGTTATCCTTCTACCAAGGATACTAGTGCACCCAAATTGACGCCAACCGCGCCAAGGGTACCACAATCAAGCTCCGCAGCTACGCGCAAATCAACAACCACAACGGACTCATCACAACGTCTGATTTCCAAGGAGCGAGATGTCGATGCAACACATCGTGCCTTTGCTGCTTCCCTACGAAGCTCTTCGCCGGCGGATAGTACCGATCATCATCATCGCACTACACCACGTTCCAGTGTCTCATCGACTAGAACTTTCAGACGTGATGGCCGCGAAGGATCACATGACAGCGAAACGAGCCGCATCAGTTCGGGCACAGTTACGCGTTCTTCGCCAAGTAAGAGTGTTGGTAAAACTGTCGTTACAAAGCAAACTGTTGTTAAAACACGTAACGTGAATGGTTCTAACGAAACAATTGATTTAACATCCCAGCAGCGCCCCACTAAATCGCCATCACCTACCAAGACCATAACGACGACCACCACACGCACCACAACAACTGCAGCTACGCCAAGAAGGAGTCCAGCTGGTGATGTGCCAAAATCAGGTACGAAGTAAAATATAGAATGCACATTACAACTAAATGGCAGTCTATCCTTCAGATAATCAAACAAAATCTAAGCCAGCCGAAAACACATTTCCTACTATTATTAACGAACCACTAACCATCACAAAAACCCACTTTACCGCAAATGACGCCAGCTTCCTCGGAAACGAGGTGGTCGAGGAGCCATGCTTAAAAAAACACTTTTACAAACTTGGTCCGTCCGACAAAGCAACAACAAATCATGCTGATGGTAAGAAGATATAAAACAAATTTCCAAATTTTGCTTGTCAAAACGAAGCCAAAACAAAACAAAAAAGTATAAGAAAAAAAAAGAAATATTTAAATACTGCACAGCAACACAAAATTTTTAACACAATTCTCTAAATCTGAAACAAACAAATAATGTACTTACCAACAAACCAACCACACATACATACATACATAGTACCGAAAGCCACGATATACATGAAACAAAATTCAAAAACAAAATTTCGATGACAACATTGGTACCGAAACACAAACACAGTTACCGAGGAAGATGAGACAGAAAGATGATTTCACAAACTCCTCAGGCTAATGCGACTTAAGCGACTACTTATACGAGTATACAGTAGAATATGTATGTAGAAGTAAAAGTTGCATGGTAAGCTTTAATTAACACCATCAGCTAAATGTATTGGCTCTCACATACATACATACATATGTAAATACATACATATATAATATTATTTAACCAAAACAATAACATAACCGTAAAGTAGTTTGGACTAATCCAATGTAATCGTATCGTATTATGTAACAACATCACTGACCAAGTGATTAATGCTTCATTCGCTGTAATTTTCAATATCAACAGAGAGATCACCATATTCACCAACAGCACCCAGTAATCATTCAAATCGCACTCATCCCAAAACTAACTCACCAGTACGGGATGATTTCGATGATGTTAACCACGAAGAGCCCATCCATAAGCAACCACTAAGTTCATCAGTAATCGAACCTAAACAACGTAATCGTTTACCATCCGGACCCAGTCCGACCAATAGTAGACCGCAAACCATTTGTCAACCAAATAAAAAAGAACCCAGTGTTGAGCGTAGGACTGTTGTGAGAGAAAGTGAATTCGAAAATACCGATTGGCAAAATACAATTTTAAATACAAATGAAAACCCATCTCCTGTAAAGAGTGATTTACCGGCACGCCATGAAAACGAACCCGGCAGTAGACCTCAAGATGAGTACATTGATGAGTGCACTTTCATAAGACAAACACCAATTGACACCTCGGATTATCCAGTCATAAGAGATGACATTAAAAAGCGACCATCAAGCACAAATAAAACAGAGACCATAACCATTGAGAGCAAGCGAAACGAAAAGTTGCGTACAAATCAACAAACCGAGGTAATCGACAAATTTGCTACAAGAAAACCACAAAGCAAAGAACCCACAGAGCCAGCAGATAAGAAGCCAACTTCTAGAAAACCATCAGATATCGTAGGTAAACAATCGCACACAGAACCAGTTAATAGAAGACCCACTGATGGCGGACCAACTGGGCGTACTCCTGTTGTTAGGAAACCAGTTGATAGTTCACCCAGCCCAACAAGAAAAATACCTGATACTACAACCTCAAAGGTAACAACTACAATAACGAAAACAGCACGCAAGGACAGCACATGCCCAACCGATGATAACAAGCAACCAAAAGACACTTCACCCAAAAAACCAACTGATAGAAAGCCTAGTGATGCAGGAAAAAATTTAAAACCCATCGACTCTGAACGTAGTCCAACTAGAAAACCTATAGATACATATACAACCGGGCGCAAGAATAAAGTTCAGGAACAGCCTGTAGGTCGAAAACCCACTCACGAATACCCAACAGAACCCAGATACAAAGGCCCAACAAATAAGAGTCCAGAACGTAGTCCTACGCGTAGGACAACCGAGAGTGCACGTGTTCAAACAATTACAAAGGAAACCACGAACAGAGATGACACATATTCCATAGAAGATTATGAACAACCGGAGGAGCAGGAGGTGGATGATGAAACGTACACTACTCGTACAACGATTACCACGGAAACGCGTAGAGGAAACGTTTCACCAACAAGGCCGAATAAACAACCTAAAGATATCAACAAGAAGCCACTGGAAGAAAAACCGACAAAACCACGCGAAAAACAGTCGCCGTTTTCTAAAAATGAAATGCCCACAACAAACGTTGAAGAGCCTGCACCTACTTGTAGAACACCAGAAAGTAAAATAAAATCAGAGAAAACCACGAAATCCATGGACATAAAAGGTAAGAGAACACAGCTTACAACAACAACTGTGGATAATATTACGGATGAAAAATCCCAGCTTGGTCCAAAAAATAAACAACCTACCGCTAGTAAACCTTCGAAGCCAGAATATACTGACGAGGACCAGGATGACGAACAGTGTACTTTGGAAACCACTGAGAAAATAACTATCGAAACAAAACGTACTAAGAAGCCACACCCAAATGTTGATTATGACGTATATGTTTATGAGAACGGCAAACAACCTGAGCATGAGCGTGCTCCAAATGAGCCACTCAGGAGTAAACCAACCACAACAGAAAGCGATGAAAACCCACAGCAATCTTTCAAGTCAATCGATACTCAGGTAGAAGAGGAATTCTCAGATACTGAAAATGTGCGCACTTCGTTCATAACCACTAAAATCAAAAAGGTAGATGCCGATGCACCACTGCCAATTCAACCGACACACCGTACGACTTATGATGAAAATAAGAGAGTTAAAGAACTTTTCAATAAAGTCGATGATACGAAAATAACAAGGAATGTAAACGAAGAGTTCATAACATTCGAGCGTGAAGTGCGCGATCGGAATGCTCCTACAGAGAAGCCCGTTACTCCGACACGATCAGAATATTCCGAACCCACTACAAAACAACCAACGAAACCATTAGGCGATGGCAACAAGGAAACGCCACAAGATCGTGAGCCGCGTCGACCTTTTGACAGAGAACCCAAATCGCAGCCAGCAGATAAGCAACCGAAAGCCGCTTATCCAGGCGATGATGAGACTACGTTTAAGGACTCAAATACTTTGAAAACCACTTCAGTTACAACTACAATAGAACGGGTTGAACAAGACAGACCTTATGCTCCTGAACAACCCCGTGACACTAAACAGCCGAAAGATAAGAAGCCAAAAGGTAAGAAGCCAAAAGAGTTAGATTTAAGCGACAATGAAGAGGTCACTGAGGAATCGTTTGAAACAACTTCAACTATTACAACAAAGAAAAAAACTCGTAAGGATGATTTGGTGACTACCATCGATGTTGAGGAGCGTGAATTTGGCGTACCTGAAAAGAAGAAACCTGACGATGAGAAGCCAGATGATAGGGGGCCGGACAAAACTTTGGAAACTATTACTATTACGGGTACTACTAGTAGCAAAAAGCCGTACCCTAAAGATATTCAGCAGCCGCGTGAACCTCTTGATAAACATACGGAGAAAAATATCACTTCGGATGAGACAAAACGAGTTGAGGAACTTTTCAAAACTACTACTAAATCTAAAAATACAAAAGACCACAATGAAGAATTTATAGCTATTGAAAGGCAAACCAACGAAACTCCAGATGGTGCCTTCTTTTCGAAAGCACCCGAGCCTGAACCTGAACCAAGTTCACCGAGTTTCAGGAAAAAAGGCGTTAGTCCAAGAGAGACGTTTGAAGACCGCTGCCGTCAAATACTAGGTATGGAAAACTATGGAGATACTCCTGGTACTTTTAAGAAGAGGCCTGAAGATGCGCCTGAGCAAAAAGAGCCGATTACCGTTAATGTAATGGACTACGAGGTAAAAATTGAAGACTGTGAAGATGATGAGCCAAATTATCTAAATAATATCAAAGAATCAATTAAACCGCACAAAAAAGAACCCTCGACTACATTTGACAAACCGCAAAAATATACAAATCCAGATATATCTGATGAAGACCTCGTCGAGGAAGTAGAATGTGTGCGTTCAGAAACTGTGGTGCCATTTAAGAGAAGTTCTCCAGAGCCGACAGAGCCCCATAATAAGCTCAATCGCAAAACAACTAAAGTCTCCAAGAAGGATATACATGAAGATGACAATGAGCACATTGTCTCCAAGACCACTTCCAAGGTAGTAAGGAAAAGCTCAAAACCTAAACAAACTCCTAAAAAGGAAAGATTAGGCGATGATGAGCAAGAGGAGACTTCATCTAGTGAATCAGAAATTCCTGAAAAAGAAACAGATGAAGAATCTCAACCAGATACTGTCGTTTCGAAAAGAGATATGCGATATACGGAAGAAATTGAAATTGAAGAGAACACAAATTTGGTTGAGTTCAACGAAAAGCAACAACCTCAGAAGCCATCTCAGAAACCAGGAAAAAGTCCCACAAGAAAGCCGTCAGAGCCTGAAGTTATACGTAAAACGTCACCTATGAGGCAAAAACCATCAGGTCCTTCAACTATTACGGTTACAAAAACTATAGAAACTAAAACGAAAACGCGTGACGTAAATAAGCCGTCAAAAGTTGTTAATGAAACGAAGCCAACAACGAAATTACCCGATTCTCCAGATAAACACTGTGCTGTCAAAAAAGAGAAGACCACATCGCCTACAAGACCGGGCAAAGAACACGCGCCAAGAAAGGATAGGACTCCCACAAAAAAACAGCAGAAACCGAAGGACTCTCCAACTTCTACAATTAAAGATCGCTTACGCTCCGCGACTCGCAATAGAAAACAATCTGAACCATCAGAATCCGAGACTTCACCCGACGGCAGTCCAACACGTCATACCGAGCGTAGACGTTCCAGTAATATCTCGGTCCACACAGAAATAATTATTGATCACACTGCACCGAAATCTCCAAAGCCTGCCGAAAAGACACCAGAAAAGCATAGACCACATTTAGAGAAACCTACACAAATTGACGCCACATCACCCACCAGACCGTTCCGTCGTTTTCCAGTGACCGAGCGTAAAGAATCTGCGCCTGTGCCTAGTGTTACGCGCAAGGATAAGGAAGTCAAGATGACCCGCTCCACAAGTGAGAAACTTATGAAAGTTACTGCAAAACCAATGAGAAAAACTGATGTGCACACATTGGCACCAAGTCCCACACCGAAAGGTGACAAGAGGCCCAATAAGTGTTTCACTACCAAAACAATAAATCTAACCACAAGCGACAAACTCATCAATAGCGAAGAAATGGAAAATATCATAATCGATATACAACATGCAAAAAGTTCTCGTGAGCCTTCGCCTGATAAAATTGTACCCACACCGGTACCAGTGCATTTAGATACAGGTAAACCACGCTATCCTGACGTTGTACAAGAACCCGAAGATGAGCCACGCAAGAAACCCGTCATCACTAACATACCTATTTTTGAAGAAGAGTCTAATGAATATGTTCAATGCCACATTTCAGAAGTCAAGACGAAATTAATAGACTTGAAAGAAGGTGACATATTGGATAATCCCACCATCGAGGCTCCAAAAAGTCTAGACTATCCATCGATTGACAAGCCCGATGATGATTGTCTTTTGAGCGTGCATGAGAAGGTTTCGAAATTTACACATACAGCTGAAGAGATAAAAAAACCAAAAGCATCCAGTCCATTTAGCAGGGAGTTCGATAAAGCGCCTCTCGTGCCAGAAAATGACGAGTGTCTATTGACCGTCGATGAAAAAGTCAACAAGTTCATTAAAACAGCCGAAGATGTATCAAAACCAATTACACCATTACGAGAGGTCGAAAGACCAAGTTTTACCGATTTAGATGAAGAGTTACAGAGAGACGATTGCACATTGTCCGTGTCGCAAAAAGTGAACAAGTTCTTAAGTACTGCAGAGAAATTAGCACCCTCAGCGCCACAAAGGTCACCTGAGTTGGTAGCAAAGATAGAGCGTACCATTTCGAAGCAGAGTGAGCCCGAATACCCTGAGGGACTTAGCGATGATGAACTAACACCATTTTCACAAAATCACACTATCGAGCTAGAGAAACGACGACAAAAAGATATACTCTCTCGGCCCAGCGTATTTGAGAATACAACAGAAATGGCTAAACGTAACGGTTATACAAAGGAAGAAGTTACCACAGTTAAAAGCACTACCATAGTTCCCGAGTATGAGGAAGTGATTCCACACACCAGAGACCACACAACGAAGATTGAGTTGAAGCGTCAGAAGGATATTCTATCAAGACCCTCAGTATATGATAAAAGCTCAAAGCCAAGACCGCAATCTCCCAACAAGCGTGAGCCCACGAGTCCAAAGAAGACACAGCAAACATCGTTGACCAACACAAGGCAAGCCGAGTATACTGCAAAAAGAACAACCACCGAAGATAATGAGAAGGTTGAAGCTCGTAGTGAGCGTAAGCCCTCAACTACAACAACCAAACCTGAGAATCGCAGAAGCCCAACAAAACCGTCTACAGTTGCCGTAACCAGATCACGTTTTGAATCCATCGATAACAAAAAAGCGCCACTAAAGACTTCTACAGAGCCGAAAACAAATAGACTGCCTTCTACACTCACGAATGGTCGTAAGCCAGTGAACGAACCGAAACCGACAGGCAGAAAACCTTCCTCGGATTCAATTACTAGTTCGTTCTATCCAAGCAGACGTCCCATAGCACCAGCAGATCACCAATCACCACAAGGCAGACCACGCAAGCCCATCACAGAACCTGACAGTCATTACTCAGCGAGAAAACCTTCTACTGATTCTGACACCAACACACGCGATTATGAAACATTCGAATCGGAAACTGAGTTTACCACAACAACTCGACGCAGAAGTTCGTCAAAAACAAAAGATTACCTAGAAACGGTGCAAACCGAAATCGAACGGTTTTCGCCAACTCAAAAAGAGCCTACACCACGTAAAACTCTCACACAGGAAAAATCCCAAAAACACCAAACTTTCTCACACAGTCCTACTCGCAAAGATTCAACCAATAGCACCACTAAAGTTACTCACGTAACTGAGCGCACAATTCAGCACAATTCACCTTCAGAGTGTTCTGATATTGAAATCGTTGAAACCATTGTAGAACGTCCGGCACAAGTAAAAACACCCATTGGGCGTACACGCATTGTACCCGATACGGTTGCTGCTCGCCGCAATATTTTCGAAAATAATAACACACCGAAGGGGCAGAGACCAAGCGAAAGCAATTCACCATCCCCAGTTGGCAGACGTCCCTCTTATATGGAACACACAGTGAGCTCTCTGGAGCATATCCGACGTGATTCGTTGGAAGTGAATAAACATAACTATTCACGAAAGTCCTCCATTGAATCGGAGACCAATTATGAGCGTAGACCGAATTCGGCGGTGAAATTCGATGTGCCAAATAAGCCTCAGCGCACCGCTAGCATACCAGAGGATATTGATGTTGAGAGCATCTTCGATTTGGAGGTATTGGAACATCTTTTGGAGACGGTCACTTCATATGAACTGAGACGTAGAATTCGTGCGCAAATACGTTTGGTTAAGAAAAATACAATCAACACTAATACGGTTGACAAAAGGAATACTGAGACTAAAACATCCAAGTCCATTAGCTCAACTCATAAAACATCTACTTACACATCAAATGTGCATCATGAAGCAACTGACACTATTAATGAGGACATAAAAACAAGGACACCATACGAGAGTAAGGCCAGCCCAAGACGTCCGTCAGAGGGGCCTAAAGTTGGGCGAGTAACAGAAAATGTACCAACGAAAACCCCAAGCAGTCATGCTAAGATGCCACTCACACAAGATAAGATACGTCGCGAAGAAGAGATGACAACAAAAACTTCAACATATGTCAAAACACATAACGGACGCAGCAAAAGTCCACAGAGTGCCAGAAAGGTGTCACCCGTGCGTCATCATAGCCCCGAAACGAAAACTTCACAGCAAGAAATTGTGAAAGAGTTACGACGTACATCAGGTTCATCAATGTCCACACATAAAGAATACGTACGCAATGAGCAGGTGGACTATTCAGAAGAGAAACTAAACAGCTCCCGACGTGTTGAACAGCGCACTGATCGTTTTGAGAAAGAGCAAAGTCCTGATCGTAGTTATAGTCCAGAATCGAAGAGCCCCACTAGGGATGACAGACAAAGGCCCGATACAAAAACCAAAACCATGCCCAACACACGCACTAAGAGTCCTGAAGCGAGAAAACCATCTTATCAGCGCACAACCAGTCCGCCAGGCAGAACACCAAAACAACGCGACGAATTGTATAACATTTCGAAGGTAACAACAGTTAAGACCACAACACGTTCACCCGAGCGCAAACCTAGCAAACCGAATACTGATGAAAGCACACCTATTTGGGCCGATCGTAAAAGTCTGCTCAAGAGTCCAAGTAGTGCGCCACGTAAAGTGCCAGGCTCGCCGACAACACGCACCACGACAACAAAGAGCACAACATCGAAATCGGCGAGTCAACGTCAAACTCAGAATAGAAACTTTGAAGAGGATTCCATCACATCGAGTTATGGCATTGGACCGACCGACGAAAATGGTCTTCCGTTATTCGGTATTAAAGCATTGAAGAAGAAGAAGCCGAGCCAGCCCTGTGAAGCAACTGAAGGTAAATTGGCGTGGAGGGCAAAAGAATTAAGCGCTAATTTTAATTTATTTTGTTTTTATACAGAAGTCACAGGCTATGTTATCGAAGAGAAGTACTACTCAGATAGCAAAACAAAGCCGAAAGTTGAACGAAAGGAATATATTTATTCAACAAACACAGATGAACTCGAAGAAATGAAGAAAACCATTGAGCAGAGTCGTAAGTCTATAGATGACGATGTCGAAGTTGTGAGAAAAGTTGAGAAACTCGATAAGGTTAATGTAAGTTCATCTTCTACACTTATTTAGTAAGAATTTATTGTGATATATGTAAATATTTTCATTGTTTCTAACAGCCAGACACAGAGGACATCAGTACCATATCGAGCAAATATGTTCGTCGTGGCTCTGTGAAAGAATTGAGCGAAAAATTCATACGCAAAGAGTCTACGCAATCGTTGACAGAGAAATCCGGCAGCTATCCGAAGGCTGGTTTAATACTGCGCACCAGCCGTGGATCATCAACAGAGCCAAATGGAGGTAAGCATATTTTGTGTTAATAAATTTTCATATTTCCACTCCATATTGTGCATTTAATTATTAGATGGCTATGAGATAACCACTGAGAAATATACCACAACATCCAGCGGTGGTCACGGTTATCGCTCATTAGACGGAGACTCCGATGATGAACACAATGTATTGTTGCGTCAGAAGCAAACTCGTCACACTTTCACCGACTATGATGATAAGGAAGATGAGCAATGCCATTTGAGTAGTACTCGTTCGTCCACAACCAAGTCGACGCGTTCATTCCTCAACAGCAGCGGTGAAACGAAAGTGGTGACCAGTGTTGACGACGCTTTGGAGCGTATGCGTAATGCGGATTATGGTAAAACATATTTGTAATGGAGAATCTTTGGTAATGAGTTTAAATTTTAATTTTAATTTATTTTTTATTTGTTTGAATGCAGTTGTCGAGGCTGGCGACACAGCTGAAGATCGTGAGGCACGTTCTTTGTTGAATAAATTTTTAGGTGCTAGCGTTATTATGAAAGGCGTGGAAAGTGTTTTACCTACAACGAAACAAACAACAACTACTACCATTACTAAAACTTCGTACGCCGACGGTGATGACGATGACGATTGCGATCTACTAAAGAATAAAGCGGTGAGTTATCTCTCTCTATCTCTCTCATTGTCTATCTGCCAGTATATTGCTTTAGGAGTTATACGGAGCCAGAACTTTCAAAAAAATCGATTTTTTTTAATGCATTTTCATAATGCACAGATATTTAAGTATATTCTCAAAAATTTTAAGCAAATATGAGAAATATTTCCGGAGAAAGGTTTGTAATGTCGGAGCTTTCGATTTCCTCGAAAAGTCTCAAATAATCGATCTCAAATTTTTACACAATATCTTCTTAAATATATATACTTCTGAGGTAATGAACTAGGGAAAAATATCTAAAAAATTTTTTGGACAAACTCGAGTGAAACATCAAGTCAATTTTTTTCCCAGGAAGACGCAATTTTGTCAAAAATCAATATTTGCATTTTTTTATCGCCCAAAAACTTTATTCATCTATATTTTGATAGCATCCGCAATGTTTTTTGATCTTAGATAATCAAATCGCTTACAAAATAGTCGTCATAAGAGATTAAGCCTTGGGTCAGCGCTTATTCCAATCCACGAAACACTTCTCAGACTCGTTCTGTGAGATAGGCATTAGTTCTTACAGCGCTTTTAAAGTCATCTACGGCTGTAAAACGACAATCTTTCAAAGTTCTCCTTATTTTTGGTAATAGGAAAAATCACACGGAGCTATTTCTGGCAAATATGGATGCTGTTGCATGGTTATGGTATTATTTCCTGCCAAAAATTCTTAAACAATTAATGAAGTGGGAGACATTATCGTGATGCAACCGTTTTTTCTGATTGCTTCACGCTAAGGGCGGGGAACTAGTAGGTAGTACTCCTTATTGACTATTTGACCGTGATGCACTATGCCATTAAAATCGAAGAGCACAATGAGCGTAACCTTCATGTTCGATCGCAATTATTGAACCTTTTTCTTGGCGTGTCAGGAAGGCTCTACTGCAATGCGTCGCCCTTGTGTCGTCATCTGGTACAATACGTTACGGAAATTCTGCATCATCGTTGACTTCATTTAGTGACGCCAGAGCAACTTCCATTCCCTGCTGTTTATTTGTAAAAAATCTAAAAAAAATTTGAAACCCGAAACATTAATAATGATGGAATCCAATCGATATGGGAACATCATTACCGACTTTTCTTGTTGGAATTCTATCGTTTGAAATCATTCATAACTATTTCTTGCACGTTTTCTAAGTTTTCATCGATTGTTAATATGCTGGTGCATCTAAAGCGTTTGTCATCTTCAACGCCTTTACGGCATTCTTGAAAACTCTTGTAGTAATCCTAAGCTCTTATTTGCTCATATCAGACTTGCCACAGACATTGGTTAACACATTCCGAACGGCAGACGAGATATCTCGTCTTTGGTCGGGAGATGTGATATCTCATTTTCAGGCTTATTCGATTCAATCGACGATCGAGGAATTAAAAATCGACTTTCATGTTACGTTTTAAGCTTAACGTAGACTTGCGTATCCATTATTAACAAATGGTTAGCGAAAAAAATGAATGGCGATCTTCTAAGAGCGTAAAAACCCGCTGTACGCAGTGTGTTAATATTTTACACTTTTTGTTATACTTTATTCCATTTTTTTCGCAAAAATTGACAAAAATTCTTTGAACCATTTCTTTCAACAACTAGTAAGAACACGTCTTACCTTAGTGGATAACATAGCAAAAGCCAACATAGTAAATAGCCGAAAGATTAATCATACTTCAGGGGCATATTATGTATTTGACAATCGAACTCTCCAAGAACACGAGATTAAAAAAATAACGTTATGTTTTGAAATCCTAGTACTTTCGGTATGGCACTTTGAAAAGCTCCTTTAAACATCGACATTTCCCTTCGTAGCCTTCTTTGCAAATTATTTGGCTTAAATGCCTTGGACAGAGCTAAGTAGGCCTTTTTCACAAATTTTACGGAATTTCTAACGATAAATGATTTTTACAATCACTATTTTCTTATCATAAAATAAACAAATGCTCAACTAATCGATTGATGAATTAATTGATCATCGCATGGAAGTCGATGTCAATAAATTTTGTCGCCTCTATTCGACCACTCAATTACGCTACTTACTCGTATTTGACAGCGTATTCTCAAAATACATACAATTAGAACAGTTAGATCATTTATTTTGGCCATCTCCGTACTGTTTGATATGTTAAAACCCTAAAAGGCATTTGAGAAATCAAAAGTAACGCTCTCTTGACATACCTCCCTCAATAATAACTGCTCTTTTGTTAGCATTCAATCTCTCTCAGCGCATGCACCAATTGTTCACAAATTCAAAAAAAAAAAAAGAAAAGAAAAAGAAAAAATATTCATACATACATCAAGAAAACGTATGTACATCTGTCTATATATACATATATGTTAGATGTATTTTTATATTCGTAAATATATACTTTTTCGCCGGATGCTGTTGTTGTTGTTGCATACTAGCAGCTGCTGTTAGCCAGCTTCCTGCAACAATTTGTGATTTTAGCTAAGTTAGTACACACTCGGAGGCGGAATTGATCAGTTGTATATTTATTTTGAGTTCTTAAGGTGTTAAATTGTCGGAAAATAAGTTTTTTTTATAAGTAGATGAAAGTGTATTGAAAACCAAAAAAAAAAAAAAAAGAATTATAGATATACATAAATGTATATGTATTTAACTCAGATAAAGTGTTAAAGGAGTGTTTTGAAAATATGAAACGTTTTTATACATATTTACGAGTATTCGATGCATATGCACACATACATATTGTATATACATATGTGTCTACGTACAAAATATAAAAGAAAAATACATAAATTTATATAAAAAAAAGAATTAAAAATAAAACAAAATTATTGAAATGTGTTTGTGTTAAAATGTGAATTTTCCAATGAAAAAAGATTATACTTATGTACATATGCGAATAAATCGAAAAGATTATTTAATCATTCGTCAAAATTCTTCTACATCCTCGTATGTGTATAAATAACATATATATATATATATATATGTATATATATATATATCTGCATTGTGAAATTTAATTGCAATAAATGAGTTACACCTTTGTGGACACCATAGCACACTTAAGTGTATATATATATACAATATATATGTATACATACACCTGAGTTGCGTCCACGGAAGATCAAGCAGTATTCCCTCTCGTCACCCATTTTTCTCTACGAAGCAGCAGCAACAAAGCGAAACAGCCGTCGAAACGGTCTAATACGAGACGAAAATAGCCATGATCACACTATTTTTATGTCTGAGAAAATTTTTTCGAAAATTTTAAATAATTATTTTTTTCGTGTTTTTTTTTTAATGCGGAATTTTTGTAATTTATTTGCTGTGGAGAAGGCAACATACGCACATGCATATATACATATGTACATACACTGTGTGCATAAAGTTTGTGTTCACCTGATTTGTTTGGGAGGCATATAAAAAAAAATGGCGCTTTGTCGTGTCGTCCATGCTGCATGTGAAAATTGTAAATTATTTTGAATATAAAATTGCTTTGTTGTTGTCTGCAGCTCCTGCTATATACGACAGAGAGTTCAAGTTAGTGCTGCATTTATTTGGCGCAGCAGTGTGCGCGTACATCAAAACTCGTTGATAATATATACATACATATATTTTGTGCGTTTCCAAAAATAACAAACGTCGGAAAACTTTCTTCAGGAGAATTTCAAATTTAGTCAGTTTATTTTCTGCCGTTGCCGCTGTCAGTCAGTGTTTCGTCTTTTGTGGAGCGCGAAAACGGAAAATTACGCGAATCAAATACAAAATTTAAAATTATATGTATCGCACACGGTATACATACAGATGTATATAATAAATATGTAGTGGACTAAATATTTTCGAGTGTGCTGAGAAGAATTCTATGCAAATAATTAGAAAAACAAATATTGAAGAACATATGTATATACATATTTTAACTGAAATAAAAATAAATAGTAAAAAAATATAAGCAAAAATCAGAACTTATTTTTTTAGTACAATTACAAGCATATTTAATTATAACTAGTTTTTTTTAAATCTCAAAATAAAATAAATGTGAAAATAAAAGAATTGTAATGAATTCTTTTAAAGATTGCAATGAAATAACATGAAATATTTTATATAACAAAATCAGGTATTTTATGGTAAAAATAAAATATAAATCAAAAACAAAACTGTCGAGACATGAGTTCAGTAAAATTAAAATAATAATAAAATACTATTTTTGTAAATTAAAGATAATTTTAAATTAAATATGTATTTTTTAATTACTTTTCCTTAAATTAAATTATATATTGTTAATAAATACACCTACATCAAACTATATAATAATATAAACTTAATTTATAAAAAATTTAAATAATAATAAAAAAATGAATTAATTGGTTTAGTAAATGAAACAAAACATTAAACAAAATGTCATACATCGAATTATAAAATAATACATAAATATTGACATGCAACTTAATAATACATATATAAATATTTAAATAGTGTAAATCGAAGTAAAATTTATTTATATAAATATATTTTTACCTACAAAATAAAAAAGAAATTTATTAACTAAAAATTAATTAAAAGAATTTTAAATTACTAGTAATAAAATAATAATAATTAGTTTATGTGTTTCAGAATTTAATTCTTTAAATAGTACAAACTTGATTACAAAAAAATATATAAATGATAAACTTTAAATAAAAATAAGAAGGAAGACCCCTTCCGCGGCCATGCCGAAGTCTTTATACTTTGCATGGACGTAACGAATTTATTGGAAATTGCAAAATTTGATTTCAGTGATTTTCAGAGTTAATATATACTCAAAATCACATCTGTAGAATACCAAATTTCACACTATTTGATGCCTTCTTTGACAGATTTTTGATCCCAAACCATATATCTGAACAAATCGGTTGTACGGGAGCTTTTCGATGATATTCAGTGTGAATATGCAATTCACAATATGTGTGTAGGATACTAAATTTCATGTTCCCATATAATTTTTTTACTGAGTTTCGAGCAAAGTCTCACAACTGAACAAATCGGCTGTATGGGAGCTTTATGTTATAGTTGCCCGATTTCGATGATTAAAGAGAGATTCGAGAACCATTATGCAGTCCCTTATGTATGTATGGTGTACCAAATTTCATGAGCGTAGGTACTTTTAACAGATATTAATATTTTTTATTATTCTATCGCGCTATAATTTCATTCATCTATCTTTTGATAGGATCCGCAACATATTTTGATCTCAGATAATCCAATCGCCTACAAAAGAGTCATGAGAGATTAAGCCTTACGTTGGCCCTTCTTCCAATCCCTAAAACACTTCTCAAACTCGTTCTGTGAGGTAGGCATTAGTTCTTACAGCGCTTTTAAAGTCATCTACGGCTGTAAAACGACGACCCTTCAAAGTTCTTTTTGTTTTTGGTAATAGGAAAAATCACACGGAGCCATGTCTGGCAAATACTGGTACTTTTTTGACAGATCTATAATCTAAAATTCTAAATCTGAAAAATCTGTCGAATATTATAGTGGTCCGATCTGACCGGTTCCGGCAAATGATCGTTTAAATGTATAAATTCATCTGCCTACCAGAATTGGTTAAAATATCTCGTAAACTGAGGGACTAGTTTGTGTTCAACAGACAGAAGGACATATGGATCTATCTCTTTTCCTTCTGGTACTTATGTACTTCGGATCAAAGTTAAAATACCATTTCATGTACATGAAATGTATCACAATTTTATAAACACAGAGAAATAATTTCTAATCACAAAAATATAAAAAAATAAAATAAATTTACCAGGTTTTAACTACAAATTTTTCTTAAAAGAAAAAAATAAATAAAAAATAATAATAAAGAAAATGGAGCACTCGAATGTATTGAAATATTTTGCATACTTTTGAACAGCCAAAGCTGCACTCATACGCAGTTACATACATAGTATTTGCATACATATGTATATATGTATATACACACAATGTAGATCTAAATGCGTACACCAAGATGATCTGAAAATTCAACGGTGCATTTCTATTTCTTTAACAGATAGCAACGTGTGATAGTGCAACAAGCCAAAAAATTAATAAAAAAAAAAAACTTTGAAAAAAACGCATAAAACAAGAATAACTCAAAAATAAAAGTAAAAACAAGCAAATAATTGTACAAAAGCTAAAACATAATTTTTATTTGCGGTGTTTGTTCGGTTATTTTGAGCACACACACACACACACGCAAATAAGAATATACTTTAAAATTCATTTTGAAATAATTTGAACGTGTTGCAGTGGCTGGTCTTTTAAGTTCCCGCTGAAAGCGCATAAGGAAACGTAAGCACGCACACACGCACACACACACACGCTCACCTAAATACGCAGTGAAAAACGCACAGATTTTGCGTAGTGTGCAAAAAAATCCTAACGAGTACATACATACATACATATATACGAGTGTATTCCGCCTCGAGTTGGTGCACTCAAAACAATTTAGGCCGATTCCGCTTCCGTCGTCGCTAAAACAGGGTAAGCATTTTTATTCGGTTTTCTTTTTTTATGCGTCTTGAGTAGAGCAATGAAATTGTTAAACGTATGGCAAGATTCTTTTTTTTTTGGAGAATTTATACAAAATAAATAATATATTTTATTATAAGCATTATACAGTCACATACATACATATGTACATATAATTTAACTTAAAATAAAATAAATTATCATTTTGCACCCGGTGTTTTCCCTTACAATACACGTCTAATTTGAAATACTAATTTAAAAAAAAAAAATTTAAAAAAACTGTTATATGGAAAAATCTGTTTTCAGTTGAAAATGAAAATAACTAATCCGACTGGGCTTATTGCGTTGCGCGGCTGACTGAAATTGTCCTTGACTTTAGTTTAGTGCTGTCCAAATTATTGGTATGTGTGCACATACATGCATACATACATACATACATACATACATACATACATACATACATACATACATACATACATACATACAAACATACATACATATCCCAGCCAACCCAAATCATGTGGGTGGTTAAATATATTATGTTAAAATAATAGCAAAAAGTAATTATATACTTGTACATACATATATATTTTTATTATTTTTTAAGTAAATATTGTACATATATATAAATATATTTACATAAATCCGTTATATTCCCATTTACTTATATAATAGCATACTCAGAAATGAGAAAGTAACTATTAGTTATTTAGTCTCTCTTCTTCTTCTTCTTTCGCCAACAATTACCTTCTACAGCTTTCATTAGCTACACTTAAAAACATATGTACAAATGTTTTTCTTCTTTATATACGCGCATCTTTATCTGTATTTAAATACAATGTACTTGTAGATATGTATGTATCACAAAGTGGATTTTGTAGTGATTTTGTCGCAAATCAATTAGAAATCTTCATTGGCTCGGTCATGGTGATGAGTTGTCACATTTTGCGTCAGTTCAATGCCAATGACTTTTATTTACGCGCAATTTCTTCGTTGTCTTCGTTAAATACATATGCTCATACATACATACATACATACATATGTATATATATCTGTATGTTTAGATGTTATTCTTTCTTGTTTCACTTCAAATCAGTTTGTAGTTTCTTTCTTTGAATGCCAAGTGCACAATAATTGCCAATGCCGGTGCATTCGTAACTTCCTAATTTTAAATACAAAGAACGTCACATGTTGATAGAGAACAAGGTGTAACGTATGTTAATATATATATATATAAATATTTATATTCCAAAAATATAAAAAGAAATCCATAAGTAGTACAACGTAGCATACATATATGAGAAAGATTAATAAAAAATATAAAAATTACTTTTTATAGGAAAAGGATCAAAATATTCACAAAATTGGGGAATTCTGCACTTGCCCATGCCCAATTAAAAAAAACACAATTTCCATACATTTTTACATAAATTTTTTAATGGTTGTTTTCCTTATATTCTTCCGTAACGAAGATAGTCGCTTTAAATTTTTAAATTTTTTTATCACTTCCTTAAGTAGTTGGTTGATTTCGTGCACCATAAACTCCCCTTAAAGCACGAAACGTGGCCACGTTTGAATCGCCCTTTTTGTAAAAGGTTTCAACAATTTTATCGCGTTGTTCTTCTGTACCTCTATAAGCTATAAAATTGGATTTTGAGAAAATCTCTATGAGTTAAAAAATCAAGTTTCACTATGTCTCATAAAATCACATATAAAACGCGTCTTATATAAGTATTTTCAGATCAAATAGACAATCAGGCTAAAAAAACAGATACTTGAATGGAGTATTTAACGGGTGATCCATTTCTAGGTTCTCTACTTATTCAAGAAGAAAAACCACAGAAAATTCAATGAATGCTGGGTCTCAAGATGGGCGATGGTGTACAGTATAGTACGCTCAGTAGGCCGATTATGTTGGCCATAAGTTGAGCGAATCGCGTGAAACACATTCTTTACAGAACGTGAATTTTCGCAAAAAAGTTGAATGATTTGTAAACGTTGTTCAGGCGTTAGTCCTTCCATGGTGAAATGCCAAGCAATACTAAACAAAAATAACATGACAGCTTGACACGACTCACGCGTGATCTGTCAAAAAGAGACTATTGAAAAAACTAACTCTACTTGCATCACGCTTTAAAAAAAAATAATTTTCTATAATTTTGGATGTTGTTCAGACGAGGGCTCTAACCATGGCCTTCTGAATAGCTGTACTCATTGCCAGGAAATCAGCTATCCGTAATTTGATTTCAGAATAGCTCTGGTTGTTTGAATTCTGAGCATCCTTCGGTTTGTTTCAATTTCGAGCTTGTTTATTGTTATAAATTGAATTAAACTAAAAAAAATTGTTAGTAGCTTGCTCGGGTATTAAGAGTTAGAAATATAGATAAGGGAAGGATAAAATAATAAACTCCCAGTGACAGTAGTATTAACTCTTCTTTCATGTGAAGTCATGGATTATTTTTGCAAGTAAATTCCGCAAAAAAACATCAAGCAATAAATTTTTCATATGTCAATGGGGTTAATCATACGCCCCGGCAAGCAATTTACTGAAATAAAGGCCTTCATTTACAGTTGCCTTTGATTCTCAATATTCGCTAGCTATTCAAATTTTAAGTTTATTGGTAAGCAGCTCTCGAAATTTTCGGGAAGTCTATTTCAAATAATCGTATTTTAGGTTATATTTTCTTCAACCAACTTATGCACAGGTAACTTTTTGCTATAATTATTATAAGATTCTGCAGGAAGGTATCTTTATATCCATATAATCATTGATCTACACTTTATAGTATAATTGTTGAGTCTCACTTCACTTGTATTCTTTCATACTCTTGCTATTGGAAGTATTTTCTGATTTTAAAAGCTTTTAGTGGCATGAAATGTTTATAATTTCATTTAACATTAAAAAGTTACAATACGAATTCAATAGAAACACATTTTAAAATGAAATTAATATTATAATTATTTTTTAGGGTATTCGCTTTTCTCTCACTCTCACTCGCACTGTCATTTACTTGAAACTTAGTACGTTGGATAATATATATATATATAATTGACGCTTGACCGCTGAAGCGATTTCCGACCTTTATTTCCGGAAGGAGGTCACTGGTAAGGTGCGAGCGGCTTATATTCATATTTTCCTTGAAGATTTTTAGAAGTGAAAAAGCTTGTGATATCTGCCTATATCTAATATGCACCTCTATGAGTAGGTAAAAAAATAACTCAGCCGTGGTAATATTTGAACGCCAGACATATACATATGTAGCTAGATCAATAATAATATAGTGAGAAATTTAATATTTTGATTTATTTGAAGCTTAGTTAGGACTTTTCGTTGTTCTATGCCTATCACTTCCCTTATAATGCCAATTATAAAATCTAAATTAAACAAAATATATATACCCAAAACAACGTGTGATGGGGTCTTCTAGCTTCAAATAACGCAACGGTGAGTGAAATCGTGATTTCATTAATCAAACAATCTTCAGTGTTCGGTCGTTCTAAGTAACAAATTTTAAATCCTTTTTAATTTTTAGTTGATTTTTTACCTTAAATTTAATTTAATGAAATTCTTAATTTTTTCGCTCATAGTCGAAGATTGAGTGCAGCTCTTTAAAAACGGAATCAGTTTAGCAAATACCATTCTTTATTTCATATTTAAAAACTAAAAAAGAAATATGTCAAATGAATTAAAAACAAAAATCGAATGATGAATTCCCGATTTTCCTTTAAATTTTTTCCTAAGCCACCATGGTGTGGGAGTAACCATGTTGCCATTTAGCAAATTGGCCAGAACAATTAATTGTTGTGCCAAAAATTCGGTAAATACCAAATTATTTTCTGTTATTTGTCATGTTAGTCATCAATTACCATGCACACATACATATATGTACATTTAAAATATTCTAAACGAATTGATTTCAAGAGAAACACATAAAAACGCTACAAATTTCGTATTTTTAACTTTAATCCTTATTTTAGACTTTTTATGCAAGACAATTTTCAGAATTTTTTTTAAATCCATTTATAGGTCTGACATTGTTCACCACCAAAAAAAAGAAGCAACAAATATACACTCTTTGCCAAATTCTGTGCACAGATACACAAGATAAGACATGTTGATAAGAGTAAAAGAAAAAAACTTTTATTTTTATTCGCAGGTAAATTAATTGATTTCGACAAATTAAGAAAACAAAATAAAAAGGTAAGAATTCGAGATTTCGTTTTTTCTTTTGTTTTGTTTACAAAATTCTTGCGAGAAATGTTTCTAATTGCATTAATTTGAAATACTCTTGTGCTGTGCACACAATGAGAGCGAAGGATTTTGAGAATCTATTAAAATAGCTTTGATTTGAATTATTGAGAACGTCAGCATCCACAACAACATTGTTGGCATTGCTCCGTATACATGCATACAAACATATGCACAAAAGTCGCTGAAAATTTTATTTAATTATTTTTGCTTTTACTATTCGTTCGTTCATTTTTCATCGTGGTGTGTGTATACATATGTAGTGCACGTACATAGCCTATATTTTTCTAGTACTTGAGGCATTTCTCTTGAACGTCCATACATATGTACATATGTACATATTCAAAAATGATTTACATCCAAAAATAGATACGCGTGTTGTGGTTATTTGTTATTTTTTAAAAATTCGAAATTTTAAAAACGTCGAAAACTTTACGACAGAAATAAATAAAACAAAAAGAAAGAGAAAGAGTAGTGGAATGAAAGGAAGAAGAAAAAAACATTTACCATGTGGTCACTCGCCGCGGCTAGCTAGCCAATTGGTGTTCGACCGTTTGTTGTTACCAAAAAAGGTAAAATTCCTTGTTATTGCTGAATTTATATGAGAAATGTGAAAAATTTCAATTTCTTATTAGCTTATAAGGGCATTTATGATATGTGTGTTGATATATGTATGTAAGCAGTGTAATTTATAATTAAATTTAATTATTTATTTTTATTTATTAATTCCTTTTAGAAACATGCCAAAGCATTAAGTGAAGAAATCGATTATAGTGAAACACAGACATTTAGTTTTATTGCTAATTTAAAGAGTTAAACAAATTTTCTTAGAAAGTGATGTGCATCAAATTATTATTTTATTGTTTGAAAGTGATTTTGAAAATTTCTGAAGGCGTATCTTTTCAGGGTTCTCAAAATAAATATAAAAAATTGATTTTTTTTTAAATTATTTAACATAGCTCTGACTCTTAATGGCAAAGTAGGGTCCTTCCCTTTAATAAATATTTTGTAATACTATAAGTTATGGATTAAAAAATGAAAATATATAATGAAAAGTAGTAGTTTTGAAAACCGCATAGAAAAATTTCTTTTCCCCAGTATACAGTTAGGCATTTTTCTTAAGATCCTTATATTTATTAATAGTTCGTTAATAAAAAGTTTTTCAATTTTATAGTGAATCAAAGACACATTTCTCTTTACTACAAAAAAAAACAAAGATTTTTGTACTTTTTTCCTGAAAATATTTAAAAATTGTTGATAAATACGTTGAGTGATATTTTTGAAATTATTGTTTTGAAACAATAAAATATTGTTGGCCTTTTTTCTTTTAAGAATATCTATATTTTGATATACATACATGTATGTATGTATATCAAAATTGTGGAAACAAATTACAGTAATTCATTAATTGAGAACGACCAAACCGATTTGCATACAATTTTTTTTTCAGTTCTCCGTATTTACAACAAGAAGGCTTTTACGACAGAAAATTCACTTGAACGTAGGCATTTTCGCAGCTTTTTTTCTAGATAAGATAGCCTGAGAAAAATTTTTTTGTGCCAGGAATTGGATTTGGAACCGATCTATTTGAAAATATCGTATTTATGAAACGATTTATTTCAAATTTAAGCAAGTATAGCTCTCTGTCGGGATCAACATTTCTAACACTTTTCTTTCGGAAAGTGTATCTGATACTGATCTATTCCGACAAAACGTATTTAGTTTTCGTTTTGCTTGAATTTTTTTTCGAGATAAATTTCTTTGAACTAGATCAGGGACTAGGTGCAATTTCTTTTTGCCTAGATTAATATATAGCATTTTTCTCCCGAGAAGTTGTTCGGCGGCTGTTCGAAAAATATTGGTCTGTATGTATGTGTAGTATATTACAGTTAGTAAATTATGGAGAAGTTAAGGTTACAAATATTAGATGGTAGTAAATGGTGAATCATAGAAGTTAGGAGACTATATAATACAGCCCCATGTAACCGATTTGTTCAGATATGAGATTTTGGGTAAAGAATCATGGTCGAAGACAAAGAAGTGCTGTCGTATATTATAATTTTCTTGAAAAAACAATATGATAGCTCTGACCAACAATGCATAAATCTTACATTCGAAACAAAATTTCGAACGAAATATTAACTCTTAAAATTGAATGTTATTGAAGTGGAAGAGCTTTTGCAGGCAAGCTTATTTTTGTACTTTAATCTTTTTAATACTATATAGAAATGTTTGCATTTTCTGTATGTACGTTTGCTATTTAAGAATATTCAATGAAAATTTGAAAAAATTTACTAATTTTTTTGAAAAATTTTGAGCGAAAATTGATGTGGAAACTTAAAAATTTTCCTTCCATTCTTCCTTCAGTATCGCTATTAATCTTTGGCTTAGCATAATCAACCATGAGTTTTGATTTCTAATAATGAATTCAGACTGACGTAATGGATCTCGCCACTTAGCACTTTCGAAGTAGCTTGGGGCATTGCCTAGAACAGCGTTGGATATGATCATCGGCGCGCTGTTATATTGTCAAAAGTGGACTCTATTTGAATTGCCATCGCTTGTAGGTGATAAATAAAAACTAAAAAAATACATAAAATAAAATAAAACATAAAAATAATAATAATAAAAAACTATTTCCATTAAAACTACATAAATTTTTTTTTCAGAGCCTCGCAATCGGGTTACACGCTTTTACGCCATTACTTATTAAGATAAAATTAGTATTTAAATACATATAGATATGCATACGGTTGTTCCAAATGATTTAATTAAAAGAAAAAAATTAATAAAACAAAAAGAAAATAATTAGCTCATATCTTTACTACAACAAAAGGAATATAATATAGATAATTTTAAATAAAACGATTTTTATGATCCATCATTTCTCAATGACGCAGTGCATTAATGCTTGTACGTACATATGTGCGCATTATGATTTTCTTTTATTTTTATTTTTATTTTTATTAATTTTTCAATAACAAAGAAATGAAAACAATAACAAAATGTAAGGCCATTTATGTGAGTTTTCGGAAAATGTGGAGCAGTTCGTTTACCTGCGCACGAGTTTCATTAACTTCCGAGTTGCTCGATATATTCTACGCGTATGTTATCCACATACGTACGTACGAGTGTGTCTGCATATTAATAATATTTCATCTCTTTGATGTACCCACAAGCATACATACCCATTTTCTGCATTTATCGTGTGAAATAATAATAAATATTTAATTTTGCAAAATACATATATGTATTTCCTGGTTCTTCATTTTGGTCATTTTATTTCTTTTTACAATAAATATGCCTCTATATATGTACATATAAGTATATAGGTATATCTTTCTGAATATCTGTATTTTAAGAATATTTGCAAAGGTGTAAATTTAAATGTAATTTTTCGGTTTTTCATCTTTACAGTTGAAAACCACACGTATAACGAAAACGACCAAGTCTGGAAGCTCTTCAACACCAGTTACCCGTACAACTTGTGATATCGAGGAGATCTGGGACGAAGAAATTTTAAAGGAATTGGTAAGTGCGCAAAAGCATTTCACATCGCATTACATGCATACATGTGTAAATTTGTGTATATAAAGTGTCGCATTCATTTTTAAAATTATTAAATTAAAAAAAACCATCTCGCTTTACAATTTCAAAAATTTCGCACAGCTTGAACAGGCCACAACATACGAAGAACGCCGGAAGATACGCGCGCGTCTACGAGATTTAATGGCGGAACGTGAAGGTAATCAATGACACATAGTAATAAATAATATTGCAAAATACAAATGACAAGAAAAAGAAAAAGAAAAAGAAAATAAACAAAATTTAGGATTCAAAATTATTTAAAAAAAAAAAACTAAAAAAAGGTGTAAAAAATTGGCATTTTTTCAATGAAAAGAAATCTTTATGATCTTCAAATATTTTCTTTTAACACTTTTAACGGTGGTGGGTGACTATTAGTTGTCACTTAGTAATTAGAAAAAAAATACGATTATTAAAAAACAAATATTAATTACTTTGGCATAGTTTTCGTATGGAATAATAACAAACTCATTTATTTTGTTTCTAGATTGATATTATATACATAGCTAGGCAAGTGTACACGCATACTACTTGTACATAGAATATAACTTGAGTTTGGGTATCCAGCCAGTACAGTACAGTACAGTACAGTATATTACAGTATTTTAGGTACATATTGAGCCGGTTGGTATGCATTTATATGTGAAAGTTTACCCACTATGATGTTGTCATTATCCGATTTATCTTTAAATTATTCAGTAATTCATGCATTCACTACTCAGTATATCATATGAATTTTCTATCATTTTTTTATTACCGTCATTTGCTGCCAACTTTTTCATCGACTATAATGTTATCTCATTTACACATACTACTTGTGCCACTTTGTGTATTGGTTGAGTTCGTTTCAAATAACTGTACATTCATACACTCGTTCCGTACCGCAGACAAGTGAATCACTGTTTTCCACAAGGAAACTTGAAAAAAAAAACAAGAAACTTTCTACGAGTTTCTCCAACTTCAACACTCAGTACTCGTTTAATTTCGAAATCTTGGATTTTTCTCAATTGTCGCGTTTCCAGCTACAATTTTGTGTTCGTTGATCGTTGATCGTTTCCGTTCCGAATGTTCGTTCAAATACTTATTTTACATACTATATACTGCAAGCTATCATTTTTGTAGCTGACAACTGCGTTTAGAGCATAACCTCATTTTTTGTTTTATTTATTTTGTATTTGTGGTGTATTTAGAGCGAAAAGATTCGAAATCGGGTGAGTTGTCCGATAACGCACCAGAAGTCGATGATAGCAGTGTTAGTGAGTACGAGGAGATAATTGAGGAGGTTACTGCAACCGATTACAGTGACGCCGAAGGTGATTTTCCGGAGGAAGAAGTAACAGAAGTAGAAAAATCAAACCAAGGCAACAACGCTAGTGAAAACAAAGAACTTTCAAAAAACATTAAAGAACAAGAAAAAGTAGAAAAAGAAGAAACTAAAAATAAGAAAGAAGATCAGTTAGTTGAAGAAGTTGTTAAAAAAGTTGCGGAAGTAAAAGTTGAAGCGAATCTTAAAACCGCTGAAGAGAGCAAAGTTTCGCGTCCAAACTCTACCGAAGCGTGCGCAGATAGCACCGACTCGAAATCTGTTAATGACGACAAGGGTGAGTCCCTAGTGCCGCTATTGCAAGGTATATTGCAAAAGAGTTTGCCCACAAACGCTGCCAAAGCAACAAAAACCGAAATCGAATCTACGAAACAAGCTGCCGAGAAAAGTACACGCACTCGTACAAATAAACAGGGCTGTAGTCATAGTTGTAGTTGTAGTAGTGAACTTAGTAGTGATTTATGTACTGTTAATAATTGCAACAATAACAGCAACAACAATAACAGTAAGAACAGTAAAAACTCCACAGACGACAACACAAACAAACTGACAAACTCAGAGAAACAAACAACAACAATAACAAACGACACCAACTCAAACCAGTCTCTAGACACCAACACAACTCAGCCGAGAATGACACGTGACATTGTAATGCCGAAGAGTGCTGCGCAGAGCGGCAAGGTGGCGGGTAGTAGTAGTAATAGTAGTGGTAACAGTACTAGTCGCTCCAGTGATATTGCTTCAAAGCAGAAACAGTTGGATAGGTTATGTGTTCCCCAGAAGGAGGACTCGGGTACAGAAAGTGGTGAGGACTTGCGACTCATTGCCGCCGGTTTGCGCGATAGTTTGCAATTGCAAAGTGATACGAATTTAATTGAGGAAGTCACAGCTGCCTTAAGCCGCTTGGAGATATCACTGAAAGAGGGTAAGGATATACCAGTTGATGGTAGTAAACGTGAGGCACTACTAGCTTTAGTCGCACGTCTACAGACTGGTCTCAGTTCACCAGACGCTGTCGTTAACTTAGCAAATATTACCAGTAATGGTGGACCATTCGATGAAACCTCCTCCCCGGAGGCCGACGGACATCGTTCGAATCGCCAACGTTTTGCACGTCGACGCAATCGTAATAGCCGTCATACGGTTGGCGTGAGTCGCGAAGAGTTGGCCGATGCACGTCGTTACATGGAAGATATGCAGTTGATTGAGAATATATCGAATTGTACGACGCCGGAAGGTGGCATGTCCGCAAATCCGATTACACCGCCACAATGGTTTCCAGTTGAAAAGAATCCTTCACTTGGCGCTATACTCACCAGCACATCTTCGTCGACACTCTACCGTCCGAATCAGTTTGTAGACTCACAACTTAAAACCGCAACAACGTGTTTGAACGGTGGTGATGCGCAAATAATACACAGAGAAAAAGATGGTCAGAAAAGCAAACGTCCCACTTCGGGCAATTTTTCTGTCAGTTTTCAGCCAAATGTCGTTGTAAACGACACACACTTCAATACGGATATCAGCCGAGCGGAGCCTGCGGATTATCACCAGAACGGCAATGTTTCACCCGACTCTAGCTATAAGTCCAATCGTTTCACAAACAAGAAACAACTTTTGAAACGCGCAAATACCATTGATATACCAAAGTCTAAGAAATATAATCCCGACTTTGACACCGATTCCGAGCAGGAGGACAAAGCGCCTCAATTGGGATTAAAGCGCGCACTTCAAGTTAATGTCAAACACAAGGTACGCAACGTTATACCGCCGTTCGTGCCGAAAACTGAGAACGATCATAAGTTTTTGGCGTTCATAAACAAGCAAAGCGCCAAACCTGGTCTCGGTTGGACGGGCTCACGCTCGGTTTCAAATTGGACCAACAAATTTGGAAATATAAAACACACCTTCGAGGTGGGTGCCGCTGCCCAGGTCACAACAGGCAAACCACCACAGGCACCGGGTCATGTGCCACACAACGCGGCCAAGAACTATTGGCAGAAGCAAGTGGCGACACAGGACTACCAACAACAACAACAATATCTACAGTATCAACAACAACAACAGCAGCAGCAACAAGCTCTCCAACAACAGCATGCACAGCAGCAACTGCAGCGTAGCCAACAAGAAGCGAACGAGCGTCAACGTCGCGCCGCGGAGAGAGAACGACTCGAACGCGAGCGTATCGAACTCGACCGACTCGAGCGGCAACGCTTAGAACGCGAGCGTCAGGAACGTGATCGACTCGAGCGTGAATTCTACGAAAGAGAGATAGTGGAGCGTGAACGCTTAGCAGCGGCACAGCATGCCGCCATGCCCAGCATGACGGTACCCAAACCGGCGCCGGTGAATAAATTTCAACATGCACCCCAATCGGTCTTCCGTCCCATTGACAATAATGAAACACATAATCATAATATTTTCAAGCCCATACCACAGTTGCCACAGAAGGTAAATACCTGGCAGCCACCATCCATTCTCAACAAACCCCTTTCAGCACCCGTGCAATTGACATCTGCTTCACCACAATTCCTGACTACAAAGCAATCAGTGAATGGTGCGCAGGTGACATCACCTTCATCAACTGCCTCATCGCCCATAGGTTTGCCGTGGGTCGCCAAGCCCGCTGTGGACAATAGTGATTTCAGAAAGAAAGCACATACTTTTGAAGAACGTTCCCAAAATGATAATCATCCAAATTCATATTTGCAGAGACACCACTCGTTGCGTTCACCGAAGAGTAGTCAACCGCAAATGAATGAATATAGAAAACGGCCGTCGCTGCCAAGCGTCGCTAATCCCTATATGGCATCACAAAGTCAATATGTACCACAACAGCAGCTTCCAGTTAAACCGCAATCACAACAAATTTACGCATCTAGTACGGACGTATATGCGATGGCACCACCACCGCCTACAAATATTTCATTTACCTATGCAGACTTGTCTCGCAACAACAACTACAAAAGCTATCCTTGCCTTCCATCGGCGGTTGAGACGTCCATTACGGCGGATTATATGCGACAACGTGAAAGCTCATTGACTGACCCGAATGCAACACCCCTCGTACTAACCACCTCCAATCCCACTTATGAGCCGCCTACAGAAAACCGAGCATACTACAATCATGCACCACCGTTAAGACAGTTCGATTATGCGAGTCCGATGGATAGTGCGCCCGCAAGTCCGAGTTGTTTGACTATGCTCCAAGCTGATTATACCGATGATGACTTGGACTCGGATAATCTCATGGAATACCGTGCAGAGACTAGGGTAATGAGTAAGCCACAAAGCCAAACCGCCGTTACCATACGTGATCGACGCACTGCACATGCGAGCGATGATGAAGTGTTCGGCAAGAATTCACGAAATGCTCAAACCTTGTTGCACACAATGAGAAATATAGGCAAAAATGGTAATGGCGTGGCAACGGTGAAGAAGGAGCCAGTGCGAAAGGTGGAATCACCAAAAGTTTGTTTATCACCTGATGGGCGTGCTTATCAAGCACCTATCGTTGAGCCTTTGTTCCCAGAAATCACCAAATTCGAACCCAATCGCACACCAGAATACATTGCAGAAAACAAAATTAAAACCCAAACGCAAAGCAAACAAAAGAAGCCGAGACCAAAGACACCACCAATGCCTAATCAGCAAATGGACCGGAGTCTACAGTTGGCGCTTGCAGAGGAGAAATATTCAGCCGAACAGCAGAAGTACTTGGAAAACAAAAAGTACTCGAATGTGAGTAAAGCACAACCCAAACAACAGCAGCAACCGCAACAACCGCCACAATCACAGTATCAGTCGGCTAGTGCATCTCACACATCCTCGACCAATTCATTGCCTTACCTAAGTGAAACACAAGCCCCTTACGTGATCACTTATCCCACTGAAGATATTCACGAAAACAGCGTCTACCGCAAACAGCATCCCACCTCGCTACCGTTACAACGTAGTCGCAATGTGTCGGAAAACTCTTCTGCTAGCTCATCAATATCACACAATTTACCTTCGCCCGGCACCAACTGGACATCGAACCCTATTCACAATGTGGATGAGATATTACCACAGAAGCAAACCAAGCAAACATCACAAGCAACTATAGATGCCAACAGCATAGCCAACAACGCATACCAACCTCACTCGTTCGCGCCAACACAAGCGCAAACCACGTCTTACGATGGTGTACGCACCGCACCACAAACCAAGTCAAATGTGACCCCCAAACCTGCCGCAACGAACACGCAATACACACCACTGCACCAGTCCCAACCAACTCAGCCGAAACAGCACGTTAAGCCGCCCAACCAAAAGCCTAATACTCAGTCGCAACCATCAATTCAAGTAAAACCTCAACAACCGCCACTGCAACCACGAATTCAACCGGTGCTGCAAACGAAGGTCGCAGCACCAAAACTGAAAACACGTAGTCAGACATTGTCCTCGACTTCTCATCAGCATCAATCCTTTGAACAAGACCACCAGTCGCCGGTATTACCCAGACAACGCACCTTCGACTCGCCAACAATTCCGCTACAAACGCAGAATCGCGTACTCTCGCAGCAGTCGCTGGTCTCGAGTAAGCAGCGTCAATTCGAACAACATCAACAGTCGGACCCACAGTTGTTGAGTGAAAGTCGTCGCAAGAGTCTTGGCAATGTCTACGACGTGCAGCAACAGCAAAGGAAGTCCGCTTATATGTCCGAGACAAAGACCGTAGTTAAGCAGGAGTACAAGTCTTCCGCACCACTGGATACGCCAGATATCGTTAAGTCCTCACTACCCAAAGAGGATATACCAATATTAAAGAAATTTGGCCCACCACAACGTCATCACTACATGCCGAACTCATATCAAAGCCCCACAACGAATACTAAAGCTCAAAAGTTCGAAAGCAGCAGCAACAGCACCACTAAAGTGATAAAGAACACGCAACAACAAATAGTACAGCACTCGACGTTGACTAAGAAGCCGTCGATCGTTGAAATACCCGCCACACCACAGCCCGATGAAGATCTCATACCACGTAATATTGTTTTCAATAATATCAGTGCTTTCACTTCAATGTCGCGTCGACACGAGGAGAGTGATCGTACACGTGCTGAACCGCAATCACGACCGAATCGTTTGAGTAAGAGCGATTCATGGAATCAAATTGTGCAATTGCAAAATCAAGCGAATGCCCAATTACCACCGACCTCGCCAAAGTTTGGCATTAGCAGTGGTGGTAGTGGTAGCGAATTGCGTCGCACCAAGTCCGGCCACACGTTGAATGTGCGCATGTACGAAGCGGGTATTGATAAAGCGCAGGTGGGCGAGAAAAAGCGCACCGTTGAAGCATACTTTACGGGCAAGAAATCACCGAATCAAATCGGTGGAGAGGAAACGGTAGAGATGAGATCGGCGGTAGCAACGGCGACGACAACAACGACTGCGGGTGCCAAAAAATCCACTATTAATCGACATAAGACTAGCGAAAAGATTTCAGCGAGTCGCAAATCGCTAACAACAATGACGAGTAATGGCGTGCCAACAGCTACAGCAACTGTGTTAGGCGGTGGGTTGACACGCAGCGCAACAATGCCGCATATAGCTAATTTAAATCTGCTCGACGAGAGCAACGTTGAAGACGCATTCGAGCAGCTGATGATGGGCTCGTAAAGCGCGAGGCACGCATGTTGAGCTGGGGTCGCACACGTGCCAACCATTCCAAGTTTTTTTTTCAAGAAAATAAAGTCAAATGAAAGCGAATAAAAGAAAACCGAATAATGACAAAGAGAAGATTTTTTACCATTGTCATACACACAAGATAAAGAAGTCATAATTTACTGTCGAGTTCTATGTCATACATACATACATATGACAAACGTTGCTCGACGTCAGCATCACTTTTGGCTCGTGACCTCTTCCCACTTAACTATTTCACGCTCCTTTTCTCATAACCAAACTGCACTTTTAGTTTACGGTAACTGAGACTGCTTTCTAGCCAACACATACTCGTACAAATAAAGAGACGTGTGAAGGAAAACGGCAGAGGAGGGATTACATATGGTTTTATTATTACAATTATTATGCCGATTTTAAACTTAACTACAATACATACATACATACATACCTACCTACATATATGAAAGCTAACATATAAAGTCAAACGCAAATAAAGACCATAGCACACGCCCAAAACACATCTGCATACATACATTATTGCAAACTCTACTCCACAAGTCTTCGGCTGTTGGCTTTTGATAGCACAGAATAAGAGAATGAAGAAGAAGCGAGTAGTGGACCTCAGCAAAGCACGATTTGGGTCTAAGTCAACTTGATTCGAACAAGCTAGCTGCTTCTTTCGACATACATATATACGTACATTCATTTTACGGGAGTCGGCCGAGCATGATAGCGCGCAGATAACTAGAGACTCATATATACAACGGACCACTGCACGTTTGAATATTGATGTATCCGGTTCACCGTCAGTTCCAACTTGTGCGCTTATCTTCAACAAACATATATCTACTCTATACAGTGTGAGTTCATCTGCGTTGTATCATATGCCACGCTTCTCTGTTCTCCAAATCCCCAATCAACAACACATAAACTGCTTGGCCGATGCTATGTTCCAAGAGAAAAACTAACCTTTCTCGTATTTTTGTTCAAATATTAACGCCGTTAGATAGGCCGCAATGTTGGCCCCAGCTCCTAGCCTAGTCCAGCCTTATGTCACATATAGCCCACCACAGCCTACAGCTCACTGGCGCCCAATTCCAAGCCAAAAATATACACATCTTCACAGTCAGCCAGTCATCCTCTCCGCCTAATCCAGCCCAGCTCATTTGCCACTCACATGCTCGTTTTGTTTATATCCGTTTTCTGACTCGCTCGTTCGCTAGTTTTATATTTTTTAATTCGTTCTATCGCTTGAGTGAAATTGTTTAACAAATAATAATAAAAATAATAAATAATTGGAAATCAGAATTAGAGTTGCCACTGCCAGTGAAATCAACGTAATCGAAAATACTAATTTTTAATAATCTTTTTTCTAATTGTAACAATAATTCAACCATGTTGTGTCCCTCCTTCTGTAAATACACATAAAACATACATACATATGTACATATACACACCTAACTTACCCATACTATGTATGCAGACCATGTACTATTTTACGAAATGACGTTACTTATACATACATATGTACTAAATTTTGTGTGTTTTAAAGTATGTAAAAAATATTTTTGAAAAAACTGGAACGACAAACTGCATTTTTGACAATAAACAACGGTTCCTTGTACGTTCGTTGTTCGTTCGTTATTCGTTATTAGCGTAGGTTTTTTACTCGTTGCTCGTTATTCGCTGCTTGCATTGAAGTTATTTTGACAGCTGACAGCCTACCTATTCTCTTATATACTCGTTCAACATACGAGTACAACTGTGCATTCTTAATTATGTGATATTTTGAATACAAATTTAAATCAATTATCCTTGTTCATTGTTCTTTTTTATTGCATGCGACTTTTTTATTAAATTTTTTCTATTTCATGCTTAATGATAATCGTTGGAGGTGCATACACATAAGAAATTTGTGAAAGTCCATCCATACATATATTTTTTTGTATTATTTTTTGAGGAAATGTGATATATGTATGAGGGATATGTATGCATGCCAAAACGATTGGAAATTAATTTAAGTTAAATTTTTTGGTACAAGGGAGACATATTTTTTTTAATTCGCGGCGAAAAGGTTTGTGTGAATATTTCGCCCTGGGGCAATAATTTTTTAATTATCATAATATTTTTTTTTTTTGAAAATCGGAATTTATAGGTAAGGTCAAGTTTTTTTTTTAACTTTTTTAAATTAGCACAATTGATATAATTTTTCAATGAAATTTATTGGGTTTTAATTCATATATATATATAACTAAAAATGTATTCGAAATTATTTTGTACCCTGTTCGCATTGACATCGAAAACACTTTGAAAACGAGTTTTGTGGATTGTAGGACACAAGGGTGTTTTCGCATCTGCCCTTAATGCTCTCGTTGACATATCTGACAGCTTTTGTACACATTTATATATATTAGAAAACGTGAATGAAAAAACTCCCTGCATTTACTTTCTGGATATGAATTGTATGTTTTCGTTATCGGTCCGACCAAGGTATTAAGAAAACAGTCCAGATGTAAGAAATCAAGAATTAAAAAAATATTATTACTTATGAAATGTATAAGTAAAAGCGGCTTACTTGACCTAACCTAGAAAAATAAAAATTTTAAATTTTATTAAACGTAATAATATTATTGATTACGATTTTAGCTAAGTGGATTTTTTTAACAATAATCTATGAAAAGTTACGCCGTTGAGTTTTTTGTTTACATTTTTTATGTACAAAAGTCCATTGTACTCTGTATATAAATTGTGTTGTCCACTACAGGTGTGTCCGTCTTTGTAAAAACTTAGTAACTAACATATTTTTCGTATAGAAATTTAGATATTTTTGTTTATGAGTTATTGCGTTCCTTTTCTTTAACGAAAATTACTAAAAGAAAGAAAAAACCTAAAATGAATAATGGAATTCACATATAAAAATAATTATCTCACAATACATCAAATATTAGAATTGCAATGCAAAAAAAAATTTTTTTTTCTTTAACTTGGAAACAATTTTTATTGTTTATGTGCGATAAAATATAAAATAAATAATGCTATTTTTGGAAAATAATAATATTTTTTGGTAATATATATCCTTATTTGTAACGTTAAAAAAGTCAAATTATATTTTTTCATGTAAATGTCAGTATTTAAAAAAAAATGTGAGCATAATTTTGTGTTTACCATTTATTATGTTTAATTTATTTGAAAAAAAAAAATTATAAAAAAAACATTTAACTAACGCATGCCATATGTATATTTTTATTCTCTTTTTTATGTTTTTGTGCTTTATACAATACCGCTTTGCAAATGCTTCAAAAATAAAAAATAAAAATAAAAAACAACACAACGCAAACACAAAAAATACAACAACAAAAAACATCAACAAATTTAATTTCTTCAAATATCCACCTAAACAGAGCAACGGGCTGCTACATCGACCACTGAGAAAACGGAAACTAAAGAAAAAGATGGCGCTGTTGTAACAACAACAACAAAAGGTAATTAATTACAATTTCAAAATAAAAAGTTTATTTGAGATATTTTATAATTTTGTAATTTATAGTTACAACACGCACTGTAACTGGCTCGGGCGGTGCCGCGGCGAAGCCAGTTTCACCGTTTGCGAAATTCCGTCAGTTGGACAAACAAAATTCACAGCAATCTCCAAAGTAAGAACAATAACAGCACACTTATTTTTTCCCCTATGACTAAGTACAGATGCCACATCTTATACATTTTATAAAAAAAACTTTCAAAAAATAACACTGGTTTCTCAAACACTTTGGTGGTAGTAGGAAACACTATTCAGTTATTTTTCTAAACAAGATTCTTGCTAGGACTCTTTATCCAACTAAAACAAACATTTTTATGAAAATAAATTTTGTTTTTTACATTTGTTGATTGAAAAATAAAATCTAAAAACTCTAATAAGCTAATATAGAAAAAATTACAAAATATTTTACATCAAAACCAGTGTTATAATAGTTTTAATTAACATTAAGAAATATAGTTTCCTCAATTGCGATAATTATATTCACATACTAAGTTTCTAATATACAGGTTCTAAGCGCATTTAAGGTGTTGGTATTTATTATAAGTCGAAATTTTTCAACCAAAATAATATAATTTTAAGGAAAAACACGTACCATTAATGCCCCGAATATATTTACACTTACTATACTTGTAGTTCAAAGGATTAATTATGTTCACAGAAAATCAAAAAAAAAAAAAGATTTTAAACAAGTTAGAAAGGAGTTCAATTAAACTTCCAGACTCTTCTGCTATTCTGAATACACACTTCTTTCTTCTTTGCTCGCAATCAGTTCACATTCACAATTTAGTACCAATTACAGTAGTCTATACTATCTATGAGTATTCCGAATTAACTGAACTGAATTACATACATACATACAAATGTATATGGAAGATATAAATTAAATATTAAAAATAAACTCAAAAATGTTATTAATTAAAAATCGATGCAACTAGTGTATTACTAATTTAGCAAAAAAAAATCCAATTTTGCCATAATCTTACCTAAAATCGATAACAACCCCTTTGTTCAGATCACCGTCAACACCCACCACTCCTGGGGGCACCACAGCCTCACCTTCCGGTTCCGCACGTATATTCCAATTTACTGATCCGGCATTAAATGCACGAGCGGCCACTGTTAAGGAACAGCTTCTGCAGTGGTGTCAATCGAAAACACAGGAATATGAGGTATCTCGATAATTCTAAAAAAAAAAACACAAAGAAACAAAATATTAATAAAGACTTAATAAAAACTTAATAAAAACTTTGCTATCCATGAAAAAAAAAACTAAAAGAAAACTTCAAAAAATTGCAGCAACAGATATTTCTCGTTAAATGCTCTAGCTCTACTACACCCTATAAAAGCAACGCTGTCGGCAAAGCTAATTTTTAATAAATATTTATAAGTAAACTTTTATAAAAACGCTAACAAATGCTTCAAACTGTGAAAAAAAGCAAAAATAATAACTCTACGCTGTTTATGGCCACTAAACGAATACTTTTTTTTATTATGGTAAAAAAACAATTTAATAAACTAATAAGCTGAATTTGTAAAAAAAATACTTTTATTATAATTGTAAATAAATATCTCTGTAAGTATCCATTTATTATTTTCTAAGCTTCCATTTGCGAGATTTATATTTGCTCGTACTCATATTTATGTATGATGATTTTCAAAGTTATCACACTTCCGATTTACACCATGAACCATATTTAAAGACTATCTATATTTACTTTAATAGAAAAATATCATCCACTTAGAAAAGTCACATAAACGAGGGATTTCACCAGAAGACTACCGTTTTGGTTTTTTGTTTTACACTTGAAGTGATTTATTATTTCATGATTTTTATAATTTTGCTTACTTGATAATAATTACTTTTCGAGTTATTATGAGCGAAACAAAATTTTTTCGCTCAACATATCGTTCAACCTTTGATAACTCCTTTTTTAACCATTCACTTTATAAAGTCATTTATTAATTTTTCCGAAAATCTTCTTGAAAAGGGTTAAAATGAGTTTAAGCGATATTTTGAGCGAAAAAAGTATTGATCAGAGTTCGAAATTATATCATTATTTACTGAGCGATATAGTTTCGCTCACAATAGTAATGATTATTTTTTGAGCGTTTGAGTAAATTTCGAAAATAATTGTTATAAACTGAACAAAATTATAAAAATCAAAAAATAATCATTAAGTAGTGAAAAGGTTATGGATTTTTTTTTTCAACATATTTTAAATATTTAAAGCAAAAATACTGTTAAAAGTTAAATAGTTCAGAAAAAGCAATGAAACCTCATACTTTGACCCCCTTCTTATGAATTGCTTCCTATTTTCGATCTTCGCTTACTGTCTTTACTGTCATAAATTGAAGATCGCATTTTATTACTGAAAAAATACTCAGAGTGCAAGGTTTGGGCAAGTAATAATTGCAAGAGAGAGAATGTAGCGAGCTTAAAGTGTGTTTCAACTGTTTAATACTAAAGCCCAGTTCACTTAAAACTTTATATTCAAGTAACATAATTTTACTCCTTTTCAAGGTGAATTTATTTAAAGATGAACAGGTGAACAAATACTATAATTCCCGTATATTTTGTTTTCGTTTTTGTGTCAAAATTGTCAAAATCATGGAAAATTCTTTGGCTTTTAAAACTGCGCAAACTCTCTATTCCACATTTTTTTCGCAGTAATGACAATCACAAAATCACAATTCTAACTATTTCGCATTTACCAATAGAAAATCGAATTAAATTCAAGCAAATAAAACATAAGCTGAAAAATAATTTTGACTAAATTTAGCGAAGAATAAATCAAAAAAAATCTGCATTCGCTGCCATTGTAGGTCCACCTTCTTGAATTCGCCTTGCTTCGCTTAGAGTTCCTACTGTACTTTTCGTGTGTCTAAGAGGGTCTTCCTGGCTTCACTTTTTCCTCATAAAGAAATTTTTGTAACAGCCGTTTTTGTAAATATTTGAGGCCACTGGAGTCACGCCACTGAAAGACATATCTTCTATAAAATATATATGCAGAGGTGAAAAATATAGACAATTTCGAGAAGGTGATTTTTTGATGAATACATTTTTCTTGTAATGATTTGAAAAGTCTTCTTTAAATTGTAAAACGAGCTCAATGTGACTATATGAAACCTTGAACGCAGCTAATGTGTACTCGAAATATGGATGAATATACATTTCGGGCACCTAAAAGCCCGCACCCTCTGAATATGTGAAGGTCCTAAATGGTGGTGAAAACAACATTTTCTCTTTGAAAATTTATTTTAGGCCTTACTGGCGGGTTTCTCTTGTTAAGATCTACAAAAACTTTTAACTTAAATACACCCAGATCTTTTTTTTTTTTTTGTGATAAATCGCTAAAGTTTAGCGTGAAATCTTCTCAGTTAAACAAATCGCTAAACCTCGTAATGGATACATATAAACAGCCCTGGCTTTTTTCTAGCATTTTAAGCATGGCAGTTTCGGAAATATGGTACTAATGCTTTTCAAATTTTTTAATAAATAATTTTTTGCAAAATATAAATATAAATTGTATTAACTATTTTTAATTTTACGCTTTCATATTATTTTTTATAAATATATATTAACTATGTTAGTTGTTTATTAATTATTTTCTTTGTTTTAGCTATATAATACGTAATGTGCTTTATATTATTATTTTATTTATATATTTTATTTTTATTTTATAATTTATTTAATATATTAAAACATTTTTCCTTTTCTTTTTATGTATGTATGTATGTGTATATATTATTATTTATTTACTTTATTTTCTTTTTATGTTTTATTTTACGCTTCATTTGTTGTTTTTTGTTCGTTTGAACATTGTTTCTTGCGTTTCATTTAAGTCTTTCCATTTGCCTTTCATATATTGAAAAATGTTCAATTTTATTTACAGAACGTCCAAATAAGTAACTTTAGTGCCAGCTGGTCAGATGGTTTAGCATTTTGTGCTCTAATACATCACTTCTTGCCAGATGCCTTCGATTATAGTACATTAACACCTAAAAACCGAAGACAGAATTTTGAATTAGCTTTCACTGTGGCCGAGTAAGTAAAAAAAAAATATTTCTTTATTATTTTGTGACGATTATTGTAATTTTTGGAATTTTGAACACTTAAACTTCCGTTTCTATTGTTAATTTTTTATAAAGGGTTATCTATTTAGTGCTTTCAAAAGTTCAAGATTGTATTTTGACAACTGTCAAACTTAAATGTCAAACCGAACATGTTTTGTTTTAGTTAAAAGTTAGGCAATTATGAAAATGGATTGCTTAACAACCGCACAACGCGTTAAAATTGTTGAAACCTACTCCAAAATTGGTGATTCAAGCGTGGCCACGTTTCGTGCTTTAAGAGGAGATTATGGTGCATTAATCGTCTCACTATTCAAGTAATTGATAAATTTTTAGGAAAATTTTAAAAGATTGGATCGGTATCAATATTGTAAAGCATAAGCATCATCGTTTTGCTTGTCCCACCTGAAATATGTCTGCCGAAGACCCGAATGTGCCTATTTCTTGAAGGGCTGGGACTTTCTTACGGCAAATAATGGCATATTTTGCGGTTGGAAATACATCCACATCCATATATAGTCCCAATCACATAACAAATGAAGCCAGCTGACCATTTTCAACGCCGTCGTTACGTCGATTGGGTGCTTGAACCGATAACAGTGGTTCTTCCACAAAAAAAAGTTTTCTTCAGCGACGAGGCACATTTCTCACTCGGTGGACATGCAACTAAGCAAAATTGTCACAACTGGTCCTCCGAAAATCCTCAAATAATTGAAGAGAACTCCCCCTTACTCCCTGTTGCGCTCTTTGGTCCGAAGGTGTGATTGGACCTTACTTCTTTGAAAACGATAACGTCGATACAATCACTTTCAAATCGGCGCGTTATGGTCGTATGTTAACCGACTTTTTTTTTTAGCCTGTAATTAAATAGCATGACTTGGACAATATGTGGTTCCAAGAAGATGGTGTCACAAGCCGCACAACACGAGTGATGCGAGAAAAATTACCCGGCAGCGTAATCTCTCGTCAATTGACCCCCGAGATCATGCGATTTGACACCGTTGGATCCTTTTTTTGTGGGGCTACGCGAAAGACCATGTTTATGCGGATAAATCTTTAACTCTTGAGCACTTGAAAACCAAAATTCGTCAAGATATGGCTGAGATGCCGCCCAATATGTACCAAAAAAAAAGAAAAAGAGGTCGAGAATTACCTCGAAGAGTTCGAAGTTTCCAAAAATTCTCAAAGCGGCCATTTGAAAGATTTAGTCTTTCATATATAATGCCAAGATTCAAACTTTATAATAAAAAAGAATTTAATGGAAAAAAATTGTTTTAAATGTATTTTTTTCCGTTTAGTTCATTTTATTTTTCTTGTTCAAAAACTTGTTTAAAGCTTTTTAGGGCAGAACTGAGCGGTTAAATTCTCCATTAAGATAAATAATTTTCCAAAAATTTGATTAAAGCTTAAAAAAGAAACATATTTACTATAACAAATTGAATTTATTATTACAGTGAGAAAGCTGGCATAGCGCCACTACTTGATGTCGAGGATATGGTAGAGATGAAACGACCTGATTGGAAATGTGTTTTCATCTATGTGCAAAGCATCTACCGTCGTTTTCGTAATTGCCAATAATGTTGGAATCAAAACCAGATGAAATAATACCTACGACATACACAACCACACCTAACAATACGGTCACTACTACTACTACCACTATATACACTTACATATAGATTACAGACACTTGTATCATCTATAACTGTTTACTAATCCACAATTGCCATGAAACGAAATTTGATGAATTTGCTTGAATTTTTGTTAAAGAAGCAGCACAAGAATTGTGGGAACAAAAATGAATTGAAGCAGTGTAATTCGTGATAATCAACGTCAATTTTTTTAAATAATTTTTTTTTTGAAAATGTGACTATTATAAAAAAATTTGTATTTGCGATTTAAGTCATTACTGCAGAACAAATATATAATCTTGCGTGTTATGGTCATTTCTACATAGTTTAAAATTGTTTTTGTGTAAACTGAATTTGCTGAATTAATTAATTGATTAAATCGCGGTAAAATATTACACATAAATCTGTATGTTAATGTGCCAAGGCTTTGTTAAAGAAAATAAAAAGTTCTTGCGCTTCGGTGCGGAAAAGAAGCTTTTTCGATAAACCTATTGTTGTTGGTGCATACAAATCGAAGTAAAATTGTTATGAAAGTACTTTTTTGTATGCTTTTGTATTTGTAAAATATAAGACATAAAGAGAAAGAACTAAGGATATTATTGATGATACATAATTATCATAATAAATATACATATATTCAAACACTAACATACATATATATAAATGCCTATATAAAAAAATTTATATATACTATATATATATATACATATATATAGTTGTAAACTCTTTAAAAAAAATTTATACAACCATACATACGTTTCGATTTAATACATGTGAAATCACACCTATTTACTAACACTATGTTAAATACAAATAAACCTACACACATCTGAACTTATATAAAAAAAATAATGGAATTGTTTCATTGACTCGTGGCTACTGTGCGTAAATGCATAAACACATAACTACATACATTTACTCGTACATATTTATATTTATATATGAATAACAAATACACTCACTAACTTAATAAATAAACAAATAAAAAACTATTGTGTAACTACAATTAATATCTATGTATTCAAATTATACATAAAATAATTAATCTCTTAATTTTATTCGAACAATTTAAATTTTGTGTATACTTCACAGCTGGACTATGTAAAATTTTCATACGATTTTAAATGAAAAAAATATGTATTTATGATAATTTCATTTTACGATTTTTATAGCTTTTTGTTTTCAAAAATATTAATAAAAAAAAACATTTGTTTTTGTTTATACCGCTACTAATTGTTGTTACGAAAATATAGAAATTAACTTTTTCAAGCTACAACAAAAACTTATCTTTTTTATTTGAGGGAAGAAAAAAACAATTAAGTAAAATAAAGGGTGATCCAAGTAGATGTACTTTTTTCAATAGCCTTTTTTTGACAGATCACGCATGAGTCGTGTCAAGCTGTCATGTTATTTTTGTTCAGTTTTGTTTGGCATTTCATCATGGAAAGACTTACGCCTGAACAACGTTTACAAATCATGGAATTTTATTACGAAAAATCACGTTCTGTAAAGAATGTGTTTTTGCGCGCCTCGCTCAACTTATGTCCATAATAACCGGCCAACTGAGCGTACTATCCGCAACATCATCACTCATATTGAGACCCAGCATTCCTTATTGGATAATATTCGACCGAATAGACCACGTCCAGCACGCAGTGAAGAAAATATAGCGGCCATAGCTGAGTGTACACGAAGGCCATGGAGAGTCGATACGGTGCCGTTCGCAGCAACTCCGACTGACGTATAGAACGACTTGGAGCATTTTACGTCGATATCTTAAATTGAAAACGTACAAAAAACTGTTTGTGCTAGAATTGAGGCCGCTCGACCTTCCCAAGCGACATCGCTTCGCTCTATGGGCTTCTGAAAAGTTCCAAGAAGATCCGACGGTTTTGAGCCAAATTTTGTTCAGCGATGAGGTCAATTTATGGCTCAATGGGTATGTAAACAAGCGAAATTGCCACATTTGGGACGAAGAGCAACCTGAAGAGATTCAAGAGCTGCCATCTCACCCAGGAAAAAAACGGTTTGGTGTGGTTTGTGGGCCGGTGGAATAATCGGTCCGTATTTCTTCAAAAATGATGCCGGTGAGAAATGGCGACAGTAATCGACTATTTGATGCCTGAAATTGAAGTTCGTTATCTCCGAGACATTTGGTTTCAACAAGACGGTGGCACTTCCCACACATCACATCAAGCAATGGATTTATTGGGAGGACACTTCGGTGAGCAGATAATTTCACGTTTTGGGCCGGTCGATTGGCCACCAAGATCGTGGGATATCACAACGTGAGACTTTTTCCTGTTGGGGATATGTACAGTCTAGAGTCTATGCGGACAAACCCGCTTCGATTTAGGCCTTGGAGCAAAACATCATGCGTGTCAGTTACTAGTCGAAATGCTCGAACGAGTCATCGAAAATTGAACTCAACGGATAAACCATCTGAGACATTGCCGCGACCAACATTTGAAAGAGATAATGTTCAAAAAATAAATGCCTAAGAATGTTCTTTCGTATGATAATAAACATTCTCCATGAAATTTGAAATTTCTGTACTTTTTTTTCTTTAAAAAAAGTAGGAAACCTCGAAATGGATCACCCTTTGTAAGCAAGTAAGTAGTAAATAGATTACAAATTGTTTTAATTTTTAGATTCTATGTGAAAAATAGTTAGTTAGTTTGTTGTCTCTCATAAATAATTTAAATTAAGTTGCGATCACCGAATTTATCGATCCTTGATTATAGCCAAATAAAGGGCCGTCCATCCTTTTTGTTCTTCAGCGTCAACTGGAGACACTTGGACAGTTGCACTGTGGCTAGGTCTTTCTCCATCTAATCCTTCGAACGGAGTGGAGGTCTTCCTCTTTCTCAGCTTCCATCAGCGTAAACTGTATAGCATACTTTTAAAGTTGGAGTGTTTTCAATTATCCGGGCGACATTACCTAGCCAGCATAGCTGCTATTTCTTAATTCGATAAACAATGCCAATGTCTCCGAAAGCTCGAACAGCTCATCCATCGTTCCATCGACTGCGGGTTACGCCGTTGCCAATGCGCTATGATGGGCCATAAATTCTCCGCAAAACTTTTCTCGAAAAAACTCCTAAAGTCGACTCATCGGATGTCGACATCGTCCAGGCTTCTGCATCATATATCAGGATGGGTATTATGAGCGACTTGTACCAAAGTAGCACCAGTTGCTAAGGGGGATTCTCTGTTGGATTTCAAGGCTGACATTGTTGGTGTTGTTAATGCTGGTTTCTAGATGGACGAAATTATCTGCGACTTCGAAGTTATGACCGTCAATAGTGACGTGGGAGCTAAGTCGCGAATGCGATGACTCTTTATTTGATGACAGAAGTCATTTCGTCTTACCCTCATTCACTACCAGATCCATTCGCATCGCTTCTTTGTCTAACCTGAAGAAGCAGAACTTACGGTGTGATGGTACACAATTGTAAAATATTGTTCAGTGCCTGTTTAGTTCTGCAACTCGTATTATTTTCTTCAGCATCAGGTTGAAGAAAACACACGATAATGAGTCACACCGTCTTAAACCTCATGTGGTATCGAACGGCTCGGAGAGGTCCTTTCCATATACATAGTCGTATGAGCTTAGTAGAGATATCAAATTCAGACATAGCGGAGTAGAAGGTGCTTCTTATCGTGCTGTGGAACGCAGTTATAAAATCGAGGAAGAGTTAATGTGTGCCAACTCTTTTCTCACGAGTATTTGGTGAATAACTGGTCAATAGTAAATAGCCATTTCTAAAGCCACACTGATATTATTCAATCAGTTCGTTGACACAGTACGCCCGATAAGACCATTTATGTCATATGGAGAAAGTTTATCCCACGATCATTAGCGCATATTGTTGTGTGCTCTCTGTTTCTGTATTGGACAGAGCATGTTTATATTCCAATCGTCGGACATGTAATCGTCCGACCAAATTTTGCAAAATAAAGTCATCTGCGACACCTTATTTTAATAAATCAGCCAGCGCTCTGTTGTTCTCCAGGCAGTCAATCGCTGTTCTGGTTTGAATATAATAGAGCAATGGAACGTCTGTTTCATCGTCATTTGGATTTGCTATCGCCATGTGTTTCGCGTCCATTGAAATTTTGCAGGTTGGAGAAATGTTCTTTCCATAAGCGAAGTGTACTCCCGACAACAGTCAGTAGATCAACTCTTTGGGTCCTACATGACTGTACTCCAACATTGAAATCTTTTGCAAGTCGCCTCAATCTTTTCATAAAATTTTCGAACATCACCCCTGTCGGCAAATGAATCTAGCTCTCTCTTGAACTCTCGGTATCTCTCTACACAGTGAGCGTCGGCGTCTTTTTTTCTGCACGGCGACATGGTAATCCTCATTGACTTTGTACGCTTCTAAGTACGCTCATAAAAGGAATATATTGTCAGATCATCGTGCTCTCCCATCGGGACGAGGGCAAAAATCAGCGAGATGTTGAAGAACTTCGCTCTATTGCGGATTAACATATGGCGAGACGTTCATCCACAGGTGTGAATATCTACGACTGAGTTTATTACCATCACCTGCATATGATCACCTCATTTTAAAAATTTTCAAAATTTCAAACGGTAGTTTTCCTTTCCAAAGGAATGACGGATAACGCCGCGTAGTTCGCACTTGGTGGGAGACTGGATTTGGACAAACAAATATATTCCCAATATTGATTCACTTTCCTACGAGTGGCATCACTTAACGAACTTTGCTCCAAATGGCCTACTGCTTGAAATCCACTGTCAGTATAACGATTTTCGTTAATTTTGAAGCTCAAAGCGTTATTGCTTCACTTTTCAATATAAATGATAAATTAAAAAAAAACTTAATATGAAAAACAAAATAAATTCAAACAAAATTATCAGTTGATAGAAACGCGAAGTTTTTGAAAGCCTCAAGCTGCAGCAGCCAGCGCCAACAAGTACTTCGTCCGTTCCTTCCGACGCAACTTCTCCAACACCGGTGGCAGTTTCGGTATTATCACCGTCACCACCACCACCACCACCACCTCCTCCGCTTCCGCCATCGTTGTTGCCGAGGGCACGTACAACACCATTCAGCGCATTATCATCGTTACCATCAACATCCTCAGCACTTCCATTTATTCGATTGAGAACTAACGGCATGCAAGGACTTTCGGAGGCGACAGCCTTACGTTTATTCAACAGTGTTGTCGCAACGAGCCAATTAACTGGTCCGACGGCAGCAGCAGCAACACTTAATACTACCTCTCTGACGTCGGTCAATGATGTGGACGAGTGCAAATCGTTGGCAGCCATAAAGTCTTCGAATGAATTCGGTAATGCTTGTCGCATTTGCCGTTGCAATCGAAGTGACATGCAGTTGTCGCGTTGCCCGTGCCAATGTCGCGGCAGTGTGGTAAGTTGTCAGTCAGGTTTTTGACCTTAAACTTCTCTGCTATTATGTGCTATTATATGCTTTTTCAGGGCTTCGTTCACATGCCTTGCTTGAAGCGTTGGATTTTGCATCGGCGTGATACGCGTTGTGAGATATGCAACACGCCATTTGATGTGCCGGATGAGAAGTTGAATTTGCGGCGCATGTTGGGCACATTATTTAGTGCACGCTGCGGTGGTGCCATTATGAAGCATTTGCTCTTCAGCGTATCACTGCTACCGTTGGCTCATGTGGTGTTGCAGCAAGTACTCATCTGCATGGACAATATCAATGCGAGTCCTAATGAGCATTTAACGGTGCAGGAAGTGGCGGTAGCGTCGTGCGCACTTTTGACATCAAGTAATTTAATAGTAATTCATTAATTAACAATAATTAATATTATTAATTGTTCTCTTTTCGAAATTAGGCGCACTTTTCTTCCACTTTTTCGAGTTTATAACAACCCGCTTTCTAATCATTCGAAATATTTTGCATCAGTGGTGGATGTTCGGCAATCAGGAGAACTTCACAGTCATCGAGGTAGACAGTGAATATTTTGATGTTTTCTAAACTGTGGTGCTACCAACAACAACAACAACAACAAAATTAAAAACGATGAGCACATAAAATTTTGCAGAAGTAATAAAATAAATCAAACTGAGGTTTTTCCTGATCCAAATAAGTGTCTGATTATGGTTTTGAATACGGAAAATGAGGATTAAGTGAACTTTAAATGAACATTATTATTCCACTACGATTCCTTTTGCAGTTTTTGCTGTAACGGTTGCTCAGTTCCGTTAATGATTGCATACATTTCAGCGTAGGCCACAGTAGCGGGCAGACTAAAAATTAATGAAAATAAAATTAAAAATTGGAATCATTTTGATTAACATTTTTTAGGATTTGGTACTATATATGAAGGGATCTTTGATATTCTATTGAGTAGGGCGGAATACAGTCAGTTGCAGTTGGACCATTACTTTTTACAGGAATACATGCAATTTGTAATTTCCTTCGGAGGCAAAACCACTTGTTCCGTCATTTTTCCACTGTAGAGAACGGACTGAATGGAGAAGGTACAATTCTCTGGTAGAATGTACAACTGTTGACGTTAGTTCTGATTTCTCCAGAGAGGATAAAGACGCGAAAATAATGGGTGTGATAGTGAACGAGAACTGGATGAATTATATATTCTATCATAAAACAAACAGCGCATATTGCTTTTGGCACTCAATTCACTGTTGACAGTCATAACTTTGAAGCAGTAGATAATTTCCTCTACCAAGGTATCAACATCAATACTAATAATAACGTGAGCCCCGAAGTCCAAGGCTAACAGGTTCTACTTTGGACTGAGTACGCAACTGAAAAGTAAAGTCCTCTCTCGACGTAATGCTAACTCTTTAACTCCACTGCAAACCCTCCGCCTGCTATATTCTGCAGAAGCATGGATGATAACAATATACAATAAATCGACTTTAGGAGCTTACGAGGGGAGGGCTTTGCGATATATGTATGGATCCTTTGCGCATTGGTAGCCATGAGTACCGCAAGCCCTGAAACGATAAAGTATTGGCCATAAGCCACGTAACTTGGCCAAGAGTGGGAGAGGTTCGTACGGTGGAGGAGGTGAGTTCAAAGCTAATGTAATTTTTTTCAGATGAAGCAAAATTTATATTAAATCCATATATTTGACCTTGATTTATTTTACTCCGGACAGGGAAGAGGGAAAAAGGACACATTTGGCTACATGAAGGTAGGGAGGGGTCTCGGAGTCCCAAAATATGACCATGGGGAGATATACGGCTCTGTTGAAATAGTTTAGCGAATTAAAATATAGCGACTACGTTGGCCAATCCTTGTCATCTGCATAGGCGACAGCACACTAACTTTGAAAGTTTTCGAGGCAGTACCTACCGGTGGACGTGGAGGAAGGGGGAAGTTATTGTTGTTAACTCGACAAAAAAGTATATAAAAAACCGTCGACTAAGGCGTCTTTGCTATTTTTTCGAGTAAAATTTTCCTTTCGAACGTAATTGAGATTGTGATTGGCAATGACATTGGCAAATCTAAAAAAGTTAAAATGCAAGAGAATCATTTTTTAAAATTAAGTTTAACCGTAGCGAAAGTTTTCTTCCACAGTGTGGCAATACTTTCTATAATACCAGTTCTGACAAATATGTGGCAGCATACTGCTGACGTTCCTCAGTATATAGTGTTCCTGCTCTGACATATAACGAACGGCGCATATTAATACAAATCTCCAAGGAAAATCAAAATCTTTCAGTCATTTGCAAAAGTTTAAGGAAATTACACTTATATTTAAAAAGTTGCAGTTTTCTGTATTATTTTGATATTTATTGTGTTGGTTTGATATTTACATTTATTTAAATGCAATTGCAAGTCGCTTGGATGCAACAATCTTGATATAGATAAACAAGTGCATTAGTACTGAAAATAAAATTGTTGGAATTCGTTGAGGGCTAAACAGAATTTTGTCAACTTTAGCTTATAATTAAAGTTTGTAGTAATAATGGCTGATTCGATACGTTCACCCTGTTCGCCTTCCACATTATACAAAATGAGCCTTAGAGCTTATGTCTCAACACTAGGAAGTAAACCACCAGGGAGACCTTGGAAATTGGATCATCTGCCGCTGGCGATTATTGCTGATATTAATATAAGGGTAAGTCATTGGCTTTAATATGTATGCAGGTGTGCAAGTGTTACATATGGTAGGGATCTTCTGAATGTTTTTAACCACTAGCTAATTGATTGGTTTTGATTTCTCGTAAATAACTGCAATGTTAAGTTCGGGCACATCAGTAAAATAAATCACATTCTGTATTGGCAGCGATGTGAAAAATATTGTCACAAAAGAGCAGCAAATAAAAGTCTCCAAGGACGATATTTCTTTATGTCGTTCTCAATAACTTAGTTTAATTGCTGATACGACTGCACTCGTCCTGTTATGCCTATTATTTGCTTATAAAATTTAGGTCGTTAAAGGAGTTACAAAAACACTTAAATTCAGCGCATATTAATTTGTATGACAAACAAAAATACACCTGTTCGGCATACGAATACATGCATGCAAACGTAATATTACCACCGAAGATCAGCTGTTAAATCAAAATAAACATTTTTGAAATACCCAAATTATAGGAATGCACAATTGTTTGTAAACCATTTTTCAGTTTAGTGTTTTCTTCTTTTAAAGCCCAATCCCACAATACCTAGTGATGCACGTAATGACCATGTATAATAAGGGTACATCTAGTCTGTGAAAAGTGGGATAAAATTTCATGATTTTCAAAAATTTCGTTTTCGACCACCAGAATTTCATCAATTTTATCATTATGAATATATGTATGCAATAAATTACTATATAAACAGTTCAATTTGAAGCGAGTCACACGCAGCATACTTTTATGATAGGCAATGTGACAGCAGATATCATATCTTAAATTGCGTAAATTTTATTATTATTCTTGATTATTGTTTAATTTTTATAACAGTTTCTTATAAATTCTATTTTCCGTTCAGTAGCAGCTTAAGGGTGTTAGTCTCTAAATTTTTGGAAAGTACATAAACTCCCCACTACAAATCAACCGAGAGGCCCTGCCGAAAATCACTTAAACGTTTATAAGGCTTCCATAATGTAAATTTATACATATATACATATATTTCAACTCCGTACACATTTTCACAAATGGTACATATTAATAATATGAACAATTTATAAAATATTCTCACTATATTCATATGCATGTCCTTACAAGAGTAATCTATATATTCATCTTAAGAATTGACGTTTCACAATTTTTATGCATAAATTAAAGCGGTTTTTTGTATTAATGTACGCATCAATACATATGTACTGTAAGAGTATAATAAAATGCGTAGATTGTGGTTGATTGTAAAGCATATTGTTCTTTGTATCGCACTTTACATGATCATAATGAATGCCATTGAACCCAACTGTCGACTAGTAACCAATTAAAAAAAGAACTTTATTTATTATTCGAACTGATAAAGGACAGGGAAAGCTGATGATTTAAACCGACTAAGCATACTCGCATAAACAAAGAACAGTAGTGAATGGTTAAAAAAGAAGAAGAAAACCCCATTCTTAATATATTCTCAATAAATGAATAGAATAAAAGGAAACCAGTTTACTGCATGACAAATAAAACTTTTTTAATACATAAATATTTAACTAAAAATCGTCTTTGTGTTTCAGATGTCCAAGAAAGAGGAATATAGGCACATACTTCAAGAAGTACTTAGTGATTTAGAAACCTTTGAACATTTACTTCGATATGAGCCAGTACGACAAAAACTCTTTATATGTATGGGTGAATTGATGAGCAGTGGCAAGCCTTTGGCCATGAGATTGCAAAGGAATTTCACTATGCGTTATCGTAAGAAAAACGACTCAAGCTCAGAAGAACATAAGTTGGGGAAATATGCAATGATCTATACAGTTGAAGATGAAGATATGGTGCCTAAAGAAATCTTGAAAGGCTTGTCGTCCTTCGAGCCTTTTATTGATTATGAATTGAATGATGAAATCTTTGATGCAAGAGCTGTCGATTTCGGCTTACGACTTGGTACGTTTCTTTGCGAAGGCGGCTGGGTTACCGATAGTATAAAGGTTTTGCAATGCGTGGCAGCTAAAGTATGTAGTACACCAATCGATCTGTCAAATATTGCTGTACGTTTGGACTGTTTACAGAGGTAAATAGTTGAGAAAGAATAAAGCGGCCGCTACAACAACAACAACAACAGAAACCAATATTCTTATTTGTCTATGCTTTTTTTTTATTACAGACTGTTGCAAGCCGAAACAGTAATATGTGAATTCAAAGCGGCCAAACGTACATTTCAAGAAATTCAAAATATAATGAAAACATTTTCAGAAGACAAGATTCCACCTTCCTTACTGACACAAATTTACACACGATTTTCAGTACTTTCTTTTGCGCGCAGTGAATATGGAAACAGTCAAAAGTGGAGCATGTTCGCTATACGATCTTTGAAAGAGTCAATGCCGGAAAGGTATTTCTTATAACTCATAGATCATGTCATAAGAATTAATTTTTGTTTTTATTTCAGAATAATTGTAGATGCTTTAAGGCAGGCAGCAAGAGTATGTGTTGTTAAGCGTGACTTTTCACGCGCAAATTTACTAATAAATCAAGCAGTTTCAAGAGCAAAGTACGTTTTGTTCCCCCAAATTTTATTTTCACGTCTTTTTCTCATTTCACTTAATTTTGATTTACATCAAATGTCCTTTATCTTTTTATTATATTTTTTAGAAAAGCCTTTGGTAAAAAACACCAAAAATACGCTGATGTTGTATTCGATTATGGATATCTCAAACTCAATGTCGACTCTGTGCATGAGAGTATTGCCGCTTACAAAGAGGCCTGCTCAATAAGGCGTACTATATTGGGTAATACAAGTTTTCATGTGGGAGTAGTGCATGAAGATCTTGCTTATGCGTGCTATGTCAAAGAATATAGTACCGGTCGTTTCAATTCTGCACGAAAACATATCGATAAGGCAATTGATGTAATGGAGGGTATGTTGTCGAGTAATAGCCTAATGCTTGCATCAGCGAAGCGTGTAAAAGCATTGATATTTGAGGAAATTGTATTGGATAAAATATCAGAAGGACGCGATGATGATGAAAAACTGTTGAATCAAGCTGAGGAATTGCATCTTTTTGCATTGGCTTTAGCTAAAGAAGAGTTCGGCGAAAAGAATGTGCAAACGGCTAAACATTATGGAAATTTAGGGCGACTCTATCAATCCATGCATCGCTATGAAGTAAGTAATGTGATTGTAAATGAAATTATTTCACTAGATTACTTATTTTGCAAAAATTTTAAGAGCATAAAATCATCAATAAAAATCTATATGTATGTATTTTTTTTTTTTAATTAATTTTTCTTTCTTAATATTTTCCAGGAGGCTGAACAAATGCATCTAAAAGCCATAGATATAAAAACAGAAGTTCTGGGCCCAAATGATTATGAAGTTGCACTTTCAGTTGGCCATTTGGCTTCACTATATAATTATCACATGGAAAAATACTCGGAAGCGGAAAAATTGTACTTGCTCAGCATAAGCATAAGTACAATTCAAATACGCACATATGTGTAACAGCTATTAATTAATGTTTTTCTTCTCAAGATTCACGTATATTTGGAAAATACTATTCTGGGCTGGAATACGATTACCTGGGCCTATGTACTGTGTACGATAAGAAGCGTGAAACAATCAAATATTTGAAATTCGCACAAATTTTAGAGGACTGGCAGGCAATGCGCAATGAGCAAGCTGCTGCGGTTAGTTGAATATTTAATATGCACACATATATAAATATTACATACATTTCAAATATAATTTTCTATTTTTTTTATACTTTTTAATAATTATTTTAGAGAAAATCGCCCTCAATTCCCTTGTGTGACGATAGTGATGTGGAAGATGTCAAATATAAGTTCTTCCATATGGATACGTAAAAGTTATTTTCGCAGAGCTAAAAGGCAGTGCGCTTGTATAAAACGATTACACAAATACCTACAAATGCATAAGAAATATGCTAAATTTTACATATTGGAACAACAACTGCGTTATATTTACTCATCACTACTCTGAATTGCTCAACTAATATCATGAAATCTCTTTACAAAAATATTTTGGTATTTAAGTTAAGTGAAATATTTTTTTTTTTTTTTACAATTTAACAACGAATTTCCGCACCTTTTATTTTATATACTATTTTAGTTTATTCAACATTAACTAATATATTTACGAATATGCATTAATTTTAAATAACGTAAACATATTTATGCTTGTCTACGCCAGCGTTATATATGTACATACATAGTGAAATGGATATAGAGTAAACTAAAGCAATATAACGAGGAATATTAGATTATATAGTTGTAAGTATGCTATATGAAAAACATTGTGAAATGCACAAAAACTCACTTACACTGATTAATATTTAAGCTTTAAAATAGTTGCTTGAACCTTATGCAATATGTCAAGCATAGTGATAAATTATTAAAAAACGAAGAAAACTTAAGACTTTGGATTGTGCCCCTCCCCCTGTTTTGTTATTCTAATCAAGAGCAACAACACATGTATGTACATATACCATTTAAGGACAGTCAATTGATATGCAATTTTCTTCAGTTTTAGTATGTAATTAAGTTGAATGTTGTACTTTTAAGAAAGGTGCTAAAGCTATTTCGTAAACTATCATTGGCTAAATTTAGCGACTCTTCAATGAGCAATATTATGTACTTTGTTATGCAACTGAAATTCTATTGCGTTATATTGAAAATTTTTCAAAGGAAATTGAGCTAATTTAAGTGTTCTAGATTTTGCAGGCGCAAATTAAATTCCAATATATACATATAATGGCTTAATATACAATCAAGTTCATAACCGTTGTGTATGTGTTTATGCATAAGTTAAAATAATTTTGTAATTGGTTTTCGTTTTCAAAAAAAAATTGTGTATTTTTTGCTTGCCTTTAATTTTGTTTTACAAAAATATTAGTTATATATATTGCTGTGTTGGAATAATTAAGTTTGAAATCGTATTAATTGTACTCATTTGAAGTTTTTATGTTCGTTTTATACAAATACTAAATTTCAGCGTTAGCAAAGTTTTTAGTCAAAACTTATATTTTTATGTAAGCTCAAACAAACTTTATGTTTATTTATTTATTTTTAAATGTATTTGCAAGCTTTTATTTCTCTAGCATCCATTTATTGCACTTTTAATTATTCTTGATTTTTTAACAAGTTTTTATGTTTCAGATACCTATATTACTTTCTATGGTACTTTAAGTTAAATATATTTATTGAAGCCGCTTAGAAGAGCCTTAGCTCATAAATATACGTAATGTACATATATATATATTAAATCTTCCACAATGTGTGCTTCAAATCATAAAGTAAAAAAAAAAAAAAAAAATTTAAAATAAAATAAAAATAAAAAGTAAACACAATAATTTAACGTTATTATTTTGATAAATTCAAAGTCAAATGAGCGAATATTAAAAAGTATATCTCTGTCATGACTTGGAAGCACTTCAACACCTGCAAATAAAAAACCCTGAAGTTATGACATGATAATAAATGCTGAGAGTGTTAATGTTTTTCAATTCGAAATTAACTTTCACACTTGGAGCGATTTAAAAATAATTTCAAAAAGACATTTTAATTCATTATTTCTTTTACCGTCATTAAAAGACACCTCTAATTTCACAAAATATAAAAAATTTCCTGTTTGACTTCCAAAAAATTTCTAATGCGAAACTCACTTTTACTTGATACATTTATCTATTTTACTTTCTGTTTTTACCAGTTGTTTATTTGAATTTACTGTTTATGTGACGTTATCACTCATCCGCTCCCATTTAACGGTCAACGGTCACATGTTCAAATGGGCTAGTTGGTTTGGTGTGTTGACTTGTAGGTTATACATATGTATATACATGTGTGCCACTGTCACTTTTCATGATGGAAAATAAAACAAAGAAATAACGACCAAACATTAAAACCCCCCAACAGCGCCATTTAGCAGTAACAGTAATACATTTGTATGCATGTATAAGTACACTCACCTACATATGTATGTGAATCTAGTATGAGCGCATGCGTGCCATTGCTGTTGATGGCTTGGGTGCTCTTGTGTAGACACTTCAGTTACCAATGCCCACTTTTTTCTTGTTTTGTAAAAAAAAAAGATTTTTTAAAAAAATTAAAAAAGAAATAACTCAAAGCAGTTTTCACCGTCTTTGAACATGTCAAACATTTTTAATGTTTGCAAACAACATTGCGTGCTACATGTATATGTATGCACCTACATATAACACAAGCATAAATACATATGTATATGTTCATCATGTTGTTTGCCAAGTGTCCAGACATATACCCAGTCAAACAACAATATCTGGTTTTGTATTGTTTTGTTTTGTTTTTGTATTTTTTATTGATAGAAAAGCGCAGCCGGCATAAATATCTAATACTCAAAATAAAGGGTGATCCAAGTAGAGGTACTTTTTTCAATAGCCTTTTTTTTTTTGACAGATCACGCATGAGTCATGTCGAGTTGTCATGTTATACTCAGTATTGTTTTTTATTTCATCATGGAAACACTTACGCCTGAGCAACCAAATCATTCAATTTTATTACGAAAATTCACGTTCTGTAAAGAATGTGTTTCGTGCGCTGCGGTCAACTTATGGAGAACATAACCGGCCTACTGAGCGTACTATTCGCAACACCATCACCCATCTTGAGACCCAGCATTCATTATTAGATAATTTTCGACCGAATACATCACAACCAGCACACAGTGAAGAAAATATAGCGGCCGTAGCTGAGAGTGAACAGCAAGACCTTGCAGAGTCAACATCTTAAACTGAAAGCGTACAAAATACAGCTTGTGCAACAACTGAAGTCGCTCGACCTTCCCAAGGGACATCGCTTCGCTCTATGGGCTCCTGAAAAGTTCCAAGAAGATCCGACGTTTTCGAGCCATATTTTGTTCAGCGAAGAGGCCCATTTCTGGCTCAATGGGTATGTAAACAAGCAAAATTGCCGAATTTGGGACGAAGAGCAACCTGAAGAGATTCAAGAGCTGTCATTTCATCCAGAGAAAATAACGGTTTGGTGTGGGTTGTGGGCCAGTGGAATCATCGGTCCATATTTCTTCAAAAATGATGCCGGTGAGAACGTAACCGTCAAGTAGGGCCGTTATCGCTCCATGATAACCGACTATTTGTTGTCTGAAATTGAAGCTCGCAAACTCCGCGGCATTTGGTTCCAACAAGACGACGCCACTTCCCACAAATCGCATCAATCAATGGATTTATTGACAGACACTTCGGTGAGCAGATAATTTCACGTTTTGGACCAGTCGATTGGCCACCAAGACCGTGTGATATCACACCGTTAGACTTTTCCCTGTGAGGATATGTGAAGTCTAAAGTCTATGCGAACAATCCCGCTTCGATACAGGCCTTGGAGAAAAACATCACGCATGTCAATCTCCAGTTACCAGTCGAAATGCTCGAATGAGTCATCGAAAATTGGACTCAACGGATGGACCATCTGAGACATAGCCGCGGCCAACATTTGAAAGACATAACCTTAAAAAAACATATGCCAAAGAATGTTCCTTCGAATGATAATAAACATTCCCCATTAAATTTGAATTTTCTGTTATAACTGCAAGATTAAAGAAATGATTATTTTATTTAGAATGGCTTTGGAGTTGTGGCTTTTATCAAAACGAAACCTTCTACAAAATCAGTAATTAAAACATGGCCACGTTTCATGCTTTAAGAGGAGATTATAGTGCACATAATCGTCCAACTACTCAAGGAATTGGTAAAATTATAAAGAAGTTTAAGAAGAGGTTGGATCGGTTACAGGTATCGTAAGGCCCGTGCATCATCGTTTTGCTTGTTCCACCTCAAATATCGCTGCTGTGAGTGAATGTGTAGTCAAATACCCGAATGTGTCTATTTCTCGACGTTTTAAAGAGCTGGGACTTGCTTTCGGCACAATAAAACAACCAACGTCCAATATGTGCCAAAAATGGTCGAAAATCAAGCGGATCGAAGTTTGAAAATATTTACGAGGCGGTTCTTGGTTCAAACTTTATGATAAAAAAGGAATTTAATGAAAAAATACTTTGAAAGCATTTTATTTACGTTTATTTTGGAAATCTCAAAATGGATAACCCTGTATTTCTGTTACCACGTTTCATCATTACCTTCAAAACATTTAGTGTTTCAAAGACACTACTTACAACCGTTACTCTTTTTATGGACAGCCATTCATGGTTTGGTATCTCTTCTTTGCGAATATACGAGAGAACTGGGCGCCCACAAGGAAAATGGATAATTACTTCTTTATGACCTTAACGCTCCCAGCTTGACTAACTCATCACCTTTTTTGTCACCGAAAAAGTTCCCTATAACTCAGATTATTGGCAACTTTAAGACCATCAAGGTACTCTGTACCCATTTCAAATAAGGGAGTGAATCTGATTTACTCTATCTTGCGCTAATTTCTAAACAAAAGTTTCTTTTTTTTTGTGATCAGGTCTCGAGCTCTACACGCTGTCATCCTCGTTCTTGCTCTAATTGAGTATTTTTTTATTATTTATATGTAGTTTTCAAATAATATAGAAAAAAAAAACTTCACATAAAAATTCCTAAACTGTGCGGAGGCAGCTTAGAATAACTTGTTGGTTGGTCCCTCCATTTGTTGGAAAAGCATCAAGGCGCTAACCTCGAAATGGCACGGCCGAAAATAGCTTCAGCGGCTCTGAAGCCCCCATCATAATATATATTACTCATGTGGCGACTACTTCCTGAATGTGATTTAATAAAAATCATAATTATTGAATAATATAATCCCAACTTGTACTAGGCGGTGCGAATTTATCTGTAATTATAACCAGTACCGTGAATCGTAATTCAAAGTACGGGAAAAATATACTCCATTTGCTATAATATAAAATTAATGAGTCATAAAGCGTATGTCCACATAACATATTACCATTAATCTGTCATTTTACGGTAGTTTGATAATTTAACTAATACACAGTCAACTCTCGTTAACTCGAAACTCGAGAGACAATAGGAAATTTGTAAGAGAGAAAAATAACTTCGAATTATTGAGTATTGATAGAAGCCTTGTAAAGTGTCGAATGAGGCTCTTGCTGCCTTAACTGACAGCTTTGCCAAAGGTACTGATGTCTCGTCCTCATCCTCATCTTTGTTGTTCTCATTTGTATTAGTCGTAGATAAAATTTCGTCATTGGGTAGTGAACCTGAGACAGTAATATCTTCATCTACTACGACTCTATTGCTGACTCTTCATTATCAGTAATTAGTGGAAGATTTTTCAGAACTTCTTTTATGATACCGGAAATTTGAAGCTGAAGAAATCACACAATAAAGAAATCTGAATCTGAATCTGAAATCTCCTACTTTTTCAGCTGCTTCAGCTACTCAGCGAATCTTCGGAGGATTGAATTAACGGGAGTCGACTGTATTTGCTTAAACAACTTTGCAGATTAATTGAAATGAAAGTGTAAACCGTTTATAGAATTCAATTTAGGTGTATTCGTTTAGTCTAGGAAATGTTTGCTACGGTTCATTGCAAGGTTTTCCTATCCGTGCAGTGACACACCAACAAAAACATTGCAAAAAAAATATGCTACGATGGGGAAAATATTCTATACCCAAACCTATGTATAGATTGCAAGGCTATTGTTTGACTTGACTTCGTCACGATCATGGGGGAAATATTTGCATTTTACGCATTTCCTAGACTAAGTGAATACCCCTATTATTTCCATAATAGCATATCGTAGCATTTCTTAGAACTTTTCGATGACTAATTCTTAAAACAGCCTATTTTAGTTATAAAATAAAAATAATCACTTGAAAATAAAATTTTTATTATAAGAATACCTATTGAGCTGGGGTTGAGGACAGATAAAATTTTTTTTTGGAAAAATTTTCAAACTCCCATCTTAAGGGCGGGAATAATTACAGTCAGCGACAGAGATGGGATAAATATTAGTCTTACATACAAATTCATTACATTGCATATTAGAGTGCCCTTTTGACCCTTTCTCATAAATAAATCTTTTGACTATAAGAGAACATCGACCGGACCTGTCTGATTAATTGCAGTTTTCTTATGTTGTATATTTGGGGAACTGTAAACTGAGACCTCCATTTGCAGCTTTAAGTAAATAATGACAATTACACTCAACGGAAGTGTTTGTTTTACCGTATTTGGTATTATGTATAATGTTTCCGGTGCCCTGAATTCCTGAATTCAGTATCGGCTCTTGTCTGGAGACTGTATTCATCATCCTATTTTCGGTATCAGGTATTCAATTCGTTCTAGCCAACAGCTTGTGTCCTGACATTACAGTTCCAGTTTATTGTATCTTGATTTTTAGATTTCATTTGCATCGATAATCTATATTGAGTTCCTGTATTCGAACAACTGCTGTCAGCATCCCTGTATTTTGATACCAGTAGTATATTTCTTGTTTTCACACAAAATTTGGATTGGTGACATCCGGGCTTGTTATTTCCTATTTCTGGTAACCATTTTACTATTTCGACATCCTATTTTTAAATTCGTACATCTCGTTTTCAGTAAAATCATTCTTCGTTTCCATGAAAAGAAAGTCCAACGGTGCACGATTTCAGTGGCTAATTGACATCGCCAAGAAGAAAGATTACGCGGCCGGGAAATTTCTCTCGCAATATTGTTGGAACCATATATTGACCAAGTCGTGTTCTTCAATTGCAGGCCAAAAAGGTCGGTTATCATACGACAATAACGCTCCGAATTGACAGGGACAGTCAAATAAGTAAGGTCCATTCACACCCCGGACCAAAGAGCGCATCAGACAGTAAGTTTTTTTTGGGTATAATGGATTCGAGAGCACCAAATGCGACAATTTTGCTTATTTACTTATCTACGGAGTTGGAAATGTTCAATGACGAATTTTTTTTGTGGAAAACACTCAGAATCACTCTCACTCTCTCTTGTCGAACAAATATCTAGCTATGCAAGTCACTCATTTTACCCGTACTGCGATATGGTGCATAAGCGACGGCGATGAGTCGGCTTGGGAGTTTTTAAAATAATGTTTTATTGAAAGATTTATGGGCCTTGCACCTTACAAGGGCGAATACCGCGGACGATGTGACGATAAAACGATGGTGCTGGTTAGGTCATGTCGTCCAAATTAATCAGAACACATCAGATTTGAGAGTATTTGATGCAGTACCCGCCGGTGAAAGCAGACGAAAAACAAGACTTCTACTTCGTTGGAAAGATCAAAAGGAAAATTAATTGTTGTTTTTCTAAGAAGGGTTTCTGAATTTTTGTGAAGAGCTTTTTGTTTCATGTAGAAAATACACTCGGGGGTTTTCGTAATTCTGGACGTTGTTCTAGTTCGGATCCGAACGCATGAGCATCCGCCTGCTGGTACGCTATTGCCTTGTATCATACTACTTTCTAGGTCGTATCCAAGTCTGTAAGCTAACTGAGAGTAGCCTAAAATCTAGTAAGAAATGAGCGGACCATACCGAAATAATTCGATATTATGAATGAAAAAATTTATACTAAACAATAATATAATAATACAAATATGTGTATGCAAATAAACAACAACAAATGAACGCCAACAAGTTATAATTAACAAGTGAATATTGAAAAGAGTGAATGGATCATTGATATTTTCTCGAAATCAACCCACATCAATTAAACGCTTCATTAATTACAAATTCAATGATATCTTCATTACAAAAGCCATAAACTGAAGTCCACTTACTCACCTATACATAGTTATGTGTATGTTTTATCAACCAGTTATAGTGCAAAAAAACGGTATGTAGTTGTGCGCCCAGCTTGACCAACTATTATGCGAACGTTGGCCAACATTGAATATACATTTAAATTAGATATACATATGTATGCATTGTACTAGCTCTACACATATATGTGTGCCAATATATTTACACAACGAGAGAGCGTTTCCAAACGTCAGCGAGAGTGATAAAGTGGCGCGACGCTTGCTGACTGACTTGACTGGGCGCCAACAACTTCAGCCAAACGCTTTGAGCCGGATTCAAAACAGTTGTTACCACTGCATGGCTGTGTGCAGTAACGCGATTTTTAGGCAAAAAAAAATATTACTGCCAAAGACGCGATAGTTATAAAATCGAAATCCTCACATTACGAGCCTTAGCGAAGGTTAAAATTAAATGATTTCTGTTTTTTTTTTTTGATATCAAAGTGCGTTTTGTGAATAAAAAATATAAAATATATAATAAATAATTGAATACAGAAAATATTACAAGTAGCTCACAGGTCTTTGGTAACTGCGGGCTGCGCATGCGCATATTTACTATTGTATTCAAACAGTGCATTTAGCCATTTAGCATCTTGGCCGGGCGTTCAGTTGTGCGTTGCGTTCGTTTGCTGGTCTCAAAGAAGTGCGTGTGTGTTGTGTGTGTTAAAATTTTAAATGATTGTGCGTGTTCATAATAAATTTGTCATGATTTTTTTTTTGGAAATTATTTTAGCTGCAGGTTGCTGTTACTCTGCATGCAGTGTTGTTGTTGCTGCTGTTTAGCGATACATATTTGTATGTACATATGTTTCGTTGTCGTTGTGGTAGCTAATGTTGCAGTACCTTGTTTGGTTTAAATATGCTTTTCTCTGCGATTTCTTATTCCAACTGCCAACTGTTGATTTAGTACATAACTACATATGTGTATGTAGATATGTACTGAAAACCTCGTCTTTCACAATTTATCTACCCACATATGGAGATGCTCATACATATGTATACAGTGGTGGGCAAAAAAGTAGAAATTACATCAAATTATGATTTTAACAAATATTAATAATAAAATAAATAGAAATAAATAACAAAAATTAATAATATAAGAAAAAAAAGTAATCAAAAGTTTAAAAAAATAGTAATTTGAGCATACCATAATTGAGGATTATACCATCTATGAATAACTACTTGAATGGAAACTTATGGTTTACATATTTTAATAATTTTATTGTATTTTTTTTAATTTGTGAATAATTAGCGTTCGTAATTGTGAATTATTTTATTTCTTTTATCACCGCAATCTGAGCGGTATTCCTCTCCGATTTGTCGTCACCCTTGGTGCACCAAATACCTATAAGGAGGGTAAATTAATCCATTTTAAAAATGTGTTAATATATATATAAATATATATATTCTAAAAATACATCAATGGAGCTTATTTCAAAGTTAGATTCGTCGGACCACTGCACTTTCGACCAATCTTCCTCGGTAAAATATTGTTGCTGAAGAGTCCATTCCCAATGCTTAATGAGATTTCATTCGGAAAGCCACGGCTTCCTTCCAGCCTTACATCCTTTCATCCAGCTTTCAGGCCCTTTCTTATAACTTTTCTAGCTATGAGGTATTGTCTAGTTCCTTCCCATAGAGAAGTAGCGGGTGCAAAACCTTATTAAAGAACTCTCGGATAATAATTCGATCCTCCTATAAAATGTGTCAAGTGGTTTTCCCACTTTTTGATTTATAAAAGTAGTATTTTTTGTCTGCGCAAATCGCTAGATATTACTTTGGGCTGCACGCCGTGAACATCCAACCAATTTGGCAATTTGTAACTTAGGCTTACCTTTCTCGTTGAGAATCTGAATACTCGTATTTCGTAAGAAAGGACACTTTTTTATGCGTCTCTAGGAATTTTTTCATATTTTTTTTCACATTTTTACTATTTGTACAAAGTTTTTGCACACTTTAGTTAACAAGTAAATACTACCAAAAGCATTTTAGTATTTCTTAAGAAACTACATATTTTAGATTTTTATCGCTAAGTGTGTAATGGCATTGATTCGAGTGGATATGAAGCATATAAGAGTCTTTCGCTCGTATCACAATGCGGCCTATGTCAAGGTGCCACCACAAAAGCATCGCTCGTAGAAGAAGCGGCGTTTCTAGCGTGAATATCCCCAATATTTTTTGCAACTGACGGCCCAAATAGTTTTTTGTCCCGAACTTCGTACCAAGTATAAGACTATTATGCGAGAATCCCAAGATAGTTTATACAATATACTACCTGAGATTATCTTACAAAAAAAATTACAAGTTTTATTAATGTATGTGTGCTTGAAGATCATCAGAAGGAAGCTGAGCTTTTTTCCCCTTCTGATGATTAATATTAAATCTGATAGACACACTGTTCAAAGATGTTAAAATACAAGGCATGCTGTGAAAACATTTCGAACAAGATTTTTGACTGCTTACAATCAGCTGGGAACTCAAGACGCACCCCAAAAATTGGAGCAGTATATCCATCGAAAACCGCTTCAGCAGCTATAAAGCGCCAATTTCATATACGTACTACTTATCAAAGTTTTTTTACCGGTTTTTTTTTTGCGGGTGTATATATACAAGTGCATACATTTCCATGACCACAGCCTGTAAATAGTGTTGAAATTTTTTTTCTTCACTTCTGCGAATGCTCTCGCTGCATTGACCGATTTTCCAGCTGAGCTTGCGAAACTGCAGACAGTGGAGCACCGTCAACAATAACAATAACAATATCAACTGCAATAAGATCATCAGTTGTTGTTGTGGTTTTTTTTTTTTTCTTGAAGTTTGCAAAAGTTGCACGACAACTGTTGCCACAAGAGCTCTTTCATCGCGATCTCATACAAAAATGGTACAGAAAAAGACTCTTACGAGCAGAAACAACAAATGCATAGAAAGAAATATATTGTTTTTGTTATCATGCTCTCCGTTGCATGTTGCCGCTGTAAATCGTACCTTCGCCTTCTATCAACAACAATTTACTTCTACGATTAGCGCTAAAGAAATTTAGAGCAAATTATAGCAAATTAAACCTATAATTAGCGACTGTGAAAGTTGGCAATGAAATTTAGCAAAGAAAATTGAGTCGCATATGAGGTGGCTGTTTACTTACATATACTTATACATGCATTCTAGTACATATAAATTTATATTTTAAATACCCGTAAGTAGGCGGATTGATGAATAGATATTTTCTGCTTTTAATTTTTTTTTGGTGGTTTTTATTTATTTATTTATTTATTTATTTATTTATTTATTTATTTTTTGTATTAATATTTGGTCTTAGTAACTCTGTAACTCTGTGTATTTATGCACACTTTTTAAATTAAACAAAATTAAACTTTTTATGTCAAACAAAGTTATTGAACTTTGCTTTTCAGCATTCAGATCTGAAAACTTATTTAATACTATTATTCAGTTTTTTTTTTTAAATTTTTATATTTTTTACTTATTTGATTGATTTTTTTTTTTTGAATTTGCCTTTCTATTTTACCTCAACAATCGTTGAATTCAGTACTTATTTGTATTTTATAATACAAAAATATTCGCTTTTCAGTTTCGCACTTAAACGTTTAACGCATATTAATCAAAATGTTGAATAAGTGAAGAAGCAAATAAAAAAATAAAAATAAAAATTAAATAAAAAATGTGGATATGTATCTATATGAATTAGGGTAAGCATAACTTTGTGCAGTGCACATTATTCGTTGAGAAATATATATTACATATATATATATATATATATGTAAATATATAATTGTAATCGCTGAAACGATTTTCTGCAAATATAAATTTGACAAAAGGATTAAAATAAAAAAAATTAAAATTTAAAAATTTAAATCTTATCTAAGAGACTTTCGAGTTAAACATACCAGAATTTTATGGTTTATTTATTAATAACTCTACATTGCATACCTTACAGCTGTATTGAATACTTACTTTTTCTGAGGCGAAAACAGGGCTATCAATTTTGCGTTTTTTTTCCATAAGTTTTTTTTTTATTATAAAGATTAAACCTTGGCATTTTATGTGAAACACTACATCGTTCAAATGACCACCTCTGGAATTTTTGCAAATTTCGATCCGTTTGAGCAATTTTCTATCACCTTTTGGCATATATTGGGCGGTATCTCAGTCATAACTTAACGATTGTTGGTTTTCAAGTGCTCAATAGTTATCTATTGTTTATCCCCATAAGCACGGTCTTCCGCGGAATTCCCTAAACCAAAGTTCAACGGTGTCAAATCGCACGATCTCGGTAGCCAATTGACATCTCCAAGACTTTAGATTAAACGGACGGACGGACGGCAAATTTCTCTCACAATAAAGTGATATTCGCTCATGCTGTGTGGCATGTGGCACCATCTTGTTGGACCACATTGTCCAAGTCGTGTCCTTTAATTGTAGGCCCAAAAAAAGGCGGTTATCGTACGACCATAACGCTTCGGATTGACAGTGACAGTCTCGCCGTAATCGTTTTCAAAGAAGTAAGGTCCAATCACACCTCTGAACCAATGAGCGCACCAGGAAGTAAGTTTTTTTGTGTGCAATGTCCTTCCTTCAGTTAGTAGGGGATTCTCGGAGAACCAAATGAGATAATTTTCATTTTTTCGTATCCATCGAGTGAGAAATGTGCCTCGTCGCTGAAGAAAATTTTGTTGGAAAAATCGCGGTTCACTCCTTCTTGTTCAAGCACCCAATCGACGTAACTACGTCGTTGTGAATTGACAGCGATATTTGAGGTGGCACGAGCAAAACGGTGATGTAAAGGCCTGATAATATCTGTAACCGATCCAGTCTCTTCAAATCTCTTTAAAATTGTAACATTCATCATGATCTCCTCTTAAAGTACGGTGAATCATCATTTATGTAGTGGGTTTTAATGCGCTGTGTGGTTGTTAAGCGATCCATTTTTATAAATGCCTGACTTTTAACTGAAACAAAACATGTTTGGTTTGACAGTTAAATTTGATAGATGTCAAAATGCAACCCTGTGCTTTCGTGCCATTAAATGGATGACCCTTTATAATAAGAAAATTAAAAATTTTTTTTATGCATTCATTATATTTATTTTGGTTAATTGTAGACATGTTACACTTCGACTAAACTAATCAAATAATAGATGACTTGAGAATATTTTTGCTTTAGAGATGGGCGATTAATCAATGAATCAATGAATCAACGATTGTTGAGGTAAATAGAAAGGGAAATTTAAAAATTTAAGCGATCCATTTTTATAAATGTCTGACTTTTAACTGAAACAAAACATGTTTGATAATTTGATAAATGTCAAAATCCAACCCTGGTGAATAGTGTGCACATATATAATATAATGATTAATATTAAATACATACATACATATGTATCTACAGATGTGCCTAATTGGAGTTAAAAGGGTTAAATGAGTTTAATACGTTGAAGCCTTTTAATTATTTTTTACAACATTTTTATTATGCTTATACAAGTACTATATACAAAGGCAAAAGGTTTGTTTTAAATATTAAGAGTGATCTAAGAAAGTTACTGCTTTACCTGCTAAAGTCCAGTCAGAATTAGAGTTCTGCTCCGACCAAAAACTAATTTGTAGAAAATTAATTTAAATAACAAAATTAAATTTAGTTTTCTAATATCAGTCATCACTCGTCAGGGAATGTAAACATCAGTGAGTGTATCTCTGCCATGAAATAAAAAAATCTCATAAAAATCTATATAATTTTTTTATTTAAGTTTAGTTAGACTGCCGTCAAGTACTTCGGCGCTAAATGCAAATTATTCCCTGCAAATACCTCCAAAGATGTAAAAAAGCTGAAAACTATTTTGTTAGGGAGTTGCCAAACTCTTATTCCATTTTTATTTTTATCTTTCATGGAAATGAACATGGTTTGATATGTCTGGGACATTTTGAATAAAATATATTTTATACCTTTATATATTTATACCTTTAGTTATTCCAATTTTTATATTCTTTCCAAATAATGGGGTCTTTGAACGGAATCAAAACAGGCGTTTGTTTCTGTGATGACCTCTTTATTCGACTCAAATCTTTTACCGCTCAGCCCTCTCTTCAGGTTTAGAAACAAGAAATAGTCGCAGGAGGCTAAATCTGGAAAGCATGGTGGATGGGGTAGCAGTTTGTAGCCCGATTTATGAATTTTTGCTATGGTGACTATACACGTGAGCACCCGTCCATTTTTTTCGCCAAATGCAATCGTTTCTGCTTCAACTCAATATCAAATTTGTCCAAAATCTATGAATAAAATTCGTTTAACCCTTTCAAGGTTTCGTGTATCTCAAAAAATGTGACCTGGTTGTGACCGATCCACCTTAGCCATTTTGGTGCACTTTCACCCGGAGAAACCCACTATGATGATTATTCTTTGGTATCTGGAGTGGTGTGGTGGATCCATGTTTCGTCTACGGTAACGAAATGGGGAAAAAATTCTTTTAAATTGCGGTTCAACATCACCAAACACTCCTTTGAAGTGGGTATATTGATGAAAAATGGGATTTACCCACTCAGTTGAGATGCCAACAACCTAAGCCACCTCACGCACTCTTATGCTTCGATCGTCCAATATCATTCCATGGATTTGATCGACGATTTCTGGCGTAATGGCTCTTATTCGGCGAACTGAATGTCTGGAGTTACTTGCTCTGGTACGACCACAAGGGAACTCAGTACGGGACTTCTTAACAATTGATGTTGATGGTGCAGAGTCTCCATAGTATTTATCATGTCTTTCCTTGCTTTCGGTGATGGTTTTCGTTGTGAAAAAGGTAATGCTTAATCAGTACACGAAATAAACTTATTTCATTATCGCGAAAATTCACGAGATCGTCTGCTTTCAATGATTTCAAACACAAACTAAATGGCGCAGCCTGCTCAAAAGCAGTCTATTAATCGATAACAGCTGATGGGAGCAGTGTTTTATTTACAGTAGCTGTGCAAAAAATTCAAAAAGTCACTGACAGCCCTCGTATTTCAACGAATCTTGGTACACAGATGTATTTTTACATTTATAAGATCATTTGTCGGAACCGGCCAGATCTCACCACTATAGCATATACATAGCTCCCATACAACCGATTAATTTGATTTAATTTTACTTTTTTTAATTAACTTTTAACTGAAAGTAAATTGAAATAATTAATAGCAAACAGCAGAAATGTAATGCAAATGTACACATATAGCACATAACTGTACATTGTATGTACTACCGGATATACGCAGTTGAAATTTCCTAACAATTCCTCTTTAATGTACTTTGGATAAAAGTTGATTGGCTGTCTGACTGACTGACAAGCCGTGAAGCCAAATGTCAATCTCTAAACAAGGTATATAGTAAACTACAACAGCAACAAACAATTTCACTCTCTAATGCATATACTCGTATATACATACATACACTAAGGGGTACATTATTAAAAGAAAAAGTAAAAAAAAAAATTTATAAAGCCGCAATTAAAATTTTATTCATAGTGACTGTCTAATGTGACAATCTCATTTGCAGCCTACATAACGCATGTACATTAGATATACTTGTACATATGTATATATTTACATATGTGTTTTGATTGCGTTTATGGGTGTGTAAATTTTAATTTACAAGTACCCTGCAAATGAGGCGAGTACTCCATGCACGCGTGAAATATATAATCCACGCGGACAATAGAGTAATCCAAAACCTGCCACAATCCATACAAAAAATATGGTCCAATTAACATTGTGATGTCATAGGGCTGAACCATGTAATCCATCTCTGCATAACAACCGAGTAATCCATGGAGTACCTACAGGAAAGTAGTTTTGAAACTACTCGATAAAATTAATACTCCATGGATTACAGGGGATTATATTGCCGAGTATATGCGAAAAATCGCATTCGAACATACTCTTTAGTTTCGAATAGCATTTTCTATGTTGAAAGTTAGTAAAATATAATATTTTTTATATAAATTTATATTAATATTAATAGACTATTGCTAATAAATATATAATATATATTAGTTTGCGTATTTGTTATACGTATTTTCATTGAAATAATAATGAATTATGCACTCCTTTTGCGTACCCGCACAGCTCAACAACGAAACGAAACTGACTCAGTTTCATTTCCACACATTTTCTGTATACAAGTGTAGAACTTATTGCGCAATTGTAACTTCGTGTAGTGCTTGCGATCGGTATAACACGAAGAACGGTCGGGACGCACAAAGTTAGTGTAAGCACATAAGTTGGGCCAAAATTTGCCACAGTGGAGTATATTTATAGGTACTCCAATGGACCATATGGTCCATAAATATTTGCAGGGTATATTTGAAATTTGTCACTTCGCAGTTTGCAAATTATGCACAACTTGCGAAACCATTGCTCGTCGGCCAAACTGGTACCGTGAGTGTAACTACACTCGTATGGCTGTTGACTGCTATCGGCATGCTAAGCCGCCGTCGGCGACAATAGCTGATTCGCCATGGCCAGTGCGCATGGGCCAAAGTTACACTTTCACTTTGGATATTTTTGGGCGCTGGCGACGAAATATTATGCGTATTTTGCTCATCAGTTTGTGCGAGTATGTGTCTTTTTATAAACAACGGGGAAAAGAAAAAAACCCAAAAGACTTACACTCAAAATACTACAACAAAAGATAAACAAAGCTCTAAATGCAAGCTTTATAGATTAAAATTCGAAAACAAAAATGTAAAAAAAAATAAATAAAATAAAAAATGAAGTAGTCAATTTTGAGCACATGTTTGCAAACATATCATTATAAGTACGTATGTATGTATGTATGTATTTAGGGTTAATGAACAAAATAAATATGAAGAAATTGTTGAACATGTACACATGTACAGTTGAATGCAAACATACATACGTACAAACACTCCAACAGCAGTTGGCCAAAAACGAAATTTCGTTAAATTTATTCATACTCGTATTTACTGATAATGTATGATCGTGTGCGTGTTGGCGCCAGCATGCTTATTTGCCATTTCGGCGAATTTGTGTGTGCTCTGCAGTTTTTACCGTTATTAACTGTAACTTATCCTGTAGCGAGTAATTGTTTCTTGTGTCATTCCTCATGATTTATTTTGGTGGATGCTGAGACAATTTGTTTAAAGATTTTCAATTTGTTTATATTTAATTTATGTAAGATTTCGAACGAAATATTTCCTCGTGGAAAATAAATTGAGTGTATGAAGGGAAGTAGTTGAGTCTCAAAATTTTGTGAAACTCAGTAAAAAGCTATTCTCCGAATACTCTATTTTTTATCATAATGAGTGTTTTCCTAGAAATGACATTCGATCTCTCTGCATAAATTATTTTGTTTCGATACGATTCTATTTGTGCATCTAAAAGCCTTTTTTATACCTTTTACAAGCATGAAGAAGTTTTGTAATTTAGATCCATAATAAAAGGAAAGTGAGAAATAAACCTAGATCTAATAAGAAAGAACTGTCTCTTTTATGCCTTTCATGAACATATTAAGTTTATTGTATTGCATTTTAGGATTAAATATTAATTATCATATCTGAAAAATCAGTTGTAGGCGATATACTCTAGTCTTTCGATATCGATGATTTTCAGTACTAATATTTATTCGAATTTACGTGTGTAGAATATCAAATTCCATGCTATTAAATGCTTTTTGACGGATTTGTGAACCAAATTTTGAGATTTGAAAAATCGGTCCTATATACATACATATTAAAGTAAGTAAGCTCTGCTCTCTCCGGGTTAGGCTAGACTAAATATCTACCGTCATCAACCCGTCATCGCATCCGCGGCTTGGCTCCAACGCCACTGTTGACAGTCATAACTTCGAAGTTATAAATAATTTCGTCTATCTTGGAACCAGCATCAACAACACCTCCAATGCCAGCCTTGTAATCCAACGCAGAATCACTCTTGCCAACAGGAGCTGCTTTGGACTGAGCAGCCAATTGAAAAGTGAAACTTTCTCTCGATGAACCAAAACCAAACTCTACAAGTCGCTCATCATTCCCGTCTTGATATATGACTATAACAAGACTATGTCGACATCCGATGAGTCGGCTTTATAAGTTTTAGAGAGAAAAGTTTTACAAAATATTTATGGTCCTTTGTCCTTTGAGCTATACATACGTCGAGAGCGACCTGGTTTCGTATGGTGTTTCCAACTGGCAGCAAACAGGGCAGATAAGGTATAATCGCGTAAACTGTGCCTATTCCAAGAAGAAGTATATGTATGCATATACAGTAGTCCGATCTGGTCGGTTCCGAAAAATTATCGTAAGAATATAAATATACAAGGTGTGTTCAAAAGAAAAGGTGAATTTTGGATTTGTTTAAAATTACTTATTTATTCATCAATATCTATTTTGTCTCCTTCAAAGTAATCCCCCTCGTATATAATACACTTGTGCCAATGGTTTTTTCAATCTTCGAAGCACTTCGGAAATGCGCTTTTTGGTATGACCATCAGCAATTTCTTCGATTCCGATTTGATGTCATCAATTGTGGCAAAACGCTTTCCTTTCTTTAGTTTTGGGAATAGGAAAATGTCACAGGGAGCCATATCTAATTTTTTTTGAAATATCTCTAAAACTGAGGGTCTAGGGCGCTCCGAATTTTTGATACCTGTAGAAAGGCCATTGTTCCAAAATAAATGGAATTTACAAAAGTTTTATGAGATCCACACTGTCATAGAATACTAAAACTACGGAAAACACTTAAGAAAATGTGTCTCACTAAACCTTTGGAACAGGTATGGTGTACAGGTATAATTGGCGCTGTGAGAACTGTCTCAACAAAACCCCTGAAAGTCATTCTCGACCTCAATCTTTGACAACTGGTAACAGTACCCGAACTATGTAAGCAGCATACAGAAATTTATACCAAAACTGGGGCTAGAAGTACAATTCGACCGAGAAAAGGTGCAAGCTACCTACTCATTCCCTAGCAGGGTAAAATGGACGGAAGAAAAAACCATCGGTAGTACTGAATATATACATATCTACACTGATGGGTCTAAATGCGAGATAGGGTTCTTCTATGATCTAATAAAGAATTTAAACTCAATGACTAGAACTCTGTCTGCCAAGCAGAGATTGTAGGCAGTAGGGGAATCTATTCTCGTAAACAGCCAAGTAGCCATTAGATTAAATTAAATATGTCAACGCAATATCTAAGCGTCGGAAAACATGCGAAGAATCGGCTGAATGCACAGCGTGCACGAAAGATGAAAAACACTCTGGAGCATTAATTTTGAGAGTGCCCGGCTTTCAGCCAATAGAGACGTCACATCTTTTACGATGCTCTCAGCTCCAGCCCTATGAAGGTGGGTACGTCTGGTTGGAAGAAATTAAAACTGATCATAAAACGCTTACTCAAGGGCCTACTCATAAAACGCCTGCTTAGGTGCAGTCGCTTGCGGTCAGATTCTCAATCTGAACCAACCAACCAACCACATAGTTTACAGTTCATTAAAGTAATAAAGCAAAGCGTTTCTTTTTATGTTTTTCATAAGCATGAAGTAGTATAATAACATTGGTCCGAAGTATTTGTGTACTAGAAGTAAAAGAGAATTTATATCGATCGAATGGGAATGGCGAGATGAGTTGATTTAGCCACGTCGGTCCGTCTGTTTGAACGCAAAATTATTCCTACCTTTTTGAGATATTTCAACCAAACTTGCTATATTTATACGATAATTTCTCGGAACCGGCTATATCTGACTTCTTTAGCATATATACGACCGATTTTTCAGATTTGAGATATTCCGTCAAAAAAAACCATCCAAGAACGTGAAATTTGGTATTCTACAGACGTGAATTCAAGTTAATATTGACACTGAATTTTGTAATTTCATATGTGCATGGAAGGTATAAAGATTTCGGCATGGCCGAAGACAGCACTTCTTTTTTGTTTGTTTAAATTTTTTTTGCTAGGCGCATGTTACGAAACAACTGTCAAGAAAACATGAATAGCTTTTGCATATATTTAATTTTTTTTTTATTTCACTTTGCGAATTTGACCCTCGTTTTGATTCGTTTTACTTCTGCTTTCAGCTATAACATTTTTTTTTATATTTTATTGTAGCGTGCTCGGTCCATTCATGTTTTTCGTTTCCTGTTAGTTTTTTTTTTAAATTTCTTAATACCATTAAACGGTGTGACGGTCTAGACGAAAAATTGCATAATTAATTGCTTTAAAAATGATCGGTTATATGCATACGAATATACCTACAAACGTATATGTAAAAATATATATATGTATGTAATTGTTGAATTACTATTATATATTTTAAATAGCCGTCAAATCGAATTCGTTATGTATGTGCAAAATAATTCTTCTTCTTCTTCTTCTAATATTATATACTTGTATATAGATAATATAGGCATCAAACATCAAACATACGAATTAGAAGCTGACTGAGTGTACAACTGGCCATGAAACAGGTTATATGTTTATCGACAAGTTTTTAGGTTATAAATATCCTTGAAATCTAACATGAAGAAGAGTGTTATGTAAAAATATTAATTTAGTTGATGCGGCTGCTGGTCATACCAACCAGCTCATTTGGGCCATTAGCCTTATTGTGATATTGCCGTAAGTTTCCTGTCACTTTCCCAAATTCTCGAGTCATTTAGAATGATCGGTTATAGACGCTGCAAGATTATTTATGCTGGCTGAACCTTTAATAGCTCAGCAATCGAAAAAGTGTTTCCAAGAAACTTATGGCACACATTGCGGAGGGCTGGGCAGTGACAGACACTCTTCGTGCCTACAACTACAACTTCGACAAAAATATTTAGAGTAGTAGTTGGCATGAAGACTTCGATTTCGATTTTTCATCGACAACAGTAAAAAAGTCTCAATGACAATAAATATACTCCCATTCTACACGTCCACCTTACAACTATGAAAGAAGAATGTCAGATAATTTCAGAGGTCTCTTAGTAAAGATAAAATATTCTGAACATGATTGGATGATTTGTGTCGACTTGAAGATGGACAATTTTTTTGTAGGGCCTGTAGAGTGGTTACACAAAATACCATTGTTTTATTTGCTTCCGGGATAATCGATCTAAATCTAGTCATTGGACCCACACAAATTGGCCTAGCAGAAATCTTATTCTTGGTGAAAGAATAAATCAGTCTTTAGTTCCACGAAAAAAAATTATCCTTCCACCTTGGCACATTAAATTAAAGCTTTTGACGCAGTTTGTTAAAGCTCTTGACCAAAATGGTTGATGCTTCAAGTTTCTTTCTCAAAAATTCTCTGGATTGAGTACTGAAAAATTGAAGGCAGAAATTTTCGATGGCCCTCAGTTACGTCAATTAATTACAATTTCTACGGATTTTGAAGCTTCTGACTGAAATGGAAAGACGAGCGTGGAAATATTTTGTTGTGGTCACAAAAAACTTCCTTGGTAAATTCAAGACAAATAACTACTAAGCTGCTACCTCCATACTCGCATCGGTCAGTTTAAATATAATCTGAGAGATTTTAGCGAAGAACATGGAGAACGCTTCCATCAAGGCTTAAAAAACAATGGAGAATAGGTACCAGGCAGGTGGGACATTCACATTCATATGATGGCTGATTATTGCTGGGGACTCATGAATGATTGCCCAGGACTATCTCACTCAAACAATTTTTTCTTGATGTAAAATATAAAAATAAATTAATATTTTTGTAAAACTGTTATCACAAATATCTATATTCTTAGGCCCCAAAATGGGTGTAGACTAGTGCAAGCTTTTCTAAAAAAATCTCAACGTTTAAAAAATGCTTGCCTCTCATGACTAATCACTGGGTTTATTATTAAAAATATATTAGCACTAGGGATTACTAGAATCCATCAGAGGTGAGTAATCGATGGGTCGGAGAACTTTTGAACAACAACTTTCATTTACTGAACTCACTCGGATGGTTGCTGATCTGTATTGCGTATTATTATTAAAAAGAACTCTTGCAGAAAATTGTTTGTTATGTTTCCGTTGAACAAAAAATACATATGTTCACATATCAAGGGTGATCCAAGTAGAAGTACTTTTTTCAATAGCCTTTCTTTGACAGATCACGCGCATGTCTGGCATTTCATCATGGAAAGACTTACACCTGAACAACGTTTACAAATCATTCAACTTTATTACAAAAATTCGCGTTCTGTAAAGAATGTGCTTCGCGCGATTCGCTCAAGTTATGGTCACCGTTCACAGCAACTCGGACTGACGTATGGAACGACTTGGCGCATTTTACGTCGACATCTTAAATTGAAAGCGTACAAAATACAGCTAGTGCAAGAACTGAAGCCGCGCGACCTTTCCAAGCGACATCGCTTTGCTCTATGGGTTCTTGAAAAGTTCCAAGAAGATCCGACGTTTTCGAGCCAAATTTTGTTCAGCGATCCCCAATTTCTGCATCAATGGGTATGTTAACAAGCGAAATTTACTCATTTGGGACGAAGAGGAACCTAAAGAGATTTCATAGCAGCCATTTCATCCAAAAAAAAAACAACAGTTTGGTGAGGTTTGTGGGCCGGTGGAATCCTCGGTCCATATTTCTTCAAAAATGATGCCGGTGAGAATGTAACGGTAATGGCTACCATTATCGCGCCATGATATCCGAATATTTGATGACTGAAATTGAAGTTCGTGATTTCCGCGGCATTTGGTTTCAACAAGACGGCGCCACTTCCCACACATCGCTTCAATCAATGGATTTATTTAGAGAACACTTCGGTGAGCAGATAATTTCATGCTTTGGGCCGGTCGATTGGCCATCAAAATCGTGTGATGTCACACCGTTAGACTCTTTCCTTAGGGAATATGTAAAGTCTAAAGTCCATGCGGACAATCGTGCTTCGATTCAGGTCTTGGAGCAAAACATCACGTGTGTCATTCGCCAGTTACCAGTCGAAATGGTCGAACGAGTCTTCGAAAATTGGACTCAACGGATGGACCATCTGAGACGTAGCCGTGGCCAACATTTGAAAGAGATAACCTTAAAAAAAATATATGCCAAATAATGTTCTTTCGAATGATAATAAACATTCCCCATTAAATTTGGATTTTCTGTGTTTTTGTTTTTAAAGTAGGGAACCCCGAAATGGATCACCCGATATTTATCAATATTTGTGTCATTGCGTGTTCGATGACCCAGTTGAAAACTTCGAAACACCTGTCATCTCCCAGTCTGCCACATAATAGAATATTTAAGTGCACACCTTGGTGATATTAGCAATATTCACGCAATCTACTTTACTCAAATACAATTATAAAAGCTTTTATAAGTACTTACATACATACATATGCATGTATGCATAAACAACCAACGGCAGAGGAAAAAGTCCTTTACAGTTCTTCAAAGCCATCCTTCAGTGACACCACAACCAAGGAAAGCAACACATGCAGAGCTACTAGAAGCCTTTCCTTCGCATTTGATTTTTTAATAAAATTCAATATTCTTTTAAAATTGTTTTCTTTTTTCTAATTTGAACTGTGTAGTAATTTATATTGAAATGCGAATTCGTTATAAATCATAATCGTTATCAACAACAACAGTGCATGCAATCACATAGTTTTTATTTTTAATTTAGTAGAACATACACATACATGGCAATGAACATGCAAATATTAGTATGTGAGCGCGAATTTGAATCAAATCAGTCAACTCGTGAATAAATAAATAAATAAACAGTTACATATGTGTTAATCAATTTCAATGCATTGCTTATTCTATTGTAACGCCTTCGAAACGTAACAACGCGTACCGTAAGTACCGCATATAGAGATACATAGATACGTGTACTCGTACCTTGCAACATCCACAGTGTGTACGAACGTTCGTTCACTACGTTTACAGTATTCTTTTATTCGGCCAGTCAGTTTGGAAAAATGTACAAATTTATTGTGAAAAGGCATTTTCAATTGGTTTGTGTGGTTTTATTTGCGATTTGTGGATTTGTCTCCAGTGTCGTTGCCAAGCCTACGATTAATTTTAGTTTGCCACAAAGTTTTCAGGGCTTCCCGTCTATCGCCTCGTTCACACAGCAATACTTGGAGAGTCGTAATTTGCGGCAGATGAAAACTTATAGGTAAGTGATGTCCATATTAAAGATCATGTAACGAGCGTGTGTTATCGTTTACTAAGGCGTTTTAGAATTAAATATTCATCCTCATATCTGAAAAATCGATTGTAGGAACAATATGATGTACTCTTCTGATTTTAGTGTCAATATTAATTTAAATTTACGTGTTTAGCATACCAAATTTCACACTATTAGATTCATTTTTGGTGGAATTTTTACTCAGAATCACATATCTGAACAAATCGCTAAATGATATAGTAGATCTTTCTGGCCGGTTCCGAAAAATTATTCATTTAAATATCTCAAAAATGGAAGGACTAGTTTGCGTTCAAACAGACAGTACATGGCTAGATCAACTCAGATCGTCATTCTGATCTGTTCGGTATAAATTTTGAAGGATCTATCTCTCTGGTACTTTTCTTGGACTAAAGCGAACATACATTCATTTCATGTTCAAATTGATTGTTTTGACAACATTTATGAGTCTGTTTGGTTAGAGAAAATTGCTTAGTCCAATTTTAAAAACACTTTCGGAAATACACATACGGAGCGATTATGTTGAGGTCTGGGCTGTTTCTGTGACAAGAAAGATGCCAAACTAAATACCTTAACAACTGTAGTTATCAAGCGCTACCACTTGAGTACCGATTCCAGTGACTCTAACAAAAATACGGACTACTACTAGTATCAGTAAGTTCGGTAACGCTTTAAGTGGAAACTTTTTGTTGTTGTCGTGTGTGTAAGAGGTATTGTGCTTTTGCGTTCATCTCATTTTCGCTAAAGGCGTATAGGGAAAAACTTATTTGCATTGAGAGTATTTTTAATGTAACCAAAAGTATTTAAAACTCATATAGGAGGTAAATTGTGTTTTGAATTTGGCCGCCCAGAATTTAAGTGGAGTTGAGCCTTTGGCCCACTGCAATGCCATTATAAAGATCCTTTTATAATTTGCAGTTGGCATTTTATTTATTTTACTTTCCGAGAAAAAATGTCGCTTGGAGAGGTAATGTTTGACAGATTTCTTCCTTCTCAATGTCCTTGAAGCTATGACAAAACATGACATTTGATTAGTATTCTATTGTTTTTCTGTGAGTTTCCATTAAACTCTGTCTTGTTTATATGCCAGTTATGACACTGATAGCGAGCTGATCCAGAAGAATTAATTTTCTTGACCTCTCAGCATTTAACACTGCCTGATCTGCTTAGCCACGTTATACGCAGTTTTATTTTTCGTCTGCTATTGGTCTTTTTAGCGAATTCCAGTTTTAGCATTTGCTTTTATGAATGTAGAGTTCGAAAATAGAATTTAAAGTTCGGAAATAGAAGAGTTCGAATAGAAATTCTTATTTCACCTATCGTTATACCTCTCTGTCAGGTACTCAGGTACTGTCTGTTTGCGCTGCAGCTGTTTGCTCGAGAGTCTATATAGGGTACTTATACATTGAATTGCTCCCTTTGACGTGGTAACGTCAGGGTATATAATAAGAGATTTTTTAGTGATTTTAGATGTAGACAACCATTCGGTGGAGTTTTGAGGCGTCAGTAAAAGTGTCTATTACTCCTTGATCTATAATATTTAAATTCTCCTTTTCTTCTCTCAGGTATCTTTGTGATTATCAAAACAGAATTTGGGGCCGTTTAGTTTATCTAGTCCACTTCTTCCGCAATTTGTAGGGGGCCTTCCAAAGTTAAGCTGCGTTAAGTCTAATTACCTTACAGCTCGCTTGAGGATGTCCATAGAGGTCCATTGGACAACGTCTGCAAGAGGATTTACGTCTTTGTGGGAGTAAATGTAAAAGCTCACGTTATACGAAAAGTGCGGACTGCTGAATTCTGTTCAGTTTGCTAGAAAAAGAGATTTTATCTGGCGTCGGCCACCAAATGATAACGCCGAAGAAAAGGAGGGATCTGATCACCCTTGTATATATCCAAAATTTTGGACTTTAATAGCGTATATAATTATGACGAAGTATATATACCTTCGGAAATGTATAACCAAGGTTTTGGATAGCTACCCCAATTAAGCTACACTCCATTGCTATAAGGATTGAAATAGGATACCCTTTTTTAAGGAAGTGAACCTGAGCGATCAAAAAAGTCATATCTATTTTTTGATTTGCTTGTGTTTGGAAATGGAAACTCTTAGTTTGCCTAGATCATTATATAAAATACTATTCGGGAAGTGGACCAGGTTTTATTAAGAAGACGTGGGTAGCTTATTACTTGTATCTATACTAATATTATGAGTCGAAATGATGGCAGCATTAGCAGAGTGGTTAGCAGTTATTGTGAAACCATTTGGAGGGTCATAGGATCGAGTTCTTAACAACACAATATTAAAAACTATAGCAAATTAAATTGAAATTAATTTTTCTAATTGTGGTCGCCTCTCGGCAGGTAATGTCAATCTCTTTGAGTGTATTTTTGACATGAAATAAAAATCTTCCCAATCAAATTCATCAGCTGTTCGGAGAAAGCTTAGAATACACCACACCACAAGTTTGGAGGAAAAGCTAGTTAGAAAACAGATTCAGCGATTATAAAGTGCCAATCTTCTGAACCGATATGTAAATTATATAAAATAAATGGTGATGCATCTATCCCGGCCGCAATAACCGAGGGGCTAGCATTGCGTACAGGGTTTGAGCCCAGATTCGACCAACATCCAAAATTATAGAAAATAAAATTTTGTAATTCCAAATGTCAAGCCCTCCGAATATATTTCTGATATGAAATATAAAAATTGCTCCTCATAAAAATCCAACGGCCGTTCGGAGGCGGCGGAGTTTTTTATTTAATGTGAAGTACAATCGATACAATTAAGTACTGAATATAACACCATTCAAATGGCCTCCACGACTTCTTTTGCAGGATCGAATTCGATGAACCCAATTTATGAGCACTTTTTCCACTAAATCAAGTCGTATGTCATGAACAGTACGTTCAATATTGACATTTAAAGCCTGAGCAGACCAATGAATTTAAATAACCCCACAAGAAGTAGTCTAATGGTGTTAGATCACAACTTCTTGGAGGCCATTCAATGTCACAAATTCTTGAATCGAATTTCCGAACCTTTCTCGCAATAATTCGGTTGTTGCACGTGCTGTGTAACACACGGCGCCGTTTTGTTGGAACCAGATGTGGTTAAGATCAACTTCTTCCAATTGTGGCCAGAAAAAGTTGGTTATCATCGATCTATACCGCTCTCCATTGAAAGTAACGGTGCTACCAGCTTCATTTCGAAAGAAGTATGAACCGATGATTCCACCAGATCAAAAACCACACCAAACTGTCAATTTAGGTGAATGTAATGGTTGTTTATGAATAATATGTGGATTTTCTTCGCACCAGAATGGACAGTTTCGTTTATTTACCGCACCTAGTCGGAGAATATGATTTTCTTAAATAAATCGTTATCGTTTTCAAGTTGTTCCAAGGCAAAATCAGCAACGTTGTTCTTGCGTACATCTTGCCATGATGAAATTGTAAGCATTACTGAATTCAATGAAAAAATGACAGAAATCATATCACTCTTATTGGAAAAACCTATATACCAACTCCCCGTAAAATCTAAAAAGAAACGGCGGCCGAGATAGCCGAGTGGCTAGCATTGTGTTCTGCGATTCAGAAGGCCTGGGTTCGAGCCCAGATTCGAGCAACATCCAAAATTATAGAAAATAAATTTTTTCTAATTGCGGTCGCCCCTCGCCAGGGAATGTCAAGCCCTCCGAGTGTATTTCTGACATGAAATAAAAGCTCTTCATAAAAATCCATCAGCCATTCGGAGGCGGCTTAGAATAAACTGTAGGTCCCTCCATTTGTTGGTATGAACTTCAAGACGCAAAACCACAAATTGGAGGAGTAGCTCGGTCAAAAATCGCTTCAGCGGTTACAAAGTACCAAATATATATATATATATATATATATCTATATATATAAAAGTCTAAAATTATTTTAACGAATGAAGTGCTATCAATATTAATATATTTTAAGGAAGCAATATAAGTAAATTTTAAAAACAAAGAGGCTTAAATTTCTATATAAGAATATACTAGGGCTCACTGGATGATACTCGCTCATTGCTCAACTGCTCAGCAGAACAAAACACTTTCAATTTTGTTTGTGAAAATTTCTTTGACATTTCAATTATAATTACACTTTGCATAAATAAATTTAAAATTATTTTAAAAAAATTCTAAGAAAAAAATTAAATTTTGGTCAAAATACTCGTGTTAGTGTTCGAAATTTTTCGAGTAATGATCAATGAGCAAGTGTGCGAGTGCTCGTTGCTCAAATGCTCGCACTGCTTAAAAATATTTGAGCAAATTCTTGAGCTCTAGTATATACATAAGCGTCGATCAATAAATATTTCATATATTTGCATACTGCCCGATAAATCTCGAAACAAAAGTTGTGTAACTTTAAGTTACGCAAAAGCATTGTTCAATCAATCACATAAATTGATAAGCCTTGACTCGTAAATTCCAAAAAAAAAATTATTTATTTTATTCTTTAATGTAATATTCAATAATTTTAATTTTTTAATTCTTTTCTAATTTTATAGCGGAAAACGGCTAACAAATGATTCTTTAATAATGATTTATTATCATGATTCTACCGTAGCGGTGACCGAATTGGGGCCAGAGAAGCTGTTGTTGGGTTGCGAATTAATTGAAATCTAGTGAGTCTTATTTAATACTTCTAATTAGTTTTATGATATTTATTATTATTAGTATTATTTTTTAATATTTTATGAATTTACATGAAGTTCGAAAATATGTATGTATGCATGTACATATGTAAAGGGTGATCCATTTCGAGGTTCCCTACTTTTGTAAAGAAAAAAAAAACACAGAAAATTCAAACCTAATGGGGAATGTTTATTATCATTCGAAAAAACATTCTTTGGCATTTATTTCAAATGTTGGCAGCGGCTACGTCTCAGATGTTCCATGCGTTGAGTTCAATTTTCGATTTCGACTGGTAATTTTCGAATAACACGCATGATGTTTTGCTCCAAGGCCCTCTAATCGAGGCGGGATTGTCCGCATAGACTTAAGGCTTTACATATCCTTATAGGAAAAAGTGTGATATCACACGATCTTGGTGGCCAATCGACCGGCCAAAAACGTGAAATTATCGGCTCACCGAAGTGTTCTCTCAATATATCCATTGATTGATGCGATGTGTGGGAATTGGCGCCGTCTTGTTGAAACCAAATGTCGCGGAGATCACGAGCTTCAAATTCAGGCATCAAATAAGCGGTTATCATGGCGCGATAACGGTCGCCATTGACGGTTTCGTTCTCATCGGCATCATTTTTGAAGAAATATGGACCGATGATTCCACTGGCCCACAAACCACATCAAACCGTTGCTTTTTCTGGCTAAAATGACAGCTCTTGAATCTCTTCAGGCTGCTCTTCGTCTCAAATGCGGAAATTTTGCTTGTTTACATACCTACTGAGCCAGAAATGTGCATCATCGCTAAACAAAATTTGGCCCGAAAACGTCGGATCTTACTGGAACTTTTCAAGAGCCCATAGAGCAAAGCAATGTCGCTTGGGAAGGTCAGCGGCTTCAGTTCTTGCGCAAGCTGTATTTTATACGGTTTCAATTTAAGATGTTGACGTAAAATGCGTCAAGTCGTTCCGTACATCAGTCCGAGTTGCTGCGAACATGTACACTCTCAGCTACGGCAGCTATATTTTGTTCTCTGCGTGTTGGGCGTGGTCTATTCGGTCGATTATTATCCATTAATGAATTCTGGGTCTCAAGATGGGTGATGGTGTTGCGGATAGTACGTTCAGTAGGTCGATTATGTTGACCATAAGTTGAACGAAGCGCGCGAAACACATTCTTTGCAGAACGTGAATTTTCGTAATAAAGTTGAATGATTTGTAAACCCTGTTCAGGCGTGAGTCTTTCAATGAGATGAAATGCCAAAAAATACTGAACAAAAATAAAATGACAACGCGAGATCTGTCTAAAAAAATGCCATTGAAAAAAGTACCTCTATATGGATCACCCCTTATGTGCCATCAACATGTTTCACAAACAATTACAAATCAATTGACATTATTCTCACATATTTTTCAATGCATACACACATGTGCATACATATATACTCGTATGTATTATTATGCATGCACTCTTTAAATACAGCACTTTGTGCGCTTTAGATATTGTATAGTGGCATTATATATAGAATTTTCAATAAATTTTGCAAACTGTTGAGAATATTACTTGTAGCAGTGCGTTTATTGCACGTATATATGTACATATGTACAAAACATACGTGCATGTCAACTGCAGTGGAACCAAGGTGTATGGAAAGAAAATTATATATTTCCATTAATGTTCAGTGGAAACAAAAGATAAAACGCGTACATAATTACATAACATTAACATATGTATTGTAAGTATGTAAATGCGTTCCACTATACTTAAAGATTATTTAGCCAACATTCTTGGCTAATCTTATACTTTATACTTTTTTGTGAGAATATTTTTATTTAATGCCTTTTTCAATAATGAATTGTTCAAATATTTGTTCACATTTTGACTTTATTTATGTTAATTTTATTTTAACTCATATAAAAAATTGCCTGAATATTTTCCACACCATGCAGAGTGAGCCAATATCGCGTGACACTAATTCATAATTGTAAGTTGGTATTTGATATAAATCATATACATTTGTTGCTAGTACTCATCAATAATGTCCCTTGATATAGTCGTTAACTCGTTAAAAACTCAAAAGCTTGTTAATTAATTATTTGTGTCTAAACAACACATGAATGAAACCATAAATAATTGAATGTTTTTAAAACAAACACAAAAAGTATTTGTCCGATTAACTAGGCTTTATTATCACTAAGGTAGTCGCTGTTGTCGAGTGGTTGACCACACTGTCAAACTGAAATTCTGGCCAGATTAACACATCCAAAATTATAGAAATACCACAAATTGTAGGAACCGGCCTGAAATCGTTTTAACGTTCTTAAAACGCCAATTATTATAACTTTTAAGGGGGGGGGTTAAAGGCGAGAAAAACGCATATTTTTATGATTTTTTTTTCGGCGACATCAATAATATAATTTTATTAAATTTTATTACATATTATTGTACAGCTTTTGAAGTATATCACAAAAAAATTTCAAAGAAAAATATTAATAAATAAGCCGGTGACGGTGAATCTCCAGAGGTGCCTTGAAAAAAAGTGGTTTTGCGGTATATATTATAACTCGTTACTGGAATATCTGAAACAAAAAAATGTATATGCATTTTAAAGGTGATGTATTTCTCGATGTAATCAGCAAGAGTTTTTTTTCTATTTTTTACAGCACTTTGAAGTGAAAAACGCGATTATAGCTAAACAAAAATCGCTGTTAATTTGTTATTAAAAAATAGAAAAAGATGAAAAAAAACTCTTGTTGATTACCTGTTGATTTATGTGAGGAAGTAATGATCAAATTTTCATAAGGATCGGTTTAGTAGATTTTGAGTTCTGATGTTCACGAACTTCAAAAAAGACATTTTCGGGAAAATCGATTTAAAGTTTTTCATACGTGAAAATCAGGTAGCACGGCCGGTCGTTTGAAACGCTGTATCTCCGTTAGTTTTACTCGGATTAACTTAAAATTTGTACATAATATATATAAAAAAAAATTGAAAAAAATGTTTTTTTTACCTGGAGAAACAAATACTCTCTAACCAAACGACAAATAGATCCCAATCTGCAAATTGCTGCACTTTCTGGAAAAAAAACGAACCATAAATACATTTTTTTAATAGATCGTTTTCGGATCCACCATTTGGAAAAAATAAATGTCTATTTCATCGTAAAAGGTAGGGAATTCCTATTCACCATTAAATAAACCAGACTGTAGCCCTCAAAGCTCTCAAAGGTTAAATTTGATACTCTCTAGATGTGAATGGAGGAGGTGTTTTGTAGGAGAGGAGGATACTATCTCAATCTAAACCCCAACGGGCCTAAAATGAACTACATAGTAAGGGATGGTGTTTATACTTCGAAGATCTCAAAATCTTCCCATTTCTAGGTCTACCGAATTCAGCTAGCTTCTTTCAAGCGGAGGTACTAGCAATCTAAAAGGCCTGTAGAGTGCTAATGAATTAACTACGCGGATATAGAAGACAGAAGATAGCTATATATTCAGATAGTTAGGTAGCATTGCCGGGTTTGTCATCGCCTATGATAAATTCAAGAGTCATCAGCAATTGTAAGAAGACTTTAAGCTGGCTGACAGGTCAACTCGTCATCACTATTATCTGATTTCTCGGCCATAGAAACATTTTCGGAAACGGAAATGCTGACGAGTTGGACAAGTCCGGAGATTCTCTTGGTTAATCTGAATTGGAGATAATATTATGTCCGTTCGAAACGATCAAGAGAAACTTTCATTTGCAATCTGAGCAAATTGCACCAAGTAGATGGAATGCCATACCCAACTGTAAGAGAGCGAAACCGATCTGGCCCAAGTATGATTTTTTCAGAAAAAGGTAGATGATGAAAAGTATATATAGACTTACAGCCACTATAACGGGGCAATGGCCCTTCGGAGAGCATGCCTACCCTATAATGGTCCTACCCTATAACAGCCATCGCCGAAACTGTAATTTAGAAGATAATAAGAAAATTATAATCCAATGTCCAGCTCTCTCACAAAGTCGACACAGAATACTTGGAATACATCAGACACCAAACCTTGAATGGCTCCCCACAAAAAGCATATCAGATTTAAGTATAAGTATATAGTTTCATTGAGAATATTAAATGGTTTGAATGTAGTAATGAAACGTGGTAGCAGATCTATTTTAGGTCTAACGAAAGTGGATTAAAATGACGCTCCGAACATTAATTGGGACCCAGTGCTAGACTCTTCGGTCGGCACACCTATTCATCATCTCAGGGTAATTCATTTTCACTGCTATTCAGGCAGGCAGCGGAAATGTTCCGCCCATAAACTCAGTATACTCTGGGCATCGGTCCCCGGTTGAATTGCATGGGCCCAACACTAGAATGTTTCGGTCGTGAAACCTTATATAAATCCCCACATTTTCTCAAAGAAATGCTGGGCATTCAGGGGTAGCCAGCTGCTCATGTTTCTCATACTTACATACGTATTTCGGCCTCCGATCAACTTTTCGGAAAAAAAAATTAATCCAAGCCATTTTCGAAACATCAAAATCGGTTTAAACACATTATAAAGAAGCGCACAGCAAGTTGTTTTATATATAAAGATTAATAAATTTATTATATTTAAGATAGATTCCCACGAGTATACATAATATACATATTTTTTTCTAATCTCCTCACAAATCAAGCAATGACAACGATGGCAAGACTCTGCTCGAAGGACTCTCCAAATATAATCGTCCACTTCGAATAACATTCGATGAAATGTTAAAATTAATGAATCAATGTGAGCGTGTCGATAAATTAACATATGCATCACGCAATCGAGGCAAATCCATAGATGTCAGTGCGAGCAATGATAGTTCAACGAAAAATGGTGTGACAAATTTGGCAGCAAATATATTTCCGAAAAATCCATTTTCATTGTTCAGCGGCATAATACCAGGTAAATGAAGTGTGTGTGTGTGGGAATGGCTTACGTGTACGTGTACTTGTATAAAAGCAACAACAACAACAGAAAACGCTCACGCTCTGTGTATGTGTGCACACCTTAAATGTTTCAACATTTTAATACTTTATACGAATATTTTTTTAAATTTATTTACATATTTAATAATGCGAAGAGTACAAATTTTTTTTATTCATTTATTATTATTCCACAGGCACAAAATGGTGTGGCACCGGCGACATTGCGGAAACCTATAGTGACTTGGGCACTGAAATGGATATGGATCGATGCTGTCGCCAACACGATTTGTGTCCCGTAAAATTACGTGCCTATCAAAATAAATACGATCTGATGAATGATTCTCTATATACCAAGTGAGTAAGAAATAATTATATACATATGTACAACAGATGTAAATAAGAGATAATTAGTATTGGGTGTACAAATTAATGCGATCCGTTTTCAAAAGATGGCTCCACGTGCAGGTTATGGCCGATCTTGGAAGTGATTACCTACTTCATTGGGAAGGCTTCATATCTATCAGCAATAATTAGTCTGTATCAGCGTCTATTTCTGATAACAAAATTTATTTTTGCCTCTTCGAAAAAGTGCGATTTTCTATTAAATTAACAGCATTTGAGGAAAGGTTTGGATATTATATTTTAATTAGAAGAGAAGTGCAGCTGAAGCCCATCGAATGCATGTGGAAGTTTATGGTAAATTTACGCCGACCGATGACCCATGTAGTGATTGGTTTCGAAGCTTCAAAAGTGGTTGATTTTAGCGTCGAAGAAAAAGAGCATCCTGACACCAACCCAAAATGTTTGAAAATGAGAAATTGGAGGCTTTAGTGGATCAGCACCCATGCCAAACGAAAACTAAACTTGTTATCGACTACAACTAATGCGTTTGAGTCGTGCGTTGTGCGACAAAAAACGTCCAGAAACGACCGTAAGGCATGACAAGATGATTTTTCAACATGACAACGCTCGATCTCACTTGACTATAAGGGTCAAAAACAACCTGGAAACGCTAAAATGGGAGGCCTTACCTCACCCGCTGTATTCTTCAAACCTTGCTCCTTCCGACTACTGGCTTTTTCGACAAATGTAAAACGATTTGGGGGTCACCGGTTCGAGCGTTTTGAAGAAATCGAAAAATAGCTCCATGATTGAATCGAGAACAGAGGGGTTTACTAGAAAGATGGGGAAAGTAGTGGCTTCAGAAGGATAATACTTTAAAAGATTTATTTTTGTTTTTAATAAAAAACACATTATTGAACACACACAAAAAATACGGACCAAATTAATTTGTACACCCAATATATACGATGATACAAAACTGTGGTGATCCATTTCGATGTTCCCTACTTTTTTAAAGAAAAAAAAAACACAGAAAATTCCAATTTAATGGGGAATGTTTATTTTCATTTGAAAGAATATTCTTTGGCATTAATTTATTGAAGGTTATCTTTTTCAAATGTTGGCCGCGGTTACGTCTCAGATGGTCCATCCGTTCAGTCCAATTATCGATGACTTGTTCCAGCATTTCGACTGGTAACTGGCGAATGACACTCGTGATGTTTTGCTCAAAGGTCTGAATCGAAATTAGATTGTCCGCACAGACTTTAGACTTTACATATTCCCACAGGAAAAAGTCTAACGGTATGGTATCACACGATCTTGATGACCAATCGACCGGCCAAAAAACGTGAAATTTCTGCTCACCGAAGTTTTCTCTCAATAAATGCATTGATTTATGCGATATGTGTGGCGCCGTCGCTGTCTTGTTGAAACCAAATGTCGCGGAGATCACGATCTTCAATTTCAGGCATCAAATAGTCGGTTATCATGGCGCGATAACGGTCGCCATTGACGGTTACGTTCTCACCGGCATCATTCTTGAAGAAATATGGACCGATGATTCCACCGGCCAAAAAATCACACCAAACCGTTGCTTTTTCTGGCTAAAATGGCAGCTCTTGAATCTCTTCAGGTGGCTCTTCATCCCAAATGCGGCAATTTTGTGTGTGTGCTTACCCTTTGAGTCCAAAATGGGTCTCATCGCTGAACAAAATTTTGGGTCGAAAACGTCGGATCTTCTTGGAACTTTTGAAGAACCCATAGAGCGAAGCGATGTCGTTTGGGAAGGTCGAGCGGCCTCAGTTCTATCACAAGCTGTATTTTGTACGTTTTCAATTTAAGATATCGTCGTAAAATGCGCCAAGTCGTTCCATACGTCAGTCCGAGTTGCTGCAAACGGCGTCGAATCGACTCTCCACGGTGTTTGTGTGCACGCTCAGGTACGATAGCAATATATTCTTCACTGCGTATTAGACGTGGTCTATTCGGGCAAATATTATCCAATAATGAATGCTGGGTCTCAAGATGGGTGATGGTGTTGCGAATAGTACGCTCCGCAGGTCGATTATGTTGACCATAAGTTGAGCGAAGCGCGCGAAACACATTCTTTACAGAACTCGAACAGCAGCGAATGTCAGTGAATGAGACTAACTTAAATTTTTGTATCATGTATACACTCCTATTAGCTATAACTCGCCTTTGTATATATGTAATAATATTTACTTACACTATTTAATCATACGCTCATTTCTCTTTCTTGCAGATCACATTGCATATGTGACGATATGCTTTACTCCTGCCTCAAAAATGCCAACACACCGGCGGCGCAACTGATGGGCTCAATTTACTTCAATCTGGTGCAAGTACCCTGTTTGGCTGGTAACAATGACAAATATCGTTTTCGTGCGGCAAAAGAGGGTTTCTGAGTGAGAGCGACAGACAAGGGAATGTTTTTTTTTTTTTAGAAAAAATGGTATACAAAGTGTAGAATGGAAATTAGCCAAACTTTTGTAAAATATTGTATTTTGTTTTTGTACTAAAGATATGTTGTTGTATTAAAATTTGTTATAACCTTTGTTAGCACTTAAGTACGAGAATGAAGTAAGCATATAGATCTTTTATTTATATATATATATTTTAATAAAAGAAAAAGAAAATTTTGTTATTAAATTTATGAAAATTTGATGCATAAAGCTTCGAGGAAGGTAGGCACAAAATCACATTAATTAATTGTGTATACGAAGGTGGTATGGCAAGTCAAAGACTTTGGAAAAAATATTTTTTTTCCGGCAAATGAGCGTTTTATTTCTCTATATTGTCTTCCTTTAGCTCTGTACATTAAATCCTAAGGTTTTCCATTTTTGTATTCCTTTAAGAAATTGGTTTTTTTCGAGAGCCCCAAAATATACGTTTTTTTCTGTGTATCGGGTCGAATGAAGCCGTATCTCTTACCGCCTAGCCATTTCTTCAGGTTTGGATGCCAGAAATAATCGCTGGGGGCCAAATCTGGAGAATATGCTAGATGGGATAATATAAATAAATTTGTTTGGATTGCGATTTTGGAAATTTTACCATGGTGACTGCACACATAATGGTTTTACCCTTTCAAGGTGGCCATGACCTTGTAGGCGACAGACCCGTCTTGGCCTTCTTTGGTGCACGTTCACCCGGAGAAACCTACTGTCTTGATTGTACGTTTATCTCTGGTGTGGTGTGGTGGATCCATGTTTCGTCTACGGTAACGAGGCGACGCAAAAATTTGTTTGGATTGCGATTGAACATCGTACAATACTCCTTTAAAGTGGTTACACGCGGCACCCATCGCGCGGATAGCTTTTTCATGTCCAAATATTCATGTAAAATGTGATACCTATAGCCTCAGCCACTTCACGCACTTTTATTCTCCGATCGTCCAATGTTTACAATTTCTTGCGTGACGATCTCTTTTGGGCGACCTGAACGTTTGGCGTCACTTGCACTGGTACTACCATAACGGAACTTAGTAAACATGAAATTCACATCTTTTCCATTTTCGTTAAAATTCATGAGGTCGTCTGCTTCCAAGGGCTGTCCAAACACAAACTAAGTGGCGTAGCCTGCTCAAAAATGTACAGCAGTCTATTAATCGATCACAGTTGAGTTGGAGCAGTGTTGTATTTCCAGTAACTGCGCGACAAATTCGGCAAATATAAGCACTGAAGCGATTTTCAGCCGAGCTCCTCCTCCAATTTATATCGTGGGTCTTTGAGGAGCATTTTATTTCATGTCAGAAATATACTTCTTGGCATTCTCTGCCAAGGCGCTAGATATTTCACTGTGTAAGTGGTGCATCGGCGCCATCAAGAGGTTTCCCGTCACGATCCTAAGGGCGATGTTCTGACATGTTTGAAGCTTCTTTGAACTGCATCTCACTAGTCTCCGGCGTCCAAATCGGTGCAGCATGGCCGACACCCAGTAACTTTGGTTTGTTCGTGGTCGAAATTTTACCGTCATCGACATTCATATTGATTTGTAGATGTAGATGTCGTGCAGTGAGGAAGTTGGCAAGGTCGGCGCGATAGCAGTTTACTTTCGAAAAAAGACTATCAATATGCTGGATAGACGCCAAAATCGAACAGTCATCGGCGTATGAGATGGAATAGACGCCCTCTGGTGGTGGAGGAAGCCTCGAAATATAGAAATTAAACAACATCGGGGAGAGGACACCATTCTGCGGAATCCGCTGTCGATGATCGTCGACCACTCAGGTAAGTCATGGTCCACATCTTCAACCTAGGCGGTAATGTCCGATAGTACCACTGCGTGATTAACCATGTCGAAAGCTTTCGACAGGTACAGTGCTACTAGAACAGTTCACGAACAGGGTGGAGTTTGGTTAAGGCCATGAATTATCTCAGTGTTTATGTACAGAGGTTAAGTGCTGTTAAAGTACCTTTCAGTTGGTAGTACGCACTGCTTACTACTCGACTATTGCGGCCTGTTAAAATTTTCCCATTCCTTAGATACAACATGAAGTGAAGAATTCCATTTATGTTGGCTTTTTTAATCCAAAAACTGATATCTTTCAAAGGCCTATTTTTGTTAGAAACATTATTTTTTCATTGAATATTTTGTTATACAACAAAGACAAAATGGTAAAAGTGACAGCTGTTTCGGATATCACCACATCTTCTCATCAGACTTCCTTTGCCGAACCGACGGATTCTGGCATCACAGGCGAGTGCTCTACCAACTGAGCCAACGCCTGCCATGTAATCTGTTGTTGTATTATTCAATTTTTTACTAACCAACAACTATTTAAGTTCTTTATAATCACCACCCTAAATTGCTTTCTTTTTCGTACTGAGCGTTTTTATTTTCACCTGTATGGCTGCTGAAGGAAGAAATTTTTATTTTTATTTTCGTTTCTTATTATCATTATAGTACTTTATTGCACAAATTAGTATTAAAGATACATAAGTAAAAATTACAACTGCTTCGATGTGCCTTATACCATTAACAAATTTTTATGTAGTATATAAATATGTATGTAAATATAAAATATAATTTTTATTTTTTAATTACTAAGCGCACAACTGACTTTGGACTAACGAATTCCTAGTTGACTTTTTAGGTTTACAATTTGTCATTGTGTATGTACGCAGCCTTTTGTTGCGTTCGTTTCAAATATTTTTGCTTAATTTATCTTGCACATTTTCTAAAGCCCTTACCAACATATAAAATTCGTTAGCGTTAATTATGTTTTTTTTAACCTTCAAAACATAGTTTAACCTTTAATTATGATTGTTTTTGTATAGGTACATATTTCATTTATCTTAAAACAGTCTGAAAGAAATAATGATAAATCATACTCTATTGAATGTTTTTTTTAGTTTACACTGACCAAGTAGTAAGTATGTAATCTATTGTTGTTTGTTTAACAGCTAAACAGTTGGCAGATAAAAGCAAGTCACATTTTTATATTCTTTTTTTGGATAATCAATATATAAATATATGTAAAGCAGAGTAATAATTTGGAGTAGTTTAAATGCAGCGACACTGCGAAATTCTCTGAGCCTCATATTATTAACTTGTGCGCCTAAAAGTATGCAATATTGCGTTATTGATGATACACCATTCAGTATATGAGCATTCTATGTATATATGTACATACTCCATATAAATTGTTTACAAAGTTTTTTTTTTGAAAGTCAATTACATGTTTTTAAGGTAAATATCAATGGGCATGACTATTAAAAGGTTATAAACTTAATTTAAAATGATTGAGAGAAAGCAATTAAGAAGTTGCATAAAAAATTGTGCTTTGTTTGACACAAAAAAAAAAGGAAATGCTAATACCGAATTATTGAAAAAAAAAACACCTATTAAGACTGAGTTTAGACACGAATACTTCTGTCGAAGCGGCACTTAGTTTGTAGGGGAGAGGGCGACGATTGACACGCTTTGTTATCTTATTCGTTTGTGTAGATTTTGACATTCCCTTTCATTTTTATTTCACAGTCATTGTAGCTGTTTCAAATTTTAAACGAATGAATGATTTTTTTTTTTAAATGAAGAAAATGAAATGCCAAAAAATTGCTCAGACAGAGTCTCTCCGTGTGAACATGGCTGGCAACAGCAAAAGAGAAATTGACGATAAAAAGCGACAAACATATTCGTGTGTAAACTCAGTCTAAGCAACATATATTTGAATATGAGCTCAATATTATAAATCACACGGACTCTCGCCCTTTCAAGGCAACGCATGATAACGCCTCTTTATACTTGATGCTCGTCTATGACAACGCACACATACGTACAAAGCGGCATACATGCAAGGAAATGTTAGAATTTTTGTTAAATGGAAGTATTTTGATTTCACAATACAATAAACTTGTTTTTTTTTGTTGCTATCACTTATGATAACACCCACACACACATACACACATAAAAATTAGATTATTAAATGAATTAAACCAATACATAGAGCGTATAGCAAATCTGCTGTTGGCGCTAATCCGCTAATTTGTTGCAATTTTCTAAAAGATGCTAGCAACATTTGGGCCAGGTTGAGAATTTGTTGGCGTTGGTTGTGTTGGCCGATCAATATCCTGATAGGTGCGCTGCTGTGTGGTGGGGAAGACGGAACCCGTTTGAAGGCTGCCACCGCGTGCATTGAACTCACGGTACAGTAATATAACAGTTATGGGTCGTAATACCAAATTAATAATGGAGAAAGCAACCGCCCAGCCATCTGTAAGGTAGAGAATATTTTTTTTTAAATTGAAATAGTAAAATACAAAAAAAACCACAAAAACTTACTCATCCAATTGAAGTAGATTATTATACAAAGTAAATCGAAGAATATGCTGGAAACGTTTATAGTGAGCGCCTGCAAAAGGAAATTTTTTTCTTTAATAGAATGTACCGTTGAATTGTGAAAATAAGTGAATTTTTGAAAATATATAAGATTTTATAAAATTGACTGATGGTTATGAATGGTACTGTTGCAAGATAGAAATGCGCTAAATAAGTATATGTGTTGATCAAATAATTATTTTTGGTCTTCAACCAATTAAAATCGGCTTAACAAATATTTTGTTTTCTTTGCTTTTTGATTAATTATTATAATTTATGAGCATATTTGATTAAGCGATCAACAATTTTTTTCAATTATCTACATTTGAAGTAATTTTGATCAAGCAATAAAGATTTCAATTTCAATAATATGTATTCGAACTCTGTTAATTTTTGAAAACAGTGTATTTGAATATCTATCAAACTTAACTGTCAAACTAAACATGTTTTGTTTTAGTTAAATGTCAAGCATTTATGAAAATATATCGCATAAAAACCGCACAACGCGTTAAAATTGTTGAAATCTGCTACAAAAATGATGATTCAAACGTGGCCACGTTCCGTGCTTTGAGAGGAGATTATGATGAAAATAATTGTCCAACTACTTAAGCAATTGGTAAAATTTTTAAGAAATTTGATAAGACTCTGGACCGGTTACAGATAATGTAAGACCTACGCATCATCGTTTTCCTCGTTCCACCTCAAATATCGCTACTGCAAGTTAAAGAGTAGCCAAAGATCCGAAAGTGGCTATTACTCGACGTTCTCAAGAGTTGGGTCTTTCTTACGGCAAATTATGGCGTTGACAACGCCATAGTTTCGTCAATTGCGTGCTTGAACAACAAGCAGTGGACCGCGATTTTTCCAAAAAAAAATTCTTCAGCGACGAGGCACCTTTCTCACTGGCTGGATACCCAAATAAGCAAATTTAATGCATTTGGCCTTCCGAGAATCCTCAAATAATTGAAGAGAGACCATTTCACCCAAAATAGACTTACTGTCTGGTGCGTTATTTGGTCCGGAGGTTTAATTGGTCCTTACTCCTTTGAAAACAATAACGGCGAGACTGTCACTGTCAATTCGAAGCGTTATGGTCGTACGATAACTCACTTTTTTTGGCCTGCAATCGAAAAACTCGACTTGGACGATAAGTGGTTCCAACAAGATGGTGCCACATGCTACACAACACGAGCGAATTTGGCTTTATTGTGAGAGAAATTTGCAGTCCGCGTAATCTCTCGTTTTTGCGATGTTAATTAGCCACCAAGATCATTCGATTTGACAACGTTGGACTTCTTTTTGTGGGGGGGCTACGCGAAAGACCGTACCTTTAACTCTTGAGCACTTGAAAAACAACATTCGTCAAGTTATGGCTAAGATACCGATCAATATGCGCCAAAAAGTGGTCAAAAATTAAAGACTGTGGTGTTAAATTGAAGACGGTGGTGAGCTTTGGTTATTACTAAAAAAATTCTGGACTTTTAAAAGTATTTCTTATAAAGGGTGTTTTTTTTAGACATGTGGGTTTCAAAGCCTAATTTTCGACTACTTTTTCCAGCAATTTGGACCGTATGTCAGCAGCAACGCGCAGAGTATTCCCTTTAAAGGCGTTAATCGTCACGGGCTTATCTTGTGGGCCACACCACAGATCCACGAAGCAAGATAATGCGCTCACCGAAAATTTCGTTCTATGAGTTGAAACCAAGTATCGTCCACATCAACATCCAATTCAAGCACGAAAAAGTCATTAATCGTGGCTCTGTGGCGCTCCCTATTGACTGTAACATAATGACCGTTTTCATTTTTGAAGAAATATGGAAGGCTGATTTTCTCTGCTCATAGATCACACCGAACAGTGACTTTTTGAGGACGTAACGGCGTCTCTCAACCAAAAGTTGGGATTCGTAGCGGAACAATATTTTCTGGTGAAAATCGAGATCGGTAGTCATCTCGTTTTGGGCCTATTCACCGAACGTGCGACGCGTTGATGGTAGTTCGGCTTCAATTCTTGCACGAGTTGGATTTTATAAGCCCGCAAACGAAGGTCTTTCCGCAAAAGCTTCCTTAAAGTGATTGGACACAACTCTAATTGTTGCGAGCGATGGCGGATCAACTCATTCGGATCTTATTCGATATTATACCCGACAGCAGCAGTTCCGTGAACCGAACCATTACTTTGGTGCTAAATTTGCACAATTTGCAAACGTTGTTCCATAGTAATATACATAAGTACGTTCATTATGAAATGTCAAACCAAACTGAGTATAAAACAAGTAACAGCTGACAAAAAAGCAAATTCTGAAAAACGTATTATCTCGTTGAAAAGCACACATCTAAAAAAATACCCTTTATAAACATATATTTTATTTTAAGTTAATTTTTAAATTCGACAATAGCGCACCGCAAATTCAATATCGACCCCTACGGGGGTCTATATCTATATAAATATAAAATTTTCAGGATAGTCTCACTGGAGTCCGGAGAGTGTTCCTGTGAAGTTCTTTCACGGGAAGTAGACCTATAGCCGATCTATCGTAAAAAATATTATTTATTGTTCGATTTACTTGAAATTTGGTAGAGAAGTAGCTTTTTGCTTAAATTCACAAGGGGATTACTGTTTCTTCCAGGGAGTAGGTCTCATACCGATTTAAAAAAATCGAGCTTATGGTTCAATTTACTTAAAATTTCTTTTTTTCCATGAAGTGGGCTATATACCGATCTTAATGAGAAAAATATTTGTATGGTTCGGTTTTATTTGAATTTATTACAAAAGTATGATTTCGTCTAGACAAACAAATAACAGGAATTGACCAGGTAGCAAGTTCAATTTGCTTGCAATTTAGTACGTGGGTTGTTTTTTGTTGTTCCAAACTAACAAATACAATACTTTTTACCGGGCAGAGGGCTGATCGATGAAAATATGCATGATTGTGATAAAAATATAGATCGTTCTCAGATCGCTTCATCATGTTAGTCGTATACAGTCCGTTTTACATCCATATGGTTGCGAACTATATTGAGTCGTCCAATCTTATTGTACACAAGTGCAGACCAAAATAGTGTCGTTTCGCCTACTGCGAAGCAGTCATGTTCACATTTTCGTGGAAGACTTTGATCTTGGACTATTTCTGGTAATAACTCAGCCGCTGCAATACGCAAGCAAATACCAAATAATGTATGCACATAAATACACATACATATATGTAGAGAGAGGTCGTTATATAATAAGAATGCTAACATTTTGGATTCTTTACACTGCCAATTATAATATCGAAATTCAACACGGGGCAACATTTGGCCGGGCATTACTGTTTTTAACATAAATAATTTTCGTGCGAACAATCCAATAGAAAACTTCCGCTACCTCTTATTTAGTCTGAAACATACAAATAAAAAAAAAAATAAAATAAAAAAAAAAAACTGCATAGAAATATAATACTTAAAAAAAGCAAAAATTAATGCAACAACAGTGATAATAATATTCTTAAATAAATTTATAAATTTGCCCAACCTAGAGTGTTTGCTTAGCATGACATAGCGCGTGAACCAACGCTATAAACCCGTTCCAGTTTGGCAACAAATTAAGCAAGAAAACGAAAATATTCAAATTTAATCATCTACACATGTACGAGTACAATACGAGGTCTGTTCAAAGGAAATAGAGAATTTTGAATTTTTTTGAAAAGTACTTGATTCTTCATCAATATCTATTTTGTCCCCTTCAAAGTAATCCCCCTCGGATAAAATACACTTGTACTAACGCTTTTTCCAAGCCTCGAAACACTTCTGAAACGTGCTTTACGATATGACCATCAGCTCTTTCTTCGATTCTGACATGATCTCATCAATTGTAACAAAACGCTTTCCTATCATTGGTTTCTTTAGTTTTGGGAAAAGGCAAAACTCGCAGGGTGCCAAATCTAGTACATTATCTTGATGCAGAATCCACGATTTGTTTCTCCACAATTCCGATCGTTTGAGCCGTATTGCTTCACGCAAACGTTGCATAACTTCCTTGTAGTATTCCTTAACTGATAACTGTACGGCCTTTTGGCAGGAACTCATGATGCACCACACCATTGTAATCAAAGAAAACAGTCAACAAAAACTTCACATTTGATCGAACTTGGAGTGCCTTTTTCGGCCTGGGCTCATCTGGCAGCTTCCATTGGGATGTTTGGGTCTTGGTTTCGTCGTAATAACCATACGAGTATACCCATGTTTCGTCACCAGTTATGACCCGTTTGAGTAAAGCCGGAGCGTTTTTGACGTCGTTCAATAACTCCTGAGCGATACTAATGCGACATTGTTTTTGTTCAAAATTTAGCAATTTCGGAACTAACTTCGCTGCCACACGTTCTATGCCCAAAACATTCGATCGAAATTCAATTGCATGAGCCGATTGATATGCCAACATCTTTTGCAACTTCACTAATTGTGATTCGACGATTTTCAAGAACAATTTTTTTTACTGTTTTGATATTTTCTTCGACGATTTTCAAGAACAATTTTTTTACTGTTTTGATATTTTCTTCGCTTGTTGACATGGTCGTACCTCCAGAACGCTCGTCGCCATCAACACCTTTTCCATTTTTTTCCACGCAAAATTTAATACATATTATTTGGTCCATTTCTTTCAAAAGTTAAAAATCGAAGAGCACACATGTGCAGACGCGATTAAACTCTTCTGTTGGCTCCTAATGCAAGCACATGATAAACATGTGTCCGTTTATAACAAAAACAAAATATCGATAATCGAAAACAAAATCAAAATTCACTTTTTCCTTTGAGCATACCTCGTACATACATCTGTGTATATAAGTATATTTACATGTGAAAAGGCGATATATAATTAAGCCGAATCTAACCATCAACTAAATGAAGTAAGCACTTCTTAACGAAATCGTCACGAGTGGGCAGGTGGTGATGACGTTGTCGTCATTGCTATTATTGTAAGCGATACATACATACATACGTATATGGAGTATAATATACAAAGTAAGCATTTATTTATGTACATATGTCAGTATTAAGTATGTGAGTACGTACATACCACCACGTCATTGTGCTTACGTGTGAAGTTCTAAAGCTTCATGAAAACGCTTTTTTTTATTATTGTTGTTATATTCAAATTCGAATTGGCCACTACAGCGCTAACGTTTGGTGCGTTGATATTTAAAAGGGGGCGGTTGGAAATATATATATGTATTTATACATATATAAATATATGCGTTAATATGTACGAGTACATAAGTGCTCGAACAGCAGTTTTTTCTACAGAACGTTTAACTTCATTAATCTCATGGAGAACGAAAGAAAATGGAACAAACGAAAGTCAAATTTAACGCTTGACACGCGATATTTTCTTCTTTTTTTATATTTTAGAGTGTGTGTGTGTGTGGGTGGGTGTAGGGATTTTTATTACCGGCTTCTAACAGCCCAAGGAGAGTGTGCAACACGCAAAGTTAGACATTTTCTTACAAATTTAATAGCATTTCATATCACGAACTGTTAGCAGATTCAAGGAAGGAGAAATGTGTTGACCATTTGACTATTTCACCGACACCGTTTGCACTCTACATAAATTAAACAACTTAAGGTGAACATGAAAAATCAATAGTTTTTACGCATGTATGTGTGCATATTTAGTAGGTAACTTATATTCATTTTATGGAATTTATTAATTAAAGTAAATTTTGAGAATTTTTACAACAAAAAGTCAAATAAAAAATATTAATATTCAGCACGCTTATATATAAGTATGTACATACTCTGGCTAATGACCTATGTATTCAAACATCTTGTTTGCGTAAAAAATTGGTTTTAGCTCTACATACATACATCCCTCTAACATATAATTATATGTCATATTTTTTTAAAATAAGAATTGTTTAAAAAAGTTTAAGATATATCTGGGTCTGCAGCAAATTTACTACTACTACAATGAAGATATAAAAACAAAAAATTTACAAATTGAAAATGTATATTTGTAAGTCTAAATTAATTGCGTTTACCCGAAACTCAAACTAGTTTTAAGAATGAACAGTTTTTCCCTTATATTTTAAAACTAAATTTAGACGTTTTGGCGTAGAAATAGCTAAAGACTGTGAAGTAAAGGGTGATCCAAGTAGAGGTACTTTTTCCAATAGCCTTTTTTTGACTTATCACGCGTGGTCGCGTTAAGCTGTCATTTTATTTTTGTTAAGTATTGTTTGGCATTTCATCATGGAAAGACTTACGCCTGAACAACGTTCGCTCAACTTATGGTCAACATAATCGGCCTACTGAGCGTGCTACTCACAATACCATCATCTTGAGCCCCAGCATTCATTATCGGATAATATTCGACCGAATAGACCACGTCCAGCACGCAGTGAAGGAAATATAGCGACCGTAGCTGAGAATGTACACGAAGACTTGGCGCATTTCACCTCAAGATCTTAAATTGAAAGCATACTAAATACAGTTTGTGCAAGAACTGAAGCCGTTCGACCTTCCAAAGCGACATCGCCTCGCTCTATGAGCTCTTGAAAAGTTCCAAGAAGATCCAACGTTTTCGAGCCAAATTTTGTTCAGCGATGGAGCACATTTCTGGCACAATGGGCATGTAAAGAAGCAAAATTTCCGCATTTGGGACGAATAACAATCTGAAGAGATTCAAGAGCTGTCATTTCATCCAAGAAAAAACACGGTTTGTTGTGGTTTGTGAGCCGGTGGAATCATCGGTCCATATTTCCTCAGAGAAGATGCCGATAAGAACATAACCGTCAATGGCGACCGTTATTGCGCCATGATAACCGACTATTTGATGCCTGAAATTGAAGCTCGTGATCTCCGCGACATTTGATTTCAACAAGACGGCGCCACTTCCCACACATCGCATCAATCAATGGATTGAGCAAATAATTTCACGTTTTGAGCCGGTCGATTGGCCACCAAGATCGTATGATATCACACACTAAATCCCAAAGAATGTTCTTTCGAAAGATAATAAACATTCCCCTTTAAATTTGAATTTTCTGTTTTTTATATAAAAAAAAGTAGAGAACCTCTTCTTCTGCGGCTAATCCAAGGTAACGCAATTCGCCTCAAACTATCTTCTGAATTTAAAAACATGAGCAAAGATGGTCCTCCAGATATCATCGATGGAATATAGGTCTGTACTCAATGGCCGCAAAGGATTTTATTGCCATTAAAGAAGACTTTCCTGTGCCGTGCGTATTAAAGCATTATCTCGTTGATAGATCAAATTATTGCCAAAAATATTGCCAGCAAATTTGATCAGCTCACTGTACAAAAGGTCTACATACATACTAGCATCCATTCGAGTGAATGTGAAGCATCTAAGCATTTTTCTTTCATAGCACCGCCCATATCATCAAGGTAACATACTCAAAGCGATTCCCAAATTTGTCCCTGCTCATCGAATTCTCCATTGCTAGACATGGAATCTGTCGTGTGTATCCATCATCATAGTTGGCATCCGTAGCGAAAATATTAACCAGACACATCAGTTGGATTGATTTTGCACATAAAAATATTTACTACACAATATCCATCAACAGCAACACATCTTTGATGTAACGGTAAAACAACTCATAATGGAACGAAAGAATTTTTGTCGCATAGAAACCGTAACATAATGATGATTTAGAGTAATTTTTTCTACGCCTAGGCGGGGTTCAGTAATCCGCTTCAACAACAACAACAACAACAAAACACAACGAAATACAAAAACAAAAACTATAAAAAAAACTATGAACATGTATTTATTTGTATGAGGTATAGCATACAAACATACATACAAATTTACTAATTATTCATTCAATGGTTAAATATTAACTGCCTCGTGGCAGAATATTTTAACTTAAATATTTTATATCATATTTTTGTATGTAAACATTTAAAAGTATTTAATAATGGAAAAGGTGGTCAGTGTTCTTGTTGATGTCACACGAAATAAATTTTGAACTACACACATTAGTTAGCAGCCGGTAGTTATCACTTGCTCGTTACTAACCTACCGAAACAAATTTCTTACATACATCTGTTCATATGTATGTTTATGGCATGAGCTTGTACAGTAAAGATGCATTTGTGAGGCACCAAAAGTTTTTGAACTTACATACATATGTGTGTATGCATGTACTTAGTAGTAAGTAGTAACATTAAGCAATCGAGCAAAGTGTTACAATTTACGCAATGAAACGACTATTCAAGGATATTTTGTATTCTATTCGCTAACTGAATATTGCTATATTCACATTCACATACTTACATACAAATATACACATGAAATCCGCAAGTTTTTGAAATATACATACATACATACATATGTATATACATAAATTACGTCGATATATCGTATCAGTTTTTATATGACTTGTTTGAAAGAATTTAAAAATTGTACAATGATGCATCCATCCACACTTTGTAAAGCGTTAATCAGTGCTTTTCAAACCGCCTATTTCATTATTATTTTTCTTTAATACATGATGATTCTTTATAATCTATATTTGAATGTCTTATATATTTACGAGGTGTGTTCCAAGAAAGAGGTGAATTGTGATTTTTTTTTTGAAAAGTACTATTTATTCATCAATATCTATTTTTTCCCCTTCAAAGTAATCAACACGCTTTTCCTTCATTGGTTTCTTTAGTTTTGTGAATAGGAAAAAGTCGCAGGGAGCCAAATCTGGTGAATACGGTGGTTGAGGCATGATTACGGTTTTGTTTTTCGCCAAAAAATCACGAATAAGCATTGATGTGTGAGCTGGTGCACTGGATTCTTGATGCAGTATTGCTTCACGTAAATGTTGCATATCTTTCTTGTAGTATTCCTTAACTGATAACTGTACGGCCTTTCGGTGGGAGCTCATGATGCACCACGCCATTGTAATCAAAGAAAACAGTGAGCAAACCCTTCACCTTTTCCTTTAAACACACCTCGTACGCACATAGTATTTACGTATCAAATACCAAAACTTAATCTAATTTTCAAAATATGCACGTACTCATTTGCTCACTTGAAGAGTGCTGGAGGTTTTTATAAGCGTTGAGTGTGGCTTTATAAAACTATATATATATATATATATACATATGTATATGTAAATTTTATACATACTTCTATGCTTACATACATATACAAATGTTTGATAATAAATTTCAGATCATTATATGCATTACAAATGTGAGCTTACATATAAAATAATAAGATTGATACAAAATGCATAAATACATACATATTTACATATGTACTCATATGTGTGTAACTTAAATAGTACTTAGACGTCTGATTTTCGTATTAAATCTACATGTATGCCTATATGAATGTACGCCCTCTTATGCACGGATTTACAATGCAGCAGACAACTAGTTACTTACCACTTGTGCAGCTTCAATGGATTCCTTGCAATGTATTGTCCAGAACATGGCAATAATAAAGAGGAAATTGTAAAATTCATAAGCTCCATGACCCCAGGTACCAAGCATAGCATTTGTAATGAAGAAGAAGTGCACGAATGCGACAAGCTGTAAAATAAAAATTGAAAATTTACATATATGTATGTATGTCTGTACACATGCAGTAGTTAGTAATAGAGTTGGTATTGACATATGCATAAAACTTCGGTTACATTTAAATCGAATCGATGTTTGAAGGCAAATTCATGGTGAAGCCATAGAAAAATATTTATTTTTATGTATATGTACATATACCTACAAGCGCATATGATATTAAACTTCATATTTAGTGGGGGGTAGATAAAAAAAATCTGAACGCATTAAATGTCTAGTACGTATTCAATGTTTGCGGCTGCGATTCAAGTATTTTTTTTAATGCAGCCATAATTGAGCATATAAAAAGATACATATATGTATGTACGTATGTATGCAACTATATACATATGAAGGTGATTACAGTGCAGGGGGTCTCCTACATATCCCACTGTTCAGCTCAACAATGCTTTACAATTCATTGCAATCAAAACGAAAGCAATTGAGTCATCGTTTGTTGACATATTTACGTGAAAAAAATAGCTTTTAATTGTAGGTATTTTAAAAAATATACGAGCTCAACAAAAAATGCAAATAGACTTGCATACATATGTACATATGCACAAACATTCAAGCAAAAGCTACTGATAACGTTGAGGTGCTTCATGTATTAACCCAAAATTGTATAGATTTGGCATTGAGGGATGCGCCATATATGCATGTGTGCATATACACACATATAAATATATGTATATGTGTATAGGCATACATATATGGGCTGGAAATTTGTTATCACAAGATCTGCGCTATCATCATTAACTGCTATCAAAGGATTAATTTGCGTGTAGAATAAGAAATCGGAATAAATTAGAATTTAATTTAAGCACAGGAAAAAGAAAACAAATTTTGATGCAATTGTTTGGCTGTTATGGGCGTTGTACGCATTGCTTACCATTTTTTAAAACTTACCTTAACACGCACAAAGGATGATCCCAACAATTCATTTATGTCTGCCATACTGCGTTAGTGGAAATTTAACAATTTTTGGCCTAGTTTTTCACACACTTTTCTTTGGTTTGCACAATTTTGCACAATCAACTGCAATATTTTCGTTGAAGATACTACCGCCGTATTATCTATTTGCAGAGAAAGATTCAGAATGAGCAACAGCTGTTTATATTTTTGCAATTATTTAGTTTTTGCTCCACTTTCGTTTTGGGTCCTCTCACGCGCTGACAAAAACAATGCAAAAATTGTTGTTATAATTTGATACAGCTACAGGTGTATAAACATTCACTTTTTATTGTGACACTTTTTTCACTTTTCGCACATAATGCGCAGAATCAATTGTTAAGTATCTTAATAATTGTAATAAACAATGTGTGTATGTACGTAATAAATACAATCCGAATGGCACTTTATGAATTAATTTACAAAGCAGATTACGAAACCTTTACGCGAAGAAGTCCAACTAGATTCTGATTTGTGGCGCAGAAATGTCGTAATCACTGAATTCATTATCCAGAGTAGCGTTGCCATATTACAAGTAAAACTTAATAGGCTTTTTAAATGGTTAATTATAATTTAATAATGAATGTTGCTTTTCCTACATTTCAATAGCAAAAAAGACATAAAGAAAGGAAAAAAAATTGAATTTTTTACTTTACCAGTACGTATTCCTCATAAGATATACAAATCCCAAATAACAATATATGAGTTCACATTTGTAGAATCTGTTGTTGCTATTGTTGTTGTTGTAACCCAAGAAAAATTACCCAAATTAGGCTTCGCGAAATATTACGGGAGTGATAGTCCTTGGCCTGATAAAAATTCGGGTCGTTTCGGTATAAAGACTCGACTGTTGCGGAAACTATTAGATTTTGCACTCTATACTTATTCTCTTGAACACCCCTCTCTTGAACTCCCAATTCTCAGCAAAAATTTAGAGAATATCCAACGAGTTCTCAGCAGTTCTGCGAAAGTTCTTCAAAAGTAGTACACACAAAATAAAATAAACATGTTTTCTTTTGAAATTTAGTAAATTTTATCTAAATTAAAATAATTGAAGCACTTGGAAAATTCGATTTCGAATTAAAATCGTGACATTTTCTTTTATGCCTAATAGGTATTCTTTAAAAACAGCGAGTGTAAGCCAAGTATAAAATTATATATCCATGCACAATAGTTCTTCTACGTTCTCTGGTGAATACTTCTTTCATTCACAATAAACTTTAGTTATCAATCAAAAGAAGAAGTAGTGATTTGGAACTTTGAACGGAGGCAAGATAAATTAATTTATATATGGGAAATAATTAAAGATTTTATGTTTTTCAGCACGCTACGGTAATGCCTGCAATTAAAATCACACAGCATATGCTCAATAATATTGAATACGATAAGCTTTCGATTGAACAAGAAGCAAAGCCTGCAGAAAAAATGTTTGAAAGTGGTTGTAAATGCTCGCCCACCGTATTGATAGTTGGTGATAAGGCTGATTTGGATGCGGCTGCTTATCATTTGGCCCAATCTTTGCAATTTCCTTTTGCTGCTGAAGTTATTGTTACTGTTTTGGTAGCAGAGTCTGTTCGAAATGCATTTTTGCAACGTCTTCGGCCACAATTAAAAGCAATACCCGCAGATTCTGCCCAACATGTTTATCGTAATAAAGCCTTGGCATTAATTAAAAAACATAATTGGGAAACAATTTCGGACAATGAGTTGGGCGGTAATTCACCAATTATAGTTTGTGATGTTACGCATGAACATTTGGGCTCTGATTACAATGGTATTGTAACGCTACATACATTCCGCACTATACAAGAATCAATTAGTTTATGCGGAAAGGAATCTTTAAAACCAGTGAATGCTTCCATTTGGACGAGTAATCATGCAAGTGCTTATGAAATTGCATTGAAAATAGCATGTGATAACATATTTATTGACTGCTTTCAAGTGTCTCTGGAACCTTTTCAAACAGCTCTCCCAGGAAGTAGTGTTTTGGTAGAAAATAATTACCATTATGAAACACTGATATTAAAGAATGGAAAAAAGAATATAGTATTTCCAATCGGTACAGCTATTACTAATTAATGATTGCGTAAAGTAGAAGCAACAGGACTTTCGAAATTTGCTTGCTGGAAGGTATTTGTCCTGTATTTATTTAAAATATTCTGTATTTTTTATACTAACTTTATACCTGCCAAAATGTGCCTAATAAAATTTGTTTATCCGAGTCCTCTTCGAATATTTGATTAAAACTAACTTGCAAAATTACTTCTTGTAGTCTCCTAATAGCTGCTTAAAAATTCTCGACTAATCGGAATATGCTTCATTTAGAAAATATTAACCTTCGTCAGTAAATAATAATAGAAATGATGAAAATTTTACCTTTTGTAGAGCATGAAGATTTTTTGGTGAAAATTTTAAGATTTACTAAAGAATTTTTTTCAAAAATGGTTTGGGATTTAATTTTTCAAACGACTGAATGTATTAAAAATGGAAGTAATAATTTCTGAAATAAATTCTTACAACTGTACCCCAATTTAACTAATTTACGCATCTTAAAATCTCTGCCAAAGAACATAATTTAATTTTATGTTCTTTGTCTTTGTCTGTACCATAAATACTTCAAATAGACGATTTCATTAATTTTGGTATTGGTAACCCTATATTGGAATCAGCTGTTATCGCATTTTAATTGGTCTCCTTTCTTTTTTCTGTTGATTATTTTCGATTCTAAACAAAATTAATTTCTTTTTATTGCATTTAGTCAAGTTCGTAGGGCCGTCGTGTGTAATGTGTAAAAATTAATTAATAAATTGCGTTTTGAAAAGTGTGTGGGTCAGAGAAGTGATAAGCTGAGAATGTTGCGCACAAAGAATTCGCGTGGCATTGCTACGCCAGTCGACGTTGGTGGTGATAGTGCTGAATTTGTTCGCAATTATGCAGCTGAAGATCATTCTGATGACGACATAATTTACCAAAACGAATTAGGCATTAATAGCCGAGCAGTCAACAGTAACGAAGATAGCGAAATTTCCGACACAAATGAAGGGAGTTCCGCTGATACACCTCTCATTAGAGCAGTTGAAGGTTATTTAACATTTATTTACATTCACTTTACCATTGTTTCAACAAGTGTTTGACTTTTGAAGCAAATCGAATATGTGTTATTCACTTCACCTCAGTAAGTTAATACATTTGCATTTCCAGATGATGGTGCATTTCCTAAAGCACGCCATATTTTCGGTTTCATGGGTTTCCTTGGATTTGCCGTAGTATACGCTATGCGCGTTAATTTGTCAGTAGCTATAGTGGCTATGGTAAATCAAACAGCCATTCCACAAGATAACAACACCAGTGTTGATGATACATGCCCTGTGCCCCCATCAACCAATAATACAGTACCAGCGAAGGAGGGTGATTTTGTGTGGGATGAAGCAACGCAGGGTTTAGTTTTGGGCTCATTTTTTTATGGTTATGTTTTGACACAAGTTCCTGGTGGACGACTGGCTGAGCTAATGGGCGGAAAACTGATATATGGCTATGGTGTGCTAATTACCGCAATTTTTACTCTGCTAACACCCATTGCCGCATATTGGGATCTGCCAATGCTGGTGCTTGTTCGCGTGTTAGAAGGTATGGGTGAAGGTGTTACCTACCCAGCGATGCATGCAATGTTGGCACACTGGATACCACCGCTAGAGCGCAACAAATTTGCAGCGATTGTGTACGCTGGCTCTAACATAGGCACAGTAATATCCATGCCATTGGCAGGTTGGCTGTGCTCTTTGGATTTCCTAGGAGGCTGGCCTTCAGCATTTTACATATTCGGTTTGCTGGGTATAGTTTGGTTTATATGTTGGATGTATTTGGTGTATGACAAGCCAAGTGTGCACCCGCGAATATCCTTCAAGGAACGTGATTATATCGAGCGTAGCATACGCGCAATGCAACCACGTAATTACAACGAATTATTGTCAGAAACCGAAAGTGATGTAGTACAGGCTAATAACGAAGTAATACCCTGGGGCTCTATTCTTACTTCAATGCCACTGTGGGCGATCCTAATAACACAATGTGGTCAGAGCTGGGCTTTTTATACGCAACTAACCGAACTGCCAACTTATATGAGTAATATTCTACACTTTGATATCCAATCAAATGCAATGCTAAATGCTATACCATACTTTACCAGCTGGATCGTGGGCATTGTGTGCTCCAGTTTGGCCGATTGGATGCTTGAGAAAAGGTACATTTCGTTGCTCAACTCATATAAATTATGGAATTCAATAGCATCCATTATACCATCGATTGGACTACTCGCTACCGCTTACGTGGGTTGCAATTGGATATGGGTTACAGTGATGCTGGCCGGTGTAGGCTCATTTGGTGGTGCAGTCTATGCCGGCAATCAAATGAATCACATTGCTTTGAGTCCACGTTATGCTGGCACGATGTACGGTCTAACTAATTCCGCAGCTAATATATGCGGCTTCCTAGCGCCTTATGTCATTGGATTAATCATAAATCATCACGAAACATTGACACAATGGCGTATTGTATTCTGGCTAGCAGCAGGCGTAAATATAGGCGGCAATTTCATATATTTGATATTTGCAAGCGCCACTGAACAGAATTGGTCACGAGTTCCGCGTTCAACTGTCGCAAACTCCGTGCTTTCATAGAATACGAACCCTCCTCCGTTCGTGCTTGGATAAGCAAAAGGCTATTGTAAAAGGACCAAATTGATGATAACTCAGTGATAAACGATTGGATGCTATTATTTCTTGAGTACCTACGCTAATGTGTGATAACTACATATAATTTTCCTTTCAAATGTATGGAATTGTACGAGCTGTGGTTTTATGTATTCTATTTTATATATCAAGAGGCGTTAACTGCTTTATATGTAATACCAAAAACAACGTAAAAAAACTGACGAATTGAATATGGGTGCTCGGAATTTTCGAATTCCAAAACTATTCGTATATAACTATTTAACTATAAACTCTGTGGTATATGTAGTATTCCTAATGGAATTGTAAAGGTACGAAATGATCGTTTTAAAATATGCATACATACATATGTCTAAGTTAAGTTATTATTTACATTCTCAAATGTATGTACGTACACAAGTTTTTGATCTATTAATTTATAAACAGGAAATGCTTTCATTTTTTCTATAAACATGGAAACATGGTTAAGTACCTTTATGTATGATGATAACGATGTACACTATTTAGATAACATTCCAATGATCTTTTTTTGTGTAAGTTTTAAATGAAAACATAATTTATTCTGTTTAATAAAGTGTATTCAGACTATTTTATAAAAGAAATATGGAGATTTTATTATTGGGAGAAAAGTGTAGTGAATTGATATTCATACATACGTTCCCGGCTCAATCCTCTTATTCAAACGAATGTTGATAGTGTAGAAAACTCTATGCATACAAATGTAAGGCAAATTTCTAAACAAAATGTGTCGAAAAGTAAAAACTCGTTTAGAATTTTGTGAAATTTACGATATTTTTATTTTTATTTTTTATTTCTTATCAATATTACTAAGTATACATATATGTACGTTTTTTTTTATCTTTACACATTTACATACTTTTTAAAGCATGACTTGTTATCATTTACTCTTCCTATTGAAATTCTATATATTTGCTTGCTTAAGCTGCTTTATAACTGTGTGTGTATGCCTGTATGTAATTGCATTTTACAATTTAGCAATTGGTATATTGATTTGATGATGTGTATGTATGTATGTATGCTATTTACCTAATATGTGTATATGTATGCACGTTAAATATATATATTGAAATTAACAATTCATTTTAATATATATGTACGTATTATTTATATAATTTTGCTTGTTTGTACATATATTATCATCCTCGTATACATACGAAGCTAAAAAACGTTTTGAAACATTTATAAAAAAAATAAAATCATTAGATACTAATTCTATACTTTTAAGCAAACTGCTCTCAATATACATACATACGTATGTATGCATGTATGCCTCGGCATTATTTTAACTATACTGTGCTAATATACCGCATTTACTCGTTTTATATATACTTTTTCCTTTATATAAATTATGTTTATCTGTATATTTATTTAATTAGTTAGTTAAGTGCTTTTATTCTACATATACTGCACATATATGCACATGAATTTATGCACTTGTGTGTATTTTAAACTATGTATGTATGTATATAGCGAACTTTCTACCACACGCTACACTTCTCGACAGGATTCATCGGCGAGCCGAGTTTGCATTTGTACGCTTCGGCAAAGTCTTTTGAGTTGGAAAGTGGCGCGAGTACACGAATGAAACCGGGTGAATGTACCGATGAGCGTATCTTTGTGACAGCATCTTCGGGCCGCATTGAGCCGCACCAGATTTGTGCGTAATTCAAGAAGAAAAGTTGATCGTGCGTAAGATTGAGACCGGGTAGATCCGGTTCAGGTCCATGACGTTTAACCCACTTTTTATAGGCCTACAAAATAAAAGTTGTTGAATTTTTATGAATTTAAATTATTGAAAAAAAGAAATTGGATCTCAAAATTAACAAATTTACCCGAAAAGCCTGCTTAAGCCCACCATTATCCGCTATGTTTTCACCTTGCGTCATGCGTCCATTCACATACATATCTACTTCCTCGATCTTATAACGGGAATACTGATCGATTATGCATTGTGTGCGTTCGCGAAAGGCTTCTATGGTTGCATTGTCCCACCACTGCATCATATTGCCATCTTTGTCGAATTGTCGCCCTAAAGTAGGTGAGATAAAAATATATATTTAAAGCTAAATATTAAAGTACAGAAAATTCAAGAGATGAGTTTTGTTGTTGTAACTGCTTGCTAAATCCCGCCTGGTAGCAGACAGAGTTAGTTCATGTCATCGAGGCCATCAAATGGGACATCCAAGAAACGAACTATTTCGATATATTCGAAGCAGAGAGAGATGGAATGTAGTGCACATGCAAAGAAGTGCTTAGTGTCGGAAACTCTTGACATGCATCACATACGTAAATTATGGCTGGGCCCAGTCTGGGTAGGTAGAAATTTAGTATACTGGAGTATGTAGCCCTTAATTACTCGGGTCTCGCGAGGCAGCTCCTCCTATGAGTGGTGGCTTGATTCCGAGCACGTCATTCACAGGAAGAGGGTTCCCGTTCAAGCGGCTATGTCCTGTGGTGTTGAATGGAATCTTTTAAGTCAAGTACTTCCTTCTTGATGTGCCTAGGTCGTGGTTCGATTTCCAGTAGATGTGCCTAGCAGATATTTCTCAGAGAGCATAACATTAGTCTCCTTAACTGAGCGCATAGATGTTTCACTGTCTAAGTGATTCCAAGGTGGCATCAACAGGCTCCCCTCGCTAGTACTCAATGCGGCGCAAATCATAACCGGCCGGTCTATTCCCCTGTAGTTTGTAAGTTGATTTGAGGATTTGGTTGCAGCTCTGTACTTTGGTGGCAATAGCAGTCATATTAGGAGTGAATGAGTGCAGTCTATCGAATGTGACTCATAATAATTTTGGGTTTTTGGTTTTGTCGCAATCTTTACCTCATCGTTTTTCACATTCAGCTCAAGTCGGTACTCCTGCGTCCAGTTGGTAGCCGTTGATATCCCAGGTTGTAGTTGTAATTGCCGTGAAGACATAGAGAAGGTGGAGGATAAACTGCTATACCTTAGAAGAAAGGTTATCAATTTCCTCTCCAGAGACTAATATCGGACAGTCATCGGCATATGATAACAGGGAAACATCCGCTGATGGTGTAGGGAGCCTCGAAATATAAAAACTAAAGAAAAGCGGGGAGAGCACACCAATCTGCGGAACCTCCTGATTAATTTTTTGGTGTTTTGAGTTTTGACCTCCAGCTTCTACCGATGACTATCGACCATTCAGATAGTTCATGGTTCACCTTTTCAACTCCGTCGGTAATGAAGCTATCTCAATGTCCGATATTAGCGCTGAGTAATTGATCTTGCCAAAGCTGGGAATATCTTGGGAGTACCCAGTGAAATATTTCGTATAAAACCTTATTGTTTTTTATAAAATCGCCCCTTTTAAATAGTCTCTTCCATCTCTTTTGCTTTTAGTTTTTTGTATTCTCTATACTAAAGGTTTTAATCTTAATTAAGCCTCATCATCCCTTACCTTTATCATCGAATCCGTGGGTTATTTCATGTCCGATCACCACACCGATTCCACCGTAATTAACCGATTTCGGATAATTATTGCTATAAAACAGTGGTTGGAATATTCCCGCAGGAAATACTAAAAATTTAAAAATAAAAATAATAGATGTCATAATCATAAAATTTTTTTTATTGAAATTTACCGATATCATTTTTATTCGGATTATAAAAAGCGTTTACAACGGCCGGTTCGGTTGTCCACTTTTCTTTATCGACCGGCTGATGCAGCAACTGCAAGTTCTTTTCCGAATCCCATTTTAGTATGCTGAGAACATTTTCCATAAAATTATCTGGAACAATGGTAAGCTGGAAAAACGTACAAACAAAAGTGATTAATTATTTTGAAATGTCTATTAGCGACCTCTCCTGGCAAGCAGTCCATATCGTTTTTGACTATCTCTAAGATAGCTGCTCTTTGCACTCTGTATTTTTAGAAATCTAACACTAACTTATTTTCAATCCACCACCGTTAGAGAAAAATATGTACTCACAAACTCACATTTTCGTACTCTTTCGCCAGTTCCGTTGCGTTGTTCAGAATTTCAGGATAACCAATGCGTTCGTTCATTGCATTCGCTTTCTCCCGAGCCACTGCGCGCGTCTCGTCGTCCATCCAATGATTCTCTGTCAGTAACTCATTGAAGGCCTCTCTCAGCGTGCGTATCATTTCCAGTGCAGTATCTTTGCTCTGCTGATTGAAGTTGTCTCTTATGAAGAGTGCACCCACCGCCAAGCCCAGTTTTTTATTTGTCCATTCCACACATTGCGACCAACGCATACGTTCCGATTGTACACCCAAAAGTATCTTACGAAATTCTACGCGTTCTCTTTGGAATTCATCGATCATATGTGCCATTATGGACATGACCAGGCGCCAAATGACAAAGTTGTGCACTACACGGCGTTCGGTTTTCTCTAGTATTTTACCCATCTCAACTAGATATGGCATGGCGTAGCTGACGAGCAACTCGTCCGGCAGTAATTCAATATCCGGACCTAAAATTGTTTGTAGAAACACAGTCCAATTCAGCTGCGGCACTTGACGTTGCAACTCGGGCAAAGTGATTTTATTGTAGATGGCGCTAGTGTCATGTCGATCGGCTTCGGGTAGCGAGACATTTACCAATTTGATTTCGAATTGCAAAATATCGTTCAGTTCGTTGCCTGCCGTTGTCGCGTTCGCGCCAAGTAATATTGCCGTTTGCGTCATGTACTTATGATAGGCCTTCAAATCGTTCTCACTACTCGGCTTTAGATAGTAATCGCGTGATGGTAGCGCCAATTGTGGCTGATCAATTTGTAAAATATTAATTGAAGAGTTCTTATCATCGGCGCCCACATACAGTTCGACCAGCACTGGCTCACTGTAAGTACCACGCAAAATTCCCATTAACTGTTCGATGGTCATGTTGGGCGGCTGCCAATTCGGTGTTATCACCGGCCAACCGCCAAGTGACTTGAGTACCTCCTTCAAACGGCCTACGCCAATTTTTCGTATTTGAGCTAAACAAATGAAATAGTAACGGTATTTTGTGTTGAGCTGTTAGGTGCTTTCAAAACTTACGTAAATCCATACAGCTTTTATAAAACTGTTTTGCTTTGATTGTGGCATTGTTGTCGTCATCCTTAATGGACTCTTCCAGTACACCCTTCAGTACTACCTGCTGTTCGTCGGAGAGTACCTGAATGTAGAATAAAACGCATAAGCTCGCTTTAGTATTTTTAATAAGGTGGACTTTTATGGTTGCGCATCATCTTTAATGAGATCTAATCCGTCTTAAGGCCATTTACAAGACATTTGTGTAAATTGTCAAAAACTTACTTGAGCCTTTTAGGCAAAATTTATAGGGAAGGAATTTTTGTTCGAAAAATTATATTTGGAAATCGAATTTTGAAATCAAATTTTGCATACCTCAAATGTACTTATGGAACTTCGATCTTCTGGTATGATATGTATCTTATTCCACGTGCCACAGGCGTATTGGAAGAAATTTGTACAAGGGTCCGCTGTAGTATCCATAGCCGAGAGTAATGAAGCCGCTGAAAAAAATGTGAGAGAAGATTTCAGAAATGTTAAGCGGAAGAAGACTTAATTATTATCTTATTTGTGAAAGAATAAAGTCTATTTTAAGTTTTTGTGAATTAAATCAGAGCCTCGTTCTCAAGTGATTCTTTTTTTGAGACCAACACTGGACCTTATTTAAACTCAGTTAAAATTTCTCATTTCAGCTATGTATGTATATTTTTTAATCTATTAAAATTACAGGAAATGAAGTCTCATATCGGTGACTGTTTCATCTAAGCTGCCTCCGTACGGCTGATGAATTTTCATGAGCAAGTTTTATTTCATATCAGAAATACACTCAGAGGGTCTGACAGTCCTTGACACGAGACGGCCGTAATTCGAAATTTTTTAATTTTTATGATTACTTTTCCATAATTTTGAAAAATGGTCTTGTCAGTATTCAAACTCACGACCCTCCGCCTGAGGATTAGGTTGGAGAGTCTGTTAAGAGCGACATGATATAATATGGCTTGACATTTGTAATGTCTTACCAGTGAAAATAACTGGAGCCAATCTATTGTGATTGTTTGTGGCGGAGGAGCTTTCAAAAAAGTTGCACAAACAGACACTTACTGATGTCTGTGGCTACATAACTGCTGAAATAGAAAGGCCGCTGAAATCATGCACAGTGTAGTAGTCAGTCGTATTTGCAACGCGATGGATAATAGCAGGTTGAAGTCTCTTTTTTCGTATACATAGTTCCTTGGTAGATATTGTGTTTGAAAAAGGTTTGAGCATCATTTTAAGACAAACAAGATTTTATAAGCCACATAAATGTTTTAACAAAGAGTCAATAGGGCCAAGCGCACATAATTAAAATTTCCGAATATTAAGATACGGAACCCTTTGTGTTGTGTTTATATTTAAATCATGTTCCTAAGTCGATTTCTTTCCCAAGAATAAAACTCAGTAGAAATAGCATTGGTTTTACTCAGGGAAACTGTCTGTTTCCAGAACTCCATTAGACGACCCAATGGCATAAAACTACATCTGTGTTCCAGTAAAGTACCGAAGCGAATGTCATTCTAGGAACTTTCTGGCAATTTGTGAATTCCGTCCCAAAAGACCTCCGCCGGTTTGTATCAATAAACCAAGCCAATTATAAGCTGTTCAGATGTGGATCAATCGGCATCGATGGAACAAATGGTAGTCAGAAAGGGCAAGGTCTGGGCTCTAAGGCGGGTGCAGCAAAACTTCCCGGCCGGAGTTTTTCAAATAGTCTTTGATCGCTCGATTCAATTTGTTGAGTTGTTGTCGGTAGTGATTTTCATTAATAATTTCACCAGGTTTTCATCTTTTGCTTTAGTGTAGGCACCGCTTACGTGTTTATAGGCGAACCAGCAATAGCACGTCCCTCGTTCCTTCTCTTCCCTGCTTAGCGCCAGTTGTAAATACCAAGTGAAATCAGGTCGCTCTTCACCTGATCCTTCCAATAGATTTGGGGTTTTCCTCTTCTTCTGCTTCCACCAGCGGGTACTGCTTATGAATACTTTGAAAACTGGAGTGATTTCATTCATTCGGAGGACATAACCTAGCCAGCGTAGCCGCTGTCTCTGGATTCACCGTCGTCGTATAACTCGTACATCTCATCGCTCTAGCTTCTGAGGTATTTGCCGTTGCCAACGAGCGAAGTACCATAAATCTTCCACAGAACTTTTCTCTCGAAAACTCCTAAAGTGGACTGATAAGATGTCGAAATCGCCCAAGCTTCTACACCATATGTTAGGACGACAATGATGAGCGTTTTGTAATATTTTTTTTTTGGTTCGTCGAAAGAGGACTTTACTTTTCAACTGCCTACCCATTTCGAGGTAGTACCTGTTGGCAAGAGTTATTCCAGCCTGACATTGTAGGTGTTGCTAATGCTGATTCAAGGTAGACAAAATTATCTACGACTTTGAAGTTATGACAGTCAACGGTGACGTGGAGATATTTGGCTTTGGTCTCGTTCATTACCAGCACCATTCGATTCGCTTCTTTGTCTAACCTGGATAAAGCAGAACTTACGGTGCGGTTGTTATGGTCAATGATATCAATATCATCGGCATACGCCAGCAATTGTAAAAACTTTTAAAGGATCTAATCTTTGACAAAACACGATAATATCTCATCTGCGATATTGTAGAGGGTTATCCTCCACGGTGATGCAGACCGTAGAGTCTACCCGTTTTTTTCTATTGCGCAGAGCACACTTAGGTACCATTCGTCATGCGTGCTTTCGTGCGACCATATTCTGCAAAGAAGCTTATGCATGCACCTTTTTAAGTTTCTCGCCGCCATTCTTGAAGAACTCTGTCGGTAAGCTATTGACTCCCGCCGATTTGTTATTTTTTAAGCGATTAATCGCTTTTTGAATTTCATCATAGTTGGGCGATCGAACTTCTATACCATCGTCATCGATTGGGGTTTCCAGTCTGCCGGCTTTAGACGCTCATATTACAGCATGCGCTTCTGAACCCACATAATACAGAAATAGAAATATTACCCTCGCGCCATGGATATTCGATTTTGCTGTTGATTTGGCTGGTTGGCCAGGCTTCACATATGATTTTTTTTCAGTTCGGATTGTCCAATGACTTTCCGCAGCGGTTTTCCTCATATTAAAGTAATGAAGAAGAACTTCCTCTTCCTGAAAATACGCACAATGACAATAGCCTTCCATGGCATGTTGGGAATATTGGAACGATGGAACGATATTAGTCAAATTAAGTCATCTCTTTGCAAGCCCCACAAATTAGGTTATAGACCCAATTTACTGAATTAATTATGCATAAAAGAAACTAACAATAAATAAAATTATAATTTTTCGTTTTGTTGTTGTTTTCGTTTGCTAAAAGCTGCATTTTAATTCAATAATTTCCCATCAATTGCAAAGCAAACTGGTTAAAAGCGTTTCTTTATTGGTTTTATTTATTCATTTAATGTAATAATGTAATATAAATGTCACATTGTATACACACACATATATATACATACGCATACAAATATGTATAAATGGTTTGACATACGTGTGCGTGAGTGTGTGTGTGTGCTTTAAACCAACAAGTCATGCTCTGTTTGTTTTCATATGCATTTAAACTTTTTTTTTATATAAATATGTATGTACGCATATGCATGCATGTAGATGTGTGCGCGTCATGCTTTTGCTCCCTTTCGCATGCTTTGAATTTTATTTTGAACTTAAGAACACTTTTGAAACAAGGAAATACACAAGAGTTGGAGTAGAGCGTCTTTTTTTTTATCGAAAGAGGTCAGGGTAAATGGGTTGTAGTTTGCAAGTGTATTGCATATGTTATATACGAGTATATATATTTACGTCTATGATAACAGAAGTGTGTTTGCTACTTTTGTACAAGTAAGTTACTCATACGCCCGGTGGTGTTGTAGAACATTATTAAATAAGTGTTGCTTGCAGCGATTTATGAACCACATAGGGATTGTAGCACACGTATGGATATCTGTATGTTTATAAATGCGTATATATATATATATATATATATTCATACATATGTAATATGTACAAACGTGCATACAAACGCGCGCTGTCATTTGTTCGCTTCGCTGTTTGTTATCTCTTGCGTCTCGCAAAATACCAAACTTCTATGCCGAAGGTGAGACAGTTAAATTTTATTTTCAAAAGTTTTAAGTTCGCTGCGTAACTTTGTTAAATGTTGGACTTTTGTCTATTCCCGTTATATGGTTTTCGTTATAAATATGAGTGATATAAGTGGCTTACATAAGAAGAAACTTGATGTGTAAAAGTTGACAGGTAACACTTCCTTCAGAAATGTACATGTAAATGTATGTGTTTGAACAAACACATGTATGCATAAAAGTTAAAAATTTCCAATTAAAAAAGAAACATTCGATTTATTGCATATTACCTACAACAGGCTATGAAAAATACTTGAGCCGAATTTTGGCGAATTTGGATGAGTGAACAAGTTCGGAAAGTCGTTAGAGGGTTAAAATGTTCCAGAAGAGTAATCTTAAAACACTTTCACTTCGAATGCTCTTAGACAAAATCCAAAAAAAAAAACAATTTCCTGGCAATTTTACTGAAAATAACTTAATTACTTGTGCTAAAAAAAAAATTTTTTTTGTCAATAAACAAAAATTGTTGCAAATTTCTGAAGATTTTATGGTTTGTTTAATGCGGCCTGTAATTGTTTTTGGTTATAGGTAAATGAGCTGTATTCAAAGGCCTATTTTTGTTAGAAAAATTATTTTTCATTGAATATCTTGTTATACAACAAAGAAAAATTGGTAGAAGTGACAGCTGTTTCGGAAACAAAAATAGGCTTTGAAAACAGCTCATTTACTTATAACCAAAACCAATTACAGGCCGCATTAAACAAACCATAATATATATAAGTCGAGCCCGACAAGCAATCCTACTTATATACATTTCTCAGACTATTAATGCCTGAATGTATGCAGGATTGCAAAACACTCGCTAACCCAACATTAAGTAAAAATAGAGGCTAAATATTAGCGCACTTAATAGTTGTTGGTTAGTAAAAAATTGAATAATACAACAACAGACTTTGGTTCAGTTGTTAGAGCACTCGACCGTGATGCCAGAATCCGTCGGTTCGATTAGTGGCAAAAGAATTCTGATGAGGAGATGTGGTGATCTCCGAGACAGCTGTCACTTCTACCAATTTTTCTTTGTTGTGAAACAAAATATTCAATGAAAAATAATTTTTCCGAAGATTTTGCTTATATTTCTAGAGAATTAAAAAAATTAATTTAATTTTTATTATTATTTAATATTAATCTAGCCCGGTCTCACTGGTTGATGGGCAGTGGTGTTGCGAAGCAAAGGGTTCTGCTACTTAATGAGGACAAGACGAAATACTCGTATCTCCTATCTCCGGGCTGCGGTTTATATTTCGAGATTAGAGAAGGATAATAAATATTAATCATTCAAAATGGCTTTACTGTTTTTCAAAATACTCTCCATTAAGATCTATACACATTTGCATTCGATTGAAGCAATTATCGAAGATATGTGAGAGCTCGCATTGTCATAATGAAGAGTGATCCGTCTTCGGCACTTGGGTTTCCTCATTTTTTGAAAGACAACTGGCAAATGAAGAATTTGCTGTTATGCGTTGTTCTAGTGGCACGATTGTGACGTGCTCAGTTTCTTTCATAAAACAGACAACAATTTGGTTCGGCTCATCTTTAAACACCCGTAAAATCGACTGCTGTTTACTTTGGGATGCATAGGGTGGAATCCAACGTGAAATTTTTATTTTACAATCAAATTTTTATGTAATATTGAATGTATGCTGGTCCCACTATTGCCCAAAGTTGTCTCAATCTTACGAAAGTTCATAAGACGATCTTGCGTTCCCGAAAAAAAAACTGTTTTTGGACGACCTTCACGAAATTCGTATTGTCAGTTGCCAGATTGCAATACCAGGGTTGCCAAATCCCGAAATATAAACGGAAAACTTGCATAATCAAACAAATAGTCAGCGCATTTACGTCTTGGTTCTCACGACGCCGTTAAGAGTCATAATTTTGCAGTCATAGACAATTTTTTTCATTACCAGCCTGTGGAAAACGATCTGGATTTACTTGGTGTAACCTATTGTCGACTGATGTGCCGAAGATACTTCCTTTGCCCACCTTGGCGTTGATGTGTGGCTCGAGGCATTCATAAAAGGCATCATTGGTACCATCGTTCATATTCTCCGTGGGGAGTGCGATATGTTTAAGAATTTCGCATTGATGCGGATTATAGCGAGACGCTCATCCACAGGGGAGAATGTTCCAAACTCAGCGAGGGTGTCTCTCCCATCACGAATTCAACACCAAATTTTACGCTACTTTATGTGACCGCTATCACTAGGATCTACTTATCCATCACAATACTTGCGTATGGCGTTGATGTTGGCAGTTGGTCTCATGACCAATTAAGAAACCGGATGTACCAGGTACATGCACTCAAATTGTACTCCCTAGTACGCTTGCCATGTTCGTCATCAAAAGAGGGAGATCTCTCATCCGGGACATCCAACGAACAACCTCGATAGGCGAGTAGGTTTATATTATGGACACATTTTTATAACAAGCCACTTGGCTCAAGACCTATGCCCGCTTGCAGCCGCACCTCTGGTGATCAGACAGCACAAAAATTCTAGTAAACCCTTAAATGTCGGAGTCGGTCTACTAAAGTTCTCTGACACCACTAGTTGGTAACTCTTGTCGAAAATATTTGCAGTTGTAGCAGCCGAGTGGTTAGCATTGTTTACTACTACTCGGAAGGCCAGAGTTCGATACCAAGTTCAAACAACATCCCAAAAATTATAGGAAACAAATTTTTCTAATTGCGGTCGTCCCTCGGCAGGGCATGTCAAGCCCTACGAGTGTATGTCTGACATGAAATAAAGGCTCTTCACAAAAATCCACCAGCCGTTCGGAGGCAGCTCAGATCAAACTGTGGGTAGCTCACGTGATTTGTTGGAAAAACATTGAGACGCACACCACACACTGGAGTAGGAGTTCGGCGATATATATATATATATAAGACTTTCTAAGCATTAGAATTTTACAATTTTAAACAACTAGAATAAACCGTTATCTCTTAGCAAAGTTAATATATATAGAACAAAAGGAGAGGATGTACATACACCCATACATACACAAATAACATGACAGGAACAGCAGTACTCATCATCAAAAACGATAACAACAACAACAGTAAAAGACTACATGGCAACAACCTTTTGACAACCAGCAATGACAACTCCAACAAAAACAACAACAACAATAATAATAACAGTCCACCTAACAATAGTCCGAATCAGTGGCAGTGAATGCAACAACAACAATAACAACAATCACAGTCATACGTATACGTACGTATGTCGCATACGTTTACGCCATACCATATATATATACGCGTATGTTTGTACAACAGCCAAACCAACAGTCCATCAGAGATTTCTCCCGAGGAAATTACATGTTTGTGTCACCAATCAAAATGGCTGGCAATGCCATGTTGTAACATGTCTAACAGAACATATGAAATGCATTTTGAATTGGACGAGCGTTTTAGCAGCTTGTCAGTTGAGTTGTTCGTCGAGTGAATTCTTACTTCAGCCATTCATTCATTCATTCGTACGCTCGAGGCAGGCATTAGAGAGGAAACCCACGTACGAGTATACATATGTATATGCACATATGTGTGTTGTGCGAATGGTGGACAGATACAAGTTGGTGTACAACATTGTTGACAACAAAGGTTGTCGCAGTTGTCATCGGTGACATTATTTGTTTGTTATTGTTGTTTTATTTTTTATTTTTATTTTTATCTTAATTTTTATTTTATTTTTTTCGTTTGCTACATATTATTTTTAAATTTTAGATGCATGTTTGTTGCTAAAATCACTTGAAATAACGGTTATAATATTTTAACGTTCGGCTTTTTTTTTTTAAATTGCTTTGTTTTAAAATTATTTATAATTATTAAATTTGCATAACAATCGTACTATAATAAAATTATTTGATATTTATTGTTGCTCTATATTAGCATATTTAAATAGCTCAATAATAGTTTTCAATATTTTTTTTTTCATTTTTTATATTTTATAACTTTTAATATTTTCATTTTTTTATAATAATAATAATTACTTAATTATTACCTGTTCGCACACAATCTTCAGTTAGACAAATATCTCGCTGTTGATGTTTTGAAGCTGTAAAAAAAAAATTAATATTTTAATACAAACATTTAAATTAATTATTTATTGAATTTTTGAAATCGATTTGTATTGTATATTACAACATTTATGTGGCAATCGCACAACGCTGTTGAAAATCTAAAAATGGTGATCCAAATGTGGCCACATTTCATGCTTTAAGAGGAGATTATGATCCACATAATCGTCCAACTACTCAAACAAATTGGTAAAATTTTAAAGAAATTTGAAGAGACTGAATCGGCTACAGATATTGTAAGAACTATGCATCACTGTTTTGCTCGTTCTATCCTCAAATATCTAGCTATTGTGAGACAAATTGAAGCCGCAGACCCGAATGTGTCTATTTTTCGACGTTCTCAAGAGCTGGTACTTTCTATGGCACGTTATGACATATTTTGCAATTAGACTTACACCTATGTCCATATACGAGTAAAGTCCAGCCGTAGATACGTCGATTGGATGCTTGAACAATAAGCAGTGGACCGTGGCGATTTTTCCAACAAAATTTTTCTTCAGCGAAGAGGCACATTTCACTCGATGGATACGTAAATAAGCAAAATTGTAGCGTTTGGGGCTCGAGAATCCTCAAATAATTGAAGAGAGGCAATTACAGTAAAAAAAAAACCTACTGTCCGGTGCACATTTGTCCGGAGTTGTGATTGGACTTTACTTCTTTGTAAACAATAATGGAGAGATCTTTACTGTCAATTCGGAGCATTAGGGATGTATGATAACCGACTTTGTTTGGCTTGCAATTGAAGAACACGACTTGAACAATATGTGGTTCCAACAAGATGGTGCCACATGCCACACAACATGAGCGAATATATGGCTTTATTACGAGAGACATTTATCCAGCCGCGTAATCTCTCGTCTTGGCGATATCAGTTGGCCACCGAGATCGCGTGCGATTCCACACCGTTTGACTTTCTTTTGTAGGCGAGGCTCGAGGGGTAGTGTTAAGCGAAATGTGCGGATAAACCTTTAACTTTTGAACACTTGTCAAGTTAGGGCTGAGATAGAAAAAACAATTTTGAGAAAACCCAATTTTGTGAAGCGCCCGAGAGCTATATGTTACTTGTGGAAATATACAGAGAATATTTTTAAGAGTATTTATTTAAGAAAATGCAATAAAACTGGAAAATTGGAAATAAAAATATTGCAGAACTTTTTCTATTTCTGGAACAACTATGCGTATACGTAACATTTTTTAACTTGAATGAAAAGAGCAGCAAAGTTGCTCAAAATTAGAGCGTTGGAAAGAATTTACTTTTGTCTTTTTGAATATAAGTTTTTTTTAAATAAACTTTTCTCGGAGTCCGATTTAGCCGAGTGGGTGGAAATGCGTACTATCATACAAAGGGTCAATATCCAAAGAAAATAGTAGAAAATTAATTCTTCTAATTGCAAAATGTCGACCGTAACAGCAGCTCTTCATAAAAAAATCCCTCACTTTTCGGAGTGGGTTTAGATTGAACCGTAGGTCTCTCCCTTTGTTCGAAACATATTAAGAAGCACACAACAAATTTTAGGAATAGCCCGGCTGTAAAGCGCTTTATTGGACATACGTGTAAAGCTCAAATTATAAACATATAAGAGAAGTCCCGAACCTAACTAATAAATGACACTAGTATAAAAATATTAAAAATTTCTTTTTGAATATTTATACTTTAGCATGATTATTCAACTATTAGGATGCTCTGTTTATTGTTATCCAAAGAAATGAACAATGAATGGCTGAAACATGGTCCGAGCACTTCGTTCCGAAATCAATGCACTCGTCATATGATTGTACAGCAACTGGTGAGCCTTGTCCAAAGCACCCGAAAGCACAACAACGGCTGAAAAGGCTTTTCTTTTGTAGTTCAACGTTAGCCTAAACAGTTTTGAACAGTTAATGTTAACTGCTTATCCTAACGAAGGTAGCAGCGGTAATGTTAAAACGTAATACTAACATAATGTTAAGTATTCAGACTTCAGACTTCGAATTGCTTCCAGATCATTCATATTCACCAGATTTGGCTAAACACGTACTATCATACAAAGCGTATATACAAAGGGTCAGAATTTTCGCTGAAACCGAGGAATACTTTGAGGCCAAAAATAAATCGTTCAACGAAATTGGACGCTGAAATTTTTGTGTGCGGCTCTTGATGGAGAATAGGTTGATGAATAAGCCAATTTATGATAACGCTCGACTTCATGTTGCAGTACCGTTTGAAAACTATACTGCAAACCGCGGTTGGGAAGTTATGCCGCGCCCACCTTCCATCCAACCCTTGCTCCTTCTACCTACCATTTATTACGGTAAATGTCGAACGCCCACACTGGTACACGGTTCATATCAGAACAGGGTATCATAAATTGGCTTGATTCATTCTTAGCCACCAGGTCGCCACAATTGGAATATCATTAACAAAATGCCAGAAAAATGGGAAAATGTTAAAGCTTCAGAAGAGCAATGCTTTGAATTATACACGGTTCTCAATTCTTCGGTTTCCAAGATAAACGTAAATAAAACGCATAATAAGCAGTTTTGAAGTGTTCATGAGTTAAAGGTTTATCCCCATTAACATAGTCTTTCACGTAGTCCCAGAAAAACAGTCCAACGGTGTCAAATCGCACGATTTCGGTGGCCAATTGACTTTGTCAAGACGAGAGATTACGCGGCCGGCAATTTTCTCACCCAACAAAGCAATTTCTTGCAACCACATATTGTCCAAGTCGTGTTCTTCAATTGCAGGCCAAAAAAAGTCGGTTATGATACGACAATAACGCTACGAATTGACAGTGACAGTCTTGCCGTTATCGTTTCCAAAAAAGATGGGTCCAATTACACCTCCTAACCAAAGAGTGCACCAAAGATAAAGTTTTTTTTTTGGGTGTAATGCCCTCTGTTCATTTATTTGAGAATTCTAAGGGCGCCAAATGCGACAATTTTTCTTATTTGCGTATCCATCGAGTGAGAAATGTACCTCGCCGTTGAATAACATTTTGTTGTTCAAGCACCCAATCGACGTAACTACGGCGTTGTGAATGATTAGCTAGTTTCAGTTGTTGGACTTTATATGGATTTTATTAGATGTAAGTCCAAGTACAAAATACGCCATAATGTGCCGTAAGAAAGTACCAGCTCTTGAGAACGTCAAGATAAATATATACACATTCGGGTCTTCGGCTACACTTTCACTTACAGCGGCTATATTTGAGGTAGCAAACGAGCAAAACGATGATGCACTGGTCTCACAATATCTGTATCCCATCCAATCTCTTTAAACTTCTTTAAAATTGTATCAATTGCTTGAACATTTGGATAATTACGTGCACCAATGTGCGTGATTAAACAAAAATATTTTCCTTTTATAAAATAGTTCGGTAATTAGAAACATATTTTTCGTTTATAAAATGTATATGTATGTGTTTTCAAATCGAAGTTAGAAAGAAAATAAAAGGTGATCCAAGTAGAGGTTATTTTTTCAATAGCCTGTTTTTGACAGATCACGTATGAGTCGTGTCAAGCTGTCATGCTTTTTTTGTTCAGTATTATTTGGAATTTCATCATGGAAAGACTTACGCGTGAACAACGTTTACAAATCATTCAACTTTATTACGAAAATTCACGTTCTGTAAAGAATGCGTTTCGCGCGCTTCGCTCAACTCATGGTCAACATAATCGGCCTACTAAGCGTACTATTCGCAACACCAACACCGATATTGAGATCCAGAATTCCTTATTGGATAATAATCGACCGAATAGACTATGTCCAGTACGCAGTGAAGAAAATATAGCGGCCATAACTGAGAGTGACACGAAGACCGTAGAGAGTCGATTCGGCGCCGTTCGCAGCTGACGTATGGAACGACTTGGCGCATTTTACATCGAGATCTTAAATTAAAAACGTACAAAGTACTGCTTGTACAAGAACTGAAATCGCTCGACCTTCCCAAGCGATATCGCTTCGCTCTATGGGCTCTTGAAAAGTTCTAAGAAGATCCGACGTTTACGAGTCAAATTTTGTCCAGGGATAAGGCCCATTTCTGTCTCAATGGGTAGGTAAACAAGAAAAATTGCAGCATTTGGGAAGAAGAGCAACCTAAAGAAATTCAAGAGCTGTGCTTTCATCCAGAAAAAACAACCGTTTGGTATGTTTTGAGGGCCGGTGGAATCATCGGTTCATATTTCCTCAAAAATGCTGCCGGTGAGAACGTAACCGTCAATCGCGACCGTTAGCGCGCCATGATAACCGACTATTTGATGCCTGAAAATTGGACTCAACGGATGGAGCATCTGAGACGTAGGCGCGCCCAACATTTGAAAGAGATAATCTTCAAAAGATAATTTGTAAATAATGTTCTTGCGAATGATAATAAGCATTCCCCATTAAATTATCTGTTTTCGTTTTCTGTGTTTTTTTTTCTTTAAAAAAGTAGGGAAAGTCAAAATGAATCACCCGATATGTTAATTTCATTTGGAGATGTTTAGTGCTTTCTTAATTTAAATTATTGTAATTCTTTAATAATTTTTAAATTTTAAGGTTTATAAATATTTTTATAAATTTCAAAATTTTAAGCTTTATCAATGAACTTGTCACTGCGAGAAAACAACTCAATTCGAAGAAGGATTCATTCAGGCGCACGCAGCGATAGTAGAGGATGAAAAGTATTTTTAATCAATTTGAGCTTACTGAAGCACGTGTTTCAAATGTGTATACAAATGTGTGTATGTATATGTTTATATGTATTTTTAGACAAGGAATATTCATTCAGGAGACTAAAATTTAATGAAATTTAAAATATTTTCAAAAATACTTTATTTTAATCTTTTAAACCCAAGTGGATTCTCATATAACTTACTTATTCATTCCTCACAAGCACATGCCACCCTTAGTGTGCAGTGTAGTGCAGTGAAGTGGTGACATTCCCAACCGACCAATTAATCCTTGAAACTACTTAAATGTTACACAATAATGCGTCGCTACGATCGAGTATGTCATTGGGCAGTAGAGAATTTACATGCGAATGCACTTATGAAAGTGTAGTATATACTTGTATGTACACACATACATACGCAAGTACAAGTAATATGCACTCATACTCATCCACTTGACTTCAACGGCTTAATCTTATTGTCATTCATAGTCCATTAATGGCGTTGTTGTGAGTGACACCATTGGATGTAAACGAGATTTTAATACTTTCTACATGACCAACAACAACACCAGTAGATTAAGTAAATGTAGAAGCAGAAGAAGAAGAAGAAGAAGAGGTAGAAGAAACAACAGTTTGTACTCACACAAGCTGATAACAACACTCAGCAGCGATGGCGAGCAGTGGCAGTTTGACGACGAAGAGTCGCTTTGGCTTCGCACACACGCACACACACACACACACACACACACACACAAGGAATATGACATATCTGTCATAACCAAAGTGCCGGGAAATCACTTGCACGTTCACAACAACAGTGCGCCATGAGCTTATGTATGTATGTATGTATGTGTGTATTCGAATGTAGGATAAAACGCTCTCAGCCAAAGTGTAGTAAAAGTGGTAATTTTAAATTGTAAATGCTTATAAATGAAAATCATCCTACATAAACGGAAATATATATATATATATATATATATAAATATATATATACTCATATACTGGTATCTATGTGGACTGAGAAAGGCGGAAGGTGAGTTAATTGAAGTATTCTATGCTTACTACCTGTTGGATAATCCCTTGGGCATTTTATGCCTGTGAATTGAGTAACATTTTGATTTATTGAAAATCGATAAGTGTATTTCCTTGCCCCACCAACGACAAATACTGAAAGCAAATAACACTCAAATATACAAACGTCTACACATATGCATCATTAAACAACGCCGCAGCACCTCATCGGATATAAAAGTGGGATATTGAGTACAAGCATGGACATATGTATGCTGAGTACAAGTATGTGTTCTGTATTTGTGTATGTACAAATGTATGAGTGTGTAATTGGTTTAATCGTATCGTTGGCTAGCCCACAGTGACAACTGTTTAAACATACGTCAAACGTACATACATACATACATATGTATAGGATATAGCCACGAGTGTAAAAGATATTAAAATCAAATTAAATTCGTTCAAGTCGTTCGAGCGTTCGTGCCTGGTGTGTATTTAATTACGTGCGAACATATGGAGTTCGAGAAATTACTATGTAACTGTAAAAGGTAACGATAAATGGTTTCATTTTTTTCATTGAAATTTTCAATGTGAAAAAAGAAACTAAAAAACAGCAGGCTCAATGCTAAATATTCATACGATATTACCGTGAACGTCTAAGGATATGCTACATTTCTGGCAAATATTCAGCGGCAAATAATTTGAAAATTTCAGAGAAAAATCTACTGACCTCACTACTCTCCATAGATGACATTTGCAGACTGAAAAAGAAAGAGACCGAATTACGTAGGTATAAGTAGCTTGAGAAGCTGACGGACAGTGGTATCGCTTGAAAACTCTACGAGAAAATAAGGCGACTTTCGAGGGCTTCAAGACCGGAGTATATTCATCTAGGAACTAAACAGCTGTTCTGGTGACCGACGCGAAAAGTAGTAGAGAGCAGGGAAAGTGGAACAAGCTTAGGCATTGAACCCGAATTATTAATTGCCGTTGATGGAATAGACGTTCCGTTACGCGATTATGATGAGGTTCGAATAGCAATTGGAAGCCGATGGTTTAATGGCTGAACACTTGAGATATGGTTTCGTAGAACTAACAAAGTGCATGATCCGCTTCCTTAAAAAATTTGGCCGGATAAGTGCATGTCTGATAATTTGAATCTAAGTGTGTTCTCCCTAATTCACAAGATCGTGGAATAAGACTCAACTATATCGAATAAAAGGTTTTATCTAGCGTATTGGGTAAAAAACTAAAGCACGAACAACTGTCTCTTTGCCGTTATGAGTGAATTTAGTATTACTTTTTATGTATCAACCCTAAGAGTTTCAGGAACGGGATGAAGATTTAAGGCAAGGTGATTCTTTATCAACAACCGCGCCGTTAGTTCTGATTTCTCCAGGTCGGATAATTAAGTGAAGCGAGTTGGCTTGGTAGTGAACGGTGGCAAAAAGAAATAGGTCCTGTCGTCAAAGGAACAGTCAGAGCATACCCGACTAGGCTCCCACAACACATATCCCACAACTTCGTCTATCTAGGAACTGGCATTACCACCAACAACAAAGTCAGCTTTGAAATCCAACGTAGAATCAGCTTTGCCAACAGGCCATACTTCGAACTGAGTAGGCCATTTAAAAAGTAAACTCTTCTCTCGACGAAAAATTTGTTCATCATTCCCATCCTGCTATATGGTGCGGATGCCTAGACGATGAAAACATCTGAAGAGTGGACACTAGAAGTTTTCGAGAGAAAGATTATGCTGAAAATTTATGGTCCTTGCCGCATTGACAACGGGAAATACCGTAGACGATAAAGCGATGAGCGACCAGCATGAGATAAACCGTGCCGATTAAGTCATGTTGTCCAAATGGATTTGAGCACTTCAGCTTTGAAGGTAATGGTTGCAGTACCCGCCAGTGGTAGCAGGGGAAGGCATCCACTCCGTTGGAAAAGTCAGGTCAAGAAGAACCTGGCTTTACTTGGTACCTCCAAGAAATGGTTGGTGTGCTGTTATGTTGTGTAAACGATGTCAGCCCAAGTATAGAAGAAGAAGAGGAAGAACGTACTCTCACAATTATTATCCCTTCAATATGCCGAATATGCTGACCTATATTTTGGTTGGGGAACATACAGTTAGTCTGCGCTGTATGAACTTAGCGTGTCAGAACTAACTAACACCAAGTCCGTAAAAGAACTCAACCCACCCTTCGAGTAAAACTTCAAAGATATTAGAAAATGTTTAAGAAAACGTTCGCTTTGTGCTTCTGTTTGTATATTTAGTGCCGACGCCTGTTCCGGGCAGGAAATACTAAGGAAATTTGTTTTTAGTTTGAAGTGAGTTAGTGTTAGCGATATAGCGATAGCAGTATAGCGATCTTAATATTTGCTATTTTTCGATTTTTCTTTTGAAGTTACTAAGCTTTAAGTTTCGTTAGCAGTTTTAAAAGAAATATGAAATGTTCAAAAATGTAAATTTTTTAATAATCTATTACTTTTAAGTTATTTTATTCAAATAAATTTATTCAATTTAAATATACCATCAGTTTTAATCTAAAATTCTTGCAAGTAAAATAATTTTTTTATTTTTTGTTTTTAGATTTTTTAGCAATGTGAAAAACACTTTTCTATAAAAATGAAAATTATGAAATTAAAATTTTAACTCTCACTATTCAATATTATTTTTCTTTTTTCGCTAACAATGCACTGTAAATGACGTTAAACGAATTACAAAAGAAATGGAATTCAAGTTGTGCTGCTGACAGCCGTAGTTACATAAAGTTACCTTTTGTTACCTAACCCAGCGAGTAGCCGTTTACTGTTTAGTCAGAGTTCACATAAGACTTCTCAAATGACTAATTACGAATAATTCAAGACGATTTTTATTCAGACAGTAAGCGTTTTAGTGATATTTTTACTTTATTTCTAAAATCTTCAAAATTATAACCAAAAAGATTGCGCCTGAAGTGCTGATTCTCATAGGGAGCAGAAGGCGTCAGCTCTATATTTTTATAATTAATTTGTCTTATAATATTTTTTTGGGTTTTATGTTTTTTGGGTTTAAATGTGTTTTTTTTTTATAAAAAAGTTAAAAAATTCATCATTCAAAGTATTGTTCGTCGGAAGCGACTACTTTTCGCCATATCTGTGGTAATTTTCAAATACCAGATCTCAAAAAAAAGTATTCTCTCTGTCCTCACTTCAATCATAGAGTAATTTTTCTGTTTCTTCAAAATATCCAAACCGGTGACCCCCCATATCGTTTTGCATCCGTCGAAAAAGCCAGTAGTCGGAACGAGCAAGATCTGTAGAATACAGCGGTTGGGGTAACACCTCCCATTTTAGTGTTTCCACGTAGTTTTTGACCCTTACAAGCACGTGAGACCGTACGTTGCTACATTGTCATGTCTTTCGGTTGTTTCTGGTCGCTTTTTCGCGCAATGCACTGCTCAAACGCACTAGTTGTGGTCGATAGAAAGTTCAGTTTGCATTTGGCATGGATATTGATCCAGTCAAGCCTTAAATTCGTCATTTTCAAAAATTTTGGGTTGACCTGGACGCTCTATATCGTGCAGATTCACCATAAATTCCCAGAAGCATTCGATGGTCTTCAGTTGCACTCTTCTTCCAATTGAAATAGAAAATCCAAACCTTACCGCAAATGTTGTTTATTTAACACAAAATCGAAAAAACAACGCTTTTGTCAGAAGCAGACGCTGGTACGCACTAATTATTGTTGACAGATATGAAACCTTCATAATGAAATAGGCAATCGCTTCCAAGATCGGCCACAGCTTGAAGGTGGAGCTATCTTTTGAAAAGATATAGACCCAGTTGAATGTATACCGAGCTAATCAGAAAGACAAGCTGAGTTGATATAGCCATGTCCGTCTGTTCGTCTGTTTGAATGCAAACTAGTATCTCAGTTTTTTAAATATTTCAACCAAACTTGGTAGGCAGCTGTATTTGTATATTTGTCAGATCGGGACACTATAGCAAATACACGACTGATTTTCAGATTTGAAATTTTATGCCTAAGTCCGTGAAAAAAGTATCTAAGGACGTGAAATTTGAACTTCATATTGGTACTGAAAGTCATCGAAATCGGAAGACTATATCACCTAGCCCCCATATAACTGTTCAGATATGAGATTTTGCAATTTCCAATTAATTTGAAATGTTTATTAATTGCATAAAGGCTTCGGCGTGGCCGCAAACAGTTTATCTTCTTTGTTTTTGAGTAATTTTTAGATTATATCCCACAAAGCTCTACAGTTCTATTATGTTTTAAAATATAAAGAAGTTCCTTGGATATCAAAATATCTACTATATTCAATCATAGACTATTCATGTATTTACAAAAACATATAAACAGAGATATACCTATACGAGTATGCGGGAACATATTGAAAAATTCAATTGTAGTTGGACTGTGAATGCTGCTTTGCTCCGAGCACTGTGTACTCGGCTTTTTTGCCTACCTGTTGGGTGTGCGTTTAACGCCTGTTGAATGTATCGTCGCCATCAGCTAAAGCCAACAAACAGCAACAACTATGAATGTGGGGAAGTAACAAAGGTGGTGGTAAAAGAAAGTGCGGATATTAACTGCACGCTCAAATGATTACCACAAACGGCTGTGTATTTAGACGATAAATATGTTACATGTATATGTGTGTGTGTATGTGTGCACAAGCATTTAGTTGATGGTCGTTTCAACGCTTAGTTTGTTACAAGCAGTTTACGTTGTAGTTTGTTGGCTGGTTGGCTGGTTGCCTCACTGCTTGAGGTTTGGTGATAAACACATTTCTTTTCGTTTAATAGAATTGCATTGAATGGGACAGAATGAAAGAATGAATGAAATGAAAAGGAAAGGAAAGAAATGCAATTACAACAAATTGATGAGCTTTTTTTTGCAATTTTTATTTTCCACTTCACTTTTCGTCTTTATTGAGCACTGACCCAGTTACGTTTCGATGAAGAAGCTCTAAACTCTTATAGGTTTATGTAATTATGTACGAGTACGTGTATATAAATGAAATATTTTTCTAAGTAATATGCAATTTGAACGTTGAACGAAAGCGTAGTAAAGATGGATAAATGGTAAGGCGATTATCGGTTAATTCAATCATTAGAGTGCAAGTGAAAAAATTACATAAAATGAATCCTTTTTGTATGCTTACGTATGTACATAAAAATTTTGGTAAAAGCAGAATATTTATTGGTCTGAATTCCTACTCAGTACATATAAAATATCAAATCTTTTTATATACTTCATATTCTAATATATGTGTGTGTGTGTCATAAATAAATTGACTGTGGCGTGTGGTGTGTGATTATTATATTTTTTTATAACTGTATAACTGTATTTATTTTGGAAAAAATATGCACATAAAATACAAAGAAACAATTTACGATAGTCATTAAATGAATATACACCTATGGTGAAATGTTGAAATACACTAAGTGACATTTTTTCAATTTTTGTTTGTTTTTTACTTGTACGAACACTGCCGTTTATTTTTTGGGATTAGAGAACAAAAAGAAATATTTATCATTGAAAATCGCTTTTTTGTTTTTCAAACTATTCTCCATTAAGATCTATATATTTTTGTATGCGTTTAAACCAGATGCCGAAGCATTTTTGCCACACTAGTCGAAGTTTCTCTAAAACATGCGTACCGCATCAACCGCCTCTTCAAGTGTCGAAAAACGTTGACCACTCAGTTTATCTTTTCGTACGGGCATAAAAAGAAGTATTTCGGTGCCAAGCAAGTATGTAGGGCGGATGACTCATTCAATCGATGTTTTGAGTGCTCAAAAATGCACATGTTTCAAATCGATGTGTGAAAGCTCTCATTGTCGTGGAGTGATCCCTCTTTGGCGGTTGGTTTTTTTTTGATTACTTGAAAGATAATAGGCAAACAAGTGGTTGCGTATCACTCAGAATATAATGTTTTGCATTGTTCTAGTGGTAAATTTGCACAACTTCAGTTTTTCCAACCAAAAAAAAATTTTTTTTTGGCAACAATTTGCTTGTAAGTGATTCGTTCGCGAACAACTTTTGTTGTATTCGGTTCATTTTCAAACACCAATACAGTCGACTGCTGTATACTTTCGGGCACATACGTAAAAAAACACAATTCATTACCTGTCGAGATGTCATAGATGTTTTTCGAAGCATCACTATCGTATTGTTTAACATTACCACAACACGAGTCTTCTCTTGGCAATGAAATGTTCATGTAATATTTAATTGTATGCTGTTCTCACTAATGCCTCTAATTTGAATCTCACGATAGATCACGTAACGATCTTGCAACATCAATTTGTGCACAGCATTAATAGTTACCGGAACATAACTGTTTTTAGAGAACCATTACGAAATTCGTCTTGGTGTGATCTACTGCCTCGATTGAATTCACCATACCATCTATAAACACTGGTCCGTGATGGAGCTTGAATTCATCGATGCCCTGTTACTGAGTTAGTCCAAAAATAATCGCGCTAAAATGCTCCCGATCGAATTCCATTTTTTAGCCGAGATACATATTTTTCAGTTACTGTAAACAACACAAATAGCGCTCGTATGTGTCAAAACATTCTGAGTATGTGTGACATCAAAAATATTAAACTTTATGATAAAGCTGTCAGTTGCCAGATTGTTACACTAGGGTATCATGAATTTTGTAAAAAATTGTTTTGGAGCGGCGGCCATGAAGCTGAGTCGTTAGCTTTGCGTACTGCCATTCGGAAGACCAGGGTTCGAGAAACATCCAAAAAATTATAGAAAATAGATTTTTCTAATTACGACCGCCCCTCGCCAGGGAACATCAAGCCCTCTGAGTGTATTTCTAACATGAAATAAAAGCTCTTCATAAAAATCTAAACTATAGGTGCCTTCATTTGTTGGTAAAAAAATCGAGACGCAAAACTACAAATTGGAGCAGGAGCTTGGCCAAAAATCACTTCAGCGGTTAGAAAGCGCAAAATATTATTGTTTTGGGACCTTAATCTCAACAATAACAGTCCTAAGACACTAAACACTAAAAAGTCGTTTGAATATTTTTGAACGTTTCTCCTAATTTCTTAAAAAGAAATATTCGCATTTCGGTATATGTAATATAAAAAATTTAAAGGTAAAAATAACTAAAGTCGAATAACTTGAAAGATATTGATTAAGAACTATAGCGCATAGTAGACTGAAAAGTACTGTGTTTATCTAGCCAACAGATGGCGCTGGTTGTATTGCCAACACCGCTTTTTCAGTTGGTACTCATAACCTACGAAAGAAAGCTTTCAAAATTTCATGATCTTTTTTGCTGGATTTATGGACAAAAATTTCAAATTTTTCTATTTTCAAAACATTGTTCCAATTTTTCACTACTTCCTGGTAGGGAAAAGATATCGCAGTGAACATCTAACGAGACATAACACCAGAAATCAGCAAAAAGGAATCATCAGAATCGTTTATAATGATCGAAAAGTGAATTGTTTTGCTAAGATCGTAAAGAAATGAAGAGAAAAAATTGGATTTATTTAGCTGAGCATTTGACTGAGATATAGCTTTTTTCAAAGTGGGTGCCATGCTTGCTCAATATTGATAAAAAAAGAAAGCGCTGATAATCCTGAGCAGTATTTGGCCGTGTTTAAAAATAATAAATAATTTTTGAGTTAATACGTGACAATGAATGGAACATGAATCCAGCACTTCACACGGGAATTAATAACGGGTGATCCATTTCGAGGTTCCCTACTTTTTTAAAGAAAAAAACACAGAAAATTAAAATCTAATGGGAAATGTTTATTATAATTCGAAAGAACATTCTTTTTCATTTATTTTTTGAAGATTATCTCTTTCAAATGTTGGCCGCGACAACGTCTCAGATGGTCTATCCGTTCACTCCAATTTTCGATCACTTGTTCCAGCATTTCAACTGGTAACTCGCGAATGACATGCGTAATGTTTTGCTCCAAGGAATGAATCGCAGCGGGATTGTCCGCATACACTTTAGACCTTGCATATTCAGACAGGAAAAGGTCTAATGGTGTGATATCACAAGATATTGTTGGCCAATCGACCGGCCCAAAACGTGAAATTATCTGCACACCGAAGGGTTCTCTCAGTAAATCAATTGATTGATGCAATGTGTGGAAAGCGGCGCCGCCTGGTTGAAACCAAATGGCGCGGGTATAACAAGCTTCATTTTCAGGCATCAAATAGGCAGTTATCATGGCGCGATAACGGTCGCCATTGACGGTTACGTTCTCACCGTTATCATTTTTGAAGAAATATCGACCGATGATTCCACCGGCTCACAAGCCACACCATACCGTTGTTTTTTCTGGATGAAATGGCAGCTCTTGAATTTCTTCAGCATGCTCTTCATCCCAAATGCGGCAATTCTGCTTGTTTGCATACCCATTGATAGTGAAATGGGCCTAATCGCTGAACAAAATTTGGCTCGAAAACGTCGGATCTTCTTGGAAAGTTCAAGCGGCTTCAGTTCTTGCACAAGCTGTATTTTTTACGCTTTCAATTTAAGATCTCGACGTAAAATGCGCCAAGACGATCCATACGGCAGTCCGAATCGATTTTTCACGGTCTTCGTGTGCACTCTGAGGTACGACCGCTATATTTTCTTCACTGCGTATTGGATGTGGTCTATTCGGTAGAATATTATCCAATAATGAATGCCGGGTCTCACGATGGGTGATGGTGTTGCGAATAGTATGCTCACTAGGCTGATTTTGTTGACCACAAGTTGAGCGAAGTGCCCGAAACACATTCTTTACAGAACGTGAATTTTCGTAATAAACTTGTATGATTTGTAAACGTTGTTCAGGCGTAAGTGTTTCCATAATGAAATGCCAAACACTACTGAAAAAAATAACATGACAGCTTGACACGCATCACGCGTGATCTGTCAAAAACAGGCTATTTTAAAAGGTACCTCTACTTGGATCACCCTTTATAATCGTCATCTGATTGTACATCAACTGATGAACCTGGTCCAAAACGAACGATAGCACAAAAATCGGTTGGTAAAGTTATGGCTTCACTATTGATTTATGTGGGTCATGTTCTTGAGAAAAAAGAAAATACCATCAATAGCCAGATTTGGCTCCCAACTACCAACTGTAACACCGTTGCGAATACGCGTGGTATTTTGAGGATCCCGACCCCCTGAACGGGTCACCTACTATGATGTTGCCTTATATGGAAATTGCTCGATATTTTTAACGGATACTTTTCGTTCTTCATTTCATTTCATCTATTTGAAAAAAAAAGTAAAATTTTTTAAATTTAATTTTATTAAAAACATTTTCCCGAAATCAGGGCGTCAATAAATATTAATTAAAAAAAAATTTTTTTTCAGATAGAAATTTCTTTTGATCACTTCAATGTGCGCACTCATTATTTCAGAATTTCTTCACAATTGTTTTATTATTTATTGGCATTTTTTATACATAACACTCGCGTATATATATACATGTATATCAATATTTCACATATATGATGTCGTGATTCATCTATCAGTATTGTGTCCAACTCATTGATTACACTGATTGATTGATGAGCCCCTCTAAAGTGTTAAGCGCTTAGATGGTCAATAAAGATTACTATATATATACTTATGCATATATGTATGTACAGAAACAAATTGCAGATAACGCACTAATGGGTTTGAAGTAGAAGAGCCTTTTTTTATTAATTACCTAAATTTTGTGAAATATCGGTTAACGAACTACTTGAGATAAAAGTGTTTCTGAAGAGATAATCAATAACAATAACAAAAGAAAAGAAACCCAAATATAATTGCTTAAATAATATATTGAAACGTTAATTTGTTGGATATTGGCTTTATGAAGAGTTTTACCACCAGAATAACAAATTAATGCTCTATGGACTAGTTTATAAGGATCAGCCAGGTCGTATACGTAATATCTATTATACTCATATGCCTGTAGCTACTTCCTAGACATATTTTCCCCATAATACTATGAACGGCATTATTAAGCCTTGCGCACTTACCTTTATCAACCGCCTCCACGCTACTGCCACTCACACTTGCCATGGTCAACGAATGGCAACGATAGCTGCCAGCAAAATAGATCGCCAATGCACCGATCGCAGCGCCAAGTACGGTAAATGCTGCCGCCAAAATCAGCAAACGCCGTCTCTGCGCCGGCACCTTTGTCAACCAATCGCTCTGCTGGTTGGAATGATTACGGTGGCTGGGATGCATGGGAGTTGTGGTGGTTTGATAGGGTGAGGGTAGATTACGTTGGAGAGTTGTGCGTGTTGCACTCGCACCTAAGCCACCGCAAATTCCGGCACCGACACCACTAGCGCCAACACCACTAGCACCACCGCTGTCGGTGCCCAAATACACGACCGTTGGTAATTTCACGTGCGGTCCATTATTCGCTGCACTGTTATTCAAATTTTTGCTATTCTGCTGTAGACTGTGCAATGTTTCGTCAGACAGTGCTGTCGTGGCGATGCCGCTGCTATCTTCAAGTAGCGGTGAAATGGCGGTGGTTGCACCGCTATCATCCATAGTGCTACCGGTGCTTAAGCCGAATATGTGCGGTGTGCGTAGATAACCATTATTCAATAATTTATTTGTGTCGGGCATAACCGTTGCTTGGTTATGTTGGGGAGTGATGGGGTGTTGGTTGGCACGCAGCAAATGGTGTTTTTGTTTTTTTGCGGTTATTTTATTTTGTGTTTGATTTTTTATAAATTTTTAATATTTTTTTTGTAGAAAATTTCACTTCAAACACTTTATGTTTTTTTTGGTATTAATTAGTTAACACTTTCGCAGCTGCCTTCATTGATGGCCATTTATTTAATCACTGACCGGTTGCCAAAGTCCACAGCTGTCTGTTAGTTTTAATTGATTAAGCGAGTGATTTATTATTTAGTTGTTATTTTTTTCGGAATTAATTTTTTCTAAAACAAAAAAAAAGCACTTATACTTTATCGATTCTACATATATGTATATATAATCATTACCATTTTTTACACAAAAATATTTTTTACTTTTTTACTTATTAAATTTTTAATTATTCTCAGTTGTTTTGCCTAATGTGTTTGCCTGCTAATTGCCTTTGGCTTTATTCAAATATAGAAAAAATTATATGTAATTTGAGTGAGTGAAAGATTTTGGGACGGGTAGCTAAATTAAATCGGATTTATCTGTTAAAAGTAGTCTGTGTTTTAATTAGATTATAATTGGATATTTATATATATCATATTTTGGTGTGCCTCTTTTCCATTTTGTTGAATTTAGATCTTACTTATATAATCGGCATTGTAAAAAATGATGCAGTTAATCCAAAATTTTTCATTTGTTATTATATTATTGAACCCTCTCTCTATTTATTTGTGTTTATGTGCGTACACTATTTGGTATTTGCATATTACAGGGGCTGAGCTATTACCAGAGATAGACAGAGATTTGTCGCCACTCCAAAGTCTTTCACGTAAATGTAAGTATGTAACTCTCCAAATAAGCCATATGGCACTACGTGGGTCTTCGCTGGTTTGAACGACTCAAAATAGTTTGCAACCATATGGATGTAAGAACTTGAAACAAACTGTATACTACTAACATGATGCAGCGAACTACGAAAAATCTTTATTTTTAGCTGAATCATACCTATTTTTGACGAGCTGCCGATCTGTGGCCACTTGCCGGAAGAAAGTATTGTATATGTTAATCTAGACCAAAAACATATCAACATACTAAATTTCAAGTAAATTGAACTTGTTGACTGATAAATTCCCGGCATTTGTTGGTTTAGCCAAAATGATAGATTCTTACAAAAATGCAAGAAAGCCGATAAAAGTTTTTGGTACATTAAGATCGGTGTCTGGTCAAGTTTCTGGAAAAAAATTAGCTTCAAGTAGATCGAAAAATAAATAAGATTTTTTGGGATAGATCGCCCCAGTTTCCCTACTTACGCACCAAACCAAGCAATAACTAATATTTTTTGCCAATTACCGGGGAAAATTTCACAGGAACACTCCGCCAATGCAATTAAGTCATCCTGAAAATTTAAACAAAATCGGCTGAGCGGTTTCGGAGACTATTTCCTACCTACATACATGCATATATCCTCTTTTATATATTGTATATAAAGGGTTATCCATTTAGAGGTTTCAAAAATACAGGACTGTATTTTGACATCTGTCAAACTTAACTGTGAAACCAAACATTTTTTGTTTTAGTTGAAAGTCAGGCATTTATGAAAGTGGATCGCTTAACAACAGCAAATGCGTTCAAGTTGTTGAAACCTACTCCAAAAATGGAGATTCAAACGTCAGACTTTATGATGCAAATTATAGTCTAAATACAATCGGTAAAATTTTAAAGAAATTTGAAGAAACTGGTCGGTTACAGATATTTTAAGGCCCTTGCATCATCGTTTTGCTCGTTCCACCTCAAACATCACTTCTATAAGTGAAAGTGTAGCCGAAGATCCAAATGTGTCTATTTTTCGACGTTCTCAAGAGCTGGTACTTTCTTACGGAACATTATGGCATTTCTTCAGCGACGAGGAAAATTTCTCTTTCGGTGCATACATAAATAAGCAAAATTGTCGCATTTGAGGCTCCGAGAATCCACAAATAATTGTAGAGAGGCCATTAAATCCAAAAAAAAAAACTTACTGTCTGGGGCGCTCTTCGATCCAGAGGTGTGATTGCACCTCACTTCTTTGAAAACAATCGAATTTTTTGGCCTGTTATTGAAGAAAATGACTTCAACAATATGTGGTTACAACAAGGTGGCGCCACATGCCGCAAAAATTTCCCGGCCGCGTGAACTCTCGTCTTGGCGATATCAATTGGCCATCGAGATTGTGCGATTTGACACCGTTGGACTTTTCTTTGTGGGGCTACGCGAAAGACTGTGTTTATATGGATAAACTTTTAACTCTTGAGCACTTGAAAACCAGCATCCGTCAAGTTATGGCTGAGATACCGCCCAAGGTACTCGTATGCCAAAACGTGGTCGAAATATTCTTCAAATTCTAGTTTCGAAAATGAGAAATAATAATTCGGTAGAAATTTATTTCAGTTTAAAATCATTTAAGTTTATTTAAAGGAAACTCAGCTGTTGAGACTTAACAAAATTTTGCTAATAAAATATTTTATTCATAATAATGAAGTAACAAAATTGTTCATATTTTAGGAAAAATAAAGTTTTCAGTGCTAAAATCATTTACTTAATAGAGTTTATATGTTTGCTAATGAGATGATCTTAATTTCCTACAAGCCTGTTTTCATGAATTTTTGTTCAAACTAAAATTTTATCGAAAAATGAACTTCAATTGGCCATCGGCACGTGTTCTTTTTGTTTTAAATCAATTAATTAATTAAAAATTTTCCCGTAGTTTTTCGACAAAAGGAAGAATTATTTTGGGCGCCTGAAATAATTTAATTTTTAACGACCACCCTACTGCTCTTTCGAGTCCACTAAATGGATAAACCTTCATTAGTGGATGAAGCGTAGCGTTGATTTTTAATAAATTTAAAATTTTTCTAATAATTTTAATTTAATTTATTATGCAGTTCAGTAATAGTATCTTTAATATATTTCTTCTAATTTTTTAAATTAACCGTAATGCCAGAAAAGTGGCATTCGAATTGAAAATACTACAAATTAAATCCAAGTTAAATCAAATTACAATTACATATGTGTAATATTGAGGACAGCAATCTAAGCAAAAACTTTTTGGAAAACTGTTGCTACGAGTATTAAAATAACGTAATTTCCAATTTTTTTATTTATTGAAGTTTATGCTAAAATTTTTTTTTTTAATTGAGAAGGTAAAATGTTAGTAAGGATCATGAAAATACATACAGTCAATCAATAAAGTAAGTATGCAGTTGCACCATAAGAAAATAAACCATAAAAAATATACAAATCTTTTTGTAACAAAAGGAAAACAGATTTATTTCTAAACAATATATTAGGAAATTCAATTCAGGTACAAAAAGTTAACTTAAAAATTATATTTCTTTAAATAATTTAAACTTAAATAAAAATATCTTCAAAATAACATCAAAAAAGTATGTATGCAAAATCAAATTAGTACTTCTAAACTCATATTTTTTATAAAGAAAAAAATTGAACTAAAATTGGTTTTCAATATATATATATATGTATATATATAGGGTTGATATCGGGGGATTGAGGTGGTGTACGAAGTTGTTTCTTGGCCTTATATAGGAGCCACTCTTTAACAATGGAAGCAGTGTGCTTTGCGTCGATGTCTTGTTGAAAGACAAACGACTCCTGAAGACCAAGCTAGGCGGCACTTTCGTGTAAATTTTTTTTTCAAATATCTAAATATTGAAAAAGACCCATAATGCCGTCAATAAACACCAGCTTACCGACCCCAGATGCTGCCATACAACCCCAAACAAAAACGGAACCACCACCGTGTTTGACTGTGTCCATCAGATTTTGCAGTTGAAGCTCAGAATTCACTTTTCGCCATACCTTGGCTCGTCCATCGGATCCATGAATATTGAATTTAGATTAATCGGAAAAAATAACTGTGTTCCACAACGTTTTGGCAGCTTTTTCGTATTCTTTGGCGAAGGCAATTCTTTTTTTCCGGTTTACTTCGCTAATAAAAGGTTTCTTACGCATGTTGCGACCATGGTATCCGGCAGTTCGCAGTACCTGACGAATCGTTTCAGGATTGCACAGTTTTCCAACCTCATTTTCAATTTCTTTTTTAATCTTGGGAGCTGATTTTTTTGGATTTTCACGCACCTTGCGAACAGTAGTTCGCTTTTCTGGTGACGTAAATATGCTAGGCCGTCCAGACCTCTGATTGGTTTTGGTATCTCCGTCTCGTTTATATTTCTCAATGAATTTTTGTACCGTTGCATGACTTTTACCAACAATTTCAGGTATTTTCCAGTGAGATTTTTTCTCTTTGAACGATTTTATTATCAAATCTTTTAGGTCCCGAGACAATTATTTCCCCCGCGGTGCCATCACGATTTTAAAAAACTCTTTACTAATGTTTGTGCTGAAATTTTATTAAAAACTGAATATTTCAATTATATTCAAAAAGAAAAACCAGCTCTCTTACCTATTCAAGCGCGACGAACCTAATGTACTTTACGTTTTGCATACAAACTTTAATTAATTTTTCTTAATTTAATTAATTTTTGCACATATCAGAGAACACGTGCTATTCAATCTAACGGTAAAAAAATTCATTTGTGACGCAGTTAAAGCAAAATATTTCATTTTGAAATTTCAAATATTCAGTGCATACTTTGTTGATACACTGTACATATAATAATTATTTTCACAGTAAATAATTATGTACATTAATTACTGTAAATAAATTTAAATTTTTCGTAGCGAAAATTCGAGTGAAAAATTACTTTGAAAAGTCATGTAGTACTTTGTTGTTTATTTAAGAAATTTTAAGTTTTTCATCTTTAATTTTAACATTGCAATTGTTGGCGATATGCCTGAATAAATTTAGAATTATATTTCAGTTTTATCTTTATTTTGTCTTTTATTTAATTTTTGCCTGTAAAACAGCATGCCCATAAAAATTTGCATGTGGGCTGCTAGACAACATAAAGTGAATTGTGGTTCTCGTAAATTGCAACTCTTGGCATATATTTTTATGTGAACTACAATACATTGTCACACAAATTTAAGAGTCATGCGAGTTTTTGTAAATTGATACATAAAAATATTCAAACCACATGCATACAAACATATACATATAATTGCGTGTATGCGTGTCTGCTTGCGTATTTCAAAATATCAAAACTTGTTTTTTAGCAGCCGATAATGTTACAGAATACCGGCTGGAGCTTGTTGCCGGCGTTTTGATTCTTGTTTTTTTTTATGTTTTTCGCTTTATTTTTTCAACACTGCGGCCAGCTTAATGAGAAAAACTGCCAATTAGCAGTAAATATATTAAATGAAAAAAAAAAAAACAGATAATAAATTAAAGCCGCATTTCAATTTTAATTGCTTCAGATAAATAATTCGCAACAAGATTAACGTGTTCAAGTAATAAATCACACAGCAATAGTTGATTTTTGAAATTCGCTCTTCGGCGGAGTTTAAAATGAATGAAGCGAAATATATAAATATGTATATTTCAAAATTACATATATTTTTTTTAAATTTATTTTTTTAAGCACACACTTTTTTGTCCTTATAATAATTGTAGTAATTTTGCTATTATCATTGTTTTTTTAATTCTCTAAAGTCCTTTTTAGCTGTTCGTATATTTAATTAGTTTTGTATTTTATTTAGTTTTATTTCGATTTCTTTTTTTTTTTGCTTAGTTAATTAGTCGCTTCGTTTGTACGTTAAAGTCACTGAGCCGCGTACGTTGAGAATCCACTTTGCATTTATGCGCTGAAAATGTCAAGCAACTTTGAGGAGTGCTAACTCGCTAATTAACTAAGCTTCACTCACACACACACACAACACATGCATTCAATGCTCACTTGTTAAACATAAATACTACAATTTCATTTATGTCGTACGTCAGCAACACTAAACACACTAAACAACAAAGCCAACAAAAATAGTAAAAAAAGTTTCTTTTTTGGATTTTCTCTCTATCCGCTTCAACTTTGGATCGACGGCTTACTGCACTCGCGTGGCGCTGCTTTGCGACTGAGCGCTGGCATGGCACATCCTTAGCTTTTAAATTAAAATTTTGTTGAGAGCTTTTTTGAGTCGCATGTAAGCCATATGGAGCCATTAAAACAACACAACTCGACACAGAAAAATACCGAAAAAGAAGACGACAAAGTAGTAGAAGAAGAAGAAGAAGAAGAAAAGAAAGCAAGAACAACAGTAACAGCAATGACAATGATAATGGTCATACACACTCATCTAACATATCTACATATTTATAAAAAATACATACACACAAACCATCATATACAATATGTCCATGCTGTGCATATAACCGTATGTATGTATGTTACAAGTGCATGTAAACAAGTGGAATTGTTGGCCGTGCTAGTAGAAGTGGTTATAGAAGTGGCAGTGGCAGTGGCGGCTAGCAAAGTAAAGCAAAGCCAACCGAGCCGAGTTAGTCACGATGGGGTATCCTTATGGCTCGCTTGTTGAGCAATCTCCGAAGCAGTGGTGTTAGGTGTGGTGGCATGTAACCGAGTTGCGATAAAGAATTTGTTTGCGCATGCTTTGCTGGTGTTACTACTCGTATTACTCGTACCACTAACATACTACTACTACTACTACTATTTGTAGTCAATTAATAATATGAAAACTAAATATAATTGGCAAAATGAGCAAAATAAAAGGTTAAATAAGTTTGCTTTGACTATGCAGAATTAATGCGATTGATTAAATTATGATATGTAAATATTGTAGCCGCGTGGCTAGCAGTGCGTATTACCATTCGGAAGGCCAGAGTTCGAGTACTGGTCTGACCAGCAACCAAAATTAAAAAAAAAAAAAAAATTTCTGGTTGCTTCACGGCAGAGAATGTCAACACCTCGGATTGTATCTCTGACATGTAGTAAAAAGCTACTCATAAAATTCCAAAACTTTTTAAATGAATAAAAAATTTATAAATAATTTTTTTATAAATTACTTTTTGTTTTAATTACTACTTGTGGTAAAGCTAAAATGTTGTTTGTTAATTTGCTAATATTTTACTTGCATTGAGTGGTTATTTATTTTATGGCTTATTGTCAAAGTGCAGCAATTTGGCCACTGATTTATTGTATAGAAACACGGGCTTAGAAGGCAGTAATCAGTAATTTGTTCATATACAAACTTTTTTTTTTTTTTTGATAAAAAATAAGATTTCGTAAGTTTTTAGTTATAAACAAAATAGTTAGTTTTTAAAGATTTATGAATCGAAAATATCTTATCTTGAGAGAAATAAAAGAAAATTGTTAAAACTTGATTATTGTAAATATAATATATTTTGGCAGAAATCAATTTTAAATTCTTATTATTATGCATTTCATGAAAATGAAATTGTATATTAATTTTGGTCCGAAGTATGTCAGTACCAGAAGTAAAAGAATGAGGCACCACAAAATTTATACGAATCAGATTAAAATGGCGAGCTGAGTGAAATTAGCCATGTCTGCCTGTCTGGCCGTCCATTAGTCTGTTTGAATGCAAACTAGTCTCCCAGTTTTTGAGACATTTGAACGAAACTTAGTATGCAGTTGTATTTTTGTAATCCTTTGTCTATGTGATTCAAAATCACAATGTTGAACAAGTTACTGACTTCAGTGACTTGGGTGTCACAATGCACCCGAAGTTAGATTTTAGAAATGCTAATAAGACTAAAGGAGTCTTAGCTTTCATTACACGGTAGGATAAGGAGTTTAATGACCCATATATTACCAAATTACTCTACTTATACACCTCACTCGTTAGGCCCGTTAGGAGAGTTTTAAACTTATAAATAATCTCTTTATTCTTAACGTTTCTTAATCGCAAAACACTTTATTGCAGATGATGAGCAAGTCTATAGCTGCTCAGTGTAAGAGGCGACCTTTCGCTATCGGTCTCGTATTCAGGATAGTCCGGGCTGTACCTGGTTTCCGGTCACCGGTCTGTTGGATTTTACGTTTATCTATCAGGGCAACGCTGGGTTCGTCGTCGGAAAAAAAATGTATTCATTATTTGTCGGAAGCAGCCGGATTGGTCGTCACCTTCATATAGCTTCCAAACAACTGACTTGTTCAGATATGAGATTTTTGGTCAAAAATACGTTGAAAAAACATTTAAGCGCGTGAAATTCAGTATTCCAAATTCCTTTTTTAAATTAAACACTGGTACTGATTATCATCGAAATCTGACCACTATAACACATAGTTCCCATACAATTGACTTGTTCGAATATGCCATTTTGGATCATAACTACTTCAATAAAACATCAAAGAACATGAAAACAATAGGTATTCTAAATACAAACATATAATGAATTTGACATTGACATCGAAAATCGTCTAAATCGGAACGCTATATCATATAGGCCCCATACAACCGATTTGTTGAGTTATGAGGTTTTGGGTCAAAGATCCGTTAAAAAAGCATATAAATTGAAATAAATATTGAAACTTAAAATCATCCAGATCAAATTATCAATATAAAGACTTCGGCATGACCAAAGACAGTACTTTTTTTCTGATCTGTTTTCTGTTTTCCAGAAAAAAAAAACATTTTATATGTTAATCAAGACAACGTACATAATATCAAGCAAATCGAACCTAGTCACGGGTATATTTCCGGCATATAAGAGAATTTCAAGAAAACCGAAAATCGAAAATCCGAATTGTTTCAAAGAGGTCGGCTCTTGGTTCCTAAAGATGATCATGTTAGCCTAAGCTAAAACTACCTATGCACTAAATTTCGAACCATATTCACGTTTCTAACCGTTTAAACCTTCCATAGGCTTCCACATATATATACGAGTATATATATATATATATATTTAATCTGCAATAAAAAGCATTTAATTTAGAAAAGATTTATAAATAAATTTTATTAAAATGCCCACCTAACATATGTATGTATAAATATATATGTATTTTTAAGCGCTTTAATTTTTTTGCTGAAAAAATCCGGCCAGCACAAATCGCTGAAACATGCATATTAAAGCGTTCTATGGTGCATGCGACTGGCTAATATTTTGTTTAGAACAATATTGTTTTCGCATATATCTACATACATACATACATATGTACCTATTTAAGTCGGTTTGGGATGATTTTTTTTGTTGCAATGCTTGATTTACTGAAAAGAGTTACAAATAATTTGCTAAAATAATTTGAGTACAAATAATTTGAAAAAAATAAAAAATTAAATAAGATAAAAAATTGGCAGACCATTTTTTGAAGTTTATTTTCCAAAAATGAAATTAATTATTAAACTTGACGCAATGATTGGACATGTGATAAATCAAATAGCGGATATTTTACATTATTTAGCATTTATCTACACTGTAGGCAACAAATGCGATGGCTAATACGATATTGGTGGATAATAGGTATAAATCGAATGAAAAGGGTTATCCATTTTGCGGTTTCTAAAATAAAACCTTGAACCTTGACATTATATGTGAAGCTCCGATCCATTTGAGGTAACTTTCGAGCACACGATCTTTCGCGTAGCGACACATCCAAAAAAAGTCTAACGATGATAAATCGGACGATCTTGTTGGAACCACGTATTGTGCAAGCCGAGTTCTTCAATTGCAGGCCATTAAAAGTTGGCTCTAAATTAACATTGACAGTCTCGCTGTTATCATTTTCAAAGAAGTAAGATTCAATCACACGTCCGGACCAAACAGTGCACCAGGCAGTAAGTTTTTTTTTTGGGTGTAATGGCCTCTCTTCAATTATTTGAGGATTCTGAGGCCCGAAAATGCGAAAATTTTGCTGGCCGCTGAAGAAAGTTTTGTTGGAAAAGACGCGGTCCACTGTTTGTTGTTCAAGCACCCAATCTACTTAACTAGCGGTGGATGTAAGGGGTAAGGCTACGAAGTTGGACGATTATGTGCACCATAACCTCTTCTTAAAACAAGAAACGTGACCACGTTCGAATCTCCATTCAAGAATTTCCATCAAAATTTATGTCAAAATGTTTTCCAACAAATAGAGGAAACCTACAATTCATTCTAAGCCACCTCCGAACAGCCGATGGATTTTTATGAGGAATTTTAATTTCATGTCAGAAATAGGTTCGGAGTCGTTGATATTCCTTGCCGAGGGACGATCGCAGTTATAAAAATTAGTTTTCAAATTATATTCCAAAAATTAAGATGTTGATCTAGCGCTCGGCTAATGCAGCCGGCTGAGTTGAATAGGTCTTTGAATAAAAAAAAATTCAAAAATTAATTTCAAAATGTTCGATATTTTTTTCGATAACTTTATCGATATTCTAAAACTTGTGCTGATGGTGCCATCATATGTAGGTAACATATTTCAATATATTTCAAGCATCCTGTTGCCTACATTTAGGCGATGACATTTTTGCAACGCAATCAATATTATATCTGCTGTATTGTATACTGTTCAATATTTTTATTGAGGAAATTGTGTTTCCTCTTTAAATAAAGCAAAACAATTAAAAAAGATAGGAATTACACCTTAAAACACAACATAAACACACCATCCCACCTGCTGTTGGTGCAAACATGCTTTATATTTCAACACACCTGTGGTGATTAAGTACACATATATATGTACATACAGGCACATTTGTCCATTTGTTTGCCGGCGGAAATGTGCGCGCAAACGACTATTTTAAAATGTTTATTTACCGATGATTTTTGTTTTTGTAATATATATGTATATACATATATATACCATACCAAAAAATATATATTAAACACGTACATACTATCTCGTGCACGCTCAATTGCACATGTTTTAGGGGGATTACATATTTACGGCGCTGATTGACAGCTCGTATAACATATATGTACAGATAAACATATAATTGTACTTACATATATGCATTATTATTATACAAATTGTTACTTTTACTAAGTATAGTATTAGAAAATAATATATTTGTGCTTTGATGTGGCAGAAAGTTTATAGATAACCACATTAAACATCAGCGATGCACGCAGCAAAGCAATATCGTAAATTTGACTTGCTGTTAAGTGCACAACAAATATACTTAAATACAATAACGAAATAATTTATGAAGAAAATGGGTAATTTTTTTATTTGCATACATTAAAAATTATTAGTACGTATGTACAAACATATGGCGTATTTACGAGAATATGGTTTAAGCAGGCGTGGACACCATTATTAGGGTTATACATATATATATTACTCTTATTATTATTATTATTAAATACAATTTATTGCAACTTTGTTGTGCTGTGTACACCGGAGAGCATAAAAAATTCAAATTGTACGCACATATATGTATATATTATTTTGCCGAGCTATATACAAGTTGCCTAAATGAAGGAGTTTTCTCGAAGGTATGGAAGTGGCAGCGACTGTTCCCCATTCAGAAGCCTAACAAACCGGCAGGAGAGCCGAGAGCGTATCGGCCACTTTGTATGATGGACACAATGGCCAACATACTGGAGAGGCTGATCTGTACACGCCTGGAACGCCAGCTTGAAAATGAGTCGCCTGGCATATCTGAAAACCAATTTGGCTTCAGGAGATATCGGTCCACCATGACGCAGTAGGAAGCTAAAGGGCATTACGGCGAAGGCCATAGAGGGCAACAGATGGATGTATGGCGTGAAAGAATATTGCGCAGTTGTCACACTTGACGCGAAAAATGCTTTCAACTCGGCATACTGGCCGCATATTATGAGTGTATTGAAGGCAAAAAATACACCTGTGTATCTGTTAAGAATAGTCGGTAGCTATCTGTCTGACAGATTGCTACTGTACGATACCGATACAGGTCCAAAAAGCTATGTGGTAACGGTGGAGTACTACAGGGTTCCGTAATCGGTCCGCTATTATGGAATGTGCTGTACGTTGGGGTGTTACGCCTACCGCTGCCAAAAGAGGTTCAGATAATTGGCTATGCGGACAACATAGCTGTGACGATCGTAGCGAAAGGCTTCGGAGTTTGGCAGGCTTTATAAAAAAACAAAAGCTTTGCATAGACATCTGGCAACCCACGAGCGCAGAAAGGAGAGACATGCGAGCATTGACGAGTGGCAATCGCAATGGGATGCGACAGAAAAAGGAAGAGGGACACATAGGCTAATTAAGAGAGTACCAGCCTGCATTGAGTGGTAACACGGAGAGACAGTCTTTTATCTCACACAGTTTCTGTCAGGTCATGGCTGTTTCAGGGAGTACCTCCACAAATTCGGCCATGATGACGAGACGGAATGTTCCCTCTGCTGTAGTGGAGAAGAAAATGTAGAGCATATATTCTTCTCTTTCTCGAGGTATGCAATAGAGAGAGCTACCTTAGAACAGTTAATAAAGAAAAGAATGACGGCCGACAACATTGTGAGCCACATGTTGCAATCGAGATTGGTATGGCATAAAACGAAGGAGTGGGCTGCGATAGCGCTAAAAAGAGCTGAGGATAAAGGAACGGCAGAGGAGAGGCAGAGGACCGGATGAATAATACTGCAGTGAGTATGTGAAGAGGCATTCTGACCCAGCTTGGACCTGCGAAGTAATGCGTAACGGCGGGCCCTTAGGTCCAAATATAAGATATAGTACACGGAGTTAAGGGTTTAGTACGTAGGCATACTGTATCTTTGGAAGATTCCCTCTTCGGAAAAAAACGAGTATATATATACAATTTATGGCAGTTTTTATGTCGACCATGGCTTGGCAGACAATATGTGAAATAAAAAAATTATTATGAGTGGATGTAACTCTTGAGTGTCATAGCTGTGAAGACATTGCTAATTTCGTCTCTCTTGGAATCAACATTAATGTCAATTATTATGTCAGCCTTGAATCTCTCTAACCAACGGTTACTACTTTGGGCTGGGTAGGCTTTTAAAAAGTGAATTCATCTAACTATGAAGAAAGACCAAACTCCCGTTCCGTCCTACTACAAGGCGTAGAAGCAATATTATGAGTCAGCAGTAAAAGCCTTCGATGGAAAGATTTTGTGAGCGTATTGGTGACGGAGGATATCGTAGATATAGAACGATGAGCTGTGTGAAATCAGCAATATACGACAACATTAATATACTTCAGCGAATAAATAGACAGAGGCACCATTGGATGGGTAATAATGTCGGTATAGATGAAAATACTACGGCAGTACTAGCCGGTAGAAGGACAGAGCGGGAGATAGGCCTTCCACAGATCTTAGTAATTTAACTTTCAAATCTGACTTATCATAGAATATTAAGGGCTTAGCCGATAATCTTCAACTAATCACTACATATACATGCATATATGGTTATTTTAGTGAAGTGTATGCACCTGCTAAATATGATTGCCAACAACCAAGTTTACTAAAGAAATAAGGATCTCATTAAATTGGACTCGGAAAGGTTTTCGATAGAAGTACTTAATGTAATAATACCCAAAAGATGTCCAAGTCTTTAGTAAATGCTACGATAAGCTTAAAAAATTTGAAAACACTCAAGAAAGAACCGAAGATTACCTTAAAATAACAATAAAAAATTATTTGTACATACACACATATAAATATATATATATATATTTATTATCTACATATGTCATGACGCCGATGAGGCAACAACCTGTGGACTTGTTAGCGGCTGTTCGGTTGTATGGCCGCCACAAAACAAAGCCCACGGCGTATGAGTGACATTTTTATTTTACTAGTGTTGTACTCATTTCACAAACATACTCATCTACATTAAATATACCATAAAGACTTTACCAACAATTCTTCACCTTTTTCATAAAACTGTGGCATACGTATTGGTATCAATACATTTCGGGCTGTCACTAAAATAAAAAGATATTTATAAAAATAAAGAAAATATATAAAAATAAAATATAAAAATAAAAAATTAAATGAAGAAAAATAAAATTAAAATAAAATAAAATTAAATAAATAAAAATAAAATGAATTAAAATAAAAGAAAATAAAATAAGGTAAAATAATATAAAATAAAAATTTAAAAAAAATTAATAAAATTAAAAAATAAAATCAAAAAATAAAATAAAATAAAGGAAAATAAAAAATGTAAAATAAAATAATATAAAATAAAATAAAATAATATCAAATAAAAAAATTAAAAAATTAAAAAATATGTAATACTATAAAATTTAATATATATAAAATAAAATAAATTAAAATAAAATAGAATAAAATAAAATAAAATTTAAAAAATTATAATTAAAAAAAAAATAATATTAAAAAAATAAAAAAATAAAAAAATAAAAAATAAAAAAATAAATAAAAAAATAAAATAACTTAATATAAAATAAATAAAAATATAAATAAATTAATAAAAAATAAAATAGTATAAAATAAAATAAAATAAATTAAAATAAAATAATATAAAATAAAATAATATAAAATGAAATAAAATAACTTAAAATAAAATAATATAAACTGAAATAATATAAAATAAAATAAGACAAAGTAAAAATCAATTGAGTATAAAAAAAATTATAAAAAAAATTAAATAAAATAGAATAAAATAAAATCATATAAAGTAAACAAATTAAACGAAATGATAATAAAAATAATATTAAACGAAATTGAATTAAAATAAAAAAATAATAAAAAAATAAAAAAATAAAAAAAATAATAAAATAAAAAACAATAAAATAAATATATTATAAAATAATAAAATAAACTAATTAAAAATATAAAATAAAATAATATAATAAAATTAATTTTAAATTAAATTAAGTTAGTATAAATAAGTAAAATAAAATAAAATAAAATCGTAAGCTTAATTATAAGAAAAAATCTCTTATATAAATGATAAGGGTAAAGACCACACAAAAGAGTTGGTCATCAATCGAAGAAAAAAAAAGTAAACGTCAACAACAATTTATTCTGTTGTCGCATTTAATTTGTTTGTATATTCATTTGTTTGCCTTTAATTCTACAGTGGGCTCTCTTAGATTGTGTACTACTTTGATTTTTCGTAAAAAACACAATTTTTTTAACTAGTTCGTCTTTGCCGCCAGTGTGCATGTATATATCATTTCTAGTCGTCGCGTCTATTTTAGCCCCAAATGCGCTTACTCTCGTTTTCTTTGTGCCATAAATAAATATTTTTAAATATACGTGTATGTGTTGCGGCATTCACCACTTTGTTTGTGACTTTGTGATGTCGCTTGGCGCTATAATGCAGATTGAAGACATCCATCTGACATTCAAAAGCATGTGTTTCAGATTAATCTATATGCAGGCGATGAAGCTGTGGCTGATGCTGCTATTAACCCCCCTGGTGACAACAAATCGTGATAAATTGATAGCTTATAATTATAGGGATTGTGTGACGGACGCAATAGCAGAGTATTTAGCAGTGCGTACTAACATTCAGAAGGACAGGTTTCGAGTCTTGGTCTGACCAAAATATAAAATTATCGATTAATTCAACGAAAAATTATGTTAATTTTCCCAACTTAATTTCAAAATGAACATAAAAGTTTCTCGTAAAAATCCACCATCCACCGTTCGGCGACGGCTTAAAACTTCAAGTCCCTCCATTTGTTGGAAAAACATCCAAATTCACACCATAAATTGGAGCAGGAGCTGGGCCGAAAATTGCTTCAGTGATTACAAAGCGTCAATTATATAATTATATGCACATATGTATATATACGTGAGGGAATTATCAGCAGTGCTTATGTACAGTGTCTTGGATTTGACCAAAAATTAAATATAAAGAATTTAATTTTAAATAAGAAAAAAGAGACTGCAAGTTTGAGGGTAATGAATCACAGCCCCACAGTGAAAGTGGACGTCGATGTTGGCCCTTTTTTCTGGTTCTTAAACTTCAAAAACGGCAGTCTATTAACTTTTGGGAGTCATAAAAATCAAATTTTTAAAAACGTTTAGGCGATTACACCCTGACCGCCAGACAAGAGATTCTAATGTGCCAAACCTCAAAGCGTTAACCTGTATAATGCCGGAATAAATGCTGACAACTTAGAACAGCTTCTCTTCACTGGTGGATATTATAGCAATCTTGACTTAAATACGTGCTGGACAAGCAGATATTCCGATTTTAATGCGAAATAATGAGCCTAATGCTATTTTTGGTGTTGTTGTAGTGTTTATTTACTTATCCAACATTCTTCTAGTTACGATTCGACACCAACGCTGTTCTTGACTTTCTTTATTTGACCTCGGTAATTAATTTGCATGTTGCAATGTAAGAAATCAGGGGATCGGTGTGGTGTAAATCGCGAAAGTTTGATACAATTTTGTACGCTAAGAAAGCCACTGTAGGAGTTGTTTATGCCAAAGAAATGTTGCACTGTAGAAAGCACGCAGTACATACATAAATACATGTAAAGGGTGATTCAAGTAGAGGTACTTTTTTTCATCCATTTCATCCATGGTGTGATTTTTTGGCCGGTGGAATCATCGGTCAGCATATCTTCGAAAATGATGCCGGTGAGAACGTACCCGTCAATGACGACCGTAATCGCGCCATGATAACCGACTATTTGATGCCTGAAATTGAAACTCGTGATCTTCGCAACCTTTGGTTTCAACAAGACGGCGCCACTTCCCATATATCGCATCAATCAATGGATTTGTTGAGAGAACAATTCGGTGAGCAGAAATTTCACGTTTTTTGGCCGGTCGATTGGCCACCAAGATCGTGTGATATCACACCTTTAGACTTTTTCTTGTGGGGATATGTAAAGTCTTAAGTCTATGCGAACAATCCCGTTTCGATTCAGGCCTTGAAGCAAAACATCCCGCTTGTCTTTCGCCAGTTACCGATCGAAATGTTCGAACGAGCCATCGAATATTGGATTCAACTGATGGACCATCTGAGACGTAGCCGTGGACAACATTTGAAAGAAATGATCTTCAAAAAATAAATGCCAAAGAATGTTCTTTCGAATGATAATAAACATTTCCCATTAAATTTGAATTTTCTGTGTTTTTTCTTTAAAAAATTAAGGAACCTCGAAATGGTTCACCCCTTATATATATATGTAACATATTTTAACATCATTTTATTTACTACAACCTGAACTTGAACGTGTTGCAAAGTGTTTTATTTTTATCTTTGGCGCAAAAGCAAAAACAAAAAATGAAATGAACAAGAAGACAGCAAATAAGCAAAAACAACAAAACAAAGCCAACATCCTAACAACAATTTATTGAGTTGGCCCATTAAGTAGGGTTAGCCCTTTGACACACACTCACACACACCTCCCTTCGCTGCATACATTCCCATGTCGTTTGCTCACTGATGCGCAACAGGCGGTTTTCGAATCTATAAGTACATATGTATATACCGTGTGTATGTGAAACTGGTTTGAGTTGTTGCGCATTTTTTAGCAGCTGTTTGCCCATATTTTATCACCAACATATGTTTGCTTTTGTCGGACTCGAGTTACGTGCCGCAGCGCGCTGAATGTGGCTTAAAATCGCAAGCACCTGAAAATCTCTATTGTGATTTTCAATTCACAGATCCATTTAACGGGCAGTCGACAATCAATTTTGCGGTCAATAGAAATTTGCCAAAATAAAATATGAGTTGAAAAGGGTGGGAGGAGTGTGTCACATACATACTCGCATGCTAATCACATACGTATATATGCAAAGTTACTAATCAATTGAAAATGTATACCACTTTAAATAAATGGGTAAATATGTTTTTGTGATTGAGCGATATTAATGGGCATGTATTTCTATTGAAGCATACATACATACATACATACATACGTATTTTGTTTGTTTATTATTATATTTTTCACATTATCATATGGACATATTTGCAATACTGTGACAGCTAATTGGCAATTAAGTCAAAATTTTATAACAGTATTATGTAAATATATTACAGATATACATATGTATTACTGGAATTTTAGAATTTTGCAAATTTTCGTAATATTAAATCATATTTATATTAACATTATGCGCATGTCTATATGTATGCATATGTATATGCATATCGAAACTGCTAATATGTGTTTAGATTCAAATATTCGCACTTAATTTCCGTTTTTTTTTTGTTTGTTTATTTGAATTTTTCATTGAACTTTTCACTGTTTTTGCTCTGATTATTGATTTTTGTTTAGTTCAAATAAATTTTCTTTTTTATTATTTTATAAATATTTATATTAAACACTTGTGTATTAGTAGGTACTTTAGCTGTTTGTTGTTGTTTTGGAGTAGCCAAACCAAACCGTTCAACCATTTCACTCGATTACCCGCAAACGACTGATTCTCGACGGCAGCGCATCTCGATTTGGCTTCAAAGCGTAAAGCCAACAGCCAACAGCCAGCCGCTGCCGTTTTCATTGTTCGTGATTTTATTGTTGTTTTTGTTGTTATTTGTTGCTCTTACTGCGGTTGGCACTGTTCTGAGTTGGCCACGCACTTGGCCATGACATACACATATAATCCATCTACATTGCATATATGCATACACTTTCGTACACACGTTGATAAACGATAATAGTGGGGTTGGTCGTTGCGAGCCTAAATGATAGCGCTGCGAATGTGCACATATGCACATACATATGTACTACATATGCTATATAAATGTGAGTGCGTATATAAAGCGTTAATAAGCTTTAATAAAATATTTGAGAAAACAAATGGGTTCGGCATTACCGGCAAATGGTATAGATGCAATAATTGATATCAACTTAATTGAAACAAGAAAAAAGTGCTCTCTTTGAGGACTTTATACCTCTCATGAACACTCATTTGAAGTTCATTGTATTGCATTTTAGGATTAAATATTAATTCTCATGTCAGAACAAGTCGATTGTATGGAGGCTGTATGATATAGTCTTTCCATTTCGCTTATTTTCAGTACCAATATTTATTCGTTTATACAAAATATCACACTCTTCACGCTTTTTTTACAGGATTTTAACCAAAAAATTCAAATCTAAAAAAAAAACGTTTGTATATATGCTATAGTGGTCCGATTGGGTCAGTTCCGACCAAGTTTGATTTAAATATCTCAAAAACTGAGGGACGAGCTGCGTTCAAGTAGACGGACAGACAGACGGACATGGCTTAAATAACTTAGTTCACCGTTCTGATCCGATTGATACAATTTTTAGCGGGTCTATCACTTCAATTATAAATAAAAAAGGAGTGATCGAATGTATGCGAAACATCCGTGGCTTTGTGGGTGTTGTGAACCGATGAGTCTGCTAGAAGAAGGCCTAGCCGCGGTTATTTCTGCACACCTCGAGGGCATAACTTTTTCCTTGGTAAAATATCTGCAAAGTGTGGCCTTCAGCAGTAGGCCCAATATCAGATGGTGGGGTGAAACTACATAAAGTGTGACTAAACAGATTTGGGCATTAAACGAAGAGAAGAGAGTGTCTACTCCTTCTAAACAAGACCTCTATTAACATAATATTTGGACACTCTATATTGAGGACTCATGGTAGAAAAATAGGCTAGTTCTATAGTACATTGACGAGGAAGAGTAGGTAGCGCATTACCTTCAGTGCGGTATCATACCTCGGTATCGTTTCCTCAGTAATTACCTCGACTTTCTGGCAAAGACTTTCTTTACTACGAAATAGGTTGATCATTTGGGAAGATGAGAAGCCTTTTCACAAGCGCACCATAGGTAACAAGCCGACTAGCAGGTTAGGGGACCAAGAATTTACTCGAGGTAAGGTATACCTATCGTAAGAGGCGACTAAACTCCAATAGTTCCCACGAAAATCGGGTCTTTATACTCTAACGACGAGGATTTGGTCAAGGACTAACACTACCGCAATATTCTAATAAAACCAATTTGGAGAATATTTTTGCGGTTACTAAAACAACAACCATAACAACCCGCAGGCTTAATGGTTCTGTAATCGCAAAACCTCAACAACTATTTATATAACTAAGTCTTAAGTATGAGGGACAAAATTGCACTGTAGGGCCTAGCCAAAGTAACCGCTGATCCTGAAGTATGTTAATGCCGTCGTACATCTCATACAGTTAGAGCACGAGATTCACCATGGCTAGTACACAAAAGTTCATAAATATTTAAAAAAATAAAAAATAAAAAATTCATAAATATTAAAAAAATGTTTCCTCGTAAAATCTTGGTGTCGAGTCACCGGATGTCGTCATCTTCCTCGCCTCTGCATCAAAGAGCAGTGCAATCGCTATACTGTTTACTGTGGAAGAGAGGCTCAGGAACAACATTAGTGAAACGGCTATCCACAATCCGCTACAAAGATGTTTTCTTCAGCTTATCGTTAATTTGTACCCAAGCTCTGATGAAATAAAAGTAGAATGTGATCAAAAATTCGGTTCCTGAGGGCTTATACTTAGCAAGCCGATCATCCTTGTAGGTTTCGTAGTTGAGAGCAAGCTTGCAATTCAGTCTGTTGGATGAAATCGAAGATTCTGAAATGTTCGCTGATACTTATTCACTGAATCTTCCTTATATAAGAGCCAATTTTCGTCTTCTCAAACTGTGATTCTAATATAAATTGATTCATTATTATATAAACAAATTTAAATTTTCGATTAAACCGCTACGTAGCATTGACGCTCTCCGTTATTCCTCTTCATAAAGAACTGAGGTATTTTTGCTTACAAAACACACCAGTGGGTGTTTTGTGGGCATCAAATTGTTCAAACAGCTGTGTTTTGAAATTGTTTGCGAATTTGACGTTTCGGTTATTGTTAACTGTTTACCAGCTGTTTACTGTTTCTTCTATCCCTGAGCAATTTTTATAATTTGTGTGTCCTCCTCTATTTTATAATTTCAACAAATTTCCTTTTTTACTTAAATGACAAATTTTTGTAACTATTCCCGTGGAATACTACAGAAATGATAAAGTGCCTGATTTATGTGATTTTGTTGGTTGTCAGTGAATGTTTCGTGTTGCAAGTAGCTGCAAAATCTCAAAATGCTGCATGGACACAAGAGGAATTGTTGTTGGAGCCGCAATGTTCAAATTTAAAACGACATGACATCGAGTCGCATTTATCCACTAAAACTCCTTATCGTGTAGTAGCCAACTTAGATGATAAACCCATTACATATCCAGGTAAGTGCAGGATGTCCAAAGGTGAATTTTAGAATTTGATTATAAATTTCATTCTCCAAATAGGATGTCAAGCGACTCGTATTTGGTCCGTTATACGTCATGGCACACGAAACCCAAGTAGGGAGCACATAGAGGGAACAAAATTAAGATTAGAACAATTAAAAAAACAAATTCTTACAAACCCTCAAACCAAACTATGCCACGTAGAATTAAAACGGCTACGATCTTGGAGTTTCAATATCAGCAGTGAAGAAGAGAAATATCTTACGGCCGAAGGTGAGAATGAATTGAAAGAATTGGCTGAACGTATGCAGAGCCGTTTTCCAACCCTTTTGGCGGATCAATATGATCCCAACTTGTATTACTTTAAGTACACAAAAACACAGCGCACACTAAAGAGCGCCGAGAGTTTTACTTCTGGACTTTTCGGGAAACATGGCATCGGATCGGTGGAATATCCAGAAGCCTTGCATAAAGATCCGGTTTTAAGGGTGAGTCCATATCTGACTAGTAAACCATGTTTTATATGTATGTATATATGTAAGGACATTTGAATTATCATTTACTTTAATTTACTAATTATTAATAATTAATTTATTAATTTATTTTAAATCAAAACTTAAACTTTTAATATTAAAACGGAAAGTTGCCTTGAATGTTTAAAAATAGAATTTTATTGAAAACTGTTATAAATGTGTATAACAGATTTCGCTAGAATTTGTAATTTAATAAAACTTAGGCCTTGGCAACAATGCTCAGGTGCATATTGACGAATATCGCACAAAAGGCACACAAAAAGACGCGAAGTTCAAGTTGAAGCAGAACAATCAATAAAGACCGATGTAAACGTCAAAGTCGTGAACAACTCGAAAGAATGCTGCGTATTTTTCTGCCGAACGTGGTTTTCAATTAAGTGTAAAATTTAGTAGTAATTGAATGTAAAAAACGCATTAAATTAGTTGAGTGTTAATAAAATGCGCAAAAAGTGAAATGAGATAAAACAAAGTTAACAAAAAGTGCACATAGTTTTCAATAGTTTCGATATAACGAAGGAGCTAATTTATGTATTGAGCAGTTACGGGCCGCAGTCTGTCTTACAGGCTAAGAACCTTCCAAAAGGCGGCGTAGAAGGAATCAGTTTTATATACCAAGCAAACCGGTGTACGAGTGACGCAGCTATAATTTAAAATAGTGAAGCCATCAAAAAAGAGGAAATATATAGTATATATATAAATGAAATAGGGACAATTCTCACTTACACACACCTTTCACAAGTAAAGTCGGTCAGGGTCATTAATAATCGACCTTTTGGCAGGCTGTCATTGGTGTCTTGAAATATAGAAAAAGGTGCGCAGTTCAGGTATATTTCACATAAATGGATAGTAGTCGTAATTATGGACGTCTTGCTGCCTCTTTCGTTATTGGCAGTGGTACTAGTGGTGGCTGTGGTGGGGGCGTCGGCCCAAACAGTCGGAAGACCTCGATGTCTGACAGTCAGCAAATGTTACCGTTACTTCAACAGTTGACAAATGGTTCCTTTGGTGTTATAGTGCCTGACAAGCATTGCCCACTTTGCTTCCAAGCCAAACGTCATCAAGAAAGAATAGAGGGAATAAAATGCAAGCCGGTTGCTTGGCGCATAAGAGAGCGCATGAGAACTGCAAGTGTGGTGTTAGTGCTATGCCTTAACATAGGCGTTGATCCACCAGACGTAGTAAAAATACAGCCATGTGCCAGATTGGAATGCTGGGTGGACCCTTCTTCGGTGTCAGCACCGAAAGCGATGGAATTGATAGGCAATAATTTGCAAATACAATATGAGCGCTGGCAACCTCGTGCACGTTATAAGAAATGCCACGACCCTACGGCTGAAGATGTAAAGAAGCTATGCACTTCCTTGCGGCGCAACGCAAAGGGTGAACGTATACTCTTCCATTATAATGGACACGGCGTACCAAAGCCAACAGCGAATGGCGAAATTTGGGTTTTTAATAAGACATTTACACAATACATACCTTTGAGCATATTCGAATTGCAAAGTTGGATGGGTGCACCCTCTATTTACGTATACGATTGTTCGAATGCTGGTATAATCATAAATTCCTTCCAGCAATTCGCCGAACAACACGAAAAAGAGTTGGAGAAATCTAGTCAACGCGTCGGCGCTGGCCAGCCGCAATCCCTGTTGACTCCACTAGTGAGCTATAAAAATTGTATACATTTGGCAGCTTGCTCTGTCAATGAGATATTACCAATGAATGCCAATCTTCCTGCGGATCTTTTCACTTCTTGTCTAACCACGCCCATCATAATTGCTCTCAAGTGGTACACCATGCAAGAAAAATTCGAATTGGTACCGCTTATACAAAGCGATCAAGTTGATAAAATACCCGGAAAGGTGAATGACCGTCGCACAATGATGGGCGAGCTGAATTGGATTTTTACTGCTATCACTGATACAATTGCATGGAACACTTTGCCGCGCGATCTTTTTCAGCGCTTATTCCGTCAAGATTTACTTGTCGCCAGTTTATTCCGCAACTTTTTACTTGCGGAACGCATTTTACGCTCAAACGATTGCACGCCAGTATCGCATCCAGCATTGCCGCCCTGTTTCCGACACCATATGTGGTCTGCTTGGGATTTAGTTGTTGATTATGCCTTGCAACAATTGCCAGAGATATTAGAGAAAGGCGCACCATATCGCCAGCTACCATTTTTCGAACAACAATTAACAGCCTTCCAAGTTTGGCTAGATCGTGAATCCGAATCACGTTCACCGCCCGAGCAGTTGCCCATAGTTTTACAAGTGCTGCTGTCACAGGTGCATCGCCTGCGTGCTTTGGAGTTATTAGCACGTTTCCTCGATCTCGGTCCGTGGGCGGTAAATTTAGCGCTAGGTGTGGGCATTTTCCCCTACGTACTTAAACTATTACAAAGCTCAGCTAAAGAATTGCGCCCTGTGCTGGTCTTCATATGGGCCAAAATACTTGCAGTGGATCCTAATTGTCAGGTGGATTTAGTAAAAGAGCATAAATACTTCCTATCCGTATTGCAAGATCCAACAGTATCCAAAGAACATCGCACGCTCTCCGCCTTTGTTCTGGCTTGCATTGTGAACGATTTTCTCTTGGGCAAAACCAGTGCTCTACAGGGTTCTTTGGTGTCCATATGTTTGGAACAATTGAACGACGAAAGCTGGCTACTACGCCAATGGTTAGCAATATGCTTAGGTAAGATAAAAAGATGAATTCGCTTATATTTTTCTTAACTTCCTTGCATTGATGCTTTTAGGTATGCTTTGGCAAAACTTTGAAAAGGCACGTTGGTCTGGTGTACGAGATTTGGCGCATGAAAAGCTCTATCCTCTACTTAAGGATCCCATACCAGAAGTGCGTGCTGCTGCCGTCTATGCTTTGGGTACATTTATTAGTTCCGTAACGGATCGCGAGGAGCATGCAAATAATATCGATCGCATAATCGCCATTACCCTCTTAGACACTGTAGGAGAAGATATGTCGCCTTTGGTGCGCTTAGAATTAGCAGCGGCGTTGCAGTGGATGGTTTTGCTGTTCGAGTCGCAGTTCGTCACAGTTTACATGCAAGAGCAAATGAACAGCTCTAATCCCGCTTTGACGATAGGCGCAACGTCCGTAAGTGGCAGTGAGCGTAGCGCCAGCATCAGTCATGGTATGCCCACTGCACCTAGTCCAACGATCGTGCACCACTCGACACATAGCTTGGAACGTCATGTCTCCATGAGACGTGGCGCCAGTTCCAGTTCAATTTCCAATATGGTTTCCAGCGCTATACCATTTCAGTCGATATTTTTACGTTTATGGCAAGGTATTTACAACCTGGGTCATGATCCCTTTCCAGAGGTGGCGGAAACCGCGCAAAAGATTATCTCTTATGTACGCGACAAGTCGGTCGATTTGATAACCGCCAAAGAGGCTACCAGCGATAAGTGCAATTCAAGTGTAAGTCTGCCACCAAGTCCGTCGACTCGTGGCAACTTTTTGAGTGGAGAGTCACCACCGGTGGGTGGGGGTGTTGGTGGTGTGACGGGACACCAAAATGTTAACAACTGGGCTAATAAACTACGCAATAGTAAGCTCCTACCTGCCAATGTAATGAACAGCAGCGACCATCAAAGCATTTTACAACGTAAAATGCGCACTACTTCGATGGGGGACGAAACCGATAGTTGTGGACCTATAAACGGCAGTCGCAGTACCGGCGTACTGGGTGTTGGTCATGTAGTAAGTGGTGTCGGCAATTTGACCATGAATCCCGCCGGCGGTGGAGGTGGTGGTGAGGGTTCGCGTTCAACACACAGTAGTACAAGCGAAAATAATTACGAGCCGAAATTCGCTCTTAAACCCATACTACAAACTGAGTTCATATCATGGGCCATTTCGTACTTTATGCGACCCGGTAAAAATCGTTATGCCTCCGCTGAAGGAACGGAGGGACAACAAGTCTTTCCCGCAGACACAAATTCGCTCGAGCTACGTTCTCGACACTTCCGTTTTCATCGCAATGAACTGATACGTCGTCAGTCGAAGGAGCAACACATGCGTGGCAGTCGAATCGATACACAGATATGCATGCAGAAGACCCAACACACGCCTGCCATTGTCAAATTGCTATCATATGAACCGCAACTTGCCGTCGCCTACAAAGAGAAGGTGCTAGTCTACGATTGGATGCGAAACTCGGTGCGGTCTTATGTGCCACAGGCGGGCAGCAATGCAGCAACACGCAATCACGTTGGCGAGTCTAGTGGTGCATCGTCGTCGCCATCAGCACACATGCAGCAGCATCAGCAACATTATTTACAGCAACAACAACAGAGTTTAACAGCACGCGTTAGTGCCATAGAATTTTTAAACGCACACGACATTGGTTTGATATTAGCCGGCCACGAGGACGGTGTAGTGCGCGTCTGGCAACCTGGCACCGACGATCAGCCAGAATCGCGACTCATCACCGCATTCGAAGGCATTCCTGCAATGAATGCCGCTTACAATAGTTCCTACGGCAGTATCGGCGGCGGCGCAGGCAGTGGAAGTAGTTCCGGCTCGGGCTCATCCTCGTTAAAGCATCGTCGTGATTTGTTGCGCACAGGTATAGTCACCGCCTGGCAGCAATGTCGCCAACACTTGGTGGTGGGTGGTGGAAATTCGCGTTACTTACGAATTTGGGATGTAGAACGTGAGCTTAAACACTGCGACATACCGATTGGCAGTGAAACGAGTGTACGCGTGTTAGCGCCGTTCTCATACAATATGAACAGTAGCATTGTTGTGGCGGGCTGTGCGGATGGCAGTGTGCGTCTGTTTGATAAACGCCAATCGCCACAAGAATCGCGTATCTGTGTCTTTCGTGAACATGCTGGTGCCATATTATCTGCTTGCATGAAGGAGAACCAACCGTTGCTAGTAACCGGCTGTGCCAAGGGACGTGTGCGAGTCTTCGATTTGCGTCAGGCAGCTGCTGTGCAGAGTTGGGAAGCAGGTAACGATGTGGCTGTGATCGCTAGTCATCCCTCAGCAGATATGATAGCCTGTGGCAGTGCACAGGGAATTGCGCTGCATCAAGAAAACGGACGTGCGTTGAACATACTGCGCGGCAACGAGGGCTTTATGGGCACGAAGATAGGCTATCCGACCTGCTTGTCGTTCCACTCGCATAAAGCCGCTTTAGCGGTGGGTTGCGTCGATAACACAGTCGTCGTTTACGAACCTGCAGCAGGTAGGTATATAAAAAAAATAAAAATAAAAATTGCGAAAAATAAATGTGAGGGGTTTTACTTTTCGTACATACGTATGTATATATGTATTATTTTTCATTCGAGTTAAGTGAACCTAACCTGGTGTAAATATATTATTTTTTATTTTTTTCGTCACGCATACAATTTTAGTGTAATTATGAATTTTTACATTTTCTTTGTAATCAAGTGATCAAATCCGTTCTCTGATTTTTTATTTTCTTGCAGTTTTATAAGCTTTGTAAAAAATGGCAAATTGACGTTGACGATAATCCAAAGACATTTGACAATTCCGAACGTTTTCTGCAAGAACCAGAAATTATTGAAGCCGTTAACCATATTCGTAGTAGAACACAAGTCCAAAACATAACCGCCGAAGATGCGAAGCTCATTTATACAATTTGCGGTTTTGAGACAGCTTGGTATCGCCATCAAGATCCTTCGGTGTGGTGTAGTCTCTTCAATCCGGATGCTATTAAAGCTTTTGAATTTTTCGAAGATCTAGAATACTTTTGGAATGACGGTTATGGTTATGAACTTACACATCGGATGGCCTGTGCAGCTATGAAAGATATGTTCGAATATATTGAGTAAGTAGAAATACTTGAAATGGAGAAGAATGGTGCAGGTGGTTGTGTCAAAAGAAAAATGTCTCTTTAGAAATGTTTGATTCAGTAAATTAGATCTCGAACGCGCCACTGCGTAACTGTGATGAATCTTGTCAATTTTTTTTTTGGTTCGAAAAATATAAAATAATAATATTTAAAAAATATATTTTTTACCAGTCCAAATTCGAACAAGCCAAATGCCACCTTTTATTTCACACATTCTGGCACACTACTAAAAGTTTTGGCTCATCTTGGCCTCTACAAAGACGACCAGCCTTTGACATATCGAGATTTTGGACGCGAACGTGCCTGGCGGACTAGCGTCATCGACGCATTCGCAACGAATTTAGCTTTTGTGCTATATGAGTAAGTTGCACAAAATACTGAATTAAATTAAATTTTAAATAATTTATGAATTCCTCAATCTGCCACAGGTGTAACAATGAAAATGGCCCAATGGTCTTAACACTGCATCAGGAGCGTCCCATTCACTTACCTGGCTGTCCACAAGATCAAGATCTTTGCAGTTTGAAAACATTAAAAAAACAATATAACCGTTATGTGACAAGTTGCGATTTAGAAGAGCTTTGCCATATACATCAGCAGCATGATGAAAATTGAATATAACACTAAACTCGAAAAAAATGAGAGTCGACGATAATCTAAATTACGTAAAATTCGAACTACTTACCCCTTAAAACTAGAATCTAAAAGTAATTAAATTAAGCTATTTTCTTGTGTTGCTTCGCCGCTACGAAATGTGATTTAACTGTAATTGTTTATTATTGTACTAGCAAAATGTCAAATGTCTAGGATTGAAAAAAAAAAAGAAATTGCAAAAAAAAGAAGAGAAACCAAACAAACAAAAAACAGCAATGTAGCTGTTCTACCCACACACACACATCCATACATGCATAAACACGTCTAAAATGGATAAGATAATTAAAAATGCATATATAAACAAACAAAAAAGTTTACAAACATATTTATACATAGTTAACGATTAGAAAAAAAACAACAGAAAAAAAGAAATACGAAAATATGTAACAAACAAGTTAGTAAACACTTATTGCATAGGCATATACATACATATTCGTACATACACATATGTAAATATACACGACGGCTAACGTACATTTACATACGTACATTTATGTAGTGCGCTTAAGTTATATATTGATGATTATCTTTTTAGAAAACAAAAAAATCAAAACAAAAAACGAAAAAAAATAAGCAACAATAACAACAGCTTTATTGTGGCTTTATGTTTAGTTTACTACAAGAAAGATCTATAACAGAATTTCCACTTCAATAAAGTGCACACACTTTTAATGGACACACTTCTTGAGTGCAGCAAAATTGCGCTTAATGTGACTCATGATTTTTTTTTTTTTTTTTTTTTTTTTTTGGTAAAATACTACATCTTATGTAAATTTGTTGTATATACAATTATATTGTTCCTTAAAGTTAAATACTTATACTTTAGCCAGTTTAAAAGAAGTGGTCGCTTAGAAACGTGCAATTTAAATATTTGCAATTTTTTCCATAATTGAGATAAAGCCGAAAAAATAATAAACCTAAAGGAAATTAACTTTACAAGTGAATGGGCTCATTTATTACACATAAAAATTGAAAATATTTAGAAAATTCAATTTGCAAAAAGATATACAAAAATTTTACACAAAATAAAATTTATAACTAATATTGGTATAAACATATATGAAAACAATGTTGGTATATGTATGCATTTGTGTACCATAAATAAAAACAATATGAAATAAAATAATTTCAGAAAGCAGTGTATACATAAAACTTATGCAAGTAAAAGTAATAGAGTTAGAAAGAGTTTACAAACTAAGAAAGAAAAATGAAAAATTATAATAAAAAAATACAAATAACCTAAAAAAATATCAAAATTAAGGGGAAAAGTTGCAAACATCAAATACACAATTTTACATAAATTGCCTATGTGAACTTCGATTGCATATTAGTTAAATTTTTTATTTTGGCATGCGAGTGCGCTCCACATGCGAAGACCATTTTTTTTATCAACCTGAAAATTCGAACAAAATCTTTATTTACAACAAATACTTGCAATAAATACATATATACACATATATCTAAATATATATATATAGACAGAGTAACACATTTACCTCTGTGCAATTGTTTCACATAAGTGTTTCTAAGCAATTATTGTTTCGTTTTGTTTGTTTTTTTCTTCTTGTTTTTGCGAACAAAGTATACATTTTTCATTATATCACAAGTTTTGTTTTCCCAACTTACCGCCTACAACAATAAATAAAGTGTTCATTAAAAAACCTGTAATGATTTGATTTAACTACATATAAAATGCGCCTTTTATTGATTCATAAAACACCATATACATACAAACGATTGATATATGTAGTGCAAAATATATATATTATTCATTAAAATGCGGTAATCATAATGCAATGTATAAATTACTTAATTAATTTTTTGCGAAAAAATATATATTAAGTAAAATAATATTGAAAATAAAAGGAAAAAAAAATTGTTTTAATTGCCGATGCTTACAGGTTACCAAAAGGAAGTTATTTTTTTGATGTTTTATTTATTTTTTTTAAATATTTTTTTTACATTTATTTGCAGAAAATATTATTATTGTTATTATTATTATATATATAATGATATTTTTATTTTATGGCTTTTAAATTATTGGAAGAATTTAAAAATTCGCTTTAATTGTATTACAAAGACATTTAAAAAAATGTTTTTTTTTTGTCAAAATAATATTTTTTTTTGTAAATTTAAATCCGCCATTCTTTATTTGTACATATGATTGTATATATGTATATATTGAGTTTGAAATTGTTTTAGATTCATTTTGTTATTCCTTCTTCTATGATTGCATAACTTTTATTCTCATGCATATACACACGCGCACATAATTATCTAGTATCCTTGTGGTAGGTTAGTCATTCTTCCATTGTACGCTTATTTGTTTTTTTCTTACCTTCAATTTCGTTAAGAGTTCTTAACCATTTCCTTTATCAGCTGCCATTTCTAGTTGCCTTTTCAGTTTCCACCTTTTCTTCACTCAATGTTATTTTGTATTTTCTAATTGTAATTTTTTTATTTTTTTGCCACAAACATCTCGCACGTGTTGCACGCTCTTTCTTTTTTTGGTGCGTTCTACTGCGCAGACGCTCCATTAGAGAGCTGTCAACATTTTTTGCATTCCAAGTGATGAGCAGCCGAAAATCTCTTTTGTGAACATTCAGTAGTTATTTAGTTGTGACCACGAAATGTTGTAATTTTCGTTAGAAAATCATAAAATAAAATTTATTAAACATATACATACACATACATATATGGCAATAAATACTTATTATGCACAATCTCATAGGCAAATGAGGCACTAAGTGCTGCTGAAATTGCTGTAGAAAAAAAAATGTTCTTAATTAAAGTGTGCTTTTAGGCGTGTAAAATGATAGCCAATGCAAGGGTACAAAGTTTTTATGTGCATTGTGCATTTATTATGCTTTGCGAAACACTTTTTTGAGACTTTTCTTAGAATATGGTAGTAGTAGTATTGTATGAAGAGAGTTGCAAAATTTACACTGTTTTGGAAATAACCCCGAACTAAAGCCAATACAGTGTGTGTATAAGTTGAAAAATGACAACATTTATATACAAAAATGTATTTACATAAATATATCGTATACATTACAACAACAACAACAACAACAACTACATTATCATCACTTGACCATATGTCAGTGTGCATGTGTTGGGCGTACATTTTTGTTTGAAGGAGTTGACCCCCTCCCCCCCCCCCAATGGTGATGGTGGCTGCGACGGAGCAGACAAAGCAAGCAACAGTGGCAGGCGGTGTAGAAGCCAATGACTGAGTGACTCAATAGTTACCCGGATGTTTGCATAAGAGGCTATAGTATATATATGTATAAAGATATATTAAATTAAGTGTTACCAGCCATTTAATCCTTATCAAGAACACAGACTAAATGGAAAGGATCATGACCCAGTTTCAATAAGCATAAAGGAAAAGGCGAGTGAATAAAATAAAAATAAAAAATTAAATAAACAACAACAAAAAAACGACACCCGCATATCGAACAGTAAGTAATGTATAGAGAAATATTTTAATATGCTACATACGGCAAAGAAAAGGCGATAGTAAACAGTACGACGCTAAGCCGAGCTGTTAAGAGCGCAGCAAAATAGTAATGTAGTTTGAGCTTGGCGTTGATAGAGTTAACACTTGTTATTGAACACCCACCAAATGCCAAATAAGTTAAATAAATAAAAAAAACAAATAAAATAAAATATTATTATATTTTAAGTTAATAAATAAAAATAAATAAATAAAAATTAATACATAAATTTTAATTGATGAAAAATAAAAAAGTAATAAAAATAAGGCAAATACTAATAAATAATACTGAAAAATACCAAGGAAATACAAAAAAGTAATAAGAATTAATAAAAGAAAATAATATAAATAAAGAAAATAACACTAAAAAAAAAACTAAAAATAATAAAACTACTAAAAAAATAAGAAAAAATTAGAAGAATTAAAAAAATTAATAATTTCAAAATAATAATAATAAAAAAAAATTTAAAAAATATAAAACTACTAAAAACCAAAAAAAAAAATATCAAAAATACTAAAAAATAATAAAAAAATAGTAAAAATTATAAAAAAATACTAAAAATTAATAAATAAATAAATACTAAAATTAATAAAAAATAAATAACATTCAAAAGGTATAAACCAAACTAAAAAGTGTTTAAAATTGCAAAAAGTGATAAAACTTAAATCTATAAAAAAAAAACAAAGAAACAATCAGTAAATGCAGCTTTATTAAACTATATCGAAAATACTTAAAAATCATAACTTACACTAAATGTACTAAAAAAAATTTGCAACAATTAAATAAAAACAAAAACAAACTAAAAGTACAAAGAAAATCATACAAAACAACTTGCAACACTACATACATATAACCATTAGCAGCCACCAATAAGGAAGTGTTAACTAATTAACCACAACACACAAAGCGAATCCTTTGATAATATAGAGCGAGTCAGCGAGGAAGGAAGCCAATGCAATGCCTGCAACATAATTGACAATTTGGAAACCGTATTAATGCAGCTAATTACACCGAAAATCTGACCGCAATTAAAACGCAGCCAAGTAACTAACTATTGCAACAACAAAAATAGTGAAAGTGACCCGCGCACAATTCAACACTTCATCACACTTGCGAAAACCACAGACCAAACTAAATTTGTTGCTCCTTCGTATAAGTACGTTTGCCGGTCACATTGCTCGCCTGATTTATTTCGCTTAGACGCATACTCACTCGTACATACATATATACGAGTATAAGTATATACATACGTACATATACGAATACGAACAATAATAGCTTCCAATTATGCTGCCTTGGTGGTGTTATTTGTTAATTACTCTGCTGGTACTTTACGCCTTCTTCGAACTTCATTACTTCCTGCGTATGTGCCTTTGTGTGATTTTAGCACGTTTCATTAAGGGAAAATGTCACATTTTGGAAACGACCACTATGGGCGGTAAGTACAGCGGATTTTCAACGATTATTTTTCAATTAATCGCAATTTGAGGCTAAAAAAAAGTTTGCCATAATTTTCTTTATAAAGGGTGTTTTTTTAGACATGTGGTTTTCAAGAAGAAATAAAACGCATATAATTTAATTTTATGGCAAAGAATAACTAAAGATAAGTTTTTGCCATTATATTTTTGAAAAATGATTTCGGGCAAGTGAACGCCGCTGCTGGCTCGAATGAATTCCAGCCGAAATTTTCCACCACTTTTTGCAGCAATTTTGGACGTATGCCAGCAATAAAGTGCCGAATATAATTCAGTCTGTTCACTATAAAAAGACAAAACTGAGTTAGTTGCTGTCAATAAGACCTACTTCGGAAAAAGTATTGCTTCATTGAAAGCAACACGTCTAAAAAAAACACCCTTTATATACATATCTGATCTGCTTGTGAAGGGATCCCGACATTCTTTGTTTATAATTTCAGCAATTATGGCTAGATATAATGTTATAAATAATTTTATTTGATAGTAAGAACGAAATTATTGGTAACCAGCATACTAATCACGACCTTTATCAAGGTCTTGATAGAGTTTAGCTTCCACCCCAATTTATTTTATTTTTTTTCAACAGTTTAAAGGTGTCAAATTGCACGATCTCGGTGGCCAATTAACATTGCCAAGACGAGAGATTACGCGGCTGAACTGACAGTGACAGTGTCGTCGTTTTCGTTTTCAAAGAAGTAATGTCCAAGCACACCTCCGGACCAAAGAACACACCAGACAATACGTTTTTTTGGGTGTGATGGTCTCTATAAATTATTATTAAGTATTCTCGGTGCCTCAAATGCGACAATTTCGCTTATTTACGTATCCACTGAGCGACGAGGTAGCCGAAGAAAATTTTTGGCTTCAATTGTTGTGTGGATGCAGGTGTAAGCACAAGTAAAAAATAGGCCATAATGTGCCGTAAGAAAGTCCCAACTCTTGAGAACGTCGAGAAATAGACACATTCGGGCGTTCGGCTACACTTTCACTTACAGCACCGATATTTGAGGTGGAACGAGCAAAACGGTGATGCACAGGCCGTACAACATCTGTAACCGATCCAGTCCCTTAAAATTTCTGTAAAATTTTACGAATTGCTCGCGCGATTGTTATGCGATTAATTTTCATAAATGCCCGACTTTTAAAACTAAAACAAAACATGTTTGGTTTGATAGTTAATTTTGACAGATGTCAAAATACAGCCCTGAACTTTCAAAACCACTAAATGGATAACACTTTATTAACTAAAAAGATATAAAAATAATAACATGATCGTATATTAACTTCCGGTTTCGACTTTACCCCATAAAAATTAGAAAAAATTATAATAATTTAAAAAGTGTCTTTCAGTGAGCATCACAAATATTTGGACATATACCTAAAGAAATAGAGTTTAAATAGATAATTAGTGCCTGATAGAAGCTTAAAAATCAATACTAATGAACGCATCAAGAAATTTCTTTCCAGAGTATAGAAATTAAAAAGAAGAAGATCTCTCGATTAGGCAAGAGTTTTTATATTTTTCTCTTTTAAAAAGCTGTAAAAATAAATGACAAGAATTTTCATTCAAAAATTAAAATGAGAGCGTTACTATACGCTGAAGTTAATGCATCATCCCTCCTTTCCTACCTCTCTGGCGAATTTTTTTTCAACTATCAATGGAACCAATATTTCAAGCTTTACCATTTCTAATAGAAAAATAATTATCAAAATTGTAGTTTTCTGTAAAAAGCTATGCCTGATCATACCTAAAAAAACATATACTTTTATATACTCGACGTATTGATAATCTTAATTTTCATCGGTTAAAAAAATTCTAACTAAGTACAAAGGTAGTAAATCTTAATTGTAAGAACTGAAAAGAGGAGGCAAATGTCATTCAGTCTTCAAGTCGTCTATGGCATGTGTTGTTGTACTCGTATATGTAGTTCTATAAAAAACGAAGGTTCTTCTGTAGTTTGGTTGCCACATGCGATTAACACGTGTCTTTGTGTTTACATAAGTATTGCACGACTGTTTACCTGAAATACCGTTATTTACGTATGTCAACATTTAGCGATTCGGAAGACCCTAACAGAAATTTGAATATTGATTATATTTTTTACCGAAATTTCGTTACTTCAATCTCTATCGACGACTGGGATTAAGCAGGGTTGGTTCCCTGTGGAGAGCGGCATTTTTTTTTAGTCTCATCGTGAGAAAATTATTTTAAATTTTATTAATTTTTATGCTCAAAAATTTTTTTTCTTTTGGTTATGTTCCTTGTGGTGTGTTAAAATTTTCTTTTCTTGTTTTTGCATTTTAAAATCCACCATCGAGATCCATCACTTTTTCAAAGGAAATAGTGAGAATTACATTTGTTATTTGTTTTCCTTGCATTCTTTTGCTTCCGCCTTTTTTTTGCATATTTACTCGTATTTCATAAGTGTAAGCCACCGTCATCCACATTGTTGCCACAAACAGCTATTGTTGCAGTTGTAAATGGCAAATAGCGCCCAGCATGAGTCAGTAAACAGAATACCATTTTTATTTGCATACCCATAGATGATTAGCTCAGTCAAGTTCAAGGTGACACTGGGAAAGTAATGTAGATTTATGAAATTGAAGTACGGAAAATAATTGTTATTATTGGCACCAAATGTGCTACTTAAGTGCTATCGTCCTCACATATGCATGTTTGTATTAAGTGAAAGACGTTACTTTTTCAGATTTTCGCGCTACCATGCATCGTTTTCTTGATTGGTTTTGTTTGAAATACAGTTTCTTTCCATTTTATAACAATAATTAAAAGATACTATGTCTGTGGGTGCCAATGCGTATAAGTAACAATTGCTTGCTTTCAAGGCGAGATGTTGCTGAATAGTTTTTCAATTAACTGAAAAGGGTGAAATGAAATTGTTGATAGATTAGTTTTTGATCAGTAGATGAGTGATAATAAAGTTTTTATTGAAACAGAGCCGTTAGTGACAACAAATATTATTGCAATAATGATTAATTTTGTAATTAATTAAATCATCTTTTTATTTCGCAAATGCTCGTACAGTTAATCATTTTGCCTTTAAACATTGAAAAAATATGCTGATAATAAAAAGTTTTATTTCTTTTTTACTTCATTGTCTAGGCATCTGTCTCACAAACGATATCGATTGGTTGCTGTATCACATGAACAACGCACGTTATTTACGTGAGCTGGACTTTGCCAGAGCTGATTTTTACGAGCGCACAGATTTGTATCGCACCATAAAAGCCAAAGGCGGTTCTGTTGTGCAAGGTGCGGCCACTATACGGTATCGGCGGTTTATAAGACCATACCATCGTTTCCAAATACAGTCTCGGGTGAGTGTGATGCTCGTATTGGCATACAATATAACGTTAAGTTATATATTTTATTTTGCTTTATTTTGTTTTATTTTATTTAATTCAATTTTTTAATTTGATTTTCTTTTTATTTTATTTTTCTTCTTACTTTTTGTTTTAATATACTTTATTTTATGATGTTTTATTTTATTTATTTTTTTAATTTTATTTTATTTGCTTTTTTAATTTTTTTTATTTTTTTGTCTTTTATTTTAATTTAATTTTTAAATTTTTTTTAATCACTTTATTTAATTTTTTTATTTTATTTTATTTCACTTTCTTTTATGTCGTTTTATTTTATTTTATTTTATTTTATTTTATTTACTTTATTTTATTTTATTTTATTTTATTTTATTTTATTTATTTTATTATTATATTATATATATATATTTTATTTGTATTTTAATTTTATATATTATATTTTATTTTATTTTAATTTATATTTTAATTTTAATTTTTTTATTTTAATTTATTTTTTAATTTTATCTATTTTATCTTATTTATTTTTATTTTATTTTATTTTATTAAATTTTATTTTATATTATATTATTTTATTTTATTTTATTTTATTTTTTCTTATTTTATTTTACTTTATTTATTTTATTTTAATTAATTTTATATATTTATTTTATTTTATTTTATTTTATTTTATTTTATTTTATTTTATTTTATTTATTTTATTTACTTTATTTTATGATTTTATTTTATTTATTTTATTTTTTTATATTTTATTTTATTTTATTTTTAATTTTATATATTATATTTTATTTTATTTTAATTTATATTTTAATTTTATTTTTTTATTTTAATTTATTTTTTAATTTTATCTATTTTATCTTATTTATTTATTTTTATTTTATTTTATTTTATTAAATTTTATTTTATATTATATTATTTTATTTTATTTTATTTTATTTTTTCTTATTTTATTTTACTTTATTTATTTTATTTTAATTCATTTTATATATTTAATTTTATTTTATTTTATTTTATTTTATTTTATTTTATTTTATTTTATTTTTTTATTTCATTTTATTTTATTTTATTTTTTAATTTTATTTATTTTATTTTATTTTATTTAATATTATATTATGTTATTTTTTTATATATTTTTTTAAATTTAATTTATTTTATTTTATTTATTTTATATTATATTATGTTATTTTATATTATTTTATTTTATTTCATTTTATTTTTAATTTGATTTACTTTATTTTATTTTATTTAATATTATATTATGTTATTTTATTTTATATTATTTTATTTTATTTTATATTATATTATTTTATTTTATTTTATTTTGCTTTATTTATTTTATTTTATTTTATTTTTTTATTTCATTTTATTTTGTTTTATTTTTTTATTTTTTTTATTTTATTTTATTTTATTTAATATTATATTATGTTATTTTTTGTATTTTTTTTAAATTTAATTTATTTTCTTTTCTTTTATTTAATATTATATTATGTTATTTTATTTATTTTTTTATATTTTTTTTTATTTTTTATTTGATTTGCTTTATTGTATTTAATTTAATATTAAATGATTTCATTTTATTTTATTTTTTTTATTTTATTATTTCTTATTTTATTTTATTTTATTTTGCTTTATTTATTTTATTTTATTTTATTTTATTATTAATTTATTTTGTTTAAGTTAATTTAATTTTATTTTGCTTTAATTTATTTAATTTTTATTTTTTTTATAATTCGTTTTATGTTATTTTATTTTATTTTATTAATTTTATTTTATTTTTTTAATTTTGTTTTATTTTCTTTTACTATATTTTATTTTATTTTAAAAAAAATTTTTTTATATATTTATTTTTCATTTTATATTTTTTTTGTTATTTTTAATTTTTAATTTTTTTTTTATTTTGTTTGATTTTACTTTTTATTTTTATTTATTTTATTTTTTTTTTAATTTTAATTTAATTTATTTGATTTCATTGATTTAATTTTTCTATTTATTTTATTTATCTTATTTTGTATTAATTTGTATTTAATTTTGCATTTAATTTTCAAAATCTTTGTTTCCAGATCATCTATTGGGACGATCAATCCGTTTATATGGAACACCGCTTCTTACGGCCCTCCGATCGATTCATACACGCCATTGCTGTTTGTCGACAACGCATTGTCGATTGCTCAGCGGAGGAGGTGATGAATGAGTTGTTAGCACCAAAAAGTATACAATTGCAAGCATATCATAATGCGGCCAGCTCTACGGTGAGTCTGGATAACACTGGAGTCCCGACGGCGCCAGCAAGCAATTGCGATGTGGCGGAGAATGGACAAGCGCATGTGAAGTTAAAACCCGATTTACCACCGGAGATACAGAAATGGATTGAATACAATGATATATCAAGCAAAAATCTGCGTTCAGGTTGCTGATAGTTTTGTATCGTTGATTTATTTAAAAAATACACGAAAAGTGTTGAAACTATTGCTTATGGTTATGAGTGTCTAAAATAATCGAATGCATACAACTCAAAATATTGTAATTATGTATGTCTCAATCTATGTGTGTACGTAGTCACAATTGCTGAATGTCAAATGGTTAAAACTAAATGCCTAATAGAGAGAATTTATTTACTTTTTGAGCAAAGTTTTTAAATGAAAATATTTTAACTATTTTTAGTTAAATACTCATTTTGATATATAAGTAAAATGAAACATTAGGGTTTGATTTGAAGAAGTCATGTATATACCAATAGGATTGCCTGTCTGAAATATATTTTCATGTATAAATGTGTGCAAAAAGGAAATTATATAAGTAGCTACAATCAATAAAAAAAAATTGTAGAAAATTATAAAAATATTTTATAAGGGTTGCGGTTTATATTTCGGGGTTAGAGAACAAATAGAAATATTAATCATTTATTTGTTGTTTTCCAAAATATTCTCCATTAAGATCTATACACTTTTGCATTCGTTTGAACCAATTGTCGAAGCACTTTTACCACTCTGATTGAGGTACATATCTGCAAAACATGCATTCTGAACGCATTAATTAAAAAACGTTGACCTTTCAGTTGATCAAATCTTTGTTTTGAGTGCTCAAAAAGTCAATTGTTTGAGTAGATATGTGAGAGCTCGCATTGTCGTGGTGAAGAGTGATCCGTCTTGGTTTTCCGGATTTTTTAAAAGACAACTGGCAAAAAAATGGTTGTGTACCATTCAGAACTTACTGTTCTGCGTTGTTCTAGTGAAACGATTGCGACTTGATCAGCTTTTCCAAAGAAAAAAAAACCCAACCATTTCCTTAGAAGTGCTTCGTGCGCGAACACTCGACTCGACTCATCTTGAAATACTCATACAGTCAACTACTGTTTACGGGCACGTAAATCTACGATTCATCACGTAAAACTACGATTCATCGCCTATCACGATGTCATAGACGTGTTTCGAAGCACTGTTATCGTATTTTTAAACACTTCTTTCGACCAATCGACACGAGCTTTTTCTTGGCCGATTGACAAATTTTACCATGAAATGTTAATGATATATTGAATGTATGCTGGTTTCACAAATGCTTATAGTTGTCTCGATTTCACGAAAGGTCATAAGACGATCTTGCATTCCGGAACAACAACTGTTTTTGGACGACATTCACGAAATTCGTCTTGAAGTGTTCTTCGACCTCGATATAATTCATAATACCATTGATAAATACAGTTCCTTTGTGGAGCTTGAATTAAGTTCATCGATGCACTGTTGCTAAGTTAGTCGCCGCGGAAAGTTGTAACAACAATCGCGTGAAAATGTTGGCGATTTTATTCTATTTTTTGGCCTCGATTATTTTAAGTTACTGTAAACAATACAAATAGCGCTCGTATGTCAAAATGTTCTGAAGATGTACATCAGAAATGTCAAACTTTACTATAAAGTTGTCAGTTGTCAGTTTGCCAAATCCAGATTTATATAAGGCAACCCTTGTACTTTGGTTCTTCTGGTCTTTATAAAAGCAACAAAATAAAAAAATTATAATAGTAAAATAAAATAAAAATAAAATAAAAATTATTTTAAAAAACTAAATAATATAAAAAAAATATTTTTTTTTGCGTGAGAGGATGAGACCCGCAATCATTGTGTCGTCACGCTAATGATATGTGCCACTTGCAGGTCACTAAAAAAACTCTTCTCTGAAGGAACGTCGCCCTTCCTAGAACAGTTTTCGCATTAATTCATGGTGGCATTCCATATTTTTCGTCTTGAGATTTACATCTCAGAACCAACCTCAGGGAAAAAAGTATATGTGCATTTTCGTTCACAATGGTTTCTTCTGCCTTAATAACAGTACTTATTTTTTAGGTATAAAAGTTATTTTCGTTATATTCTCTGATATAATTCCATATTCAAAATTCTTTATCCGTAGTACTGTTATTGGTATAATATGTACGAAAAAATTATATGTGCATTCCGAGATTAGAGTATTTTTAAGAGCGATTAAGTGATATGAAATGCATTGGTGATCATTTTTGCCAGAATCTCGGCAAGTAAAAGAATTCTTTTCACTTTTTAATAAATTATTTATATTGGATATGGATTTTTTGGTTAAAATACCACGTGCTACACATTTATCAGATTAGGAGCGGGACTGATTAAAGTTTTGCATCGGGAAAGAAAATTGCCGTGATTGCTTCCACATTGAACCATCATAGAAATAGTATTTACAATTTTTTTTTTAAATGTTAGTTATGGTACAATTAAGCGCGGTGGAAGACCAACTAAAATCGGTATCAGATGTAAGTGTGAAATTCGGCGGATAGCAACGCAGAAAAACATGTCTTGCTTGGGAATCAAGGTACACTCAAATCTAGGTGTATCAAGAAAAAGAGACTACCAAATCTTGACGCAAAATAAACTGGTTAGATATGAATCTCGGGAGCCTGTACCCAAGCTGCAAAGTCGACGTATGCGGACACGTCTGGCCTTTACTGAAAAAATAAAATTGTGGACAGCTGTGTTCAGAGTGGTTATTTTTTCTGACGAAAAAAAAATTTAATTTGGACGGTTCTGATGGCTGCCATAAGTACTGGCGTGATATACAACAGCCTCGCCAAACTCGCTATAAGCGAAATCATGGTGGAAGTTCACTGATGATTTGGGCAGCCTTTGGACATGATGGAAAGTCTCCGCTATGTTTCATACCCACCAGGACGAAATATATATTAAGCTCTTGGATGAAGTACTGATCGAGTTTGGTAGTAATCTTTATGGTGATCCTTGGACTTTCCAGCAAGCAATGCACAAATCTATACTACGCGTGCGACTAAAGACTTCCTTTCATTAAAAACGATACCTCTTTTAGCGTGGCCAGCAATAAGCCCAGATCTTAACCGTATCGAAGATTTGTGGGGGAGTTGGTTGAGTCCATGCCAAATAGTATTAATCAAATTTTTCTACAAAGAGGAAACCTTATCAATTATTAAAAAAAATTAGAAAAAAATGTTTACTTAAGCTAAATTTATTATATATATCTTTGTACACATATACTTATTGCCTAAGAAGTGCAATTGTTAAGATTTTTCATATTATTTAAAAAAATATAATGAAATTCGTTTGCTTTTGTTTTTGTACAACTATAAAATGAGTTGAACTTTAATAGTTAAAAGGTATTTCCTGCTATTTTATTTCAAATTACGTGCCTGAGGTACATATTCTGTTATACACATAGACCATAAAGTCTGCGTTCACCCAACATATTTTTTAAAGTAAAATACAAACACAATTGAAATAGTTAATTCAGCTAAATTTTTTTACATGAATTTATTCACTATATTTTTAAGTTTAAAATGCAAAAGCAAACATTTATATTTCCATTTTCACTATCGAGAAAACGGTATCTAAGTGTACCAACATGTAAACGTAGGCACCACAAAGTCTGCGTTCAGTTTGCTTGATTTGAGAATACCTCACTTTTCATGAAGATGTTCGTGACGTGTTTATTATTAGTTTTAAAAAATGGAAACCAAAAGGAAAGAAATTATAATTATCGGAGAGAAAAATAATTATTAAACTTTGGAAAGATGGCGAAAGTTTCCGAAAAGTTGGACAAACTATTGGAAGAACGTATTCCTCGGTCCAGCGCGTAGTAAATAATTTCAAATAAGCCGGTATTTTAACGTCGAAACCCTGATCTGGTCGTCCAAATATATTATAAGTGCAGGACGAACGCAAAATAATAAATCTGGTGAAAGCTAATCTGCGAATTACGTCAACAAATATAGTTGAAAACGTAAATAAAACGTTTAAACAAAAAACCCCCAATTTGTGCAGAAACTGTTAAAAAAATTTTACGTAAAGCTGGATAACACGATAAAGTCGCTCGAGAAAAGCCTTATATGTTATTATATTATTGTCAATTGATGAAAGCGCTTTGAATTTATTATAATAATATAAATAAGTCTCCGGAATTCTGAAAACAAGTCATTTTTTCGGATGAGAGCAAATTTTGTGTATTCGGCATGAAAGGTTGCCAAATTGTGTGGCACAAATCAGGAACTGCCCTTGAAAAACAAAATCTTGTTGGTACAGTGAAACATGGTGGTGGTGGAATTATGATGTGGGGGTGCATGGCGGATAATGGTGTGGGTCAGCTTGAATTTATCGAATAGACAATGGATTAATGGGGATGTTTAAACATTTTAAAAAACAATTTGAAACAAAGTGCGGAGAATCTAGTCTTATCTTCGACATTTTGGTTTCAACAGGATATCGATCCGAAGCATACTGCTGAAATAGTCAAATTTTGGCTCTCGTACAATGCCCCTAGATAGATTAAAACGCCTCTTCAGTCATCCAATCTCAATCCTATAGAGCACCTTTGGGATATATTAGGAAAAATAATTCGTCAGCATATAATAATAAGTAAAGGTTTTGCGAAGAGTTGGTAAATTGCCAAACCGATTAAGTGAGGCATTAAAATATATGTTTATCCAACAAAATGTTACAAAATATTTAGATACTGTTATAACGAAAATGAAAGTGGAAATATAAATTTTTGCTTTTGCATTTTAAACATAAAAATATAATAAATAAATTCACGTAAAATTTTTTAACTGAACTAACTATTTCAGTTGAGTTTTTACTGTACTTAACAAAAATGTGTTGGGTGAACGCAGACTTTATGGTCTATGTGTATGTTTTCAGCTAGAGTAGCTCTGAAGCACTATTGGTAAGACGTTGTCGCACTCAGAGGGCCTACCAGGCTCTCCAGTGTCTCTCGCTCCATTTGTCATCGTTCGCATTTAAAAAATCGGCACTGTCTTCGATAGCGAAAATTCCTTGTTCCCAGCGGCTTTGCCATCGAATGTAAATAAAATGAAGTAAAAATGTAAAAATTATTTAAATCAAAATAAAATAAAAATAATTTAAGTAAAAAAAATTGTCAAAATGAAATGAAATGAAATAAGATATGATGTAAAATGTATTTTTTTATTGCTTTGCAGACATTATTAATTTAAACTTTAACATCTCATATGCGAAATTTAGGGTATGCATTTACTCAATCAAAACAAAAACAACAACACTCTTTCCTCGTTACTCATCTCACCAAAAGTCAAGTAATAGTTATGCAGGGAAACCGGTTGTGCTCTTTTAGGAAAATGCAACAATAAATAAAACAACTGGTAAGAAAAAGTGCTAAGTAAATATATACAAAACCAGCTCTGGTGTATGCGACAACTGGTGGAATGACTAGCAGAAAGTAGCTGAGCATACTCACCACACACACACTCTCCCTCTCGCTAAAATAGCTCTTTTTTTTACACGTAAACCCATCGGAACGCATCTCCGGCGCTATTTTACTTGCGGTTTTATAAATATTAGCTTGTTTGGGCATTCATCGTTTCACTTAAGTTTAGCGTATTGTGGGAAACGAACGTCTACGAAGAAACAGCTGAAGAAAATACACAAAAAGCAGGTGGATTTGTAGTGCAAAACAAAAAAAAATTTTTTTTTTGAAAAGAGCTTCACTGTTGTCATTTGTTGTATAGCTATTGTTTTTGGAGTGAGACGCCGCGAACTTGCTGTGTTTTGTAATCCATTATTGCGTTGTTATTGTATTATTTATGGAATATTTATACAAATTTTAGGGCAAATGTCAAAATGCTGGTGCAACGCTTAATTAAATAATGCAATAATTGAAATGTTTATGCAAACAGCTGAGATGGGTGTTGAGAAATGTGTGCATAAATGATTGCAAAGAGTGGAAATTAAAGTTCGAAGATCCTGACTCATTGTAATTAAATTTAAATATGTTTCGATTTAAAAATAAAGTCAAACTGAAAGCTTCAGTTTTTGTTACAACATATTGTAATGTGAATGAATACTATTATTTATTGTGCTTTTTTGTTGTATTTTTTTTTTTTTTATATTGCAACACTTTTTGAAACTCCGCTCCCGCTGTTGAATCAACTTTTCTACTTGTATTTGAATTCATTCATTTTATTTTATTATATTTTATTATATCTCTCTGCAGCAACATGTCGTTTCTAGTGATTTTGCTCATTCTCTACATCATCTGGGATGTTAATTACTTCATACGCTGTCTTTTCACTGTGGTCGCTGGACGTCTGTTTCAGAGTAAACGAAAGGTCACTGATAAAACAAGCATTTATGGTAAGTACTTACCCTCACTTCCTCACTTTAGTTACTTTAATCGTTTTTTTTTGCACCTATAGGTCTCTGCACTTCACAAGATGTCGACATCTTCATACGTCACATGAACAATGCCCGCTATTTGCGTGAGTTGGACTTTGCGCGCTTCCATTTCTATGCGTTGACCGGTCTTTACGAGCAGGTACGCAAACGCAGAGGTGGTGCTGTACAGGGTGCATCGAGTGTACGCTATCGTCGCACCATACCCATTTTCAATCCCTACAAAATTGAAACAAAACTCATTTGGTGGGATGAGAAGGCAATCTATTTGGAGCAATCATTCATCACCTTATCAGATGGTTTTGTACGTGCTGTGGCTCTATCCAAGCAATGTATCACAAATTGTGATGTTACTGAGTTGATGAAGACCTTCCCTGAAGCCGCTACGCGACCAGAAATGCCTGCGGATCTGAAATTGTGGTTGGACTCGATTGAGTTGTCTAGTCAGAAGCTGCGCAAGGACAAATAACTGCAGTGCGGACATTTGTTTTTAATTCATTTTTTAACAACTCATTTTTTTTTGTACTTTTATCCGCGCTTAATATTTTGCGTTTAGTGGGGTTTTGTAATAAAATCTTTAGATACTAATTTCCTAATGGTCTATTTGTATCTATTTTACTGCTGACTCAAAGTTCACTGTCGCACCGAGCATTTCAATTTACAAAATTTATTAATGGTATATTAAATGAATGCGCATTTCTAATTATATATACAAGTAATTAGGAGCCTAAGGGTCTGATGCGGGAAAATACGAATAATTAAGAATATTAAAAAAGTTTAACTTGTTGAGCTAAGCAAAGTTAAATGGCAGAACCGTCACCCAAGCATATCAGTAAGGAAGTACAAGATAATGCGATCACAATAATACGTAACGGAACCGCTTGAAGAGATGTGCTACCGGAAGGGTTTGAACCCCAGTCATAGATAGTCAGTAAAGAGGGCATCATCGTAATCCAACAACAGCCAATACCAGACCTCCAGCTACTCATGAGAGCAAAACAATCTTGGCACAACTAAAAACTAGATATTGTAGATGACTTCACTACTACCCATCCAAAACCAATGCTGACATACCAAACGTATGTATGTATGTCCAGAATACAAGTAGTTGCCGCACGATGCGTGTCTTCTAACCAATTCGTCTCACATTCCTCTGCCTTTGGACGGAACACCTCGAAACAGCTCGTTTTCCGGAACTGCCGTTAGATGACCTTGACGATATTGGCGGGATTATCTAGCCATTATTATAAGAACAACTACGACCACGGAGTATTAGAAAAAAAATTATTTTCTTGAGTCTCATTAATCACTTTTCTTAGAATTACAACTATAACAACCACCACGGAATATTGGGGAAAACATTATTCTGGTGAGCCTCAATAATCACATTCCTTCGAATCATCTCAAGTAGCTTCTGCCAGGTTGATTAAAATTTAGGATAACTACACTTTTCAGTCTGAGTATAAAATCAACATTGAAGCTGCTGTCCCTAGTTATCTTGAAAAATTTGTATTTAGCGTAGGTCAGCCTCCCATAACTAATTCTGTTGCCTTTGTACTACTGCAATGGTTGTCGGAAAATGATGGGATGTTCGTTATTCTATGAGATGTTTGTTTGGTAGAAGCCGTAGGTGAAAACAATTTTATAAATATTAGTAGCTAGGACGGGTAACACTAATCTATAAGAAATTTGTTATTATTGATTGGCTCAAAGTATAGTCACTCGGATAATTGCTTCTTTGAGTTATCTTCTAACATCCTCTTTGCCATTACGAACAAAGAGCAGGTTGCCTTATCCTTATTATGATAACAGATTCACAGCGCCATTCTGACTGGTCCACTGTTACTTCTTGTATACATGAAATAAAGTTATGAGCTTCTTTACAACTTCCTCGCTTTTGTGGGACTTATTAAACTACAGACGTCGACCTAAGAAGGAAGCTTTTGTAATGCCACGATGTTAACCCGAACCCACTTACTTTCGTTATTTCAGCGTTCTTATAAATTTTCTTAGCCCATTTACCTAGACATCTGTCACTTTAGACAACTCTTCAGTGAAGGTTGATTCTAGATATCGTGAATAGCTCTGCCCAAGGTCGGACAGTCGTAAATGGAACTCTCAACATTTCAGCATGTCATTCTATGAAACAGTGGTCGTTCAATAATTCAATAATTCTATCACATTAGAGACTTCTTCTTCTTTCTTTATAGAGTACATTCTCCGTGATCTCTTCCGATTATATTCCGGTCCAGATTGTTTGGTTTTACTGTAAGTCTCAGTGTGAGGCCGAAGTGTAAATCCAATTTGAGCCAGTTCCGTGTACTTTTTAAGCTACCCACCCATCATTAGCCCCTAGCCATAATCCTGAAGCTACTATCCAGCGATGCAGACAGCCATGTCACATCCCACACCACTAATACGCCTTTCTCACGCTACTGTTAACCCCGCTAGAAGTTTCGTTTTTGTTTAGTCACTTTTGTGAATGGGTTATTAGTGAGATATACATATGTATAAATTATGTTATTCGAATCTAAAAAATCTCCCAATCTCAATTTAAAAAGCGTCTACAATCAAACAGGTTTGAAGCCTCGCTAATCGAACATTTTTAAAAACAAGCAAACAAGCATGTTGCGACCATCCATCTACTTCTAAGCAAACAAATATTAGTTAGTTGCAAACTGTTTTCTCCACCAACAGCTGCTTGCTCAACAACATTTGCTGCTTAAATTGAAAGCGACGCAAGAGTGTAAATCAAGCAGCAACAGTAATAACAAAACAAAAATATCTACAATGTCAACTTTATCAAAGCAGAAAAAGAGAAGAGCAGCAGCAACAGCAAAGGCGGCGTCGGCGGCAGCGGTAGACGACCGATGCTTTTTAGTTAGCGCGTCCCCCTTTATTGGGCTCTTACCTTGTACCTCCTCCGATATTCACACGCAACGAGACGAGTATCTCATTGAAAAAGTATCTATTTATCTACTTGGCTGCGAATGATGTTGACTTTAAACGCTATCAAAGAACTTTTCATATACTCAGTTGTTGTTGAGCGCTCGAAGCGTATAGAACGGTTGTTGGCAACGCGAAAACATAAAAAAATCTCAAGTATTCGGTGAAAAGCGTTAATTTTTTAAATAAATTTGTGCTTCTATTTATGCGCGCCATCAGTTGTGTGGAAGGTGTTCTTACGGAGTGTTTTTTTTTTCTGACAATTTTTGTGTTTGTTTGTGCGTGTTTTGGACGAATTAAAAAATACTCGTAACCGTGAGGCGGTCTGTGGTGTTTCATTATATAAAGAGGTAGGAGGAATTTAAGTTAAGGACAAAATAAATTTACTTTTTTTTATTGAATAAACTGACATTGCGTTTCTCAAAAACAAATGAACAAATATAAAATGAAATATAAATGAATGAATTTATAAATAATTTTAATTTTTTTTTGGAATTGAAGAATGTTGAAAGCATTAAAATTGCTAATTTTCTGCAGTTTTTCGTTGTGAGAGTGAAAAAAATATTGCTTTGAAATGTAAATCAATAAGGTTTTGATATTTAATATTTTACATTAAGCTTATGATTGATTGATTGAGAACAGTACATAACCTAAATAAATGATGCTTAGGACAACCTCGACCTTAAAGTTCTGTTACAACAAAAATTGTTAGCCTGCACAGATGTCCTATTATCGTTGTCAATCGAGTTGCTTTGCGCTAGATAAAAAGTGTGAAAAATAGTAAATAACAGATTTTAGTTAAAAAAATTTAAATTTTTTGAAAATTTTTAGTTGTTTTTTTTCTGAGTTAAAAAATTTTAAATTTTTGGAATTTTTTTAAAAAATATTAAAGAAAATTGTATTTAAATTTAATTGTAATTTTTAAATAAAAATAAAATTATTAACTTTTTTTACTTATGATTGCCGCCTTATAACCAATGAAGCAATTTTGGGCCGAGTTTCTCCTGTAATTTGTGCTGTGTTTCTTGTTGTTTTCTCAATAAATGGAGGGACTACAGCTTACTCTATGTCGCCTCTAAGAGACTGATGGATTTTATGAGACGCTTTTAATTTTCACGTCAGAAAAACATTCGAAGGGATTAAACTTTACTGCCGAGAGGCGACCGCAAATAGACAAAATTGATTTAAAAAAAATTTTTTTTTATAATTTTGAATGTTGGTCTGGCCTAACACCCCGAATGGTAAGAATGGTAACACGTTCACCTAACTACTCGACAAATGCGACCGCCAAAGATTTACAGCTCTAAAAAATGGTCACAAGGTTTAAATAAAAAAAAGCAAGGTGTTTTCTATAAAATAATACCAAAATGGAGAAGAAAAATATTAATTAATACGTTCTTCGTATTAGTTTAAGAAGAAAATTATTTTTAACATTTATTTATAACATTGAGTTGTGTAATTTGTTCTAAAACATTTTTAAATTACACACCTCGAAAAAGGAAAAAAAATTTTTTGTGCCGCAATTTAATTAATGCTTTTGTGTTAGGTATGCATTGGCAACACTAAAAATAATTATTTTTTATTTTTTCTTTGAATAGTTTTGTAGCAATCTTCTTTTTGTTTTAAATTTGCTGTAATTAAGACTTTTGGGCTTAGTACTTATCTGTAAATAAATTGATTTTGATATCATCTCTTCATGCGAAAGATTTGTTTCAATCATTCAAATGTGTTTTGTTACAATTATGGCGAATCCACAGTCAAAACGTGCAGGATAACTGTAACAGATTTCATAAAAAGTGGTAATTTTTAGTACTCTAATTCGCAAATCTAACCGCACATTGGTTGCAGAATGTGCTATGAGAGAAAAAAAAATTACTTCGATTACTGTTATTTTTGCTGTGTCAATTTTGATGGACTAAAAGTTAAAAAAGTATTTATCCAGACTTACAATCAGCTAGAAGATCTTCACCACATTCCGACGAATTACCTGTTCCAACTATTTGTTCTATCCATGAACCAACATTTGAAGGTTTCATAGAAACAGCCTCTATAGAGCCAAAACCTTTAATCTATCAAAAGAATCGGCAGATGAGCTTTTGTGTAGATCTAAAGATGGTTAACTTTCCATTAAGGCAACAAATATCTAATAAATCCACCTTTGGCTACAAGAGATAAAATCATATTATCCCCTTTGCACAATAAACTAGGTTTACTGAAATAATTTGTGAAGATATTTGATAAAAATATTCAATGCTTTCTTAATTTAACAAAACAATTCCCTCGTCTGAGTACAGAAAAGATAAAAGCGATTATTTTTTGATGGCTCGCAGACAAGAATATTTATAAAAGATATTGATTTCTCAAGTTTAATGACCAGTTTGGTACAACTTGCGTGGATTTCGACAGTTGAAGTTACTAAAATCTTTCTGGGAAATCACAAGTCAAGTATCTACTCTGAACTGATATCGTTAACAATATGCTGTTCTAAAGGGTGATCTATTTTGAGGTTCTTTACTTTTTTTTTTAAGAAAAAACACAGAAAATTCAAATTTAATGGGAATGTTTATTATCATTCGAAAGAACATTCTTTGGCATTTATTGTGGCCAATCGACCGGTCCAAAACGTGAAATTATCTGCTCACCGAATTATTCTCACAACAAATCCATTGATAATGCGATGTGTGGGAAGTGGCGCCGTCTTGTTGAAATCAAATGTCGCGGAGATCACGAGCTTTAATTTCAGGCATCAAATAGTCGGTTATCATGGCGCGATAACGATCGCCATTGACGTATACGTTTTCACCGCCATCACTTTTGAAGAAATATGGACCGATGATTCCACCGGCCCACAAACCACACCAAACCGTTGTTTTTTCTGTATGGAATGGCAGCTCTTAAATCTCTTTAGGCTGCTCTTCGTCGCAATTGCGGGAATTTCGCTTGTTTACATACCCATTGAGCCATAAATGGGCCTCATCGCTGAACAAAATTTGGCTCGAAAACGTCGTATCTTCTTGAAATTTTTTAAGAACCCATAGAGCGAAGCGATGTCGCTTGGGAAGATCGATAGGCTTCGGTTCTTGCACAAGCTGTATTTTGTACGCTTTCAATTTAAGATCTCTACGTAAAATGCGCCAAGTCGTTCCATACGTCAGTCCGATTGCCGGCGCCGAATCGACTTTCCACGGTCTTCGTGTACACTCTCAGCTACGGCCGCTATATTTTCTTTACTGCGTGCCGGACGTCCAAGTACCTCTACTTGAATCACCCTTTATTTCAAAAACTTAGGATGTTATATGTCCATCAAAGTGCCTTATCTCCACAGTCACCATGAACAGTTTCCAAAAAATCTTGGCTGCTATAGCGAAAAACAAGAGCAGCGATTTCAACAGGACCTAAAAACTATTCTAAGAGCCGTACCAGGGTCGATGAGATCAGCGGACTTATGCTGGTTGTAAAAACGGGATTTTTCCTGCTAATATTACAGCTGCCCGGTACCAATACCACGGTTGATATAAATTTCTTTATTACAAATTACAAAAAAAAATTTAAATTACATTTTTATTACTATATTTTTTTATTAATATAAATTTTTTTCGCTACTGCAGTACAAAGTTATTATTAAATCTTTTTTTCTCTCTGCACATTGTTTTATCTAAATTAACGGATGCACTAAAGCGGATGCAACCCATCACGGTACGGCTGTGCTGTGCTATTGTTATTGTTGTTGTTGTTGTTGTTACTGTTGTAAATATTTATATAAAATATTAGCTTACCGCAGTAGCAATTGTTGATGTCGCCGCATCTCACTTAAATCACTCAAATGTGTAGCTAATGCAGTTAATGCACACAAAAACAACAACAAAAACAAGAACAGATACTACATATGTACATAAGGTAAGTAAATAAATAAATAAATATTTTCCAGACGCTTGCATTGGACACTAAATATGTTTGTATGTATGTGTGGTTGTAAAGCAAACGCCACGCTGTGCTCCTCCATAATGCGCGTGTTAATATGCAACACATTGTATTTATATACATATGTACGTATGCATCTAAACATAAATCTATTAACTTTTGTGCATATGTATTTATATACGTATTGTGTGTGTGTGTGTGTAAATGTGTGTTGATGAAAAATGAGCGAATCAGTACAAATGCCAAGATGCGCAATCAATTTATTTAGCGATGAGCAACAACAACTAAAGCGCAGTTAGATATATATATATATTTTCTTTTTGTCTATGGAGAAGAAGCCATGCAAGTGGTTGGCTTATGTTTTTGTTGCTTTTGTGTAGCTACATGCCTATAATTTGTAAAATTGGCAACAGGTGTGGTTAATAGAGACGACACAATAAATAAGTGAAGTTATTTGCTTAGCGGCGGCGCGGGAACTATTTTTGTTTTAAGAAGTATTTTTTTAAATAAAAAATTGAATTTGAATAAACATTTTTTTTTTAATTAAAAAGAGGGCGTAGCTTAACCAAAGTACTAAAATTATGCGTGTATATATAGTTTAATCAGAAAATTTATTTATTTTAAAAAGCATTTATTTTTAAACTATTTGTGGGTGCGTGGGATTTTTGTAGAAATATTTATATTAAATGTAATTTTTATTATTATTTTATTTTTTATCTGATCAATATTACACACAAAAATATATTTCTATTCAAATTTCTTTTCAACTTTCACCTTTTCTGTAAAATTTATGTTGTTTTTCCAAAAATTTCCTTCTTTTTCTCTTTGCTGCATTGACTCAGTTAGCAATCGATAAATGGCGCATGCAATGCAAATTGTTGCTACCAAATATTGCGTCCAAACCAGTTACTCTGCAATCTCGCTTTTCCGTTTACCGAAAATAGCAAACTACTCTCTTTTGTATAGAAAAATGCACACAAAACAAAATAAAATAAATAAAAAACCAAATAGAAAATGTGAAAAATAAACGAAAAACAAAATTGAAAATTCATGCTTTTTGCTCGCCGAGAGAGTTAAAGAGTTGCGGAAAAGTTGCTGACTAGAATGTTCGCTTGTCCATCTTAACTATCAGTTCGCTATTTTAGACATTGAGTACATTTATTGAGGTTACTGAATCGAAGTCGTTCGCACCCAGTGAGCACTAATGCAGTCGCGGTAATATACATATATTTTAACGTATATCTTCAATAGGAGGGAAAATCTAATCACTGAGAAAATAAAACATTTTACTAAACTACAATACAACTAATTTCAGACTGTACTAAAAGTGGATAGAGGACGGGGAACGGTGCAGTCTGTCAAAGAAACTTATACGGAAAGATCGAAAATTACTGACGGGGTTGTTGCCGAAATTTATTTTGCTGGGCTGGACATCAGATAACACTTCAGACTACTAAATCACTGCAATATTTTTCAGGCTGAGGTCTACGCTTTAAGAAAAACTACTGAGCTAACCAATATCGCAGGAAAAACATTTAGTTTGCACTGCTCGATACCTGGTGATCTAAAGCTCTTATAATAATCTCGTATTCCATCATCGTAATGCGCCAAAAAATGCATTAGAAGCAAGAAAAAAATGGGAAGGACGGCTGCAATGAAGCAACAGCATATCTACTGGGTTTCTGGTTACAACGGCCGTGGGGAAAAATGAGTTGGTGAGATTGTCAGCTATTACGAATCCGGAACAGCAAATACCTAAAAAGTTAGAGAATCTGTACAAGGAGTTTGATGAAATAGCTGGTAGGCGGATCAGGGCGAGGTGGAATGGATGGATTCACGTCCTTCAATACATGCCTGATTATTTGCAAAGGCAGCTAAGAAGTATGCGGTCATACTTTTCTCACGTGATTTCAAGAGGAAAAGAATACAATTCGGACATTAGGTGGCTTCGTAGATCAGGAACTTAGAACAAATCACAAAGAACCTAATCTTCTAATATTTATACTTGTCATGAACTTGATATGGTTTATTAACTTTAGTCTGAAGTATGTAAGTACCAAAAGGGGAAGAGACCCACAAGAATTACACCGATCATATCAGAATGTTTATCGGACCGTCTGTTTGAACGCAAACTAGTCCCTCAGTTTTTGAGATCTTTCAACCAATCTTAGCCAGATATGACAGATTTGTGCTATAAATCCGTTAAATTTGGTATTCTAGACATATATAAATTGGAAGATTATAACATATAGCTCCAATACATCAACCATTGAGTGTTTTCGAAAGTGCAGGGCTGCATTTTGATATCTGTCAAACATAAATGTCAAACCAAATTTGTTTTGTTTTAGTTAAAAGTTAGGCATTTATGAAAATGGATCGCTTAACAACCGTATAACGCGTTAAAATTGTTATAGCCCACTACAAAAGTGGTCTTTCAAAAGTAGCCGTGCTCTAAGTGGAGATTATGATGTACATAATCGTCCAACTACTCAAGCAATCGTTAAAATTTAAAAGACGAAATTTGAAGAAACTGTGTCGGTTACAGATATTGTGCAGCCGAAGACCCGAATGTGTATATTTCTCGAAGTTATCAAGAGCTGGGACTTTCTTACAGTACATAACTTCACGTTATGACGTATTTTTCACTTGGACTTACACAAAAGCAAGCAGTACATCGCGATTTTTCCAACACAATTTTTTTCGAGGCACATTTCTCCCTCTGTGGATACGTAAAGAAACAAAATTGTCGCAATTAGGGCTCCGAGAAGCCTCAAGTAATTGAATAAAGGTCGTTACACCCAAAAAAAAACCTACTGTCTGGTGCGCTCTTTGGTGGGGAGGTGTGATTGGACCTTACTCCTCTGAAAACGATAACGTTCATACTATCACTGTCACTTCGGCGAAGACTTCCTTTGACCTGTAATTGAAGAACACGCCTTAGAAAATATGTGGTTCCAACAAGATAGTGCCTTATGCCACATATCACGAGCTAATATGGCTTTATTTCGAGAGCAATTTCCCGGACGCGTAATCTCTCGTGTTGACAATGTCAATTGGCCACTGAGATCATGCGATTTGGCACTGCTGGTTGGACACTATGAGAAAGATCGGATAAACCTTTAATTCCTGAGCACTTGAAAGTCAACATTCGTCAAGTTGTGTCTTAAAACTGTGCGATCCTCAACTCATTGGAAATAATGAGGACGCAGACTACAAATTAGAGCAGAACTTCGACCGAAAATCGCTTAAGCGGTTATAAAGCGCCAATTATACTCATATATAGCTAATATATGTAATGCTTAACACTAATTTCATGTGAAGGAGATCTATTAATATTGTTTACTGGGTGATCTAGCTGCTTAAAAAGGGTAGAACTGTTGCTCGTTAGCAGTGTCGATGTCGACTGCAAATTTGTTATGCTAGATTAAGTTGATGATATTACTTGAGATACCAGCGAAAGCCTTAGAAAAGAGAGCATACAAGTATAAATGTGGAAGAATTTATTATCTATTACTATTTTACAGGAAAACCCAGCTATGCACAGCACTTAAATACAAAAATATTTCCTTATATTGTGTATGTGTGTATGAAGGTATAAATTTGAAATTGTAGCATGCCACAATGCAATATTGTTATAATTAATAATATTGCAGTACTTTTGAAGAGCAGAAGATTGGCATACATACGAGAATATACGTATACATATGTGTGTATGAAGAATTTTAAGTGTTAAATAAATTGTGGGGTAAAATTAAAAAAAAAAATGAAAACTGACCAACTTGACAAGCGAATGACCTTTCAAGTATATCTCAGACAATTATTTTTCTTTGTGTGGCAATTTGTGTTGGTTATTGCTTGCATTGTCTGCTGAATAATCACAACATCGCACTTGTGGTTCAAGCCGCTCTTCGCTGGGCACTTGCGTGCATCGCAAAGTGAGTACATCAAGTTATGCTGCGACTAATAACACACACTTAAGTTAAATAAAAATAAATTTTTTTTTTGAATGCATTTTGAAAATTACACCAGTGTTGCATGCAATGCCGCTGTGACTTCAAAGTGGCATCAGCGATGCGCCTTTGCTATGACTGCAATTTATGTGTATTTTAGAGTGAAAAAATGATTGCTTTTGCACTAGCAAATCTTGAGCCGATTAAGCGGCGATTGAGGTTTCCAGATTTCAACACCTCCCGTTAGTTAACTAAGTAAAAGGAATGGGATATCCGTGTAGCATTCTGGAATATAAATACTTCTGATTGGATTACTTTATGTATAGCTATATTCAGATATATGTATAAGCATAGCATACACGCACATATGATTATGTATTTATTTATTATTGTCATTTTCTTTGATTTTCTCTGCCACTATGCTAAAGAATGCGTCCATTGGTCATAATTGTTCATAAGAATGCTATCACTGCAATTTCTGTCATACGCTTATTTTTACATTTACAACAACTAGAAGAAATAATAATTCAAAAGATTCGCACAATAATCGTTCGTTCACACAACAACAATAAAGTCAAGTTGTACTTAACGTTGTGGAATTTTTGCATAAATAATAATTTTACTTAATATAAACTAGTTAATTTATTCATTTGAAATATATGTATGTAGGTATGTAAGCGGGTTTTTATTATTTTTAATGCGCGACAAATTCAACACTTCTCTTATGCACGTTTTCTTTGGATTTTTTGCCGTTTCGCTTACATTTATAGCGCACTTAACTCATTATTAAGTACAGCAATCATCATAGCTCCTTTCATTATACCTATAAATGAGCGACTTAGATATATATTTACTTAGTTAAAATATTTTTGAAATCAATAACTCTTTCTCGATTTATGATTTTATAATTTATTACTTTTTCCTTCTTTTTTTGTAAATTTGCAAAATTTTAATTACCTTAGATTATTATTAAAAAGCATGAAAGCCAATAAGCATCTTCGAAATTACAGGCCTAAACCCAATTTTCGGGGAAGCAACTTATTTCATCAAATATGCATACATAATTCTTTAACATTTTGTTTTTATATTTTTGAACATGATTGATGAAATAGTCCAGTAGTTATCAATGCGTACTACCATGTGGAAGGTCAGGTTCGGGTCCAGATCCGACCAACATCTAAAATTATGGTATATAAATTTAAATTAAAAATATAAGTTGGTCGCCCCTCGACAGGGAATAACGTCAACCCCTCCTAGTGTATTTCTGACATAAAATAAAAGCTCTTCATCCATCAGCTTTCGGATGCTTTTGAGTATATACTGTGTAGGAGTTCGATTTGTTGGAGTATCATTTAATCGCACATCCCAAATTTGACGGCTTTAGCGCTTATAAGGGGCGAGTTATATGTTATATATACATCATATATACAGTCCATAAGCATAACTATATCACAACAGGAAATATTGCAATTTCTCAAAAATGGCTGACTATATGACAATAAAATGCTTTGAGAAAGTAAGTAACATGAGAACTAGGACCCAATAATGGATTTATTTCAAGCTAATGGTGCAAATATTTACCGCTATGTAGAATAATGGGAAATCCAGCTGCTTCGCACAATTACATCCACCTTAAATAATTAATTAGAGTGAGTTTATTTAAATTTTTTTTTTACTTTCTAACAAACCTTCAATTTGTTTAGAATAAGGTCTTTTTGACGACGAAGCAACAAGTTATTCTCAATGGTAATGTGAACTCTATCAAGGTCAAAGATAACTCCAAGACGAATTTTGTGATGGTCGTCCAAAAACAGTATTTGTTCTGGAAGCTGTTGATGCTGTGAACTATCGTGAGATTGAGACAACTAAAGGTATTAGTAAGACCAGCATAAATTCAATATTTCATCGACATTTGATTCTAAAAAAAATTGTTCACGTTGGATCCCACGCAATTTGTTAATCGCTCAAAAAAAAGTTCGTATCGATTGGTCGAGAGAAATGTAAAAAAGTATGATAACGGCGCTTTGAAACACGTCTATGACATCGTGACATGTGATGAATCGTAAATTTACGAGTAAACAGCAGTCGACTGTGTGGGTGTTTCAAAATATGCCGAATCCAACAAAAGTTGTTTGCGCATGAAGCGCTTCCAGGCAGATGGTTGCCTTTTTTTGTGGAAAAACTAGGCAAGTCGCTACCGTACCACTAGAACAACCCATTACAGTAAATCCTTTCAGGAAATCACTTGTCTTTCAAGAAATCAGGAAAACCAAACGCCGACGATGGATCATTCTTCACCACGATAATGCGAGCTCGCTCACATCGAGTTGAAACAATTGCATTTTTGAGCACTTAAAACATCGATTTGATGAGCCATCCGCCGTATAGTCCTGACTTGGTACCGAATGACTTATTTTCATCCCCGTATGTAAGAAATAAATTGAGAGATAAACATTTTCAAGCCGCCTCTCAACGGCTAATGGATTTTCATGAGGAGCTTTTATTTTATGTCAGAAATACCCCCCGTTGACTTTCCTTGCAGAGAGACGATCGTAACTACTTCATTTAAGTTAATTTCCTACAAACTTTGGTGATGGCCTGGAGACCATGACCCTCCGCATGATAGTACGCACTACCAACCACTTAGCTAATGAGAAGAGCAAAGCTTCAATATGATATTCTATTAACAATAAGATTAACTGATAATCTTTTAAAGACTTCAGAACTCGACTCACTGCTAAACTCCTCAACTCGTATTCCCATTGATATCTGCGCAACACTTAGCGAGATTACATCATTGAAATTTAATTAATAACTAAAAGTACTGAACATTTTTTTATGAAAATACATAAATTCATATACACAATTATGCATTATACATACATACATATTTATGCATTATCTGACCCTCAACGTCGTCCACCAACACGAACTCAACCATTGTCACTCGACTGCTCAACGCCGCGTGGAACGAGCTCCAATTACCACTATTCTCGCACTTACTCACCACACACATGTACATACATACGTATTTCTCCATCAATGATCTGCACGAGTATTGATGCAAACAAATCTTAGTAAATAATTATTATTTTCCCCCAGAAACACTGCCCCTCCTCACACACGCTGTTGAGCTGGGTAAATTGCAATTTACAATGCTTTAAATGCCATTATTCCAAAATGTTATTGAGTTAAATTAGAAAATAAGCGAAAAAGCCAGTGGTGGTGGTAGTGCTTGCTCGACTCAGCCAGCGAAAGGAACGAGACCGGCGGGCGACGCGGCATTCACCAGCTGGCGACATTTGGCGACTTTCGCGCCACACGGCGGGTACACTAGAATATATTCGAGTATGCACATACCTACATTGATACATAGTTATGTATTGTATGTATGCATGTTTACTGATGTGATGGCAAACGCAATTTTTTTTCATTTCTAAAAATTTACAATTACCATTTTCATTGCAATTATAAACATACATACACACATACGAGTACATACCTAAATGCATATACTCGTTTATGTATATATAAATTACATTGTGCAGCTGGCCGGTTGAATGATCAACTGAATTTTTTTGTCTACTCGTCGCCAATTTTAGAAAAGATTTTTCTTTTGTAAGCGACCGCCGGTCAGCTAGTAAGCGAGCGAGCGAGTGCGCAAACACAGACAATCGCTGTTGACCTCTGGTCCGGTCCGCCAGCTTAATTCACTAAAAGCCATTGCAGTGAAGAGTTAGCGCGTGCACACGTCTTCGCACTCTCTTCAGTTTATCATAATCAATGGCTGTCAAGAAGCGACGCTTTAGTTGTGCTGTGCGCAAGGTGAGCTGGGGTGAGGGGGGGCTAAAGTTAGCCATTGCGTTTGACCATTAAATTTAATGCCGCAGATGAAAGTGATTTGCGCGTCGCTCGTTATTCAAGTAAACTATACTTTTGCGCGTTTCTTTATTTCTTTATTTGTTTATTTGTTTGTTTGGTTGCTTGTGTAGTCTTCTTGGCTCAGCGTCGTTGTCGGTTGCATCTACAATTTATAACTAGCTTTGCAGATATGTACCCTGCAAATGAGGCGAGTACTCCATGCACGCGTGAAATATATACTCCACGCGGACAATAGAGTAATCCAAAACCTGGCACAATCCATACAAAAAATATAGTCCAATTAACATTGTGATGTCCTAGGGCTGGACCATGTAATCCATCTCTGCATAACACCCGAGTAATCCATGGAGTACCTACAGGAAAGTAGTTTTGAAACTACTCCATAAAATTAATCCATGGAGTACATTCAGGGGATTATATTTTCGAGTATATGCGAAAAATCACATTCGAACATACTCTTTAGTTTCGAATAGCATTTTCTATGTTGAAAGTTAGTAAAATATAATATTTTTTATATAAATTTATATTAATATTAATAGACTATTGTTAATAAATATATAATATATATTAGTTTGCGTATTTGTTATACGTATTTTCATTGAAATAATAATGAATTATGCACTCCTCCTGCGTACCAGCACAGCTCAACAACGAAACGAAACTGACTCAGTTTCATTTCCACACATTTTCTGTATACAAGTGTAGAACTTATTGCGCAATTGTAACTTCGTATAGTGATTGCGATCGGTATAACACGAAGAACGGTCGTAACGCACAAAGTTAGTGTAAAGACATGAGTTGGTCCAAAATTTGCCACAGTGGAGTATATTTATAGGTACTCCAATGGACAATATGGTCCATAAATATTTGCAGGGTATGTACACACATATACATACTCATATTATATAAGTCTGTGTGTGCTCTGTTATTGCTGTGCCGTAATTATTGTTATTTTCTTGCCATATTTTGCTCAAGTTCATAAATTAAAGACGAAAAAAGAAAGCAAGATTTTGTAATAAGTACTTGTGAAAATGAATTTATATGTTATTTTTATTATTATTTCTGCTTTTTTTAGTACAAATGATGTACTTATACACATATGATGTGTGCAAAAAAAAAATCATGAAATTTTGAGCTTTTGAACAAAGTACTTATTCGTCTACACTGATGGTGTAGCCTTCAAAATGTTCCCATCAGAGATTACACTTCTTCCACTCTCCGCTAAACTTCTCAAACTCAATATTTTAGCTTTAATAACTCTCATTTATTTCAGCGTTACGCTTTTAATGTCATCTACTACTATTTGGAATTTTTTATAGTCTGCCATATAGGGATGTATGTGTGTATTTATATGACTGCATATATGCAAGAATGCAATTCACAAGTGGTCGGTGAAGTGATACGGCTATAATGCTTGTTTTTTGCGATGAAATTTATTTGCTTATAGTCCAGATAAGATTTTTTAGAATTGATTAGTTTTTTTCGTCTTCTCATCCCTGACCTTTTGGACGGCCGCGTTTGATGATCGCGCAGCTTCAAATACCTTTCGGGCAGCGGGTAAAGGTTCCGTCCAATTTTTCGAACGAACCTAGTCCTTAATAATAAATTTATTATCCTCTCCTACCGAGTAGACAGGTACAGCCAAATTTAGCTAAAAGTATACAAACAAGCAATGAAGTGTACGTAAGTGAGTATCGTGATTTTGTAACGAATTTTCCATTCACACGTTTCCAACCCAAAAGATTGTAAACAAAATGTCATGACGTGAATCATAGCAGACTCATCACACGCCTTTCTTAAAATTCACACACACTCTGCTAAAAATTATTCATTCTTTATGTAGCACGAAAATCGCCGAGTTCAAAAAACACGTCTATCCTTAGTGGTTGCCACAGATAAAGCTCTCTAACCTCACCGAAGTGATTTTTAGTCTTCTTCTTCTTTGGCATAGGTGCCGCTTAGTAATTTATTGTCGAAAAAATAATGGCGCGCCACTCGTTCCTTCACTCCGCTGTTTGGCACCAGCTGGAAATTCCAGATGAAACCAGGGCGCTCTATATCTATCCGCCTAACGGAGTGGAGGGTTTCTCTTCATCTGCTTCCAACAACGGCTACTCCATCGAATACCTTAAAAGCTGTAGTGCTGTCATCCATCCGGAGAACTTGACCTTGGCAGCGCCGTTGCTGTCATTTAATTCGCTGAACTATCAATGCCATCCTGTCTCGGATAGGACCTTCCTAATTTTTACAGCACTTTTCGTACTACTCAGGGTGAGTTTACATATTGTATGAGTTTTGCAGGGTTATCAAATTCAGATATAGAGGAGTAGAGACAGTTCCTTATCGTGCAGCAGCTTGAAAATCGATTAAAAGGTGGTGTGTATCGATTATTTTCTCTTCACCAGGTCTAAAATCAAATGATAAGGTCCAATGAGTTTTTTGACGCTATATGGGAGGCAGACCATGGGACCCCCTTTTTTTTGTATTGGACGGTGCGCACTTAGGTTTCTTTCGTTATGCATGCCTTCGTCCGACCACAAAGAAGCTGATGCATGCATCTTGTTAGTTTTTCGCCGCCATATTTGAATAGCTTTGCCGGTAAGTCTTTGGCTCTCGCCGCTTTGTTATTTTTTAAGCGTGCGATCGCTATTCTTCTTTATGGTTTAATGACGTTGGTAATCATCGACTTGGGTAATCGTGACGTTGGTAATCATCGACTTGGGTAATCATGACGTTGGTAATCATCGACTTGGGTTAGCTATTTGCAGTTGTTTCACTTTCACTGTCATTCAGCAGGCCGGAGGTGTGTTCCATCCATACACTAAATAGACTTTGAGCATCTGCCAGCATATTACTCTTGGTCTCTCATAAGTTTGTTCCGGTCTTTAAACCTTCTGTAAGTTGCCACATCTTTTCATAGAATTTTGGTACATTACCTTTACCAAACAGTTTTTCAAACCCTTCGTGCTCACAGATTTCGTCATCTTTCTTGCTGCTAATGCAGGGGCAGCGCTCATAGAAAGCATTTTTGGTCACATCGTCCTCTCTTCCGCTGAGGCTGCAAATAAACGATATGTTGAAAAGCTTTGGTGCAGATTGTGGCTAGGCGTTCATCCACCGAGGTGAATGTGAGGACTCGGCGACGGAGTCTCTCTGCTACCACCACAAAAGTAGGACCATATAAGCTCTTCTTAATATGATCGCGTTAGTAAATTTCACAAGAGTATTGTGAATTTCGTCATTTCGTATTCATTTCGTTCGGTTTTAGTAGCTCATAATGGACAATTCCCTTTAATTCAATCAATTGCAGCTTTGAAGTCGTTTGTATAGGGTCACGTTCGGTCATGATTTGTATCTTTTAATATTCTAGTATCTAATCAATTTGTCATCGCCTGTGAAGAGCTTCAGAAATGATTCGATTTTGCAGCGTTCGCCATTTCCTGACAGTTTGCACGCCGAAACTGCTCCATTTCAGCGCAGAATTGCAGTGACTTTCTAACTAACGAACCGACCAGAATGAGGTGCATCTCTGTCAGGAAAACTTACGGGAATCTAACAAACCATGAACTGAATCATATAAAAATATCTTTATAAATAAATAAATCTTCTTTGAGAAAATTGAAATTGCACATCCTTTTTTCAAAAACACCTCGTATGTATATCAAATAATTTTTACATAAGCGAAATTACCTTCATTTCCTATGAGAATCACATAGATCAAGATTTTATGACTCTCTTTTTTACAGATACTCAAATGTTTCCGCCTCAATGTTGCAATAGCGGCAAATGAAGGCGGAGCTTATGCCTAATTTGTGCATGTGGCATTGAAGTCTGCAGTTTCCTGTTGAAATATTATAGATTCCTAAGAACTGAAACTAATTGGTGAGATGGTATTGCAGCCGTCAATCAGTTATCTTGCTTGACATAGAGCAGCTAACTCTAACCAGTACCTATTTCTGAACTTAATTGTGTCAGCGAGATATGTATACACTTGTATATTAGAGCTCCAGATACCCGGGTATCGAGCATTACGAGAAGCTCGATGCTCGTTCGATACTCGCTCATTGCTCAACTGCTCTTCAGAAAAATAAATTTTTTATTTAGTTTGTCAAAATTTCTTTGGCGTTTGAATGATTTTTACACTTTGCATAGATACGTTTAAAATTATTACAAAAAGTTTTGAGAAAAAAAGGCAAAGTGTTTGTCAAAGCACTCGAAATGCTCGTGCTCGGCTCGAAAAATATGTATGTTCATATGCATTAAAATTCGAGTTGTTTTAAAGAAATAAATTTTTAAAATTCGTAAAAAGACAATGTTGAATATATTTGCACGGTTAGGAAAATCTGGTTTAATATAACTAAAAAAATGTGTTCGAAATTATGAGTAAAAAAAAGTATATGGTATTAAACCGGTATACCTACCATTTAATCAGAAAAATACATATGTACATATTAAAGCTCAGATTTTTGCCAAGCTCAAGAGTAAACAAAATAAATTAATACATATCAGCGATTTTAATACTTATAAATAAATATGTATATAAGAATGTGAGAACCTTCGCAACAGCAGTTAAAAAAAAATGCTTCTGTAGAAATGTTATCATAATTGCAGATAATCCAGTTACGCGCAAAGATTAAGTCGCGTACTGCATGAGTATAAGTATGCATACACTTGTTATCAGCAACAAGTAGAATATCGTTGATTATCTCATAAGATATCTAGCATGACATTACACATACATGTGTACTCAACTACATATGTGCTTCTAAGTATCCATTTATTGAAACTATCCATAAGCAAACTGTGGTGCTGGTGATCATATGATCTATGAGATCTCTCTCGTTATCTCGTCTCAAAAAGCCTTCGCAACAGCTACAATGATTTTATGTCACTCCGATTATATAATAAACTATAAAAAAATATAGAAATTTAAATTTTACTACGAGTATACTACTGAATTGGATTGCAGTGCAGACCCCTAGTTTGTGCTAAACGGAAGTAATTTTTTACTATTATCACAATGTACTATATTACATATTTTATATGGGTGTATATGGGACAAAAATAATTTATTTATTTTTTATTTTGACAGCAAATATTCTTCATCACTCTCGGGGTGCCATAAATTTTACTTTTAAATTTGCATATAAATTTGCATTTGTTGGCATGTGAAATGTATTGCCGCGAACTGAATTCGCTCGAATATCCGTGATTATGATTTGTTTTGGCTTAAATTGACCTTATTCTGATTGTTTTAGTTCACTTACGTGCAGTAAATTGAATTTTTTGTTGGCAGATCTCATCTGTGATTGGGTTTCAGATAATTTTTTGTGCAACACTCATTCAATTAAAAAAAAAATATTAATAATAGTAATACTTATAATAACATATACTTACATTAGTTTATCAAAAACCATTACTTTTTATTTTAACTGCATAAAAAATTTAAATTATTGCTATGCTATAATGAGTTTTTTCTGTTTTTATTTCAGCAAAATAAATCGTAATCACACAAATCTTCATTAAAATGGGAAATGCGGGATACACATGTATTCGAAGGACGTTCTGTTGGCTCAATATAATTTTGTGGGTATGTTTGAATTTTTTTATAAGTTCTGAAATACAATAATAAGTGAGTTATATCTCACTTAGAAAATGAATATAGATATGGTGTAACAACTTGTGCTCAAGATTCACGAATTACTCAGGCTCTGATTCAAACCCTCTGTCCGCTTCTTATGCTAGAAGAAGGTTTTTTATAGAATGGTGTCGAGAAAGAAGTAAATTATCCCAAGCTTTTATATAAAAAAAATCAATAAAGAAGTACACCCTTGTCTTCGTTGGGTCAGTTTGAAGAGGCAAAAACTACTATATGTCAGTTTAAATGAGACTGAAGCTACAATTTTTATTTAATAATCTGCTTCCGGCGCCACCTATCGAACTAATTTTTTAAATTTTTGTCTTAAGATACGTTTTGTGGAAAGTTTTTAGAAAAAATGTAGACAGAAAAGTTTTAAAGAGTTTAATCATTTTTAAAAGCTTGAAGTGTGCAATAAAAGATAAATAAAGCCTTTTTCTCGAAGAGCGTTTTAAAAATTTTCACAACGGATGTAAGCAAATATATTGTTTATAACAACCTAGTTCCTCTTAATAGGCACTCTCCTTTTTACATGCCTTTCTATCAAGCAGTGTGAAGTAAGGAAAAAATGATTCGAAAGTCTTCTGTAGTCAGCTAAGAAATTTAGAAAAAAATTCCTTCCTTAACTCAAGCCAATTACCATTGGTTTAGATAGATAGATATGAAGGTAGGAGCGGCTATCGAAGTGTGAGCATTAGTTCAGGGTAGACCAATTGTGTTAGGTTTCGTTATAAATTTGCCTTTATAGATTTTATTACGTTACTTGGATCTTTTTCAGATAGATCATCGGCTCCTTGTTATCGGAACCTATCTTTGCCCAAGCTCAATCGTTCGTGGAGCTTCTGCAGTAGTTCTCTCAGCTGTTCTGCATGTCGTGCTATCAAGCAATGACCAGCCCCTTGAATTGCAATTTGTGCAATTATCGGGAAGAATCTCTTTGATCTGTTTCGCCTGCCTTATAGTTTTCGTCGTTGTGGCCGCAAGCCCAAGTGATATATATGCGTCTATATGTATAAAAGATACGCTTGTAACTTAAGAATGCCTTAACCGATTTTGATGATTCGCATCAATTCGGATTGGTCTCTGGCCTAACAAGAAGAATCCAAAAAAGAAAATTCAGCAAGTGGAACCGACCTATTCGAAAAAGTTGTATTTTTGGTTCGATTTTTGCAGATTTGGTAGGTAAATAGCTGGAGTTAAAACGAACACTACTTTTACTTCAAAGAAATGGACCTAGGACCCATCTAACAAAAAACATTTTATTTATGGTTAAATTTTTCTAAATCTGTATATATGTATAAATGAATGAATGAAAAATTAATTTTCTAAAATTTTGCATGTTGGTCGAACCAGTGACAGAGCTTGTTCTATTTGGCGTTAGGATACATCCTGTAAAGATCTTCGAGAGTCGAGCAATATAATTCAGTTTGTTGTAAGTAAGCCAAGTGTATTAATCGCTGTCTGACTGAAATTAAAGATATCACTGAAATTTTGGTAGAAAACCTTTTGTTTTGAGTGGACGGAAGGAGTGCTCATAAAGTGGGCTAGTAATACTATCGATAGGAGTATCAAACTTATCGTTCCACGTTTCTTTTCTGAAGATTTTAGTGATGTAGATATTGTTCCGGTTGCCGGAGTGATGAGAGAGCGCTCTGAGCTGCTTTAAGTGATGTTACAACTTTCAAGTATTTTCGAGTGTCCAAATCGTTAACTAATTATCTATCGATTTAGCTCTCTCAGATGATTTAGAGCTTGCGCTGCAGTGCAGTGTGATAAACCACTAAGCAAAGAGGTAAGATGATGAGGATTTTTTTTATTTCCAATTAGATTACTTTGATTTTGTATTTGTTTAGCTACTCGTATTCCATTTGATTACAGCGAATCAGTATTAGTTTCTGGATTTTATATATTGAATATAGAAGAGGCGGTTTTGCTTAACTTTTATAGCTGACTTTATGTGGTTGATGTTTATCATAGGCCACCCTACGGTCAACCCATACAAGAGTATTGCTTCTATAGATAACCCAATTTTTGGGGACTTCTTAACAGACATTATATATATATGTACAGATGCACTTTTGAATTTTCAAAATACTGAAATATTCATTAAAAGTAGATAATTATGAGAAAGATGCATTGATGCTGTTCGGTTCAGAAGCTTCACATCTTCAATCTACAAGAACAATGCCGTCTCGCGTGTAGTAACTTCCAAATAATGACTAATTTATAATTAAATGAGAAAATTGAATTCGATTTCAATGCCAAACGTTAAAAATCTCATATGTATTGAAAAATACGTTTTTTTCTCTGAATCATGGGAATTGTGCTGAGACGCTGCTGAGGCATAATGAATGAATAAATGAATGAAAATTACAATGCATTTGACGGCGAATGACTACAATAGCTGAGGTGCTATTCACCTTTAATACGAATATACGGACACACATATGTATACATGTATGTATGTACGTACATATCTTTGTTTAGGTAATGCATTTACTTGCATTTGACGTACTATGTCTGCAGCGGAAATTGATGTGTTTTCCGATTTTCATACCACAACACAATACAATACTCATACAAAGCGTGGTAATATTTAATAGCAACAATAATGCACCAAATAAGTTAATAAAGCGTAGAAGAGTAGAGTGGAGTGCACTGCTGAAAATGTGTTAAGTATGCAGGAATGTCTGTATGTTATACAATAGATATTGAAGAGCAGACACAGTGATGACTTTGTGCTATTGTATAAACTTTGTAGACTGAGTTTTGAAATGTCTGTTGTTTCGAAATAAATAAAACTTTCGGCTTGAGCGCCTCAGACTGTTGCGGTGACCGGCGACACCAGCGCTGCTAATGAGCGCCACGCATGCGAAGCTGCACTTTTAGTGAAACACGCTTTTTGCATACAGTTCATTTTTTCAATATTTAAATGAATAATTTGTATTTATTTAAATTAATATGCCACTCTGGGTAGCATAAGTTGCCGAATTCGTCAAACAAAGCTCGATTTTTGGGCAGACGTGCCGCTACAATGAACTCAGCGATTTAAAATTTGGCAATTCGTTTTTGTAATTCAATTCTCTTCCAAAAAAAAAAAGAAACAAATATTCACTTCAACATGAAATATAACATATAAATATCTCTTCTTCTTCTTCCGGTACTCTATTCTCATTCCAGCTTTGCAGTTGCGCCTTTCTAGGTGTTGGCGTTTGGTTGCGTTTGTCGTATGAGGGTTACGCCACGCTACTGCCGGATCATCATGTCTTGAGCGCAGACTCGATTTTCTTAGCGATCGGTGTAATCGGCTTTGTTGTCTCATTCTTTGGCTGCTGTGGCGCTTGGGTGCAATCGCGTTGTTTCCTAGTGTTGGTAAGCCAAGTGTGCTCGCTGATAAAGCGGAAGCGGAAATTGTGTGAAAATAAATAAATAAATATTTTACTCTTTCATCCACAGTACTTCCTGCTCATTGTTATGCTCTTCTTGAGTGAATTCCTCATTGGTGCGATAGCTTTCCTCTTCCGTGGTGGTTTGGGTCGCACCTTTGCCAATGAGCTGCGTTTTGGCATTGAGCGACACTATAATGCATCTGATCGTGGCAGTTTGGTGGCGCCTTCTGTGGCCGCCATTTGGGATAGTGTGCAGCAGTCGGTAAGTATAAGGGGGGGACGATGATTTAACTTTAATTTGTATTTTAATATAAATGTTTCAACAGTTTCAATGCTGTGGCGTCTCCTCCTATGAGGACTGGTACGATATTCAGTCGTGGAGTGGCAAACGTTGGGTGCCCGAATCATGTTGTCGGCCATCGGAAGCGCGTAGCTTATTAACAGAAGGTTCCGGCGATAGTTTTCAGCGCGTGGAGTGCGGGAAGTGAGTATAGATGCCAGAATTAAACTGAAAAAAACTTTTTTTTTAAAGAAACTGTCTCACTTGAGGTGTTTTAAGCAAGTGGAAGGTGGAGGCTCAACCGATAATAATATTTTCATTTATAATATTTTAAGAAACAAATATTAGTTAAAGAAACACAAATTTTTTATACGGTTGGGGGTTATTTTAAATTCAAATAAGGCAATAAATTGTGAGATGTAAGAAGAGCAAAACATTATTAAGTTTACGAAAAATATATATGTCAGAATTCATTTCAAATGTTAATAGTTGTATTTAGACTGATGAACATACATTACTACCTTTGATTTAGGCGCATGCCTTGGATAAAACTTCAGAATTGCGCTTAAATGTAGGCAACATTTCGGTTGCTTGAATCTCTGTTAAATTTATTACATTAAGTTGATATTTTCTGATAATTCTTATCTGTTTTATATACCTTTAATCCGCTTCCCCTGCATTTTAAGATCTGAAAATCCCTCACTCTGGTGGAGTAAAGGTTGCGCGCATTCATTGCAGGCCTGGTTCGAGGACCAATTAAATATCGTCGGTGCCATCGCTTTGGGCATTGCATTCGTACAACTCTTCGGTTTGATTACATCAATGCTGTTATTCTGCACCGTTAAACATAAACGTGAAACAGAGACATACAAATCATATTCACCATCTATAGATCCGCAGACACGAACGAGTAGTTGGGAGGACTGAAGCCGACTTTAGCAGTGTGCTAAGTGCAACGATAGTATTCTTAACATATCTTATTGATTAAAGGCATTTAATTAAGAAATATATATTTATAAAATATAATACGAATTGATAAAGTGAAGAGTAAAAACGATTAGGATTAGAGAAGAAATAAAATATAGATTTGCTAATAGTAGTAGAAATAAAATATTTAGTACTAAATTATATTTAAGTTATACAATTGTTGCTAAACTTGTATGCAAATTGTGCCAAAAATATTTATTAAGCATTCTTAGAAACACGATAAGGACAATTCTTTTCTTTAGAAGATTTAAAATAGTTGCATCCTTAAGGATCAGTAGTAAATGCTCCAGTGTAAGGAGTTTTGAGAAATTTCTACAATTGTTACTGTAAATTTCAATTGATACTAAGTTAGCCTCAAAGTGCAATATATTATTTATAACAACTGCAATAAACTGCCAGTTATATATTTACATATATTTAATTATATACAGATACATTATAAAAAATATATTTAATATAAAAAGCTTGCTTTGAATTGTTCAAAAATCAATTATCGTATTTATAAGTATAATATAAAATTCTAAATTGTTAATAAAATAAAAATTAAATACCATAAAATACACCATTTTAAATTTTGACGCAGGTTTCCTCATAGATTTCCTTCCACAAAACAATAAATATTCCCACAATTGCCACAACTATTACATATATTTTACATTTTACCCGGTAGAAACGGTGTTCAAAAACACATCAAATGTCATTAGGTTTTCTTTATGTAAATTAAAGTTTTTTTTGCTTTCACCTAGCTATAAAAGCTTTGGAAAGCATTTCGAATAACATAATATTTATAGAAATTTTACAGGTTAAAATAAATGAAATATGTCTAAATTAATTAATGAATTAATTAATTATATAATTTATGTATAAAACCTTCAGTTTGTGTTACAGTTTATATCCAAACCAAAAAAATCAATACAAAAATGGAAATGTTAAACAATAAGTTATTTATTGAGAAAGTAACAATAAAATTGAATTATAAAAAAAATATAACAAATGATTCGATGATTCGATCTTAATCTACTAAATACATCTAATGTCTAAAAGTAAGTGAAACAAATTATTATTTTTATAATCCAACAATTTTGCCACCAATAATATCCAGCTGCGCTGTGATGCCTTTTGAAATCGAACGCGCTAGGTCTTTGGGTTTCTGAAAAAAGAATTGAAAAATGTAAGAAATAAAAAAAAAAAAATGCGAAAGAGCCACAGAATAAAGATTCAAAAACATGGATTTCTCAATCAAGATCATTCGATTTTCTTAATTTAACCATTTAGGTTTCTAGAGTTCGCTGATAATCACTGAAAAGTTTTGTTTAAAAAAAAAAGAGCTTTCTTCAGTAAAAGTCTAATTGAACATAACTTTAATGGACCGCATAAAAAATCATTATTGGCAAAATGACAATTAAGTTTAGACGCAGTACAGTAGAACCAGGGGTTTTCCCGATCTTTGCAGCGTTTTTCATTCGGAAGTATCTACTTGTACTATCGGGGAAGCTGTGGATACCATGCTTCGAGGTGTGATTTCTGTGAGACAAGCTAAATTTACTAAGATAGCTTATTGGAAGCTATGACTTTGGGCTTAGTCATGTTGAACTCAAAACTAGTCAAGTATATTTTTTATATCTCTTTCTATAACGTCGTCTTTTTTTTCCAAAATTAATATCATTTTGATACCGGGTCACAATGGATTTTTAAGATTCTTCTATCTTAAGGTGGACCATCGAAGGTGCCCTTTACTTTTTAAAACTATAGCTTTTACACTTAGTCGGACTTTTGACTGGATATAGCCCGGTACGGCTTGGGATTCATCAGAAGCCCTACTGTCATAGTCGTTTGAAAGAATATATGGGATCATCTAAACTTTTTCTGATCTATTGTCCTACGTTTGAGAGACTGTGAATGTAAATTATCAGATTGTATGCGTTCACTAAACCGAAGGAGTTAACAGGCTCATGAGAATTTGTAGATTTGTGACTTGCACTAACCGTCTCATTGAGGTGAGTGGAAGTGGTCTAGCGTTCAGGATAATTTCACCTTTTTTGGCAACATAATGGACCTGTCTTATGTGTCTTGTGTGTAATCCTCTTTGGATCAGCCACTTCTGCCTAACCTAACCTAACCATACATCGACGATTTCTGGGATGACGACCTCTTTTGGGTGACCTGAACGGTCAGCGTCACTTGAACTGGTACGACCACAACGGAACTCAGTAAAACATTTATTTTTTAACCACTGAAATTGGGAAATTGAAAAAGTCACTGACATATCGAATAGACCTCATATATTGAATAGACCCCAAAAAAAGTTATCGGCTCACCATACGGAAATGTTATTACCAAAAAAATGCTTTAGAGCTGCAAGTGTGGGATCTTTATTTCTTATTGTTTCTGAATAAATCTGGGTATGTTTTTAAAATTTTTCTTCAATATTTTCCTTAATAATAAATAAATAGGGTGATCCAAGTAGAGGTACTTTTCTCAATAGAATTTTTTTGCCAATTACGCGTGAGTCGTGTCAAGCTGTCATATTATTTTTGTTCAGTATTGTTTGGCATTTCATCAGGGAAAGATATAGCACCTGAATAATGTTTACAAATTATTCAAATTTATTACGTTTATTACGTTTACGTTCTGTAAAGAATGTGTTTCGCGCGCTTCGCTCAACTTATGATTCACATAATCGGCCTACTGAGCATATTATTCGCAATACCATCACCCATCTTAAGATCTAGCATTCATTATTGGAAAATGTTCGACCGAATAGACCACGTCCAGCACGCAGTGAAGAAAATATAGCGGCCGCTATAAAAAGTTCCAAGAAGATTCGACGATTCATTTTTTCAGCGATGAGGCCCTTTTCTGGCTCAATGAGTATGTAAATAAGCAAAATTACCGCATTTGGGACGAAGAGCAACCTGAAGAGATTCAAGAGCTGCCATTTCATCTATAAAAAACAACGATTTTGTGTAGTTTATGGGCCGGTGGAATCATCGGTCCATATTTCTTCAAATATGATGCCGGTAAGAACGTAACCGTCAATGGCGAGCGTTATCGCGCCATGATAATCGACTAATGGATTTATTGAGAGAACATTTCGGCGAGCAGTGAATTTCACGTTTTGGGTCGGTCGATTGGCCACCAAGATCGTGTGATATCACACCGTTAGAATTTTTCCTGTGGGGATATGTAAAGTCTAAAGTCTATGCGGACAATCCCGCTTCGATTCAGGCTGTGGAGCAAAACACCACGCGTGTCATTCGCCAGCTACCAGTCGAAATGCTCGAACGAGTCATCGAAAACTGGACTCAACTCAATTTGAAAGAGATAATCTTCAAAAAATAAATGCCAAAGAATGTTCTTTCGAATGATAATAAACATTCCCCATTGTATTTGAATATTCTGTTTTTTTTTTAAGAAACTGCTAGCATAGTTGACGACTTTTATTTAACAATCCAGTGATCGGACTGGAAGGATTTGGGACATCTACGAGATTTGATTAACAAAATCGTAACAATATATAAGTCAGGCGCAAAAATCATGTTGACCTGTAAAACCTAATAACCTGCCTACAGTCGTTATCGTCATTATCATCTTCTGCCGACCAAATTATATACAAATATTTACTAAAACACTATACTCCTACATGCATACATATATGCAATGTGCATATTGAAATATATTTTAACAGCAAAGTAAACAAAAAAGCTCAACTCACTTGTATGATAGCGTTGAGGAGATTTGAAAAAGCTTCATAACCGTTCACAATTGAGCGCGCGAGACCATCAAACATATCACCGTTATTGCCATATTTCTCATGCTCACTGATGGTGTCCACAATAGGTTCCAGCTGTGAAGGCAGACGAAAATAAAAATAAACAAACTAACTATAGATGAATTTGAATGAAGATATAAATTAAATTAACAATACACACACACACACACATACACACGTGTCATCAGCATTGCGCTTTTATTGCAACATTTTTTGGCATTTATTTATACTCACATTCGTCAAATCGGCCACCTTTTTCTGCGTCTTGTCATATGTGCTGAATATCTTCGATGGAATGCCCTCGTGTTCCAAATTCACTGACTCGGCAGTCTTTTCTTGTGTTGGCAGCAAAGAGATCTGCCATTATACATAAGAGAGAAATTAAAAAAAAAAAATTTAATAAATGACCATCATCATGTTACCCTAAATCCGCCTGTGCTGCTGCTGCTGCCACCGCTGTCACCCTCCTCAGCCTGTGAATGCACTGTATACTCAGCCAACTGCGTTTCATCCACCCGAAAGTCTGGACTATTGTCAGCAGCCACTACGGTGCCATCTACAGTGTTGGGTGAGTTTTGGGCGGTGCCACCGTTGACCTCAAGCAAAAGCTGGCTGTTATTATCCACTGTAGACTGCACAAATGTAGCATCGTTATTGTTGTTGGTAATTGGATGCGCTTGTGCGTGAAGCGTAAAGAGCAAGAAAATGAATGCACTGAACTGAATAATAACGGGTAACATTTTAAGCGGCTTAAATTAAAAATTTTCTTTTATTTAATTACTGTATTATATGTTTTAGGTATTTTCACTCCGATAAAAGTTTCGTTAATACAGCGCATGCGCATGCGCACGTTCAAGCACAAAAATTCAACTGAGCAGTTGTAGCCAACGGTTTTATTGGTTTGGCCCGCGACTTGGACATTACCACACACAGTTTACAGAGCATATGTATTTTGCTTACTAACATACAAATTTACAAATGTCGATTTATATTAGGGTGGTAGATATCTTGGTTTCTTTTGCAATTGAATTTGTTAAAGTATTGAAATTATAGATAAATATTTTTATTGACAGTTAGCGAATAATAATGACTTACGCCCTGGCGCCATCTATCGGAACAAGCACAAATTCTCATATCTGTGAATTTCTTTAAAGGTTTTTTAGGATGCAAGTAGAGGTATTTTCTTCAATAGCCTTTGTTTGACAGATCACGCAGGAGTCGTGACAAGCTTTCATGTTATTTTTGCTCAGTATTGTTTGGCATTTCATCATGGAAAGACTTTCGCCTGAACAACGTTTACAAATCATTCAATTTTATTACGAAAATTCACTTTCTGTAAAGAATGTATTTCGTGCACTTCGCTCAACATATGGTCAATATAATTGGCCTACTGAGCGTACTATTCGCAACACCATCGCCCATCTTAAGACCCAGCATTCATTATTGGACAATATTCGACGAAATAGACTATGTCCAGCACGCACTGAAGAATATATAGCGGAAGTAGCTGAGAGTGCACACGAAGACCGTGCAGAGTCGATTCGGCGCTGCTCGCAGCAAATCGCTCTGACGTATGGAATGACTTAAATTGAAAGCGTACAATTCAGCTTGTGCAAGAACTGAAGCCGCTAGACCTTCCCAAGCGACATCGCTACGCTCTATGGGCTCTTGAAAAGTTCCAAGAAGATCCGACGTTTTCGAGCCACATTTTGTTCAGCGGTGAGACCCATTTCTGACTCAATGGGTAGGTAAACAAGAAAAATTGCAGCATTTGGGAAGAAGAGCAACCTAAAGATATTCAAGAGCTGCGCTTTCATTCAGAAAAGGCAACGGTTTGGTGTGGTTTGTGGCCCAGTGGAATCATCGGTCCATATTTCTTAAAAAATTATGCCGGTGAGAACGTAACCGTCAATGGTGACCGTTATCGCGCCATGGTAACCGATTATCATTCGCCAGCTACCAGTCAAAATGATCGTACGAGTCATCGAAAATTGGACTCAACGGATGGACCATCTGAGACGTAGCCGCGGCCAACATTTGAAAGAGATAATTTTCAAAAAAAAAAAAAAAAAAAAATTTCAAAGAATGTTCTTTCGAATGCAAATAAACATTCCCCATTAAATTTGAATTTTCTGTGTTTTTTTCTGGAAAAGAGTAGGGAGTCTCGAAAGGGATCACCCGTTATTATGGAACTCCATATTATTTATACCTTTCATGTACATGAAACGGTATATTAACTTTGTTCCGAAGTATGCAAGTACCAGAAGCAGAAGAGAGAAACCCACCAAAATTTATGCCAGATGGGTCTGGAAAACGAGCTGAGTTGAGATATTTCCTCTCAGTACGGGGACATTTACATAGAATCGAATAAAAAGACAACGGCCACGCTGGTTAGGTCATGTCGTCCGAGTGGCTGGAAGCATTCCAGCTTTGAAAGTGTTCGCTGTAGCAACCGATGGCGGAAGCAGAGGAAGATCCGTTGGAAAGATCAAGTTCAGAAAGATCCGGTTTCGCTTGTATTTCCAATTGACGCCAAGCAGTGAAGAGAAGGAATGAGTGGCGTGCTATTAGTGCTTCGGCTATAATCATGAAAGCGGCGCATACGCCAATGCAGTAGTAGTAGTGTATAAAATTTAAAATGAAATGAAAAAAATGAAATTTAAAATAAAATTTTCCGAAATGGAACAAAGAAAAAATTAAAAAAAAAAATTGAAGTTTTTTATCTCAACTTAGCGAAAAATTAGCACCTTAATGTAAAGACATACATATAAATTTCTGAGAGCATCTTGTTAATGCAATTTCGAAATTTTTATTTTTATTTGACGATTTCGTTGCTATGTTATTACGTTATTATAAACTTGGTTTTGTGTGAATCGTCTAAATGCGAACACATTACTTTACTAACTAGCCTAAATACACATACGTTTACACATACGGCCATACGTGGCTGTAAAAGCCGATTGGTTAGCATTGCGTCCTAAAATTCGGAAAGCCTGGGTTCGAGCCCAGGTTCGGGCAATATCCAAAATTATTATTATTTTTATAATTGCGGTCCGCACTCGGCAGGGAATATCAACCCCTCCGAGTTCAAGTGTATTTCTGGCCTGAAATAAAAGCTCCTCATCAAAATTCAGCGGCCGCTCGGAGGCGGCTTAGAATAAATTGTAGGTCTGTCCATCCATTTGTTGGTAAAAAGCATCAAGACACAAAACCACAAATCGGAGGAAGAGCTCGGCCAAAAATCCCCACAGCGGTTACAAAGCGCCAAATATATATACTTATATATATATATATACACGTAAACTTATAACATACTTTTGAATGTAAACTGATCAACTGGACAGCATTGTAAATACTTTCGTATCCGCAAGAAAGCTGGAGTTTCAAGTTGCCTGAGATCAACCGATACAAAAAAAAAGCTAAAAAAAAATATGAGGAAGGAAGTGTGTTAATCTGCAGGCAACTGACAATTTTGGCCGATGTTTCAGTTTACATTTGAATTGCTTTGCCTTTAAATATTGTTCCAGTGGCCCACTGGTCTCTTCACGGCAGTGACTTGCTGATTTTAACTAAAATGATCAATTGTCTGTGCCAGTTTGAGGACAGTGGGACAAGCTGCAGACATGTTTGACATCGTACATACATACATACATACATACATATACATATATGGGGTACTGCTTTGTGGCCAAAACATGCAGCGCTTATACGTCAACTTTATTATCATTATCATTGTTAATACTTTTATGGAGCTTTCTCATACCACAGAGTACAGATGCGTATATAAGTATGTATGCATAGACATATGTGTGCATGTGTCTATATGTAAGTAGAGACTCGTGGCTAGTTAGTTGACGGCTAGATGCGGAATTCACATATCATTTTTGGTGTTTAACAACAACAACAATGCAATAAACAACATATGCTGCAATATTTTCATCTCGCTCTTCACAACAACAAAATTCCATATAAAAAATTAGTTTTTTTTTCTCCATATCTTATCTGCTTTATATACTTTACTACTTGCTACTTTGCTTATTTTACCACATGTCTTTTTTCGTATTTTATTCATTTATCTTTTTTGTTTTTATAGTTGCTACTGACTGCGCTGCTTACGCGTATGTGCCGTGTAAATAGTGATTATATAATCAGCTGGTTTGTCTCGCCATTAACGCGTATAGAGTGCTGAAGCTTAAAAATGAGCAGGGAAAAGCATGAAGATCATGGTAATCATTATCATCTAATTCATCATTCCCGGAGTGATTATTGTTTTGATCATTTGTATGCTTGTTTACGCAGTTTTTTCCCCATTACAATGATGTGTTTTGGTGCTTTTATTTTATTTTCCTCTTCATTCATGGAAGCCGCATTTTTTGTTAGCTCTTAATTAACCAGTTGACATTTTATTACTCTAAACGTTTTTACGAGTATTTATATATGTATGTAACTCGTTAATTAAACAAATTTTGTGTTGAAGGTCTTTTACTTTAACATTTGACGCTCTTTAAAGTGTTAAAGCGATTTTCAGCCAAGCTCCGCTGAGTCTGGATGTTTTTTTCTGAGAAATGGAGGATCCAGATTTCTTAAGCATCCACAGAACGATTGAAATTTTTTTTACTGTTTTTAGAAAGATTGATTTTTTTTTTTAAATAATATTCTATAATTTTGAATCTTGTTCCGCACTGAATTCAAACCAACGACACTGGGTTTAGTAGCACTCGTAAACCGCTTCTTTACTGTGACGAGGGTTGCATTATATAAAGTGTATCGGGCTTTGACAACCCTAGTATTGCAATCTGACAACTGACAACTTTATCGTAAAGTCCTACTCCTACTCAGAACGTTTTGACATACCTGGGCTTTTTGTGTTGTTTACGGTAGCGTAAAATATTCATCTCGTCCAAATAATGAAATAAATGGTAAAATATTTTGGGGATGAAGCTCCAAGGTTTATCGATGATATGGTGAATTCCAAGACAAATTTCGTGAAGGTTGTTGTTCCGGAAACTATTGATGCTGTGCACAAACTGACATTACAAGATCGTCATGTGACCTATCGTGAGATTGGGAAAACTATATGCGTTACTGGGACCAGAATACATTCAATATTGCATGAACATTTGCTTTAAGAAAAAATTGGTCCCACACAATTTGTCAATCGCTCAAGAGAAGGCTCTTGTCGATTGGTCGAAAGAAATGTTTAAAAATACGTTAGTGGTGCTTCGAAACACGTATGAGTCTGAAAGTAAACAGCTGTTGACTGTATGGATGTTTCAAGATGGGCCAAACCGAACAAAAGTTGTACGCACACGAAGCAATTCCAAGCAAATTGTTGCCTGTTTCTTCTGAAAAACAGGGTATATCGCAACCGTACCACTAGAACGGTGACAAAACAGTAAGTTCGGAGTGGTACACAACCTTTTTTTTTGTCAGTTATATTTCAAAAAATTAGGAAACCCATCCGCCGAAGATGGATCACTCTTCACACATCTTCTCGACAACTGTGTTGATGCGTTCATAACGCATGTTTTGGAAATACCTAGACTAGAGTGGCAAAATTTCTTCGGCAACTGGTTCAAACGCATGCTAAAGTGAAACGGAAAATATTTTAATAAACCTGCCCAAAAGCGGTAATAATGCACTGAATTTATTTCTTGGTATCGTTATACGTAAGTTTACAGCTTCCTTATGATAAGTTATGCTCTTAGCGATATAAATCTTTTGATGAAAGCTTTCTAATATCTATAAATAAATATATTTAGGTTTTGGCTACGCGTTACATAAACCAGAAAGTCCTTTGCATAACCAGATGGATATTCAATATATGATAACCAGTTTTTAGATATCTTCTAGTGCTCTGAACAGCAAAGCTTCGAGATGTCTGAAACTTATTCCAGATAAAGCCGGACAAAAGCAAGGAAGGTGTTTCAATGTCCTAACATCTTCCTGTCAATTTCTGCATGTATCACTGCTGTGTATGATTTCCTTCAAAGCAATAACACATGATCAGAGTCTTTCGAGTCTTCCAAGCCGTTAAGCCATTCCATCTGCTACTTTTGGCAATCTCATTAACTATGCGTTTACCACAATGCCCATGTAGTCTGGAATCCAGTAGAGATGCAGTTGCTTCATTGCGATCACTTTATCCACTGCTTGCATATTTCTAAGAAAAATTTCTGAGGAAATACTTTGTGGGATTATTACCTTAGTCGCCGTCAGGCTATGACAGTATATGTTGATGTTTTTAAAGTTGTTCTTGAGATGTTCTTAAAAAAAGCTGACGAGTTGAATAAGTCCGTAGCAAGCTTGACGAGTCCATAGCTAATTCCATGTCCATTTGAAATGATCAGCAGAGGGTTTCACGGAACTGAGCAGATAAGAGAAAGCGGAGCAGATTTGGCCTAAATATGATGGTACCTTTTAAAAAAATCTGAGAAAGGTACATCTGACTTCCAGCCTTAATAACGAACCACCACACCTTCAGAGAGCAGGGATAAAAATACAGAACAGCCATTACCGAAGCTGAGAGTTTCAATAATAAGAAATAATTATCAATTTTCTATGTATGTGCCCAGTTCTCTCGCAAATTCAGCACAGAACACTTGGAGTTCATCAGGTCGAATAAAAGTAATTTCATTGAGAACACGAAAAGGTTTGAAAATAACCATGAAATGTGTTAGAAGAAATATTAAGATCATACCGTAGTGCATCATAATGGTGCATCTGGTGCATCCCGACGTATTAAGCTTTTTGGACAGTACGCCAAACCTACCACGAAGACCTGAAAAGTGCCGACATATTCTTGAAGCTGAAGGGCTGCCTGAGATCTTACCCACTTAGGGTCGGCTAGTCATCGAGGTCATCTATGGGGAGGTCCAGTAAATGTGATGTTTCGACGGGTTCGAATGGAATGGGTGTACATGAGTCGGGTTGAGTGGGCATGCAAAGAGGTGGTTAGAGTAGTTAGTCGTGCGGTGCTTTATTGCTTTATTGCGTGCGGGACATACATTGGGTACAAAGGTCGAGTCTGGATAGGTAGGAATAAAGTCGACTACAATATCCAGACTTTAAATGTGCCAGTGTTACTCGGGCTTTTCGAACCAGCTCGAGCTCTTGTTCTGCAATATGTGGTGCTTGGATCCCGAGAAAAACATTCACGAGAAGACTGTGACGGACTGTGAATAGTGTTTAAAGTTTGTCGGTATGCCGTTCTGTCCAGCGGTGAGTAATAAGTGTTTGTCTTTGGTACCCAACATTTATTCTCAATACGAGAAAAATCGGAGAATGAATGATTTACTTTAAAGAAGTAAATATGGTCACGCGGAATTATCTTCAAAATTTTTATTAACGAGTTGAAATTATAAAAGATGTTCCTTCTGATTCGAAGAAATGATCAGATAACATCTGAGAAGATTTTGAAGTATTTTCACCTGTAGATTCACCCATAGAAAGAAGCAAGAATAGCTGAGTGCTGGAAAGCAGAAGTATTCTTGGCTAACATAATAAGTACTAAGACGCAATCGGAGTCTAATTACAAGTCACTTTTCTCAGCGCAAGCTCTATGGGCCTGAAACCACCTTAAGCTTATCGAATTTTATTACGAATTAAAAAGCGTATCTAATGTGTAACTTAGTACAATCACAACCTAAAATGCTTATTTTATACACAACTTAGGAAATGAAAATTTTAAATACTTATTTCCACCCTGTATTATGGTATTTTGTAAGAGAAGATAATAGTGACGTCAATCATTTCATTTTCAAATTCAAAAAAATAAAAAATAAAATAAAGAAAGACGAAAAGAAAAATAAAAACAAAAAATGTTTCGTATACAAAAATTGCTGATCGAAGAATTCCGTGAAATCTACGAGCCTGTCATTGTGGAAAACCCCTTCACACAAGTGACCGAGACTGGCGATGGAATCAGGCAATATCACATAGGTGTGTGCGTACAAATGACATGCAAGAAATGCGTTTGGAGAATTAAATTTAAAAAATTCAAAAAACTCTTGCTCACAGGTCTCACACCATCAAAACTCATATTCGGCTGTGATGATTTCGATTTGATTGACCTTGATGATTATGGCTATCACAATATGGATCCGGAAATCGAAACTTTTCAATTGGTTAGCCTATTGCCATTGCAATTTCTACGCGTGAAATTCTATCGCAAGCAAGGGCGCTGTATAATGCATTTATGCATTGTAGGCGATGAGGATAAGCCAATGTTATTCGAATTCGGTGGACATATGTATAAAAATGTGAGTACTTTTGAATTCGTATTGGACAGCAAATGCATATAAGTGTGCACATATGTATATATGTATTTTGTTCACAGTTATTATGGAATACTTGGCGTGAACGCATCGCCACATTGCGCCTTGCTCAGCCGCTACTCTTTCACATATCCGGTTGCAGTCCGTTTTCAAGCACTGATGTGTTGCTCGAGGAAGAGGAAGTGGAAGCATTGGTGCATCCCATGCCGCACTCAGTGGCCAGCTGCATGAGCTTTAATTAGTAAATAAATGATTAGAGAGTCGAAACAGTGTAACATTTGTATGTATGTATGTATGTACATTATTTTATTACAAAGTTTTTAAATGTGATAACAACTGCCTTAAAAATAAGAATTATTAATTTTTTTCCAAAAAAAAATATATTTTTATATTATATAGTACATATGTGTGAACGTTTACAATTACATACAAAATATATATACAATATTTAGATAGTAGTATATCTTAGAAGATTTGTGAAACTTAAGAGCATTTTTGAATATTTATTCTATTGCATAAATACATATGTATGTATGTTTACATATGTAGTTATTTACAAACTCATTTGTTAGCGTAGAAAAGTACTGACGCAGCGCTATTATGTGTTCTTTTTTCATAAAATACAAGCCCTCGGTGTATAAAATTATGAATTTATTTAACAAAAAGTACAGACAATTTTTTCATTTTTTAAGTTAGTTCTTGGACAAAGTATTTTGAACTCATTTACACTTAAAACTAACACTTAACCATACTGCATACGATTGTGCTAAGAATAATAAAAACAGTTGAAGAGCTTTATGTATACACAAAAATTTTAGAAATATGGCTAGATAACTTAAAAAAAAATTTTGAAAATATTTTAAAACTCTTTTTACAAAAGAATTCAAGCTAGTGTTGATATTATTTCACTGCCCTCCAGTTTCATATTTTCCATACGTACTTTCCATTTCACTCGCTTGACAGCATTCCCCTCGAAGCTCAATTTCCGAACGTTATCGTCTTATCTGAGTTCTTCGAGCCACCACCACCTCCGCCACTATGTCGATTTCCATTCTTCAATATACCACTCGTGCCACCATTACCATTACTCATTCTTGGCGGTGGCGGCGCAGTTGTCACCACCTCATTGATGCTCACACTGTGCAGCTTTCTAGCGACATTTTCGTAATTTTCATAATTGCTACGTAGCGGACAGTTGCTGTGATGTTCTAGTTGTTCTGCGGATTTCTTTAGTTTCGAGCGTGTTAGTGTATTTTGTAGTTCCGCTTGTAGATTTTCAGCATTTGCTTCGATGGTACCGTTACTACGTTTCGGCGCTGCCACAAAATCAAATTTCGCCGGTTCTCGACGCTGTTGCGATTGCTCGTATTCACCAATTGTTATTGTGCCCGGTCTAAGGTTGCGTCTATTAGCGCTGCTGTTATTGCAATTGTTATCATTGGACGCATCACGTCCATTTGTGACAATATTCGTGCTGGCATAACCATATGATGGTCGCACGCTACTACTAATTATTGTTGCTGGCTTTGTACGCAGTAAATCTGCATTATCATAGTCGGGCACAGGAGTTGCTGGCGGTTTGGGTGGCTGTTCTGTGGGCGCTTTGAGTGTGGATGCCCCAGCGCCATTACCATTGCTGTAATGGTTAGTGATTGGCTTTTGCTGATGTTGTTGTGGTGATGTAAACTTGTTGTTGTTACTGACATTATTATATTGTTGTTGCTGTTGTGTTCGCGGCGGTGAGCTTGCAAATTGTGGTGGCTGTGCGAAGAGAAGGGTAAACAAGTGTAAAGTTATTAAAAATATTTGAAAGCTCATTAATGTAGCAAATAGTTAGTAATAAATACATATATACATATACATATAAATTATAATTTTCAAATTTACATATAAAGTCTACCTTGCTAGCTTATATGCATATGCACTAATCACTTAAATCGAAATTGCATAAATATAAGTATAGTATCGACGGAAAAGATTACAAAACTGTTCGAATGTCTGACAAGGCGTATAGTATTTTTCCCTTTAATTACGCTAAAATGTGTGTACGTTCGTGCTTAATGACTGAATACTATTTAATGTTTAAAACTAATTAATTTTAAGTTTTTTTTTTATTGATTTTTCATAACATAAGTGATATTTTCTAGGTTGATATAAGCAAACACAGCCTAAATAAAATGTTCTAAAAGTATTTTATTTCATTTTATTTTAATTTAATTTTTTTGAATTCATTTTGTTTAATTTTATATCAATTTATTTTATGTTATTTTTATTTTGTATTTAATTTAATTTCATTTTTTTTATTTTTATTTAATTTCATTTTATATTTAATTTTAATTTACATTATTTAATTTTGTATCATTTTATTTTATTTTATTTTATTTTTTTCTATTTTATTTTAATTTTATTTTATTTTGTTTTGTTTCATTTTATTTTATTTTATTTTATTTTACTTCCTTTTATTTTGTTTTATTTTATTTTAATTTATTTTTATTATTAATATTATTATTTATTTTATTTTATTTTATTTTACTTTATTTTATTTTATTTTATTTTATTTTATTTTCATTTATATTCTATTTTATTTTATTTTATTTTGTTTTATTTTATTTTAATTTAATTACTTTATTTTATTTTAATTTATTTTAATTTCATTTTGTTTTATTTTATTTTATTTTATTTTATATTATTTTATTTTATTTTATTTATTTTATTTTATTTTATTTTATTTTGTTTCATTTTATTTTATTTTATATTATTTTATTTTATTTTTTTAAATTTAATTTTATTTTTTAATTCAATTTTGTTTTATTTCATTTCATTTGGTTAATTAATTGAATTTTTTGTAAGTGTCCGACCGTACAATGAATGCAATTAAATCTCATTCTTCTTACCGGTGGCGGCATTTGAAATTGCGAACCATTTGTTGTTGGACTATTATTGGGAAATACACGACTCGCACGATGATTGACATCATCTTCCATTATGGATGTGTTGCGTAGCGCCTCTTGACGTTCCTGCAGAATAATAAAAATAAAAAAACTCAATAACAATACCAAATTTAAAATCAAAATTCACAAGCAAACAAACAGTTATATATATGCGCATACGTATACCAGCAATTGTAAGAAGATAAATAATTATTCAAAAGCAATTGATACTAAAACTGTACACTTGTAGTGCCCACTATATGAATGTATGTAGTTAAATACATGAGTCTTGATATACAGTTACAGTTACTAGATGCTTACGTGCCTCATAGGTGCTGAATGTGACGAGACTGCGGCCACCCCGTGCGGGACGCATTGTCGCATATAAAGAGTTTTCGTCAGCTTGTTGCATGGTGGATATTGTTGGTTTTTCTCTAAGTGCGGGTATGTACGTTTGTAAGCGTTGTCGAAAATCGTGGCAACTAATTAACTATTATTAAGTATTACAATAGATAAAATAGATAAATATGCGCGAGTTACTACATAAAGACCAAAGAGTAGCGAGTACTACTTAGACTCGTATTTAGATGCTGACTGCTTGTGAACGCTGCAGTGACTGATTGACCAAGTGATTGTTGTTGATATTTTTTTTTTTTTTGTATCGTTGCTTAGTGTTGGCTAATTGCTTAAAATGTCGCTTTTCCTTTCGCCAATTGTGAAAGCGTTGAAAAAACAATTTAAAAAATTAAAGGGGAAAAACAGCACAGACGTACACGCACATATATATGAATATGAAAATTGTTTTTCGCATTATTAGCTTATGACACAGAGCTTTTGCGGTTTTCTTTTTAGCTTTTTTTCTTCCAATTATTTATTAATAACCAAATTGAAATAAATAACAAAAGCGTTGCGTGTATACAATCGTGTACTTGTTTCTTCGTTTAATTATGCCCAGCAACAATTAACTGCGTCCCTCCCCTCGCGCTGACTAATTATGATGTTCTTTTGCAATTAGAACATATGCAACAGTAATGAGTGTTTGGTAGGTGCACTTTTCAATTTGTTAACCAACTCTGAACGAAGTTTTTCATTTATTTTCTTATTTTTATGATGTGAACAGTGGAAAAATATAACGCAATAATATTTAGTTGAGCGCGTGCGATAAGATAACGTGGAGTAAATAAATTGCGCGAACGTTTATGAAGTTATTAGCGTACGAGTAAACGAACACGCGCACAAGAAATGGAGTCACACTCTAGAATAGATGCTTTACCCACAGTATATAATGCAAAACAGAAAAAAAAAATTAATTAAGTTATATATATGATTTTAGCCAAATATACTGTTTTTCAAATTGCTTTTAGCCCGCGTCTACTATTATTGCTGTGGCTGCTGTCACACGGCGCGACCAACTCAAACTAATGGTGTATTTGCTCGACTATAAGCTTGTTCGCCTACAATATTCCATCAGCTGGCAGTACAGAATGATATCATTCATGCCTGAGTATGTGAACACTCGGACTTGTGTACTCAAAATATGTGTGTATGTATATCTATTTATGAAGATACGTTTAGCAAGCAAGCTAGGTCTTCTTCAAAGAAAAACAAAAGTTGAACGAAACAATATTAAAAAAAAGAAATCAAGTAAATAAATAAAGAGAAAAAAGATTAATAAATATAAATAAAAAATAAAAAATAAAAAATAAAAAATAAAAAATAAAAATACAAGTAAAAATTAAAAGAAATTAATAAATCACAGTACAAAATTTATAAAAAATAAGTAAAAAAACAGTTCAAAGAAAAAAAATTAATAAATAAAAAATTAAAATATTAAAAATAAAAATAAAAAGAATTTAATAAATCATCGTACAAAAAATTTACAAAAAATAAGTTGAAATACGCATTAAAAAAATATAAAAAAAATATAAAAAAATTTATAAATGAAATATTAATATATAAAAAGTTAAAAAAATAAATAAATCAAAAAATAAATAAAGAAAAAATAACAATAATGAAAAAAAAATAAAAAAATTAAATGTTATAATAAATAAAACAAGTAAAAACTAATAAAAATACATACAAAAATCATACAGAAAAAAATAAAATAAAATAAATAATCACTTCACTCACATAAAAACCAAAAAAAAAAAAAAAATTTCCAAATTAATCAGCGAGAAATATTTATTTAGAAACAAATATTGCTGTGCAACTACAACAAACACCTGTTTTATGCAGAAGCACACTGACGCACAAACACATATGCTAAGAATTTCTACAAGTAAATTGAAGCTTCAGGCAATCAGTGAACAAAAGCTCGGCGCTTCTTTTTTAATGTTTCTTTTTTTTTTTTCTTTTTTTTCCTTTTTTTTCATTTGTTTATTTTCATATTTTTCATATTTATTTCGTGCACACAAAGAACGTCAATATCATCGCTATACATATATATGTACATACACATGTATGTATGTTAGCATCGATCACACTCGCATAAAAATAATATGGCAAAAAACACAAAGTCAACTAACTGCACGCGTCACAGTCGTTGTCTCGCTTTAGAATAATGCGCGCGCTCAGCTCAGCTCAGCTATAACTGTAGTAGCGCAACTCTAACTGCTGATTACAATTACAATAGAATAGGATGCGGTTTTGTTGTCGTAACTATGTGTACCCTCCAACTAAAATAATGCAACTGACACTTAGTGTTGAGCGTTGAGCTTACAGCGTTAAGCGTCGTTACAGAGAGAAAAAGACCCTACGAGACAAGCTAACAAACGGTTTCATTAAGTGCTCCGACTGTTTAACAAACCCAAACGCCGAGGTATGCACAATAGGTATGAATGTATGCATGCATGCATTTTTGTAACGGCTAAGTATTCAGTTAGTTAAGTGTTATTGTAGTTTTTTTTTTGTTTTTATTTTTTTGTCTTCAAGCGACTTCATTCACTCACTTGCGCTTAACGCTTGACTTGTTCACTACTCAAGCTCATAGCGCACAGCTTATAGCTCACATTTATATTTGCTTGTTTGTTTTTGTAAGCTGTTGTTGCTTTCATAATCCGCTATTCACTTAACCAACTCCATTGAGCTTGCTATTCTTAGATATTGTTAGACACAAAGGCGTTTGGTCAGGTGCTGTTTAGCGGGCAATTTCAGCTACTCGTTAAGGTATTTGGCAGTTACTTCATAGCATTTATTAGGGGTGGGTAAAATATGTTTGTTTTTGCAATGGCATTTTTCAAGGTAATTAAGAGAAATCAATGTGATTTTTTTTGCCACTCGAAAATTATATTATTTTCTGTTATATCTGTATAAGCGGAGCTTTTTAACTGCTTAGGCGATTTTCGGCCGAACTTCTGTAATTTGTGGTATGCGTCTTAATGTATTTCCAACAAATGGAGGGACCTATAGTTTTTTCTAAGCCGTCTCCAAGTGTCTTATACAACCTTATGAGGAGCTTTTTACTTCATTTGGCCTTAAAATTAAGAATCAATTGAGAAGTCGTGGGCCTACCATAGTGAAATACATTTTTTTTGGCAAAATTAATTTTTTGTATTCAACATAGTCCCCTTCAAGGGTGATACGCTGATTATAGCGACCCTTCAAATTTTCGATACTAAAATAGGCCTAAGTTTCGGTGATAAAATCTTCATTCGACGAAAATTTCTTCCCAACGAGCATTCTTTTGAGATCTGAGAGCAAGAAATAGTCGCTGGGGGTCAGATCTGGAGAATACTGCGGTTGCAGAAGCAATTCCAAGCCCAATTCATGGATTTTCGTCACCGATTTCACTGACTTGTGAGACGGTGTATTGTCTCGGTGAAACAACACTTTCTTTTTCTTCAAATGCGGTCGTTATTCTACGATTAAGTCCTTTAAACGGTCCATAATTCATAGTCAATGAAACTTATTCCAGGTTCATCGAGAGCAGTCTACTCTGATGACTGTCGATAGGACTTCGGATTGAAATGATGGAGGTAGGTTTTATCCATTGCCACATATCGACGCAAAAACTCGGGTTTTTTATGCTTGAACATCTTTAAACACTGCTCCGAAGCATCAACTCGTCGTTGTTTTGGGTCAAAAAGTGAGCCCGCGCAGCATCCACGTTCATCCACAGAGCTTTCTCATACTCAAATATTCCTGAATGATATGATGTACACATTCCGTTAATATCCTTAGAGTATCTGCTATTTTATTTTATTTCAATTTACGGTCTTTGGAAATCGTTTTGTGGATTTTTGTGATGTTTTCTTTTGGGCGTTATTTCACCACGTCTAAACTTAGCATACCAATACTTGATGGTTGATTTTCTTGGGGCAATGTCTGCAAAACTCGTCATTATGCCAAGTTTTTGCTTCAACTGTTTTTTTTCCCTTCAAAAAGAAACATTTCACCCACACGCGAAATTCCTTTTTATCCAATTTATTCACAATAACAAAAGTTTCAATTGTTTGAACTGTTCGAAAATATCCGAACAAAAGATTGAGCTCTAATTAAAAATACTCGTGTATTTGAAGGTATAAGACATTTCAGTACAATTTTTCATAAGCCGTTTGTGAACTGCTAATGCTCATAAAAATGAAAGAAAGCAAAAAAGGGACATCTTTAATGCTGCCTCTCCAATTGCTGCATTTGAGTGTGAATTTAAATTTTTTCCTTGAAGGCGTATTTGTGTAAGCTGTTGCAGCCGAGTTTACGACCAACACCATAAAAAAAAAATTTTATAAAAAAATTTCCTACTAAGCCTGGTCGTTCTTCATCAAGGAATCTCAATAATTTCGAGTGTACTGTTGACAATGAAGTATAAGCCACTTCTCACTAAAATCAAAGAGCCATTCATTTGGTTATACCAACAAATTTTGAGAAATGAATAGTCTTTAAGTTATGCTAACCCTAATACTGGCAGTTGCTTGTTGAAAGTCTTTCAGCCGCCTTGGAGTAGTGTAAAACACAGCCCATACATACGAACAGCATACCTATTTCTGAGAGCTGGTTTGTTTGTGAGTACTAGTGTATATAAAATATTATTTTTTCTCAGCTTAAGCAAATATTATTTACAAATTGTTAGCCGTACTTGAAATTCAATAGCCGAACAGTAAATAAATAATCATTTAAGTACATAAATATTAACTGACTAATGATCACAATGCTATATAACTTATACACAATGAATTATACACTTTATTTGGAATGTATTTACATGAATGGTTAAGAGCTGAAATACCTCACCCTACTACTAGCACTCTAATCTTAGTATAAAGAGAGAGTTGAAGCTAGCTTGGAACGTGCTTAATCTCAGAGATGTTTTGGAACTCCGATAAGCGATTTTACAGAATAATTCGATTGCTTTCACAGAAAACGAAGCTTTTTGTTAAAGAAGCTTTTGGACATGAGCCCGATTGGCTTAATTTTCATTACTAATTTGGCGGTAATAGGGGATCACTTTTTACGCTTGGCTGTAAATATATCAAATTTCATGGTATGACGAGACGAATTGAGTTAGCCATGTCTGTCTACCCGCCCAGCCATCCATGTAAACGATAACTCAAGGAACTATTGAGATATTTTGATGAAACATTTTTTCCACATACCTTGGAATAGTCTCATTAAATGAAGCAATATGAGTGGTGTAAAAAAAAATCGGGTGGCTGTGGTACCACCCAATTTTTGGTCGAAAAGTATACCTTAGAAACCACCAGATAAAGTTCCATAAAATTTTATAAATAAAAAGCCCATACATGGTCAGGTATGAATAGAAATTAGATGAGGCCCCAATCGGAAAACAACTACAGCAATCGAAAAACAACTATACCTTTGTCCCATAGTACGAATTTTTTTACTTTCTACCTCCCTCTTGACCCTTGATCGAATATTCAGGTCATTAATCAATAGAGCTTAGCAAAACGAAACAAAAACGGCTGAAATAAGTCCAGAAACATACCTACCTGACTTTCTATTTTTCAACGACCTGTATGTAGACTTAATATCAGCCGATTATTTAATGTTCAGCTTCACCCGAACTTAGTCTTACTTACTAGCTATATTTCTCTAGGAAGCATAATAGCTTCGTGTTGCCAGAGATAATAAACTGAACTATGAGATATTTCTCGTTAATAAGAAGCTACAGCAGGTGGATGGTTGTCAATAGAGTTTCGTGAAAGAGATCTGTTGTTATATAAAACTTTCCTCTATTAGATCGCGTCCAATGAGAGCACACTAAATATTCCGAATAGTGAAAGTATTGACCTCCTATAAGAATGAGTGGAAAGTAGAACTTTAACTTGGAAAGTTATTATTGGACCAATCAGAGCTGGACATTTCATCAGCATAAGAAGCAGATTACTGCGGCTCCGAAAATAATCTTAACCACTTCGGCTCTATCCCACTTTTTCTAAAAATAATATTCTTTTGTATCGGACTTTTTCTGGAAGAAAGGAATTGTATCACTCCATGAATGTATCGGTGCTGTTTAAATTGGTCTCCAAACGCTGATAAACTTGTACAAGATGATGATGGAGTCAAATAGACATCGTAGAAAGACGACCAATAATATTAATTATTAGAAGTAGTCCACTTTGCTATCCACTTAGCTTTAGAACTACTCCCCTTGGAAGGCTCAGATTTTAGTGTTTTCCTGTCAAATTTGGCAGTTAATAAGGATCACTGAAGTTCGCTTTATGGCAAACTAACTAACTAAGAACTGGAAGTTAACTTCCTCTGCCTCTGCACTGTCAACTTGGCCGAATGTAGTGCATAAAAGCCAATACAAGACTAATAATGATTTTCATTCATGAACTCTTCAATAGAAACTAATGTCAATGGATTTTAACATAACAAATAAAAAAAATTTTTTGACTAAAAAGTACCCCGCCACTTCTCTGCCGTACTGCTTAACAGTTCTCTACATACCCAGACGGTACGCCAAGTATACAGTATCACAATTGTTACGAACTGAGCAAAATTAAAAGAATTGAAACGGAAAATTGCGACTCGCCGCACCACGCTCGTCTCCCTCTTACCCATTATTGTAAAGTTGTGCACTACAGTCGAACATTAATTTATATGTACTTACCTTGCGTTCGGTCTCTTGGAACCCGTTTTTGAACATACGTTGGTGGGCACGTTTAAATTCGTCCATCAAAGCGCTATGTTGATCACCAGACCCAACGCCGACACCGACGCCGACACCAGCGAGCACTGAAGAACTACCAACTGGCGGAATGTTTTGACTGGTAACACAATTGTTGTTGTTATTATTGTGATTGTTGATGTGACTGTGACTGTTGCGCTCGTTGCCATTAACAGTGTTGCTAGTAGCGCGAGCACTCAACGTCGTTGTCATTGTCGCAGGCGCGGAGCTTTTTGTAGGCGACGTCGGTGGTGCGGACAATGAAAGTGATGAGGAGGATGGAGACAATGGTGTTGGATGGCAATGTTGCTGTTGTTGGGGGTTTAGCGCCAGCGGCTGTTGAAGCGTGTGATGGTGATGATATTGCTGCTGCCTTTGTGGCTGTTGTTGTGTCTGTTGTTGTTGCATTTGTTGTTGTCTACTCTGACAGTGAATGTTCTGTTTGTTGTTGCCATTGCTGCTATTGCTGTTGTTGTTTATATAATTGCCATGACTGTTTGCATTGCTGCTGTTGTTGTTGTGGTTGGCTGTCGCTGCATTTATTCGCTGTTTCTGCGTTGCGATGCGAAATTAATTGTACGGCGCGCGTTGGCAAGTCGCGTTGCGTGCATTGGGTCGGCGGATTGGGAAATATCGAAAGTAGGTTTTTGTTATTATTGCATATTTCTTTTGTAATTTACTCACATACATACATATGAACATATAATTATTTATTATTGTTGTTGTTTGCATTTTTCACTTACCTCTTTGCGCTTGTTTAGCTCCTCGGTTATGGCACTGGAGAGCGAGCTGCTGTCCACCTGAGGACGTGGGCTTCGGCAATGCGACGGACTTGGCTGTTGTTGTTGTTGCTGTTGCTGTTGCTGCGGATAGTGCAATTGTGATTGCTGTTGGTGTTGATGTTGATATTGGTGCTGTTGGCTGTAACTGTTGTTGCGTAGGCATTTTTGGAATTCCGCTTGCTTCGTTGGCGTCGTGGGGTGTTGGTTGTGGGGCAGAGATTGCGTTGGCTGCAGTGTGTTTTGGCGGTAATGGCTGTTGAATTCCGTACGTTGTTGCTGCAATTGTTGCATTTGTTTTTGTTGTTGCTGTTGCTGTTGCTGTCTTCTTGCCTCTCCCGCCGCCTCTTGACGATGTACTTCCACAACGACAGTTCTGGTATCGTGTTCATCACGCGGTTGCGGCAGTGTCTCCTGTGCGCCCATCGCCCCTATCAATCTCGGTGTGCCATACTCACTCACGGTCCGCGGCCCATCAACTGCCGCCTGTTTATTACTAACAAATGTATTATTAATGGATGTGCCTTGCTCAGATAATTTTATAATCGTTTTATTGACTTGTTGTTGAATTCCGCTAGGTTTCTTCTCATCACCACTTCTGCGCTGTTTGCTATTAGTGTTGCCTCCTTGTTGCTCCACTCTGTCGTTATATGCAACGGCTGCTGCTGACGTCTCATTCCAACTAGGCGCTGCGGCCGGTTCTTCACATACCGATGTCAAACGCTTGGACTTAGCATCCGCCCAACACGGGCTCTGATCGCCTGTCACCGAGCTCGCCGAACTGTTGTAACCACTCGATTCACCCGGGAATAGATCGCAACCGGCTGCAGTGCGTACGACCATCTCCAGTTTGCTAGCACTCTTCATTACCGCCACCGCTTCGCTGAATAGCACATCGGCGAAATCTATGCTATTGACGCTGAGGATTTGATCGCCTTGTCGTAGTCCGGCTTCGCGTGCAACACTCTTCTCTTTGGTGAATTGTACGAAAATTCCCGGTTTCCACTCGGGACCTTTACAAATGCCCAGTCCGAGTTTGGTGCGTGGCGCTACATCGAGTGTGATGTTGACCTCTTTGCTGCGTGTGTCACGTTCGGGCATGATTTTGTATGAACTTTCGGAGGAAGCACTACTACCGTTTGTGAAAGTCTTCACTGCGTGCCAGGAGAGCTTGTCGGCATCTTTGCTGTGGAAGAGATTTTTTTTCGAAAAAGTTTGTTAATATTTTATGGCCGAAGATGACTATCAAAGGCTTAAAATTAGGTTAGTTTACTTAAGGTAGCTAATGAAGAAATGGCTGAGTCCTTCACAAGTGCCTATTTATTATACAATAGAAAAACAATAAGTGAACGAAGTTTTCAAGATGCTTCATGGTGCCTTCAGACAGAAATCCCATCAATCAGCTGCAACAATAAGGTAGGAGTTGCACATAATCACGTCGTAGACCGACGGTTTCGGAGCATGAATATCGACTAATAATCAGCGAACTGTATGTGACCAGAGGCTTCACTACTTGCGCTTCTTGGTGTACTTAAAGACCATTTGATTAAAGTTAAAGTTGCATAAAAATTTTCTCCCTGGAAAGAACCATATTTTTTTATATACGCTTAGAACTGACTTTTTCTTTACTACTCAAATACTACTTCCGGCGGATTGTGCTGCTAAGAAATCGTTGGAATAAAATAATATACATCTATACACATTTGCACAAAGAGTAATAACAAAATTAGCAATAATATACAGCGCGGGGTGAGTGACTAACTTATACACAAATTGCAAACAAGTCAGGCGTAACTTCGAAAAATGTTACCTCACATATTTCCTGTGTAAAGGGTGATCCCAGTAGAGGTTCCCTACTTAAAAAAAAATCAATTTTAATGGGGAATGTTTATTACCATTCGAAAGAACATTCTTTGGCATTAATTTTTTGAAGATTATCTCTTTCAAATGTTGATCGCGGCTCCGCCTCAGATGGTCCATCCGTTGAGTCCAATTTTCAATAACTCGATCGAGCATTTCAACTGGTAACTGGCGAATGACACGCGTGATGCTTTGTTCCAAGGCCTGAATCGAAGCGGGGTTGTCAGCACAGACTTTAGACTTTACATTAACATACAGTAAACAGTCTAATTGTGTGATCTTGGTGGCCAATCGACCGGCCTAAAACATGAAATTATCTGCTCACCGAAGTGTTCTCTCAATAAGTCCATTGAATGATGCGATATGCGGGAAGTGGCGCCGCCAAGCCGTCTTATTGCAAACAATAGTCGCAGAGATCACGAGCTTCAATTTCAGGCATTAAATAGTCGGTTTTCGTGGCCCGATAACGGTCGCCGTTGACAGCTACGTTCTCACCAGCATCATTCTTTGGAGAAATATGGACCGATGCTCCCAACGGCCCACAAAGTACACTAAATCCTTGTTTTTTCTGCATGAAATGGCAGCTCTTGAAATCATACCCCTTCAGCCAGAAATGAGACTCATCGCTGAACAAAATTTGGCTCGAAACCGTCGGATCTTCCTGGAACTTTTCAAGACCCCATAGAGCGAAGCAATGTCGCTTGGGAAGGTCGAGCGGCTTCAGTTCTTGCATAAGCTGTATTTTGTACGCTTTCAATTTAAGATCTCGACGCAAGTCTGAGTTGCTGCGAGTCTACACTCTCAGCTACGGCAGCTATATTTTCTTCTCTGCGTGCTTGACGTGGTCTATTCGGTCGAATAATATCCAATAATAAATGGTGGGTCTCAAGATGGGTGTTGGCGTTGCGAAAAGTACGCTCAGTAGGCCGATTATGTTGACCATAAATTCAGCGAAGCACGCGAAACACATTCTTTGCAGAACGTGAATTTCCGTAATAAAGTTGAATAATTTGTAAACGTTGGTCAGACGTAATTCTTGAATTCATGATGAAATACTAAACAATATTGAACAAAAATAACATGACGCGTGATCTGTCAAAAAGGGCTATTGAAAAAGTATCTCTACTTGGATCACCTTATATATGAACATATACAAATTTATACGGATAATTTAGCATACTTTTAGGCTGCTCTTTCACTAATGCTTGAGTTTGTCTCTAATGCCGCTAGATGTCATTTAATTTCGAAATAAGCAGGTGAGTAGGTTTCGCGAGAAGGCAGAGAAACTTTGCACTCAACGCTGAAATTCTCCAAGGGGTTGTGTAATAGTGTACATAAGAATTGCCTCCATTAGCTATACAAGCGACAGTTTTTAAGAAAAAAAAACCTATTTCTTGGCAATCTTGGTTAAGGACCAAGATACTTTCTGATCGCATTTCGTAGATCTTCCTACGGCGGCGGTTTTCTTATGCTCGTGTTGTACTCCTGATCTCTAAGCACTCATCAACAACTCACTATTATGGATATTTGAGACGGAATTTCAAGGTTCCTACGTTCAGCAGCTAACGAAACTACTGTTTTTTCACAAGGTCGAAAGCAGAGCTGATACAATGTGTATTGCCGCGCCGTAGTGGAGGGGGTAAATATTGCCTATCTTCCAAGACTGCCCTCGGCCGCAGCTCACGCCGCGTGAGATAGATAACGAGTGTTGAAAATGGAAGCGTTAAGCATTTGTAGACAAAAGACCGGAGCATACTCATCAGTAACCCAAATAGAAAATATAGTGAGGATGTCCAGAGTATACTGAGTTTATGAAGAGAAGACTTTTGCAAACTGCAGAATTGCAACAAAAGCAAAACTTCCGGAAATCATGACCCCGAAACCCCCATTGATGATAATGAAGTATATGTTGTTTGATCAGTACATATAGAGCGGAACTGTCGTTTCAAACCTGGTAGATCCACCATTGAACACATATTTGTCAATCGTCAAATCATGAAAAACACCCCTGAGGAATAATCGACACACTACCTCTTCGTCGATTTGAAAGCTACCTTGGACAGAGCAGAAAGGAGCTGTCGCTGCAAATCACTGCAAAACGTATACGGCTGTATAAACTGGCGTTAAGGAAGACCAAAAGCTCCGTCCGGATCGGAAAGGACATCTCCAAGCCGTTCCATACTAAACGAGGTTTCAGACAAGGAGACTCTTTATTGTGTGATTTCTTCAATTTGACTCTGGAGAAAATAATACGAGCTGCAGAGCTAAATATAGAAGATACAGTATAAGAGGTTATAGCTGCTCAACAGCAAATTTCAATTTTTTCTACTTTTAAAAAATTCGAAAAGCCAAAAAAAAAGGTTAAATACATTTCTTTTTCAAACAGTCGCCATTTTGTAAAATTATTTTTCGCCACATTGTAACATTCCTTTAAATTAATAATCTCTTTTTTTCAGATTGCTAGAAGGGCTGAAATCGTGGGTATGTTCACGTGACAATTCACGATTCACTGCATCATTACTAGAATGCCTCTTAAGAGCAAAAGCAGTGTCAGCCTGAAACGCAGGATCACTCTTTTTAACAGATTTTGGACTGAGTGGGCGAAAGTAAAGTCTTCTCTTGACGAAAAAACTCAGAACAGTGGACTGTGACAATGACTTAAGGATAACATGCGGTAAAACTAAGCGTTACACAACAAGCCTTTTGATTTATTAACTTCAAGCTGTTGAATTCTGTATCATGAACTCCTAAAATTGGTCCGAAAAATATCTGAAATGGGCAACAAGATATGAAACATACATATATCACCATGACACCGCCCGGATGCAGGTCACACAAGTTATCGAAACTAATCTCTATGGTATCGGCTGGGAAATACCTAACCACCCGCCTTATAGTCTACACGTTGCACCATTCTACTACTATTTATGAGGGTCAGTGTTGAACGCCCTTACATGAGTACGCTTCACTACAATTATGTAGTCATATATGGCGTTTAATTGAAAGTATCTGAGGATGTACCTTCATCGCCCCAAGGCGTTAGAAAGTCATGGAAGCGTTATCCATGTATCGCTAGAAAGGTGTTAAAATGTCACAGCTAAAGATGGGAATTACTTCAAATAGAAAATTAATTGGGCCTATTTTGCAACCAAAAAAATTTCAAATTCCAAAAAATCTTGCTGGGCATAAAAAGACTTAATTCAGATTTTTTTCTTCAAAGTTTTACAACCATTCACTAGTTGCATTGCACAACTTACTCTTTAATCGGCAACATTCCCACACTCCTCACTTTCATCGTAATCCTATCCTGATTGGTTATGAATTGTATTAATTCCTTGTGAATGGCGTCGTCTACACGAAATCCATTTATTCGTAGAATTTGGTCACCAATCTGCAAAAACATGAATAGAAAACATAAAATACTCGTTAAACATTTTACTAGTTACTACATATACTCGTATACATATTTACAACGGTACTAATTTAGATGCGAGTTTGCCTGTTTGCCTTTAGTCATTGGTAGCGCGGCCACAAACGAGTAAAAGCCAACGAATAAATTGGCGTTTGAAATGCGAGAAGCCGCTAGAATGTAGGTAGGCGCACGTGTGCGACATAAATTTTAATTTTCGTAAAAAAGAGGCACACAGAATTCCAGCACAAAAAGTGCGATTAGAAAAAAAATTTTTTTTTGTATAGATTAATTTGCATGCCAAGGCAGCAACATACTCGTAGTATGCGTGGAACGCAGATAGGATGGGGCAAACGTACGTGTTGGACGCACCCACATAACGACAGCTTGTCTTATTTCGCTTTAACGTCTCTCTAGCAAACGGTTTCTTTTTTTCTTGACTACTTAACTAGAAAACGCTTTTTTTGCTTTGGTTTTCCAGCTATTTTTTCGGCTGTGATATACCAGAAAGTGGAGCAACTTGAGTTGCTTGTGTGTTTTTGCTGTAAATAACCCAATTCCGCATACTTACACGCATTCCCTTGAGCTCGGCTTCGCTATTCCGCTCGACGCTCGAAATGAAAAATCCCGTGCCAAACTCTTTGCCACCACGTACGGTGAACCCAAACGATGGACTGGTATCGGGCGTGACCAAAATGCGACGTGCATGCGGCCGGATGAGGCGCAATATGCGCAGGCGTGTGCTCGCCACTGCCGCTGCGGCCGCCGCCGACGAAGGTATGCTGATGGCGCACCAGGAAGAGGTAGTGGCCAATGTCATAACATCACTGGACGAGCTGGCTGTGGAGCCTTGTATGCTGCTGCAATCGGTCAACATGTTGTTTGCTACTTTATTACGGTACCACACCGTGGGTATGTGGTCGCTACTATTGTTGTTGTCGAATGAGACAGCCGCTGCTTTATGTTGTTTACGTTGGTTTCGTTGTGGTACGTGATGTTGCTGGATTTGTGTTGTTTCACCGATTAACTGCAAATGGAAATTGGAAATTTTTTATATTAAATTAATAAAATGTTTTCTTGGCAGCTGCCGCAGAGCGCCAACAGCTGCGCTTGAAAGGCGTGAAAATGTTCGTGATAAAGAAATATTATAAATTGGCAAAAAAGTGCAGATCCGATGTTGCGATGTTTGATTCGCGTTGTTGTTGCTTTTGTGTCGACAAAGAAATTTCTCCCGCATAATGCATTTACATTCGTTTGTATTGCAGCTTGTGTTGTTGTTGTTGTTGTTGCAAATGGCATATCTCTTACACAGTTGTGCGGTGATGCGTTTGGGACATTTGTGCCAGTTGCACATCTGGGCGCGTCAAGACGAGCTTCTCAACCACTTGGACGCCGTTAGTGAGTAGTTGGCATTTCTTGTGGAGTGGGCGGGGGGGAAGTGAAGATGCGAAAGTCTCACTGGCATGCAGCTGCATTAATTTTACAATGATTTGTATTTGTGTTGTTTTTGTTCGCTGTCAATGGCCGCGCTGTGCTGTTGACACCCTCGACAATATTCCTGTCCACCGCCAACATGCATTTTCATGTGATTATTGCCACTTGCACACATTATCAACACCTTTTGGCGAATAGCAACAACAACAACAACAACAGCAAAAGTAGCAATGTAAATACGCCCAAAACCAATGAAAAATGATGTTGTGTGTCAATGAGGGCGTGGGTCGTTTGATTGGGTAGGTTTTCCGATATTTAATTTGCAATTAAAAACGAATTTCCATGGGCGTAAATATTCACAACATAAAATCCTCTTATGGGACGGTTTAATGTTCAAATTAGGAAATACCATTAACTAGTGACTAGTTCCGACAAAAATAAAAGTGCTTTTTACACCAGATCTCTCTGCGGAGATATTTTTCGACCCTCAGAGTTTAAATTTTTGTTAGTTAATATAGTTTTGACCCATCAGCAGCGAATAAATTTCAAAAACATTATGTTGGATCTGAAGCAAGCCCAATTTTCATATAGTTCAATCCGTAGAATACTAATCTAGAGCATACTTAGATCATAAACCGTCCGATGGATGGGCAGACGGACCAACGAAAACTCATCAATACGGCTCATTATTTCGATAATACAGTGTTTTCCATTTCGCCGTTTCCAAAATAAATCGTAATCGTAAGAAAAATTAATTTTTCATGAAATTCCATTTTTATTACAAAGTTTGAATCAATATATGGGAAACCCTACATCATTAAAATGACCGCCTCTTAAATTTTTGCCAACTCCCATCCGCTTGAGGTAATTTTCGACCACTTTTTGGAAGTATTTGGTGGTATCTCAGATATAACTTGAAGAAAGTTGGTTTTCAAGTTCCCACAAGGTTTATCCGCATAAAAACGGACTTTAGTGTAGTCCAAAAAAAAATGTCCAATCCTACGATCTGGGTAGCCCATTGATATCGCCAAACGAAACGTGGTCACGTCTGAAGCACCATGATCATAGTAGGTTTCAACAATTTTAACGCGTTGCGCGGTTGTTTAGCCATCCATTTTCATCAATTTCTGACTTTTAACTAAAACAAAATATGTTTGGTTTAACAGTTAAGTGTGATAGATGTCAAAATACATCCCTGCAATTTCGGAACCACTAAATGGATAACCATTTATAAAATTTCCGCTGAAACGGCTTTTGGTCGAACTTTTTTTTTAATATTGGAATACATTTTGACGGATATATCTCTTTTCCTTCTGGCACTCAAATACTTTGGACCAAAGATAATCTACTTATACCAATACATGCCCATGAAAGGTGTAGGCCAAGGTTCGGAAATTTCTGAAATGGCTTATGAAACGTTAAAGATATTAACAGAGAGGAGACCATTGCAATTAAGATTGCTTCAGGGCCGAGAAGACTCTTTAAATTTGAACTGGATAATTGCTTCCGAAGAGAAGCGCAGCAATTGCCCTCTTCTTAAGATAGAGAAACAGGAAATTTGATAAATATAAAAGTGATGAGGCGCTAGAAGTATTTGGGAAAGCTGATCTATACTAGACCTTGTATACACCAAAGTAGAAAAGGGCTCGTACAAGTATAGTCCTGCTTCAAGGTTTGCAGTTACAGTTCCCTTTCTTGTGCTTTTGTCACAGGTCATGGAAAAGAGACCTAGTCTTGTATAAGAGTGGTTATCAGTGCGTAATACCATCTGGTAGGTCACATTCACCTTTGCAGCCATTTATATATAAAAGTAATCGAAGAGTTGAGGTCTTCCTCTTCTTTTGCTTGCGCTAGTTTTGCGCCGAAAACTATTAGAGTCTTTTCTCGAAAACTATGCTGACTCCACCATATAGGAGGACGGGAATAATGAGCGGCTTATAGTATTTGGTTTTGGTTTGCCGAGAGAGGACTTTACTTTTGAGTTGCCTATTCAGTCCAAAGTAGCATTTGTTGACAAGAGTGATTGTGTGTCTAAGTTGATATTGTTTTTGGTGTTTACATTGATTCCAAGATAGAAAAAATTAACTACGACTGCAATGTTATGACTGTTAACAGTGCTGTGGGAGCCAAGATGCGAATGCTTGTAGGAAGCTTCCTTTTGGTAAGGTATATATGATTGTGTACATCTTTTTCTTTACTGCCCCAAAACACCTGTATTGTTGCATTTCTCATAACGTCGATATTACAGTCAACTTAAAAAATCAGTCTCTGTAATAAATACTATATACTTCTGCCTGTATCAGAGCCGATTTTATTATAAAGGTCCTTCCTTAGCCTTTGACATATCCCGCATTAATGTATACATATACATTCCATATTGGTTAGGTTAAATTGTTGTGGTTGAAGGACATCAACTCACTTAGACCAACAAAAGGATCCATTGTGATATCATTGAAGATGTTAATGACCCCCAGCTATTGGTAAAACCAATGTGTGGAATTTGCAAAAGGGATGTTGTCCCTAGAATTTTCAACCTTCTTCTCCAAAGTACGGGTCATTCCCAGTACCTTAAGGTTGCAAGTGGAGAGTGGCATGGTCAAACCTCTTTTGTTATGACGAAAGTGGAAAAGCAGTGCCCTTACTGGCAAGATCGTCTGTCGTCAATTTAAGTTATCTGCGGCAATTCTCTACTATTTACGTTTTGAATATCTACCCGAAAGGATATGAAAACCATTGAGTTTAGTCGACTGACAGCCTCTTTTATTCTACATACTCTGAAATTAAGTCCAAATCTAGAGACAGGGAGCAATGTGAATAAACTTCCAACTTAAAACAACGAATGGGTGTATTCAAGCTCACAAGCTGGAGGTAGGTAGAAAATGTAAAGACACACCAAGGGATACGAACAGCAAAAAATGAGATGGGGATTTTAAGAACTTTTAAGATATTTTGTAATAGGCGCTTTTAGTCTAGCAAATCAATATTTAATGAAGTTCAGTTTGTAATAGAAAAATATCCCTGGCTCGGCAAATCAACAATTCGTTTAGATTTCAATAGAAAAATGAAGGCACAGGTGTGGAATTCACCTTACAAGCTGTCGATTCTCCACAGTTGACAGTGAAATGTTGATAAATAATTTCGCTGTTTGAAAAAAAAAGCATGAAAGCAAATTATTTTGCAATAAAGCTAATAATAATATCTATTTGAAAGTATTGCTCATGTCGGCTCCTCCGTAGTATCGCTTTCCACCATTAATGAAGGTTTTATTGTTTTTTATTGTTTGTAACCACACATTTGTTGTTGTGGCGCATCCTATATGCAAATAATCAAACCGATATTTATTTCAATTCAAATTTACAACGAACAATTGTACATACGTTTGCACGAATGCACGCGAGTATATGTATGTACATACATACCTACATACATACAGATAATCATGTATTAAACTCTAACCGCAAGATGCAAATATTTGGAAAATGCAAAATGCAAAATAGAAAATAAAATCGCCAAGGAAGCGTCTGGACATACAGCGAAGATGCAAGTGCAAACATTGTTGTTGTCGTTCAAACTCTGATTGGCTGACTGGTTGCCTGGTTGTTGGTTGGAGCAGCTGGTGCTTGTCGGTTGTTTATCGTTAGTAAAAGTGAAAAAAATCACTTTCTCCATGTCGCGCACATTTCTAACCTCGCCATGCTGCTAACTGTTGCTGCTGTGACTGTGGTGTTGTGCCTGCCACTGGTTTGTGCCATCCACCGTGGCATCGCATCGCACAGGCTAACCTTAATCAACAAGGAGCATCTTCTTTTGCCAACATTCCCAGCTTTTTCCTAGCCAAGTTTGCACAGCCACCTTACACAACAGCTGCCTGCTGTTGGCGGTTGCCTGTTACCTGTTGTTGTTATTTTTATTTTTTGCTGGTTGCTGGCTGCTGACTGCTGACTGCCGTCTGCCACATTATGTCTACTGTGCTTATGCTTAGTACAATGGAAAATCTATTTGTTTTTAATTTAAATGGCGCGCAATAAAGTCACATTGCTGTTGTTGCTGCAGCTGTTGTTGTTGTTTGAGGCCACAAAAGGTGGCGGCGTCTATGTTACGACATGGCGACAATAATAAAGCGAAAACAAAATCAAAACAAAGCTCGATGCAGTGATGTGGATGACAACGACAGTAATGGCGTGCAATGTCGTCATCCGTTGCATTGCACTGTCACACAACTACAATGGGAGCGTAAAGATAAGAGAATTTCTGTGGATTTTTTCCATGTGGTGGAAAAAACATATATATTTACGTATAATATATGTACATACATAATTCGTGTGTGTCGTTGAACTAAGAAATCTGTTTGGAATGCCGTTAAATAATTGTTTACATAAAATACATATTTCTTTTGTTTTTATTTTTATGTAAAAAAAAATTATGTACGGTACCTATGGATGGTATATACTAGATACTTTCCTACCAACACACTTGAGGGGCTTTTATAGGGTGATCCAAGTAGAGGTACTTTTTACAACAGCCTTTTTTTGACAGATCACGCATGAGTCATATCAAGCTGTCATGCCATTTTTGTTCAGTATGGTTTGGCATTTCATCATGGAAAGACTTACTGAACAACGTGAACAACGTTTACAAATCATTCAACTTTATTACGAAAATTCACGTTCTGCAAAGAATGTGTTTCTCGCGCTTCTCTCAACTTATGGTCAACATAATCGGCCTACTGAGCGTACTATTGGCAACACCATCACCCATCTTGAGACCCAGCATTCATTATTGGATAATAGCCGACCGAATAGACCACGTCCAGCATGCAGTAAAGCAAATATAGCGGCCGTAGCTGAGCTGAACGACTTGACGCATTTTACGTCGAGATCTTAAATTGAAAGCTTGTGCAAGAACTGAAGCCTCTCGACCTGCCGAAGCGACATCGCTTCGCTCTATGAGCTCTTGAAAAGTTTTGACGTTTTCGATAACCGACCATTAGATGCCTGAAATTGAAGCTCGTGATTTCCGAGACATTTGGTTTCAACAAGACGGCTCCAATTCCCACAGCATCGCACCAATCAATGGATTTATTGATAGAAGACTTCGGTTAGCAGATAATTTCACGTTTCGGGCCAGTCGATTGGCCACCAATATCGTGTGATAAGACACCGTTAGACTTCTTCTTGTGCGGATATGTAACGTTTAAAGTCTATGCGGACAATCCCGCTTCGATTCAGAGTCGAAATGCTCGAACGAAAATCAAAAATCAAAAATTCGACTCAATGAATGGACCAGCTAAGACGTAGCCGCGGCCAATATTTGAAAAAGATAACCTTAAAAAAATAAATGCCAAAGAATGTTCTTTCGAATGATAATAAACATTCCTAATTAAATTTTAATTTTCTGTATTTTTTTTTTAAGTAGGGAACCTCGAAATGGATCACCCGTTATAACAATAGAAGAAATAACCAGACACTGTTTGATGTGGACTTAGTCGAGGAGGAGTGAGCAGAGCAAGACTTTAGCCAATGGCTAGCTAACAATGCGTCTCGACAAAGTTTCCACGCTACTTTTAATTCGACTGCTGTGTATAACTTGCTTCTAGAAGCGTTCAAATCTCATGGGTTTCATAAACGAAGTAAATGACTTGAACATCTGGGACGGTGAGAGAGAACGTTCTTTATACAGGTTCACCTTAGATATCCCAGGGAGCCACATGGCCTAAGGGTGCTTAATCAGGATTCTTTGCTATCTGATTGATCTGTAATTTCATTACTTCAGTTTCCTGAGTTGGATATTTTTTTAGATTTTTTGAATTTTTTTTTTTTTTGGGACAGTGGAAGTGACTTACAACAACAGCCTAAGCAGTAGAAGTTAAAGCTATTTCAGAAACCACCACGTTTCCTCATCAGACTTCTTTCCAGACTTCCTTATTCGAATTTGATTCGAACTTGGGATATCCACAGTACGAATCTAATTTCGTTGATTACTAGAGTAAAAAATTGCAGGTTGATGGGAAGAAGATTGATGTGGAAAAATAAGAAAAATAAATCAAAACTTGTCAATACAGAGAGATATAGAAAGCAAACTAACAAAAATAGTCGCCGGGCTTATCTAAGGTCTTATGATCGTCGAAACATCGACCTTGGCCTTGAAGGTATAGGTAATGCGATACTTTATTAAGAATTTAGGAGAAAAATTAACGAATGAAACCTACCACATCGTCTCAAACAAATGACCAAACTATAAGCTTTTATTAGTTTAGATGTCAATCACATGATGAAAGAAAGTTTCTTTCCCAACCGTCCATTTGGCTCCTCACTTATTAGTTGCAGGTTGTCAACTGTCGGCCACCAGCCTCAGTCAAAAATGTTATTACCATTACTATATTTATCTTCTCGTCTACCCTAGCCAATTTTGCTGTAGGTACTAAAAAAGATGTTGGTTACATCCTTTCTTCTGTCTCTGTCACTTACTCTCTCTCTCCCTCTCTCTCACTATCGCTTGAGAAAATTTCTTTACGCATTAACGCATTAAAATTTTGTTCTGCGGTAAGTGGCGGCCGCTGTAGTCAGCTAGGTAGTAGCGAATGTTGCTACCATCGTTAAACCATCACTCGAAATTATAAAAATTTGTTAACTAAACAAACAAGAGACAACTATAATTTTTATTTAGGGCGAGAAGTGAAGGACCCACCTGATTTCGTCTAGAATAAGCTCTATATCAGTCCCTTAACCAACCAACATAGTACACCCTGCTGAATCTGTACAATCAGCGGACTTGCGGTTTAGCTCTTACATCACATGACTTGGCAGTTGTATAAAATTTCGCCTCTTTTGGAATCTGCAACCATGGAATCAGTCGTGCAGCTCAACGCAAAGTAACTTTTTCCAGCCAGCGCTGCTGTGAATAGAGTATCGAATCATGGGCGACATTGACTTAGGGTCATCAACAAGATTCGTTGTTATGTAAGTAGTAGTTTAATGAAAACAGCTTTGTACTATACAACAAAATAAAAAGCTCCAAACACCTTTCCACCTCTTTTCATTATTATATTTATTTTAATCAATTCTTCATCTGCCTTAGCAACATATAAATAAAAAATGTTGTTTAAATACAGTTGTACAACATAAAATTTATTATAATTTTGTAATATTTTTATTGAAAGAAAACTACACAACAATAACACACTAACGATGCAATGATTGTGTTAAAGCGCCACTTAACAACGCTCTTGTCCACGCCATGCGATGTGACCCAACGACATTACCGCAACGTGACATTGAAAGCTGCGCAAAGTAAACTGTTGTTGCCATCAAAGACACACACTTACATAAATGCGCACAATAAACAACGCTGTTGTTTACGCGCTGAGCCGTCAACATGCGCACTTATCAGTTAAATTGTTGCCTGTGACGGGATAAATGCAAATGTATTATGGTGGGGAAGCTCGCTCTGCGCGCAGACACTTCACGCAAACGTAATTTCACCGAACAAAAAAAAAAAAAAAGAAGAAGAAGAAGAAGAAGAAATTTCCAAACACTACATACGACTTTGTCACGTCTGCTCGCGTTACGTGTACCATGTGGCATGCAGCATGCCGCGCACAACTAACTTGTCACCGTACGCCCCATACCCAGCGGCTTTATTACCTGACTGACAACAGCAGTAGCAGCAGCAATGAGTATTTTATTGCACGGTTGGCACGACACATCATCTGCTTTTTACGCTACCCCGAATGGCGCGCTGCCTGGTGCACTGTTATTGCATGTGTGAGGCAAGTATTTACAACGCTCCACCGCACACTCCAGTCATAAATTAGACATTGATCACATGCGAGCACATGATTTTCTATTTTTTACGTGTATATTTTTTATTGAATGCATTTATATTTATTTCTCTGTACGCCCGAGTGCTGTTTTCGGAAGTAAAAGTCGGCGTGCCACACGATTATTTATGACCTTTCGGATGTGCAGTTGCAGTTGCGGCTTTTAGCTGTCACTTGCACTGCTGTTGCTGTCATTTGAGAGGAGTTTGCAGGTGCAGAATGGATGAAAGTGCCATCATTTAGCCATTTTGGGGGGTCAGAGAAAAGCATCCATGCAAATGCACATATATATGTATATATATGTATGACTCACTCTACTGACTTGGCAGGCAGTTAAAAATAAAACAAAATTTCTTCAAATCTCACTTTTGCTGTCTGTCTACTCTTACTCAACTCACTGTCCGTTGTTCTTCTTCTACAATTTAATTGTGAAATTTCACTTGTTTTGCGCAATTGTCGGGCATAAATCAGAAGACTTAAGCAACAAACTTCGCGCTGAGTTGTGCTTAACAAAAGTGGAAGCTGCCGGTAACAGCCGGTGATTGGCTAACTGGCGGACTGCTATTAGCTGGCTGCTGTGGCCCGAATACGTTATTAAAGCTGCTATGTGTTGTTGCTGTTGTTGTTGAAAGGTATTTAGAATACAACGCAATCACAGATTTAATGAAATGAAGCCCAGCGGTGTGGAATTTTTAGAAAAAATAAGCTAAAATTAATTGCTTTCAATTAAAAAGTCACGTACAACAATACTTTGCAATACGAAAAGCAATTAAAATACTTAGGTTATAAATCTCTCGCTGGCGAAGAGTAGATTTTAACGACCTCAATATTCCTTTTTTACCATTTTCTTGATCGAAACAAATGCGATCTTCTTCACTTTTTAGCATGATGTAAATATCTATAAGATACAATCATCAGCGTCAGAACAATTTCTGAAGTGTGCAAGCTTTTGAAATTTCTTTTAAATGCTTATCTATCACATTACTCTTTACTCAAATAAATTTAAAATATTTTTGTCAAAACCAAAACTCTTAAAAACAATTGTTTTTAAAAATATCTCAACGTTCTTGACCACAACAAAAAACTGGAATGTTAAATTTTTCTCTATAAATATGGAGTTATAAATTTTATTACATTTATATTGAATTTTTTTTACCATTATTAATATTATATTATTTACCTTAATTTTATTTTATTTTATTTTATTTTGTTTCATTTTATTTAATTTAATTTTATATTATTTTTATTGATTTTATTTAATTTAATTTTATTTTATTTTATTTTATTTTTTTAATTTTATTTTAATTTAAGTTATTTTATTTTGTTTATATTTTAATTTTTTATCTTATTTTATGTTTTTTATCTGATATTATTAAATTGTAATTTTTTATCTTATTTTATTCTATTTTATTTTATTTTATTTTGATTTATTTTATATTTTTATTTTTTTATTATTTAATTTTATTTTGTTTTGTTTTATTTAATTTTCTTTAATAAATTTTATTTTATTTTACTTTAATTAATTTTAATATAGTTTACTTTACTTTATTTTATTTTATTTTATTTTATTTTATTTTATTTTTTTTTTATCTTAATTTATTTATTTTATTTTGATTTACATAATTTAGTTTAATTTAGTTTAATCTATTTATTTTGCTTATGCTTATTTAATAAAATTTTGATTTTTTCTTTTTTTTTTTAATGACCATTTATAGCTGCAGAACTTGTGTAACTCACAGCATCTTCCGGCTCTTTGAAAGCCGCACTCAATACACTAACTCGGTCAGTGGCCAGCCATTCACCGACTTTTCAAACAGATAAGCATTACATACTTAATTACCATAACCACTAAAAAAAAAAGAAAAGTATATTTCAAAATAGAAACACAAAAACAAGAAAAAGGTAGTAGAAAAGCAGTAATAGCGCGCAAGCATTTCTAAATTCAAATTGAGATTAATTAGTTTTTGACTTAAACGATGTAATAATGACTACGAAAAATTCAAAAAGGTAAAAAACAAAAAGCTGCAACCAAAAATTTACAACACAAAATTTAAATGGGAAAAATTTTGCAAAAAAAAAATTCAGACATAAATAGATTAACAAATGGAAAAAGAAAAAATAATAAAAGCATTTCAAGAGGAAGAAAAATATTTTTAAGCAAAATTAAACTATTTTACAATATTTATGTATGTAAACACGTTTTCCAATGTCTCTACTTTTGTATAAAAAATTTCCAAAGAAAAATTTTTGGCAGGTAAAATATATGAAATAAACTACTAAACAGTCAAATGTGAGAGATTTACAGTCCGTCAGCCAAACTGCGCCTTGCCCATTCCGTTGTTGTTATTGCTATTTTTGTTGTTTACCTGTAAGCTGCTGCGCTTTTATTAAACGTTTAATGATGGAACTTAAAAAAATGAAGCGCTAATTGCCCAAACGCTGTGCACGAGTAGCGAGTGGACTTTTCATTAGCGCTTCCCCACAGTTTCAACTCCATTTATTGTTCACACACAAAAAAAAAACTGTAAAAGAGCATAGAAAAAAGTAAACATAATGATAAAAAAGCTATTCATTAACCACTTAAAAGCGGCCAATTCACAAGCTCTTGCTTATGTAATAGCCATTTGAATTGAACTAAAAATGCATGGAAAATCACGTTAAATTATTAATGAATTTTTGAATTTTTTTTGTAGATAATTTTTTTTATCGATTTAATTACTTGGCATAATTGAATTCATAATTGTAATGCCTATTCAGACTACAGTAGAACAGTACTCGAAACAAATGACCTTTAATTTAAGATAATTTTTATTATATACGAAAAGAATATTTAATATTTTTAAAATGCAGCAAGTTTTCTCTTACGAAATTTCAAAGTGAACTATTTTTTTGTATTTTGTGAACTATTTTGTATTCAAAGGCCTATTTTTGTTAGAAAAATTATTTTTCATTGAATATCTTGTTATACAACAAAGAAAAATTGATAGAAGTGACAGCTGTATCGGAGTTCACCACATCTCATCCTCAACAGACTTCTTTTGTCAGGAATCGAACCGACGGATTCATGCATCACAGGCGAGTGCTCTATCCAAAATGCTGAATTGGTCTTAAATTGGAGTACCAAGAAATGGCAAAAATTTAGACAATCGTCTGTTTTCATTTTATTCGATTCACATTTGTTAATTAATTTTAATTTAATTTTTTAATATTTTTAAATTTAGATTCACATTTACACCCATTCATTTACATCCATTTAAAGATGGACTACCTTTCTTATGACGGCGATGCGTGAACAAACGGCTTAACCAATTTCTATTCTATAAGAAGTTTATTTTTGGATCTTCTGAGAGGTAGGTGTTTCGCCAAATAATTTATACCTTGCTATCAAAATAATTAAGAAAGCTGTGATTCCACAATTTTACTAGTATCAAAAATTTACAAACTAGGTGGCGCTGCTGTCGACAAATTTCTACTCACGACATTCCACAACAAAATTTTTTAAAGTTCCTAAAATAACATACGAAAATGGTTTGATAAGTCAGTGAATAAATATATATTGTTCGGAGAATGAGCGTTTTATGTCTCAAATAGTCTCTTTTTATCTCCTAATAAGCAAACTAAATATCATAAAACTTAGAAAACCTTTACTTTTTCTACCAACTAGCGTAGAGTTTGTGGCAGTTGATAAATCACCATATTTCGAATTTCTTCTTTCTACAATAAATGAGGGCCTCGTGGGCTCGCCACACTATGCGACTCCAGAACCATCTATGAGATACGCATTCACCTTCATGATACATTGTAAGTAGATTTAATATTTTTTGGTTTCAAAATTTGACCTTTACTATGTTGCTGAACACTGAATTTTCATTTGTGATTTCTTTTTGGTGATGATGGTGATGATGTGTGAGCATTGCACTCACTTCCAGGCATAATTTCATTCTAAGTCTGCTAAAATTCACAAATTGTGAACTTTTAAATTGATTTTTTCGCAATTATTCAGTTCAAATGACGAATATTTAATACATTTAAATAAATATTAATTTTCAAAACTTCATAAATAAAATGCAGAAACGATATAAAAATATAATTCTATAAATTATTTTAAAAAAAATTTGGATTAGATGCGTTAGGATTTATTGGATTCTGAGTAATCCACTAACATAAAATTTTATGTTATGCTCAGAGATGTTGCGCCTAAAAATATGAGCAAAATATATTTGCCTTCCCATTTTCCGTTCGTCTCGTCCGCTTACACCATTTTTCCGTAACACATTCGACAGTTTACTCTTCTTATTCAGTGCGCGTAAGGAACGTATACTTAAAAAATTGAGAGGATTCGTTTACATGCACACATTTTCTTCTGAGGGTATATTTGAGGAAAATAATCCATCTAAATATAATACTTTACAAGCTATTAACTTTGGCTGCAAAAAGGAGTCGGAGGGACCATTGCTCGTAAGTGAAAAAAAATAAAAATAAAAAAAAAACTGTCACAATTTTAAAAACTTTTGCTCTTAAAGTTGCAAATTCATTATAATAAATCTGCTAAGGAATTTCTTATTCAAAAATATATTGATATCGTAAAATATAATTAAGTATAATTAAGTAAAATGAGCGTTATTTGTTTGTTTGTTTGACTGTCTTCTCCAGTTATTGATATTGTGACTCCATATAAAATGAATGTCTCATATTAAAATGAATTTCCATTTGAAAGCTTGTACGGGTATACAAGTGTAATGATTATCGGATCATGACGGATGTCTATCATTTTATGAACTCAAGTGCGGTCATGATTATTACTTTGCTATAAAAAATTTTATTTACATTTACGTGTAATAGAGAAATGGTCGTTTTATAGCAACGCAATTATTTTTTTTTCCTTTCTTTTAATTGTATGTAAGTGTGTACGTGTAATTGTGTATGCTCATTGACCATGGTAAAAATTTCAATGACACTTTCTTCTCCACTGTCGCTGATTAATTATATTTTGAAAATTATTACTTGACCACATTGAATTATCTCATGCACAATTATTATGCCATTACAAAGCAGAAATAAATTTTTCTTTTATTACAAGTATTTCTTTTCGTTAATTTATTTTATTTCTTCCCGCTATCATTTGCATGGAGGTCACAAGACGAATTCACCACAAATAGGCAAGACATGAAAAAAAACTGCAACTACTTCCGCAAGAAAGTTCAATTAAGGGTAAGTATAAAATCAACATAGTCGACAGTAAAACGTGGGACAATATTTGCCGGTATGTACTCGTACATTTGTACAATTTCATACAACAAAATGTTTTTTTTTTTATTTGCGAGCTTGTACGGCGAATTGCTGGAAACAAGGCAGGCGCTGCAATCCAGATATCGCAATTTAAATTTTAATGTCAAAGTGTTGTTGTTGTTGTCGCTTTTGTTTGCTTTTATTGCATTGAACTTTCACTTGATTTGCAAAAAATAAAATATCAACAAAAGACTAAATGAATTGGAAGTCTTTTTGTGGAGGCGAAAAGCAGAAAACTTCTGCCTGCTGTGTAAGACTATAAGTTTGAGAAGAGAATGAAAATATGCTAAGAGGAAAAGAAAAAGTGACTGCAAGTCGAATATATTCTTCTATAGCAATAAAAGAAAAGTGGCGCTTTAAACGCTCTTTGACCGCAAGGCAAGTTCAACTAGTTCTTTATTGGCAGTTTTAAAAAGAAAATTACGCTACAGAACAATAAAGTTTATTACGTTTTTTTTATTAGCTAAAATTCGTATTTAATTTTGCATAATTTACGCGTTTCTACTAAGTTTGCACCGCTAGACAGGTTTTCCAATTAATAAAAAAAGTTGCAATTTAGTAAAATATTTTTTTTTGTTTCTATTACAAAATGTTATACAATTTATTTTTATATTTTCTTGCTTTCGAATTTTCGCCGAAGTAAATGTGATAAAAGGCAGACACTTAAGCAAATTAAATAACCAAAGAGCACAATAAACTGCGGGCAAGTTTGTGGCTTAAGTCTTTCGTCTCTTAGGCCATACACCATTTAGTAATAGATTTTTATATGCAACAGCTAGAGGTTGTCATTTTCGCTTTCGCTGAAACGTGCTAAACACAATTCGCAATAGAAATTTATTAAGCTTTACTATGAGTTAAAATTTATATATTTCACAAATTTTCCATTTTATTATAATAAATAATTATTTTCTCTAAGTTTATTTAATTCATATCATTTCACCGCAACTTTGGAAGTAACCAGCAGAAATTACGTGAAAAAGTGAAATTATGTGCTAAAAAGCAGTAAAACAGCGCAAAAAATTAAAAATAAAATTAAAAATTAAACAAAATAAAAAAGGCGTTCGAATAGCGCCGGCCGCAGAACCAAAAAAGCATTGGGGCATAACGAAAATAATAACGGTACAACAAGCAAGTGTAATGCGAACCGAAGCGGTCAATGAAGTAAAAAAAATAAAAATAAATAATTTTTTTCACTGTTGCCACTTTTTCACGCCGCCCAGCATCTCTGCTCTCGCTACATGCAGTTTCACTTCAATTCATTGAAAGGCTGTGCGAAATATTATTTATACATATGCAAGTGTGAGTGTGTGCTTGCATGCAACTGATATTTATTTGTTTAAATTTTTTGTTTGTTTTTTTTTTCCTTTTTCCTTTTATTGCTGTTGGTTTGCGTGTCGCACAGTTCGTTTGTCTTTGAGTATTTCAGTTGCATTTCGTTCGTTTCGCTTTTATGCGTGAAAGTCGTAAAAATGCGTGCGACCTACATTCAAGTTCAAGTTTGCCGCTGTCTCCAACCATTGTGACTACTGTTATTGCGGCAAGAGTTGCATTCAATGGCAGCAAGTGCATTCGGCAGCGCGTCTGATGTGACAATAACATACAACAACAACAAGAAAATTAAAGTAAAAAATAAAAAATATAGCTAATGCTGGAAAAACAGTAAAATAATACCCACAATTAATATATGTGCACCCAACAACACATATGTACATATATATATATATATATATATATATAAATAATTTCCTACACTTGCACCTCAACTGCAGCTCAAGTTTTCAATCACATTTACCATCAATCTTTCATACTTTTTGGTTATAAATTGTGTTTATTTCTTTGCTTATAATTATCTTGATTCTTCTTTGGCGCTGCCACAACGATGCAGAGATGTGAATATTTGTATGTATTTATATGAGGCAATAAAATAAGCTTGTAAAACGTGTAGTGTGACACATGTATGTTATGAATGAAGGTATACCAAAAAGCTGAAATAATTTTTATATATGTTGGAAAATCATCTCAGCGGTTACAAAGCTTAATTATATTTATATGCATTTAAGCATTCAACCGAATACCGAAAACATTATGAATGGAATTTTGTGGAAGCACACCACGAAAATAAATAATAATCTCTGTATGTATGTACTATGTCTTTTCCAGCAAACTTGTTCTTCATACTCATTCATATGCTCATATAAACATACATATGTGTGTCCACTGCTACGTGTATTAGGTCAGATCGGTTTTTCTGAGAAGCATAATTGCTTAATTTACATTCCATGGCTATATTCCTAGAAAGTTGTTTGTTAACCTTTAAAATAATTAATTTAATATATTAAAAAATCATTGTCATATTTGTACGAATCATTTAAAAAGAAAAGAGTTAACGTACATAGCGTATGCAATTACGATTCAATTTTTAGGTTAGGAAGTGTGAGATGCTTACAAATTTTTAACAAAACATTTTCCTTAACCATTCAATTCGCTAAAATTAGCGAAAATGAATGAATAAAAATTAATTCCTGCTAAAAATTACTTAAATAAAAATTGAAAATTTTTTTCTCGTTTTTTGTTTTTTTTTTGTTTGACATTCCGCTTATTATCTTTCACTGAACGATATATTTAAATGTAAAAAATGTGCTTTAATTGCCAACATTGTTTGGAAGAAATTTGATTATTTGATTTTTAATGAGTTTTATCAGCCTTTTTTCGTTCCATTTATTGGTACATTTATTCTCAACACTTTTTACTTATTCTTTTTTATTTCTATAAGCAAATAAATTGCTTAGAAATATTTACAAAAATTAACTTTTAAAATTTCACGACTAAAGCAAATAATTAAATGTGAATTCACCAACTGCTAAAATTATCGAAATATGTTTTGCAATCAAAATCGCTTTGTCAAAAAAAAAAAAAAAAACAGCATTTCACTCGAATGCCCAACCTCATTTCAAAAATATTAAAAATTTCTTCCCATTAAAAAAATCCACACAAATAAGCGCACAAGACTAATTCTCTCATACAGATTTACGTATGTGTGCACGTGTATATGAAAACATATTTTATTGCCTTTTCATTGATGAGAAATCAGAATTTGGGTACAGCGCGGACAACAGTGTTATTTACGCTTTCACTTTCTTCGATTTATTTTTTATTATCCCTGCCCACAGAAAGAAAGGAAAGAAATATTTTTGTAAATAAAAAGTTTTACTCGTAAGTGTTCGTGAAAAAAAAAAATTTAAGTGAACGAAAACTTTTCAAAATTTAAAATAAAAAAAAGGATATGAATTGTATTGAAATTATAAAATATTATATCGAGATTCTACGGCTGTTGGATTTTTCTGAGGAGTGTTTATATCACAGGACAATTGTAATTTTTAGAATCAGAATTTGAAATTAATTTTCTATAATATTGGTGATGTTGATCTTGGCTAGAACTCACATTATGAATGTATTAATCTCTCCTAAATAATACAATAATACAATAATAACATAAGAATTTTACCAATTCGCGTTGCAGACTTCGGTTTTGAAGTCAACATGAATTTCTACAAGGTAGATCAATCTTGTGCCAAATCTTGGAGAAGACATGAGAGAAAAAAATCGATACATACCACCTTCTCATCGATTTTAAAGCTGCCTTCGACTGCACGATAAGGAATTTGCTCTACGTCGCTATGTCTAAATTTGTTATTACTTCAAGCTTTATGACTATGTAAAATGGGTATGATAGCGAATGAGGGCGAGACGAAATATATCTTGTAATCAAATAAATAGTCATCGCATCTGCGACTCGGCTCTCACGGTCCTGTTGGCAGTCATAACTTCGAAGTCGTAGATAATTTCGTCTATGTAGGAACCAACATTAGCAACACCAACAATGTCAGCGTGGAAATCCAACGAAGAATTACTCTAGCCAACAAGTGCTACTCTGGAATGGGTAGGCAGTTGAAAAGTAAAGTCCTCTTTCGACGAACCAAAGCCAGACTCTACAAGCCGCTCATCAGCAGAAGCTTGGACTTTTCAAGAGAAAAGTTTTGCGGAATATTTTTGGTCCTTTGCGCGTTGGCAACGGCGAATACCGCAGACGGTAGAGCGATGACCTGTACGAGTTATACGAATACAGAGAATCAAGAGACAGCAGCGACGCTGTCCGAATGGATGAAAGCACTTCAGCATTGACAGTTCTCAATGCAGTATCGGCTGGCGGAAGCAGAGGAAGAGGAAGACCTCCATTCCGTTGGAAATATCAAGTGGAGAGCGATCTTGCTTCACTTGGTATTTCCAACTGGCACCAAACAGCGAATGGAAGAAGCAAATTACGCGCTATTGTCTATGCGGCTTGTAAATAACCTTTCCAGACGAAAAAGTATCGCTTTATCAACAATAGTCAAATATCCTACTTTGGTTTTGCAAGCTTTCTGAATTAGATTGAATAACGGTTATTTTTTCTCTACTGAAAGTACAAATAGGTAAAGACACATGGACTTTTCAAGGAATATGAACCCTAAATTTAAACCACATTCCAATATTGAAAGCATGATTTTTTTCAAGGGGTTCATTAATCACGACACATCTAATATGTAATTTTATTACAACTGAAGTTTTCTTACTAAAAAGCAAATATTAAATAGAATAAATCTAAATATAAATACGATCGAAGTGAAGAATTCGGCATGGGCACCACCTGGCGATACAAAAAATTTATTCAATATTTTTGATTAAACTTGTGTTCTTATTTCGGTACTAGCCAAATTTTATTCAATGCATAGTTTTTTTTTATTCAATGTAAGACTGAAAGGTACTAAAAATTATTTGTTTGGTTGCTATAGCTGTAGTAATGCTTGCCCCTACTCGTTTTTTCTTAATATCTGAAGGCATAGAATTATAATGATTTTTAGACCATTTTACCCAGTACAGTTTAACTTATACAGAAATTGTAGTAAAAAATCGCTTTAATATAATTACCTTAAACGTTTTGGTTTTAAATGAAGTTCTTTTCCTTGCCCGACAATTTCAACTTTCCATTACCACACTAAATTCTTTCTCTTTAATTATTCTTATTTTTTCTTTGCGTATGCGTCTGTTAATTCTTTTTTAAAACATCCGCACTAATTTGGGCTTAACGTCATTACCCTTATTTATTATTCTCTTTAGTGGTCATTCCGGTGCGGCGACTGACACTGACACTTCACTTTACATACATACATACACAAAGTGGAGGGAACACACAGGAAAAGTCACGCACTCACACGCAATAATTACGGAGGGTTCTAGTTAGTGACCGAAAAGCGCGAAAAATAGTAACAATAAACCTAAGAATAACAATGAAAAATGCAACAATAACAACAACAATAGGGAGACTCGCGCTTGAAATGACGAATGATGATGGCTGATATGAGGACCAGCTCGCTCATTCGCACTAAATTAAATTTATTTTTCTAAACAATTCATTTGCCTCTGTATCAGGTCATTTACCTGTCGGCTATGGCTTTGCTGTTTTTTTTATTAAATTTTTTGTTGTTATTTTTTTAATGTTACCTCTGCAATATTTAAATTAATTTTCTGTGTTTTCCATTGTTTTTTGGCTTTGCGTAAAATACTTTTTTATGCACATTGGCAGATCTTCTTTTTGGTTTTAGTTTCTTGAGCAAAGTTGTAATTTATTGTTGTTTTTTCTGTTTTCCTTTTTTGTTTTTTTGTTGATTTTTGTTGCGGTTGACGATGGTCGCTGTGGATTTTCGGTGTTGTCATCGCACCGCAGTCGGTATTATTAGATTTTGTGTTGTTTTATGTTATGATATTGGTGGTGGTTGCTGGTAGTGATGTGTTATTGTTGATGTTGGTGGTGGTTGCGGTGGTGATGGTTATCGTGACCGCATTAGTTTCAGTGATTACTAATTGTTGATTATACGTTTGCTTCGTTTATTTTGTTATTTCTGCTTTTCGCTTATTGCACAGCGGTTGGTTGGTTCATTGCTGATGGCCGTTGGTAGTGTTGATGAATTTAGTTTTTCTATTTTAGTGATTTTTGTGGTGGCAGTGAAATTATAATGCTGTGCATTTGAGTATGACAGCAAGTACACTGCAATCGTGTGTCTGTTGTATTGCCAATGTCTCACCTTTAAAATTTATCAATATGTATTTATGTTCTTGAAACACCTTTTCATGTTATGCCTAATTAATTGTGTGCAAATCGTAAGAGTATATAACATAAGAAGCATCATATCTTAAAGAAAATCCAGTTAGGGTATAAAGAAATGCAAGCAAAAATTATTAAGAAACTAGAATAATATGGGAGAAGACTAAATAATTAAGTACTTTTGATGTACAAAAACTTGGGCAGAAAACATCATTACTTATTTAAGAAAAAAACTTTGAGTTCTATTCTATTTAAACTATTAAACAATATTAAAATAATTAATGCATTTGCACTAGTACAATAAACATGCACTATTGGCTGTGGGTTTCATTTATTTTCAGCTTTTTTGTGTGTATCTCTACTTTTGATTATTAGCGAACCCAATTTCTACCATTCACAATAGTAACAAGCAGTCAAATGTAGCAGCATTGCCATATTGAAGTTCTTCATCTTATTCTCCATCTTATGCAGGTAATACTCGTAGTCTGTCTCCTCCATTAGGTTATTGAAGCTATAGTAGATGAGTAGCCCGAGTCCTAGTCAAATCAATATCCAAGATAATAGAAAAAAATCTTAACATCGGTCGCGCGTAGCAAGTGTATTTCTGACATGAAATAAAAAGTTCAGAATAAAATTCCATTAGCCGCTCGTATGTAACTTAAACCAAGTTGAGCCTCCACTACACTTATTTTAATAGCTTAATAGCTCATCAGTCAATTTTCTCCTGCAAAAATTTCTGATTTTAGAAAAAGTAAATCAACCAAAGTCAATTCCTTTGGTACAATATCAACGTATAGTTATGCAATCTATTTTCGGTCCCTTGGCTCTTTTTTATATCTTTTTGGTCGACCTTAAATGGTAATTCTTGCCGAATTTTGTTGGATTCAAAAATTAATTTTAGGTTTATAAAGGTCTTCTTGCGATAATATTGGTTGGCAATTCGGACCTGTGTATATACTTAGCTGTAGGTTCAGTTATTTTATTGAGAACTGAATAGAATTCCATATTCAGGATTCAGCACGATCATTTTTGACTATGAGCTTGGAATATCCTTATCACTACCAACTGAACGACGGGGTACTTCTGGGTATTACCGAAATACTGCGAATGTAAAATTCGATGACGTCAAAATTAAAAAATCGCATTCCTCGTTAAGAGGCATAAAATTTGCAGTATAAACTTGCTTATTTTGGAGACCATTCTGCCAGAAACCTACTGAAAAATTAAGCACCCAGGCACATCAGTAAGGAAGTAATAAACCTAATTGATTCCTTTCAGCACCACACAACGGAGCCACAAGACAGGATGAAGTGCCGACTGCTGTTCTCAGAGATTTCGTCAGGACCTTTATTAACTCCCTTTCCTTGTGCGGGGTAATTCAAACACCACCTATAGTACACAAAGAGCCCGAGCAACCTCGTAAAACACGTGTAATACTAACATAATTAAGATGGATATTTTTGTAGAAGACTCAACTCTTACATATCCAGGCTCGATCCGACATACTTACACGACGGTAACCATAAAAACCTACTAATCCTTAACCTATATCCCTGTGGTCCGCACTCGCCGAAACAGCTCGTTTCCAGGGCTTTCCCTTAAGCTAGCCGCTAAAACAACAACAACAATGCTATATATATGCGACCTATATCCAAATCAGCAGATCGCAAATAATATGGAATTTTAACAAATAATAATATATAATGCGCTTGGTGGTCGAATAGGTCATTAATGCTGCCAGCTCATTTTTGAGTTTCAAATATAAATGAAAACTTAGAAATTTGGCTTTGGATGCATCCAACATAGTACTGAGTGTGCCAGCATGTATTTCGGACACTTGTTAATACATTGATTTTACTTTGAGAAATAACATAGAAGAAAGCCTCTTTCCTAAGACTGCAATTTACTAAAAACTTTGATTTAAAGATGTGAGGAATTTTTTCCACATTTTTTTCTGCAGAAAAAAATATTAGTTCTTAACTGGAATGCTACTAGCTTCTAATTTTTCCAACCATTTCATCTTACAGAGTTTTTCTATGTTTGGTACGACAATGTCTTCAAAATATCAATTACCCCACTATGCATCAACTTAATACTAGTTAAATACTAGTGCATTAATGCATGTTGAATTTCTATTTTCCAAAAAAAAAAAAATATTTTTCCCAAAGCGATGCAAACTGTGAATATAAAGCGTGAAACAGACAACCCCTCAACACTCGATTAATGTGACAGTATGAAAATAGCGATACGCGCCCGATAACAGAACTTATTAGAATTTCACTTAAAAATCGTTTCTAAAAAATTAGAAAAAACTAAAATTGGTTTGAGTTAAAAAAAAGTTCACCTGAAATTAATGACTTCGCTGATTCTGGGTGAACATTTCAGCCACTACTTTGTTCGTTAACATTCTCCATCTCTTACCGGCGTAAGTAAATATATTTAAGTAAATAAATATTAAATGCGGAAAACAGATTAAGTGCAGCAATGCGGAATAAATGTGAAGGCATAAAAGAAATTTAGGAAAAAAATTCATAAAAAAGTTAATTTCATTAGAATTTTAACAACTGTAAAAAGCATCAAGTCATTAGTTGAGAAACAAAAACAATGAGAATAAACTTCAATGAAATGACGTCGCAAGAAAATTACTCGTAATACCAAAAAAAAAAAAAAAAAAAATATTGAAACAAAAAACAACATCTGTATATTTTGAATTTTTTTTATTCCTAAGTAAAGCTGCGAATAGCGCTTCCTAGCCGACACGGCTACCACCACTAAAGCAAACATACATATGTAAACACGATGCGCAACAATTTTGCCGCAAGCAAAAGGAAAAACGAAAATAAATTATAGATTAATGTGTGTGAGTATGGTTGTACATATGTAAATCATGCAATAAAGAATTTTTCGTTCGAAAAAGACCTGCGCGGCTCATCTCATTAATCGGCAATACACAAGCGACTTAATAAATACGAAAAAAGAACACTTGACACGAGAAACACACCAACAATGAAAACAGTAGAAAAAAGAAAGGAAATTTGCAGCTACTAGCTGCTGCTGCTGCTGGGAACTTTAGCTCGGCTTCTACCAACAGCAGCAGTGCCACTAATCGCTGTGCCATGCCATTTAGTTGCTACATGCATATTTATATATACAAACATACAAACAAATATACAGCATAAGTATGTATGTACGTATGCATTTAGATCGCCAAGCAACAAAAGCTCAGGTGTGTGGGAATATTTTCGAAGCAGCCGCTGCAATGACTCGGCATCTCGTCTCGCCGACTAAGCAGATTCGCTCTGCCTCTTTTTGCTATTTGCTCGTTTGTTGACTCAACTTGACTCAACACGGCTCAACTTGCAGCTCGACTTGGATTTGACGTTGCTTAGAGCGCTTTTATGCCTTTTATTGTTGTTGGTGTTATTGTTTATGTTGTTTCAGCGGTTAGCATATTTTTTTTTTGCCGCTATTGTTTTCTAACAAATAATAATAAAAGTTCAATAACACTGCTACATGCAACACATGTCATGCCGCATAGAGTGGCACGCTGCACTTTTTTTCCATGGCACTAAAATACAGTTGGTGGCATTATGTAGGTGTGTATGTGTGTGTATGTGTGTGTGTGTATTGCTCGTAGTTCATGCATGAATGACTATTTTGACGGTGTAAATTCGAATTTACTAAGTGACTGACAAAATTTATGCTTAGGCTGGGTGTGGGCGAAGGGTAGCATTGGCTCTGGGCTGAATTGAAAAACAAATATACGTATGTATGTATGTGCATATACCGATATTTATGTATTTTCCAATGTTGGCGTATGATTTCCTGGCCATTTTAACACTTTTTCGTGTATGAATTAACCACTTAAGCGCTTTATTGCATGCTTATCATAATTACATATTTACATATACTTGTACATATAAGTATATGTACTCGTATGTACATACACGTTTAGTTGTTTAAGTAGCACTTTTATTTCTTAATTGTTGCACTGCATGCAACACTTGTGCGTGCACGTGGTATTGTTAACAAATAGGCATTTTTAACGGTAATCTACATTGATGTGAATATTTACTGTTGTACTGGTTAAAGGGACAAACAGGGTTGCCACAAAACAATGTCCACCACGTTATTGTGAGAGGTCATCTAATGACTGATGTTAAGAGCTTACTTAGCTTTTGTTGGGAATGCTTCGTATGCACAGCAGGTGATAATAGTAATAAATAATATAATAATAAAAGTTAGGTTAGGTTAAGTAAGTACGGCTTATGCTAAAATTCCACATGGATACATAAGACATGCCCTTGTAATGCAACTAAGAGTAAAAGAGGTATTCTTAACGCTAGACCACTTTTTATTTAGTGAATTATGCCTGTCACAAATCTACAAATTCGCCTAATATCTGTCAACTACCTTAAGTTGATGAACGCATGCAATCCCGGAGTTTTCAGTCTCAATCTCGCAAAAAATAGAACAGAAAGAATAGTTAATCAGAAAGTGGTTAGATAATTCCATTTCTTGTTCCAACCCACTACGAGTAGGGATCCGGAAAAACTCAAATTCTTACCGCGTGAATTCCCATCGGAAAACGTCCAGTCAAATCTCCCACTAAAGGCGAAAGTTGTGATGTTGGAATAGGAAACAACTTCCCTGACCTTACACTGTTCACCTTAGGTCGGAAAGACCTCACAATTACACATTTAGAGGTGCTACCCCTTTGCTCGTTGAGTTAGTTCAATATTTTCCAAAAGCAGACCACAAGTTCACAGATGAACGCCCATTTTCACTGGCGGTGCCCATACGTGAAAACACATCAGCTTTACAGTTCCCAGCTAATCCGCTGTGACCCCGTACCCATATGATTTTAATTGTGAAACAAGTCGACATCATAGACAGAGATGGAAAACTTACCTTTAGAATTTTTGGCTAAAGCGCCAGAGTTGAATCAGCTTTTAATTTACCACGGATGCTTATGAAAGCCGCGCTTTGAACGGGTTACTGCTGCTTACCAAAAGTTATTCTTTCTAGAGACTTCCACCAAACGAACACTCCGTGAAACAACATATATACGTGAACTGATAGTTGTGGAGGAAAAAAGTAGGTCTTTCAAAAACTCTACAAATTTGAGAATACTGGGCGGACATACTCGTTCCCTCCGGTGTATGAAGATTTGGTAATAATACCCTTTAAAGGAGGTTTTTATACTGTCGTCGTGAATGCTTCGTGCTTGACGATTTCAACTACAGAGTGAACGATGAAGGTATATTTCGCATAATATTCAGAAAACTCAACCGCCACTTCGGGTGCACTGAAATTATTAAACCTTGCCGAGCTTAAAACTTGGTTGCATGTAGTACTAGAAGTCAGCCCTGGTGCTGCTTTTGATTCAGTAGGAAATCGATACGCAAAGACCAATTTCTACAAGTTCCTCATCATGATCACTTCGTTTCAGGCTGCAGAAGTGTGGACTAAAGAGATGGACTAACCAGTTTTTTGAGAAATAGATTTTGCAAAAACTTTATTGCGCAGGCTTTTTTGACGCCAGCAGATTTCGATGGAATTTAAGCCCGTGGATTCAGAGAAAGAGGAAGACCGCTACTCTGTAGGAAAGATCATTTGGAGAAGGATCTGGCTTCACTTAATATCCTTAATTTGCTAAGAAAAGAAACGAAATACGCGCTTTTGTTGACTCAGCTAAAATTTTTGTATGAATACCTTGCATAATTCATGCCTTCAGCTGCTTACCTAAAATCTCAAAGCAGACAATATCCATATGCCATCTAAAGATTTTTAATCTGCCTTCAAAACACAAAATAAAAATGTTAAAAATATATTTATATTAATGCCATTGATGGCAACGGGGAAACATTTTACTTATACATGCCGACTGGCGAGTGTCGAGTGACGAGTGTGAGGTACAGTTCAACTGGAAAGCAGCTTAAAGTGCCGCGGAGGCAGGCATTAGTCGGCTAGTCGAGAGGAAAATGCCACAATATTGCGGCCGCTTCAAATTTTTCATTTACGTAATGAGAGGGGAATTCACATTCACTAGACTGCCACACAAACACACACACACATACACACATACCCACACACGCTCTCATAAATAATCACATTTACTGACACGTACAATCGATATTGCACAAGCGCCGCACAGCTGGCCAACTTGGCGGAGGGTGGCAAACGAAAGACTTAAGCAGCAAACGCTAAGTGACAAACAAGCGACTCATTGCGAATGCAATCCAAGTTTTACTAGGCGATTGGCGGTTATGTGAGGGCGCGAATGAAGCGAAATGACTGCAGCAATAAAGTAATTGACGTCAATTTGCAACAAACTCAATAAGTACGTGTGTCCAGTTGTCAGTTGCCGGCATGTGGGACACAAGGCGTGAAACTAACAAAAGCACACACACACAAACGGCAGCTGGAGAGGCGGCACCGTCGGCAGATATTGTGCCTACGATAATTTTTATGGGTGTCCACAAGCACTTGAATGGTTGAGTGCTCGGTGGGTTGGCCGGTTGTTGGGCGAAGGGAATCGATTGTGGCTAGATGGTGATGGCGGTGGCTTTTACTTGCTGCGCCCATCGCAAACTAAACAGCACAATCAATTTTATGGGTGAAGAAATAACTTTGGCTTAAGTAGATTTGTTAAGTTGTTTAGTAAAATGAGCAGGAGAAAATTGTGATCGTACACACATACATACACACATATATGTATTATTATTATTGATATTAGAAGAAGAAATAATTCTTTGAAGAAATTGGTGTGAAATTTGATGCTCTGACAACAAAGCGCCGAACTGATTTACGCCATTAAGCATGGAAAATCCATGCCACACTCAACAAATAGAATAATAGACCGTAACCGGCCACTAGAAACAACAGAGCGACAGCCGGTTTGCCACAACATTTGCATGTTGCAGCAAGATCTAGTGCTCAGCTGCAAAGCCCCACAAGCGCACAGCTGCAGCAAATGTCGCGCCTAGGCAACACGTGAAATCCAAATACCCTGCCAAACAGGGAACAAGAAACATTCGACTATCTACCTACCCAGTCTGCTGGTCCGACTGCACTGCTCCACTGCTTGTAGGCTGTCTGACTGCTGCGGCATCCACGAAATAAACTTGCAAATGAACGAATGCATTCCTGGACTACAGCCACGCCAAAACTTGATTTTGCGCATAATTTTTCATTTCATGGAGAATGAGCAGCAGCTGAAGGTGGAAGATGGAGTATAAGCAGAAATCGGAATAGGAGTAGATGTAGAATTAAAATTAGAAAGAAAATTAAAAAAATAAACTTAAGAATTTTGCAGCTGCGCTCAAGATAAGGTCATTTGCCCAACGAAAATATGTAGTAGTAGATGATGGAGAATAATTATATGTACGAGTACACATAACATACATATATTAGAGATACATACGTTTGCTATATGCTGCAGTACAAATATTTATGCGCATAAATTGAGAATTTTATGCTTGTTTTAGAATAAAGCAAACTATAACTAGCAAGAATTCCAGACTCCCGTGAGGATAACGTACGTGGCATGAGTCTGTGGGCCAACTGTTGGTGAAAAATACCAAATTGTTAAGGATAGAGGAAAATTGTGTGTGAGGAAGAACAGCTGAGAGTGAATGGAAATTGTTTTTTATGCAGAAGACTCTAGTACGATCATTGTAAAAGTAGAGGTTATGTAACTTTCGGTCCCACAAAAATGAGACTTTCTTTTGGAAACGCTCATTAAACATATATAAGCCACGCCGCCCTAAGCTGAGTTTGTTTGATGGTAATAGGGAAATTTTCAACCACAGTTAGTCAGAACAAAGCAGTCTTACACCCTACGCATTTGTAAATAGTGGCCAAAATAAGATTCTTGAATAATTCTAATAAAGTTTTCACGCATCGGAAAGCAGATATCAGAGTAACATATACAAGTATATATAAATAGGGTGGAGCACTTAACACTTGTTTGAACTATGGCTTATTTGAACGTTGACATCTTCAACGACATTCGCCATTTGTGAAAATTTCAGTTTCAAATATGCGGTCTACGAAAAAGTTAAGTTTACGCTTGAAAAAAAATGGGAATTATTGAAAACTTATCTCCAAATTATGACCTTTCAATGGCAGCTGCAAAAAAAATTATTAAAAATGAATGTCATCTGGCCGCCTTACAACTACGATATGACTCCGTTGAACTATTTTTTGTGGGAAGCAGAAGACGATTCATAACTTGAAGTCGCCATTGCAGCCTTAGAGCGCCATTAAATCGAAAATATGCCGGAATTTTGAGGCATTTTAGTAGAGGAAAAATTTTGGAAAAATATTTTTCCATCTTTCACCTTTGACAATTTTAAAACACGCGCTTTGCGACAAGGCAAATTCACACAACGTAGTAACTAGAATACAAGGACAAGAAGCCTATGTATTTTGTTTGTGTAAACTAACTTTCGAAAAGTCAAAATTCGAATGCGTCCAATATTTTTGTTGTTGTAGCAATATTGCTAATGTAGCTTGTTTGTGTAACTTTCGAATTGGAAGGAAGAACAAGAAAACATAAGATTAGACAACTTCACCTTCTATAAGCTTGCCTTGCTCTTCGATACTAAATATTTTAAGAAGTGCAGTATCAAAGAGAACTTAACAAGTTGAAGTTACTATGGCAGCGATTTCAATTTTTTTTATTCATTGAACACCGAGATTGTCAATATTATTTTCCAGTTAATGTTTTGTTTGCTTGAATTCGATTTGATTTTTTTATTTGTCCATGCGAAAATCTGGATAAATGTGATTTTGTGATTTGTGCGAAAAAAGAGTGGAACAGAGTTTGTGCAGTTTTGAAAGCTAAAGAAATTTCCCCGATTTTGATGACTACAACTCAAAAGTAAAAACAAAAAACACGGGAATTGTTGTATTGGCTCGGCTGTTCCCCGGCCCTTTATAAATTTGCTTTGTGCAATTTTTTTATATTAAATTGAATGTTTAGTTAAAAGTTTAAGATGTTATTTCTCCAAATATTCATGATATTTTCAAAACATCTAAGTGAAGGCCTCCAAAAGGTAACCATCCACTAGATAATGTACCAACAGAGACTACTCTTGGGGTATAGATGTTGTATGAATGTACGAAAGTATTTTTATGACTAATTTTTACCATTTCATGTCACATGCTACTGCTGGCAACGTTTGTTGATAAACAAATATTTTTCGTTTGATTTTTTATGAAAAAATATCAGAAAATCATTTCAATTAAAAAACACGTGTGCAAGCAATATTAGCATATGCATTGTATGTATATATGAAAGTGTGTACGCTTAACCACAAATTTAGTATTGATTAATTTTGGCAGCTGCAATATGAATTGCAACACCTGAGAAATGTTTATAACAATTACAAAAAAAAAAAAAAAACAATATTCCAGACAAATATATGTGTATCAACATGGTGTACATTTCTAAGGTGACTTAATTTAATTTTTTATTTTTATTTTTATTTTTATTTTTTAAATTGATCTACATATATGTATTTCAATCGGGGAACTCACAATGCAATGCAAATAAGCCTTTTTCCAAATTTCGAAACATTTTTAATAGTCAACGGAGGAATGATCTTCAGCTATCCTCATTGAATCTTCTCAATGGACTCAAAATAGTTTCCACGGAGTAGTTTTTTTGAGTTTGTTGAAAAACCAGAAGCCACACGAAGCCCGATCAGGCAAATACGGTGTTTGCGAAACGATATGAGTAGAATTTTCGGGGGAAAACTCACGAAGACTCTAGTGTGTGTGAGATGGTGCATTACTGGGTACAAGAACCTTGATTTGTTTTCCATAAATCCGGCCTCTTTTTGCAAAACGCTTCATGCCAACCACACATGACACTCACTTCGTTGACAGTTTGACCAGAGGAAAGGAGTTCATATTGCACCATACCTCGTTAAGCGAAGACAACCGTTAACATGGCTTTGACGCGAATTTTTCGCTCTGGTACGAAGTACGCTCGATTGACAGTTGTTTCCGAGTTTGTACAAAAAATATTGGGTGTTTTGGAAACTAACGAAATTTCTGTTTTTAATCGTGTTGTTGTTATAATCGCCAATAATTTTCCCAATTTAGTTATTGGGGAATGTTGCGAGAGTGACACTACTTGAGATTCTCTTCATTAAGTAACAAAGACCTGGCTCTCGAGGGAATTTTTGGTATTAGTAGCCTCTTACGGCAGACATGTCTTACCGCGGATTAGTTGTTCAAGCCCTAACTCACTGGGCATAGTTAAGTTTTAGACAAATTTTGGGATTTTTTTGCTTCCACCTTCTCTCCCCTTCAAAATGAAAATATTTTTTTTTTCATTTCCCATATATGACTCTCTAATTGCCTAACACTACGAATCCGGGTACAGACGTAAAAGAAAAGAAGTTTCAGCAAAAAAAAAGTACTTTGGATGAACCTATCAAGTTAGTAGTGAGAAACAGTGAGAGTAACGAACTACCAAAGTTGGAGATAACAGTTTGCCTCGGGAGGAAGCAGTTGTTTGGTAATAGAAAACTCTGCGTTAAAGCTTGAGACGCAATGAAGCTTAACTAGTTCTACAAATCTGATGACTAGAGCAAGCTAGTCAAATAAAAATACGTCTTAACAGACACTGAATGAGCTGTTTAACCACTTGAGAAAATCAAGACTTTCTTCAGTAGAACTAAGTTTTGGGCTTTTAGAAAAATTAATAATGAACCAAGTCTACGCTGTGAGCGCATGAACTAACTTATTAATAAATAAATAAAAATTTAATTTCCACGTGCAACCCATTTCTTACCGGGCTGGCATGAGCTACCACTGAGAGCTGTATTATCTCCACCACATACCATTTTTTGCACTTTGGCTAGCGATTTTTTGGCGGCATTTATAGATTTTAAAACGCGGTTGGCCGTATTTAATATACTCGTAGTATGTTGAAACGCTTGTACCCGTACTCGCCAAATCGCACAGCTGTGCCTGACGTTTGCGCGTCTACAACTACACTAATTTTTGCCCAAGAGCATAACAGCGACGTGGACGGTTGCGATGTGGCGGGCCTCATGGGTTGGTAGGCCAATGTGTTTAGAGTGTAATGAATGCATGTATGTATGTGCGAGTTTGTTCTTGGCGTTGTTGCACATATTGTACATATAGATATTCGACAATCGCTGGCCAGCCAAAGCTTAGCAGTTGCAGTATCTGGGTTTACTGGTTTTCTCAAAGTTGGCACAGCAATTGTTCGCACGATTTTCGCTTATGAATTTCTGCATTTCATACTCGCTTTTAGTACGAGTATATCTTTTGGCTTTTCTTTGTGTGTTTTTTGTTTTTGTTTGTTTATCTAGTCATAATAGTTGAAAGAGTTGTAAGAACGCGTGTATACGCGTCAGTTTGAGATGGTCAAATGTGTTTGGGGCTGTGGTTGACTAGCCGGTTGGTTACCCCGCTGACTGTCTGGCTCTTCAGTTGGCTTATTTGATTGCTCGTCATGTATACTCGTACATATGTACGAGTATATCAAAGCGAAAGGGGGAAACCAAATGCAACGAATTATTAACCCATCAAGATTTATCTATTCCATATGATTGATTCGACTATTCGGTGGCGATTTATAAGCGATTGCGGCTATAACAAATTTACTCATTCAACGATCAACATTGCAGCTCACTTATCAAATGGGTGATTATTGATTGCTCGATAATTGAATTGCAAAAACGCGAGCAAATCGATGTATGTGGACATAGACTCGCAAATATATGTAAGTATAGATATGTATGTGTATAGGCGAGAAGAAATTACTGCAAGGCATTAAAAGATTTGCTCACAAAAAAAGGAGTTTCCTTTTTATGAAAACTATTATTTCACGAACCAAGCTACGAATATCTACAGTTTTGGTCGAATTGGGTACTTTTTTAGGAAAGTAGAACCCAAAGTTTTATAACCGCTTAAGTGAACGGTTAATGATTTTGCACATGAAGTTTTTAGTTTATGTCAGAAAAGCATACAGATTTCTTGATATTCCTGACAATATACAACCAATTTAAGTTTTGAATATAGACTGGGCTCAAACCTCCTCTTGGTACGCACTGTTTCTTATTAGACTCTTCAGCCGGATTTTAATATACTAATAAATTTTATACAAAAAATTATTGGGGTGATCATAATTCAAGATCGTTTTAATTGTTTGTAGTTTTTTTTTATCATTTTTCAATAGATCCGAATGATTCTGAATCATCTAGGAACAAATTTATATAAGATTCGGCTCTTTTAAGATAAGTGCGGTGCCTTTCGATGCTTTTTTTTGCACTAGTTCAGAACTTCTTTCATTTGGGACCTGTTTAGAATCATTTCGGCCCAAAGTAATAATTAACTCCAGATCATGCTACCATAAATTTTGTGTAATTTCTATATATTTTAAGAATTAATTTAGGATTCCCTCAAAACTATTTTAGAGTTAATAGGAAGACATTCTGATATTATTTTGGGAACATTTCGAAACTAGTAAATAAAGATTATATTCAAATTTATTCCGAATTTATTTCAAATTTATTTTAGATATTTTTTGTTACTGCTTTGTAATACTTCAGACCCATTTTGTCACAGGTCAATTATGGATCATTTCTGGAATATTAAGTTGAATTTAGTACAGGACTATTTAGTTGAAGCCCTTCATAGCCCCGACTTTAAAAATCTAGACAGTACATTATCCTCACAATTTTAACCCCTAACACTACCAAATCTCGACGAAATATAATCCAGATCCGACAAAATTCAGACAAGACACTATCCTTACACTACATAAAACAGACAAAGAAATCTCGACCGGACAAAATACTGATAAAACAATATCCAGACCAAAATATATCGCGCGATTTTCTAATTATTTTAACATTTTGTCTGGACCTTTTTGGTCGGATTTTTTTTTTTTTTTGGATTGTGTTGTGCCTAAATTATGTTTCGTCGGGATTCGGCCATTGGCTCCTATTTTGAAACTAGTTCAAGTACATTTTGAAAAAAGGTCGGAATAATATTAATTTCTTTTCGTAACTATTTAAACACCATTTAGAGATGACTTCGATGTAGGGTTGATTTGAAAGCTTTCCTATATTTTTTGGTGCTGTTTCTGAACTATGAAGAACTCTTTGTGCTCTCCATCATTAGATTACTATGAAACCATTTGGAAACAAGTTTTGATACCTGTGCGAAACAGTATCAGCGTTTTTTCGGTAGCAGACCCGGCCATTTCTCATTCGATAGAATCTTGGAATAACTTCACAGCCGTTTCAAAGATAAATTTGAAGTCTGTGCTTGGAGCTATTAGATTTAGAAAAAGTTTGAGACTAAGAAATTTTAGCAATATGTCAGCATCGTTTTGGGATAATATCTGCAAAATATCAGAGCTACATACACATTCAAAAATACTTGGAAATATATTCAGAGTTAGTTAAGTCTTTTTAGAAGCATTTCGAAGTTAGTTCACAATCAGTTGACAAATTGAAATGAAATCAGGCCATCAGGGTGGTAACTAATCCGGAACCATTCACGAAGTGGCTTACTTCAGATTTATATATAACATTATGTAATGAATCTATGCTGCCTCGGGAGGAAGCAGTTGATGCAGCATTTAAGCTTCCTTACGTTTCAACCCACGCTGTGATAAGGAAACGGAAATTTTTAATATTTCCAAATTCATTTCATAATGTTGAACATTTTTTAAATATTTTATATACGCTTTTCCAACACGAAACACTTCCACGTTGTCATCATCAGACAACTCTCCATATAATCGACTTAAATTGAAAAATTTTATTTCACAAAGTCTGTCAGTTTAACTTAAATTTTGTTTGATTTGTTTATTGCTGACAAATTCTTCATTCGGCGTGCCAAATTGGTTTGCCCATTTACCTCAATCACGCAAGCGAATATGACGTTGTAAAAACAGGAAGCCGAAAACATTGGTTAATAAAGCTCGTGCATGTGCACCTATGTATGTACATAACATATATATATGTGTGTGTAAATGTATGTATATCTGGCGTACTGCACCGCTGACGCTCAATGTGTACAAGTAGTCAGATAGCAGGTCAGCAGTGACTATGGCATTTTAAAGCTGACGTTTACTCACAATTACCAAACACATACATATCTACACAGCATTTAGCTAACTTCAAACAGCAGCGTCAAGCGACCAAACGCAAAAACCGCCAGTTTGGAATCACTCTCAGTCTGTCATTAATTAAATGGGGTAATTAAAGTATATGTATGTGAGTAAGAAGAAGAGATGATGATGACAAGTAACACAAAATTGCAGTGCAAGAGTCGCAACTTCATCACCTGCCGACATATTTACATACACTCGCACATACGCATGCATATACTTGTATGTGTAAACGCGCAGATGATAAATGTGCGTACGCATATGTTGTCCTCATTAACCGTTGCACATTTCGGGGTGGCGTACACGGTTGCATAGTGTAAAATTTCCTTTTGACGTTTTACGCCGCTTAGTTTTTGACGTCGACAATTGCCATTAACGTTGGTTTGAATTGCTTAAAATCTTTTATTAACAACTAATAAATACATACAAACATGCTCATAAATATTATTTATATTCACTGTATGTATGTTTGTATACGAGAATATACATAAAGGGTGATCAATTTCGAGGTTCCCTACTTTTTTACAGCAAAAAACACAGAAAATTCAAATTTAATGGGAAGTATTTGTTATCATACAAAAGAACGAAAATTCTTTGGCATTTATTTAGCTGCTCACCGAAGTGTTGTCTCAATAAATCCACTGATTGATACGATGTGTGGGAAGCGGCGCCATCTTGTTGAAACCAAAAGTCGCGGTTATCACGAGCTACAATTTCAGACATCAAATAGTCGGTTCCCATTACCCATTGAGTCAGAAATGGGCCTCATAGTTGAACAAAATTTGGCCCGGAACTTCTTGGAACTTTTCAAGAGCCCACAGAGCGAAGCGATGTCGCTTGGGAAGATCGAGCGGCTTCAGTTCTTGCATAATTACGTCAGTCCGAGTTGCTGCGAACGGCGCCGAATCGACTCTCTATGATCATCGTGTACACTCTCAACTACGGCCGCTATATTTCCTTCCTTCTGCGTGCTGGACGTGGTCTATGCGGTCGAATATTATCCAATAGTGAATGCTGGGTCTCAAAATGGATGATGATGTTGCGAATAGTACGCTCAGTAGGCCGATTATGTTGACCATAAGTTGAGCAAAGCGCGCGAAAAACATTCTTTACAGAGCGTGAATTTTCGTAACAAAGTTGAATGATTTGTAAACGTTGTTCAAGCGTAAATCTTTCCATGATGAAATGCCAAACAAAAATAGCATGACTGCTTGACACGACTCACGCCTGATCTCTCAAAAAAAGGGGTATTGACAAGATTACCTCTACTTGGATCACCCTTTATATACGCACCAAAATCGTTTTTCTGTTGCCTTGCACCGTTTACCTGTTTGTGGGATGAGTTAAAAGTGAGAAAACGCATTTGAAAAGTGCAACAATATTGAAATGTGTAATGTATATATGTCTTTGTAAAAACCAAACTCAGCCTTTGTTCGCTTTTTAACTGAACTGCAGCGCATCGTTGTCAGTTGAAAATGAAAATTATTTGCATTTACAGACATATACTTACATATGTGTTTGTATATATTTACAGGTGTATTTGCGAGTATTTTGTTTACCCCTTCTATCCACTGTTGTTTAACTGATTTTATGACACTACTATTACTCTGTTTTTCAATTTTCCACTTTGATTTAATGATTGCCTAGTTTAATTTTCCATTTAAGTATTTTTTATTGTTCTTTATTAGCATATTTTCTTTTCGTAATTATTTCTAATGGCAGTCGTGGAGTTTTCCGTAAACCTTTCCTTTATTGTACGACCTGGTATGTCTAAGTTTGGTTCAATGACCGCTCCAGTTGGAGCACGTGCGTACGTTTTTCTCAAAATCATTTTATTTATTTCTTATTTAAAATTTTCTTTTAGTTTTGGAACATTAGAATGTTCACTTTTTATTTATTCAATGCTTTAATACATTTCTTTTTTGTTCAAACGTTTTCCAGCAGCTCAAGCATCTAAGCAACGAGTACTTACGAACATGTTCAATGCACAATTGAAAAATTACGAGCTCGATCTCGAGCTATTCGAGCTCTGTCAAGAATTCTGAACAAAGGATCTGTAAAATTTGCATATTTTCAGAAAGGAAGAAAATATTTAAAAAATATATATGTAAATGATTCTGATCCTTATTCCTTGGTTTTTTTCTTTTTGTACAAAAGATTTTATTTCATTAATCACACCCGTAAATTTAAAATTTGCAAAGTATATAGTAGAAACGGGTAACCGCATTCCTAAAAAAAAACCTTCTCTATATAACTTGAATTTTTTTTTTAGTTCTATCCATTGTTGGGTCTATGGACTATTAGCTTCGTCTGGCCGTATTACCCATTTAAGCGAAAAAAACAAGTAAGATAGATTAAGAAGCAAGCGTTAAACTAATTACTAATTTATTTCAAATATAATTTTGATATTGCTTATTACTGATTTGGAACACTATCAGACCCATTTTAGCACTGGCCAATTATGGATCACTTCTGGAATATTAAGTTGGAGTTACTTCAGGTCTATTTAAGGGTAACCCTCCATAATCCCGACTTTAAAAATCTAGACAGCACATAATCCACACAATTTTAACCTCCAACACTACCAAATAACGACAAAACATCAACCAGACCCGACATAGTACAGACAAGGTACAAAAGTGAGAATTAAGCATTAAACCAAAGCCCAAGAACTGCATCTTAATCACACTAATTTTATCGAATTAAATCAAATTAAACTTGCAGTTATAAATATCAAATTTTATCCTCGTCAAAGGGTTTCTGTTTTTTTAGTTGTCCCTTTAGCTACTGAATTGTAGCGATTTTCGCACTTTTTTCGTACTTTCAGAAATTTCCGTTAAAAGAGAGATGGCGCGAGTGTAGAAAGAATTACCAAAATTTAGCATTAAAATTATAATTTTTTCTCAGTATTAAAAACCCGAAATTCGCTTAATTAATATTCGTAAATTTTTTCCTCTAACCTCCTTCTATACTAATTTCACAAAAAAAAAACACTAAAATTTCGAAAGATTTTTTAAATTGCAATTTAAAATTTCGCAACATAGCTTTTTTTATATTTATATACATACGTATAAACTATAAATAAGACATTCACTGAAAGTTATTATCCAACACCATTTTATTGTTCGGCAAAGTGTTTAGCGATTTTCATAATTTAAGAGTAGATACGAGTACATATTTACATATACTGCTAACATACTATACTACATATTAAAAACTTTTACATACATATTTTTTTCGCAACTGAAATTAGAAAAGGCAATAATTAGTTTTCTATCCGAGTTTCGTAAGACTGAGAGAGAGCGGAAAGAAAATCTCTATTAGATAACATGTAAAACGTTTTTAGATAAAATAGGAAAAAGTAAAATAAAATAAAATAAAACAGCACAAAAAGTAAAGAAAAGTAGAATTAAATAAAATTATTTAAATTAAAATAATATAAAATATAATAAAAATAAAATAATATAACTTAAATAAAAATAAAATGAAATATAATTAAAAAATAAAATAAAATAAAACAAGATAAAATTAAATAAAATCAGATAAAACAAAATAAAATTAAAAAAAATAAAAAATAAAAAATAAAATAAACTAAAATAATATAATATAATATAATATAAAATAATATAAAATAAAATAAAACAAAATAAAATAAAATAAAATTAGTAAAATAAAATAAAATAAAATAAAATAATATGAAAGAAGAATATGAAATAAAATAAAACAAGATAAAATAAAATTAAAAAAATATAAATAAATTAATATAAAATAAAATAAAATAAAATAAAATAAAATAAAATAAAATAAAATAAAATAAAATAAAATAAAATAAAATAAAATAAAATAAAATAAAACAAAATAAAATCAGTAAAACCAAATAAAGTATATTAAATAAAAAAATAAATAAAAATAAAAATATTTAATAAAATAAAATAAAAGATGTTAAATTAAAATAAAAGATGTTAAATTCAAATAAAATTATTTAAAATTATTTAAAATGAAATTAAAATAAAAGAAATAAAATAAAACAAAATAAAATAACATAAATTAAATTAAACTAAATTAAAATAAAAAAATAAAAAATAAAACAAAATAAAAAATTTAAAAAAATAAAACAAAAGAAAATAAAACAAAAGCAGATAAAATAAAGTAAAATAATATAAATTAAATTTAAATAAAATAAAATAATTTTAATTAAAATTAAATGAAAAAATTAAACCAAATAAAATATAATAAATCAGATTAAATAAAGTAAAATAAAATAAAATAAAATTAGCTGAAATAAAAAAAAAAATAAAATAGAACTAAATTAAATTGAATACAACTAAACAAAAATAAGTAAATGAATATAAAAGATATAAAATAAAATACATTAATTTAAGATAAAATAATAATTGTCAATAATTTTGTTCAAAATCTCAGTCAATTTAATGGTACTTCCCATTCATTCATTCATTCATCGCTTACACTTGCTATTGAATATGTAACGCACAAAAAGTGAATGGAGTTGGGGAGAATGTGGCTATCGAAATTTTAACAGTTTACACGCACTAAGCCAATTTCAATTTCTTGCATTTATTCATAATCTAATACAGTTTCTAATAACGGATATGCAATTGGAATTTAGTAAGTGCGTGTTGAAGCGGAAATAGGGATTAAACCATAACCTTGAGATTATTGGATAATATGCCTCATAGAAACGCAATGCATTTTGTGTCTAGCCACATGCATATTTCTATAGCAATATGTTTATAATATTTTTTACATTATTCATTATTGCTTAATTAATCTTTGAAACATATTTTAATTTGAGATTGTTACACCTTGAAGACATTTAATCCTTAGTATTACCACCTTTTGTAAGCACTTATATGTAGCAACAATATGAAGGCATACATGTACACAGGTACGTATGTATGCATATTTGTGATTATTATGAACTGCAACAAATATGAAATAAAGCTGTTTGTAATGAGCATTTTGGGGCTGGATGTCACTAACTGACAAACAAACAACATCAACAACATTAACTCAGAAAAATTGTTAGCACACGACCTCGGTTTGGCCGCAAATGCCTCCAAACGATGACGACCTCGATTTTGAATTATTTTTCTCATACATAAGCAATTCCACACATACATACGTACATATGTTGCATGCATACTCTTACTATGTACCCGTACTATCTCGATATGACGAATTTCGCTACATACATACATATATGTGTATGAATTTATGTGAGTAAAATATTTAAAGTTATGGTCACAGTTGCATATACATATATGCATATGGAAAATAAAAGCATAATAACATACATACATGTACTTATTTGTACAAACATACTCGTATGAGTGTACATACATATAACATACATCGTACTCGTACATGTTATAAATGCCATTATGCCATTGCTGACATTCCATCTGAAACTGCCTGCAACCGAATTGCGAAAAACAAGGAAAAACAAGGTCGCATAGATTAGCTGAAAAGTCTAAAAGTCTTGCAAACAGTGACCAGCACGAAACACAATAACGATAAATGTCAGAATAACCACTGATACAGAAAGACATCATCTTTGCAAACATTTTCAGAAACTTTTGAATGACAGAGTCGATGATACATTGTCCGATCATGTGTCCAAACGCCCAAAACTTCGGATTTCATCATTCAATCCGTTAATAAATGAAGAAAACGACACCAAAATGTGGATCCTTCAATACTTCATAACTGGTGTACCCCTCGATTTATATTATGGACCTATAATAGCAGGTAGCTGGGAGAGAGTGGGAGTATAAGTTTAAAAGCTACGCTGAGCCACGTAATAGGGGTTAGGTAGAGATGAGTTTTCTTCAGATGAAATTTTAGTTAAATAAAATAATTTTACTTTGCACACGGATAAGAGACAACATAACGAAAAACATTCATTATCCTACGTGTTTTATGAACGACGAAAGGGGCTAAAATTGAAATCCTGCCTGTATCTTTCCTTTGGTTTTCTTTTTAAATCTGCTTGAAATTAAAAAAAGACACAAAAAACAATGCAGAGTTCGACGAAAGACACCCTTCTACTCAAAACACAGTCCATTTTGGGAAAGATTTTGGGATCGATAAACATCAAATATTCTACGTTCCAACACCTCTGTCCCTTTACCGCAAAAGTACAATGACGGATAGCAAATAACTTACTCTTAGAACATTTTAAAATTCAGAACATTCGTATAGATTTCGACCACGAGCTGGTACTACTTTCCAGGCATACCCAAGATAGTCCCAAAAGCTTATGTCAGATCTACATATCAGAACTACGTGATAAAGGCCATGCCTCTAATATTTTCAAAGTCGGTTTACTTTCTGGGGATAGTTTCTGGTTGCAACTTTATATATTTGCTTTGAGGAAAATTATTAAATGTGAATTTCGTACTTTTTGGGCATGAGAACATGTGATAGGAAAGTTTTGGACTGCCCTCGCTTTGGGAATGGCCAGAAGTGATTTTTGAGCATATGATTCAAGCGGTTCACGACTTCCGGCCTTAGACCAAGTACCCTCTGGATAGCCATGAAATATTAATTTTGAAGCAAGCTTAAATAAGGAGGTAAAAGCTTGGGATCTATCACATAAACAAACTCTTGTAATGAAAAACAACAAAATGCCTCAATGGGAGAACCTCTATTTTGATGACGGTCATTGAAAACATTTTATGGTTTTTTGTAGAGATCAAGTGGAGAGCGACTTGGTTTTACCTGGTGTCAACGAAGACAAGACGAAACATCTCCTGCCATCAATTAAACAGTCATTACGTTCGCTACCCGGCTCCCACGTCACAGTCGTAACTTTGAAGTTGTAGATAAATTTGTCTTCCTTGGTATCAGCATAAGCAACAATTTCTGCCTGGAAATCATGTAGAATCTCTCTTGCCGATTGGAGCAAAGACCAGGCTCTACAAGTCACTCATCATTCCCGTTTTGCTATATGATGCGGAGACATGGATGATGGTAGCTGATGTACAGCAGCTGTACGAAACATAAGGCGACATTGAAATTAACATTGTTCAGTGAATCAAGTGACAGCGGCTATATAGGCTAAGTCATGTGGTGCGGTTGGATGAAAATACTCCAGCTTTGAAAATTTTCAGTGCAGAACGTGACGGTGGAAGCAGAGGAACAAGAAACCCTTCACAACGTTGCAAAAATCAGTTGGTGAAGGAGCCGGATAGACTTGGTATTACTAATTGGCACCAAACAGCGAAAATATGGAAGGAATGGTGCACCGTTGTTAACTCGGCTATAATCGTGTAAGCGATGCCGATGCCAGTAAAGAAGAGGAGTGATTAGCACAGGAGGCTTAAGAGTCTAATTGCGGTCAGCCCTCGGCAGTGTATGTTAACTGCTTTGAGTGTTAATTCATCAACAGTACGTGGTCGCCTTTGAAGAAACTGGAGCTCCAGCGGTTATAAAGCGCCAATATATATATAATATAATTTTAAGCAATTGAATAAACGATTGTCGAAGTTGTGAAAATTATGCCTTTCGAATGCCACACACTCATTATCTCAGTTTCATTTAAAAAACCAAAAAAAAAAAAAAACAAAGTTTCAAACTGAACTTACCACATTTTTGTAAATCCGTTACATATTTGTTTGAAATTTTCGCGACTTTAACTGCTGCGTCTAATTGGGTTTTTGTTAATTAAAATTGCCGAGTGAAGAATTAAAATTTTATTTTTTCACTCAAATCGTTATTGTTTTGAAACTGAAACTCAATACATACTATCCGTACTAAATAACTCAATTAGCACTTTTTGTAGTATCTAATTTTTTGTTGTTGCTTTTTTATGTTTTTTTTTTTAATTTTAGCAATAACATAAAAATGCCTTGCAAGAATTCCCTTTATTATCGTTTGCTCGAATTCCAAACATTAGTTGCAGTCCACTTTCAAGTTTTTTGGTACTGTGTTGTTGTTACCGTCTCTTATTGCACTTTTCGATGAGGCGCGGTGTTGAGCTGTTGTTGACCTCTTTGTTGTTTCTTTTATTGGCTGTTTTTTTACAACAAGTTAGCGTTTGCAGTTCGCTTCTAGTTTTTTTGTTGTTGTTGTTTGGTGCTTTAATTTTGCTACTGTTGTTGCAATTTAATAGTGTTGAACGCGCCAAACACTTGCTCGCAGTGGGGCAAACTTAAATTTCGTACATAGTTTTAGCATATAAATAAATATATTCACATGCATTCATACATACATACATATATCCGTGTATGTTCTCTGTAATTCGATGATATTTTGCTTTTAATTATTTGCGCAATATGCACTAATGTATGTACAAACACACACACACATATATATATATATTACCACAGAATTCAAATCAATTGTTTGTTCTCTTTTTGTTTTTTTTTTGCACGTAACCCAATTTCGCAATGAAAAAATTTAACAATTTTTTTTTTTGGATTATTTTTCAAAAAACAAATTAATTTTTTTTGTACCACTTTTGTTATTGTTATTTTAATTATTTCCGCAACATCGTCAAAATATTTGTAGCAGCCAATACTACAGCACATGCATATGTAAGCATGCTTCCGTTACGCTTCGTTTACATTAAATTCCAGCACAGGGCATTTATTTGGCTTTAGATTGGAGTTTAATGTTTGGTATTTGAATGCTCGCCGCCGGAGCGAAGAATAGACACATCACAAACATCACTTTACCACCACCGTTGAGTTATTGCTGTTGTTGTTTGTCTTTATCATATTTCACTATATTACATATATGCATATGCACAGACAGAGTATTTTCCGCCAATTGAATTTCCACCTGCGAATGCGTTGAAATGTAACCGTCAACTGAATGCTGAGCCAGAAAGTCGAACGAGCTTAACTCTGGCTTTGCTGCAGCGCTAACTTCACTTTGCGCCGAGCGACGAGCGCTCTATTGAAGCTGAGTTCGTATTACATTTGGCTGCCGGGCCGGCTTCAGTGTGTTGTCGCCAAACCACAATATTACATACAACCAAAATACCACCGTTGCTTGCTATTGCCGTTGGTAAAAAAAAAAGTAGTAAAAGTTATTTCCATTCTCTCAGACCTTCGAATTTCACATGGCACTTGCTTCTCTCTTCGTTCTGCCTTTTTCCGCCATTGGTCAAAATCACATTTGGCTATGCTCTCTTCACGTTATTGTGCTGACCGAAGAAGTAACTATGAAATTCTTCTTCAATGCTGTGAGCATAACTCGAAGCCCTCGCAAGTCGAGTTCATGTCCGGTTCGTGTTTGTTTTCCTCATTAATGCTAAATTTAATTCTTCAGTTGTTTTTGCTGTTGTTGAGTATTTTATGCTAGGCTTGGAATTTCTATTTTTAATGTTCTTTCGGTGCACTCTAAGCACTCTTTGGATTTAAGTGTTTATGGCTGGTCACTCAGAAACAGACATATTTCATTTATTACATAGAATTTACATCTAATCTAGCAATGACTATATTAGTATAAATTTACTTGAATTCTTTCAGACTGATTGGCATCGTCGTATTTTTAATTGGAGCAGATTTGTTATGTGATGGGTCCCATACCCTACGCGTAGCCACCGGAGGCCTTCTAAGACCGTAAGTCGTGAGCTACTTGAACCATACGCATGAAAAAAAATCTTTCTTGGCTGCTTCCAGGGCTAATGTCAGTCAAAAGTTACCTCAGTTGCGTATACCTCTATATATGGCCCTACCATTCGGGTCAGAAAAAGAAGGGAAACAAAATGAGGAAGACAAAAAGGGACAAGACGAAATATCACCAGTGGTCAAGCAAACAGCCATCGGACTATCGTATTGGCTTCCACGACACTGTTGACAACTTTGAAGTCATAGAAAATTTCTTCCATCTAGGAAAAATCCAATGCATAATTACTCTTGCCAACTGGTACCACTTTGGAGTGAGCAGGCAATTGAAAAGTAAAGTTCTCTCTCGGCGAACAATGACTAAACACCACAAGTCACTCATCCCGTTATAAGGTGCGGACGCATGAATGTTAACAACATCTGATAAGTCGGGGTTATTAGCTTTCGAGAGAAAGGTTTTGCATAAGATTTAAGGCACTTTGTGATGCAGTACCTGCTGGGGAAGCAGATAAATCGGAAAACGTTTACTTTGTTGGGAAAATCAGGTGGAAAGCATCCTAACTTAAATTGGTTCCAAACAGAGATAAGAAGAAATAACTGACGCGTTACTTTGATTCCGATGTAATCGCGTAAGTCAACGTAGAAGAAGAATAAGACGAGGTCCCTGTCGCGTATATTGAGAAAGTCTTGCCAGGTACATCTCGAACGCTTGCAATGGATGATTTTCATCGAAAGCTTCTGTCCCAGAAATGGTAAAGAGCTTTGCTTCTTTATCCTAGCACCTATAACACACTGCGCAGTTGAAAAATGACAGCTGAGACCTGTCTCCCAACTATATCTTTTAGTGTATGGATTATCTGTGTATATCTTATGGTCGAGTTCCACTGAAATAAACTGGAAGTACAACTCGTAGAAGTTGAGAAAACCTCTGTCATCTGGAATGTTAGATTTTGACAGAATAATTTAGAGTTTTTTTTTCAATTTTTTTCATCAGTGCGAGAATTATTTTCAGTTTGTCAATGGTGAAAGCCCTTTTCCCCAAATTGATATTTTCGTGTTACATAATTATTTTATATGACTTCACAAAGCTATCTATTGATTATCATACAAGGGATGCTAGGAGAGAGATCGGAAGTATCGTTATTTGGAACTTAGCTGGGGCGTAATACTTTTTTTATTGGCCACACAATGCGAGTGGAGGTGCTTTGACTGGTTTTGTGCCAAAATTAAGAATGCTCTTAGACGTTGGCAAGAAAGAACTACTTAAGGGGGTATATTAGTTCTATAATATAAGATTTGAGCTGATTTATATTGCACATTTGGTGTATTTCATTAAAGAGTAACTTGGAGTGAATCTGTAACTAGACGTAGACTGCATTTAATTTACATTCAGTGCTTGCCAGTATCAATAGCATTCGGGTTGGAGTTCCATGGAGTATTTGACCAAGTCAATCTCAGCATATATGTACATTTCGCAAAACCTCCACATTGTAAGAGAGCATATGGTAGGACTTTACCAAAACAAAAGGAAAGAATTAGGACAGCAAAACATTTTTAATAGAAAAAGTCATATATTTATTATTATAAACATTTTACTTGTGGACACCTTGTTAAAATAAACTAAAAATATATAAATATCGATTAAATGTAATATTTTTGTCGGCGATATTTTGTAATCGTTATCGGTATTGAGCAATCATTCCTAATGCTAGTGTGTTCATAAATGTTTTTAGCTCTATTTTAGAAGTCTGCTCCAAATACTAAATATGAATCAATTTGAGAAAAAAGAAGTAATCCAAGCTATACTTATAGCTGACAACAATGTGAACCAGCTGCGACCGTTTTCAGATGAAAATTCCACGGTAACTGTGAAAGCGAGTTTCTTGCTGCCTAGCCACGTCTATAACAAATTGTATACTCTTATTTATAGGCTCTGCTGCCTTTGGTAAATGTTTCCATGCTAGATTATGCCTTAGATGCACTTAATCGTAGTGGCATCGAAGAAGTATTCATCTATTCAAGTCTGCACTTGCAAAGTGTTCGTGAGCATATCAAGTATGTTATGATTCCTGCTTCATGTACATAAATATTGCAATTCAAACGAAATATTTTTCTTTTAGAAATGGCATTGCATCACTCAGTTCGTGGTCGATGAATATGACGGTGCATGTGATTGGTGGTGAAGGTTGTCGGTGCTTCGGTGATGCCATGCGCGATTTGGACGCTAAAGCTCTTATAAGAGGAAATTTTATACTACTTGGCGCAGATGTAGTGACCAACGCCGATTTACGTCCAATATTTGAACAACACAAGTAAGTTTTAGAAAAACATATTTTAGTATTCGTTTTGTAAAAGTTAATGTATACGTTGGCTGTAGAAAAACTCTAAAATATGATAAAGGCGCTGCGGCTACCCTAATTTTCAAAGAAGCAGCAACAAATAGCGTACGCACCGGTAACGAGGTTATGATTGCGGTAGATCAACAGAATAAACGTCTACATCATCATCAACGTTTGCGTCTGCATGGTAAAGAGTCCCATTTTGAGGTGCCATTAGAAGTATTTCTCAACAACTCCGAAGTGGCGCTCTTACACAATTTGATAGATCCACAAATAGCAATTGGTTCACCATCTATGCTCTCGCTGTTCAGTGATAATTTCGATTTCGAAACACGCGATGATTTTGTGCGTGGCATACTCATTAATGAAGAAATCCTCGACAGTCGCATATATGTATCAATCTTGCCACGCGGACAGTATGCACGCAAAGTAAATAATTGGCTCACATACTGCATGGTTAGTCAAGATGTAATGAATCGTTGGGCGTATCCCTTAGTGCCGGACATGGGCATAAATTGTCTAGCGCAGCAATATGTTTATCTGAAAAACAATATTTATAAAAGTCGAAGGTCTACATTCATAAAAGCGACACTGCGGGAAAATGTGGCAGTACAAGCGGGTAGCCAAGTGGAAGCAGGTACATCCGTTAGTTGCAGCGTCATTGGGAAGAACTGTAAAGTGGGCAAAAACTGTTTGTTCATGAATGCTTTCCTCATGGATGGCGTTCATATTGCGAATGACTGCAGGCTGGATTGTTGCGTGGTAGGCTTTGGTGTGAAAGTTGGTGCAGGAACTACGCTTGCCGAGGGCACAGTAGTGGGCGCAAAGTGTGTAATACCGGCTGGAAAGATACTCAAAAACGTGGTTATAAAGTCTGTCTTGGGCGATGATGGTAAGAGATTATTGCATTTACTTTATTTCATCTATTTTTGAGGTTAATTTACTTCTGCCTTTGTTTCGTTAGATGATTTGGTGGAAAAGCTTGGCGAACATGCCTACATTATAGATGATAAACAGGAAACGCAATCTACATACGCGTCCGACTCGGAAGATGAAGTGTTGCCCGTCGCAGCTACTGGCATACCGAAAGTGGCTAGGGAGCCCACCATCTGTGAAGAGAGCGACTACACATCCAGCAGCGACGAGGATGATTCCCGTGCCGTCTCACCACAAATCGACGATACAAATAGTAAACGTTTTCGTTTTCTTAAATTTCTTCTTAAACTAATCCTACCTCTTGCTCTTGCTATTGCTATCCATCTTGCTTTGCTACAGTCTTCTTGGCGGAAGTGATGGATTCACTGGCACGCGGCTACCAGGAAAAGTCAAACCCAGACTTTCTTATACTAGAAATTAACTCGTCTCGTTACGCCTATAACATGTCTCTAAAAGAGGTGGATTTCTACGTGGTGAAAGCACTATTCAGTCTACAAGATATTAAAGAACCCGCAAATAAAAATGTGCTCGTGGCAATCAACAATGTGCTAAAACAGTTGGGACCTGTTCTATCGAATTATATTAAGACTGAAGATGCTATGTTAGAATGTCTACGCGCCTTAGAAGTAAGATTTTTTCGTTAAATTTCCGTTAAAAAATAAAATATTCTTCAATTTTGTATGAACTCTTTCTTTGCTCAGGACATCTATGAGGAAAACGAATATGTGCGCAGCAAAATTTCAAAAGTTGTACATTATTTATATGACAAAGATTTCGTAAGCGAAGACGCTGTCATAGCTTGGTATGAACAACTCGACGTTGAAGACCATCGCGCTCTGCGTCAAAGTCTGAAAGAGCTCATCGAATGGCTCAACCAATCCAGTGAGGAGGACGAGGACGAAAGTGACTAAGAGGAAAAAAAAAACATTTGAACTGCTATAGAATTTATTTACGTTTATTTTAATTAAAAATTAAAAGAATTCAACACACGTTAAAGAACTGGCAAAACAAAAGTTTAATAATAAATTAATGAACTAAACAAAATTAAAATCATTTATCTATTATACACATTAGTATTTGTTAGAATAACAAAGTCAAATCAAATTTATTCATTTCTGGTTAATTGAAAGATCATTGTTAATTCAAGTTTGGAATCATCTTGGTTCATCAATTCTCTATGCTTTGGATTTCAAATATTTATCTATCAAGTAGTCCACCACCAGTAGATATGGCTGAAGTTGACATCATTACACTGTTATTAGCAGTCAGCATACGTACGTGATGCAAATGTATTTGTACATTCTTCTGAAATGTTTCCACATTTACACCACTCAAACTGGAACGCACTTCTTCGATGCAACCCTCAAGTACTTTCGAAACTTCCGCCGCATTACCATCATTGCCCAAATGTGAGGAGACTAGTAGCACCGTTGCCAAATTTTTAATGAGCGCCAACACGCTCTTATTTTGCACTGTGCTTTGATTGATGGTCTGCACAGCGTCTTCGGCTGCCTCACGACACTTTTCCCTTAGGTAGGATGGCGCCAACATCGCCTGCACTTGGGGATCGCGTGTTAGATCGCCCGCAAATGCTTGCACATCGTTCAAATAGTCCTGCATATCGCGATTCATCTTCTCCATAGAAATTACAATTGAGGCGTAGCGTCTTTGGAATTCTTCGCTCAATTGGGGCACCGCCTCATTAGCGTGTTGTGATTCATCTGATGATGAATTTGAATTGTTATGTGCAGCGGCGAGTTGTTGCGAAGCTTTCAGCTCGGCCTCATTGTTCATCTCGCTGAGACGTTGAAGTTTAGAACGTTTGGAGGCCAGCGCACGTTTCAGGCGTACCAAAGTTTCCAGCAGCTTGGCCGGGTAGCCGTTAATGTTGTCACGTCCCAGCACTGCATCTTTGAATGGACTCTCATTCACTTGAGCTAAGACCGGATCACTCTTATTCAGATTCATGTTCAATGCTGTACGCACGTTGCGTACGTTACGTAAAGGCGAAGAGCTGACGCCATTGAAAATACTCATCAAATTCGGTCTGTTATCTCTTGTGATGCTCTGTAGTGGCAACATTTCATGGAAGTTCTCTGAGACGATTTCAAAGTCGGGTATCGAGTGTGTGCCCAGGCCGCTCCGATCGAAGGTGATGCGGTATGTGGAAGTCATTGAATCGAAGGCGTCTACAGTGCCACTGAAAATGCCATCCTGTGGCACGCGCAATCTTGCTGTGACTTTTGTGCCGATGGGCAACGATAGCGGTATTTTCTCTGGCAGATCACGCACATAATTCAAATCTTTAATGTCGCCCGATTTTCGGCTCTGTATGAAGCGTATCTTTTGTCGTCGACGTTCAAGTTCACGTCGCTCCTCTTCGAAGAAGGCTTGTGAACAACGACGTGGCTTGCCCATTAAAGAACGCACTTTACGCCATTCGGCGCGTGTCAATTGACGTGTGCGTAGATTGGGAAAAGATTCGGATAAACACACTTGGAAATCATTCTCACCCTCGAAGAGTGCCTTGTCGATAAATGAATAGAACCACTCGAATATGACCCAGCGGTGTGCTTTGGGTAATTTCAACAAATTGCGTAATCGCAGACCGATGCTTTGACCAATCTTTTTATCTGCTGGAATAATGTGCGCCACTGTAGCGGTACTACTGGCTGATCCTATCGGCACACCGCTAAGACGTGTGCTTGATTTGGGTGTGGTGTTCGCCGATGAGTTCGAGGCACTGTTATGTCTATCGCGTGTGGTCGGTGTGGTCACTTCAGTCGTCTTCTTTTTCTCATCCGAGCGCATGTAACGTGAGACGACACCTTTGCGTTTCTTTAAGATCTTTGTGGGTGTTTTATGTGGCGATGCAGTCGCTTTTATTGGCATTTTGCGTGGAGAGAGACTCATGCGTAGCGGTTTGTCATCGTTAATAATGTCGTCGTCGAAGAAGAGACGATTTGGTTTACGTATTCGAGCTGGCATACCACGCGCATTCAACATTTGTATGGGTTGCTGTGGCTGTGGTTTCGGCGGCGGTGCAGAACCCACTCGACGTAGTCCTAATGTGGCCAAACTGAATGCCGGCGGTTCGATGTACTCATCATCGGAGATTTTGGGACTCGAAGCTTTACGCGACTTTTTCGCATTCGTTTCTGATTCATCAGACATTTTAAAGCCGAAATCGTAGACCAAAAAAATATTTTCTGAAAGAGAAAAGAAGAAAGAAAAGGTTGGGGTTATTTAAAATCGTTGGAATGAGCATTATATTTAAATATATTTGTATGAGATAATCAGGAAAATTCTAAAGATTTGGACCTAAGTATAGATATGAAGAGTTTTTAAGGATAAATCTGTAGGAGTCTTTGTTTCGTATCTGTTCGTCCTCAGCTATTGAAATGAAAATCGAGTTCAAATAAGTAAGATCAAATTTCTATTAAAGAATTTAGCTCGGATGACAAAGCTTTGCGATGTATATATAGCCTTTTCTTTTCCTTCTGGACCGCCGGCTATCGACATAAGCACTTATCGGCGTTTGAGAGAGAACAAGGAGACGACTTCTGGTTGTGGAAGGAATTTTTAGATGTGGGGAGATGTCACCACCTTTCTATCGATAAGTGTTGGTATTCTGTTAACTTAAGGTCGACCTCTGTACTAACGGCCGTAATGAGGAGAACTCAACGTCCGCAGTAGCTCTGCTTGATTGACTTTCGACAAGTCCGTTGCTACCAAGATAATTAATTTTAATTTGAGTTATCCGAGTGTTTATGGCGTTTAGTGTGGTGGAGGTGCTATGCACTTTGCAAACACCGTTGTGATATGCTTTTGGGATCAGTTGGTGATACGGGTATTATGAAAGTGGACAAAAGACAGATTGAGGACAGGTAGTCTGCTTCCACTAGACATAGACGCTACAGCAATAGCATGTTTGTTTCGTCCGTGGCGATGGATTCGGAAGCTATAATCTTCCTGTTAGCCCTCTGAACCTTTTGACTGGTTATATTAAGTAAGAATTACGCTAGTTTTTGGCAGTTTACGTAGACGGTGAGTCGTTTTGTTCTATACACCAAAGAGTGCAGTGTGAAAAGTAGCTCTGGCACTTCTTGGGGTCCGATGAGGCTTGATAATCGAATGATATGTCCACCGGACCATTCCGCTTTGTCCGAGAAGAAGTTACAGAACCATAAAAGCTTCTACCCTTTAGTCCGTTTATGGTAGTTTACCATGCCGAATGGCCTAATTGATACCTCTGAATCGGGGAACTTCCGGATCGACCTTCCATCACGTCTTCGGACGTGTGGCTGGAATTTTGGCAATCCGGTCTAATCAACTTAGCTAAAAATGATGAATGTTCGGTGTATGCGAAAACGAGGTCGGGAGATCTGACAATCGAGACTATTATGGGCAAATGTTTTCATTATTTATCATACCAGTGTTATCAATTGTAATATCAAACCCATATTTCAAGGCAACACCTTTGGTCTTCAAATTTTGACTAGTTTCTATAATTTTAATTCAATATTTTGGAAATGTGTGTATGTTATGTACTTTGATATCCGATATGTGCACGTATTTTTGATATTATCGAATCAGAAATGTTCCATATTTAATGAAAAACAGGTTATGCCGAAGTCTTTATACTTTTCATGAAATATGAATTTGTTGCAAATTACAAAATTCGATTTCGATGATTTTCGATGTCAATATTTATTCTAACATAACCTAAAATATAATATTTATTCTAACGTAACATGAAATAATAATTAAATTCTATTTTATTTCAAAATTTACGACAATTAACCGAAAATAATGAAAATTCTTTCAGTTTTGATTCATTCACTTTGAAAGTTCCGAAGCCTCTTAACATCCGTGACCTTTCCTCAACCGCATTTTCACATGCAATTATAGTTCAACATAAGAATTTTGTAAATTTCCATTCAATTCTTAATATATTTCTTGTATTGAAAATGAAATAATTAAAAATATAAACAATGATTTTATATTTTTGACTCTTCTAATGAGGAACGTTTATTAAATAAATGGATATAATCTCCCATTAACACTTTATAACTATAAAAACGAATTTTTCGAATAGGTCGACCCCTGGTCCACTGTCGTACAAACCTTTCGGTGAACAAACTGACAAATTTTTAGTATTATCTGCGGGCTAGTTTTGGGAATCCTAGGAAGCAAACATGAACACAAAGATTTTTCCCTCCTGCGGGTTAGGGGTTCAAGAATTTACCCGCGGTAAGGCATGCCTGTCGTAAGTGCCGACTAAAATCCATAGTTCCCGCGACAGTCGAGTCTTTATACCGGAACGACCCGGATTTTTATCCGGCCAAGGACTGTCACTCCCGCAATGTTCCCTGAAGCCACATTTGGAGAATATTCTGCGGCTACAACAACAACAACAACAAAGAATTTTTTTATATCTATGGAGGAAGATAAATTGAACTCTTTCTGAGTTTTACCTGTTTTAAGATGGATATATAGGGATCTCACATACGAGGTGTGTTCAAAGGAAAAGGTAGATTTTGAATTTTTTTGAAAAGTACTTATTTATTCATCAATATCTATATCAAAGTAATCCCTCTCGGTTATAATATACTTTTGCCTACGCTTTTTCCAATCCTCGAAGCTTCTGAAATGCGCCTTTCGGTATTGCCATCAGCTCTTTTTTCGATTCTGACTTGATCTCATCAATTGTGGTAAAATGCTTTCCTGTCATTGGTTTCTTTAGTTTTGGGAATAGGAAAAGTCGCAGGGTGACAAATCTGGTGAATACGCTGGTTGAGGCATGATTACGGTTTTGTTTTTGATGCAGAATCCACGATTTGTTTTTCCACAATTCCGATCGTTTGTGCCGTATTGCTTCCTTGGAGTATTTCTTATTAACTGTACGACCTTTTGGCAGGAACTCAGAATGTACCACACCATTACCTTTGAACACACCTTGTGTATAGCGCACACTTCTTTCCGTTCACCTTTCTTATTATATAGGTATCATGAGTATCGGTGCACGTTAACACAGGTAAAAAGGGTACAATCCACCTTTCATCAACTACCTATTTATTAGAGCTTCAGTTTTTGTTAAAAAAATTTCGAGCAGTGCGAGTATTTGAGCAACGAGCACACCTGCTCATTGCTTATTACTGCTGAGCAGTTGAGCAATTAGCGAATATCGAGTGAGCATCGAGCTGCTCGCAGTGATCGATACTCGGGCATATGGAGCTCTACTATTTATACTCGTACATAGAATATGTACATGTGTGGAATACCAAATTCCACGTTCTTACTAAATGCTTCTTAAACAGACTTTGATCCAAAATCTCATTTCTGAACAAATCGATTGTATGGTGTCTATATGTCATAGTGGTGCGATCTGCGTACTAAGTTTGGTTTAAATATTTCAGAAACTGAGAGACTAGTAGATAGATAAAAGGATAGAAGGACAGACGCACATGGCTAAATCAACTCAGCTCATCTATCTGATACGATCGTTATAAATTTGTGTATATATCTATATATCTTTTCCTTCTGGCACTTACATATTTCGGACCAAAGTTAATATACCCTTTCATGTACACGAAAGGTTTACGAATAGAGTGGCCAACACGCACCGTTGGTCAGTTTCACATGAAAAGCAATAAATGAGAAGAACGTAGTTTCTCAAAAAAAAATAAAAAAAAAATAATAAAAAAAAAAAAGTGATAAAATCAAAAAAAAAAACTATTTGAAATCCGTTTTTTCGGTATAATTAATTAATACTTTTATTGAGGGACATTTAAAAGTAAGCACAATACAATTTCTTTAAATTTAATTTAATTTCATTAATACATAGTTCTCTCTCTTATAGTTTTTCTTCTTCTTCTTTTCGATAGTAGATGTGGTAAGGTAAATTTCAAAGGTGATCTATGGAGTTTGGCGTTCATTTTTTGGATATATACAATCGGCTGTTGGTACGATGCCTAAATGACTCCAAAGAATTCATATATATGTATATTGGGAGATTGGGGGGAAACAGGATACTTTCCATTAAAACATTTAATTTAAATTTATATATGTATATATAAATATATAAGTATGCTTAAGTATGCACATATATAATTAATTAATTGCTCCAATTGCAAGTGTAGTAGTGTTACATACAGTGTTTATTGTTTTTAGTTGCTATAGACTTTTTCTTCTTCTTCTTCTCCTTCTGCTTTTTTTTTTTGTTAATTTCCAACACATAAAATTCCTCACATTTACTAAATATGCACATACATATATGCAAGTATGCATGCAAATATGTATGAATACATTTATGTATGTATGTATGTATAGTAGATTCCCTTATTTTGCGCAAAATTAACAGAGTAAAATATTTGGAAATTAATTTTACAAAAGAGCAAAATAAATTCAATTACTATTTAGTATGTATGTATGTATGTATGTTTGTAAATATAATATAACAGTTTTAACAAATATTAATAACAGCATTTTTTACATATTTTTTGTATTTTGTATATATATATATATATTTTTTTTTTCATTTTAACTAGTATCGTTTTGCTTTGCTTGCTTCATTTCATTTGTGTATGTAGGTATGTAGTTTGGACTACTTTATTTTATAATAATTATAATTTTTTTTTAAATTAATTTTCTTTAAATACATTTCGCATTTGCATTGTTGCAGTTTTTCGTAAATTTTATAGCTTTTTTTTCTCATATTTATAATATTCCTCTAAGTGATACGGCAATGCAACCAACATATATTTATGTGTATGTTTGTATGTATGTGTGTATATAATGCAAATGTGCGTACCACCATTAGCTCTCTACTATGAATACATCGATTTATATTTGGATTTTTTTCGCAAACTACAAATGCAACACAAACGCCATACACCCCTTTCACTCCTACTCCTTCTCCGACTCCATCGATTCCACCACTTCGCGCGGACGAACAGTGTTTTAAATGGGACATTTGAGAAGTTGCTCTCAACACCGTTAAAAACAAATTTCTTTACTGAATTATGATTTCATTATTCGTTAGATAAACATTTATAAAAGTATTTCATTTAGTCCATAGTTTGATTCTTAAAAAAAAATTTAATTTTTTTTTGAAATATAATTTTTTTTAGAAATATAATTTTTTTTTAAACCTCTACTAACTAGCTGCTTTAAGGTTTCGTTTCGTTAATATCAAATGATTAACTGTTATTTTATTGAAAACTGTTACAACACTTTTGAAGCGCTTACAGTTTTGCTTTCAGCAATTTTAGGAACCGTTAAGCGTATTAAGTTAAACTTTGTTGTACACTTAAAGCGAAAACAAAGAAAATAAATAGATATTGGAAAAATGCACACCGATAATAAAATACTGTTTCGATTCTCCTGCACTGTCCACATCACAACTGTTCGCCCGCCTGCCTGCCCAGCCGTCATAATAGTAGCTATGCGCATCTTTAGAAGCGTCTAAATAAAAATCCCTAAATGTTAACATGCCTAGATGCTCGTACAGCTTGAACTGCAACGCTGCCGTTCGTATATTTTCCAATCCCTCCCCGTCGTCTCTTGTGTACAGTCTACACATTGAAGCGCGTCTCTGAGCCATCGGCCAGCATTAGCGTAACGGTGCGATTATTGATCCATACCAATTTGGCTAGCCGCATCGGATTGAGTCGCGACACATCAGGTATGGGCGCTGTCGAGTAGCCTTTGGTGCAACGTGTTTGGCTATTACCCAAACCGAACATACCGGTACTAGTCTGCCAGAAGGATAGCCTATTCTCGCTGCATGAATAGGAAACGAGGAATTTGCCGTCCGGCGAGAAGGCCAGCGATGTTATGGGATGTGTGTGCGCCGGTATCATTTGGCATTTATTTTGACGCAACTCGTAGATTGCCAGATGGCCGTTGTGCGCGCCCACGGCGATTCGTCGAGATTGCGCACAGTGTGATATCTGATTGAATTTGCATATTGAGGGACACACCTCGGCTAAGCCGCGCGCTTTCAGTTCATTATTGTCGACACAGTGCAATGTGATGTCCATCACCTCTACCAGTAGACTGGCGATTTCCGCTTGCATTTTATCTATAAGCATCTCAACGCATAATAGGATCTCCGCTTTGGCTTTGAAGAGTACCGACTGCGTGAGCGGTTGGTTAATGGACTGTGCATTCTGCTGCATAGTGTTGTAACGCGCCACCTCACGCGCCATGGTTGTTATGAAGGCGGCGGGCCTTGCGGTCGCAATGAGTCGTAACGCATGTCGCGCGGTACGACAAGCATCTGCTTGTGGTGTGAGCGGTAGTTTGTAGTTAAGGTTGGGCACCGATTTGCCGGCGCAAGCGATTTCCAATAAACCGAGCAAAACCTTACTCACATCCAAATATGGTTCCCAGACGGTAAAGCCGCGACCAAGTAGATCGATTGCGGCGCGTCTTAGTGGCGTATACTTTGGTAATTTTTGAGAGGGCGGTGCATAGAGCAAATGCGCCAGTGCCATCGATGTTAAGCGGGCCAAGTTATTGGCTATGCCGAAACCTTCCGCCACTGATGATTTCCGTCTGTCTGCCGTGGCGCGTTGGGGTGAATCCTGTGAGATGTCCTGCCCGAATTCAGCACCGATTACGCCCAACAGTATGACCGCCGTCGTTTGTTTGCGTTTCAACTCAGATAAACTGGATGGCTTGCGTATGATTTCCTCTTCCTCCTCCTCGTAGTCTTCATCTTGATTATCGCTTGCAATTATATGTCCGTTCGTGCCGTTGCCAGTATTGCCTTGTGCCGCCGCTAACACCTGTGGCTGTGCGATGGGCTCGGTGTGTGTGTAGAGCGGCAAATACTGTGCCCAACTCTCTACCAGCTGTTTACGGCCCTTCTTGCCCATGCGCGTCAATTCGCCGAGTAGTATCTGTTGAGCTGCCTCACGTATCTCAATACAATGATGCTGCCAGCGCTTAGCCATCGCCTCCACTTGTGGACGTTTGAATTTGCGAGGCTCCAATGCTTCGATCTTGTCGGGCAGCAGGAAGCAATGGTGGGTGGAGAGCAAACTCCATCCTTGTTTGATTTGCGATGTATGGTGTGCTAAAAGCTCCTCCCGTTCCTCTTCGTTACTCAGTGTCGATTCGGTGCGTTGGGCCAGCCGTTGCAGTTTCTTACTCTTTTCGCTATCGGGTAGGAAGGATGCGGCGCTCATTGACATCAACGTGTTCGACATGGCCACAAGCGCTAGTATGTGGTTCGATGTCAATGTCGTGCTCAGTTCCCAATGCAAACGTGATGTAAATACAGCAGTTAACTGCTCTTGTCGTAGTAATTCGGGCGGTATGTCGCGCTTCTTCGAGCTGCTGGGTGTGGGTGGTATATTGTCCGGTATTTGGTAATTATTTTGCCAAGTTGGCAAGAGTAATGACATGTACCCCGCCTTGGAGAGCACACCAAATGAGACTGGCACGATTGGGCGTAGTAGACCCAGTTGTGACTCGCACACTTTGTCTAAATGAGGATCCAGACCCCATGAGTGGAGCAGTGATAGTAGGAGCTGTGCCACCTCCATCACGTGAGTCACTTCCATTTTCGATGCGATTTTGCTACGCAAATCATCTGGCTGCTCTTGGGTCTCCACGACTTTTTGAAAACTTTCAACCTTCGCTTGCACCTTTTTCTCCATTTGCTCGGTTTTTTCTTTGAACTTCTGCACCAAACCATGTTTATCCTTGTCCTTCAGCATCTTCTCCATATCACCAGCTTTGTTTTTCACCTTGCCAAAAAAGTCGCTGATCTTTTTCGATGCATCCAGATGCACCGCTTTATCTTTCGGGTTATTCAACAGTACACCGAGCGCCTCTAACGCAGCAGGCGACATTTGGGCGTACTCTTCACTGTGCAATTCGAATATTAGACCTTCTATGTCGAAGAATAATATATGACTTTCAGCATCTTTGGGATTGGTGCGCAGCCCTTGAATCACCAGAGGATTACTGCGATGTTTCATTAAGAAATCAAAGTTGCCTTGATTGTGACCTTGCAGCTGTTGCAGCTGGTGTATGCCACGTTGTGTGGCATGCCTTATGGCGTTCATGTTACGCGATTTGATGCCACGGAAAAAGTGAACCGCCGGATTAGCCATGCCCATTTCTGAAGTGGCCGCAGCTACACCACTGTGTCCGCCATTAGTATCGTCGGCAGATTGCTCGTCGCATGCCAGAAGCACTTCTTCCGCCAGCATACCATGCAACACTCGATCTAAGTGACCTGTTTCCATTTGCCACACATATACCGATCCATCTGAGCAACCAACTATGAGAAAATCGTCTAGTGGACGCCATTTAATGGAAATTACAGGAAAGAGATGACGACTCGCAAGCGTAACACATTTGCGCTCCTGCAAGCTCAATAGTGTGACCGAGTGGTCCGAAGCGACAGAGCAAATACATTTCAGTATACGGTTACTACAAGTCTCCGGCGGCACCAACAACTGAGTTATCTCACCGGCGTGTACACAGAAGCGATGCAACATACTGCCGCTGTACAAGTCCCACAAGCATACAGCAAAATCGACACCGCCCGACAGTAAGTGTGACTTTTCGTAGCGTGGATGTACCAGGGATGGACACAACAAACAGTTGACTCGCCCGCGATGCCCGTAGAGGATTTGATGTGATGGCCAATCACTGAAATTCTGTTTGATGCCGATCAACAACTGCATCATTACCGTTTGGGTGGCTGGCACAATGACTATGGTGCCATCTTCACGACCAATTACTAACCGACTCTGTTGTGGTAGGTATATGCTCGATGTGAGCTTGACTGGCGTATCCGTGATACGCGCCAACTGATCTAGTATACCAACGGGTGGTGGATCCATGATCGACCAGGCCTCTACTAACGATGTGCAAACAGTTGGCTTAAGGACTCTGGCTGTCATTTGCTTCGCTTGCAATATGCTAATGTTATCCAATGGCACTTCTGGTACCGACCATACTGAAATATAGCCTTCAGAATCGCCACGTAATAAATAGTGTTGCATTTTGCCCTCTTCACGTTGATACCGTAGTAATTTCATTGCGGGTGGACATGATAGCACCTTGTCGCCAGGTTGCTGTAATACATAGTACAAATAGGGTGCATCTCGGACCACAGACTTGGCATGGAACTCTTTGTTGTCGGGTATACAATTGGCAGGTAACTTGTAAATATAGCCCTTGCCTTCGTCGGTCCACAAAATGACACGATCTGATGTGATGAAATCACCACCTTGCCAACGTTCGCGTGTTGGAGCAATAACTGAGCAGAGTACGGTGAAATCTCCTGCGTCATAGATCTGCCAGTACTTGGTGCAGACAATAAGTACTGTGCGCTGGTTTTGTGCACAACAATTCATGGTTATGGCATTCAGACAACGTATTTCTTTCGACTCATTTTCATAGATCGGTTCGGCATGTTTATTCTCATTGCCGATAAGTGTCCAAACTTTTACCGTGCCAGTGGTGGTAATGGCTAAGACAACATCGTCTTTGCGTTTCATTGGGCGTAATACGTGTAGAGCTGAAATCCAGTCGGGTTTTACTTTTGAACTTAACTGGTAAATGATTTCAAGACTAAAGGGGTCCATTACGATTATCTCCGGGTAATAGCCAATACAAAAGAGGCGTACATCCTCACTATTAGCTGGGTGATAACTTTGGATTTGTGTGTGCACCTGTGGCAACTTTACCGATTCCATGCATTTTCCATCGATAAGATCCCAAGTGCACATTTCACCATTCTCCGATGAACTAACTAGAAAATTATTATCAGGTAGTATGGAGGCACGCACTAGGCACAATACTGGTGCTGAGTGTCCAACTAGCAGACAACGCGGTGACATTTTCATGGTGACCGGGTCAACTTGCCACAAACAGATCTGACCATCGTAGCAACCGGTGACGAGTGTTGATTGATCATCTGATAGGAATACACTGGATACGCAGTGTGTAGGTGCCGACGGGCCCCAAAGAACCACCGGCACCACTAGATTTGTGCTGACCATGTTGAAGTAGCGATAAGGCTGTGAAAAGATTGAAGAGCTCATCAAAATGTCACCATGTTTGAAACTAGCATTGTGTAGAGTGTCGACGATGACGGTGGTTAATGTGATGACGTTATAGCACAAAGAAATTTAAAATAATCAATCAAACATTTACTAATTTTGAATCGAATTATGGTTGAAAAATTAATCAAACAAATTTATGTTTATAAAGAGTCAAAAAAATTTATAATCATTTGTGTTGTATTACTTCCAGCTGTTTTCCGTACATCCAGCTCCAGCATGTATTAATTTTGTTTCACTCGTGATACGTCAATTACTTTGTTGTTACGTACAAGTAACTAAAATAAATCGCACAACTCATCACATTTACCTACGTCTTTGCCATCGCTACATTTTTTATTTTTTTCATAAATTTATCTTTTGGAAGGTACAAATAAAGTTCGACCACGACGACAAACACATTTCGGCTGGGATCCGAGTAATGCTGATAAATGATAAGAACTGCATAGCTGCCACTGTCGCAGTCGATGGGCAAAACCCGATAAAAAAAAACTTGTAAACATACATTAGTATATGTATATGCATGTGTAATAATATTTTTCCGAAACATATATATATACTATTTGGTCATACGTATGAACGTTCTTACTTACATACAAGTATGACAGTGTAAATACGTATGTAATGGGAAGCTCTAAAATGACCAGTATGATCAATAGGTTTGTAATAAAGGGTTGCGAACGAGAACTTTCACTTTTAAAATAAACTATCAGTAAATCTAAGTCTGCTAATTAATAGACCTAACAAGCAAATTTCGAAAACGAATGAGATTGATCGACAAAACAAGACTATGAAAAGCCAGTAAATAAAATTTAATTTTTGAATAATCAGTTAATGTTCAAGATAAGATAGTGCAGTTTTGATTTGCGACCACAAACTTCTATCCTTCACATCCTATTTCAAACAAAGAGCTTCAAGAAATTTGGCAACAAAAAACCATATTCGCAATGAGCGAATAAATAACTGCTCAAATATTACATAACTTTGGCTTAACTAGATTTAAGGCAACACTGTGCAGTCAGCCTATTAGGCGCAAATTTAAAATAGTTTATAAATTTCAGCCATGCAGGTGATTGTTAATTATGCATGGTGGCAGACAAGTAGTCTGCTTTTTGCAAATTGGGTCATGAGTTTGATTAATATAAACGTCTTGTATAATTTTTATAATATTTGCAATTAATTTATCTCGAACAACTTTTTTCGTGCCTTTTTTCTGTAGCGCTTCTTAATAGACTCATAACATTTATTACAAATGGGAGGAACATACACATGTTTTTCACTATAATGTGTATATTAGCAAAAACACATTCCTTTTAACTTTTATTTAGGCAGACCGCAAAAACACTTGTTCGTTCGTTAATTACGAAAATTTTAATAATTGCAAATTAGGCAGACGTTTAACAAATATATATGTTTGTATATGTCCGTATCAACACTCTACCAGTTCATAAATATATAGGCAAAAGCACGAGTTCGTTAATTGAACTTGCTACTGGACAGACGACAGTGGCGCCCGCAATTGGTACCACCATTCAGCTCCGTTCATTCCCAGATGTTTTTTTTATTGTACGCGACATTTTACGTTCTATATGTACACAGTGTGCACTAGCGAATACGTGTATGGTGGCGAAATGTGTTTGATCGTTATGGTTGCACACTTCCAAAGTAAATTAATTTCTTGTGCTAACATCGCAATTGTCCGCTTCTACTACTCTGCCTCCTTTCGTCGCCTCCGCGGCTGTGCGTGTCCCACAATGTCTTTCGCCCTCTTCCTTGTGCTCCCTCGTCGCTCTTCCACGTCTAGACACACAAACAGCAGCGCAGCGACAGCGCCAGTTGCAGCAGTTATGGAACTTCAATGTCGCGCAGTATACTCCGCTCCTCCTTCTGCACCTTCAGCGTTTGCTTGCTTTCTTACACTCCTCAACTTGCTTTAATATTGAGTCCACGCATTTACGTACTTTATTATTACGATTTCGCACAATTAAGACAATTTTTTATGCAAATTATACCGAAAAATTCCTTTTCTATCACTTTTTTATTGTCTCTTGACTCAAGAAAGAAATGAAAATATCGACCGAGCTGAAAAATTATCGATTGACTTTCGTGCCAAATGTCAAAAGTGCCAATGAACAACAAGCAAAGCAGAAAGTGTTACGCTTTACGTTGACGTACAGTTCTGCTTAGCTATGTTTCATAAGCGAAAACGTATAGACTTATTTAACTGAATTAAAGCACATATCAAAAAATAATTATGAATAAAAAAATATTCTGACTTGGGTAATAATACATAATGATTCAGCTTATATTTTTGCTTAATGGAATCACGTTTTCATAAAAACACTTTTCACTATTCAAAACGTTCATGGTTTTAAAAAGGTATACTTTCGCTCCTTCATATGCTACATACATAACTACTTACGGGAAAGTATATGCATTATTTTTTAAAATATGTAATCATTTTAACATCTTCATTAGATTAAAACATTTCTTACCATCTACATATGAACATCTATAATTTTCTATTAGTATTATAGCATGGGAAGGGAAACGAATAATCTATATAACATAAATCCCAAAATATTCTTTTTTTTTTTGTTTTTTGTTTATATACATATATAAAAACCTTTCTACCGCTAGACTGCTGTAAATTTTATCACTTTCCCAAAAAATAAAATATAGTCAGGTCCAGCTCAAAAAAGCTAAATTTAAATCTTGAATTGATGCGCTGAAAACACTAATATATCGCTAGTAAATTATGGTATACACTCGAGGTACTATACAAAATACTTGCAGTTTTGAGTTGATTCATTATTAGAGCGCTTTCTGCGTTATTGGAGAGTTCGCCAAATTGATATTCGGACCTCAAGATAAAATGGCTTTCAAAATTACCAACAACTTTCAATATGACCACATTAAAGGTAAACTACATAATTTCAAAACACAAACTAATGCGTCATTTCACAGTATTATAATCATCAGTTCCGAGAATATATTTTAAATAAATTCTACCATGCCTTGCCATTTGAAAATCACTATAAATTTTCACTGCAAAAAGCTCAGTTACTTATTTGTCGTGTATACTCTTTCACCGATTAACATGTATATGGAACTTGGATTTCATATTTCTGTAACCGGAGAAAATAAATACTTTCAACCGTGACTTTTAACGATCTATAGAATGTTGGATGGGTTTTTATGTTTAAAAAATTGTACCGGAGCATTACTACATTTCTTCGTGTCGATTGCAATGTACAGACGCCAGATTTGTCTTTCCTATGTAGGTGCCATTCCCATATTGCAATGAAATCATGAAGGCCAGGAATGGCACGCAAACACGTTGAATGTGCTACTTTGAATTAGGCTGTTTATGTAAAACGAAGGATAGATATTCATAGATCGTTTTTGGTACAGTAATTGAGCTCCTATGCTGCAACAATGCAGCCTGACGAAACAAGGTTTTGCTAAAAAAATATCCGTGTCCAAAACTTTTGGTGGTACTAAAATTATAAACATTTTTATCTGTTTCGTATCAATTCGAAAATCCAAACGCTCCCACACGCTTCTATTAATGGTATCCAGAAATGATTGAAAAACTTTTTAAAGGTAATTTGAATGCACTCACCTGTTGGCTAGTGCTATAACTGCTTTATTTTTTCTAAAATTGAAGCTTTGCACGAAAATTCTATTAAAATTTACAAATATCACTGAATTTTGTAGTTTGAAAAAGATTCGCCATCATTGACATTTCTATTTTTCCTTTGGGTGTGTTCATTGAGTACGTACAGGCATGTATTCGCTATTAAAGATTTTGGCAATCATTTATTTGAATTATTTAAAAAATTATACATTATAGTTTTATATAAATATATTTTCAATTTTAATTACAAGCTTAGAATAACTAAATATTTCATAAACATGGATGCATCAATCAGAAATCATCACCACATTTATGGCGAGGTAAACATCAACCCTGCTTTTGTATCAGTGAACATACCACTTGAGAACAGATGTTCAGATTGTTTACATCCAAAGTAATCGTTTTTGCTGTGTGGCAGTTTCCTTTTATTTACAAAACAATTAATTAGATTAGCGTAGATATTTCTAACAATAACATTAATGTTGATTAAAATGCTAAGGAATATTTGTTACTCGCAGATAGGTACAATAATTGTATGCCTTATCCTCATACATGGAACGTATGAAACGCATGGAGTAAGGTTTTACACCAAAGAACGTATATTGCACCTAAGGTTGTTTGTTTAATATCTTTTTTGGCTATGCTATACTTAACAATCAATTATCTTGGCAGAGAAAATGTACGTGCTATGTTCCATCATGCTTATGAGAGTTACTTGCAATATGCCGATGGCTACGATGAGCTACGCCCCCTTACATGTGATGGCGTGGACACTTGGGGTAGTTATTCTTTAACCCTGATTGATGCCTTAGATACCCTTGCTACAATGGGCAATTATACAGAGTTTCGTCGAGTTGTTAAGATACTCGAGTCAATGGATTTTGATAAAGACATAAATGTTTCAGTATTCGAAACAAACATACGAATTTTGGGGGGCTTGCTCTCGGCTCATATGCTCTCCAAAAAAGCCGGTGTAAAGCTTGAGCAAGGCTGGCCATGTCAAGGTCCACTATTACGTCTGGCAGAAGATGTGGCGCGGAGATTACTACCCGCATTTGATACCGCAACTGGTATGCCTTATGGAACAGTTAACTTGCGGTATGGCGTGCCCAAAGGAGAAACATCTGTGACTTGTACGGCTGGTGTTGGAACATTTCTTGTAGAGTTTGGCGCACTTAGTCGACTTACAGGTAATGCCATTTATGAGGATGTAGCCTTGAATGCCGTGTACTCCTTATGGGGACGTCGTTCAGGGATAGGGCTTTTTGGAAACCATATTGACGTTCAAACAGGGCGCTGGACGGCGCTGGATTCGGGCATAGGTGCTGGGGTTGATTCCTTTTTTGAATATCTGGTCAAAGGTGCCATAATGTTAAATCGACCAGAGTTAATGGAAATGTTTCATGAGGCGCGCAGTCACATCGATAAGTATCTAAAGAAAGAAGACTGGTACGTTTGGGCCCATATGAATAAAGGGCACGTGACACTGCCTGTTTTTCAATCTCTTGAAGCATTCTGGCCTGGCGTGCTAAGCATGTTTGGCGACATAGGTCCCGCAATGCGTACTTTAGTGAAATATAGTACAGTATGGCGAAAATACGGTTTTCTACCGGAATTCTACAACATACCGCTGGGAGAGGCTTCAGTAAATAAAGAAGTGTATCCGCTGAGACCAGAGCTAATCGAATCAGTAATGTATTTGTATCGTGCTACAAAAAATCAATTTCTTTTGGAATTAGGCGAAGACATAATGCAATCGATTGAATTCAGTGCTAGGACACGTTGTGGATATGCGACGGTATGGTTGTCTACACTTGCTACATAATATTTTGCTCTTAATTATTTGCTTTATATATAATTTTAGATACGAAATGTAGTTACTCACGAGAAGGAGAATCGCATGGAATCATTCTTCCTCTCAGAAACAACAAAATACCTCTATCTTCTCTTTGATGAGGAGAATTTTCTACATAACGATGGTGCCATTGCCGATCGCCTGCAAACTCCACATGGCGATTGCGCAGTAAATGCAGGTTCCTATATATTTAATACTGAAGCGCATCCAATAGACATGTCTGCTCTGTATTGCTGTCATGACATACATGACGATATTATCGATGGTCTTGATTTAGGTAGATTTAGTGATGAGGCTTTGCTCAAAACTGAGCGTGAGAGAATAATAGCTGAACGTGAAATATATGATGATTACTCATGCGGTTCGGAACTCTTAGAAGACACACAAGAACAACAAAAACCTCTGAACACATCAACAGCCGAGAGTAAATTTAAATCGGTTTCAATTGCTCCAGTAGACATTGACGTCTACGATGAGTATGACAATCCGGCAGGTGATTTACTAGTCGAGAATTTCGAGCGCATCAAAAGTGGACGTAGTCCAAAAGCTGAACCTGACGGCACAGCCGAAAATGTTGAACACGAACATCTGTCCACCAATCATCTGACTGTAACCGATTTAAATGAATTTTTTGCTATGACACGAATTGGATTCCTACATCCCGAACTAGCGCTTCACTATGTTCAGGGCTTTATGCGTAACCGCACGCTAGATCCACCATTAATATCCGGACTGCAGTTGCTGCATAAAAATATCACAGCTGTCTTGGGTATAGCTGCACAAAAGGAGTATGAGAGTCGAACTCGCACGGTGTGGGAGCTGTATGAGCTGCAACAACAGTACACAACCAACGTTGAATTGATCACGCGTCTAGACATACTCGCCTTCGACGACAACGACATTCAGCTGCTCGATCGGGTGCTAACCGCACTAAATCACAGTGACACTGAGAGTTTAGAATTAAGTGACAATGGCGAAGATGCCTCTATACGCTTAATGCTACGCCAGATGTCATTGCTGCACAACGACTATCAACAGGCAATGGTCAATACCACCGCCATGCAAGAGTTCCTATTAAAAGTACTTATTAATGGCACCACCGATAAGAATCGTACTTACACACCTTTACTAAACAACGACGAGATACGTGCGCTATACGAGCAAAGTGAGAATAAGGAAAATTATGCGCCACAACCCCTGTTTGCACACGTGCGCAGAATTGTGGAATTCAAAAAGCGTTTGATGGAAACATTTGATCGCTTACAAAAATTAATGGCCGAAAATGGTGTCACCAAGAACCCAAAATCTGCTGCCAACTCTAATGAATCGAAGCAGATTTTAAGAACGCAAACTGAAAAGCAAAAAAATTTTGCTTCAAAGGATCAAAACAACGTTGTAAAGCAAACTGGGGAGGGAGATGGTGGCGGTGATTCTGTGTGGACACAGTTAGTGCATACAATATTGCGAAAAACTACCAATCAACCTAATCAATTCAACGAAGCGCTGCTGCATGAAAAGGCGCGCATAGCACTACAAAGTTACCCTACCTTTAGAATAACCAATTCGACGGCAAAGGTGAAAACGCTTACTGGCTATGAGGTGTTCACCTGCGACACACCCGAGTTCTTGGACAAGTTCGCCTACCGGGAATATTACCCATAGCGTTGTTACCTGTTTTAGCACTGTTATCAGTATCACTTTAGATTGTGTAATATACTAGTTATTGATCCACAAGACTTGCAACGAATTTTCCAAAGTGGGCACGGCAGAAGATGTAGTTCTTATTTAAAAAAAAAAAAAAAATTATAATGACATTAGCTTAATGTATGCAGTTATACGCTAGTTAAAGCTTTATAAATAGAGTTTAGTTAATGATTTGATTTCAATTTAAAATTTTGTAAAATAGTAAAATCCTGCGATTTTTATAGCGATGTAAATTGGAAGAAGTTTTCAAAATGTTGTTAATTTCAAATTTTAAAGTTACTAATGGTGTATGTAAAATGTAAAATGTTAAATGGAACACTACTAACTCGTCGCCCTTAAAGTATTTTACTTAATTGAAATGAGCAAAAATGACGTAATTTTGAGTAATACTTTTGTTATTCATTCACTCCTCGTAAAAAGTAAAAAAAAGAAGAAAAATATGAAAAATAATTGCATATGTTTAGAAGCATAGTATTTATTAAAATTTACCACTTTCAGAAGTCAAATAAAATCAAAGCTTTATAAAATAATTTGAAATTTTCTCGCGTCGGCTTTTAAAGCTACTGTGAGCAAATAAGCTTAAATTTCTATTTAAGGACAATCACGAAGCAACAACCACAATTATATATGTATGTATGTATTTAGGTATGTATGTATGTATTTCGGTATGCATGCGTGTAGTACATGTATGTATGTAATAAATGTGTAACTGAATTTATATGTACACTTATGTGCAAATGTTAGGTGCAGGCACAATTGTAAAGTTGAAATAATAAAAATTCAAATTTAAACAATTTGAAGGGTCTAAACAAAATTAAATAACTGTTTTTTTTTGGAATTAAAGAAGTTTATGTTCATTTCTAAGTTTTAGGTTATTTTAAAATTTTTGAGGTTAGGCAGGTTTTTGATGTTGGAGAAGAATTCAATGTTCCCGTTTCTTAATATCAAATTGTAACTAAAGGGTGATCCAAGTAGAGGTACTTTTTTCAATAGTCTTTTTTTTGACAGCTGTCATGTCATTTTTATTCAATACTAGCGGACCCCAGCGTGCTTTGCTACAACTATAAAATAATCAAAAAAATCCAACTGAAATTTGAATTTTCGATTTATTTTTTAAAAAGGAAACGAAAAAATTGATTTAAAATTTGTTTTCCAAACTTTTTTTTATAATTAAAATTTTTTTTTAATTTATGTTCATTTGAATTTTTTTACTCTTTTCCTCTCTCTTTCAACACCACATACAGTGTAATGTACGCGTATTTTGGAACTTTATTTGTATTTATTGTTGTTGCATGTATTTTGTATGGGTAGCGACCAATGTTCACTAAAATGGTCATATCTCTGGAGCGGCAGGCGCAATCTCAAGAAAACTTCACATTAACCTTCTCCTAATATCCCTTTATAACTCCTAAAAATTTGGTGCAATTTGGTTTGGTGGTTCTCAAGTTATAGGCGTTCATCAAAATTTGCTTTGATTTATATACATATACATATGTATGTATATATGTACATATGTACATAGATTGTTTGGCATTTCATCATGGAAAGACTTACGCCTAAACAACGTTTTCAAATCATTGAATTTTATTACGAAATCTCACGTTCTGTAAAGAATGTGTTTCACGCGCTTGGCTCAACTTATGGTCAATATAATTGGCCTACTGAGCGTACTAGTCACAACACCATCACCCATCTTGAGACCCAGCATTCATTATTGCATAATACTCGAACGAATAGACCACGTCCAGCACGCAGTGAAGAAAATATAGCGGCCGTAGCTGAGAGTGTACACGAAGGCCGTGGAGAGTTGATTCGGTGCCATTCAGCAGCAACTCGGAATGACTTGGCGCATTTTAAGTCGAGATCTTAAATTGAAAGCGTACAAAATACAGCTTATGCCAGAACTGAGGCCGCTCGACTTTCCCAAGCGACATCGCTTCGCTCTGTGGGCTCTTGAAAAGTTCCAAGAAGATCCGACATTTTCAAGCCAAATTTTGTTCAGCGATGAGACCCATTTCTGGCTCAATGGGTATGTAAACAAGTAAAATTGTCGCGTTTGAGACGAAAAGCAACCTGAAGAGATTCAAGAGCCGCTATTTAACCCAGAAAAAACAACGGTTTGGTGTAATTTGTGAGCCGGTGGAATCATTGGTCTATATTCCTTCAAAACTGATGCCGGTGAGAACATAACCGTTATTGGCGAACGTTATCGCGGCATCATAACTGAGTATTTTATGCCTCAAATTGAGACTCGTGACACCACTTCCCGCACATCGCATCAATCTAAGGATTTATTGAGAGAACACTTCGGCGAGCAGATAATTTCACGTTTTGGGGCGGTCGAGATCGTGTGATATCACACCGTTAGACTTTTTCCTGTTAGGATATGTAAAGTCTTAAGCCTATGCGGACAATTCCGCTTCGACTTAGGCCTTGGAGCAAAACATCACGCGTCTCATTCGCCAGTTACCAGTCGAAATACTCGAGCAAATCATCGAAAATTGGACTCAATTAAATTTGAAAATTTGAGTTTTCTGTGTTTTTTTTTTAAAGTAAGGAACCTCGAAATGGATCACCCGTTGTATAAAATAGCTCCAGCTGAATCGTACTTTGATTAGATCCAGTTAGCTGTCCCTAATAAGAGAAATTATTGCATCAACTACAACTGATCTGAACTTCTTGGCTACGTGATGTCCCTAAATAACAGCTCAAGAAATTATTATTTTCATGATTTCTCTTTCAGGGAACATCCACAAATACAACTCAAGCCCACAACAGGCTTTTAAAGCATAATGCAGTTGATGAAGAGGTCTATGAACTTTTATTTAATGCAATCGGCAAGTTTTAAACGCATTTTACTTCAACCAACCCACAAAACTACATTAAACTTGCAATTCTTTCGTGCATACAAATGTCACAACTCCCCCAACCTCTTCGTGACATGAAGACAATGTCAATCCGTTTTGCACAGTTTTGTGGCATGCGAAACTTTGCTAATAATAATAAAAAAAAGCAACGAAAACACGCATAGGACACACCAGCACAGGCACAGCGAACGGTAAAATTTTTAAATGCAGCACGTCAGTCTGTTGGCGAATGTGCTCGAAGGCACAAGATTTGTGCAAACGAATTTGTCAAAGAAATTTCGAAAACGCAACGTACCGAAATGAGCGTTCGCATAACACCGCCGATAGTGACGAAAAAGACGGAAACAGCGGAAGAACAGATGCCGGAAAGAGCCGAGTTGCCTTATAATTTTGAAAAGGAACTTATTGAAAATCGAAATCGTCACTTTTGCGGACCCAGAACATTTGTGCCATGCAAAATACGTGAGTTTTGAACTTTTATATAAAGAAATGTATGTTTTCACGCAACCATTTTTGTTGTTGTTGTTGTTACTTTTCAGTTGAACCATTCGAAACGAAATTCTACGCGAAACACGACCAAAATACGTTAGATCCTGAAAAGTATATGCCATTCGTTGAGCAGCGTGGCAAGCGACGTGCACGTTGCATTTTACCTCATCTGTCAGCCGAAGTTTATGGTTGGTTACCGGAGAATTTGACGATTGAGCGCGTCAAGGAGCTGAACTTTATTTGTGCACCGAAAATACGCACCGACATGACGATATACGGTGAGCGGGTTGTGAGTGAACGGGTGACAGAACGACCGTCCTTCAATGGCTTACGATTTGTTGTATAAAAATTAATTTTAAGTAATTTAAATCTCAATAAAGTTTTTTCCCAAGTATATACACACAAATATACGATTTTTTTGTAACAGCTCAGTGGCGCATTTTTTATGAGCTGCAAAATTAGGTAATTTGTTACCCCAGACCTACCTCACCTTATCATATGCGTATATATGTGGCAAACACGTGCCAAACAACATTCTTAGTACATAAATATGTCTGGAAATATGTATGTATTTATGTGTGCAAGTCTGCTTACAACATTCGTGATTGCTGCTGACACGCGAACCTGAGAAGCCGCAGCAACCACATTTATTGCTATTACGAGTAGAGCGTCCTTATGAAGCAACGAAAAAATTTACTTTTTTTTTAATATCCACTAGTATAATTTTAGGAGCTAACATGCACGTGAAGTATATATGTACATAAATACAATTGTAAATATACTCGCGATTGGCGCTTTACAACTGCCGCAGTGATTTTCGGCCAAACACCCTTCAATTTGTATGTAGCGTGTGAATGTCTCATTTTTCAACCTATGAAGGAATCTATAGATTTAAGCCACCCCGCACGGCTGCTAGGTGGTTTATATTTAATTTCGCAGAGGTTGGTTTTATCTGCGGAGGAGACAGCGCATTTCCAAAGGAAAAACTATGATTTTCGGCTCACTCGACTACTGCGGCCGCCGATTATACAATAGTAATCGCAAAACTTTTATAGATAAATTGAGTTTGAACTTTCAAAAAACTTGAATTGGCAATTAATATTTGGGATAAGAAATTTTCTTAAATAATGGTGACTTCAAGTGAAGTCCATCCCCACCTCTCAACATTCCAGCATAGTGTATGTCTTCCTTTTGCATTACTAACCCATCCTCCCGCTGGGTTTTCATTTCCAGTGTGTTACTGTATCGGAGTGTGGCTCATCCATCATGCCATTGGCTGTGGGAATGCTAGCTAATATTTAGAGTTAGAAAATGAAAGGAGGATTGGAACAGATTTAGGAGAAAGATTTGTGGTAGCTTTCAGGACAACTGTGTGGTTTCAATAGAAGGCGAGTAGAGGCAAGTGGAGTGATACATCTTGCTGAAAGTCTGATTAGCACTGCCTATTCGTCCTGCTTACTTTGAGGATTTAAAAATTACGGTATCGAAAACTTCTCTCTTTACTCAGATCTGCGTATTTTCGGCCTAATTTTTATTAGATACCACCCCAGTAAAGCTCACAAACAGCTGTAGAGCCAAATTATGACCTACGCAGTAATATGCGTAGTTATATGGTGATTTGCATGTGTTCGCAGCGTTTCTATCACTGTGAAATTTCTATTCACATTATATTGGCGCAAATTGTATGACAATTTAATACTTTGTGAATGGCATCTCAATGAAAGTGGCTCTAAAAAAAGTTCCACCGCAATAGCCGAGGGGTTCGAGCAACATCCAAAATTATAGAAACTAAAATTTTCTAATTACAGTCGCCCCTCGGCAGGGAATGCCAAGCCTTCAGATTGTATATCCGGCATGAAACAAAAGGCTCCTCATAAAAATCTATCGGCCATTCGGAGGCTGTAGGTCCTTAGGTATGTTGGTAAAAACATCAAGACGCAAAACCACAAATTGGACCTCCTCCAACTCGGCCGAAAATCGCTTTAGCGGTTACAAAGTGCCAAAAATACATATAATTAATCCGCAAATCGGACAGATTCTCCTTTCTCCTGTAATTTCGTATTTTCTTTCAAATAATTTAATAATAATTTTCTAGTCGAAATATCCATTTTTAGTGCATTCTGAAGTGTTACGTATACGACGTGACGTCGTACATTGCCTCCCTCAGTAGGGAGGTTAATCGGAATATTTCTCAGCTTACAAAATGAACGTAAATAAAATGAATTTATATGTCTTATACTCTTATACGAAAGGTCAGGGTTCGAGTCATGGTCCGAACAACATCCAAAATTATATAAAATTAATTTTTCCAATTGCGGTCGACCCTCGGCAGGGAATGTCAAGCGCTCCGAGTGTATTTATGACATCAATATAAAAGTTCCTAACAAAAATGCGGAGGCAGATTAGAATAAATTGCAGTCTCCTCAATTTGTTGCAAAAGAAGCAAACAACAAATCGGAGGAAGAGTTTGGGTGAAAATCATGGCACCATTTTCAAGGAGCTTCCCATAAAATGCAAATATGACTGCCTCGAAGAAAAAAATTTGAAGAGACTGGTTCGGTTACAGACATTGTAAGGCCTGTGCACCATCGTTTTGCTCGTTCCACCTCAAATATCGCCGTTGTAAGTGAAGGTGTAGCCGAAGACCTGAAAGTGTATATTTCTCGATATTTTCAAGGTCCATATGAAGTGCAGCTTACACAATATCTGAAGCCGGATTGTCATTCAGTGGACTGCGATTTTTCCAACAAAATTTTCTTCAGCGACGAGGCACATTTATCACTCGGTGCATACATAAATAAGCATTTGGCTCTCCGAGAATCCTCAAATAACATAAGAGAGGATATTTATATATACATTTGGCGCTTGATAACCGTTGAAGCGATTTTTGTTCGAAGAGAGCACCATATACTTGTACAATATAAAATCCCTCTTATTCTTGCGACTTTCTAATACATTTGCTGAGACGTGGTCACTTGCAAACGAACGTATAAAATCAGCCAGAAAGCAATACTGATATTCAGTCAGTGTAATATTTTCAAACGAACAACAGCCTCAAGTGTCAGAAAATCTATGCGCTTCTAAATATTGTTTTTGTTGTAATTACATTTTTAAAAGCGCTTTTTCTTCAAAAATGCCCTCAAATTAATAAAAAATATACGCACGCGCGCACAGTCGCTGTTAAGGTGTCCATAGATGGTTTGAGAGCAATTAAATGCGTCGCTGCTGCTGTTTGCTTACAAAGTGCAATTAATCAGGCGAAATCGAAACAAATATTGGAAAAAAATAAATAAAATAAATAAATAATGATTTACGTTTTGTTATTTTTGTTGCTATTAATATGTGGGATTATTTGGTGGCAACGTTGTGCCTGGTTATTGGTGTGGCGCCTCAACGGTTGGCGCGGCTTGGTACAGCAGCCATATTTGTGGTTGCTCCTAATCTACTATCTGGAGCCAAAAGGTTAAGTGAAAAAGTGCAAATAAAAAAAAAGAAAATATATATTTATATAAATGTTTTCAAAGTAAAACAAAGCCATTTAAGAAAAAAAAATTCTTATTGTTCTTGAAAACAGAACTCCTGCAAGCCGTTTCGCGTGTACGACATCGCTTTCAACGTCCATTGGCCATTGTTTTTGGTAATAAGCCCGTAATTTATGTAGATGATCCCGATACCATGGAACAACTCTTCAATGCTCCGGAATGTATTGATAAGTCATTCTTTCAAGAGGGATTTTGCTTGAAACGTGGTCTACTGCATGCCAGAGGTAATTTATCATTTATGTGGCATATGGAATAATTAATAATTTTTGAGAAACACTTTTCTACTACCATTTGGAATATGTCAAGGTGCTGCTTGGAAATCTCGTCGCCGCCAACTCGATCCGGCTTTCGGTTCAAAGGTTTTATTAAGTTTCATTGATACCTTCAATACAGTGGGTAATCAGTTGGTGCATAAATTTGAGACGGAACTTTTGGGTGATAACATCAAATTCGATAGACTCGATGATATGTTTTGTCGCGCTGTACTTGAGGTTTCATGTCGTAAGTGTTCATTCTTTTATATATACATAAATTTGTTATATATAATACTGACAAATCATACAGAATTGGCTGTGTTACTGTTTTGAAAAACAGCTATTTACATAATCTCAAGAAAAGCACCAAGTTTTTTTTAAAATTGTTGTTAAAGCGATTGAACATGCTTCCAGCAGCTTTATTTATAGTAAAGGGTGATCCAACTAGAGGTACTTTTTCCAATAGCCTTTTTTTGACAGATCACACAAGAGGCGTGTCAAGCTGTCATGTTATTTCTGTTCAGTATTGCTTGGCATTTTATCATGAAAGACTTACGCCTGAACAACATTTACAAATCATTGAATTTTATTACGAAATCTCACATTCTGTAAAGAATGTGCTTCGCGCGCTTTGCTCAACTTAAGGTCAACATAATCGGCCTACTGAGCGTACTGTTCGCAGCACTATCACTCATCTAGAGATCCAGCATTCATTATTGGATAATATTCGTCCGAATCACCACGTCCAGCATGCAGTGAAGAAAATATAGCGGCCATAGTGACTATGGAGAATCCATTCGGCATCGTTTGCAACAACTCGGATTGACGTTTGGAATGACTTGGCGCATTTTATGTCGAGATCTTAAATCATAAGCATACAAAATACAGCTTGTGCAATAACTGAAGCCGCTCGACCTTCCCAAGCGACATCGCTTCTCTTTATGGGCTCTTGAAAAATTCCAAGAAGATACGACGTTTTCGATACAAATTTTTTTCAGCGATGAGGCCTATTTCTGACTAAATGGGTAAAAAAAATAACGGTTTGGTGTGGTTTGTGGGCCGGTGGCATCATCAAAAATGATGCCGGTAAGAACGTAACCACCAATGGCGACCGTTATCGCCACTTCCCACACATCGCATCAATCAATGTGTTTATTGAGAGAACACTTCGGTGAGTAGATAATTTCACGTTTCGGGCCGGTCGATTGGCTACTAAAATCGTGGGATATCACACCGTAAGTCGTTTTCCTGTGCTGATATGTAAAGTCTAAAGTCTATGCCGACAATCCCGCTTCGATTCAGGCCTTGGAGCAAAACATCACGCGTGTCATTCGTCAGTTAACAGTTGAAATTCTCGAACGAGTTATCGAAAATTGGACTCAACGGGTGGACCATCTGAGATTTAATCGTCCAAATATATATGCCAAAGAATGTTCTTTCGAATGCAAATAAACATTACCCATTAAATTTGAATTTTCTCTGTTTTTTTTTCTTTAAAAAGGTAGGGCATCTCGAAATGGATCACCCTTTAAAAGTAAGGTTAGAAACTTTGTGAGGCTCCTTGGAATTAGTAGAACTATTTACTAAATTCAACTGACAGCTCTGAGTCAAAAATTCTCGTGAAAAAATTTTCTGTTTCCTCCAGAGACAACAATGGGCACGGAAACCAATTTTACAGCTGCAGACACACAGAGCATTGCAAAAACCTACAGCGAGTGAGTTCATTTCACTTAGAAAAACACTTGAAAATAACCATAGTTGTATTAATATTTGAAATTCCTAAAAGGCTCATGCACATATCGGCACTACGAGGCACAAAACCCTGGTTGCAAGTTGAATTCATATTTCGGTTTTTGGAATCGAAAAATTATAAGCGTACACAGGAGCTTATGAAGCATTTAGAGGATTTTGTAAGAGTTGTAAGTATTCTTTTTTTTCATTCGCAAATGAACGAAAAAAGTTCAGCGCTCAGAGTATTTTCAAATTTCAACTGTGCTATGCGTCACATTAGTCAGAAGATCTTAACTTCAGAGTTTTTAACCAAAGCTAGTACCGCTAGTCCTATAATTTGTTTTACACTCTTCTACAGATAGTAGAAAAGAAACACGCTGAGTGGAAGGAGGGCAGTGAGAGCAATATAACGAGCATTGGCAGCGATAATATAGACTCTAACGCTGACGGCACGGAAGACTTGAGAAATATTAAGAATATTTGCAAGGAAAATATATCACGTAGACGTATATTTATAGAACAAATATTTCAAATGGTAGATACAGGCGAATTGCGTATGGAGGACGTTATGGATGAAGCGCTCTCCATGTTGATGGTGGTAAGTTTTCGAGTTTCCTGAATTCTTCGTTTACAATATTTATGCACTATATAAGTATGTATTAAATATATCTTCATCTCCAGTCATTCGAGACAATTTCCACAAGCGTTCTCATCATTATGCTCCTTTTGGCGGCACATAAAGAACACCAGCAAAAATTGCGTGCAGAAATTGCCAAAACTTTTCCAAAACTTGAACAAATTACCAGTATCGATCCAGCGCAGTTGTTGCAAATGAAATATCTCGACTCTATAGTTTATGAATCGCTACGTCTACTCACCACAGTGCCCTTTAATATGCGCGCGGTAAGCCAAGATTTTTACATACAGCTTACGACAGCAGGTGGCGCTAGTAGAAGCGTTCAAATACCTCAAAATACCGCACTCGTTTTTGATGCTTTCAATATGCAACGTGATGAAAAGTACTGGGGCACACATGCGAAGGAATTTTACCCTGAACATTTTGTCGCGGGTAGCTCGGGACCAGTCGGTCGACATCCATATGCATTTGTGCCTTTCGCTAAGGGGTTGCGTTATTGTATCGGTAAGATTTTAGAAATATGAATATACATGGTAAAGGGTTATCCATTTAGTGGTTTCGAAAGTGTAGGACTGTATTTTGACATCTGTCGAACTTAACTGTCAAACCAGACATGTTTTGTTTTAGTTAAAAGGCAGGCATTTATGAAAATGGGTCGCTTAACCACCACAGAGCGTGTTAAAATTTTTGAAACCTACTTACACCTACATACATATATAAAGTACAGTGGACCGCGATTATTTCAACAAAATTTTCTTCAGCGAATAGGAACATTTCTCATTCGGTAGATACGTAAATAAGCAAAAATGGCACATTTGGATCTCCCACAATTCTCAAATAATTGAAAAGTGGCCATTATGCCCAAAAAAATTTACTATTTTGGCGCTCTTTGGTCCGGAGTTGTGCTTGAACCTTACTTCTTTCTTTTGTAGGGCTACTGGAAAAACGTGTTTATGTGGATAAACTTTTAACTCTTAAGCGCCTAAATTCGTCAAGTTATAGCTGAGATATTTCATTTGAAAATTTCATTTGAATGATATAGTTTTTCACACAAAATGCCAAGATTCAAAATTTATAATAAGAGAAGAACTTCATGAAAAAAAAAATAGTTTAAATGCATTTTATTTACGCCCCAGTTTGGAAACCGCAAAATGGATAACCTTGTATATACACATGTGTGAAAATGTTTTGCATATTATTATTATTTTTAATTTTTTTCCAGGAAATCGTTACTCAATGTATTTGGCAAAAATATTTATTGTCAAATTAATTCACCATTTCGAAATTGACACCTCAATAAAACTGAACGATTTGCTGTTCATAAATGGGATTTCGTTGAAATTTGGAAATAGCGAAAATATAAATTTCCAAATAAGGAAGACTACCCCATCGGACACACGCTCACCCAGCACTCTGTGAAGCCAAACTACTTTTTTATACTTTTATAAATATATGTATGTACATACAGAAATTTCTAAAATAAGAAATTGAAAGAAGTTTATTTAAATATAAATACAAAATTCAAATGTCAAAAGAAAATATAAACATGTAATTTCCTTTTCTACGTCAAAATAAAAATTTAAAACACAAACAAATCTCAACACATTAATATTTCTTGCCTCGCTTGTTACTGCACTTTTTAGAATTTAGTAAAATTAAATTAACTGAAAATTAGTTTACAAATATTTACATTTTTATATTCAGTTAATCTGGGTGCTTAACCGTCGTAATGATGGTGAAACCACAGAATGATATAATACAGAACAGTGCAGAGATTGCACTAATCACAGTGCCGTTACGATTTTGACAAACAGCTGCTGCTTTGCTAACGTCACACTTTCACATCACAATAATAAAGTATTAGTAGTATATTAAAGGAATTAGATCGAACAACACGCAAACGTGCAGAAATCAATTTGACGAGAATATTTCGTTAACATTATAATGAGACAAAAATTGTAATATAAAATCCAAGTCGAATTTATTTAAAGGCGAGAGCAGGAGAACAAAAACAACGAATTCTGTCTATTCTGCTTTTGCTTTTGAGTAGTTATTGTCAAAATCATGGAAAACTTTTTGACTTTTAAAATTGCACAAACTCTCTGATCCATTATTTTTTGGGTTCAGATTTAGATTTTCACTTTTACATATGTACATACATATATAAAATCAAAAGAATTTCAAACAAAGAAGCGGCTTCCTTCCCGTGCACTTTTCAAATGGTGTTGAATTTGTGAGTGATTTTATGAAAGCTCTGTAAGTAACCTGTAGTTGACATCCCTCCGCCCAAAAACATTCAAAAGAGTCACTATGTATCACCATTCTTCGTGGCATGTCTAGACATTCATATTGTCGCTATGAGCAAACTACTTTTTTTTGCCACGGCTGGGCCAGGAACCAGGATCAACTTATTTTCCGTGAATTGGAGATCAGCGAAAGCCCAAACACACTTTTTTATACTGCAATTGATTTGCGTTTTATTTGTTATTACACTAAATCCATACACTCATATATTGCTTATCACATCCGCGAATTACAACCAATTTAATTTCAATTTATCCATTTTTTATTTACGTGTATAAAGTGAGGTTATCAATTGGATTGAGGATCTTCACTGCAAAGTATTCAATCCAGAAGTTTTCTTGAAGATATGATTCTATTAATTAGGTTTATCCTTTGAGGGAAAATTTATTGTCTTGACCAATATATGAAATTAAGTTTTCCAAAATTAGAGAAAAATAACTAAAAAAATAATAATAATAGTTTTTTCTAATTGCAGTTGTCCTTCGGTAAGGAAACCCCTCCGAGTGTATTTTCCACATCAAAAATAAGGTTTCTTCATTTATTGGAAAAACATCAAGGCTCTGACCGTCATTTGGAGGAGGTGCAAAGAAATACTAATCATTAATCATCGAAAATGGCTTTACTGTTTTTCAAAATATTCTCCATTATCATTTTTACATGCATACTTTTGGACCAATTGTCTAATCACTTTTGCCACTATGATTGAGATACCTCCAAAACATGCGTTCTGAAAGCATACACCGCCTCCTCGGCTGTCGGAAAACTTTGACCTCTCAGTTTATTTTTTACACACGGGAATGAAAAGAAGTCATTCGGTGCCAATTCAGGACTTTACGGCGGATGAGTCATCAAATCGATGTTTCGAGTGCTCAAAAATGCAGGTGTTTCAGTTGTTGTGTTGGAGCTCACATTTCGTGGAGATATAAAATACCTTAGATTATACAACGAACCCTTAGTCAACTCATTCCATTTCATAACAATTAATAAAAAAAAAAATTTTTTTTGTTAAATTTAATTTTCAGTTCAGTTTTTTTTATAATACATATGTACATATTTCGCTGTGCACTGTAAGACCTACATTAACAGAATGGGACAATTATTATACAATACTAAGGAATAAAACTTAAATAAAATACAAATTTTATCGATAACATAGTTACCGTTATATAAATTAAGCTAAATCAAAACTTTTATTGTTCTTCTTGCTCGAGGGTCCGAATAAGCTGAGTAAAACCGGCAGTAAAATCAGACCATGCGCCGCTCCTATCAATACAATGCCAAGGTACATGCGGAAGTAGAACACCTGGAATATCTGTGATTTGGAGAAAGCCAAAACGATGATACCAGCGAACTTCGTTAACGTAATACCCGAGAGCACACTACTGCCCGTCACTATTAATGCTTCTCTTGCACGTTCCTTTCTACTGCCACTGCCATTTTTATACGAGCGTATAATGTGCGCCACAAACTCAACACCGATGCCAATACACACCACCAAATTCACCAAAGAGACTGCATTCAGTGTTATACCCCAAGCCCACATCATGCCCATCATATTTATCAGAATTATAAGTACCATAAAAGTGACCATCGACGAAGAGGGCAAATCCAAACCGGTGATGAGTAGGGTGACGAGGAAAATAGTTAATATTGCAATACTGAGCGAGACGAGCACATCATTCCAGATGGTTAGATATTGTTCGTAGAAGACGAAGAAAACACAGTAAGGATATATGGACACATCGAGGTTGCGTTGCTTAAACATTGCGTTTATATCGGCGGCGATGCGACGGGCCTCACGCAATGCCGAGGAGAACTGTAAGGAGGTGGTCGAAGTTGTGGAGTATTGCATGAAATATGTATCCAAAATGGTGGAGTCACCGTTTTCATCGAGTGTATAAATGACGGCCTACGGCGAGATTTAAGAGAGAACGTTGAATTTGGTTAAAAGCGGAGTGAAAATAATTCAAATTTTAGAGCATAGCAAGCTAAAGGAGCTTCCGCACATGTAGGCTTGCCTACCCTTAGTATTTCTCAAGTTTATTTCAAATTTTATGAGCTGAGTTTACTTACATCCGAATACGAAGCACGCCCGGCCTTTGCACATCCACTATCTGGCAGATCAGATAGGAAGAAAGGTATATACTTTCTAAATATTTCCGGTGTTGGACGCAAACCATCTTCGGAGAACTCTCGCGTACATGCTATACACTCTTCTTCTTTCGAGTCTGGAAAACAAAGAGAACCGGAAAAGAGTTTTAGCTAAGTTCAATACCGATAAAGTCTGTTGCCATGACTTACTGCTGGGACAGAAAGTGCCGTCAGTAGCGTTAACTTTACAACAGTCAGCGGTAGCAAGCCAATCAATATAATCATCTAACCAAGACGAAGAGGACCGAGCCAAATGAGTGCTGAAGGGAGAAATATCATGAGCCATTCACAACATTTAATTTTTAAAAAGTACTCACATTGCAGGATAACGTGATTGCTGATAAAGCTTTACCGAAACAGAGTCAGTATTGCACTCAATACCACCGCAAATTACATTCTGATGTTCTCGATAGGTAAAATTCAGACCAGGCTTCAGTACCCAATATACAGGAGCGCCCATTGATAAGAATTCAGTCATAAAACGGAAATATTTAACAACGTGCGAATCGGTTGGCATAGACAGCTCTTGATCCAGCCCAACCTCGATTGAAGGGGTTACCATCAGTGATAAGCAGGTGATTACGGTAAATGCAATCAAAACGATTATTTTGGTTGGCCTTTTGGCGAATAGAAAGATACGATTTTTATTTGAATTATTAAACATAAATTTAAATAAATAACTATTAAACGCGATTAATCAATTAATATGATTAGTTATTATAGTTAATCATTTTTCGACTAATCATATAACTGGTTAATCAATTTCTCTGGAATCACATAAATCAAATCTTCAATTACTTTCAGAAAAATGAAATTAACCGCTGATTAAACAATTAATCTTCGATTAATCTTCAAATTGAATATTGTCAGATTGAATAAGTTTTGATTATTTGGACTATGCTATAAACGGTACTCACTTAGATAGCAGGAAAGGCGCATAGAAGTTCTTAAAAACTTTCTCCAACACACCAACGTCCTGTCCATCACTTAACACACCTTTATTCGCAGTCTTAAAACAGCAGAACAAATCGAAGCGACCGGCCTCCGAACGACGCTCATCCAAGGCCATGCAAGCAACAAAGGCAGTGATTTGGAAGATGAAATTCAGTAAAATGGCTGCTGCGGCATACATGGCGAAGGTCTTTACCGCCGGCATATTCGAGATGGCACCTAAATTTAATGAATTTGAATTGAAAAAATGTGAGTCCGCAATTTCTTTTACGCACTTACCAATAGCGAAGCAAGAAAACTCAGAAGCAGCTGTTTGTAGGATGGAAGGACCAACACGTCCTATAGCCTCTCCGATCGCCTCTGCGACATTCGTATAGTCTCGCCGATTTAAACGATGATAGGCATGCACCATAATAAAAATGTTATCGACACCCACTGCTAATACGAGAAACGGTATTACTTCGATAGCCAACATTGTCGTCGTTACATTTAGATAACTCCAGAAACCCAAACTGCAAACAACAGAAGCCAACACCACTATAATACCAGCGATGGCGAGTATTGTTTTCGATTCACGGAAGAAACCCACACAGCTGCGTATCTTTCCCAGCGCAATCGCAACGTACACAAACATAACCACATAACTGATGACGACAGTGGAAACCTCGCCCGCTGATAACTCGACAATCGCGTCCTGAATTGATCTCTCAGCGGAAAAGGCAATTTCCATTTTGTCACTGGTAAAATTTTTAAGTAACTCGACAAAAGCTGACTCCCACTCCATATTGGGTTTTAGAAGATTTTTGGAAAGTCTATTTTTGCCTATAAATGTTATGACCAAGCCCGTGGCAAGCTCATAGTCGGGATTCTCGTCTGCTGATACTTTGGGCATACCTCCAACCGATATGGCTGGCTCTATGGGGCCACCATAAGGTCCAAAACAGGACTCCAACATTGGCGCGCTATGGAAGAATAATAAATCTATTTAAATTTAGCTTTTCCGAATCAGAAATGCTTGTATTCACCGCAGACATTCCGCTAATTTTTCCAAGTATGCATCGTTTTCAAGTACCGTCATATCATTTTGGAAGTAACCGAACACTGACTGCACTAAACAGTTGTCGAGGGTTACTTTGTCTCCCGGATACAACATGGGCGCATAGCAACCATCAGCCAAAGTTACGCCACTCTCGGTAACCAAGTTCTGAACTCGTTCTTGTAGTTGGAATACCTCTTTAAGAAAACTCTTTTCGAATGCTGGACCAAAGTTCAAGACGGCCGTGGATGTATTGTATGTGAACTACACGGTAAGCGATTATTATAAAGAAGATACAGTGTCTTTAAAGTCTTTTACTTACCGAAGCTTGGTTATGCGGCTTGAAAAAGATCTGATTCGTCCGATAGAAAGGTCCGAAATGTTCATCAAAGTATTCTTTCTCCAAACGCGTTTGACTGTCCTCGGCAGCCCAAATCTCAATGGGATTTGTCGTCACATTCAAGTATATGACACCATAAGCAAGGCCAGCAATTACCCAAGAACTGATAGCCAGAATCAGCACAGGATTTTTAGCACAGAAGTGACCCCAAGCACGAAATATTTTTGTAAGCAATACATCCATGCCACTGAAACCCGAGCAACACGTCGAAATACTTATTCTCGGCTTACAGATATTCAGCGAGCCGCAAAGTATGAAGACCATCACGAGCCCTCCGAATATTAGCGAAACAATGAAAGTGATGCCATAGAGTCCAGCAATCATGAAGCCCTCCGCCACCCCAGTTGGTGGATCGACATATGGACAAGTCACGCTGCAATCTACACATGAACAGGCATATGCACCCTCATAGGCTTCTGAGCAGTTTTTCACGTGCATTATAAGACGGGTCTCCTCACTGCTCTCATTCAAATACTTGTAATTTATTGGAAATGGCACATAAACACTCTCGCCATCACCCATGAAATCATACCATTTACGATGATCGCAAGTTTTTGCATTGTAAGCACCACAAGCCAAATCCATTGCCGGTCGACCCGTCTGTGAGTGCTGGATGCCCATACAGCTGTTATAGACACGCTTTGCCGAATCGTCATCAATGCGAAAGTCAACTTCTTTCACATATTCATGATCCTCATAAGGCTCATTGTGTGGCACCAGGAACAGACTTTGATTCTGTGCGCAATTCAGGGCACAAATTGAAATGCCCATATTAAGCATACAGCTGGGGCAGCGTCCGAAGACGCCATCAACTTGTGACAAACCAGAGCCCATCGTTTTCATTTGTGCTGCATCGCAACAGAGTTTTAGTGGACCTGAAAGGAGACAAAAATTAAAGTAGATAGGCGTGCAATAAAAGTCCAACCTCTCATTTTACCATCAGGATCGGCGGCTTTGTACTCAGCATACCATGTAGGGCAACGGCGTTTATATATGGCTTCGGCAACTTCATCGTTCAGTGGCTGTGCTTTTATGTTTGCGGCCTTATTCAGCCAATTTATACCCTCCATATGGCTCTGGCCATACCAGATGCAATGCGGCTCTTCATCTCCGGCCACAAGGGGTACATTGAATAAGCAAAGCGAGGAAATCAATACCTCGAGCGTCAGAAATATCACAGTGTCAGCTAAAAGATAAATATGGAACGCTAGTAAATATGTATATTTATGGATTGTACTTGAGGGCGATAAGTATAGAACGGCTTAGACAAAGATTCAGGCTAGAAAACATGTATAAAAGGCTTTCCGCACACTACGAAGAGTCGACTACTACAGCGATAGGTAGCTTACACAAAATTAAATGAGGTACTACTCCCTATTTCTATCAAAAAAAAAAAGTGAAGAGGCACTCCCTCTCCTTCATAGATGGGGTAACATATTGTGACAGAAATCCCAAATGCGAAGGACACACAAAAGTAGTAGCAGTGGGACGAGATTTCCAAATAAAAAGGACAGGTAAAAGAAGCGGCAGTATGATGCAAATTACCCGTACCAAGGACAAACAAAAGGGTCGACAGCGTAAAGGAAATTCTCCGTCGTTAAGGATAAACGGAGCGACTGCAGCTACCGCAGGCAAACGAATAATCAGTCTATTGGCTCATTCTCAGGTATAACAAGAGCGGCAGCAACTATCACAATAAGAGATGAGTGGAAAACGCAGTGGCGTTAACATTGCTGTTATATATGTGTATAGTAAAGAATTGTAATTATTGAGGACGAAATAAACGTTCAGTAAATTCCTGACGATTAAGAGGCAAAACGAACAAATCTTGGTAGTTTTATTTAGCAATCTAGTGGTCACACTCGAAGGAGTGGCGAAATCATCGAGGGTAGCTACGAAAAACGTTACAATATTTAGAGGCGGTGAGTAACTACCCCCCTCTGGGTGATACTCCCCGCCTTTACGAATAAATTCTTATTTAGACTTGGTGAAGAACTATTTCCCCTCTGGAAAGCTCGGTGCGATGCTCTAGTTCTCTACTTTTAGGATAATATATATTAAAAGAAAACTTCCAATATATTAATTTTCTGCGAATGTTTCCACTATATGGTGAGCGAATCCTCGCTATAACTCAGAGCTCGTCGTAAGTTGCAAAATTAAATCTCAAATACACACGATCCTTCCATCAAAAAGGAGTCAAAATCCAACGCAACAAACGCGTTAATGGCTACAATTCTTAATAAAATCATAAGATTTCCTTCAGAAATCACATTCTTGCTTAAGCTCTTCAAAGAGGGCAGGAAATATTCTCCATTTCCCTTAGCTGGAGCCTTCTCTGCCTTTCAAGTGGTCCATCCAATAGAACGAAGGCCTGCATCTTCATCTGCTCCCAACACTGAACGATACAACCCAGCTAACTTATCGTTCCATGATCTGAGGTATTTACCGCACTATTCACGAAAGGCCATAAGTCCTTCACAAAACCATACTCCCGAAAGCTTGTCGTGCGAACGTATGCTGGACGATTGAATCCTTAGTGCGGCGTGTCTAATACATAAGACGAGAAACCGACAATTAGCGTGTGATAAGCCTCCTAACTATCGAATTAGCTGTGCCTTGTGTGTAAGACTAAAATCTACCGTCCACGAATCGATTGGATTGGATATTCACTAGGCGTTAAATCTTGAAAAAAGTATCAATAAACACCAGTCTTTCGTCGATTTTGAAGATGTCTTCGACAATAAGAAAAGCGACTGCTCCTACGCATATATTTCTGAATTTGGTATCCCTGCATATCTTGTATGATAGTGTAAATTAACATTGAACTGCTAGAGAAGCTCGGTCAGAGTTAGAAGAGATCTCTAGGAGCCGTTCCATACGGAACGAGGTTTTAAACAAGTTCGTAATAAATTTCGTCTATGTTGTTTTAACCAACAACAATGTGAACTTGAACTGTGAACTGACTAGGTGATTGAAAAGTAAAGTCCTTAAGGACCAAACATTATGTCCGTCCTACTATATGATACAGAAGCGAGGATATTGGCGACATCCGACGAGTCAGTTCTAGTAACTTTCGAGTGAAAAGCTTTGCATGTGATGAGCATAACGCAACGGCGACGGCGAATATCACATATGATCGAATGATGAGCTGTGTGAAATGCATGACGTCACGGGCAGCAACGCTAGCTAGGTCATGTGGAATGAATGAAAATACTTTTGAAAGTCATCGCAGCTGCTATAAACAGAGGAAGAAGAAGCAGAAGAAGAGCAGTACTTCCATCGCTTTGGAAAGTCTAGGTGGACCAGGATCTGGTTTCACTCTGTGTATCCAATTAGCACTTAAGGGTGACAAGAAAAGGACTAGCGCGCTTAATCGCTTTCACTATAATTGCGTAAATGTTGCATATCGCAATTAAGAAGAAGAAGAAGCAATTCTTGCAATATGCGCTCTTATCACTAATTTATTATCATTTAAGTGCATACAATAAATATTACGGTGTAATTAATTTCTTTGTTGCAGTAAGCTCGTAAAATTTTTTTTCCTTGTTGTACTGCCATCAAAAATCAAAATCTTCAAAACTTCGAACCAAAATCAAACTGAGTCGCACATAATAAAAAAATTCCAAACAAGTTTATGAAAAATTCCGACAAGGTTTAATCAAAGACATTTCCGAAAGGATTTTTTTTAAATTTATAAATTCACAGCGTCTTCTTCTTCACTCATTATTTAACCGCAGTTATATATGTATACCGTTCTGTTATCAACATACATTTCATTTTTTTTTTGCTTCTTGGAAGGTTGTATTGGTATGACTTTGATAATTGCGAAGGAAGAAAAGGATCTCGCTACAAATGTGCGTTAAGCCTTCACAAAAACCAAAAATTCTTCACTTAACACTTAAATTTTGAAACAAGACATTCCCGAATCGTCTTTGCAACGAACACGTGTGTCTTTAAGCTGATCCAAATGCAGACTGATTTCATTACTTTTAAGGTTTCATCAAATATCAGTAAATTTTCGACAATATAAAACTTATTTTTATTACTTTTTTTTTAGTTTGATTAGACCTTCCGATCAGCTACAAGCATATGTACATACATAAACCCACAGCTCTACATTCATATCGACAATCATTGCTTCTTGTAGATGATAAGTTGATAAGATTTCACTAATTGCCGATTTAACACCTGCAACTAAGCATTTTGTTCTATTAATGTGAGTAATCGTGTCTTATCGATTGATTTAAATGATAACGGTATTTAAGCATATAAAGCTAATCCAAATACTTTTAATTGTAGTTACGAAAATCGACCAAATGGCAGCTGATTTTAGACAAAATTTGAATTATTGATAACTGAGATGAAAAGGGTTCTGTTTGCACTTCCCCACCTCTGTAAAAATTGAAATATTTATATGAAAATACTTGTAAAAGAAATACATCTTAATTTTCGTTATTTCTCATTGTCAAAAATGCTGATTTGGCTATTCTGACTGTTAAAAATTAAAACTTTATCGAAAATTCTTAAAAAAGCATATTTTAATATTTAATAGCAATTTGCAGGTGTTTGGTAGCTTGCAACTCATTTTATGACTCAAAGTAATTTTGTGTGTGTGTGAATATACATCTGCTACATATAAACATACATATTATCGTATAACCCGCCTGCTTATCAGGTAAAACACAGGTGTTAACGGTGAAGAACCATAAAAAATTGATGGAATGTATGAAATAATATGTATATTTTTTTTAATATTAAGAAAAAAGATCAAAACAAAGTAATATTAAAAAATTAATAATTTTTTTCAGCTGATCCAGAGCCAATTAAAAATCTTTTCGGCCCCTGTAGCCGAGTGGGTAGCAGTACGCAGCTTCGAAAGCCGTCTAAACCCAGTCTAAACCAACATAAAATTATATAAAAGTAGTTTTTTTCCCACACGGTCACTTCTCAGCTAAGCACCGCCAACCGCTTTTCTGACATACCAGAAAAAGTTAATCATAAATATCAATCAGACGGTATGGCGGCCCCTTTAAATTGTAGCTTCCTCCATTTTGTTGGATAACATCACGACGAACATCATAAACACGAGGAGAAGTTCGGCAAAAATCGTTTCGGCTGGTATAAACTCAAAAATATAATAAAAACTCAAAATGCATTAGCTGTTTGATATCCTCTTAAGATTAAAAGCTGACATCACCGTCGTCCAAGAAGTGCGACGGCACAAGGGCGGAAGAATGTAGGTCCTTGTGAAATCTACTACAGCAGCCTTATAAGGGTGCGCGAATTTGGTATTAGTTTAGTGTTGGGAGATAGATAGATAGATGTCAGAACGGAACATTCACTCCGGTAGATGAACGTCTGACCGACCACAATCCACATCGAAACGAAGTTCTTCAACATATCGCTGATTTGCGCTACTCACCGATGTAAGAGAAGGATGATGTGACCAAAGATGCTTTCTATGAGCGCTGCCCCCACCACGTCGTCAAAATTGTTCTAGGCGATTTTAATGCCAGGGTAGGCAAAGAAAGTATTTTTGGCGCAATAGTCGGAAAGTTCAGCCCCTTGACGAAATATTCCCAAACGGGTTGATGCTAATCGACTTCGCCGGGGCCCGAAATATAGTTAGACAACCGTTAGTACCAGACTCCAGCACACGAAAATTCATCAAATTATATGGCTGCTGCCGAATGGAAAAAAACATGCAACCAAATCGATCGTTTAGATATTTGTACATTCCGAGGACCTAACATCCACTCGAATCAATATCATGTCGCAGCAAAGAAATCCCGTCCTCAAACACATTGAAGGTTCGAAAAGCTGCAATCCCAGCAAATAGCCAATTGGTTTTCCACTCGACGACTTGCACACCTGGTCTCTGAGAGCACTCATCAGCATCTCGATATAAGGGAGCAACGCAACGTTACCGTTGAGCACAGCATCAGCCAAGTGGGATAAATATCAAGAGTTGAAGAGAGAAGCGAGGCATATTTGCAGACAAAATAAGAAAGAGGACGAAATGTGCGAGTATGAAGAGCTTGATAAGCTGGCCTCAAGCATAAAGCTCGAATATACTAGGAGGCGATGCGGCGACTTACAAAAGATTCGGAGAATACTCATGTAGTAACCAAGGAGCTAATCTGGTGACAAATGTCCAGAGCATAATTGGTGCATGGAGAGAACACTTCTCAAGCCTGTTGAGTGAAACAACCGGCGCCCGAAAGCGCAATAGTTTAGATGTTCCATCACACGACTATGATGAAGTTCGAATAGCGATTGCCCGCTTAAAAAATAACAAAGCGGAGGGAATTGATGGCTTACCAGCAGAGCAATTGAAATCCAGCGTGTCCGACGATTGGAACCTAAGCTAGTTCTGCAAAACTCAAAAAATGGTTGACCCCACGCTCTGCGCCAATTAACGTTGAAACAAGTCTTCGCAATACCGCACATCTAGCTCGATATCGATACCACATGCCGTGAGACGGCACTGTTCACGTCGTCCGAATGGATGAAATAACTCCAGATTTGAAAGTATTCGATGGAGTACCCGCTGGTGGAAGCAGGGGAAAAGGAACACCTCCACTCCGTTGGCATTAAGCGTTACTTAATTTCTGCATTATCATACATTACCATTTCCAAAAACTAAACGTCAGTTAGGTATATACGTATGACATGCTGAATTTGCTTTTTCATCGCGCCTAGAATTATGCATTGAATGCTTCAACTTCATAAGTAGATTTGAGTGGGTAGATAAATTTCACAAGAAAATTACTCAATAATATGAGAAACCAACTCATTTGAATTAACGACTTTGTTTAGGTGTTCGCCCATGTGCGAAGGTCCATAAATTTTCCGTCAATAGAGATATTTAACTTCTTTGAGCTCTTTGTATGAGAATACGAAATTCAAAAATAGTCTATGCCGTTCCTTTTTTTCGTGCTACCGAAGGCAGCTTTCAAATCGAAGAAGAGGTGGTATCAGCCGATCCTTTACTCGCAGATCTTTTCCTATACGTATTGTGAATACCTGGTTAATGGTAAATTTGCCAGTACAAAAACTACCATGCTTTTGCCCAACCAAATTCTGTAAAGAAGCTCGTGCAAACACCTTGCCAGTTCTTTGCCATCATGCTTATAGCCATAGATGAGTTGATGCACCCGTCGCTTTGTTATTCTTTGAGCGGACAATCGCTATAAGAATTTTGTCATAGCCGGGTATGGGAAAGTCTTTTCTATCAACATCGATTGGGAAAACGGGTTCAACGTCTTCGAGTGTTGCACACTCATTGCCATTCAGCGGGTTGGAGAAGTATTTCATGCTTAAACTCATGTACATATACTCTGAACATTTGTCGCCTCAACCTATATCTCATAACTGCAGAAATAAGCTTCGGTCTTCAAACTGTCCGAAAGTCGTCTAATTTTTTTCATAGAATTGTAGAGCATCTCTTCTATAGGTCATCTCCTCAAGTTGCTTATACTCACGAATTTCAGCCTCTATTTCTTTCTATCTACATTCGGTTCGCTCTTCAACTCTTGGTATCTCTTCCATATTGATCGCAACGTTGACCAATACGCAGTCCTTTTCTCACCGCTGAGGTACTAACATAAAATCGTCAAGGTCTTTCTCTGACGTTGTCGCAGACCCATAGAATTAATGGTGTGTATGAATTTATTTTTGATAAATTTAACAATTTCAGCGTTTAATTAAAATATAGTTATAACGGGTGATCCATTTCGAGGTTCAGTACTTTTTTAATGAAAAAACACAGAAAATTCAGATTTGTTGGGAAATGTTTATTATCATTCGAAAGAGCATTCTATGGCACTCATTCTGTGAAGATTATCTCTCTCAAATGTTGGCCGCGGCTACGCCTCAGATGGTCCATCGATTGAGTCCAATTTTCGATGACTCGTTCGAGCATTTCGACTTGTAATTGGCGAACGAAACGCGTAATATTTTGCTCCAAGGCCTGAATCGAAACGGGGTTGTTCGCATAGACTTTAGACTTTACATATCCCCATAGAAAAAAGTCTAACGGTGTGATATCACATGATCTTGGTGGCCAATCGACCGGCCCAAAACGTGAAATTATCTGCTCACCGAAGTGTTCTCTCAATAAATCCATTGAGTAATTTGATGTGTGGGAAGTGGCGCCGTCTTGTTGAAACCAAATGTTGCGAAGTTCACGAGTTTCAATTTCAGGCATCAAGTAGTCGGCGCGATAACGGTCTCTATTTACGATTAAGCTCTCACCGGCATCATTTTTGAAGAAATATCGACCGATGATTCCACCGACCCGCAAACCACACCAAACTGCTGTTTTTTCTGGGTGAACTGGCAGCTACTGAATCTCTTCAGGTTGCTTTTCGTCCCAAATGCGGTAATTTGGCTTGTTTACAATGGATATGATCCAGAAATGGGACTCATCGCTGAACAAAATTTGGCTCGAAAAAGTCGGATCTTCCTGGAACTTTTTAAGAGCCCACAGATCGAAGCGATTTCGCATGGGAAGGCGGTTCGGTTCGAGCGGCTTCAGTTCTTGCACAAGCTGTATTTTGTACGCTTTCAATTTAAGATCGTCGTTTCATACGTCAATCCGAGTTTCTGCAAACGTCGCCGAATCGACTCTCCACGGTCTTCGTGTACACTCTCAGCTACGGCCGCTATATTTTCTTCACTGCGTCCTGGACGTGGTCTATTCGGTCGAGTATTATCCAATAATGAATCCGGGTCTCAAGATGGGTGATTATGTTGCGAATATTACGTTCAGTAGGCCGAATATGTTGACCATTAGTTGAGAGAAGCTCGCGAAACACATTCTTTACAGAACTTGAATTTTCGTAATAAAATTAACTGATTTGTAAACGTTATTCAGACGTTAATCCTTCCATGGTGAAATGCCAAACAACACTGAACACAAATAACACGACTCACGCGTGATCTGTCAAAAAAAGGTTATTGAAAAAAGTACATCTACTTCGATCACCCCTTAAATAGTAAACTTTTGTAATTGAAAAAAGTATATAAAAATATGTTACAGTCACTTGATCTATCAAAATGCGACTAAAAGAAAGAAAGGAACAAAATTGTGTGGATTATTTTATCATTTTAATTATTTATACATATTTACATATACAAAAAAGGAGCAATGCAATAATACAAATATCTAAAAATATAAACTTAATTCTATAAATTATCGTATAGATTAATTCTTAGAAATATGAGATTTATTAAATAAATTGTGAAATATCATACATAAAGACAGGAGATTCGATATTTACACACGAACAAGAAAGAAAAAAAAATGGCATCAAATGCACCAAATGCAGAAAAAATTATACAAATTCAAAAGAGTGAAATAGTTAAATGCGAATGTCAGCTAAATGTGCCACAACCCTATTTAAGTACATTGCAGCGTTTCTACTGCTGCTGTTCGGTTAAATAATATACTATGGATACTTCTTCCCAAAAAAAAAAAAAAAAAGGACACACAAATAATAAAATTAAAATATCGTAAAGCATAGAGTTAACAGCAGTCTTTTGATTTAATGCTCTCCGTCGTAGGCCTCATTACGATGACCATTTCCCCTGCCACCGATGTAAGTTTCGCGCTCAGCTTCCCGTTGTTTCGAGATGTTCGGTGTTGCGACCACTTCTTGATTACCCTCCGGATTCTCACCATGCTCGACATATTTATATGGTATGGTGAGTAAGATGAAAATGAACATATCAACGATCATGAGACCGGCGAAGAGTGCAAATTCAGCAGCCTACAGAAGAAAACATTTATATACATACATACATACTTATATATTAGTTACACACGCACAAGAAAGCCAGAGCAAGGAAAAGATTTAGTAAACCAACCTGTGATTCGAAAAACTTCAATTCAGCTATCACCACCACCAACATATTGCCAATGGAGACGGAGAGTAGCCAGCAGGCTTGTAGTACAGAGGTCATGCTTGGCGGCGCTTGTGTATAGGAGAATTCAAGACCCGTGACGGAGAACATGATTTCCGCGGCGGTAATGACAATGATCTGGGGCAGCTGCCACATTATGTGTATGCTGTTGGGCGGCGTAATGACATGTGACTTGGCGCTCTACAGCGAGGAAAAAAGTAAAGAGGAAAATAAAGTAATTTCTACGCGTTCAAGTATTTCATTTAAAACGTCCGAATTTGACACTTTATTTTATACTTACATAACCATCCTTGAGATTTCCGTTCACTAGCAGCGCGTATACTCCCCCGCCCTTTGTGTTGATCGTTGCTATTTTCTTATTCGCCACCTTCAAATCGCTATCGCCATGCACCAAGTTGACCACCTGCGTGGCATTACGAAGTATGAGCGGCACCGCAGTCTCCACAGCGTCGGTTAATGTGATCGCAATGTCTTCGTTGGGTACATTCAGCAACACGCGCACCATTGGGTTACCCAATTTGGATTTGGCCATAGAGTCCTCAAATTCCTGCATGCCATCAGCATTAATGAAGTAGCTGGTCTCCTTGTGCGGTGTCAGGCGGAATACACCGGTGAAGTCCTTACAACGTATGTTCGCTGAGGTGGCGTTGAAACGATAAACGAGCGGCGTTGGCACGGACACTGCTTTATATTCCCACAAATCGAGCGGTTCTACTACACTCGGACTTTCGGGTAGCTCTGAGGTGAACGTGTATGCGCATGGCATACCATTATAAATACGCAGATTGGCAGCAAATTCACTTGGTGGTAAAGGCTCGACTTCATTTAACTTGACTTCGAGCAAGGCGGAGAGTAGAAAAGCAACAGCGGCCAACAGACCACCGAGTGTGAGCTTCTGCAATGGACGCTTAATGCCGAGCTTAGCTAATATCGGATACAGTACATAGGTGAATAATGGTATCATGCCGAGTATGAGTAAAGGATTAACCACTTGCATCTGATCGGGTTTAATGACATAACCGAATGTTTCACCATTCATGCGCGTTGCCTGGAATGTCCAACGTGAACCTTGTTGATCGAAGAGTGCCCAAAATACAGGGAATGGCAGGAAGAGAGTTAAAATTTTCAACAACACCTTAGTATCAGCAACCATCTTCTGACCCGAACTCGTCTCAGCATAGTCCAACCAATGTTTACGTGGATTCGTCTTACGTTCACGGCGCCAACCACCGATAGCATCGGAAATACATTTTGAAACGCCAAATATCATATTGCCTGCAGGAGGTTTGACCACATACAACCTACGTCCCGCTACAAATATCACCACCGAAAGCAACATTAAAATGGCGGGCACACCGAAAGCCAACGAAAAACAATTTTTATCACCAAAACAATGTACATCCTCACGCAATATGGGCGTGATGGTGGTCGAAATGGTTGAGCCGGCATTGATGGCGAAGTAGAAGAGTGAAAAGAATGTTGCAAGTTGCTTGGCTTGTTCGGGCATGCGGAACTGATCGCCGCCAAAGGCCGAAACGCATGGCTTAATGCCGCCAGTGCCGAGCGCGATCAGTGTCAGGCCGAGTATGGTAATTTCTCTGAAAACCAGCGGTGGAAATTGGTATTTTTGATATTGTATTTTAATTTCTTTCTACTTACTTCACAGGCAGGTGCAGCGGTGGTATGGCGCCTAGCGAAACTATAACGCCGCCCAGAGCATATACCATCGAGAGATAGAGTATTGTTCTAAATTTGCCCAACCAACTGTCGGCGATAATAGCGCCGACTATCGGAAATAAATACACCAACATGGAGAATATGTGAAAGAGCACCGTTGCTGTGTCCTTATCATAATGAAGCTTCGTGGTAAGATAAAGCACCAGAATCGCTGGAGAATAGAGTGTAAGAAGAAGATTTCTTAATACTTTCTAGTAAGTGTAGGCGCGTTTAACTTACTTCGCAAGCCATAATAATTGAAGCGTTCACAGAATTCATTACTGATAATGAATGCGACCGATTTGGGATACTCCGTTGGCTGAAAACGAGGTAAAGAAAGTATTAAAAATGGTAAGAAATATTTCAATATACATTTATATATATTTTAAGTACAAAAAGTCATTTAAATATTTATATGTAAGTATGTATAATGGTAAATATAATAATAAATATGTACATATGTATATGCTTTGGCTACAATTGTCTGTTTTGATTTAACCTTCGCTGTAAAAAGTGGTACTTTCAGCATTTGAAACTGGTTTCGGTACTGACTGGTGACTAAATGCTGATTGATTGATTGATTGATGTCTGTACGTACATATAATTCATATGTATATATGTTTGCAAGTAAACTTTTAGGAATGCTGAAAACACCGCCTTTTTTACAGCGAAAAGATAAAAAACATATTTGCACGAGTATCTCACAACAGTAATCTTCTATACTGTTTATAATTACACTTTCGAAAATATAATTAAAAAGACGTAATTGAATGCTGACTAAAGTGATAGCTACATAGCTACAAAAATATGCAAAAAAAATACCAAAATCAAATTCCCTCTACTTGTTGGGATGATAAAAAAAGTCAAAAAAAGTGCTGATCTTTGAGATTTTTCTAGAATAAAAAATTGAGTATTCCAAATTTTCTTAATAGCTACCATGAACACTTGACATTTATTCAAAATGCGACTCTTCTTATTTCATCGATTATTATTATGCTTAAATAGAACCGTAGAGCGGAAAGCTTAATCTGAAAAAATAATAATAATAATAAAAAAAAAAGAAAATCCTGAACACTATCCTTTTTTTTTAGTAAATAGAATATGCTGCGTCATAAATCAGTCAATCTATCAACTCCCCCGGTCAGTCTCACCCTCGCAAACACAGCTAATTAGAAAATGAATAAATTGAACTCATCTCCTACTCCAGGCAACTGTGACAGTGGGGATCCGAAAGAATACCAACCTCACATCGTAAATGACAATCGAACAATGCCCCGTCAGATCACTCACCGTGTGAAAAAGTTTTGATCTTTGAATGGAGTTTTCCTGGCTTTCCGCGGTCCACCTTGATTCAGAATGGTCTCGCAATTACGCACGTAGAGCTGTTAGCCCAGTGCTCGCCGAAGTGGTTTCACGGTCATTAGTCCAAAAGCAGACCACATGTTGATAGAGAGGCATCAATTTGTTCTTGAGTCGATATTTACGAGTCAGTGATACCCATACGTACAAGCTCATTAGTGTTGCAGTTTTCAGTAAGTCCGGTATGATCCCGTAGCCAGCATTGCTCTTATACTGCATTCAAGTCACCTCCCGACAAGCAAAAACATAACTAAACTTGTCGTGTCGCTTATCATTACCGTTCTGGTGTATGATACAGATGCGTGGACAATGACAACATATAATGAGTCGGCGGTAAGAGTTTTCGAGCAAAGGTTTTGTGAACGATATATGGATCATTGCGCATAGCAACGGTGTATACCGCATATGCTGGAAAGTGTACTGTACGAGATATACGACGCCATTGATATAAATCGGCGAGTAAAGAGGCAACGGAAGTGCTAATTAGCGCATCTCATCCATATGGGCGACAACACTTCAGATTTGAAAATTTTCGACGCAGCACCCAAAGAAGAAGAGGAAAATCTCCCCTCCGTTGAAAAGATCAGGTGGATGAGATCAGGCTTCGCTTAATAGTTCCGATTGGCGCCGAATGACGAAGAAAATAAACGAATGCCGCGCTATTTTTTACTCGACTGCAAACGCGACAGCAGAAACCACTCTACAGAGCAGTTTGACCACAACCTACTTAATAGCAAAAATCTCCGCCCGGAAGATACTGCAATGTTATTCTTGCGTGGAATTTTTTTTTGTTGGATGAAAATAAGAGCTTTTCTGCTCTTAAAGTTCTGTACCATCCAGACCTTCCATGAAAGTTTTATCGTAAAGAGGGAGCCACTCGACGCCAACCCGTCGGAGTCAAACGAGTTATTCAAATATTGGCTGCATCACTTGAGAATTTAAATAGTTTTGAGCGCATAAACAGATTTACCAAAATATACTCATACTTTTTGACCAACTCTGCAAAATTTTCGTCTTCTCTCTTTCAGACCTGTGCAAAATTCTAAAGTGCTGATCGACGTTTCATAAACGCTGAAGCGGTTTTTGAATGAACTCCACCTCCAATTTGTGATTTTTGCGTCTAGATGCTTTTACGACAAATGGAGGAACCAACCAGATTTATTCTAAGTTGCTTTCGAATGTCTGATGGATTTTTATGAGGAGCTTTTATTTCATGTCAGAAATATACTCGGGAAAAAAATATACGAAAATCCACGTCTAGGGGAGACCGCAATTGAAAAAATCATATATTTTAATTAATTTTCTATAATTTTGGATGTTGATCCGGGCAGGGTTCGAGCCCATGACATGTTTAATTATATTTATTTATTAGTTTCGTAATGATAAGGAAATTTATTTAATCTTTTGAGTTTCTTTATGTTTTTCACGTGTTCGCAATTTCTGAGGTCAATATTCTACTTCGTACCAGACACCCAAATATACCTTTCCAGCAAATATGCTGATGTTAGTTTGAATAATCAGCTGTTGCATATGTCGCTGGGTTATTTGCTTTGTTAATTGAATAATTAACAAATGTAATTACAACAAAGCTGTGAAACGGGTTTGAGAATTAAAATATTTGCGGTTCTGCAAACAAATGGATTTACAGTATTGAATTGCATACAGGAATTGCCTGTAGTGAAAAACCAATTAAATTTATGAAATGCAAATTCTATGGTCTTTATAATACGATATTCCTTTTGCTTATTTCACACGCATGGAGTTCATCAACTGAGAAGTCAAATCCGAACTATTTGTGCTTATAAAATATTTTATGAAAGCAAAAAAGCTCACAAAACAACTTCCACAGCAATGAAAGCTCAAAAAGCAGTAAAAGCGAATGCTTTGAGTATTCTCAACTTGAGCCGTTGCGGGTTAATATTGTAGTAAGAAATTACATACTGAATAAACAAAAAAAAAAAAACACTTGTCACTGCCAAGTTTACAACTCAACAATTGTTTTGCTTAATACTATGTACACATGCAAGAGTAAGAAAAGTATGAGACGCACATTTTTTTTAATTATTTTTTAAATAAATATATTACGTAATGTGTAAAAGTGTTAAAGCGAAGTGGTGCTTTGAGCAATACAATTTAAAATTTACATACATACATGGTTGCGTGCATGATTGTCGGCAATTAAAACTTACCGACAATAAAAATGTAAATAAAATTTTGTATCAGAAATAAGGTGAAAAGCCAATAACTTTGTTCATTAAATATTTTTAGTGAAGGGGTTTTTTAGAAAAGCTATTTTATAAAAATGATTATACAACAAGAGAGAAGTGCTGTGTTTGACCATGTCGAAGCCTCTATGCCTCTCATGAACCTATCAAACTTATGGTATTGCATTTTAGGATTGTATGATTCTTATAGGGGAGTTGGTGGTCTGGAATTTTCAGAAAATCGATTTTTTTATATTTCGAAAGTATAGTCTTTTAAGAACATACTGTTATAATTTTATAATGATATCTAAGTATTTTCGGTTCTACAGGTCTTTGAACAGGTAGCGGCCGACCGCTCGACCTCATACACTTAAAATCGTTCTCGTGAGAACAGCTTTTTTCTGCACGAAAACAAAATGATGAAATTTGAATATGCTATTCAGAATACTAGTAGCTATGTCCCGTAGCATAAAAATTTTATTACCTTGATAACTTCTTACTTACTTAATCGAAATTCAAAAGTAATCTTATTGGTTTTTGTGTTTCAGATACGTACAAGAGCTAAAATATCAATTTTTTGAGAAGAACAACTTCAGGTCTAATTTTAAATTAATTAAAACTATTATTTTTTAATTATCAAAATGTTTTTTTTTCTTGTATTCAATATAAGTTTTAAAATATACCCACAAAGTTTAAATATTGTTGTTTGTTAATATCACCTTAAAAAAATATTGAAATTGCCTTCAATATTTTTTTGAATTTACGCGTTTAGAGTTCTAAATTTCACACTTTCCCATGCTTTTTAGCATGACGTGACTAAATCAATTCAGTGCGGCTTTCTGATTAGATCTTCTCCTTCTGGCGCTTACACACATACTTCTGACCAAGGTTAACAAGACATTTCATGTTCATGAAAGGTATAAAAATTAAATTTTTTCGAAATTTTTACTTTAGAGAGTTTTTTTATTACAACAGATAACATTAAAGAATATTCTATATTCGGAAAAGTTCAAAAAAAAAATAGTCAAATACTTTTAGGTCAACAATTTTTTTAATTCTCAAACAAAAAAATTTAATAAGAACTTATTAAATATTCTAACATTTTGAATGCGTGGATTAAATTTTATGTTAGAATATAAATGTATTTATTAGAGCTCCAGATTTTGCTCAAACATTTTCGAACCGTGCGAGCATTTGAGTAACGAGCACTCGCTTATTACTCGAATTTTTTGAGACGAGTACGAGCATTTCGAGTATTTTGACAAACACTTTGACTTTGACAAACCTTTTTTATATTAATTTTAAATTCATTTATGCAATTTGTAAAAATCATTGAAACGCCAAAGAAATTTTGACAAATAAAATGAATCCGGATATCTGGAGCTCTAGCATTTAAATATATTTTTATTTTATTTTTTCAGATTTGCTCAAATCGTACATACATACATAAAAATTAGTGAATTTTATATTTTTTTTAGTAGAACAGAGTACAACCAATTGATATAAAAATTCATTAAAAAAAATTATGAATGCAAAAGCAGTCTCTTGGCCAAGGTAAATTACTGCGAATACAACAACTGTGAAACAAATTGATTTATACACCGCACACATTGTTGTAACACTAACTTATAAAAAAAAAAAATTTAAAAAAAAGAACCTTGCAGTATTTGCATACAAATTCACGCGTTCAAAATTTTTATATATTTTGCATGAATATTGAATTCTAATACGGTATTTATTAGGCTAGGATGTTTATGCGGAAGTAAGAAACTGCTAATACATAAAGGGTGATCCAAGTAGGGGTACTTTTTACTAAGCATTTTTTTTCCTAATGGAAACACTTACGTCTGAACAACGTTTACAAATCATTCAACTTTATTACGGAAATTCACGTTCTGTAAAGAAGTGTTTCGCGCGCTTCGCTCAACTTATGATCAACATAATCGGCCTACTGTGCGTACTATTTGCACCCATCTTGAGGCCCAGCATCGGATATTGGATAATATCCGACTGCATAGACCAGATTCAGTACGCAGTGAAGAAAATATAGCGATCGTAGCTGAGAGTGTACACGAAGACGCCGTTCGCAGCAACTAGAACTGACGTATGGAACGACTTGGCGAATTTACGTCGAGATCTTAAATTGAAAGCGTACCAGCGTAAAATATAGCTTATGCAAAGCTTAAGGCGTTCGACCTTCCCAAACTTCCCCAACGACATCGTTTTGCTCTATGGGCTCTTGAAAAGTTCCAAGAATACACCATGTTTTCGAGCCAAATTTTGTTTAGCGATTAGACCCAATGGGTATGTAAAAAAGAAAAAATTACCGCATTTGGGACGAACCTGAAGAGATTCAAGAGCTGCCATTTCATCCAGAAAAAACAACGGTTTGGTGTGGTTTGTGGGCCGGTGGAATCATCGGTCCATAGTTCTTCAAAAATGATGCCGGTTAGAATGTAACCGTCAATGGCGATCGCTATCGCGCCATTATAAACGACTATTTGATGCCTGAAATTGAAGCTTGTTATACCCGCGACATATGGTTTCAACAAGATGACGCCACTTCCCACGCATCGCATCAATTAATGTATTTATTGAGAGAACACTTCGGTGAGCAGATAATTTCATGTTTTAGACCGGTCGATTGGCCACCAAGATCGTGTGATATCACACCGTTAGATTTTTCCCTGTGGGGATATGTAAAGTCTAAAGTCTATGCGGACAATCCCGCTTCGATTAGAGGGCCTTGGAGCAAAACATCACGCGTGTCATTCGACAGTGACCAGTCGGAATTCTCGAAGGAGCCAACGAAAATTGGACTCAACGGATGGACCGTCAGAGGCGTACCCGCAACCAACATTTGAAAGAGATAATCTTCAAAAAATAAATGCCAAAAAATGTTCTTTGGAATGATAATAAACATTCCCCATTGAATTTGAATTTTCTGTGTTTCGAAATAGATCACCCTTTAATAGTGGCATTGGGAAATACCATAGAAATCTAGATTTAAAAATTTAAAATTTTTTTTTTTAATTTGTATTTTTATATTAAATGCATTTAATCTGTTCGTTAAATAATTTTTTATTATTTCTTCCAATGCTGTAAGGGTTTCACTTTTAAAGTTCAAGAATTTCCCATCAAATGTGATTAGCATAACCTGTCGAGCGTATATTTTACATTTTTTATATGTTATAACATTTGTACATTTGTAAGGCTGTTGCACTCTCAAATAAATATGTATGCACGTATAATATTTAAACATATTTACACTGCTCATATCTGACAACTCACCAATTTATTAATTTTGTTATTATTATTATTATTACTATTGTTGTTGTTATTGTTGTTATTGCTTTGCGCATGCTCGACGATTTCTTCGCACTCAACAGCGCTAACCCGCTCAATCACATCAGCCATTTTGTTGGTAAAAATTCAACACTTGTTACTTAATTATTGTGTAGCTAATTATCGATTTATCTTGCTAAAGACAATAAAGACACACACATATCTACTGAAGAATGCAGTAATAAAGCGAAACACGTACAAATGAAAGAAAAAAACAACAACAATAGAACAGGGTCAGTGTGTCGCAAGTAGGCGTAAAGGAAAAAGAAATACACAAAAACACTTCAAATACAATTTTGAATACTCAATATTATGTACGTATATAAACACGATATGAAAATATTAACTGTAATCTATCGCCTCTAGCTCCAAACTTGCGCTTTACTTAACTACGCCGCGGTCAAATGCAGACTGTTTGGCCACGGCGCATGATTGACGACATTAATGTATGGTCACACACATATGTTTAAATACCAAATAAAAGAGAGGTGATTTCATTATTTTTGTATTTCTTTTTTTTTTTACCTCATTTGGTATGTGGTTTTCTCTCTATATTGTGGCGAAAATGCGAAGCGAATGACAGGTGAAAGAGAGGAGCCGACAACTGGCATGTTCTAGAGCGTAAACGAGACGATTATCGTAAACGAGGCGATTATCGTAAACGACGCGATTATCGTAACGACGCGATTATTCCGGGGGTTTCGTTTTCAAGCAGCAAACAATTATATAAGGGCGACCAATGACTACGAAAGTAGTCCGTCGTGAAGTAAAAGCGTTGGAGATTACATTACATTGAAGTAATAAAAACAGTACATTGTGAAAGTTATATACAAGTGATTGTAAATAGTAAAGTAAATTGTAATTGAATTGTGAATTATTGAGTAATCAAAAGGACATTAATTAAATTCTTTATAAATAAAGAAACTGTAAATTAAGTTGGCGATTTTATTTAACAATCCAGAGATCGTACCAGAAGGATTTGGGAAATCATCGAGGTTAATCAGCAAGATCGTAACAATTGGTGTCAGAAGTGGCATTGTTAAATAAATCCATAAGAATAATAGTTGAAAGATGGTGAAGATTCAGGAATTGACGATACCTCCTCTCAAGAAGGAGTTGGCAAACCGAGGATTATCTACAACATGAAATAAGGCAGAGCTGCAATCGAGACTGCGAGAATCAATGGAAGTCGAAGGTATCGACTTGAACCAATACGAATTCCGCCACGAGGATGAAGATGTATCCTTGGGGGATGTTGACAAGAAAGAGGCTATTGATTCTGCAAAGGAGTTGGAGCAGCCATCAAGTAAGATTCAAGAAGAGGCCCCTAGTTCATCTGCGGGCATTGACATGAACATGTTATTGGCTGCAATATCACAAAAGCTGGATGCACAGGATGCCCGAAATTCACAAAATATGTCTGTAATGAACGCGAACATGTCACAAATCGATGCCAGCATATCACAAAAGATGGATGCAAAGTTTGATGGATTAGAAGGAACAATCGCACAAATACAGCAAAATCTGGTGAGAGACAATGCGGAACTTGAGGAAAGACAGGATCTAATTGAGAGCAAAGTCAACGAATTGCAAGGTCGGCAAGACAAAATAGAGGAGCTAATTAAGACCAAAATCAACGAGCTCGAGCGACGTGTCCGAGAATCGTATTTGAATCCTTCAACCAGATCGATAAACGGCCCCTGGGTAGAAGCACCATCCTTTGACAGCACAACTCCTTTCTAGATCTGCAAGCTCTAGTTCGAGACGACGGGTAAGTTAAATAATTAGACCGTCGAGAAAAATCCGCTGAGCTATTTGTTGCGTTGAAGGAACCTGCAGCGAAAATTTTGCTGACTATTCCCGAATATGAGAGAGATAACTATGGCGCAGTAATGCGAGTCCTGGAAAGATGATATGGTAGCGAGCCCAGGAGGCAAATTTACCAGATGGAGCTGGAACAGCGTGACCAACAGCACAACGAATCTCTGCAGGAATATGCTTCAGAAATTGAGAGATTGGCTCATTTAGCCATTGCGGACGCATCGGGTGAACATCTCCAAGGAGTAAAAATCCAGTGGTCCATCAGCGGAATTAAAGACATGTACACCAAGCGAGAGGCTTATGCGAATCCAAAGTAAACTTTTGCTGAAACTACTGCGTATGCTCAGACACGTGAAACAGCGGCAATCCTATGTAAACTAGCCTACAAAGTGAAGCGTTTGGAGATGGAAAGTCCAGATGTGAAGAACAAGATGATGGAAACGCTGTGATTAATCAAGGAGAATATTTGTAGCAGTACAGTTTAGAGTTGATATCTGGCTATTTGCATAGAGTATGGGAAAGTGAAGATGGCCAGTGCTCTCGTAGTCTAATAGTAGTTCCGTGGTTGAGAATTCCGGCTGTTCTTAACGAATTCCATGATGGTCCTAGTGGAGGCCACCTAGGCATTATAAAAACGTTGGAGAAGATCAAGCAGCGGTTCTATGGGGTTGATTATCGTCAATCGATCGCTGAGTGGATTGCTAACTGCAAGGAATGCATAGCAGCTAAAGGGCCAAAATCACGAAGTCATCAGAAAATGGAAGGCGAGGTATTACATTATTAACTGTACGACCTTTTGGCAGGAACTCATGATGCACCACACCATTGTAATCAAAGAAACCAGTACGCAAAACCTTCACCTTTTCCTTTGAACATACATCGTATATATATGCTTTCATAGCCACCTACATATATCTACATGTACGTCTTTTCATGTGGAGTGCATTGGCCGTCCGGCCCTTCCACACGTACAGATAGAAAATTGACTTGCTTTATTGCTAACTAACTAGAAAAAATTATTTTATCAATTGTGTGGAATGTGACAGAATGTTTACTTCCTCTTTTCGCTACGACTCATGACACGGAAACCTATTACAATTGTTGTTGTTGTTGCTTTAATGATAACTATTAATTTGAATACGACACAGCAGTAAGGTCGTGCATAAATACAAAAATACATACATACGTAATAAAAAAATATTATGCAATAAGCAACAAATTGAAAACGTCAATAAATGCAAATTGGGTCAATTGAAAGATATCGAAATTGTTATCGATATCAAGCAAATTGCAACGACTCACGGCAGGCAAAAAAATACAAATATATTATAATTAAATTAATTAATTGTTTGAAAATATTCAGGGTTAACTGGAAACGGAAGTTAATTAAATATATATGTACATATGTAAATGTCAGTGAGACTCAATAACAAGAGATGAGAGAAAATTATTATGTTGTATTTGAAATAAAAGTAAGTAAAATAACATAAAATTAAAAAATAAGCAAAATATAATTAAAAATACAAAAAAAAAATAAAATAGAAAATAAATATATAAAATCAAATAACATAAAAATTTATATAAAAAAAATAAAAATAAAAAAAAATAAAAAATTAAATTAAATAAAGTAGCAATAAAATAAAAAAAAATAAAAAAATTAAATTAAATAAAGATATGCAAAATAATAATAAATAAACTCAAATAAAATGAAATAAAATGAAATAACACAAAATAAAATAAAATAAAATAAAATAAAATAAATAAAATAAGAAAATAAAATTAAATAAAAACTTAAATAAATTATAATAATATAAAAATATAAAATAAAATAAATAAAGTAAAATAATAAATAATAAAAAATAAATAAATAAAATACAATAATATAAAAAAGTAAAATAAAATGAAATAAAATAAAATAAAATAACATAAAATAAAATAAAACAAAATACAGAAAAAAATAATATAAACTAAAATAAAATAAAATACTCTTAATTAAATTAAAATAAAATAAAATAAGATAAAATTACATTAAATAAAGTAAAATAAAATAAAATAATATAAAATAAAAATAAATAAATCAGAACAAAATAAAATAAAATAAAAAAAATATTAAAAATAAAAAAATAAAAAAAATAAAAATAAAATAAAATAAAATAAAATAAAATAAAATAATATAATATAAAATAAAATATACTAAAAGAATATAAAATAAAATAAAATAGAAATAAAACAAATAAAATTAAAATAAAATAAATAAAATTAAAAAAAGATAAAATGAAATAAATTAAAATAAAATAAACCAGAATATATAATTAAAATTATATAAATTTGGGTTATTTGTAATTAGTTGTGCGGATAGTTTGAATTTTATCCATAAGTATAGCTTCTGGTTAAGAACGAGTCATAAAAGAAGATATAATAAGAAAAGATATAATAAACTTTTGTCAATTTACGACTTAAATATGGCACCAGTAGTTTATTTTGTGCACTCTTTCTTAATATGTGTACTTTAATTATATTTTATAACACAGAGCTGTTCATATTAGCCTAAATATACATATGATAATGTAAATGAAAGCACCTTCAATGCAAACTCTAATTTAATTATTATTCTTTCACGTTTTGTACACTGAGTTTTATAACTGAGTTTATATAACACATTCAAATACATTAAGTCTCAAATGAATTCCTTTTGGCATGTATTTCTGGTGATAATAAACATTTTATGAAGGAGTGTAAAATGTTCACAAATAATTCAGACTGTTCTTATTTAAATAAAGCAACAAACTAATAAACTGATAATGACTTTTGCATATATTGTCTGAGAAAGATATGTAAATATTCACATTTTATAATTGGATGCAATTTTATATATAAAAATTACACGGAATCTAATATTCGCAACCCACTTCGTATCGAAATACTAATGACAAAGCAGGATTTCATGTCTTTTTTTTTCAAGATTTACAAATTTTATTTACCAGAACGGAGGTTACATGTGATGAATAATTCTATAATTATGCATATTGTGTTTCGAACAACAAACTTTATTTTTATCGTTTTCGACCATGTTTTGTACAAATATTGTTTACACTTGTATATTTAAGCAAGTTGGCTTAAAATTTTAATAGTAAAAGCTGATGGACAAAGAAATAAGGCAGCTCTAAATGAACAAGAAGGTTAAACAACTAATTTAAAATTTGTTAAGGGGAAACTGTAGACTTTAAAAATGAGAGAGAGTAGATCCGCCCCATCTAAATAAGAATACATTTGTAAAGGTGGGGAGGGGAATCTCACCACGATCTCTGAGGTTTGCCCGCTGAAAGTCGGCACGTACGCGCCCGTATTCGTACGAAAGGAGTGAGGGCGCAGATCTAAACCGCCTCTTAATGCCTGAATATTCATAAAGGCGAGGAGTAGTATACTACCACGACCTTCCCACAAGAGGAGTAGTTCCTCATCGCCTCTAAATATCAGAAAAAATTACTTTTTTAAACTTTGCTCTAAATGGACAAAGTAAATCTATTTCAAATTGTTGACAATTTTTCTAATTTTTATAAGAAGCCTTAGTAAAGTCCGGTTACAAGGTGGTGTCCGTTCACTAGCATGCTTACATATGTATGTCTTTCATTTTTATTAAAAGAATGATTTTTAAACATAAAATTTTTCTCCTCTTTTCTTGATATATATTTTTAGACCTTTAATGAACATGGAAGTAACTTTGGTCCGAAGTATGTAAGTACCAGAAGGAAAACGGAGAGATCCACCAAAATCGAGCTCAGATGATCTGTCTACTTGTCTTTCTATCTGTCTGTTCGTCTGCCCGCCCATCTATTTGAACGCAAACTTTTCTCTCACTTTATGAGATATTTGAACGAAACTCAGTACGTGGATGTAATTTTATAATGTATTGATTATTTTTCGGAACTGGTCACATCGGTCGACCATATCATATAACTCTTATGCAACCGATTTGTTCAGATATGTGATTTTCGGTAAAAAATATTTAAAAAAAAAGTATATAAGATCGTGATTTGTGATCTACACAAGTAAATTCAAACAAATACTCACACAGAACATTATCGAAAATGAATTTTGTATTTTGCAATAAATTTGCTATGTTCATGAAAAGTATAAAGATTTCGGCATGCCCGAATTATTTATTTTGCATTTACTACATGATATTTAGTTAGTCATTTATGAGTACTTAACTGCTATTGGATAAGCCGTAGGTACATAAACTTTTCGCTTCTACGTATATATGTATGTAGGTATGAGTTGGTATAAACATATTATTTACTTAAAAGTCTAGTCTGATATTAGATATTCTGTTTAGTTATACTAAAACGCACAACTTGCCAAACACATTTCCAGACAACATAATAACAAGTGCAGTTTAAAAATTATATTAACTGCAGTATGTTTATACGAGAAAAGGTGTAAGTTCACTTTAATGAAAAAATTTTTTTTCGATCTTTCATTAGTTAGTACAGTTCCATCAAAAGGGGGCGAAAATGTTGATTATTTTTGATATTTTTTATAGTATTTTATTGAATATATCTTTCCAGAAACTAACAAAAGTTTCAAAAAATCTTAAACTAGATCTTATAAATAATACAACTTAGTCATTACTACTGTATCGATTAGCAAAGTAAGAAAATAGCAATAAATTCTATCTCTCCCCGAGACTTCTGTCTAGATTAGTTTTAGATGGTAAGCCACAGAGTTGGCTCCCGTACGTCCAAGTTGGCTTTATAAGCATATTAGATAGTAATACTTTGTTTTCTAAGCAGAGATTGGAACTAGAACAAATAATTCAATGTAGACTTAATCTTTTTATATACATATTTGTTTTTTTCAAGTGAGTCTTCGATCCAATGTAATGATCCAAGTAAGTAACGAATTTTTTCTGTGACATTATATTACCATTTATGGAGATTGAAGAGCATACATATGTCTGTTTTAGGGTAAATGTTACCTGCATACAATTAGCCTCTGTGATTTTAGTTCTTCAAGTAGTTAGCCTTTCTTCTACTATTTTAAAATGGTGTTGTAATTTATAAGTGGCCGTAACAGGAGAGCTCGAATGTATACTAAGTATTGCTGAGTATTATTTATTGTTAAGGTCGTTGAAAGTTTTACTTCAAGTGCAACGCTTTTTGAGTGATTAAAAAATAAATTTAAAAAAATGTTTAAAAAAATTCAAATAAATTCCATGGAATAAAAAAAATTTCAACCATTTAGTTGACAAATAAGTCTTTTAAATTATTTTGAATTCAATTTAAGAATCTAACTATCTTGATAAATGAGCAAATCGACGAGTACTAGATTCCCTGTATAACAGTTTATGCATTTTTATTTATTGACAATAAGTCATTCAACAAATTGTGACAAAAAATTTATGTGTATTTAAAACTCAGAAAATTTCTCAAATCTCAAGTTTAATTAGCTGTTTAAATATTGCAACTATAAATTTTTGAAGTTCTGTTTTGTCAACGAAAGGCAATAAAATTTTCAAATAAAGACAAGCGGAGTATTCAGCAATAAAATGTGGAGTATTATGCTGGAGAATAAAGCAGATTCAGATGTATTGGAGAGTCTATTTATATAAATTCAAAACAAACTCTTAATTTAAAATAGCTGAATCGGTTTATTATAAGCTTATATTTATATTTATAAATTAAAAAAAAAAATTATATGTATATATGTGACTTTTTGTTAGTCAGTATATTAATGGCTTGTAGATTTATTAAATAGAACTTTCTTAAAAGATGCTCTTCTTCAAAATTCTGTATATATTTTCAATTGCGCCCAACTAGCTAAACTATTTTGTAACCATTATACAAATTTTCAATAATTTGTACTCACATTTTTCTGAAGAATAACGGATTCAAAGACAGTGAAGAAAAAAAAATCGGAACTATTTCTCGAATTTTAAATTTTGAATTAACTATACAAGCATAAGCAAAAAAAAAAAAATTTCTAAGAATAAGAAGGCGATAACTTAAATTAAAATTATTTAAAAGATAATTTTAATCTGCTGCTTAGAAATGTATTTTAGGTTGTTGATAACAAATATAAAGTCTGCATAATTGTCACACAAGCCTTTCCAAGAGATTTAATATTTTTTTAATATATTTTTCTACGTCACTTTATAAGCCATGCTGCTAGACTGCACCCTAATATAGTCACCATAATGCTTATCTCTGCCGCTCTTGCAATAATATACCTTATAAGCACGCATATATGTACGTACAATATGTTCAATTTTAAATAGTAAATATATGTATATAAAATAGCATATTTGCAGTTACCGTTTTTTACATGCATACATATGTACATATCGTCGCCGTTGTGCAGCCGTTAAAAAACAGCTCAATAATTTTTTTTCAATTTGCTTAGGGTTCGCATACGAGAGTTCTTTAGCGCCGTGCTTTGACCGATTGCTGGGAAATGACAATCTGGCACGTGCTTCAAATACACAGAGTAATATTGGATGCAACAAAAAAAAATAGAAGGCACGTTTCATAAATATTTCAGATTAAAATAAATATTTTTCCAAAAGGCCTACAAAAAGTGATAAAAAAAGGTACCGTGTAGGAAAAAATACTAGTCGCTAACTAGAATCCAATTTGTTTGAAATTTTCCACTAATTAGTTCATTAGTTCCATATATTTACCAAGTAAGCAAATGGTATTTCTAATATAGCGATATTCTACGAAATTGTCATATATAATATTGTATATAATGAATTTCTAATTCACCAAAAAAAAAAAAAAAAAAAAGAGAAATAAAAATGAGTTTGCTGCAGCAGGATGCGAACCGCGTTAAAGTGACCATCTCTAACCACTCAGCTAGCTGTATTTAAGTAGAATTTTTGCATACTATTCAACGTTTTCACTGCAGGGTAGTCCTACATAAATATTTTCTTAGATTCATAAGCTATCTGAGGTAAATGTATATTTCAACTTTTGTTTAATTTTTTTTTTAATTTTAAATTTATATACAATAAAAAAGGAAAAACAGGAAGGAAGCGCTGTCTTTAAGTCTTCATATTTTTCAAGAACTTATCAAATTTATGGCAAAATACAAAATTTGATTTTACGATTTTCACTGTCAATATATATTTGAATTTAAGTGAGTAGCAAAAGAAATTTCACACCATTGGATGCTTTTTTGGTGGATTCTTGACTAAAAATCTCATATCTCAACAAATCAATTGCATTTGTATTGGAGCTACATATATGCTATAGTCGACCGATCGAGCCGGTTCCGACAAATGATCTAAACATTACAAAAATACATCCGCGAACTGAGTTTCGTTCAAACATCATGAAACGTATAGACTGGTTTGCGTTCAAAGAGAAAGGCAAACAGACGAGCGGACGAACAAACGAACAGACGAACAGACGAACAGACGGACGGACATGACTAATCAACTCATCTTATTTTGATACGATCTCTTCTGATATCTCTTCTCCTTCTGTTACTTAATATAGTTCAGACCAAAGTTAATTTACCACTTAATGTTCATGAAACGTAGAATAATAAAGAAAAAAAATATTATTAGCCTAAATAAAAAAAAATGATACCGAAGTTACAAAAAATTCGCACCGAGCTGAAATTTCGTAGGATTGCTCAAAACACTATCATAAACTAAATTTAAAAGATTTTGAAAAAATTGTACGAGGGGCCAAAGGTCATAAATAGAGGTTTTCCTGATTTTCATCAAAACGGTATGTTTTATCATAAAATCAGCTATATAAAATTTTTAGATCAGATAATTATCTATAAAAAAATGATAAAATACTTTTTAAGAGCCACTGACTATGACATACAGCGATTCAAAAAATTAGACGACTTGTACCTTTTATGTAAGAAATTCTTCGACATGAATGACTGAATTTATCAACACACAGTCTAAACCGCTGATCCTAGGGAGGTGAAAATTGGAGGAAGTACTTTCCGAAAAAAAATATATATTTCCCGGAATTGTACCCCCCTATAATAGAGATTTTTTTCTATCATGCCATACATACCAGCGGAGGGGTTGACATTCCTTGCAGAGGAGTTACCGTAATTAGAAAAATTAATTTTCTTTAACTTTAGATGTTGGACGGACCCAGATTCGAACCCTTGAAGTGATTTTCCGCCGAGTGGGTAGCAGTGCATACTTCCATTCGGAAGTCAGGGTTCGAATCCTGGTCTACCCAATATCTAAAATTATAGAAATTTAATTTTTCTAATTGCGGTCGCCCTCTTCCTCTATAACTCTGCAAAGAATGTATTTTAGTCGAAAAAATGAAGTGAAATAAAGCGTACTCACAAAAATTCAAAATTTTTAAAATCTTGTCTCTTAGACAAGATCAAGTTGTCAAAAAATCATTCAGTGGTTTTTTTCTTTAACAATATTTATTAGATTTAAAAAAAATGGCAATGTCTTAAAAACAAATAAAATCGTTTAGTGTCAAATATATTCGAGTGAGTTTATGCTCCTTCCTTTGTTGTATGACGATAAATACTATACTATACATACATACATATTTTCATAATTCCTTTCCTTACCGCTTTTTCTGATATTTTCAGGACGCTGCTAACCATGATAACGTCGCTTTTGCCGTTAGGTCAATGTGTATAACAGCAAGATTTCGTAAAAACTATTATAAAAATGCTGAAGTAACTGTAAAATTTCACTGTTTTTTCTTTGATTTTTTATTATAATTTTTCAAATAATAAAATCACGTGAAAAACATCACTTTATACAGACTCGAAATTTATTTAACAAGTTCTTACGTTTTATGCGCAAGAATTAAAAATGAAAAGTTAAAAAAAAACACTGCTGTTCAGAGGTTAAACAAGTAAAAGTTGTTTTTTATTTTAATTTACAAAACAAAATTGCACTGACGACAGATTAAAAACGTTGTTTGAGGTCACAGCACTTTATTTACATGAAAAAAAAAATTATTTTTCTTTGCATTAATTTAAACAAGAGTCACTGAATTAAACACGCATCATTTTCTTTTCAAGAACAATGACAAAAACTGCATACAATCGTATATGTATGTATATGAGATTATGTTTAAAAAAAATTTAAGAGCGTTTTCTTTGACGTACTGCATCCGTCAGCACCGCTCAACAGTTGCTACACGAATAAAACGCTGCAGACTGCAATCGAAGCTTTAAAACGGCAGCAAATAAGCAGCAGCAATAGAGCAACTGCAGCAGCGAAACAGTGACAGCGACGTGCGCAGCAGAGTAGCCAAGTCAGCGGTAGAGCAACAATAGCACCCAGACGGCAAGTAATAAATACCATTAATTGTTGTAGCAGCGGCGCTTCAGTGCGCTCAGCTTGAGCTGCTACCAAGTAATAGCTCAACAGTAGCAGTAGCAGTAGCAGCCACCGCCTTCTACGATCACTTTCAACTTCGCTCTCTTCACATTTTAACTTTTTTGTTGTTGTATTTTTCTCACTTTTCATTTACTTCAGTAACAATTTAGTCTCTGAGCTCTCTGTTTACCAAAAAGAAAATAATGTTAATTTTAGTAAATATTTTCTTTGGAGATTGAAATGTCTTTGTAGAGTTTTTAGTTAGATACTAAAATGTGCAGTTTTGTTTGTTGCTGATGCGGGCTTCTGTTGTGTGTGTTGCGTGCGTTGTTTTTGATCAGTAATTGTTGGCAGCTTTGGGATCGCATTCACATGTTTGGCGGCTGAGTTTCATGGAATTTTATTTGATCAGCCGGGATATTTAATTATAAACTTAATTATGTAAATGAATGAAATGTGATTTTGTTGTGTGCTCATATAAGTGGTTTATGAGTGGTTTCTCTCATTGATGTCTTTTAATGTGAATGATTGGGCATTTCTGGAAACTGGATTTCATATAATAGTTCGAGTACTCGTCTGAACGTGACTTGGAAATGAGAGAGCACGTGTTGACACGTAAGAAAGATTTGAATATACTCGTAGTTGAGCTGTTTTGGAAGAAAATACCAAAAACGACTTTGCGTTAGCTCAGCTATGATGATCATCGTTTTGTGTGAGCAAAATAAGGTGAAAAAGATAAAGTGAGAAATAATAAGTTCGGGTGAAAACGAAAATATGATGTTCGGCTGATGTTTATGTTAAGTCTGTAGATCGATTGAAAAGAGAAGATCTTTTAACGGGTGATCCATTTTGTGGTTCCCTACTTTCTTAAAGAAAAAAACACAAATTTCAATGGGAAATGTTTATTATCATTTGAAAGAACATTCTTTGGCATGTATTTTTTGAGGACTGTCTCTCTCAAATGTTGGCCGCGGCTACGTCTCAGATGGTCCATCCGTTGAGTCGAATTTTCAATGACTCGTTCGAGCATTTCGACTGACGAATGACACGAGTGATGTTTTGCTCCAAGGCCTGAATCGAAGCGCGGTTGTCCGCATATAATTTAGACTTCATATATCCTCACAGGAAAAGGCCTAACGGTGTAATATCACACGATCTTGGCGGCCAATCGACCGGCCCAAAACGAAGTGTTCTCTCAGTAAATACGATGCTTGATGCCATGTGTGGGAAGTAGCGCCGTCTTGTTGAAACCAAATGTCGCGGAGATTAAGAATTTCAAGTACCAAATAGTTGGTTATCATGGCGCGAAAACGGTCGCCAATGACAGTTACGTTCTCCCCTTCATCATTTTTGAAGAAATATGGACCGATGATTCCATCGGCCCACAAACCACACCAAACTGTTGTCTTTCTGGATGAAATAGCAGCCTTTGAATATCTTCAGCTTGCTCTTCGTCCCAAACGCGAAAATTTTGCTTGTTTACATACCCATTGAGCCAGAAATGGGTCTCATCGCTGAACAAAATTTCACTCGAAATCGTCGAATCTTCTTGGAACTTTTCAAGAGCCCACAGAGGGAAACGATGTCGCTTGGGAGGATCGAGCGGCTTCAGTTCTTGCACAAGCTGTATTTTGTACGCTTTCAATTTAAGATCTCGACGTAAAATGCGCCATGACGTTCCATACGTCAATCCGAGTTGTTGCGAACGGCGCTGAATCGACCCTCCACGGTATTCGTTTACACTCTCAGCTACGGCCGCTATATTTTCTTCACTGCGTGCTAGACGTGGTCTATTCGGTCGAATATTATCCAATAATGAATGCTGGGTCTCAAGAAGGGTGATGGTGTTGCGAATAGTAAGCTCATTAGGCAGATTATGTTGACCATAAGTTGAGCGAAACGCGCGAAATACATTCTTTACAGAACGTGAGATTTCGTAATAAAATTCAATGATTTGTAAACATTGTTCAGGCGTAAGTCCTTCCATGGTGAAAAGCCAAGCAATACTGAACAGAAATAACATGACAGCTTGACACGAGTCACGCGTGATCTGTCAAAAAAGGCTATTGAAAAAAGTATCTCTAATTGGATCACCCTTTATATTGATGATGGGTCTACTTCAGGAACTATGTCAACCGTTTTTGGTTATGTGGCTTTGAAAGAGGGAGGTGGATTTCACTAGAACCCACCTTCTTTATTATGATTTATTCATATGCTGGTAAAAATAATAAGAGCCGCAGAGCTAAATAGGTACAATATTTTAAAAAAATATTGCCTGCGTATGCCGTTGATATTGAATTATTGGCCATAACAACCGCAACGCAAGATCTGCTTTCTCCAGGTTAGACAAAGAAGCGAAGGGAATGGATTTTGGGGTGAACGAGTAAAGTCGAAATATCTGCTGTCATCAAGAAAACAGTCTTGGCTCCCAAGTCACTGTTAACATTCATAACATTGAAGTCATTGATAATTTCGCCTGTTTTGGAACCAGCATCAATTCTTGCAACAGCTGCTATTTTGTGCGTAGGTAACGACGATTACCTAAGATGGTGTAATGATGAGCTGTTTTTGTTATACGATGAAGTTGACATAGTTTAGGAAATGAAGAGACAGCGGCTGCGCTGGAAATGTCATGTCGTTTGAATGGATGAAAGCACTCCAATATTGAAAGCATACTCTATCGAATGCCGCTGCGTTAGAAGGATCAGATGGAGAGCGACATAGTTTTGACAAGAACTTTTACTTGGTCTCAGAGTTTTTTTTTAAATAATTTTAAATTAATTGCAAAGTGTAAAAATCACTGTAACGTGTTGAAATTTTTTTCTGCTGAGTAGTTGAGCAGTGAACGAGTATCGAGCGAATATCGAGCTGCTTGCCCTAAATCTAAAGGCCTAATATATATTGAAATCTTGTAGCTTTTTCAGTAATTTGAAGAAATTATTCAACTCAAAACGAATATAAACTTATTTTGTACTTTTGGGCTAAAGTGTTGTCGGGATTTTCAAGGTCTGGTTTATGGAATGAACCCATCAAGTTTACAACTTAGGAAGGAACCTTCTTTTCTCTTTAAAGCTGTTAATAAATCATTATGTTTTAGCATGAAAACAATACACGGAAACCCCAATACTGAAATGAATAACTTACTTAGTTCTCGGAGATATTTCTTTTTTATAATTTCTTATTATCTCTAAGGATTTAAAAACATAAACAAATAAGTATCAGCACAGCCTGTATTACAATGCAAGTAAGTCAAACTCTCTAATCAACATACGAGGTATGTTCAAAAGAAAAGGTGAATTTTGATTTCTCGCGGGCTGTGTACATTCGATTATAGATCATTTACATTAGGAGCCAATTTCGATTAGTAGTTTGTTTTTGACAACAGAAGAGGTTATTCACGTTTTTGTGTGCTCTTAGATTTTTGAATTTTGACAGAAATGGATCAAACAAAGAATATTTATTAAATTTTGCATTAAAAATATAATAAAGTGCTCGAAGGCACTTGAAATGTTGTCTGTGGCATTCGGCGAGTCAAACTTGTCTCAAAAAAGTGTTTTTAAGTGGTACAAGCGCTTTACAGAAGGCCGAGAAGATGTTGATGACGATGAGCGTCCTGGAGGTGCGACCACATCAACAAGCGAAGAAACTATCGAAACAGTGAAAAAAAAAATTGTTCTTGAAAATTGTCGAATCACTATTAAGGAAGTTGCCGAGGATGTTGGCATATCAATCGGCTCATGCCATGCAAATTTTTCGCATGTTTTGGGCATGAAATCTGTGGCAGTGAAGTTTCTCAATTGTTTCCGAAATTTCTCAATTGTATCGCTCAGGAGTTGTTGAATGACGGTGACAACGATCTGAGTTTACTCAAGTGGGTCTAACTAGTGGCGAACCGTGGGTATATGGTTATGACGACGAAACCAAGGCCCGATAATTCCAATGGAAGCGACCAGATGAGCCAAGACCGAAAAAGGCACGCCAAGTCCGATCAAATGTAAAGGGTTTGCTCACTCTTTTCTTTGATTACAATGGTGTAGTGCATCATGAGTTCTTGCCAAAAGGTCGTACAGTTAATAAGGAATACTATAAGGAAGTTATGCAGCGCTTGTAGCCGTGAAGCAATGCGGCTCAAACGATCGGAATGGTGGAAAAACAAATCTGGGGTTCTGCATCACGATAATGCACTAGCTCACATATCAAGGCTTATTCGTGATTTTCTGGAAAAAAACAAAACCGTAATCATGCCTCAACCACTGTATTCACCGGATTTGGCACCCTGCGACTTTTCCCTATTCCTAAAACTATAGAAACCAATGAAAGGAAAGCGTTTTGCCACAATTGACGAGATCAAGTCAAAATCGGAGAAAGAGCTGATGGCCGGCCATACAGAAAAGCGCATTTCAGAAGTGTTTCGAGTATTGGAGAAAGCGTTGGCAGAAGTATATTATATCCGAGGAGGAGTACTTTGAAGGGGACAAAATAGATATTGATGAGTAAATAAGTACTTTAAAAAAAAAATTCAATATTGAACTTTTCCTTTGAACACACCTCGTTTTACTACTAAGTATTTCTAAAGTTAAGTACAAATATCATTTGCATATGTTAGTAGTACCTACTCGGATATATATATGTACTTATATGTTAAGTGCATATGAACAGCAGTAATTGCAATGAGATTATTGTTATCGCTGGTCATGTTTGAACATTTTCTTTGCTTTGCTTTGCATATAAAATAATCTTTTTCGCCTACAGCCGGTCAAGCTTGTGTATAAACGATAGTTGTCCGCTCGACAAGCTGCGGTTTAACAGATGATATTGTATGTAATATATGTATGTAAGTATGTTATGTATATATAAGCATATTAATATATCCATACATAAAAATACATATGAACATAACTGTATAACCGCCGTGTGCCGATTACTTACTTGTAGTTTGCCGGTTGACGATCGTTATTGACTTTGAACTTTTTCAATGAAAGTGCACTATGACTGTGGGTACACACGTATGTGCGTGTATATCGTTTTTTGTTTGACGACATCAGCACCCAACTCAATCACTTGAGTCTAATTTCCTCGTTATTATTACGATTACGATTGCTCTGTTGCATTTGAATTGGTGGATTTGACGATGTGTTGGTAGGAAAATGAATCTGTATACATTTGTATTGTTTGAAACTGCAGTTGTATGCGTTTGTGTGGGGAAAAGTGCATTGAAATGAGACAAGTTGAACTCATCATTGTCGTTCACAAACAATTCCAAAGTGACGAAAAGTGTGCTACTTGTCGTTGGAGTAGGGTGGTGTTGAATGGGCTACAAACATATATGTACTTATGCATTTATGTACATATGTACGTTAGTTGACAGTCAGTCGCATTAACAATTTACATTCATATTCATACTTCATAAGCAATTGAGGTTCTCACATTTTAATTTAATCACACATTTTTCTCACAGCTTCAGCAAATTTTCTTTTATTCGCGCTTATCGCCGATTAGAAGCGGTAAGTGTTTGAACTTTGTTCAAATTAATTAATTATGTATATGAATGCATAAATACATACATACATACATGCGTACATACTTATGTATATGGGTAAACACATTGTAGATAAGTTTTCAAAAATAATAATAATAAATATTTATGAAATATCACAAAAATTTAAAACGTGGCATGCAAATGCAATAAAAATTCTGATTGAAATGATTCAGTATGCCGTACTTTAGCTAAGCATTGATGGGTGTGACTAATTGTGGAAGGCATAAAAAGTAATCCCAACGAAATTTACAACCTTATAAAATAATTCTATGTAGGACTGTGGCTTTGATTGCCTCTGCTTTATATTGATACGACTCAGTGGAGCGGTGAGAAGTAGCGAGCGACTACAACCGTACTCATCGCGAATCGTTTGCAGCGATAGTTTAGCTTTAAATAACGGTAAATACAGCGGAAATTTCTGGAATTGAGTGAGTGCTCTAAACCAAAGGTTCGTGGTATAAAAATGATATTAAAAAGTATTTATTTTATCTAGAAGAATAACAATTATCATGCTGCAGCTAATATCAACGGCTTCGTCCAGCCCGAAGAAAATTTTAGAACTACTATTTCTATTACTACTACATTGGCGTACGCACCGCTTGCGCGATTATAGCCGAATCAATAATTTCGGGCCATTCGTTTCATCTTCCCTCAGTTTTGCGCCAATTGGAGAAACTAAGTCCTTCTGAACTTCATCGTTCAAACGAGTTAGAGATCTTCCTCTTCATCTGCTTCCACGTGCGGGTACTGCATCGAATACTTTTCAAGCTTAAATGCTTACATCCATTCGGGCGACATGACCCAGGTAGTGTAAACGTTGTCTTTCCATTCGCTGAACAGTGCCGCCTAAACGGATGTCGACATCGTCCCAGCTTCTGAACCATATATCAGGACGGGAAGGATGATCGTGTAAAAATAAGCAAAAATGTCGCATGTGGAGCTCCGAGAATCCACAAATAATTACAGAGAGGTCTCAAAGAGGAGGTTACACCCAAAAAAACTTTATTTGCTTCGAAGATGTGATAGGGCCTCACTTCTTTGAAAACGATAACGGCGGGACTGCCACTGTCAGTTGGGAGCGTTATGGTCGTATGATAACCGACTTTTTTTGGCCTGCAATTGAAGAACGCGGCTTGAACAATATGTGGTTCCAACAAGATGGAAGAGCCTCAAGCCACACAACACGAGCAAATATGGCTTTATCCATTAAAAATTATAAAATAATTGGTAAAATTAAGATACCGATGTTTTTTGCTTAAATACCTTCCTAAACTTTAACTGGTTTTCTAAAATAAATGAACAAAAAAAAAAAATTATTAAAAAATAAAAACACTCAAAGTTATTAAACAACATGCCGAGGAACTCAAATTTCCGTAAACAATAGATTTCGTGTAGAATCAATTGTTTCAACGACTCGCACATACATTCATTATTTGTTTTGTCTTATCTCTCAGCGAAATGTATCAAAATGCAATGATGGAAATTAGAAAATAGTAAAACATTTATACATACATATATATGTGTGTGTGTATTATCAACAAATAGTTGCAGTTGAATTAATTACGCAGACACGATCAATGACATTGCCAATTAACGCTGAATGATAAGTGAAATTAAATGTTTATAAGCAAAAACAATTTTTTCGGATATGCAAATATTGCAAAAGGCGAACGGGACGCTTTGCTGGTAATTGCTTTTATGAGAATCTACTTTTAATTACTTCTTTTTAAATTATTTTCACTCACCAAACGATCAAGCTCCCTGAAACAGGAGTAAATACTTTGACTACTTCGCTGTTCGGCTTCGTTTAAGCTGAGGCTGTGGCTGTCATTACCGCTAAAGCAACGAGGTGGAAATAAACCCGGACCTGAGGGGAAGAAAATTGTTTTTTATATTTTCTTTAGAATATTTTCAATACTTCTACATTCAGCTTACCACTACTACGCCTAGAACTGCGCGTAGTCTTCGGAACACTGCTCGGCGTGGTGGAACGATCGCCGTAAAAACAACCGCAGTTATTTGCTAAACAAAATTTGCTTAGAAGGCAAGTGTCTAAGAAATTTAAGAAATGCATTTCCGGTAAAATATCAAAATAATTAATTAATTTAATAAATTAAAATAATTTTAATTACCTTCATCTGTGCTCTCGCTGCGCCTTGACATTACGCAAAGTTCAGTATTTAATTTCTTTATTTATGTATTTTTACATATGTATGTATTTTTACATACATACAGTACAACTTTTGGTATAATTTTTTGAAAACATTTTGATTTTCTTCGAAATTTTCAGTGAAAATTAAAGCAAAAACAGAATGAGAAATTTTTAGAAACAAGCAATTAAGTTCCACAAAAAATTTAAATTTTCTCCCAGTAAAAAAAATTAAAAGCAAAAACACTAAATGAATAATAAATCTATAAATTATGTACATATATACATACATATATATATAATACTGTATTGTTTTAATTGTTGTTGTTATTACAGTGAAAAATTTTGTTTAATTTTGTACATAAAACTACACCACTTACTGCTCAAAACACTTTACACATTATAAATAAATATACATACGTACATACATATGTACATACTCGTATGCGACTAGGTATTACCTGTCTGCCTCTTTATGATTTACAAGATATCATAAAATTATTTTATTATTAAAAACAAGAAATGGGAAATCCTCTCATACATACTCACCCGATTACCGACTAGATTAGATAATCGATTTATTGAAATGTGTTGATTAATCACGGTGTAGTAATGCACGAGTTGTTTTTAATTCGAATTGAGTACAGAGATGTGTACGTACTCGTATATGCATTCATTTTGCGCACACATAGTTACAAACAGTGACAGGACGCGCTAAAATGCACACACCTTGAGTTCAATAAACCGCTGAGCGACAAGAAATACTATGTAGAACTCACCTATATTAATAATGAATATAACTACAATCATACATAAAAACCCCAGTTGGAGCATGTGTAACTAATATATTACTTTTTTGTTTTTCAAAAATGATAAAATCAACGAATTTTGATATGCGAAGGAAAGATGCAAGCCAATGTAAGCGAAGTGGTAATATGCACGAGCTGCTTTATGCTTCACCTCTTTTATCCATTTCGAGGTTCCCTACTTTTTTAAAGAAAAAAAACCCAGAAATATAAAATGTAATGGGGAATGTTTCTTATCATTCTTTGGCATTTATCTTTTGAAGATTATCTTTTCCAAATGTTGGCCGCGGCTACGTCTCAGATGGTCCATCCGTTGAGTCCAATTATCGTTGACTCGTTCGAGCATGTTTTGCTCCAAGACATGAATCGAAGCGGTATTGTCCGCATAGACTTTAAACTTTACATATCCCCACAGGAAAAAGTCTAACGGTGTGATATCACATGATCTTGGTGGCCAATCGACCGGCCCAAACGTGAAATTATCTGCTCACCGAAGTGTTCTCTCAATAAATCTATTGATTGATGCGATGTGTGGGAAGTGACGCCGTCTTGTTGAAGCCAAATCTCGCAGAGATCACGAGCTTCAATTTCAGGCATCAAATAGTCGGTTATCATGGCGTGATAACGGTCGCCATTAACGGTTACGTTCTCACCGGCGTCAGAAATATGGACTGATGATTCCACCGGCCAAAAAATCACACTAAACCGTTGTTTTTTCTGGATGAAATGGCAGCTGTTGAATCTCTTCAGGTTGCTCTTCGTCCCAAATGCGCCAATTTTGTTTGTGTACATACCCTTTGGGCCAGAAATGGGCCTCATCGCTAAACAAAATTTGTCTCGAAAACGTCGTATCTTCTTGGGCGGCTTTAGTTCTTGCACAAGCTGTATTTTGTACGCTTTCAGTTTAAGATACCGACATAAAATGCGGCAAGTCATTCCATACGTCACTCCGAGTTGCTGCGAACAGCGCCGAATCGACTCTCTATGATCTTCGTGTACACTCTCAACTACGGCCGCTATATTTTCTTCACTGCGTGGACGTGGTCTATTCGGTCGAATATTATCCAATAATGAATAGTGGGTTCCAAGATGAGCGATGGTGTTGCGAATAGCACGCTCAGTAGGCCGATTATGTTGACACATTTTTTACAGAACGTGAATTTTCATAATAAAGTTAAGTGATTTGTAAACGTTGTTCAGGCGTAAGTCTTTCCATGATTAAATGCCAAACAACACTGAAAAAAAATAACCTGACAGCTTGACCTCTACTTGGATCACCCTTTATATGGTGCGTGGTCTTTAGACAGCAAACTTTAGAACAAAATAGTGAAAGTCGATGGGTCCGTCATATCCCTTTGACTAGCGGGTGGAGGCTATGAAAGTCCTAAGTTGTATCGCAATGGATCCGTTTGGTGGCCTAAGTGAGCTGGTTCAGCAGTCCCATCATTCTAACTCTTTCCTCTATAGAATTTGGTTTTCGACGAGAGTCTCAAGCCGCCACCAAAGGAATATAGGATAGATACTTTCAATCCATAGTAAAAATCGATTTGAGAATAAATCAAAATGAACATCACGGTATTATGTTTTCTTTGACGACAACATCATCGTTTAGAGTTTGTGTGATTTTATTGATCGTCCCTCGTTGCTTGTAGTTTTCCTTTCCTTAAAGGAGCAAAAAGTCCAAACAAAAAAGCTTTGAATACTAAAAAATATATGAAATTCCAATATTGCCTCGTAGTTGTATTTACGAGTGCATACGCAGGCAACAAAAGAATTCTTCTAAACACGGTTTTGTCAACACATCCATATGTATGTTATTTCTATGGTTTAGTATGCAAAAGTGTGACATCTGTTGCTGTCTGCCATCTGCGCGACTCGCGACTCGCGTCTTACGTCGGCTTTTATGGCTATATTTCATTCATTCGAGCTATCAATGGGGGAACTGTAATTGAATATCAATTAAAACATCCGCTAATAACAATTTACATGCATTTCACAGGTGGATAAATATACATATAGATATGTGTCTATACGTGTGAGGGTGTGTGTTGGTGTACTTTTCTATTGTTAGAATGTTTTCTTTGGAATTCCTTGTAGATCGGAAATGATATCGATAAAATTGTAATGGAACACATACTCGTATGTATGTATGTGTGGACGTATGTACGTTTATTTATTTATATTTACTTTGAATGCAAGTGTTTTTCGGTGGATTACGAGTATTTATTGGCTTTTTATTGGCTTGCCTGTCATTGGTTTCTCACTACTGTTGTGTACTTGAAATTGAGAAGATTAATTTACACTTATCGTACGGCAACAAATCGAAGTGTGTGGCTTAACTAATTGCAGCACTCGTGGCTTCTGCGTATTATTTCCACTGATAGGAATATATTTGAACTGGTTCGTATATTATCTGAAAAGTCGGCCATGGATACTGACTTGATACGCGGTGCATACCTGAAAGCGTCACTGAACAGACGTTCAATCTATGAGTTTGCTGAGAAGTGTACGTCATGTGGAATTTATGTGAAGGGAAAAGGTCTGTACAATGTATGTATGTGTGAGTACTTAAAATGCTTAGTAATTGTAGCAGAAAGGATATTGATACTTGATACTGAAATCAATTTAAAAAGTGATTGAATTACAATGGATTCTTGCAAGTCATGATATTTGTAACACAGTGATTTCGAAATTCTTCTAGAGTATTTTAATTCCGTTATCTGTTGCCAAGGGCTAGTGTACGAGTGCAGCGTATCGTCTAAAGTTGAAGTGCTAAGACGTCCATATTCGCTAGTAATACACTTTTTAATCAAATCAGCGTCACTTTATGACTGCTATAAATCACCAACTTTATCATGTGCATTTTGTACACGTTTCGCATAGTTATAATGCCTGTTTGATTGTGCTAATTTCAAACTATTTCAAAAAATATTTACCTGAGCGAAGAAGTTGAATTACTTTGCTCAATCTTAGAAGCAGGAAGGTGGGAGTGGCTGCCGATATGAGAGCATCGACACACATAGGTCTAAAAAAAATCACACAAATAGTTTTGATTTGAACCTACGAGTGAAAAATTTTATTAGGTAGCTTACTTTAGCTTATGCCATTCATAAAAACGATTCCGAAATGCCGAAGTCTACATCTGCTTCGTGCAAGGTAATCACATACCGCGTAGAAAATCATCTCTTCTTCTTCGTCATTCCTGCAGGTCTTCAGAAAGGGGCCTGCAACCTTTTTGAATATCTGACTTCCCACTCAAGTTTGTTGAGCTATTATTCGTTAAAGTAGAATCGCTGGAAGATAAGGGACCATGTGTAGAAAATTCACGCAAGTGTGGAAAGTTTCTAACTGCCATTAACCTAGTAGTGGTTATTTTATTTGTGGTACAAGCAGATCACGACTACCGGTCTGAGATTAAGTATCTTCAAGGGAGAAAAGAAACATCGTTTGAAGGTGAACTAAAGTGAGAAGGCAAATCCCTTACGGTTGTGCAAAGTTCTTCAACATATCGCTATTTTGCGCCAACGCCTCGACGGAAGAGGATGACGATGTGACCATAGATGCTGTACTAGATTCCAGCACACGAAAATTCATCAATACACGCAACCATATCGATCACGACATCATTGACGGAAGACATATAGCCAGTGTCTTAGATGTACGAACACACGAACCCCATCTGTGCAGCAAAGAACGCCCATCACCAAATACAAGGAAGACTTGGCGTCGAAAAGCTGCAATCACAATCTACAGCTGAACGGTTTTCCACTCGACATGAACACCTGCTCTATGAGACCACTTCTCAGCAACTCGATATAAGGAACGGAATTCAAAACTCCCTAAGGGCTGATACGAAGAGGAATATCGTACTTCAGTTGTACTGCAGTGTTGAGAAAACTGAGTGCCTAGCACGGCAGCATTGCGGTCGAGCCCAACACGTGAGGGATGGGATACATACCGTGAGTATGAAGAGCTTGAGAAGCTGGTTGACAAGGATAATGCTCGAAAATAATTTTATGGAATGATGCGGCGACTTACAGAGGGTTTCAAGGCCAGAGTAAACTCATGTCCGGACCAAAAAGGTAATTTGTTGTCCAGATGTCCAGAGCATACTTGGGAAACACTTCTCAAGCCTGCTGAATGGCAGTGAAAGTGAAAAATCTGGAGATGGTGAGCTACAAATCCCAATGAATGGCCATGGTATAGATGTTCCACACCCAACTGTAATGTAGTTCGAATAGCGATTGCGCGCTTAAAAAATAACAAAGCAGGGAAGAGCTATTAAAATACGGTGGCAAAGAACTTAAAAGGTACATGCATCAGCTTCTTTTGCAGAATATGGTCGGATGAAGGTATGCCCGATGATTGTGCCAATCCATGAAGGGGAGAATCCTACAGTCTGCACCAACTACCGTGGGATAAGCATGGTTTCCGCCATAGTCGAGTGGTTACGTACTAGCATTCGTAAGGCCAGGGTCGAGTCCAGGTTGCTTTCAAATATTTATAGTCTTCAGTCGATAACAACGATAACGAAATGGATATGAACACTTCTACCACCTGTGGCATTTTTTCAAACAGAAGAACCTAACGTTAGTTCGGTGAACACTGGGTCTAAAATAATAATATATCATAATAAGAGCTTTTAGCCCTCACGCTCTTATCGCTTCAGGTAGGAGCTCTCAGATCTGCCGGTTGCATGGAAGATGGCGAGGTGGAATCTTTTCGGTACTTTCTCTTTGACCACTCTGCTTTTGTGAGACTAAGGCAAAAGAACCTCGGCTCTGATATTATTAATATTTCTAGTTAACTAGAGGGGAATAAAGCGCGAGTAATCGTGTATTCGTAAATGGCACTAAGCATTTTCTTGAGTTTGTGCTTAGCTTATTTACTCGGTCGTTCCCAGGCGAGAGTGTTCTGCGGAATATTACAAAACATAATCCATAAGGTTATCAGAACGGGATGTGGTATTGAATCAGACACGAGCACGACCCTTGTTATTACGCATAATACATGTATGTGTAATGGTATTAGTCGAGAAATATGTGTTCAAAAGTTCGATTAAAAACTCACCCTTGATTATAATCGACTATTTTAATAATTATTTATATATGTTAGGTACTACGTAAGACGAACGTGCTGTGTAGCACATGGCTAGACGTGGTGTTTAATTGATAAGTTTTAAGTGCATTTTGCTTTCACAATTTGTTAGTGTATTTAAAATTATTAAAATTTAATTTTTTTCTTAAATACATTTTTCAAATAATCCACGGCACTTATATATTGACAATTATAATACTCTATAGGTAAACGTACCTTACGAGTATATACCCCGTAGGCAAAGATACTAGTTGCTAACCAGAGTGCTACTGGTTTGCTTTCTTGCACTAACTAGTTTGTATTTCATCTTTTTTGTATGCTAAAAACTAATATTTTTATCTGATCGTATAAGTTTGTTGAATGCTTATAGTACCAATATGTAATAATAATTTTGCCTGCAGCGGATCGTGAATCTCAAACGCAACATTGAAAACCTCGAAAAATAACAACAAACTGCGCGTGTTAGCTTTTATAGTCTTGACAAATGGCTGCCCCAAACCCGGTTTACAGAATAAATAGGTTTTAATTCAGAACTGCAACAGACACCGCGTTTATTTTCAAACATAACTCTCTAAAATATGGAGAATTAGTGACATTTTCGATGACAATACTGCTGGAAATTGATAGCTGTGCTCTGATGTGAATGAAAAATAACCAAAATGCACAGTTGTTTCTCGAATTTAAATGAAAAGAAGAGTCTAATTTGTAGGGGGCGTAAAAGTAAGTAAAAAGTGAAGCATTTGAAATCCGTTTAAATTAAAAATACTGCGTTTCCTTCTATTACAGATGGTTTGTTGTAAAAAGCGTTCAGGATGGTCTCTGCAAATGTACGTGCACGTGGAGGCGGAAGATTTACGCTATTAGCAGTTTTTTGGATTCGATAAATTTTTCCGTACAATATTTGGAAACCTTGTTTGTTGAGATGGAAATTTTTCTTGAAACAGAAGTTATTTAAGAGCAGATTATGGAGCACATAATCGCCCAATTACTCAAGCAGTTGGTAAAATTTTAAAGAAATTTGAAGAGACCGGATCGGTTACAGATATTGTAAGGCCTGTGCATCATCGTTTTGCTCGCTGCTCCTCAAATATCGTTGCTGTAAGTGAAAGTGTAGTCGAAGACCCAAATGTATCTATTTATCAGCGTTCTTACGGCACATTATGGCGTATTTGCACTTGGACTTACACCTACATCCAAGGCATACAAGAACTAAACCCAGACATGCAAGAAGTAAACCCAACTGACAATTCGCAAGGACTTAGTGACGTCGATTGGGCGCTTGAACAACAAGACGAAGCACATTTCTCACTCGATGGATTCGTAAGTAACAAAATTGTAGCATTTGAGGCTCCATGAACTTCAAAGAATTGAAGAAAGGCCATTACACCCAAAAACAAAACTTACTGCCTGGTACGTTCTTTGGTGCGGAGGTGTGAATGGATCTTACTTCTTTGAAAGCAATAACGGCGAGACTGTCTCTGTCAATTCGGAGCATTATGGTCATATGATAACCGAATTTTATGGTCTGAAATTGAGAATATAGCTTGAGCAATATGTGGTTCCAACAAGATGATGCAACATACCACACAACACGAGCGAATAAGGCTTTAAAGCTTTATGGTCTTGGCGATGTCGATTGACCACCGAGATCATGCGATTTTACGACGTTCGGCCTTTTTTTGTGAGGTTACACGAAAGATCGTGTTTATGCGGATAAACCGTATAACTCTTAAGCACTTGAAAACTAACATTCGTCAATTTATGGCTGAGATTCCGCCCAATACATGCCAAAAATTGGTCGAAAAAAACCTCAAACGGATCGAAGTTCGCAAAAATTCCCGATGCTGACAAAACCAAAACATTTCAAATTTTGTAATAAAATTTATGGAAAAAGTGATTTTAAATGCATTTCATTTTGGAAACCGCCAAGTGCCTGTATAACGTCTGTTCACTAATTCACTAACTCACTAACTCACATTGCTACTGTTTGCCACCTAAAAATTTCCATCAAATTAAGTACGCAGTTAATCTGCATTAATTTTGACGTCTGTCCATGCTATGACGATGTCAAAATATAAAACTCACCAGTGGTGTCCTAAAAAGTAACGCAACATACCAGGTGTTGGAAATTATTATTATTCCCGTTACTGTTGAACTGTTGTACTTTTGCCAAAAAATAACAAACTGGTATGATTTCGTCTTAAAAACACTAGTGATGAACTAGAACTTTTATATGCAAACTTCGCTTTAACTGCAGGCTAGGTATGTACTTATACTATTCTGAGTGTGTGCATATTAGAAAAAAACTCTGAATTCATGCTTTAGATAAGCAATAATTGTTGTCATTTAAGTATCTTTACAAGACACATATGCGCCGGGGTAGTGTGTCACCGCAAGTGGAATGTGTGTGAGTTCGAAGCAGCAGAAAAAAGGGTGCGCCGCCGTTGGGCTCTTCAACATTTCCGTTGTCGCTTGAGAAATAAGAGCAAAAAAGTTGGAAAATAATGTAAACAGCATGATAAAGCAATGTCTTGGCGGCTGCTTGTTGTTGCTGCGCAGTTGTTGTCAATTGCTGTTGCTTCTTCTGCTCTACTACTGCTACTGTTACTGATGTTATGACTACTGCTTACCTTTTACTATTGCTACTTTTTAAAATTGTCTGCCGCTTGATGTCGTCACTGCAGCTGCTGCACTCTCCACTCTTCAATGTTCTCTGCATTCTGCTGCAACTTTTTTTTGGTTTTTCGGGCGACAAGTGAATTTAATTGATTTTCAGTATTTTTTCTTTTCTCTTCAGTAAGCAGACCTCCCTCGCTTTATCGGCAACGCAGCATCATGTGCTTACTAACATTTGTATGTACGCTTTTCCTACACTTTCGATAACGTTTGGTGTATGTAGATTTTGAGAATTTTTTTTTAATAATTTTGCTGCTCATAAATTCTTCAATGGCGATATCTGACCCTTATCAGGTTGTTCCTATACCACAGGCCGTTGTTGCGCCTGCTCAGCGGTCCAGCAGTCTGTGATTGCTATTCGTTTGATTTGCTCTTATCAGAAATTCAAATATTGTTTTTGTTTTTGCTTTTGTTGTTGTTTCTAGCTCCTTTAATTGTGGTTATAAGTTATATTAGAATTTCCATTGTTTAGTACAAATTTACTGTTCTGTTCGAAGTCAAGTACCTGTTTAACCAATACAACAACCACTTGCAACAATGTGACATGTACTTTCAGTGTTAGTAAGATATAAATATACACACATACATACATATGTACACATACGAGTACATTCATATGCACAACAAAAAACATACAAATTTACACTTAGCAGAGTGTACCTTGTGTATATGCCAAGCTGAAGTAGGTACTTGACGTTGCGAAATTTTGTTGTTGTTATTTTTTTTTTTTGTTATATAAGGTGATCCATTTTGTGTTCTCAACTTTTTAAAGAAATAAAAAAAAACACAGACAATTAAAATTTAATCGAGAATGTTTATTATCATTCGAAAGGAGATTCTTTCGCATTTATTCTTTGAAGATTATCTTTTTCAAATGTCGACCGCGGCTACGTCTCAGATGGTCCATCCGTTGAGTCCAATTTTCGATGACTCGTTCGATCATTTCGACTGGTAACTGGCGAACGACTCGCGTGATGTTTTGCTCCAAGGCATGAATCGAAGTCGGATTATCCGCATGGACTTTAGACTTTATATATCCTCACAGAAAACAGTGTGATATCAAACGATCTTGGTGGCCAATCGAACGGCCCAAAACGTGAAATTATCTGCTCACCGAAGTGTTCTCTCAATAAATCCATTGATTGATGCGATGTGTGTGAAATGGCGCCGTCTTGTTGAAACCAAATATCGCGAAGATCACGAGCTTCAATTTCAGGCATCAAATAGTCGGTTATCATGGCGCAATAACGGCCGCCATAGACAGTTACGTTCTCACCGGCATCATTTTTGAAGAAATATGGACCAATGTTTCCACCGGCCCACAAACCACACCAAACCGTAGTTTTTCCTGCATGTAATGATAGTTTTGAATCTCTTCAGGTTGCTCTTCGTCAAAAATCGGGGAATTTTGCTTGTTTCAATATATATTGAGCCAAAAATGGGCCTCATCGCTGAATAAAATTTGGCTCGAAAACGTCGGATCTTCTTGGAACTTTTCAAGAGCCCATCGAGCGAAGCGATGTCGCTTGGTGAGATCGAGCGGCTTCAGTTCTTGCACAAACTGTATTTTGTACGCTTTCAATTTAAGATTTCGAAGTAAAATGCGCCAAGTCGTTCCACAGGTCAGTCCAAGTTGCTGCGAACGGCGCCGAATCGACTCTCCACGGTCTTCGTGTATACTCTCAGCTACGCCGCTATGTTTTCTTCACTGCGTGCTGAACGTGATCTATTCGTCTATTATCCAATAATGAATGCTGGGTCCAAGATGGGTGATGGTGTTGCGAATAGTATGCTCAGTAGGCCGATTATGTTGACCATAAGTTGAGCGAAGCGCGCGAAACACATTTTTTACAGAACCTGGAGTTTCATAATAAAGTTAAATGATTTGTAAACGTTGTTCAGGCGTTAGTATTTACATGATGAAATGTCAAAAATAACATGACAGCTTGATACGACTCACGCGTGATCTGCTAAAAAAAGGCTATTGGAAAAAGTATTTCTGTTTGGATCACCCTTTATATATTACGCTACCACTGCAAAGGCATACACGTCTTTGAACAAAAATACAAACATTTTTGTTTTGAAGTGGGTGTGTGTGAGTATGTGTGTGTGTGTGTGTGTGTGTATGTAGGTGTTATGATATGGTTCATTTGCTACTGATTGTTTTCAATATGTGTCAACCAGCTTTAATTCTAAAAAATCAGTCTGTTAATCGCCGTTAACGGACTTGGACGTTCAACTCGCCTGCGCGGCTACATAGAACGAAACAAAACAAAAAAACTGTAGCTACGCAGTTGCACTTGACGCGAAAACGGCGCGATTGATTAATTATAGAGAATTTAGAAATTATTAAACGGAAAACATTTGTGAAATGTTCAATTAATTAATGCAAGTGTCACGTAGGGACGATTAACAGCAAAATAAAAAATAAAAAAGTTTTCAGAATTAAGTCATCAGAGGAGCGGTGACAAACAAGTGATCAAACAAAATGACGGAGGAAAATGGTATAATTTAAATATAACAAGTGTTCTAGCATTGCAAACAACTGAGTTTCTTAGAAATATTTATAATTTTTTATTTTTATTTTGTTAAATTAATATTAATGATAAATAATTCTGCATTCAATTTGCGGTTGCATTTCAAATTAATCCCACTTTATAATAAATTGTGGAATTGTGAAATGCAAAAGCGTTGATTAAACAAAAGTATTTGCATTAATTTTCTACTAATCGTTAATTGTTCTTCCCCTAAGTGCGATATATAATAATTCGTGGAACAAACGAGTTTAAATGACGTGTGAATTATATGTGAAATTGTTTTATAGAAATATTTTTACTTACTATTTTTACTAAGCTCAAATGAACAAAAAAATAAAAAATTGAGAATTTAATAAAATTTATTTAGAGGCTTTTAAATAAATAAAAATGCCTACATTTCGATGAACTATAATTGAAATTCTATGCACACCCAATTAATTATTCGTATGGAACCTCTGTATTAGTATAACAACACTGTTGGGAAAAATCTAATCGCAACCCAAAACAAAAAAAAATTTTCAATTTACAAAGCAGAGGCCGTAGAATGTATTTCGGGATGGTGCTAAGCGATATTTTGTTGCTGAGAGGTTTTAAATTTAACCATTTTTAAATTAATCAAATATTACTTAAAATCAAGAAAAAAATGCCTAGCATTTTGCGTAGCGATTCTAACAGTTAGAGCCTGTTATACTAGTACATATAACCATGGCGTAGGCAAATCTTGCGCAATTATACGCGAGGGCGCTGACTATTTATTTGATGACAGTAAATATTTTCATGTAATGTCCATGTCCAGAATCAGTTTACATAGTCGTAAAAGCTGCCATAGCGGTATAGAAGCAGATCATTTCTGCACTTTCGAAGGCAATTTTAAAATCGATGAAAAGGTGGTGTGTATGAATTTTTTTCTGGCTGGTAAGCATAGGATCAAACAAGTTCGTCGACTGTGCGCTTTATAATACGCTCGATAGGACTTTATATGCGATATCGACGAGGCTCGTCCTGCAATAATTGGCGCAGACCATGGGATCTCCCTTTTTATGGATTGGGCAGAGTACACTCCTGTTCCATTTTTGTTTTGCTTTTGGGGATGTAACTTCTATACCATTGTCATCGATGGAGATTTGGGGTTCACCATATCCGAATGCTTCACTTTAACTGTCACTCAGTAGGCTGGATAAGTGTTTCCTCCATACACCAAGTAAGCTCTGGACATCTGTCGCTAGATTACCTCCTTGGCGCTTACACGAGTATGCTCCGCTCTATAAACCTTCTGTAAGTTGCCGCCTCTTTTCATAGAATTTTCAAGCATTACCCTTATCGAATAGCTTCTCAATTTCTTCATGGTCACGCATTTCGGCCTCTTTCTTTTTTCGTCTGCATATGCGTCTCGCTTCCCTCATGTCAGCTCTCTGTATCATTCTCACTCCGCAAGTGTTGTGGTCGATCGCAAATTTGCGAAGCAGACAGTCTGCTTTTTGTCCATTGCAGCAGGGCAGCCCTTTCTTAGGTCTTGCCGTATTCCAAGTTTTTCTGCAGCAGCGGTGCGTAGAGAACTTGAGATGCCGTTCTACAGTTCCCTTATATCGAGTTGATGATGAGTGCACTCAGTAGTATAGAACTGGAGTAGGCTGTCTGTATATATACATTGTATAAAATTGTTATTTCCCAACAAATGAAGTTTATTCTAAGCCGGCTCCGAACGGCCGACTGGTGATTGTTACTAAACAGTGTTTTGAATTCCCTTCGCGAGATTTTTCATAAATTGTTTGAAGATGGCTCGAAGTTGCAATGATTCGCACCTTCTTGTTCTTTTAAGTTCTCCGGTTGTGTTCGACTAAGCTGATCAAAGCTCGATCCCCGGCGATCAAATGTACTATTTTACTAAGATGATCTTTGCTGTATGGTTTTTCTTTTACAAATATTTAACAACAACAATAGCAACAGGAAAAACAGCAACAATGCTTTTAAGAATAATCTGTATACGAAGGGGCACACTTTATTAATAGCTGGGACCTCTACTGACTATGTAATTTGGGGAAATGCCTTTTGGGATTAATCCAAACCCCAAAATCCTTCCGTGTGCTCTTGTACGAACAGATTTAACACTTTAAATAATGGCTCAACTACGTAGTGCTGTTAATAATTCTTAGCATCTGGTACAAATGGATCAGCTAAAGTGTTATATTTATACATTTCATTGAGGCAAGCCATATTTACAGGGTAATTCATTTGATTTCATAAACTTTTTCGAAATTATTTATTTTGTTTCGTAAGATGCCGTCAGACGCAGCAATTAATTAATATCAAATTGCATGTCAAGAGAAAATTTTTCGAAATTGAATTTGCGGAGCAGTCAAACGTACATTTGCTAGTGCAGCACGATAAACAGGAACATTAATTTCAGAAATCCAATCGCAGATAAACGCGTGCCTTCTCGGTACTGCAATTTTGGTTTCTGCAATTAACATGCATGAAATCAAATTGCAGAAATTAATTTCAGTGTACTCGCACGGTCATATTGAAATTTTTACACAGCAAAAGGCGTGAACGAAATACAAATTTCGTGCATACTGCTACGCCTGACGGACAAGTAATACAAATCTTTAGCATTAATAAATAAAATTCTAAGTACATCGATACAGGTACATAACAATATACGAGTTTTCATATCTGCGGAAATGACCATTTGCTTATCAGCCAGATTACGGTTTATTTACGACCATATTTATGTATTGAATATATTTAATCGTATAAACATGTAAATGTGATTAGCGGACATCTATCAGTATTTCTTTCTTATTCACGGCCCTATTTAATCCAAAAAGGGTAATAAAAACGCGGTTCTAAGTACTATTGTATGTATTAGTAACTCTTTCCAAATTTCAAGAATTTACTTCTCCTCAACACTTTCGCTTAGTCATATACAATTTAAAATAAAAATCCAAATTTTATTTGTTTTTCCCTCGCGCCAGCTATATACACGGCTATCCGTTTTGCGGTTTCCAAAATAAACGTAAATAAAATGCATTTAAAAAATTTTTTTTTCATGAAATTCATTTTTTATTATAAAGTTTGAACCTTGGCATTTTATGTGAAACACTACATCACTCAAATGATCGCTACGTGAATTTTTGCAAACTTCGATCCGTGTGAGGTAATTCTCGACCATTTCGACCACGTTTTGGCATACGAGTATATTGGGCGGTATCTCAGCCATAACTTGACAAATGTTGGTTTTTAAGTGTTTAAGAGTTAGAGGTTTATCCGCATAAAAACGGTCTTTTGCGTAGCTCCCCATAAAAGAAAGTCCAACAGTGTCAAATCCCACGATCTTGGTGGCCAATTGACAACGTCAATACGATAGATTACGGGGCCCGCAAATTTGTCTCGCAATAAAGTCATATTCGCTCGTGTTGTGTGGCATGTGACACCATCTTATTGGAATTACGTATTATCCAACTAGTGTTCTTCAATTACAGACCATAACGCTCTGGATTGAGTCTCACATTTATCGCTTTCAAACAGCTTTCAAAAAAGCGCACCAGACAGTGAGTTGTTTTTGGGTGTACATACCTCTTTTCAATTATTTGAGGATTCTCGGAGTCCAAAATGTGACAATTCTGCTTATTTAAGTACCTATCGAATGAGAAGTGTGCCTCGTCGCTGAAGAATTTTTTTTTTTTTGGAAAAACCGCAGTCCACTGTTTTTCAAATCGACATAACTACGGCGCTGTGAATGGTCAGCTGGCTTCAGTTATTATGTCAGTTGGACTTCATATAACCTTAGGTGTAAACACCATTGCAAAAGACGCCATAACGTAAGAAATTCCAACTCTTTAAAATGTCAAGAAATATATACATTCGGATCTTCGGCTACACTTTACTTGCAGCAGCGATATTTGAGATGGAACTAGCAAAACAATGATGCATCGGCCTTACAATATCTTATGTGCACCATAATCTTCTCTTCAGATACAAAAAATGACCACGCGATCCATTTTCATAAATGCCTGACTTTTAACTATAACAAAACATATTTGGTTTGACAGTTAAGTTCGACAGATGTCAAAATACAGTCCTACACTTTCAAAGCCACTAAATGGATAACCCCATATTAGTAACTGTCTTAGTATTTCAATAATTTGTTTATTGGGCATGTTGTGTGCATTCTTCTCAACACTTTCACTTATTCATATTTGTTTTAAATAAAAAGCAAAATTTTATTTGCTTTTCACGCGCCTCAGCTACATATATATATTTTATTACCTTCTGTTATTCATTTTATCACAAATTGATTTATTTGATTGATAGTGAGGAGAATAAATGCTATCTAGGTGAAAGAGTGCAACGTGTCTTGAGGTGTGTCGTGCCTTTTTTTTTTTTTTTGTTCAAAATTGGTTTCTGCATCAAGTGCTGCTCTAACATTTCAATCCCACTCTTATAGAAAAATTTCTATTTTGCCTAAATAGAGGCGGCTGCTTCAGCGATGTCTTTTTCATTTCATTGAAATTTCTTACCGACTATTCACAGACCCAAAAAAAATGCTCTTTGGTCAGAATTTTTTTTTGAAATTTAGAGGTTATTGATTAACATTCATTCACTTTCAGGACCACAGAACAACTGTAATTAATTTTGCAAGATTCTTATCGATTTCGACGTGCTATAAATTGTGTATAATAATTCATACAAAATCTATAAAAAAAACCACTTTGTACCAGAACCTTGTGACGTCTAACATACAAACTTTATGAATAGTTATTGTAAATAACTCACTATTAGAGCTATAAATTCGTACTTTCACATAATACACCCGCCTGTATGTCTTTAAATTAATCTCTATAACTATCATTTTATGCTTGTACGCGACAGCGATAATTACAAAAACAAAGAAAAAAGAAAAAGTATGCATACATAATATGCGACATCCATTGAAATGTTCTGAAGTGCTAGAACATTACAACAAAAGCGATTAGACACGATATGACAATCGTAAACCATAATGTTTTATTGTTATTATAATTATAAATAACAAATATTTGGTAGTAAATATGCATAAGAGATTATAGTTCATAAAATTCCCTATTGGCATTGCTTATTCATTGTGAATATCGAAAAAAGCTGTAATCGTCGTTTTGCAACTTTGTGAAGTTCGCTAATCTGCATGTCATCTGTTTAGGATCTCACGCTGGATATGAGCTTTGGATATTGACTAGACTACCAGATAATTTTAGGGCTGATAAGTGCGCTGAAAATAAATATTTAACCATTTCCAATCTATCGTCTCTATTTATTGCTTGATATACACATATAACATATACAAGTACATGCTGCTTGATCTGCACTTAATTATTTTTACCTTACATGAAAATACTTTCAATAATTATAGAACATTTTTGTTTGGATTTTTTTATATTTATTTTATTTCATTTGTTACAGAAAATAAGCAAAATCGCGGTGATGCACAAACCACAGAAGCAGAAATTGCTGCAAATGAAAATTCGCCTGCAAAAGCTGTACAGGAGTCTAGAGCCGCACCTGAGTTGTCTCTAGAAAAAGCCACTGTACCTGCTTTAGACTTAAACGATAAAAATGGCAAAGTGGCAAGTGAAGATCATGGCATTGAACCGGTAACGAATGTCTCGGAAGCCGAAGGACAAGTTAAGGTAAGTTTGTATAAATACAATTTACATTCTATTTTTATAACTCAGCAAGGCTGTTTCAGCAGGTAAACGACCCTGAGTTTCCTAAATATTAATATTATCTTCCTCCCTCGTAATCAAATCATGAAGTTATATTGAATGGCTTCTCATACACATATCTAATAATCATGCTCAATAGATTTTCCCCCCTCGCGGGTCGTCTCTACCGGTCCCTTAGTTTCTTCTGCAACCTCTGCCTCTTGTCTCTCCCTCAGAGGTCTCATTGACCAAGTTCTGAACTATGACCAGACCCATGTCTAAAATTATAGCAAACTAATTAAAAAATAATATTGTTTTTCTATTTGTGGTCACCCTTCGAGAAGGAATGTCAACCCCTCTGAGTATATTTCAGGCATGGAATAAGAAGATCCTCATAAAAATCCATACGCCATTCGAAAGTGGCGGCCATTGCGTACTGTCATTCGGAAGGCTAGAGTACGAGTTCCGTTCCGACCAACATCCAAAATTATAGAAACTAAATTTTTCTAATTGCAGTCGCCCCTCGCCAGGGAATGTCAAATCACCCGTGTGTATTTCTGACATAAAATAGAAGTTCCAAATAAAAATTCATCGGCTATTCGGAGGCGGCTTACGATAAACTGTAGGTCTCTCCGTTATAAAAAGTGTGTTCCAAGTAGAGATACTTTTTTCAATACCCTTTTTTTTGGCAGATTACGAGTGAGTCGTGTCAAGTTGCCATGTTTTTTTTGTTCAGTATTGTTTCGCATTTCTTTATGGAAAGCCCTACGCCCGAACAATGTTTACAAATCATTCTACTTTATTACGAAAATTCATGTTCTGTAAAGAATGTGTTTCGCGCGCTTCGCTCAACTTATGGTTAACATAATAGGCCCACTGAACATACTATTCGCAATACCATCACTCATCTTGAGACCCACCATTCGTTATTGGACCAAATAGACCACATCCAGCACTCAGTGAATAAAATACAGCGGCTGTAGCTGAGAGTGTACACGAAAACCGTGGAGAGTCGATTCGGCGCCCTTCGCAGCAACTCGGACTGACATATGGACCACCTTGGCACATTTTATGTCGGGATCCGACGTTTTCGAGTCAAATTTTGTTCAGCGATGAGGCGCATTTCTGGCTAAATGGGTATGCTAACAAGCAAAATTGCTGCATTTGGGACGAAGAGCAAACTGAAGAGATTCAAGAGCTGCCATTTCATTCAGAAAAAACAACGGTTTGGTGTGGTTTGAGGAATCATCGGTCCATGATAACCGACTATTTGATACCTGAAATTTAAGCTCGTGATCTCCGCGTCATTTGGTTCCAACAAGACGGCGCCACTTCCCGCTATGGTATCAATTAATGGATTTATTGAGAGAACATTTCGGTGAGCAGATAATTTTAAGTTTTGGGCCGGTTGATTGACTACCAAAATCGTGTGATATCACACCGTTAGACTTTTTCATGTGGGGATATGTAAAGTGTAAAGTCTATGCGGACAGTTCCGCTTCGATTCGGGCCTTGGAGCAAAACATCACGCTTGTCATTCGCCAGTCACCAGTCAAAATTCTCGAACGAGTCATCGAAAATTGAACTCAACGGATAGACCATTTGAGATGTAGCCGCGGCCAACATTTGAAGTAGAAAATCTCCAAAAAATTAATGCCAAATAATGCTCTTTCGAATTATAATAAACACTCCCCATTAAATTTGAATTTCCTGTGTTTTTTTTTATGTATATTGAAAACATGCGTTTAGTTATTCCAGTTAATTGATAGAAAAATTGAAATGAAAATGAAAAATAACTTATTTGGTGCTGTCGAGATTTTATATTGTTGGGATTTTGTCTTATCTGGATATTGTGTTATCTGTATTTTGTCTGGTTGGGATATCGTTATGTTTGTTTTATGTAGTTTCAGAATTCTCCGTCTGACTGTTTTTTTCTCTTTATAATTTCTTGCACATGTTCGCCTGGTCTGGCAAAAGTGTTGCTGCCTTAGATAGGCGAAATTGTCTATGACTTTGAAGCTAATCCTGCCAACAGTGATGTGGGAGCCAAGATGAGAATGCGCTGGCTGTTTGATGCCCTTAGTATTTGAAAAGTATAAAAATTTTCTTTCTTTACTAGTCTTCTGATTGCCTTCTTACATTGCAAACACTGCTGACTTCAGCTGGATGAAAGTTAGCTCTTAATGGCGCGTAACCATCTACATAATAATAATATCCAACTTTTGCGTTGACATTTTTCCTGTAGCAATTCTCTGCCATTTTTATAGCAATTATTTTGTTTCGAATCATATTGCTGTGTGGTTTATTCCATGTGAAATATCCTGGTATATATGTGGTTAAAATGAAGTGAGGTTAGGTTGACGGAATCATGATAAGTCCCTTCATATAACCCAAAAATAAAATTTCTAAAATTCCTAAAGTTTACATAAGAGTGTGTACTTATTTCGAAAAATTCCTGTGTGTGGACATAGATTAAATTTAAAAAAAATATATTTTCCCAAAAGTGTGAGAATCATGATTTATTATTTTATTGTACGTTATTAAAAATTATTCGACTGAATAATAAACGCGCTTGGTGATGATGAGGCGAAATGCTTATCAAAAATCCAATACACGCTAGATATCATGTCCTTTTCAAGTAGTTAGATATTGTATGTATATGTATGTATTTTTTTTCATATTAATTACAACAATATCTCATTTTCTTTTTAGAAACTGCCCTATCCAAAATCAGTCTTTTTTATCATTAGTAACGAGTTCTGCGAACGTTTCAATTACTATGGCATGCGAAGTAAGTGCAAATCATCAACTATTTATTTTTAGTACACTCCCTTTCATAACTACAGTTCGCATTTCAAATAGTCTTCAATTATTTTTTACGAATTTTATTAAAAAAATAACTGTTGCTCTTTCTTCTCAAACAGCCATACTCGTTTTGTACCTGAGTCGCCAACTCCATTATGATGACGATACCGCCACTGTTATATTTCACATCTTCACTATGTTCGTTTATTTTCTGTGCGTCCTCGGTGCCATCATCTCGGACAGTTGGTTAGGAAAATTCAAAACGATACTCTATCTCTCACTCGTCTACGTTGCTGGTTCTACCTTGGTTGCGCTCGGTGCTGTCGGTCCATTGAATTTACCTGGGGTCACATTTACCATGATCGGTTTGGCGTTGGTAGCGTTGGGTTCGGGCGGTATTAAACCGTGCGTGTCCGCCTTTGGTGGTGATCAATTCAAAATACCCGAACAAGTGAAACAAATGACAACATTCTTCTCGCTATTCTACTTTTCAATCAATGCTGGTTCATTGATATCGACGACAGTAACACCGATTTTGCGTGAGGATGTACATTGTTTTGGCGAGAAGGAGTGCTATTCGTTGGCTTTTGGCGTACCGGCCATTTTAATGGCTGTCTCCATAAGTGAGTATTGAAAAACGATGATTTTTTTTTATATAATCTTACTAGGAGAAGTTTGATTTCTCTTTAGTTATCTTTGTGTTGGGTCGTCCGCTCTACAAGAGTAAACCGCCTGCAGGTAATATGGTTGTGTTGGTCGGCAAGACTATTGGTGTGAGTACAATTGTGTTAATATGTGAGAGGTTTTAACAAATATTAACGGTACTTCTCTTTTTAAATGTAGAACGCAGTTGCTACCAGATGGAAGGAGAAGAAGACCAATCCACGCGAACACTGGCTAGACTATGCGGATAAGAAGTATGATCGTCAACTGATCGAAGATGTCAAAGTGCTGATGCGTGTTTTGGTACTCTATCTGCCATTGCCCATCTTTTGGGCATTATTCGATCAACAGGGCTCACGTTGGACCATACAAGCGACACGTATGGATGGCGATATGGGCTCATGGAATATTAAACCGGATCAAATTCAAATGATAAATCCATTCTTAATTCTTGCTTTCATACCACTTTACGAAATGGCCTTCTATCCACTGCTCGGCTTAATTGGTATACGTCGTCCATTGCAGAAACTTACTTTGGGTGGCATTTTTGCTGGTATTGCCTTCATAGTATCCGGTTTGGTCGAGTTACAGTTGGAGGTGAGTTAAATGAGGCACTCGCCTTACCTAGATACCAACTTTGTTGTATTTGCGTTAACTGAGTGGAAGTTTCATTCCCGCAGCTTCACGCAAAAAAAAATTCTGCTTTTTCAAATAAACAAAACAAAAAAATATTTTATAATAAAAAAAATATTTCGATCTGCTTCCAGAAAACCTATCCGATCTTACCAACGGCAGGAAATGCACAGCTGCGTGTCTACAATGGCGAGCCTTGCGCATATGCGATCACCACGAATTTAACTGGCTTCAGTTTCGATGTAGCGCCACTCGAAATGTTTGTGAATCGTAGCATCGACATCGACTATACCAACAAGCGCTATGTCGAGTTCCAATTCACGCAGAAATCCGGTGTTAACTGTTATGAATTCCCCAAGCAAACATTTGTTTTCAACTCCACGACTAGTCATTACTTGTTTTTGAATTCAAAGAACACTGCACAACCTTTGGTATGGGCAGAGGACTCCGTAAGTAAGCCCAGTCGCGGCTATCCGCTTGTACGTACATTGGCAAACGTGCAGCCAAGTCGAACAATTGAATGGAGGAATAAAAAGGGTTCCCTAGAACACACCGAGCCAGCTACTTTACGTAATGTGACAGAGCTTAAGTCGGGCGATTATGAGGTACTGGTTGATAATACAGTAGTGGCCAAGGAATATCTAAAAGTTGGTGGCATTTATACAATTATTATAAATGAGGAATCAACAGGCAACTACAAAAGTAATATCGTAATTGTAACGGAACCTAATTCGATGTCCATTTTCTGGCTAATTCCGCAGTACGTCATTATGACGCTCGGTGAGGTTATGTTCTCCGTCACGGGTCTTGAGTTCTCTTATTCGCAGTCGCCGGTCACCATGAAGTCGGTGTTGCAAGCTTGTTGGCTGCTTACCGTGGCTTTCGGTAACGTAATCGTGGTTATTATTGCCGAACTGAAACTCTTCGATTCACAAGCGTCTGAGTTCTTCCTCTTTGCCGGTCTTATGTTTGTCGATATGATTATTTTCATGTTTGTTGCTTATCGCTATAAGCCCAACAATCCGGCAGCGCATAGCGAGTCTGAGCCTTTGACACCACCGCAAGATAATGAGAAAGTGGGCATTGACAATGTGGCCAAGGCAATTGATGAGTAGACTTAATTCCTTTGTAGCGAAGGGTTTTTAAGCTAATGTTAATTAATATTGGTTTTGTACTTAATGACTTTATAAGTTAAATATTAATAAATAACAAATATATATATATAAACAATAACTGTAGTTGTAAATAAATGCAAATAAATACAAAATAGAAAATAAGAAAATATTCGTACTAAAATTTAAAACAAATTTTTTTGTAATAAGCCAACCAGGCAGGTAGGTATGTGATCGAACTTCGCGGGTGGTGGAGCCAGCAGTCTTAGGTCCAGCTGTTAGACTAGACCGGTTTTTGTAATTTACTTGTTAATATTACCAGAATTACAGTTTTTTTCTGGATCTATAGCCGCCCTCTCCCACAAACCCGACTCTTTCCAAGTGCTATTTTAAGACTGTCAGACGTTTTTAAAGATAATAGTAAGGAAAGTGTCTTCAGGCATGATCTGAGCATGAAGAACTATTAGAGGACGAAAGGGAACCAAATTGTGTCGGTACAAAAGATATAATTGATTGAAAAACTGTTCGTCCTCGATTTCAACGCGATTTCCAGGCGAGTTTATACTTGTATTTTAATGAGCGACACAGTCCCTTGATGATGTTTTTTTTATTGTATCAAATTTTATAACTGCCCACCGATGAGTCGAGAAAAAATAAATATTAATTTAAATGAAAGCATAGAAATGAACTGAAGCACAAGTAGTTTTACGAAGGGTTATTATCAGTGCCCACGACAGAATACGCCTCATGCCGTGTGGAGACTCATTGGTTGGTTGGTCGGTTGAAAGTGGGGAGGTTAAGCTGTTGATCAAGCGGCCGCACCTAAGCCATTGAGTAGGGTCATTGTGAGAACCTCTATATCTCAAATTTGCTATAGAAAACAGTAGGCTTGATTTAGAGAACTATTTTATTTTCATCCGCCATGTTTGCCCATATCCGTTAGGTTGGTGCGTGGAGCATCGTGTGAGATATGACGACTCAATCGGTTGAAAGCTGGACACTCCAAAAGGGAGTGTTACACCGCTTCATTCCCCTTCTGTGCTCGATCTGCACTGAAGCGAATTAAACTAACCTAGTTTTTATATATGACATCTCAGAGATTAGAAGCCTTGTTAATACAGCTACAACAATACTAAGTTCCCTTTTGCTTAGTCTGCAATCCACACTACTTCACAGAAGCTTAGTGGTACGTCCCACGTCAAAAGTGCACCAGGAACTTAAGTGTTCTTTGTTTAAGATAACATTTGTAGACACTAAAAAGTCTGAAACAACTGAAATTGATAGCCCGTCAGCGACGCCAGTGCGAGACAACTCATTCATATCTCTCACGCTGGTTCTGAGCGATCCATCACTGCTCTTATGGGAAAAGGTACTCTGCTTTTACTTAATTTAGCATCCCTAGATGTCCGTTGACATTTTCCTTCCTCTAAGGGATTTGCTGTTACCCGAATAGTTTGCCAACCCTTTTAATAGTGTTTATCCCATTATTTGTCCGGTTTGGCTTGACGTGCGTCTGGGAGAACTCTTGAATGTTTCATTTATACTATCTGTATTATATCCAACGCTTACATCCTCGCTCATTATGTTGGGGTGCAGTTTAACCTTCCTCCTTATAAAACGTGCTTCAAGTAGAGGTACTTCTTTCAATAGTCTTTTTTTTTTTGATAGATCACGGGTGAGTCGTGTCAAGCTGTCATGTTATTTTTGTTCAGTATATTTACGCATTTCACCAAGAAAAGACTTAGGCCTGAAAAACGTTTACAAATCATTCAACTCTATTACGAAAATTCACGTCCGGTAAAGAATCTGTTTCGCGCGCTTCGCTCAACATAATCGGCCTACTGAGCGTACTATTCGCAACACCATCCCAGACCCAGCATTCATTATTAGATAATATTCGAACAAATAGACCACGTCCAGCACGCGTTGAAGAAAATATAGCGGCCGTAGCTGAGAGTGTACATGAAGTACGTGGAGAGTCGATTCAACGCCGTTTGCAGCAACTCGGACTGACGTATGGAGCGACTTGGCACATTTTACGTCGGGACCTTAAATTGAAAGCGTACAAAATACAGATCGTGTGATATCACACCATTAGACTTTTTCCTGTGGGGATATGTAAAGTCTTAAGTCTATTGCAACACGAATTTGTATATACGCTACAGAAATATTTCAAAGCTGAGGTCTTACGCAGGCTTTACTAGGCGATTCAAGTATAAAGTTTTACAGTAAGAGTGATATGATTTCTTTAAAAGAAAAAAAGACACTAATTGTTAAGGAAATTCAAATGTTTTTTATTTAATGTGAAATACAATCGATACGATTCAGTTCTGAATACAACATCATTCTTAAGATCTCCACGACTTCTTTTGTAGGAACGAATTCGATGAATCCAATTTTTGTGCACTTCTTCCACTAAATCAAATTATATGTCATGAATAGCACGTTCAATAGTGACTTTTTTAAGCTTGAAGAGAGTCTGGTTTATTGCTAAAGACCAATAACTACAAATAACCCCACAAGAAGCAGTCTAATGGTGTTAAATCACAACTTCTTGGAGGCCATTCAATGACACAATTTCTTGAAATAATCGAATCTCTAAACCTTCTCGCAACAATTCGGTTATTGCACGTGCTGTGTGACACGTAGTCCCGTCTTAACGGTGCTACCAGCTTCATTTCAAAAGAAGTACGGAACGATGATTCCATCAGACCAAAAACTACACCAAACTGTCAATTTAGGTGAATGTAATGGTTGATCATGAATAATTTGTGGATCTTCTTCGCAGAAGAATCGACAGTTTTGTTTATTCACCGTACCACTCAGATGAAAGGCATCGAATTCGTGCCTGCAAAAGAATTCGTGGAGGCCATTTGAATTATATTATATTCGAACTTAATTGTATCGATTGTACTTCACATTAGATAATAAAACATTTGAATTTCCTTAACAATTAGTTTTTTTTTTTTTAAGAAATTATATATGTAATTCTTATGGGAAAACTCTATACATGCTTGCTCTCATAGATCTAGGTAAAATATTAACGTCGAGCGCTCTTCGAGTTCGTCGTATTTCTCTCTATTAAAAAAAGATTAGAAAAAAAAGTTTGCTATTTACTCACTGCCCATACTATTTATTTTACATTGCAAGAATATACTTTAATAATTTAAAAAAAAATTATGTATATACATATATTTATTTTATGAAGTTAGGTTTGGTGGAAGTTTATCCATTTTACATACTTTATATCGTAGTTAATTCCCTGAATAAAATGTACGTATGTATGTATTTATGTAAATATTAACTTAATAAAAATTATATTGCCGTTAATTCTAAATATATGTACATAAACAAATTTCAAAATTTTCACAAAAATACAATTAGTTTATTACACATTCAAAAACTTCTCCTTTCTCCTTTCAAGTATGAGCACAGCTGCGGCAAATGTGATGTTCTCAAAATTACAAAAAAAAAGATCAGATAAATCATACAAACATTTACATCAAATGTTATTCAAAAAAATTAACAAGAAATATTCGACGGAACATAAGAATTAGAATAAGTACATCACAACTAAAAATACATAGACTAAAGTTAAATTTATTAATTACGCAAATACACCAAAAAATATACTAAAATCGACATAAAAAAACTGTTCGAAACTATAAAAAAAAAACAAAAAAAAAAGAGGATGCAAAGGATAATAAAAATCAAACTTATCACATACAAATATCGCATAGATTAATTAAGTATATATGTAGGCAAGGACATTAGGGCATGCCCACTGCTAAGTACACGTCGTTGCTGCTCGGCGAACGCGCCAAATGCAAATCATAAGCTTTGTTAAGTGCAAAACCGCAGCCTGGAAGAGCAGCATTTGACGGTCATGTAACAGTCTCTGTCTCAACATAACCATTGTGTATGTAACCGGTGGATGGACTGCCAATAGGGCCCGCTTTCGATAAACCATTCGAGAATCTAGGATGTTGTTCGCTTGAGTCCAGTATACGCTCGAACACCGCATCCAAACGACAATGACTGACTGTATAGTGCAGACGATTCTCATATTGATCCGAAAGTGAATTTAGCTCACGAAACAGATCGGCTAAAGTAAGCACCTTCTGGCTCTGTGGTGGCACCATTGCCTCCGTATCATGCTGGAATAAGAGAAAAGGTAAAATATGATTTAAAAACTGAGTAAGCAGCGTAAGGGAGAGAGAAAGAGAGAGAGAGAGAGGGAGAGAGAGAAAGAGAGAGAGAGAGAGATAGAGACAGAGAGAAAGAGAAAAGTACTTACCTCTCGGGGCTTGGCTGTTTGAATTTTAAGACTGAACTTAATAGAGTGCGGATAAGTCTGGAAGTTGACACACTGTGGCAAGCGAATGTGAATGGCCTAAAATTTTGAATGGTAAGTTAGAAGGTTATGTTATTTTTATGATATATTTTTTGTATTTATTAAGTATAACCTTAAAACTATTTTATCTACGATACTTTTTAGAAATGAACTGCTTCGAAATTGTTCGAAAATATTATTTCCAGAAATTTTCAATGGAATTCTCAGACGATTCAAAACAGAAAAGTTAAATCTTTCCAGTGAAAAATAGCGAACTTTTTATATTATTCGAAATTCAGTTCTATCGCGGGTTTAGTTTCCCTATACTTTAATTTTTTCTAATGAAACTCACCTTTTCCACCGACTCAATCAATTGGTTGTCACCGTAGATGACAACATTGTAGTAACCCCCATATTGCTTATTCAAACTCTCCGGACTGCTGCAGGTCAATATCTGTCCATCCTTGAGCACGGCAATGCGATGACAAATACCATCAATTTCCGACACCGAATGCGACGTGAGCACAACCGCACGCTGGGCGGCGAGTAATTCGTGTATGGTGCGATAGACAATAGCACGCGTAACCGGATCCATATCACTGGTGGGCTCATCCATCAACACCACTGTGGTGCGGCCACAACAGGTGAGCGCCACTGTTAGTTTGCGACGATTGCCGCCACTCAAATTCTTAACCAACACATGACGGTACGACTTCAGTTGGAATGATTCAAGTATGTGCTCGATTAACTGTCAAAAATTAAACAGAAATTCAAATAAAAATTTGTCAAAATACAGTCTTCTATTTTTGTTTTTTTTTATAAATAAATTTAAGTGTTTCATACTTTAAAATTTCAAAATTTATCAAAGCAAATTTCTCTAACGAACATTTTTTTCTGAAACTTATCCTTTCACCAATTACCCGAACGCATCAGCAACCTAAGTAAAATTGTGCACTGACAACGTCAGCAGTGTTAGCATTAAGCCCAACGTAAAACGCAGGCCAGACAACGCTCAAAAACAATAAGGAATATGGCGAATTGTAAGGATTGCGATCGTCTGCATGCACGCTCCTCGGGTAGCGCACCCGTGCGTCCCGAATTTCAACAGCCCACCATGTATGATCACTTTCAGAATTTCCAACGTTTCAAATTGCAGAAACAGGAAGAGCAAGCTATTGAGAAACGTAAGGAGGAGCTGCTCAAAATGAACACGAATTTCACCAACTGGCACCCGAGTGTCAGCAAAGACAAGTTCGATCAGTTTAGCACGCAGGACGTGGCATTATTTCGGCAGCAAATTCGTTTAGCGCAAATTGGCGAACGTTCGATATTGGAGAGTCTCAGCGCAAACACTGAGGCGGCGGCTTCATGTACGGGTGACACCGCGACCGCGACCGCTACAGGCACAGGCACACAGGGTGACAAGTCTTTAAAGAAGAAAGATTCCCTACTAACGATCTCGCGTACACCCGTCGTCTGTCCGATTGGCGCTTGTGGACGCACCATAGGCGTGACGTCCGTGCTTTCACATTACCTGTGCGATCACAGCGAGGATTTCGGTGTGCAATGCCAAGAGATTTATGGCGGCAAGCGTTCGGTGTTGCTTTTCGATGCCACTACTTTGGAATTTCGTGATAATGTCTGCTTGGGCGTGTTGGCGTACGGTGGCGTTAAGGAGAAATGGTAAGTGGCAGCGAAGAAACTATTAACCAGTAACTGTACATGTCTTTTGTTTGTTTTCGCTTTTGCAGCTCAGATCCTCCTGCACTCCGTGGCATTTGCATACACAATGCCTTTCTGCCGAAACCGCATGAACATCTCGACGCACACTTGCCCATACTGATAATGGCTTGTCGCACCTCGTGGAGTGCGCTGCTGGAGGATAAGGAGCTCGAAGCTAAAATAACGAAACCGGAAAATGTGTATCAACACCTGCTGGTCATTTGGTTGGTGAGTGTGCAGTCCACTAAGCCAATACATTGTACCCTAACGGCTTACGATAAGACGATGACGTCATCGCGCAGCATTATCGCAAAAGTGCGCCAACTAAACGAATCACAAAAACCTAGTGAGTTTCTCGTTAACGATACGAATTGTTTGCGTTTGAATCGCGGTGAAATCAATATGCTTTCACATAATGGCAACGAATGCGTTCACCTGGAGATTATGATCAATGAATATGATCAATAAAAAATTGTTTCTTGAATTTTCTTTTTAACGCCAAGATTGCAAGAAATGAAACAGTAAACATACATATATGTACGTGTGTGCGTGTTTCTTTCATAAATGTATCGCATGTATGTATGTATGTATGTATATTGCATAGTGATATTAACTAGTAATACGAGTATGTAATGTGTTTTCTTTCTCAAGCGCCTTCTTTTCATTCAGCCACCTAAACAGCTCAGCTCATGTGAGTAGTCTAATTTACCTTTTCAATGTTAGCGACGCGACGCAAGTTTCCATATAATCTTATGCATTCTTCCACCGTCAGCAGAGAGTCCAGTGGATTTGTCTGTGGGCAATAAGCGATCTCACCCTGTGAAAAGAGAGGAAATTATTTTAAAATGTATACCAGAGCCTTAGACAAATGGATTTAAAAATAGTTAATTAGATTTTAGAGCTGGTCAGATGGGGTTTAAAAGTATAGAATGGGCTTTAAAACACGTAGAATAGATTTTGAAATACTAAAAAGACATTTTAGAATTTCTTTCATTTAAACTTTTCGGGTAGAAGTTTACTTTCAAAATCCGAAGCAATTATAGCAAATTTTTAAATATACTCATGTTTTGAAATTTTGCTAAAAAATATTTTATTATTGTACTTCAGACTTGAAAATCCAAAAATCGTCGTTTCATCTTTTTAATTGTAATTATTTGCATATTTATTTTGTGTAAAACTGTAAGGCATTCGAAGTTCGAAGGTGAACTCCCCACCCCAAGCATATAGTTTTTGTACGTTTTTTTTAAGGACGACCTGGAATGTTCGGCCCCTTAATTGGGAAAGTGTCGCTACCCAGTTGGTTGATGTTCTCGTAAGACTATAGGCAGACATAACTGCCGTTTGAGAGGTATGATGGGATGGATGGGGCAAGAATGGAAGTAAATGGGTCCTCGTGAACAGCGGTCATATAAAGGAGTGCAAATTTTATGTGCGACTCCGTCGCTGAGACCTGGCATTCCCCCCGGTGGATGGAAGTCTCGCCACAAACCGCATCGAAGCGAAGTTCTTCAAACATTTCGCGGATTTGCACCAACGCTCCACTAAAGAGAAGGACGATGAGCAAGGATGCTATATATGACCGCTTATAACGCACATATGAACGCTGGCCCCGCCACGTTATCAAAATTGTTCTAGACGATTTTAACACGAGGCAGGACAAAGAAGGTATTTTTGGCGTAACAATCGGGAAATTCAACCTCTATGGAGAAACATCCCCAAACGGGCAGAAGCAGATCGATTTTGCCGGGGGCCCGAAATATGATTGTCTGTAGTACCGATTCCGGCACAAGAAATACATCTCCGGATCGAAAAACACAAAACTAAATCGATCATGTTGTGATAGATGGAAGATATATTTCTCGTGTTCTAGACGTGCATACGTTCCGATAACCTAACATCGACTCGATTGTTCACTCGACTTACACAGCAACTCTATATAAGGGAGTTATGTACGGCCGCTACGGAAACAATTGGTTTTCAGCAGTGTCAGGAAAAGAATCGGTACCATGCAGAATGTGAAACTGCAGTGGAGATCGGCCACAACATGTACGTGCTAAGGTAGATACGGAGAGCTGAGGAGGGAAACGAGACTCATTTGCTGACAAAAAAAGGCTAGAGGTCGAAATGCGTGAGTATGAAGAGCTTAAGAAGCTTTCTGAGAAGGATAATGCTCAAAAGTTCTGCGAAAATATGCGACGACTTATCGAAGGTTTCGAGATGGCGGTGAAGCACTGATAAGGTGCATGCATCAGATTCTTTGCAGAATATGGTCGGACGAAAGCATGCCTGACGAATGGAACCTAAGTGTGCTCTGCTTAATCCAAAAAAAGGGGGACCTCAGGATTTGTGCCAGTTATAGTGGATTGTGTGAGAGATGAAAACCCACCGTCAACAAATGGATTGGACGTTATGACCGTAGCCTTAGGTCTGGTAAATCCACCATTGACCAGATCTTCACCATGCGCCATATCTTAGAGAAGACCGAAGAGAAAAGAAGCGATACACGGCACTTTTTCGTCAATTTTGAAGACGGCTTCAACAGCACGATAAGCCTGAATTTGATATCCCTATAAAACTCATACGGCTATGTAAACTGACTCTGGATAATAGTGGAAGTGCATTCAGAATTGGGAAGAATCTATCCGAGCTATTCGATACCAAAAAAGGTTTCAGACAGGGTGACTCTTTGTCATTTGATTTCTTCAATTTGAAGGTGCAATCTTATCCAAAAGTGAACGATTGCTGACGCATGTCAATGATATTCATATCTGGTATATATTGCTATAACAACTGCACCGTTACTTCAGCCATCTCCAGGTCAGACAAAGAAGCGAAGCGAATGGTTCTAGTAGTGAACGAGGTCCAGATAAAATATCTCCTGTCATCAAATAAACAGTCATCGCATTCGCCTCTCGGCTCTCACGTCACTGTTGACAGTCATAACTTCGAAATAGTAGATAGTTTTGTCTACCTAGGAACCAGCATTAACAACATCAACAATGCCAGCCTTGAAATCCAACGCAGAATCACTTTTGTTAAGTAGACAATTGAAAAGTAAAGTCCTTTCTCGACGAACCAAAACCAAACTCTACAAGTCAGACATCTTTGCCGTCGTAAAATGTGGTGCAGAGGCTTTGACGAATCCAGTTTCTTACCATTTCTCTAAGAGTATATAGTAAGCTATAGTAAGCGACGACTCCTAGAATAAAATTGACGATGACCCAGTAGATTTTTATCCCTTGTGAGAATTTTGTAATCTATTTACTCAAAGCTATTACAAACAAATAGTGACTAGAGTTCAATTCTTCAGTGACAATACGCTCAACATCGTCTAAAGTTGGTATTCTTTTCGACGTTTGAAATGTTAATTGGGACTATAGGGATTATGGATATCCCACCCATTTTATATCAACCCTTCCGAGTGTATTTCTGACCAGGAGTAAAAAGCTTCTCATATAAATTCTCTGCTGTTAAAGAGGGTTTAGAAACCAACTGTTTCCACATGTAGGAAGAACATTAAGACGCACACCACACTTTAAAAAAGGAGCTCGGCCGAACACCTTTTCAGCGATGGGTAGAATTAAAAATGAAAGAGTTTTGTACCGTGATCCTTCAAAATGATTAAGAATACCTTAGAAAAACTAACATCAATAATCACTTTCTAAAATCCATTCTACGCTCTCGTAATCTAATTTTGATTTCTGAAAACCCATTAACTTTTCTAATTGCTCTCTTTCAAAATTAATTGGAAATTATCAAGTTCTTCATTCACTCACGTTAAAGTAATTGACAGCGCCCACATTCGGCTGCAGCTCGCCAGAGAGCATTTTGAATATCGTCGATTTTCCTGTGCCGTTCTTACCGAGTAGTCCGAAACATTCGCCCGCCTTAACGGCGAATGTAACATTCTTCACCACATACTGACCACGATCGTAGAACTTGCAGAGGTTATCCACTTTCAATACTTGCGGTGTGTCATCCTTCTCTACACGTTTGAGTGAATTTTGTATTGAAACGATTTTCAATTCTTCTGCCTGACTATTCGCGTACTTTTCGTAGAATGGTAGACGATTGAAGATTGATTCGCGCAAACGATAAATCGTGCCATTCTCCAAGAGTATATTCAATATGATAAAGAAAATGCCGAGTACGAATAACGCGATCATATGTGGACGTAATAGATCACTACAAACCGGATGTTTATACGATTCGATATCATAACGTTGGAAGACAAGTGAGACCATATAATTTTTAGAAATCTCTAGCAAGCCGTCACCCAATGCGTGTTGCGGAAATATCAGGAAGGCACGATTGAGGAAATAACGCCAATCATCCCACACTTCTGAGTCGCCAACCACGCCCAGCAATATAATATGGGCCATAGTGAAGAGTGGTATAATGATGTTGAAACAAAATATGGTCACTATGGCAACGCTTGAGTCATTGAAACATTTCTCGAACACATGCACGCCGGGTATGCAAGCGAAGCTGAAAGTTGTGTTAAATTAGAATTTAATTTGATTTTTATTTTCTGTAAAAACTTACGCAAATAACAGCGCGAGCACCAAGATGCCATAAACATTTTGACGTGCCACAAAAACGGGTAAGCCGAAGGCAAATATGATAGCACCACAAACCAAAATGGCGAGCAACATGACCTGAAGAGTATTATTATTAAATAAAGACCAAAATTGGCTTTATTGTCCCGTTATCAATTTACTCACCAGAAAGTCCCAAATGAAGGCCACGCCCCAGTAAGTGGCCAAGTTCACACCACAAAGCTTTTGTTGTAGTTTCTCGCCCTTCACACGTTCGTTTACGAGGAACACCGAGGACACGGCTACAACCAAACTGAAGGCAATGAGCAATATGAAGACCATAGAAGAGTCACCAGCTTGACGCAAACTATAGAGATGATCAGAAATAGTTTTATGTCTTTCTTCGCACATTAGATATAATTTTCACTTACACTGAAGTCGTACTGAGCTCGGCCGCACCAAGTTTCCACGGCTCGTTAAAGCTTGTTATGCTGAAATTAGTATCGTCCATTTCCACCTGCAGCAATCTCGTATTTAAATCGTTCAACCAGGCCATCATAGCATGGTAACCCTTGTTATTGTACCAAACAATGGCATTCGTGTTGTTGAAAGAGTACCCACCATAACGTTTTTCATGGTAATCATTCATCGAATTGAGTATCCAATGGAAAGCGTCACTTGAATTTCCAAACTCACGACAAGGACTCTCCGATGAACATTGCTCCGACAGACCTTCGTAAGCCGCACTCGTCAGCGTTTTATTTAACTGCATGCTAAACATTTGTGTCGTCTTCGGATAGAGTTCGCGTGTAAAACTGATCGTCTTGTCGTAATCGTCTTCCAAGCGATATGTAACGAACCACATGGCGAGTAGCTCGAATAGAGCCGGCAATACGATGACGCTCAAGAGTATGCGATAGTTGCGACTAAAGTGTACGATTCGTTTGCTTAGTAAACTTTTTACAGCCGTAAATGTGCTTAGCTTACTGCTGTGCACTACATGTGGCACACTGGACGTCTTCAGCGCTACCGGCTTCATTTGCAAATGATTATTCATGGCTGAATGCGTTTTATCTTCATGTAAATCGGCAAAGATTTGTTCTAGATTTCGACTCTCAACGCGTAAATTGGAAATCAGGCCACGCTGTTCCATATCTTGTAGATAGCTGAGGAAATCCAACGATTTTGTAGAGCCATTTTGATCGTAAGGTACTTGTAAGCGTATATCACCAGTCTCGAGCCATTCCATATCTTTAAAGGCGGGTACCATTTCCCGACCGGTAGTGACAATTTCACTTATTGTTTGCTTTTCACTGCAGTGGATCAACACATCATATCCGGAAGTGCAGTACTCCTTGAGAGTGTCGGGGCTATGCTTCACTATGATCTTGCCCTGTGGGTGAAGAAGTTTTTATATTAATACTTATGCTTAGAGAGTAGAAAAAAGTATGCGTACATTCTTCATAATCACAATCACATCACTCAGGTATTCAGCTTCGTCAAGGAAGTGTGTAGCGAAGACAACAGCGCGTCCTTTTCTCAAGCGTTGTATGAGCTCCCAGATATCTTTGCGTGCTTTAGAGTCCACACCATTGCAGGGCTCGTCGAGTATTACCACATTTGGTGAGCCTAATAAGAGTTAAAATAAAATAAATATATTTGGAGCCGAGCTCCCCGCTTCAAGTCTCACCTATAAAAGCTAAAGCCACACAGAGCCTACGTTGATAACCACCAGAGAGTTGACTAGCTTGGTAATTTTCATATTTGCCAAATTTCAAACTTTTCAGCGTCTTATCCACATCCGCATGGTAGTTACGTTTCAATTTAATCGCAGCATAGAGTTCCAAATGTTCACGTGCCGTGAGATTTGGTAACAATATATTGTCCTGAGAGCACACGCCTACCTTGTCGAACTCATCACTGCTGGACATGGCTTGCGAGAGTATGACGCGACCCGTCGATTGCACCACTTGACCAGTTAGCATTTTTCTATTGTAGAAAATAATATTACAAAATAAAAAAAACTCATCCGATAATAATACTTCGCTTACATTATTGTACTCTTTCCCGCGCCGTTACGTCCTAGCAGACAAGTGATCTTATCTCGTGGTAGCGATAAGTTCACATCACTCACGGCTACCTGCTCGTCATACAACTTGCTCACATTGGTCATTGTTGCACCGACACTTGCATCCAAATCCTCGCGCTGCACTTCAATGAAACGGTACTCGTCTGTGGACGAAGATTAGAGATTATTAAATATCTAGAAAGTCTGTAATACTAGATACTCGAAACTCACCATCCATGTAACGTCGCACCAAATAGCCAATAAATGCATAAATGATAGTATCCACAATGATCATGATGAAGCCGAAGCCGAACTCGCCGCTCATACCTTCCTGGAAGACCTGCACAAAGCTTAAGCCCATTTCTTGCAACTCCATGCGCATTATATGGCTCCACGCGTGTGAGAAGGCCGTCGTGAAAGAGAGATTAATGCAGAAGTTTTCGAAAGAGTTAAGATGCGAGTCGAAGAGCAGTACGATTATGTACGGACAGTAGGAGATAAAGAACAACAGTGCCGTGGCGACGGCACCAATTGTGGCGGATGTAAAGAAAGTTGAGCACATGTAGCTAGGAAAGGAAAGAAAGTTAATTTCAAATGTGCATCTAAAAGAAAACTGAGCAGCTGTTGAATAAATATTGAGACAGTTCTAAATCAGTATTAATCCCGGTAGCGCTTACTAGAGTGTAATTTAGTGACTCTGAAAAGTTTTCGACACCCACACCAAGCGAGTTTCCGCGGGTGGCCTTTATTCCAAAGCGCACTTAACGAAAGTAGCATAAAAAGGGCCCAGTTATCCATCAAAAGTCTCCGACAGTCTAATACTCAACTGTGCTGTGGCTTCTGAAGTAGCTCGGAATTCACAACTCATATCGAGGAGCTCCCTTCAATTCTATCTTTGTAAATCAGGTTTAATAGATGTGATTTCAATTTGCGGCACAGTTAAGAGTTAAGAAAGCATAAACCAAGCCTGTCGCTTTGATCTCTCGTTCGCTATTCGGATTATTTAGTTTAACCAAAATAGTTTGAGAGCACAGACAATCAAATACACACAGAGGAGAACACATCTGAAACCAACGCTTTCAAATCACTCAAAAAATACTCACCAAAACGAAATTAAGCTGGCGCCAAAGACAATCAGGAAAATCATAAGGAATATAAAGGAGACGTACATCAGCAGCCCGCCAACGTAAAGAATGAGAGTTACACCCAGGAAAATGAGAATTAGTTCGACGAATGTTACTATAATCCAGGATGTGAGTTCAGAAGAGGGCTGCATACCCATTGAGCGCATGATCTACAAATGAAGAGAATATTTGTAAGTAAAACGAACTTTCGACTTTATGTCTACACTTACCATACTATTCCGACTCTCACGCATCCAAATCAGGTGGCGCACACAATTGGCGATTTCCACGACCAGACCCAAGAAGAAGGCGACTTGTATGGCCTGCGCCAGGTAGATGCCTGTTTTCATGCTGTGAAATAGAAAATATTCATAAACTTCCTCCGAAAATAGTTTCAAATTCTATGTGCTCACTCATCATGTGTGTAGGCGGGATAGGGAAATTGTTTCGAATACATTTGCAGTCCATCCACGCCATGTTTGCTCAGTTCATCTGTATCGCCACCACCAAATACGTTTAATAAATCAATCAGAGTTTGCCTTCGTCTACGAGTAGACACCTTCAAAGCATCATCCATGTTTATCAACGTCTCTATCGAACTGGGATGAGCCGCAGCGTCGGTTGTTTTTGTCAATGGAACCGATTTCTCTGTACTCGTTGTTGCCCAATCATCCTCCTCATCTTCATCCTCACCAAAACCACTACCCGTTTCAATTTCTATCGAAATCGGACTCCTTGTGCTCAACCCGATCGGTGTATCCTCAGTAGCGTTTTTATGCAACAACTTTTGATGCCTTATGATGCCCATATCGATGGCATTCTTTATCTGCACGAAACCACGATGGTATTTCATGTCGCTTATCATGCTACGCGCTGGACCTGGGAACCAGAAACGATTCTTATTCTCAATAGTCGGCTGTGTGTTTTCCGTGTCCATGTGCAGTTTATACGACACATCGTTGCCGGTCTTATTGAAATATGCGGCAGCAAAGAAAAGGCGTTTCTCATTTAATTCATATGCCTTACGTTGTAAATCTTTATCCGTGGCCAGTGGTATGAAACGATCCACTGAGAAACATTCCAATATATTTTTAATTGTGCTTATAATATCGTAGACGAGCGGATCAGTTCGTATGCGATTAACAATGGTTACAATTTCATCGACATTGATGTCATCACCGATGTAGGAGCGTACAGTCGGCGAGGTGGCCAGCTTGAGTAGGCTATCAAAGCCTTTCTGAAATGGTTCATCTTCACGCAGTTTGGTAACGATGTCGAGAACTGCAACTGACAGCCGTTTCAAGCGGTTCAATTCCTGGAATGTGGTGTTGGCCTGAAAATAATAGAAATGGTTGGTATTAGAGGAGAAATAAAAGAAATTAATTAGACACCAAACATCTGTAACCGATCACACGTATTCTAATGTGCACAGTTGGTTAATAGAAGCAGAATATTTAGCACCAAATAAGATCCATTTTGCTCGCGACAAATAAAAATGAACTTTTTCTACTCTCGCCAGTCTTTCTGATGGAATAAAAATCTCTCTAGACCGCTCTGGTTTTAGTTTGCCATTAGATTAGGTATGTAATTGGTGCTTTATAACCGTTGAAGTAATTGTCGGCTGAGATCAATTCCCGTTTGTTGTGTAAGTTCCCCAACGTCTGAGGGATGGCATTATCTGCCGAGGGATAATAAGATCAATTTTTTGATGTCTGTTTGGGATTAGAACTCACGACCCTACGCATGACAGCATGGACAATTAGTCACTCTTATAGTACTGTGGTGGCAATTAATTTGGATATTTTTTTGGCAGGTTAAGCTTACACATGATTAGATCTACGACGGCGCTTATTACCTCTTTATGAATTTTAACCTACTCATCTAAAAGCCCATCATCCCTTTCGATCACGGAAATGCTGTTAGATAACCTCAATGAAAACCCTTAATTATCGCTTCCATATTTGATTTGTCACCCCAAGAAAGAGCAAATATATACAAACTTTTTGAAATCAGATACAGCAGCCGTAAACGGACGGTCTCTTTAAGTGAGGTACATAGTGCTGTGCGCTTTGTTCACTGCTCTCTTTTCTCTACCTACTACTTCTGAGTTCTCTATCTTTTGAAATGTGACCGTATTCAATGAAGATCCCGCGCCACCAAGCATATATGCCTGATTTTTTCTGTGCCTAGGCTGAAATTTCTACTTACTTGTGTCATAATTGACAGAGTATCCTCTGTGACGGGTGCGAATAAAATTTTGCCATGTATTAACGGCTTCACTACATTCCAGGTGAGTTTACCGGTTGTTGTAGTTGTTATATTCAAATAAAGTTGCTTGCAATATTTAGCTGTGAAAGTAGAAGTAACACTCGTAAATAAATTTTTTGTTTTTTTTTTGAAAAAAAAAAATGTTTTTTACTCACTGGGCATCACATTAATTTCATCGTCATTAATTTTACTAAAATCTTCCGTATCATAGAGAATATCATTAACTAACGGTATAGTATCGGTGCTGGGGAATGGGTGACCACACATTAAATAGCCAGCTTTAACAAACGTTTTACGATCTAAAAGGCGGTAAGGTAAAATAATTGAATAAAATATGAGAGATTAGCTTTAGAAATGTGGAAAGTATACAAATAAGCAATCAAAAAATCTGAAATTGTATTAAGGTTGAATTTTTAAGGATAAATAATAGATCTTAAGTATCGATAACTTAACTCTCTCCTAGTTAGGAAGAAATTATCGATATTCGGTTAAGTATCGCTAAAAAAGTAAGAAATACGGCTTCTTACTCGACAATGGGTGTTTTTCCTTATTTTACTAAATATAAAAGTAAATATTTAACAATTTGTTCAAAACCGTTTTTAAAAAATCAATTGTAAACTAACGCTAGGCGGCGTCGATACAAAAAGCATAGAGCTGGAGGCAAAAAGCTTAGTATTGGCAATATGCGAGAGTTGCCTAATATATATATTGGGATTTTGAAATCTGGCAATTGACAACTTAATTGTAGAGTTTGATATTTTCGGCGTTATACGTGCTTAGAACATTTTGAAATACGAGCGGTGTTTGTGTTGTTTACAGTACTCGGCCAGTAATATTCATTACGGCATGGAATTGAATCACGCACATTTTAGACGATTATTTTATACAACTTTCAACGTGAATTAACTCCGCAACAGTGCTTCGATGAACTTAATTAAATTTTTAGCTATGAAGCTCCATCAGGGCTAATGTTTATCGATGGTGTAGTGAAGTCAATCGAGGTCGTAGATCCCTCCAAGACGAATTTTGTGAAGGTCGTCCAAAAAAAGGTTGTTGTTCCGGAAGCTATTGAGGCTATGCACAAACTGATTTTGCCAGATCGTCATGTGACCTATCTTGAGATTGAGACAACTATAGGGATAAGTGGGACCAGCATACAATCTATATTGCATAAACATTTGATGGTCAAGAGAGGGCTCGTGTTGATTGGTCGAAGGATATGCTAAAAAAAAAAAACGATGACGATGCTTCGAAACACGTATACGACACCGTGACAAATTATGAATCGAGGATTTACGCGAATGAGTCCCAAAGTTAATAGCAGTCAAAAAGGTTGTTCGCGCACGGAGAACCTCCAAGCAAATGGTTACCTTTTTTTTGGAAAAACTAGACAAGTCGTAACCGTATCACTAGAAAAACGCATAACAGTAAATTCTGAGTAGTACACAATCATTTGTTTGCCTTTGTCTTTCAATACATCAGGAAAACCAACCGCCGAAGACGGATCGCTCTTCCCCACGACAATGTGAGCTCTCACACATCGACTTAAACAACTAGGACTTCTTTTTATGCCCGTACGTAAAAGATAAAATGAGTGGTCAACGTTTTTCGGCATCTGAAGAGACGGTTGATGCGCTCAGAATGCATGTTTTCGAGATACCTCAATCAGAGTGGTAAAAGTGCTTCGAAAATTGGTTCAAACGCATGCAAAAGTGTATAGATCTTAAAGGTATTTTCGATGATTATTATTTGTTTTTGTTGTCTAATTCCGAAATATGTAAAGCAATATTCGTAGCCATCCAGTATGTTATTGTTGTTGTTGCAGTAACCTCAAATAAAATTCCCCAATTTGGGTTTCGGAGAATGCTGTGTGAGTGATAGTCCTTGGACAGATAAAAATCACGATCATTCTGGTATTTTCCGACTGCCTCGGGAACTATTGGATTTTAGTCGCCACTTACGGCAGTCATCATTTACTGCGGGAAAATTATTCAACCCCTTCTATCTGGTATGTATTCATATATGCTGTCATACTTCTTTCTAAGCCGTGCAATTTTTGTCATTCATTTTTAATTTTAACTAATTCCCGTTTAATGTAATTTTATTGACTATATTTTTACAGTAATTTTCGTACCTGAAAATAATCGCCTTATATCGAAGCTGCCATTCAAAAAGTTCTCCACTTGAGGCACTAAATTTATAATATCGCCAACGCTTTCTAAATGAAATTAAAAGAAAGTGAAATATATACTTGTATACATATATGTATATACAAAAATAATTATTGTAAATTTATTAAATAAATAAATAAAAATAAAAATGTTTATTATGCACTTTCGAAAATTAATGTCAAGTGTAAAGATTATAATCATCAACTAACAGGCTATCGAACATTTAGTGCACATTAAGGCCAGACAAATGTGAGAATAATATTTTTCCAAAGTGATTATGGCACAATTAAAACTCCAAACGCATTTAATTGATGTTTAAATCATTTATGTATGTATGTGTGTCTATTAGTACAGGTACTTACCTCGTATCTCGTTGAAATGTCCGCCCGTGACCACAGCCGTTACCGCATTTATGAAATTCGCCTTTTCCGGCAAATCGATGACAGCGTTAAACATGCGATCGTCGGTGACAAATATATTAACGATATCAACAATTGGCTTCATGCTGAAATTATATTAATTAATGCAATATGGAAACAAATGTCATACATACATTTTTACTTAAATCCTCTGTCCATATGTTTCATGCAATTATTTACATGCATATGTACTTATACCTATGTATATACTCGTAGCTATGAAAATATATGTGCATGAATCGGAAAAAATTCTGTGTGAAGAACATCAAAGGTGAAGCTAAGATGTGAATGAACTTCAGAAATTAAAAATTACAAAATACAGCTTTTGCAAGAACTGAAGCCGCTCGACCTTCCCAAGCATTCGAGCCAAATTTTGTTCAGCGATGAGGCCCATTTCTCACTCAATGGGTAAACAAGCTAAATTGCCACATTTGGGACGAAGAGCAACCTGAAGAAATTCAAGAGCTACTATTTTATCCAGAAACAACAACGGGTTGGTATAGTTTGTGGACCGGTGAAATCATCGGATTTAGTGATTCTCCATCGGCCACAATAGCCGAGTGGTTAGCATTGCGTTCCATCATTCGGAAGGCAGGATTCAAGTCCAGGTTCGGCCGGCTCGCCGCTCGGCAAGTAATGTCAACCCTCCGACATGAAATGAAAGATCTTCATAAAAATCCATCGGCGGCTTAGAATAAACTGAAAATTTCTCCATTTACGCAATACCACAAATTGGAAGAGGAGCAGGGCCGAAAATTGCTTCAGCGTTTATAAAGGGCCAAAAACATAAAATATAAATATAATATTGTGGCGAAAATGCGAAGCGAATGACAGATGAAAGAGAGGAGCCGACAACTGACATCTTCTAGAGCGTACGAGACGATTATCGTAACCGAAACGATTATCGTAACCGAGAGGATTATCGTATGGACGAGATTATTCCGGGGGTTTCGTTTTCAAGCAGCAAACAAGTATATAAGGGCGACGTACGGCAGCAAAAGCAATCAGTTGTGAATTAAACTCGTGGAGATTACATTACAGTAAAGTAATAAAAACAGTACATTGTGAAAGTTGTATACAAGTGATAGTAAATAGTAACGTAAATTGTAATTGAATTGTGAATTACCGAATAATTAAAAGCACATTAATTAAGTCTTTATAAATAAAGAGACTGCAAATTAAGTTGGCGATTTTATTTAACAATCCAGAGGTCGTACCCGAAAGATTAAGGAAATCATCGAGGTTAATCAGCGAAATCGTAACAATATATTTATTCATCATAGCTGTTGACGTCTTTTAGGGACTCCAAAGTAATTTTCATTCGCTGTTTTTGTTCAAAATTCGAAAATTTCGTATCAAAAACATTAAAAGACAGGATCCAGCATCATCACTGACTTCTCTATTTGTGTTTTGAGGATGCTCAAAACCATTTCTTTTACTTTTTCCATATTTTGACCGGTTCTCGATGTACTGGACACTCAGAGAGTTCATCATTCTTAACGTCCACTCGAATTAAACTCGCCATAGGCCTTTTGTTAACATTTCACACACGCTGTACCTATTTATTAAATTTTTACGCAGAATTCGATGAAAATTCCTTCAAACACTTCTTTTAAGAAATGAAAGTTGCCGAGCTTATACAAATACGCCTAACCTTAGTGCTTGTCACAGATAAAAGTCAACAATAAAAACAGCTTAAATGGTTATCAGACTTTAGGGGAACAAGATAGAAGGGCTGTCTTCGGCCATGCCAATTCCACAATTCGATTTTGATGATTTTCGGTATCAATATAAACTTGAATTTAGGTCTGTAGAATACCGTTTTGAGGTACTTTTTTGTCGGATTTATGAACCAAAACTTCCAATCTGACAAATCGATCCTTTATATGCTATAGTGCTCCGATTTGGCCGGTTCCGACAAATGATCGTTTAAGCGTATACGTGCATCTGTAAAATATCTCAAAAACTGAGAAGCCAGTTTGCGTTCGAACAAACAAACAGACAGTCGGACGTGGTTAAATCAATTCAGCTCGTGATTCTGATCTGAGAAGTTACCACCGCTTGACGCTGTCGCTTCTGACGGCCGTCAGAGAAAAGCAAAGACGTTGAAATTTTTTTCCGTAAAACCGACTCAGCTGATTTTTCTCAAGCTTGCCAATTTACATTTTTGTAAATATATAATAATATTAAAATATATGTTATTAGTTCAAGTGTATGTATGTAGGTTATGAAATTTGATTCAAGATTAGTTACTTTGCTTCAATATCCCCGTTGAAAGCTAAGGACACTAGATGAAAACTCAGTTTGATAAATTTACTTACGGTGCATTTTGCCAGCTCGTTGTCTCTTCATAAGGATTTGTAGGCATACAATTATTTTCCAAACTACAAATATATGAATAAAAACTTGGTAACACTTGATTTTTGGTAGGCAACAGCCGTGTAGGAAATTGACAGTCTTCTATGTGTTCCGGTCCGAATTTGAGACGAATGAGGTAGAGCAACGTGAATATCAGGCAAGGCCAAGCTAACTGAATAACCGTCATAATCTGAAAGCAAGGAATATTAATAGTTGAACATAAAAATTGAAGGAAAATTATATGCATTTTAATAGATTATTTAAAAAATTCTTTAACGATCTATAAAACCTGTCTCGGTTTGGAAGCTTACCGGTTGTCGTAGCCTCACTAAGCCATCTTTGCGCAGCATCGCCCTTAGTTGGCTGCCGCTAAAGGATCGTTGCAGATGCATTTTTTTATTTGTTGTTGTTTATTTTATAAAAATATGTTACAATTACGGCAACATCTGCAGTGTTCGAATTTATAATTATTTTAATTGTGTGCGCAGGGTTAAGGAACAACCTGATTCACTAGCAAATTCAATGCAACTTTGGACGAGCTGAAATAGTGAAAAAACAAGAGATTATTTAAAACAATATATATATATGTATATGTATACATTTATAATTTTGTGATATGTTGTTTGTTAAAAATAATTTTAGTTATTTCAAATATAATATATTTTGGTAGTTATAAAGGGGTTTTCAAGAGGTATTATATAATTTCTAAGTGCCTTTTTGTGTCTTTTTTTTCATTAATAGTAATGTTTATAATTTCATCATGACAAGATATACGCAAGAACAAAGGCAATGATTTTGTCTTGGAACAACTTGAAAAAGATAACGATTTTTTTTAAGAAAATCATCTTCTCCAATGAGGCTCACTTTAAACATAAACAAAACTGTCGATTCTGGTGCGAAGAAAATTCACAAATTATTCATGAACAACCATTGCATTCACCTAAATTGACAGTTTGGTATGGTTTTTGGTCTGGTTGAATCATCGGTCCGTTCACTTCTTTCGAAATGAAGCTGGTAGCACCATTACTGTCAATGGAGAGCGGTATAGATCGATGATAACCAACTTTTTATGACCACAATTGGAAGAAGCACGTGCAACAACTGAATTATTGAGAGAAAGGTGTGGAGGGAGATTCGATTATTTCAACACATTCTGGCATTGAATGGTCTCCAAGAAGTTGTGATATAATTCCATTAGACTACTTCTTGTGGGGTTATTTGAGGTCGTTGGTCTTTAGCAATAAACCAGACTCTCCTCAAGCTTTAAAAGTCAATATTGAACATGCTGTTCATGAAATACGACTTGGTTTTGTGGAAAAAGTGATCAAAAATTGGGTTCATTGAATTCATTCCTGCAAAACAAGTCGAGGAGGCCATTTGAATAATGTTATATTCAGAGCATATCGATTTTACTTCACATTAAATAAAACTAATTTGAATTTCCTTAACAATTAGTGGGGTTTTTTTTTAAGAAATCATATAACTCTTCTGTTTTCAATGTTGATCAATATGTCGTGGTACTGAAAAAATCTTTCAATATAAAGTCAATGCCTACATCAACGTTGCGATGGATATTAATAGAAGCAAATTCACTCAAAAAATCTTCCTGGATAACCGCCATGATTCGAAGATCTTGGTGTACATTTGAAAGGCGTCTTTTCGGCTAATTTTCTTGATATTTTCTCCGTAGTTCTCACTCCTCAACTCCAGTTTAGTGCTAATAATATTTTATTTCGAGATGACTGTCATTTAACAATCTGTTGAATTCCCTTCCCGGGAGTTTTCATAAGTTGTTTGAAGAAGGTTCGATGTTGTAATGATTTATACCCGCTCGTTGTTTTAATTTCTTCGGTTGCGATCAAATTTATAATTGCACAGAGATGGCATTTGTTCTGTATTGTTCTGATTTTACAAATATTTAACAACAAAAGCAACAGGTATAACGAAAACAATGCTCTCATGAATAATCCATATACTAAAGGGTAAATTTTTTTAATACTTTTAGGACAACTGCTGAATTCATTCATATTCAAATTATGCTTAAACTTTTATTATTATAACAGATTACGTAATACACGGCCGTGTTAATCCGGGAATAGTTTTTGATCCCTAATTTTTTAAAGAAAAAAACACAGAAAATTCAAATGTATTGGAGGATGTTTATTTGTATTCGAAAGAATATTCTTTGGCATCTCCTTTTTAAAGATTATCTCTTTCAAATGTTGGCCGCAGCTACGTCTTAGATGGTCCATCCGTTGAGTCCAATTTTCGACGACTCGTTCGAGCAATTCGACTGGTAACTGGCGAATGACCCGCGTGAAGTTTTGTTTCATGGCCTGAATCGAAGCGGGATTGTCCGCATACACTTTAGACTTTACATATCCCCACAGGAAAAGGTGTGAAAGTTGTGATATCACACGATCTTGATGACCAATCGACCGATCCAAAACGTGAAATTATCTGCTCACTGAAGTGTTCTCTCAATAAATCCATTGATTGATGCTACGTGTGGGAAGTGGCGCCTTTTTGTTGAAACCAAATGTCACAGAGAGCACGCATTATTTTGAAGAAATATGGACCGACGATTCCTCTTCAGGTTTCTCTTCGTCCCGAATGCGGCAATTTTGCTTGTTTACATTCCCATTGAGCCAGAAATGGGCCTCATCCATGAATAAAATTTGGCTCGAAAACGTCAGATGTTCTTGGAACTTTTCATAGTACGCTCAGTGGGCCGAGTGTGTTGACCATAGGTTGAGCGAAGCGTGCGAAACACATTTGTTATAGTGACGCGACGTTGTCTGGCCTCTGTTATATTAGCTATTATCTTAAAAAAAAAAACAAGACTAAAAATTAATTTTTATTTATAATTCCGCAACAAATCTATTTTTTTTAAGCACCAAACCCATTTATTTTTCCCCAGTGAGACTTCTTTTGGTATATTTTCGGTTATAGAAAGCACTAGCAAGCTCTCCTCACTCACATTTCATATATATTCTGTGAAGTACTTTTAAATTCTTCAGACGACCTTTTAGGATTTTCTCACAGTAATGGCCTGTGATGTCTCAATATCTCTCCATGCCTCCTTTAAATGCCACCAAAATACCCACATTGAAATTTGTCTCTGAAAGGCGTGGAAGTTTTGATACTAATCATCTGAAGCTTTTTCCATCTCTTCCAGAGTTATTTTACAAACTTCTTCATCAATTTCACCTTATTTATTAAAGCGGCGGTAGATCTTTATGAGGAGACACGAAAGTTTAGTGCAAGACGTTCTTTTCTTTGACGTTAAACTATCTCGAACTCCGGTGGCACTAAAACCAGTAATAAAATAATTTGGTGAACTCAGCTTGTTGTGCGATCAACATGCCGAAGAGTTTTAAATCGACGCTTACTTGGCAAAATTTGAAATTTTTTTTGAAAATTTGTACGGACCAACTGGCAGGAATGAAAACATATGAGTAACTACTGTGGTGTGGTTTCACTGGTTTAAATATTTGAAGAATCTATAAAAAAAAAAAAAAAAAATACACAAAATTACAAGATTGTGTGAAGACATAAATGAATCCATCAAAGCTTCACTATCGTTACAATAAACCAAGTCTTCCTCTAGGGCAAAGTAGGAAGTAAACAGATTTTTTTTTGACAAAAGTAAGTCCTTACTTTTGAGCCTGAATCTAAGCAAGCTAACTCATTGATTTTCCGTAAGTGTCAATAAATTTTCAGGTTAAAAATCAGGAATACATTTTCTGGCTCACCCTAGTATGTGCTTATATATATGTATGTATTTTTTTAATTTACGTAATTGACTAATACTTACATGGGAAATATTAAAAATAAATGTATGTTTCATCATTTTATTTTTGTTATTATTTATTTCATTCTAAGTTTAAACTCAGTTTCGCTTTCGGTTATCTCGCTCATCTCATTATAGAATTATGGATTATCAGTGATTATGTTCCCATATACAAGTACAAGTGTATGTGCATAAGTAATATAATCGGCTGATCATTGACATTGAATGTTGGCACATGTTTTAATGATTTACAAATAAATTACTATTTAGATTAAAGGGGGAGGGGGTCTAGAAACTTTTGTTTTTTCCATGCGGAGCAGAAGGAAAATTTGGAAATACAATATAAGCATTTAAATTCATTAGTAAAAATTAGTCAGTACAGCCATTTTGCGATAAAGAAAATTCACTGAAAGTTTACTGTTTAAAAACTGGATCATTTTTATGTTACTAATACGATATTATATATAATTTTTTTCTAGGTTCTTACTGTTTAAGCAACTTTAGTCTACGCGTACGTGCAAATAGAATTGCATGCTGATTTTTTTTTTTTACATGCAAATACTATTAATAATTGGAACGTTTGTAATGGCTGTAATTGTGTAAATTAGGTAACAGTAAAATTGAACTATTTAATTACAAAACAATAACAAAATATTTTATAAAAATACTAATTGAATAATTTGTCACAATTCATTGTGCTGAGTAACCGTTATTAAATACTAACATATATTTTATATATTATTTTCTTTTCATTTTTTAGTAGGAATACGCAATTTTCAATAATAACAAATTCATATTTGCATAGATATGTTTGACGCGAGTAACTGTTATTAAATTTTTATAATGCATTTGATCATATATTTTATAATAATATATAGGGTTTTCCAATAAGAGCGATATGATTTCTTTCAAAAAGTAACACACACACAAATTGTTAAGGAAATTCAAATGTTTTTTTTTTCAAGTGTAAAGTATAATCGATACAATGAAATTCGGAATAAAACATCACTCAAATGGCCCCCACGATTTCTTTTGCAGGAACGAATTTTTGAGCACTTTTTCCACTAAAACAAGCCGTATGTTATGAATAGCACTTTCAATATTGACTTTTAAAGCTTGAAGAGAGTCTGGTTTATTGCTAAAGACCAATGAATTCAAATAACACCACAAGAAGTTGTCTAATGGTGTTAAATCACAACTTCTTAGAGGCCATTCAATGTCACAATTTCTTGAAATAATCGAATCTCCAAACCTTTCTCGCAATAATTCGGTTGTTGCACGTGCTGTGTGACACGCAGCCCCATCTTATTGGAACCAGATATTGTTAAGATCAACTTCTTCCAATCTATACTGCTCTCGACTACATTAACCATCCTACGAGCTTAATTTCGAAAGACGTGTACGGGCCGATGATTCCACCAGACCAAAAACCACACCAAACTGCCAATTTAGGTGAATGCAATGGTTGCTCATGAATAATTTGTGGATTTTCTTCGCACCAGAATCGACAGTTTTGTTTATTTACCGCAACACTCAGATGAAAGTGAGTCTCATCGGGGAAGACGATTTTCTTAAAAAAAAAAAAAAAAATTGATAATAATATTGAATAATTTGTAAACGTTGTTCTTGCGTATATCATGCTATGATGAAGTTGAAATTCAGATCATGACATATTAAAAATGGCCAAAACGACACTTAGAAATCATATCATCGCTATTGGTAAGCCCTTTATATTCGACCTCTTGATTGACGTAGGCACTCCTTACGCGATTAAAGCTGATATAGTCAGCAGTAATGCGCCTTTTGTTTCTTCACTTCGTCGTTTGACGCTAATCGAAGACACCAAATAAAGTCAGGATCTTCCCCATCTAATCTTTCGAATGAAGTAGAGTTCTTTTTCTGAGATCGCTAGCAAGATGGTGTGTTGTCACCCATCCAGACAACATGGCTTAGCCAGCGTAAGCGATTTCCCTTAATTGAAGTATCTTTAATTCCCCAGAGACTTAAAAAGTCAGAAATGGAAATATGGGATGAGACCATCACGTGTCTGCAACCTACTCCTATAGCAGGACGCGAATGGTGAACGTTTTGTCCTTGTTTGTTAAGAGAGTATTTACTTTTGAATTGCCTACCCGGTAACGTAATTGCACTGACACCTTGTTTGAAACATTTCGAATTGTCCTCGTCCAAACCCATTTCCCTCGTTTCGTTATCCAGTCTGGATAATGCAGAACTTAGGACGCGATGATGTCAATATCATCGATCTTTTAGAATATTTTACCTTCTCTGTTTAGCTGTACATTTCGTATAATTTTCTCCAGCTAATCTCGTATTATTTTTTCCAAAGCTACGTTAGTTTCGAAAGCAGGTCCTCCCCGATTCTGATGGAGCTATAAGTGTTGCTCCGTCTTAATTTATACAGACGCGCTTACAAGTTTTGCGGAGGATCAAATACAGACAAACCTTCATAGAGGTATCTTCTTGGCTCCGTTCTTTCAAAGGTTACTTTAAAATCAACAAAGCGGGAGGTGTATCGATGACTTTCTCACAGTACTCTTCCTGGACTCGGATTCCCACTCTCCTGGTTTGTCACTTTCAGTGCCCCCTATTAACTGACTACCCTCAGGACATTAGTCGCCAGATCACCTCTTTTGGCTCAACATTAGCACGTTATTTCTGCAAGTTGCCGCATTTTTTCATTGATAGCCAATAGCAATAGCCGAGTGGTTAGTAGGGTTCCAAAATATATAAAATTATTTCCTCTAATTGCGATCGCCCCTTGGCAGGGAATGCCAGGCCCTCCGAGTCTATTTCTGACATGAAATAAAAGCTGCTCGTAAAAATTAATCGGCCGTTTGTTTGTTTGTTGGTAAAAACATCAAGACGCAACACCATAAATTGGAGGAGGAGCGCGGCCGAATATCACATCAGTTGGTCATCTTTTTAAGCTCTTCATAACAGTACCCTCGATGTTTCTTTGTTACATAGAGACAGATGCGCATGTTTACTGCCACGAGATAGCGGTCGAATCGAGCTTAAATGTTCGGTGCGTATGCACATCTAAAACACTGGAGATAGGGCTTCTGTCTGCCACAACATGATCGATTCAGTTTCGGGTTTTTCGATCCAGATACAGACAAGAAACTTATTTAATTTTCTTGTGCTTACTCCTTCTACTACAGCCAACCATACTTCGGGCCCCGGCGAAGTCGATCTGCATTAACCCAACATCGTGGCAGGGACAGTGCTCAATGGTGCATTCTAGGCGCTTGCAAAAGTCATATTTGTTCAAATCGTCTTTTTCTCATTTGAGGTGTGAGCGCAAATCAGTGACTTGTAGAACAACTTCTAGTGGCGTCACATTCATACACAGGAGCGAATGATAGTGCACGGAGTTCCCGCTCACCACGAAATCTGCACGAAATATGTGCGATTCCTTGTTTGTCTCGCTCATTGCAACTCTTTGACGACGATGATATCAGCATTAGTTTTATGAGGATATCATCCAGGATTATCTTAAATAGAGATCATTAAAACGTTTACAGTTTTCGCTATCAAAGCAAGATCTCTCCGCTATGGCATTGATTGCTATTTCGCTTCAGAAAAATATCGACTATTGTCCTAAAGCCTTAGAGTCAAAAATGGTCTAAAATTTTTATTTAAAATTTTGAGAGTTTTCATTACACTTATACAAAAATGAAAATAGGTTTAAGTAAAATGTATTGAGTCATGTTATGGATATGATCGCACGAAACGAAATTAATAGCTGGATTTTTATTATTTTTATTATTTTAAAAAATCACTGCAATCATCAAATCGCATTTTTTATCCAAGTAATTAATTGAAAACTTATCCAATTTAAATATAATAATTATTTAATAATTTATAGACGAGTTGCAAATTGAACTTTAGTCCGCATCGATCATAAGGTGACCTTTTAACATTAAGAAAAAATAAATAAATTAATAAATACAAATCTAAAATAAAACAATGCATATTGTTGATTTATGATTAAATTTAATGCAAAAATGATAAATTATTGGAAAAAAAAACTTGCGAATTAAAAACCGGTTACTTTCTAGCGAGTAATTGCAAAGAAAAGAAAAATAAAACTGAAAAACGCCTTTGCGGTATTTCTCAGCCAGTGATTGATCAGTGATCCATTCACTCGGTTAGTCAGACATTTAATCAACCGGTCAGTCAACCGATGATTATTTACTTTCATTCGTGTATTTTACTTTCATTACTCTCTCTCTCTCTCTCTCTCTCCCTCTCTCTCTCTCTTCCCTCTCCCTGCCACTCACATTTATCTCCTAATTTTCTTGCATTACCAACGTGTCAGCTTGCTCCTGACCCCATTAACTAGTTTTTCTTTACACAGATAATTTTCAATTTTCTTTTCATTTCGAAATCGCGTAATAAACTCGGCGTATATTGTGCAAATATGTGATTACACAATGGCATATAATCGAAAAAGAAAATTGAAATAGGCAAACTAGCTTTCGAATGTCATAATATGTTAGCCAACGAAACAATTTTTTTTTTGCGATGCATGCTGTGACTTTTGGCACGTGCTGGCATTTCTTATAAATATTACATAAAAAAAAAACTTTAATATGTGCTTGCATGGTATGTATTAATATAATTAATAATAAATTATTAATTATATTTAAATGCACCGATACAAAGAACATTGGCCTTGTTACTTTGAGCTAATTCACATTTTAATTGAAAAATTATAAATAATTTAACCTTGCATAAGCGAAGTTGATTTTAGGGTTTTCGAGGTGTTATTAGATTCGAATTTTTTTTTTAATATGCACCTATTAGATTAAATATATATATATATATATATATATATACATATATATACATATTCCTTCTTTATTACGAGTCTTAAATATATTACCTTCTAAGGTATAAAGGATGATCCAAGTATAGGTACTTTTTTCAATAGCCCTTTTTTGACAGATTACGCGTGAGTCGTGTCAAGCTGTCATGTTATTTTTGTTCAGTATTGTTTGGCATTTCATCATGGAAAGACTTACGCCTGAACAAAGTTTACAAATCCTTCAACTTTATTACGAAAATTCACGTTCTGTAAAGAAGGTTTTTCGCGCGCTTTGCTCAACTTATGGTCAACATAATCATCCTACTGAGCGTACATCATCATCCATTTAATGATAGCCGACTATTTGATGCCTGAAATTGAAGCTAGTGACCTCCGCGACATTTGGTTTCAACAAGACGGCGCAACTTCCCACACATCGCATCAATCAATGGATTTATTAAGAGAACACTTCGGTGAGCAGATAATTTCACGTTTTGGGCCGGTCGATTGGCTACTAAGATCGTGTGATATCACATCGTTAGACTTTTTTCGTTGCTGAAAATGTTCCAATGGTCGGAAGTCCAAATAATGTCAGGCAGCTTAGAAACTTCTTGCAAATTTTGACGACGCTTGAATTTATCTTAGGCAGTGATAAAGCCTACTTTTCTTCTGAGTATATAGCTACCTTCTATAACCCTTCATTAGCGCTCTAGTGGCTTTTTTGGCTGCTAGTACCTTCGCCTTGAAGATGTTAGCTGAATTTGGTATATGTAGAATTGGTGAAATTTTGATATCTTTTGTATACATCCCTGCCTCCACTCCGCTGTCCTTTCTTGGGCCTATTGGTGTAGATTTAAATGGTATTCTCCTTCCTTCAGTCAGGTGTAGAGGGTATCCTTTTATGGTGCTGTGAGCTGGTTTAATATTTTGCTCTGTCCAAATCGTTGTAGGTTTCAGCAACTCCAATGCCTGATGCAATTGACACAAGAGCATCTTAAGCACATCCGACGGATATGATTTAAAGGCTTCTGTAACCCCTGCGCAAGCTGCTCTTTTTATTCCATTTAGTTTCCTGATATTGTATTGTTTCTGTAATGCTGGCCACCACACCAACGCTCCATATGTTAGGACTGGTCTTTTAACGGCCGTATACATCCACACGACTATTTTTAGTTTGAGGTCCCAGTTCCTGTTTAGTATTCTCTTGTTGGTGTAATGGGTCATATATGTTTTCTTTATTCGTTTTTCAATATTCAACTTCCAGTTCAATTTGGTATCAATCTCAATTCCCGGATATGTTTCTGTGAATGACAGTAGGATTATAATACCATTAAGTGAAGGAAGCAGAAAACTTGGTATTTTATTATTCCGTCCATTGTTCACGGTCTATGAATGTAATCTTCGTAAGGACCTTTCCATAATCTTACGATTGTAGAGGGAAACAGTTCTGATACCACCATCACTAAGTCTGTAAAATAGTTGAAAACTAGCCTTGCAGATCTTTTAAACCCATTTATGGGATAAGCACATATGGCCTTGCCGGTTTAAATGGATAGAAGCTGTTAATAGCGTAGATGATCTTGCCCCTGCTTACAATAAGACCAAGTTGGCCTGTTTCTGTTCGAAGTGGTGTTAGTACCTCTACTTCTGTTTTTTGATGACAACCAGCGAAATGTAATTTCATGAGTACATCAAGGGTTTCACCGGCAATAGTTTTCCATCCATCTAATATAGGACGGATTATAGCATTCCTTGAAAAGCATCCTTCTAAACCTTGCAGACTTCTTGCAGATTTCAATTTTTGAACAGTATAATTGCCATGCTTCTGATTTTGCTTTCCTTACTGCTTTTAGCTTTCCTTACCTGGGTTCTTGGGATCTTTTGGACACTGTTCCATCATGGAGACGATTTCCTAGAGAATTAGTGGAAAATCGACATTTATAAATATTACAAAAATTCTTCGTCCGAATTTGATCGCATATGGATCAAATTTTCACCATCGTCCCTTTTTTGGATATACTTTGAAGGAAAAAAACCAAAACCGTTACATTAACTTCAGTCCGAACTATGTAAGTACCAAAAGGAGGAAATTGGATAAGAGAAATCAGCTGAGTTGATTTAGCTCTGACCGTCTGTCCGTCTGTAAATATTGTCGGAGCCGACCAGGTCTGCTGACTATATCATATGGCTCCCATACAACCGATTTGTTCAAATATGTGATTTCGGGTCAAATATCTGCCAAAAAATCAGCTAAGAGCTTGAAATTTGGTATTTTAAACACGTAAATTCAAATTAATATTGGTGCTGAAAATCATCGAGACCAAGTTTTGCAATTTTGCAGTGAATTTGATGGGTTTATGAAAGGTATAAAGGACTTGGCATGACCGAAGACAGCACTCCAATTCTTATTTGCACTAAAATTGCTGTTTAAAATCTGATCAGCTGCTTCCAGTACATACATATTTATGTATTTATAAATATATACGATATAATGACAGTTAATTATAATTAATTACTTAAAGATCGATGAAAAAACTGCATACGTTTTCTTTGTAATTATTTTAATAGTTTTTTTTTTTAATGCGGAAAGAATGAATGCAGTCGTGCTCTTTAATAAGTCGATATAACATATGTATGTATGCTATAGCATTTCTAATTATATGGCGTTTACACCTTGAAAGATTTTGTTGCTTCTTTGGTGTGCTACAAATGTTGAGGTGATTTGAGTATTTATTATACAGTTAATAATCTATTTCAAAATTTTATGTAGGAAAAAAAAGATATTTCAAAAATTGAATCAAGTTCGGAATACTACATTTGGTGGCTTGGTTATTAATGTAGTTAATTTGTAGTTTCAAAAACCTTTGAAATAAAATAAATACCTCTTGGATTTATAATTTCACTTAATTTTCTCCTTGGGTCTGTGTTTTTATGATTCAATTTTTTTTTTAAATAAATAAGAAAATATTGGTATAATTTATCATCTCAAACAAACTTTGAAAATTCACATTTACCTGTTAATGACAATCCAAAAAAAAAAAAAAACACCGTCATTTTCTATTTTTCATTATAATTTTACTATGTTTGTTTTACAACAAAGTGAGTATACAAACAATTAAATTTGAAATATATGCATATGTATGTGTTTTTATAAAATATTAAAATATTGTTTGAAAAATATTTCACACCCTTTGCTGTGATGTTTTGTGCGATTGTTCATGAGAAACTATTACAAACTTACAGCAATAATTGCGAAGAAGATGCATAGGTAGAGAACAAAAGATATTTGGATTGTTGCATACACATGTATATATTTCATTTTTGCCATTGTTTATCTATACCAAACGTCAGAAATTTCGTGACAAACCGTAAGATTCTCAGAGTTTGAGGAATTCTTTCTCACTTCGAAGTACTCAAACTGGCTAATACCAAAATAAACTATTGTATATCTAAACAAGTTTAAAACGCTTCGCAGTCGAGTATGTAGTAGTATATTTTTGTGTGCGCCTTCCCTCGACCACGACTTTTTTATCTTTGATTTGTCAGTTACACATTCAGTTGGTTTGTTGTGTAATACGTTCCGATCCCAAATTAAAGTGGTGTTCAAGTGCGATGCTCGCATTTGTTTCCCGAAAATGACAGGCCTTACTTTAAAATTATCGCCACTGCGCTGAGATTCATGACAATCCGAGTCTGATTGAGGCAAGTAATGAGTTAATGATGAACCAAACTCAAAAGATATGTTAAGCAGATTTAGAGACCTTAAGGCCCACTTAGTCAATCCTCATCTGGCGCAAAGCCCTTTGGTGTATTTCTCTTCGAGGAACTCTTTTATATTTTTATCAACGCAGTAGCAGATTCTGCTGAGAGTAGTTGGATACATCAAAAGGATATTTACAGAACGCAATGTCGAACGACTTATTGCACTTGTCCAAACATTTATTGGGTGCAGCCTTCAGACTATCGGAACCTGGCTTGAACTTATTTTGGTAGTATTTAAGTATTTATTCAAGTTCTTTACGAGGAGACATAATCTTTACGGTAACAGTTTTAAACGAAGCAGCAGGAACTGAAGCTTTGGGTATAAATCTACTACATATTCAGCTACTACTTTAGCAGTATAAAGAAAGGGAGTCTTGGACAAAACTTGTTCGAAATGCACGTCAAGACTGCTATGGTGAAGGCAAGCAAGAAGAACATCCTTGAACAACGCTTGAAACCAAAGTAGCCTAAGATGGGCACTCAGTGCTGGGCAGTCAGAAAAACTTCTTGTATAGGTCATTGTCCCTAATAATCAAGATCACGCCAAGAGCACGACAATAACGCAACGATGGGGCGATAATAATGCGGTAAACAACAAAAGACTCGGAAAGCGTGTGTCAAAAATTCGTCGAGTCAAGCCAAGACAGAACTATTGTAGTTAGGAACACGCTGTGAAGCGGCTCGAAACTCACACGCAATACTTATCTTACTGAAGCACGTAGCTAACGAATTAGATTTTTTGTAAAATATTATAAAATTCCCTATTCCAAGATTTTTTTACATTGTTTTATCTAGCACAATCCATTTTTTTGATGGATTCTTGCATTTCTCAGTATCAAGTGACCCTGTTGTTATCACAAAATTATACACTCGCCTCAAAGTTAGTAAAGGGATGATATGATTTCTAAGTGTCGTTTTGACCATTTTTAACATGATGTGTATTTTTTCCATTGTATTCAGTAATATTTACAATTTCATTGTGGCAAGATATACGCAGGAATAACTTTACTGATTTTGCCTTGGAACAATTTGAAAACGATAACGATTTTTTTAAGAACATCATTTTCTCCGATGAGGTTCACTTTCATCTGAGTGGTGCAGTAAATAAACAAAACTGTCGATTCTGTTGCGAAGAAAATCCGAACATCTTGAACATACATACATTCACCTAAGTTGACAGTTTGGTGTGGTTTTTGGTCTGGTAGAATCATCGGTCTGTATTTCTTTCGATATGAAGCTGGTAGCACCGTTACTGTCAATGGAGAGCGGTATAGATCGATGAAGATGCAAATTTCAAAACTTTATGCTTGATGTGGGGAAAGTAAATACCGACCGACCGATCAACCGATCAACCGATCGGGCTGAAACTTTTCGTCCTCTAATTTGATACAGTTACACAAGTTTTCCGTACTCCACCGAATCTGGGTTCTAAAATTCCTCTTTCTTCGATCCACCCTAATAATTTATATATATTTATTTCTTAAACAGTTATAAAGGGTGTTTTTATAGAGGTATAGAGCTTTAAGTTGCAATAAAACAACGATGGATTATTCGATTGACATGACTTTTATTTATCCGAAAGATAATCTTTTGGCATTACATTTTAAACATGATTTCTGGCATATGACCGCTACGGCTGGCGCGGATGTAGTCCAATCTGGACGTCCAATTTTCGATGACTTTTTCCAACATTTGTGGCCGTATATCGGCAATAACACGGCGAATGTTGTCTTCCAAATGGTCAAGCGTTTGTGGCTTATCCGCATAGAACAATGACTTTACATAGCCCCACAGAAAGTAGTCTAGCGGTGTTAAATCACAAGATCTTGGCGGCCAATTCACAGGTCCAAAACGTGAAATTAGGCGGTCACCAAACGTGTCTTTCAATAAATCTATTGTGGCACGAGCTGTGTGACATGTTGCGCCGTCTTGTTGAAACCACATCTCCTGGACATCATGGTTATTGAATTCAGGAATGAAAAAGTTAGTAATCATGGCTCTATACCGATCACCATTGACTGTAACGTTCTGGCCACCATCGTTTTTGAAAAAGTACGGACCAATGATTCCACCAGCCCATAAAGCGCACCAAACAGTCAGTTTCTCTGGATGTAACGGTGTTTCAACATACACTTGAGGATTACCTTCACTCCAAATGCGGCAGTTTTGTGTGTTGACGTAGCCATTCAACCACAAGTGCGCTTCATCGCTAAACAAAATTCGCTAATGAAAATCGGGAACAACGGTAATCTCGTTTTGGGCCCATTCGACGAATCTCCGCCTTACGTGAGTCTATTCATGATGAATTGCCAAACCAAACTGAGAATAAATCACTTGACAGCTGTTAAATCGGTCGCCATCTTGAAAAGTAATGCCAACTTAAAGTTCTATACCTCTATAAAAAACACGCTATACACGTGAGTGCGCAAGAAAATAATTACAGATCCTTAAATTTAATTGCAATTGACATACATACATACTTATATCTAGATAATAATATTCATATTCATATACATATATAAGTATATACAGTTGTAAAACAAAATTTTGCATTTATTTGGTTAATATTCATTGGAAATTGCACTAGAATTTGTAATGTTTATTTGAAATCACTAATGCTTTGTAGAAAATCCATGTACGCTTACACTTACACGTATATATTTGGCTATATAATATATTATTAACAATTAACGGTGAAGAACGTGACAGGCGTAAAATTAGCTAGGTAATGAAATAAGTCATAAAAATATTTGTGATGTTTCAAATTTTGAAAACTATTAAAATTGTTGTGCACATACATTTTCACACTTGTAAACAAATATGGGGCTTCATTTTAATAATGTCTGACTCCCCGGCAGAAGGAGCCCCTCTATTCATCAAAAAATTACAACCACTATAGCACATAGCTCCCATACAACCAATTTAATCAGATATGAGGTTTTGGGTCAAAAGACCTTTGAAAAAATCATTTATTAGTAGAAATTTAAAGAAAATATAAGATACTGAAAATCATTGAAATCGAATTATATACGTTTCTGAAGAATACAAAGAATTCTGAATGATCGAAGACACCACTTTTTTCTTGTTTTCATATAAAGGGTGATTCATTTCGTAGTTCCCTACTTTAAAAAAACACAGTAAATTCAAATTTAATGGGGAATGCTCATTATCATTCAAAAGAAAATTTTTTTTGGCATTTATTTCTTGAAGATTATCTTTTTTTTAATGTTGGCCGTAGCTATATCTCAGATGGTCCATCCGTTGAGTCCAATTTTCGTTGACTCGTTCGAGCATTTCGACTGGTAACTGGCGAATGACACGCGTGATGTTTTGCTCCAAGGCCTAACTCGAAGCGGGATTGTCCGCATAGACTTTAGTCTTCGCATATCTTCCCAGGAAAAAGTCTAACGGTGTGATATCACACGATCTTGGTGGCCAATCGATCGGCCTAAAACATGAAATTATCTGCTCACCGAAGTCTTCTCTCAATAAATCCATTGATTGATGCGATGTGTGGGAAGTGGCGCCATTTTGTTGAAACCAAATGTCGCAGAGATCACGGTCGCCATTGACGGTTACCTTCTCACCGGCATAATTTTTGAAGAAATATGGACCGATGATTCCAGCGGCCAAACGGTTTTTTTTTCTAGAAGAAATAGTAGCTCTTGAATCTCTTCAGGTTGTTCTTCGTCTCAAATGCGGCAATTTTGCTTGTTTACATACCCATTGAGCCAGAAATAGATCTCATCGCTGAACAAAATATGGCTCGAAAACGTCGAATCTTCTTGGAACTTTTCAAGAGCCCACAGAGGGAAATGATGTCGCTTGGGAGGATCGAGCGGCTTCATTTCTTCCCAAGCTGTATTTTGTACGTATTCAATTTAATATCTCGACGTAAATGGCGCCAAGTCGTGCCATACGTCAGGCCGACTTGCTGCAAACGGCGCCGAATCGACTCTCCAGGGTCTTCGTGTACACTCTTAGCTACGACCACTATATGCTCTTCACTGCATGCTGGACGTGGTCTATTCGGTCGAATATTATCCACTAATGAATGCTGGGTCTCAATATGGGTGATGGTGTTGTAAATAGTACGCTCAGTAGGCCGATTAAATTGACCATAACTTAAGCGGAGCGCGCGAAACATCTTCTTTGCAGAACGAGAATTTTTCAAAAAAAAATTCTGTTGAAAAAAGTACCTCTACTTGGATCACCCTTTAGTTATAACTTCTAAAATAAAAGTTTCTTAAGTGGTCGGTACTTTTTAATTTTAAGTAAAAAACTGTCCATCATCGTTTTGCTCGTATCACCTTAAATATTGTTGCTGTAGGTAAAAGTGTAGTCGAAGACCCGAATGTTCTTATTTCTCGACGTTCTGAAGGGCTGGGTCTTTCTTACGGCACATTATGGCGCAATTAGTACTTAGACTTTTACCTACATCCATATAAAGTTCAGCTCACATAAATTTGGGTGCGTGAACAACAAGCAGTGAACAGCGATTTTTCAAACAAAATTTTCTTCAGCGACGAGTCACAGCTCTCACTCACTTAAATAAGTTAATTGTCTTATTTGGAGTTCCGAGAATCATCAAATTATTGAAGAGAAGTCATCACACCCAAAGAAAAACTTACTGTCTGGTGTCCTCTTTGGACAGGGGGTGGGATTGGACCTTCATTGAATACGATTACAGCGAGAACGCCACTGTCGATTCCGAGCGTTAGGGTCGTATGATAACCGACTTTTATTTTTGGCATGCAATTGAGAACATGTCTCACTTAATACGTGGTTTCAAAACGAGATGGTGCCACATGCCACACAACACGAGCGAATATGGATTTATGGGGACAGAAATTCCCCGATCGACAGAAAGAGGTCGGAAATTATCTCAAACGGATAGAAGTTCACAAAAGCGATTCACGAGGAGATCATTTGAATGATGAAATATTTCACATGTCAGGTTTAAATTTTATAATAAAAAAGGAATTTCATAAAAAAAAAATTTTTTCAAATGCATTTTATTTATGTTTTATTTTGGCACCAGCAAAATGGATAACCGGATAAAGCATAAAATGGATATGCAAGGCAAATTTTGCTAGAAATATTTTATGCTTTTATGATAGTTAGTCCCACGGAAAACAGGGCACAAAGTGTTCGTTCAATAGTCCAATTGCCAATAGAGTAATAGGAAATTGGCCAAAAAAATATATATTTCTATAGGCATAGTCTCGTTTTTCGTGGGGCAGACGTTGTAAAAAATATTTTGATTACCATTCAAACCTTTACTCTCTCGTTAACATTTTTTTTATTAGAATCAACTGTATTATTATCTTTCAATATAATTCATTTACAATTGTCAAACAATTACATTAATGAAGTTCATTGAAAACAAATTCCATTCTATTCGTATTCATATTAAAAGGCCCCACTCAACTTTCCGCAAGACTAACTTTTGTGACCAAAGCAACCGCAATAGACTCATGGCCTGGCAAAAATTCTGCGTAAAATTTAATTGCATGCAATTTTAATAATAACACGGCGCACATAAAATGAAATTTCATGAAAGAGTAAAGTATACATAAACGTTCTAGGAATTCGTAAACAAATCTCAGTAAGACAAAATGAGAAACGAAAAAGCTAAAACAAAGAAATATGAGTCTTCTTATCATTTTGATCAGTTTTATTTTGTTGACTTATAGACGATCATGCATGTTTTACCATCAACTACGCATGTGTAAAATTAACAACAATCTTTAAATATATATGTATGTATGTGTAGCAAGCCAGAAGGGAATATGCCATTACAACGAAAACTATAAAGGAAATATCGCACTTTGCCCATTTAGCTTTTACGCATTTACGAATATTAAAAAAATAACAGTTGCGCTTACACGCGCCATGGAAAAATGCGAGAAGGTGCTCGCTCACTTTTGTAAGTACTCCTCGTACATACATACATATGCATGTACATATGTGGATATGGGTATAGTGCTTCTGGATTATTGACAAACCGGCTGACCTTCAGGCGTCACATTACTACGTATGTATGTATGTACAAGTATATAGCTTCTGTGATCCAACGTCGATGTTATGTTCAGTTGCGGGAACACGGTTTGGATTTCGCTTCGAGGGAGCCATAATTTCAAATTACAGGTTTTTAATGATAACAGAAAGCAAAAAATAAAAAAAATTAATAATAATAAAGAAGATAGACAATAATGTTTAAAACTTGTTTTTGTAATATTATAATTGAACAGAATTTATCACCTTATATTAAAATTCAAACGAAATTAATTAAGAAAAGCTGCCCTGAAGTATTTTATATTAACTAATTTTTTAGGTAAATATGTAATTTAAATTTTGCAGGACCACGAAGAATTTTTACATTTGTGCACAGCGAAAACATGCATCTAAATTGTTCTTGAGCATTTTTTTAAAGACAAAAAAAAAAAAGTATTGATTGATATTTTAGAGTACCAAAAGACACAAAGTTGTGAGTAATTACTTGTATTTTCGCTTTGTACCTTAAGTTCTTGGTACTGTTATTAGAAAATGCAAACTAAAATTCGCTCTCTATGACAAGAAATATGAAAAAAGTAGTTTGAAATAACTTTTTCTTCATATCTTACATTTTAATATTATTTTTGTTATTATTTTCATTTTATTTATTTATGTTTACTCATATTCCATTCTAAGGTTTATGCACTTAATTTTACTTTTACTAATATAAATTGGCTATACGAGTATAGAAAATTTCAAATATTCCAATAAACAAGTTGACACACAAACAAACAACATTTTGGCTTTACAAGGTAATTTATTTTAGCAACTCGTTAGGTTCAAAAGAGTTCAAGAGCATCGTGAAGAAATAAACACGCTTTTAGCTTTTTCAAATTAACAGTTAAGCGAAGATCTAAATTTTTAAAGGTGCGTTAAATTTCAACGTCAAATTTGGGTGTAGAGACAGTGGAATTGTGCTTGGAGATAGAAAAAGAAGACCAAACGAATTTTGATTTACTTCAAGATAAATTGATTGTTGAAAACTGACAAAAATGCATTAAAGTAAAATAAAATAATTTGAAAAATAAAAATTAAAATGAAAAAATCAAATCAAAATAAATTAAAAAAATATATATATAATAAATTAAAATGAAACAAAATATAACAATTAAAATAAATAAACTTGAGAATAGAATAAACCAAATAAACAATTATTCAAATGAATAAAACCGAATAAAAAATGCAGTAATAATAAATTCAAATTAAAATCAATATAAGAAATTAAAATTAAGAAAAAAAAAATAAATTTAAAAAAAAATAATTTATATTTAATTGAATTAAATTTGTTATAATATCTACGTGTTTATATTACACTGCACAAATCAAACTTATTGTAATCAAGTCTTCCGGCCGAGATGGAAAATTTCGTGGTGGCTATAGAGAGCAGAGATTCCCTTCCTAAATTTGATGTGTTGATATAAATTTTTTTGGAAGAACAACAGCATAAAGGAGACAGAAATGGCGATATTGGCGAGTGTGCGTTTGCGGCGAACTTTCGAATGGACAAGAAAAAAGACTCACAACATAAAGATAAAGTTATTTCTAAAGATATATATAAGTAGAACGTAAAGGATATGAAAAATAACAAAAAAGTGTTATAAATGTTGCAAACGTGGTCACAATCGTTCTCAGTGCAAGAAAACAATCAACATGGAGAAAAGGAGTGAAGCAGCATGTTCATTATATGCAACAAAAGAAGCAAACAATGAAGTTTGGTTAATGGATAGTGATGCTACATCTTATATGTTATAACCAAATTCATTTAATTAAATTAAATACAATAAAAATTAAAAAAAAATCTTTTAAAATACTGTGAAAAAACTAAAATAATATTAAAAAATTTAAAATTAAATAAATGTTTATATACTCTAAAATAATGTTAACCAAAATAAAATAAATTATAAATAATTAAAATAAAAAAAAAAAAAAAAATAAAAAGTAACGAAAAATGAAAAGAAATAAAATAAAATAATATAATTTAAAATGAAGCAAGAAGAAATAAATCAAATATGCAGTAAAAAAAATAAAAAATTAAAAAATATAACAATGTAAAGAATAAAAAAATATTAAAAATAAAAAAATTCAAAAAATTCAAATAAGAAATAACAAAAAGTATAACATGAAATGTAAAGAAATTAAATTAAAAAATAACGAAATATTAAAAGAAATGAAATAAAATAAAGTAAAATAATTCAACATGAAGCAAGAAGAAATAAGCTAAAATAAAATAAAACGAAAATTTAAAATATAAAATAATATAAAATACAGTAAAAAAATAAAAAATTAAAAATTAAAAATAAAAAAATAAAAATAAAAATTAAAACACAATAAAACAAGTATTTAAAAAAATAAATAACATAAAATGAAATAAAATACAATGAAATGAGGTAGTATAATTTTAAATAAAATAAAAAGAAATATATTAAGAAAAAAATAATATAAAAAATGAAATTAAAAAGAATTAATTAACTACACTAAATGAAACAAAATAAAAAATTGAAAATCAAGAAAATTAGTTGAAATAAAATTCAATAAAAATATGAATTAAATAAAAAACAACATAATATAGAACAAAATGACAAAAAATAAGAAATGAATGGACTGATAATATTGATCAAGATAGCCGTCGTGTTATTTTATTTGTCAAATATGAGAAAAAAATTATTATAATAAATAATTAATAATTAATTATTATAATATTTTATTATTAATATCTTAGTCTTCTGGCAATTTAACTTCTTTTGAAATTAGGTTCTACAGAAAAGTTTATATGCTTCTAACTAAAATATAATAATATACAAATAAAATTGTTGTTTTTTGCTAAAGCTTAAATAAATTGATGACTTAAAAAAAGAAAAAAAAAAGAATAAGATAAGTATCTATATATTATTTGTAGTATTCGTAATCAACTCGCGACCTTGACACTTTTTTTACTAGTTTCTATTTAATTTAGATTTTCTCAATGATATTCATTTATTATTTATCTTATAATCTTTACATGCATGTGTGAACTTCGGTAGTTATTGTTGACGATGCTTACGTAAAAAATTTCGTTTTATAACTTCGAGAACTCTATATATATTTATCTTCTACATTTATTTACAATTATTATTACTGTTTGTATTATATTTAATTGTGAAAAATTAGCAGCGTTAACTATAAATTTATTTAAAATAAATGAGCGTAAATTTATTTCCAATACAAAATTATCCATGACTAACATCAAACTTTATATGTAGTTTCTTCTTATTTCATTTTTTTTTTAATTCACGCGCGTGTATAATCAATGATTAAGCACTTTAATCGTCAACGAATATCACACTTTGATTCTCATGCCGAATATATGTAAATTATAGGCAATAAATGTAAATGTATGTGTATGTAAATACACATTTGTGCTTTTATTAATTTAAAAATAATAATTTGTTGTTATAAAAACTTCACATTAAAAAAAAAATTAAAAAAAATTAAACAGAAAAAATACTTATATTTACATTTTACAAAATAACTAACAGTTGAATGTACAGTTAACCGGAAAAATTGCGCAATTACATGTCTATTTGTATGCACGTATGTATATATATATATATATGTAATGTCAATATTTACTTGTCACTGAAACATCAGCAGATGCCACTTATTAAGTACAACCCACTCAACGTCATGCAAACTCCAACGATTTCCATTCAACTTTTCTAACTGCGTTCTGTAGCGTCTAACTGCACATTCCGTTTTGTTCTCTCAATTTGTTGCTCAAGTTCATATTAGCTGCATGCAAGGCAAAACATATAAAGCGATATAAAAACAAGGCAAAACCATAAAAAAAATAATTTTTATTTCTGGTTGCATCTTTTTAGCTCATGCTCAAGCATTTAATACTCACGTATGCACGCAGTGAATATTCATAGATATTAATCTGTTTTGAAATTTGCTTATTTATGTACATACATGTATATGTGCATGTATTTCGTATTTTTATATTTGAGACTTTTTGTTTCGCTTATTTTTTGCCAAGAAGAAGTAGCAAAATTATTGAAGGACACTCTGCGGCGTCGCTTCCGTTTCTCTACATACTTTCAAGTTGCTCGCTTCAGTCTTTTGTAGCTCGTTTGGTTGCCAATTAATTAATTTTTATAATAACTTCTAGGCAAGCATATGATATTTGTAGAACATTTAAGAAACATCGAATTAAGCGGAAATACCTCAACGCATACACATTCAGTGATCTCAATACGATCCGTGAAGGATTTTCTTTAAATTGATGATGAAAAATCATGTTTTAAAATCATCAGCTATAGAAATAATAATGTTTTTCATAAGAAATAAAAATTTGGAACCATTTCTGATCCAAAAAAAAAATGGCGCAATAGTCTTCTTACACTATAGCGAAATGGTCTCATAAGGAGCGAAACCAAAAGAAAATATCTGATCTAAGCCAAAAAAGAGAGAACAGAGAGTTTTCGGATCCTAAGTATTATAGTAAAACTTTGATAGTAAATATTGATTTCTGAGTCTGGGTATTGATTGTGAGAAATTAAGCTTCGATAGATATCTAAATCACAAAAAGAACAAAAAACAACACTACTCCATTCATTACCTCATCAGTCATAAGCGTAGAAAACGAAGTGGCGATAACTATCTAGTGTCTATCTAGTGTCTAGTGACTAGTGTCCGTGATTTTCTTTTAAATCGTCCAACCATTTCAATGAACACCCCCAAGGTAAAACTACGAACCTTTGACGGCAAAATCCCTTTCCAAATGTTTAAGATGCAATTCGAAAATACGGCTATAGCAAAAAACTAGAGTATTGAGAAAAAAAGCTTGTTGAAGGGACTTGCAGCAGAAATTTTGCAGATAGTTCCCGCAAATAAGAGCGATAACTGCGAGGTACTAATACGAGCCGTGGAGGCATGCTGCGTTAGCGCGTACATAGCAAATCTTCCAGATGGAAAACGCTACCAGAAGCCCAACGAAACCATGCAGGAATTTGCGTGGCAGATTGAGCGACCAAGGTAAAAAAATTCAGAAGCTTATTACCGGAATAAGGGACTATTGCACATAGTAGTGTATACGTGTATGTACACGCTGCTTATACACAAAAAAATGCATTCATGCATACATATTTGCTATAAAAATCAATTACCACAAAAACACAAACGAACGAAAAAAAACTAAATATAAGTAAGTAATTTTGAAAAAAATTAAAAAACATAACACGCTTGCACAAATATAGAAGGAAAATAAATAAATATTGCGAGCACGCAGAAAAATTAGCATGCGGAAGCGCTTAAGACGAAGCGACGGCTACGCGCTCACACCGCACATCAACTTCACTCTCCTCTTTCGTATACAACTACCAGTACTGCTAATCAGAGCGACGCCGAGCAGGTAACAAGCATTGTGACGAAAGAAAATAAAATAAGAAAATAAAGAAGAAAAAAAAAACAACGCAAATATAAAAGAGAAGAAGAAGAGAAAAGATTGTTAATAAAAACAAATTGAAAGAATAAGCTTAAAAAACGAAAATGTAAATAAAAATGAAAATGAAAATGAAAACAATAACAAAAAAACACATTCACTTTTCACTGGTCAGCGCGAGCCGAAAGTGATTGAGTGAGTGACGCGTTTATCGGCTTTCGACCGCCTTTTCTGAAGAGCTCTTCTGCCTTGTCGGACTGATTACTTGAAGAATGTATGTATTATCTTGAAGAGCACACCTGCTTGCTGTTACCTAGTAGATTTTTGCAGTTTGTAAGAATATTGAATATATGTAACTACATACTACATACTTGTTTATGTACAAACAGACGTGTTTTTAAAACTAATTCATTTTTTTTTTACACGAAAAGTGCTTTCTTTCTTTTGGCACAAAATGCATCTAAAATTTTTAAATTATTTTTTGTTTTTATATTTTAGCAATTTTATACCTCTAATTGCTTTTTTAATAGCCTCTTTTTGGCAGATCACGCGTGAGTCGTGTCAAGCTGTCATGTTATTTTTCTTCAGTATTGTTTGGCATTTCATCGTGGAAGGACTTACGCCTGAACAACGTTTACAAATCATTCAACTTTTTTGCGAAAATTCACGTTCTGTAAAGAATGTTTTTCGCGCGCTCCGCTCAATTTATGGTCAACATAATCGGTCTACTGAGCGCACTATTCGCAACACCACTAGCCATCTTGAGACTTAGCATTCATTATTGGATAATATTCGACTAAATAGACCACGTCCAGCACGCAGTGTAGAAAATATAGCGACCGTAACTGAAAGTGTATACGAAGACTGTTGAGAATCGATTCGCAACAACTCGGATTGACGTATGGTCCGACTTGGAGCATTTTACGTCGATTTCTTAATTTAAAAACGTACAAAATACAGTTTGTTCAAGAACTAAAGCCGCTCGACCCTCCCAAGTGACATCGCTTTGCTCTATGGGCTCTTGAAAGGTTCCAAGAAGATCCGACGTTTTCAAGTCAAATTTTGTTCAGCGATGAGGCACATTTCTGGCTCAATAGGTGGAATCACCGGTCCATATTTCTTCAAAAATGATGACGGTGAGAACGTAACCGTTAATGGCGACCGTTATCGCGCCATGATAATCGACTATTTGATGCCTGAAATTGAAGCTCGTGATCTCCGCGACATTTGGTTTCAACAAGAGTGTTTCATGTTTTTGGCCGGTCGATTGGTCACCAAGATTACACCGTAAGACTTTTTACTGTAGGGATATGTAAAGTCTAAAGTCTATGCGGACAATATCGCTTCGATTCAGGCCTTGAAGTAAAACATTACACGTGTCATTCGCCAGTTACCAGTGGAAATGCTCGAACAAGTCATCGAAAATTGACCTCGATGGATCATAGACGTAGCCGCGGCCAGCATTTGAAAGAGATAATCTTCAAAAAAATAAATGCCAAAGAATGTTCTTTCGAATGGTTATAAACATTTCCAATTGAATTTGAATTTTCTGTGTTTTCTCTTTAACAAAGTTGGGAGCCTCGAAATGGATCAATCTTTATAATTATTTTTATTTTTTGTTTACAAACATTTTACAGCGAGACACTTGTGTATATATATATGCACGTATGTGAAATACTGTGCTTTTCGGTAAATAAATCATCAGAAGGAATTGCATTTTACATTTTTCCACGAAGCTTCAGCACCTGAGCTAACGAAATAGCTTTATAAAGTCATTTGCCAATATTTACAATATTGAGACATTCAATCGCCTAAAAAAATAAGCGCACATATGTACATATATTTATATATAGTATTGTTTAAAATATTCCAAAATTCCATGAAAAAAATTTTTGCTAAAACATTATTAATTACTGAGAATTCAATGAAATGCATATAGAAAATGTATTTAAATACACATAGAAATATTCAAATATATACATATGTACGTATATATACCTGCACATTGCTAATATTTATAAGTACGTTAATTAGTTTTAAAGTTCATTGCATTTGGCGTTTAAATTATATTTAATTAAAAATCTTCCATTAAAATTGATATTTTACGTATAAAATATGCATTTGAATGATGAAATAAATTTAAAAAAAAATGTATAAAGAATATAATAAAAAACTGGTTCCTTCGAGCCGGATTTGAACCAGCGACCTATGGATTTCTACTTTGTTTGTGCATTTTTCATCAACTCTACAGTCCACCGCTCTACCAACTGAGCTATCGAAGGCCTTGTGTATTGGTGCAGAATCATAGCTATCAGTATGGTGCACAAACTAAAAAATACCACATAACTTAAACGAAGAGCTAAAATAGCAGCGAATATTTAACCGCATTCGCTGCTATTTTAGCTCTTGATATGATAAGTTTAAAAAAAAAGCTGTGCTCTTTATGCAGGGCTTGAAGGGGCAAAATAAATGTTCCATATTAAACAATCAAAATAATAATAATAATAATAATAATACTACATATGTGTATATGTGCGATTTAGGCATTCATGTTCAATATTAAATATATAGAGTTATCCATTAAGTGGTTTCGAAAGAGTAGGGTTGTATTTCGACGTCTGCCAAAATTAGCTGTCAAACCAAAAATGTTTTATTTTAGTTAAAAGTCAAGCATTTATGAAAACTGACACGTTAAAATTGTTGAAACCTAATACAAAAATTGTGATTCAAAAGTGGCCACGGTTCGTACTTTAAGAGTTGCACATAATCGTCCAACTACTCAATCAATTGGCAAAATTTTACATAAATGTGAAAGACAGATATTGTCAGGCTTGTGCATAATCGTTTTGCTCGTTATATGTATATCAAATATCGCTGCTGTAAGTGAAAGTGTAGCCGAAGACCCGAATGTGTCTATTTCTTGACGTTCTCAACTTGGACTTACACCTACATCCTTATATGATCTAGCTCACCTAACAACTGAGGCCAGCTGACGTCGATTGGGTGCTTGAACAACAAGCAGTGGAACGCGATTTTTTCAACAAAATTTTCTTCAGCGACGAGACACATTTCTTACTCGATGGATATATAAGTAAGCTAATTGTCACATTTGGGGCTCGGAGAATCCTCAAATAGTTGAAGAGAGGCTCTTACATCCAAAAAAAAAACTTACTGTCTGGTGCGCTCTTTGGTCTGGAGGTGTGATTGGCTCATAGTTCTTTAAAAACAATAACGTCGGGACTGTCATTGTCAATTCGTAGCGTTGTTGTCGTATGATAACCAACTTTTTTTTGGGCTTCAATTAAAGAACGCGACTTGGACAATATGTGGTTCCAACAATTTGTTACCACATGCCACACAACACGTGCGAGTATGGCTTTAATGCGAGACAAATTTCCCGGCCTCGTAATATTTCGTCTTGGCGGTGTCAATTCGCCGCCGGGATCGTGTGATTCGACACTAAAAAGTGGTCGAAAATTACCTCAAGTGGATCGAAAACGAAAAACGAAAAATTCACGAAGCGGTCATTTGAATGATGTAGTGTTTCACATGTAATGCAAAGGTTCAAAATTTATAAAAAGAATGGAATTTCATGAAAAAAAATATTTTAAATAAATTTTATTTACGTTTATTTTGGAAACAGCAAAATGGTTTGTCCTGTATGTATATTTTCAACTAGGTCGCTTGTATATTACGAGACACTTTTGTAAAGTATTATTTCTGAAGATTCGATAATTTCATGGTTACATACATATGGATATGTATATATGTAAAATTAGTTTTTAATTTTTTTATTCATTTAATCTACAGTCTAAAAAATTCCCATATATGCATGCACTCCTTTACTAATTTCCAGAATTTTGCTAACGATAAGACCTCTCATCAAAACAACAACAAAAACTTACGGAAATAAGAAAATAATTGTTCAAAAAACCTGACTAAGCACCAACAAAAAAAAAAAAGAGCTATGCCATGACTTGGTGATAATTACCATATTTTGCAAGACAAGATTATGGATTTTAGCTAATATTTATAGAAAATAATTAACAAAAACTAGAAAAAATAAATAAACAAAGAACAAAAAAAAAAGTAAAAAAAAAACATTTCGAAAATTTATTGGATAAAAAACAGAATTTTTAGTCATAAGCAATGTGTGGATTGAATAAATTTTAACTAATTTACTTACTATAAATAATATTTTATATAAGAAAAATTTAAGAACTAAAAGCAACTGAAACTTTGGAAAATTTTGAAAGTGGAAACAAAATTAAGCTAAAAATATTAATCTCATATGAATATATACGTACGAGCATGTTATGTAAACAGTCCAGAGTGGACACTGTACAGGTTTCAAAAGCAATAACATTTAAAACTTGTTTGTTTCGAAATATATTTTGTTGATTATATGAATTTCCAAATAAAATCGTGTCTGTGCTGACATATGTATAAAATAAGTTCTAAATAATAAATTTGCATAATGCAATATTGAACAGGTTCCTATTCAATATAAATATTAAAGCTTCTTGAATCATGTGTAGCATCTTATTGTTGAAAATATTTAAAATTACTTGTTTTTGTAAATAAATAATTGTTAAAATTTAGAAAGGTTCCTACTAACAATACATCAAAGAATCGTTGAAAAAATTATTTTTTTTTTATAATTTTAATAAACTCTAAGGTAGCTTGAGTAAAATCTTTGTTTTTCACTTCACGAATCAAATCAAAAAAGAAAAAAAAAATACTGAGCAGACGGCTCAGAAACAACTCACTTTCCGGATATCGCGTTTGGATCAGAACTCAGTTAAATAATTTTAGCAAATTACTCTCCTAACGATCCTGAGATCAGTTATAATACAAATATCGAATTGTAATATTGTACATTTGAATATAAGCTTATTATTTTGGAAATGCTGATAATATTTTGTAAGCACTTAGTTCCAATGCCACACGGGACTAAATTTAAGTACAAAGATTGGGTATCTTTATTTTTTCTTTCTTTAATCTTCGAAAGCCATTACGTATGCTCGACATTTGTTGAGCTTTCCATACGTATGTACATGTTGTTGTTGTTGTTGCTGTTGTAATGACTAGATGAACCCCACCTAGGAACAGGCAAGACTAGTCTAAGTCAGCGAGGTCATCTAGCGGAAGGGCTAGGAGACGTGCTGTTTCGAAGGGGTTGAGCTATAGGAACGGATTGCTAGATGAGTTGGTTTTAGAACGCATGCTGGATATATGATTGGTATATCGGGGTCAAGTCAGATCTTAATTGCCCGAGCTCTTGTTCTGCAATAAGTGATGCTTGGATTCCGAGAACGCCATTCACGGAAACAGAGTTCACGAAGGTGTTGACGTCAGTGAATGACGTTTAAATCCTGTCCGTGCGTCACCATGTTCTGTTCTAAACGGCTACGTGGAGTCTTTAAAGGAGGTGTGGCTCCAAATAGATGTGTTTTGCGATGGTTCCAACGGTGGCATCCCAGTCGATATTGCTTGTACAGCATAAAATTATGCTCCTTAACTGGGAGCATAAATGTACCGCTGTGTATATGATGAGTCGATGACATCAGGAGGTTTCCTGCCACGGTTCTCAGCACAGTGTTTTGATATGTTTGTAGCTTCTTCATCTGCGTCTCACAAGTTAATAGCTTACAATTCCGAGCAGCGTATTTCACGACAGGTCGATCAATTGCCTTTTATTTCGCGAGCAAAATTTCTTTATCTTTCCCCCAAGTGCTGCCCGCAAGCGATTTGAGGATTTTTATGCGGTTCTGTACTTTAGTGCTAATTGCAGTCATGTGCGGAGTGAACGAAAGCAGTTGTTAGTCCAATGTGACCCCCAGTAACTTGATGTTATTTATTCTTCTACAGTTGGTGAAAAAGGTGGTCGAGGAATTCGCTGGTTGTAATTGAAGATGTTGTGCAATGAAGAAGTGGAAAAGAGCAGCGAGTTAGTAGTTTACTACTGAACAAAGGTTATCAATATCCTTGTTAAACGCCAATATCGAACAGTCGCACGTTTTGTACGATGGTTAAACATATTATCTCTCAGCTTCGCACCGGACATTTAAATACTTATATGTACTGTTAGAAGAAGACTTTAATGCAATAAAAGAAAAGATTATATTATGAAAAGTGGTTGGTTCCACACCTTGCTTGATCTCGAAAATGATAAACTGCTTAACAAACTGTCTTTTAAATCATTTGTCTAATAATATGTACATACAATAATTTACTCATCCACATATACTCACATATGTTATATTGTTTTTTCACTGCTAAGTGATAGATGTGTTTTACTCGTGGCGCGACATTTATCTCTCTTAACACTATTCATGACTGTTTTTACAACAATCCGAAAAATAAATCATAAAACATGAACACCTATAGAATGGAAACAGACAATCAGCGCTATTATAGCGCAACAAAAGCAATAACAATAACAATTAAGGTGCAAAAGATAATGCAAAATAGAATAATTCTAAAATGCTTGTTATAAACAATAATTATTAAAATGATTAAATAAAGCTGAACGGGCTGAACGGGCTGAACAGAACAGTAGCGCTCATCATAATGAAAACAGCTAACAAACACAGAACCCTTAATTGCCACAGTCGATCTGTCTGTCTGTCGCGTCCGCGTCTGATCTAAGCCATAGACCATATTGTCAACCAAGTAGAGGTGACGTTGTTAACAAAAGGGGAAAGTGTTAAATGGTAAATGCCAAGTGTGGTGTGGTGTGAGGAAGTGCAATGAAAAACTGAAAACAGCGACGCGACGCGACGAACGTTACGCTTACTTCTTACTCTCTTTCGTTTTTAGTATTGCATAGCTAACATACGATACGTAAATAACAAAAAATCCGGTTTCACTTTTTTCTCTGCGTACGCAGTACCGCACACTTGCACAGTGGCACAATTTGATATGCAAAATAGTTTTTTTTATTATTTCACTATTTTGTTATTCACTATCGAAAGGTTAAGGTCGAACTGTGACTCTGAATGACGGTATCAATAGTTTATTGGTTTTATGCTAACCTTAATGCTAATTTTATTTGTGTGTGAATGAGAACACTTCATGAAGACATGTGTTTCATCGTGAGACCATTTATGTGTTTCATTGTGAGACTAATTATGCATTTATATACATATAGCATTTACTTTAAATTGAAATCAAAGTAAATACAGTTAATATTGCAATGTAAAACCATTCAAAATATTCGAGTTCTTTTTCTATGAATACAAAAAAAAAAAAAAAAGTTAAAAAGGAGTTTTTTATTGTGAATTTTAAAAATCTCTTATTAAATCGATAAGTAATCGACTAAGTCGAATAAATCGAAAAGTTTCAACGTCATTTGTATTTATTGTTTTAGACATGGACATTTTAAGACAGTGTGTGTTTGCGAAACAGGCCTTACCCTGCAAACAACGCGAGTACTCCATGTACGCGTGAAATATATACTCCAAGCGGAGAATAGAGTAATCCAAAACCTACCACAATTCATACAAAAAATATGGTACAATTAACATTGTGATGTCCTAGGGCTGGATTATATAATCCACCTCTGCATAACACGCGAGTACTTCATGGAGTATCTACGTGGGTTCATATTATGGAGTATCTGTGAAAAATTATATTCGAACTTACTTTTTAGTTTCGAATAGCATCAGCCAAGGTGGAAAGTTAGTTTATATCAATATTAATAGTTTATTGCTAATAAATAAATAATATATTTTAGTTTGGGCACTTGTTCTATGTATTTGCATTGAAATATTTTAGTTCACACTCTGCACATCTTTTGTATACCAGCAAAACTCACCAACAAAACGAAACTGACTCAATCTCATTTTAACACATTTTTTGTAACTTCGTGTAGTGATTGCGATCGGGTAAAACCAGAAGAATGTTAGTGCCGCATTAAGCTGGTTTAGAAACATAAGTTGGTCCAATATTTCACACAGAGGAGTATATTTGTAGGTGCTCCAATGGATCATATCATCCACAAATGTTTGCTGGGTATGAGATCACTTTTTCAATCATTATAGTTGTGTTGTGACCCCCACTGCTGACTTTAAAAAAATATACATAGAATGGTAAAATATCCGTTAGGACGAAACCTACGCTGAAGCGATTTTTGGCCGAGCTCCTCCTCCAATTTGTGGTTTTGCGTCTTGATGTTTATACCAACAAATGGAGAGACCTACAGTTTATTCTAAGCCGCCTCCGAACGACTGCTGGATGGGGCTTTTATTTCATGTCAGAAATACACTCGGAGGGCTTGACATTCCCTGCCGAGGGGCGACCGCAATTAGAAAAATTTATTTTCTATAATTTTGGATGCTGCTCGAATCTGGGCTTGAACCCAGGCCTTCCGCATGGCAGTACGCAATGCTAACCACTCGGCTAGTGCGGCTGCCTACCTATTTACGATCGCATATTTTTATGCAAAATCCATTACTGAAATTCATAAAATAAAATGAACTAGAAAATAGCTTGCTAAATAAAATCTTTAAAAAAATATGAAATACTTAGGGAAATCTTTCCTGAGATATTGTAGTTTTTTTAATTAAAAACCAAAGAATATCCCAAAAAGTTGCTAACAATCGCAAAAAAAGAAAAAAAATAGATTTTTCAATTTTGACAAACTTTTTTCGAATAGTCGAATAGTTGCTGGTTTTCGAAATTTCGACAGTTGCAGTCGGTTTTCAACACGACATATGATTACAAATCGAACATTCCATCGAATAGAATTATTTGCATAAATTCAAAGAGTCTAAAGTACTTGCCGGTCTTTATAAATTGTCTTAAATATTAATCAGTAAGGCACGAGTCAACTGCCAAGTTCTTTAATTTGATTTCAAAATGCTGAAAAATGCCGTACCCAACAAAGAAAACACGGTTAGCTGTATTCATGAAAGTAAGCTCCAACTAGAGCCACTCTAACATTTCAATATCACTTTTATAAAACGCTTTGTCTTTTGCATTTAAAAAGGCCTCAGTGTCAGCGATAATCACTTCATTCGAGCAACGCTTTTGCCCGGTGAGCATGTTTTTGAAGTCTGCGCACAGCCGGAAGTTACTGGAAGCCAAGTCCGGCGAATAAAATGTATGTAGGAGCAATTCAAATTTCAATTCTTATAGTTCTACCATTGTTCTGATTGACTTCTGTTGCGGTGCTTTGTCTTGATGAAATACCTCTTATTAATTTGTCACATGTGGTCGTTTCTTTGTTGAAGCCAACAACAAAAGCTCTAGTAAAGATATGTAATACTCGCTGTGAAGTGAAGTCGGGGATGGAGGTTTGATACATTGTCACATATTGACGCAAAACTTCCGGTATGTTGCGTTTATACATTGTCCATTACTGCTGGAGTCATCAACATCTTTATCTTATGCTCATGAATAACAAAAGTAGTGTTACTTTTAGTAAAATTTCTCACTAATTTTTGAGTAGAATATTATGAAAATTGCACAGCTTTCCTTTGGAAGTACTAACTCTGAAAACGGTAAATAAAGGATTATCTATGTAGTGGTTTCTAAAGTGCAAGGATGTACTTGTATTTTGACATCTGTCAAGCTTAACTGTCAAACCAAACATACTTTGTTTTAGTTAAAAGTCAGCCATTTATGAAAACCTGAAACCTACTAAAAAAATGGTGACTCAAACGTGGCCGCATTTCGTGCCTTAAGAGGAGACTTGGTGCACATAATCGTCCAACTACTCAAGCAATTGGTAAAATTTTGAAGAAATTTGAAGAGACTGGATAGGTTATAGGTAGTACTGTAGGGCTTGCACATCATCATTTGTCTCGTTCCACCTCAAATAACTGAGAGTATAGCCGAAGACCCGAATATGTCTATTTCTCGACGTTCTGAAAAGCTGGACCTTTCTTACGGTATATTATGGCGTATTTTGTACTTGGACTTACACCTACATCCCTATCTCCAGTTCAGATCACACAGCAACTAAAGCCAACTGAGCATTCACAATTCCGAAGTTACGTCGATTGTGTGTTTGAGCAACAAGCAGAGGAGCACGATTTTTCGAACAAAATTTTCCTCAGCTCCGAGATCTTCAAATAAATAAAAAAATAAAAAATTTACTGGAGGTGTGATTGGATCTGATTTCTTTGAAAACGATAACGGCGGGACTGTCACTGTCAATTCGAAGTATTATGGTCGTATGATAACCAACTCCTTTGGCCTGCAATTGAAGAACACGGTCTGGACAATATATGATTCTAACAAGATGGCGCCACACGCCACACAGAACGAGCGAATATGGGTTTATTGCGACAGAAATTTCCCGGTCTCGTAATAACTCGTCTTCGCGATGTCAATTCGCCACCGATATTGTGCGATTTTACACCGTTGGAAAGACCGTATTTATGCTGATAAATACTGTTGAACACTTGAAAACCAACAATGTGGTCGAAAATCACGAAGTTTGTAAAAATTAACGAGGCGATCATTTGAATGATATAGTGTTTCACATATATATAATGCAACATTTCAAACTTTATAATAAAAAAAATTATTTTGGAAACCACAAAATGGATAGCCTTGTACAATAAAACTGACACCATACTTGGTAGGGACATAAATACTGTTACAACATTAAACACACGCATTTCAATAGAAGAATTGAGCATACCACATAATTCCCATATCATTTATAAAATATAACCTGTAAAGCGTTAGTTTCTATCGGGAATTCTAAATTGTGTGAGTTTTCAACATGGAATGGTCAGATAATGAAAACCGTATCGCTGTTATAGCGCTTTTTAAGTGTGAAATAAAAAAAGGTGATATTTTCAAAACACTCCGTCCGCTCGGCATTAGTCGCATGTTCGTCTACCGGTGCATAAAACTGTTTGAGCAGACTGGGGATGTTAAAGACCGTCACCGGTCGGGCCGTCCACGCACAGTTCGAACGCCGCAAGTCATCAAAGCTGTCAAATCAAAAATTCTGCGAAATCCCCTCCGAAAAGAGAAAATCATGGCCCGGGAGATGAATGTTTCACATGAGTCGAATTATTAAAAAAGACTTGGGACTTGGGGCTTTCAAACGCCGTACCGGACATTTGTTGACTGCAGGTTTGAGAAAAAAATAGTAATCCGACTTAAGGCGTGCGTGAAGGTCAAAGGCGGGCATTTCGATTGAATACTGATTTTTTGTATACAATATATATCAATAAATATGTAAAATAAAATTGGTCCAAAAACATTCATTTTATTTTATTTTATAGCATAAAATGTGTGTTACAGTATTTATGTTCCTACTAAGTATATACATATATGTACATTATGGTTTTTTTTATCTAGAATTCGATTCAAATTTTTCCAAAAAGACTTCGCGGTAGCCAAACATTTCATCTACTTATACATATTCAGAGAGTCATTATACCAGGACAAAACCTTAATTTGAACTATATCAAAGCAACCGATGGAACACCGAGACATTTTTAAACTTTTCTATTGCCACAAAAATGTGCTTTTCTTTGTGTAAAATATTCGAAAATTAATATTTTTTAGAATGTTTTTTTATTTATTTGGTTCCTTCACAAATTTTTTTACATGAAAAACAGGCGCAATTTGAAATGAGAATTTCTTCCTCACAAATTGTTATCGTATGATAGTTGTTGATCAAATAATTTTTGATATAACTCAAAAAAAATGTCGTTTAAATTTTTATTTCCATTTTGATAGAAAACCAAATACTCATCTTCAATTATTTTATAAATTTTTTAGGAAAAATAGCCGAAATTGTTATACTGTTCCTTCAGCATTTCCATCAACGCCAATTTAATGTTTTCGAATGCGTAATGCGTTACAAAATTATTATGCGTAAATAAAGTAAAAATAAATAAAAATTATTGCTATAAAAATAGACTACATTTATTAAATTACAAATGCGCCAACGCTCAAAATTCAAACAAAATAGCATTATTACATTCTGTATTGATAATAATAGAAATAATAAAAATGATAAACTGAAATCACCACTTACCGAAAAAATAAGTCAAAAAAGCCTCTCTACAGCTCGTCCGATTTTCTATGTTTGTAAATATGTAAAAGCGTGTGTTTACACTAAAACCACTATCATTGCACACCCTAATCTACACCGAATTTTTTTGCGTTTGTTTTGCTTTCCGTTTTTATTTTTTTAAGATTCTCAGTTTGGTCGTTGAGTTACAACTTTTTTCGTTTTTCCGTTAATTTTTTTTTTGTTTTTTTGTTTTTGCTATTTATGCAATATTTATAGCCACTGCACTGGCGTCCAATCCTCGATCTACAACAACTATTTTGACGATTGCATTCGACTTTTCGCCACTTTTTAGGCGTTCAAAGTTTCACACGCTTCGCCACAACACACCAAAGCAGCGTAGAAGTCAGCTAGCTCTAGCTACCCGCTCAATGGATTAACAAGCGTTTTTTTTTATAGATTTCGAGAATTTATTTTTTTATGTGAATAAATTCACTTAAATTTTGGCAAAATGATTTTTTTCGGTAATTTTCTTTATATTCACAATTTTATTTAAATAAAATTTATTTAATTTTCAGATTTTTACAAAATAAAATCAGTTTTTTTTTTTGTATTTATATTTAATTTATTTTCGGTTAATTCATTTGACTAAACAAAAAAAAAATTTATTTTATTTTATTAAACGACGCGCTTCATTTCAGCTTTTCTGTTGCTTCTTCCGCTTCGCACGTCTAACGTAACAAGTTGCCGCAATTGAACTGAGCTCCGCTTTGTTGGCTGGAAAATCATCAACTTGGCTTAGCCAATAAAGCGCTGCTCTGTCTAGTAGCCGTCGTCGTTGTCGTCGTTTTCATTGTCGCTGACGCTTCGCTCAAACCCATCCTCACCTCCCTCGTCGAGCTTATTGCTCGGCACATTCAAATCGATCGATTGGCGCGCGGTGATCATCATTATCACAGTTCTGCTTTTGTCTATTCTTGCTCCATCGTTGTTGTTACTATTTAGCTTACTTTAAAAGTAGTCGTCGCAGTTGCTGTTGCTGCCGAGGTTCTAGACAGCTGTTGTTGCTTGGCGGTGTGCACAGAGACCTGTTTGTCGAGTTGCAAATTCCCTCGTACATATGCATTTGTTGCGATTGCATTTTGCCGGCATTTTGTATGCATCAACTCCACCTTGAAGTCGCTGGCTTGTTTGTGGGAAAAATTGCTTTGGTGGGCACCTAAACCGTGCCGTGTTGGAGCTCATCTCTGATTAACTGAAAAAAAAATGAAAAAAATTGTCATTTGCATAAGTTATGTCAACATTGTCCGACAATTCGACGTAAAGCCGGCACGAGCTTTCATGGTATTTCAGTGATACCTTGGTAAAGCTGATGAGATAATTGCCGGTCTTTGGAACGAACGTTAATTATTCAAGTTAAATTTCATAACTAATTTTTTTATTTTTATTTACTGGTATTAAGGAAATCTAGCGAAATTAAGTTGATTTGTTGAATGTTTAATTCCAAAAACGTGCCTTAGTGGGAAGAGCTCTTGGCATCTGATTTGACTAGATCGCGAAGCAAACATTTTGCATCTGTAAGGCGCGTTTGCCTTATCGATAAAATTTTGCAAATTTTTGTTTTCTCCATAGATCGAAATTTCTATGTACCAAAAGGTTGAAGTAAGTTCCCTAAGGAAAATTAAAAGGTTGTAAACTCTTTGAACTTGTTTTATAAAATAGTTTGCACAATATCATATCGATTGTTTGAAGCGGAGACCAGTAAAACCAATTCGACTGAGCTCAAGTGGTTCAAAAGACTCCAGAATGGAAGTTTTTATGTTTTTGTTTCTGGCCAAGAAAGTGTCGACTAAAATCTTGCACTGAAAAAATCACGCTTGCCGAAAAATGTATGCCGATGACTCGTGATACCTTCGACAGCTCGCCGCTATGTCTGAACTTGGCATCGATACTGGTATATGGCTGACTAAACTGACGCTAGGCAATAACAGAAGCGAGGCTGAATTGGGGCGGACTCCTTCAACCCTTTTGTTACCAAACGAAGTTTCAGACAGAGTTACTCTTAACCGTGTGATGGAGAAATTGATATCATTAACGAACGAGTTTCTGTTTTCTCTACATTAGACGTAGAAGCGAAATGAAGGCGTTTGAAAGTGAAAGAGGATAATACGAAATGTGTGACGTCATCAAACAAACAGTCAGCGGATTGGCTCCAATATAACTTCAGACAGTCTCCTAAGTACCAATATCTACACTACCAACAACGTCAGCCTTGAAATCCAACGCATAATTCATCCTGCCAACAGGTGCTACTTTGAACTGAGTAGGCAATTGATACGTTAATTTCCCCCATCGCTCATCATTCCCGTCCTGCTATATGGTGCAGAAGCGTGGAAGTTGTAGGCATTGTATGAGTCGGTATTATTGATGCGTCTTTAATTGTGTAAGCGATGACTTGGCGATGAAGATAGTTTCGAATGACATGTCTTGGCACAAACCCTTTCGAATGGCATGTCTTGGCTCAAAGCCAATTTTGATTAGCTCTAACATAGTCGATGTTCATTCTCGCTGTATCGGTCAACGAGGAGTATAGGCAAAGCCGATAATTGATTTTAATGCTCGAAATTTAAGATATAACTTGGCCTATATATATCTGGTTTCAGTTGTATGCTACGAAAACACTGTGGGTTCATTATTCAATCGAACATTTGTACGTTGAGATCAGTATACTTGCTTCCGGCACCGTCAGCGTTGTTAACTGCCCATTATGGAGCTGGGATATGGGATAATAATTATGTTTTGGATTTTTTAGGAATCAAAACGAATACAGCATTGGTATCATCCCTTATGATAAAAGAAGTATTAGATGTACCCCTGATGGTCTAGAGCTCTGAAATATGAGTACCTATACTTGTGATAGAGAACGACGACTGAACTCCTCGAAATCTCACGACTGTCAGATTTTGAAAGACGCACTCTCTTGAATTCTCTGAATGGTTTGTGATTGCAAAAATAACAACAAAACAACAGAGTAGAGAACTCCTTGTATTTTCCCCAACTTAGTGGCTTTCGAGACCTTTTACACATTTAGAAGCAATTTGAAAATACATTGAATAAAAAGTTCATTCTTTAGAACCTTGTTCGTCAGTGTCTACATCAAAAGACTTGAATGAATGAGTCAAGTTTTGAATTGAAAAGTTATGCAACATGACAAAGGAAAAAAAAAGCTGGCAAAAATCTTAGAATCTGGTAACAAAGAAGAAGCGATTGTACAACATTTAAAGACAAAAAAGAAGAAATTAAAGAAGAAGCAGAAAAGAAGAAGAACAAGGAGAATGAAAGCTTGATTTATTGCACTTTCAGAAATATCTTTGAACTCTGGTCTCATTACAAAAGTCTCTTGAAATGTGAGTAAAAGTCCAGCCTTGCATTGCACTGCCTGCGTGTAAAAGAAAATCTTTGAAAAATGCAACTTTTACACTTCAAACCTTTAAACACATATGTATGTCTATAAAATGTTTGGAAAATTTTAAAAATTCTTATTTGTCGAAGATTTCAACAGCTGCTATAACGGCAAACATCTGAGAACTCAAGAAGCAACGAATGCTCGCAATATTAAGAAATGAAATTCTATAAATGTATTTTGTACTTTAGATCGAAGATAAGTAGAAATACATTTGTACTATATATATGTATATATGTATGTTTACATACTTACATTCCCCGTTTAATATTTAAACCACTTGCTTGAACCAATTCCATGTGAAAATCAAAGTTGAAGCTCAAAAGACAACAGCAACAAATGATAGGTTTCCTTTATTTTTTTTTGGTTTTTTGTAGGCACAAAATAGCATACACTCACACATGCATACATGTGTATATACCCACGGATATTTGAAGCCAACATTATTTAAAAAAATATTTTTTTATTTATTATTTTCCGCTTAGAATTATTCTACTGCAAACTTCATACTTGGCTGAATGCGAAAATCAAAGCCATTATCAAATGGTAAAATGAAAATACGAAAAACATCATAATTAGAAAATAATAAGTTTCAGCGCAAAAAAAAAACATTAATAAAAATAAAAACAAAAAACTGGCGCTAAAAAAGACTAATTGCAAAAAAAGAGGAAACAAAAATAATATAACAATTAAACAAAAAAAAAAAAAAAAAAAAAAAAAAAAAAAATAAAATAATGGTAAATATAGATAAATATTTAGTTACAGATAAGTATTTAAAAAAATTATTGAGCAACAAAAATTGGAAAAAACTATATTTTTCTAAAATAGCACTGTATAGGTAGTGTACATATGTATATGGGATGTATATATGTATCTTTAGATTTGTAGTCTTCTTTCAAACAATAAGCAGATATGTACGTATATAATACAGAAGTTTAATTATAAACTACGAAATTGCGGCTATTAAACGTCTCTTAATAGACTAGAATTATTTTTCACTTGGCAAAAATATATATGTATATAAATGAAAAAAAAATCAAGAAAATAACATTTCAAATCAAATTTCCGCATGCTTCTTCAATTAATTACTATTTATCGATAACGGAAATAATATTTTGCTATTGTTTTTTCTTCTTCTTCAATTGCACGTTTCAACTAAATCTCAAAACCTTTGATTTATAATAATGGCAAGAAATGCTTCATCACCTATACAATTTAAATGTAAATACTTCTTACGCCTGACAGGGTGTTAATTAGTTTATTTTTAATTTATTTCTTTCTTTTTTTTTGTGAAAACTCTCGCATTCCAACAGTAAACAGTGTAATTTTAATGTCACATAAGTGTACAGATCTGCAATTACTAATTCGTGCACAACGTTACTCCTGGGGATTTTCTGGTTTTTAAACACATGCATATGCACATACATACGAGTATGTACATATCTCTCTAATGTTGTAATTGAAATTCTCTTTCGCGTTGATGCTGACAAGATCTTTATGACTTTTCGCGTACTTTGCACTCGAGATTTATTCTACACATGTCCAATAGTGGTAAGACACATCCATACATATAAATATATATATATGTATGTGTATACACAAATAATAAAGGGTGATCCATTTCGATGTTCCCTAATTTTTTAAAGAAAAAACATAGAAAATTCAAATTCAATGGAAAATGTTTATTATCATTCGAAAGAACATTATTTGGCATTTATTTTTTGAAGATTATCTCTTTGCGGCTACACCTCAGACGGTCCATCCATTGAGTCCAATTTTCGATGACTCGTTCGAGCATTTCGACTGATGGCACGCGTGATGTTTTGCTCCGAGGCCTGAATCGAAGCAGGATTGTCCGCATAGACTTTAGACTTTATCTGCTCACCGAAGTGTTCTCTCAATAAATTCATTGATTGGTGCGATTTGTGGGAAGTGGCGCCGTCTCGTTGAAACCAAATGCCGCGGAGATCTTGAGCTTTGATTTCACGCATCAAGTAGTCGGATACCATGGCGCGATAACGGTCGCTATTGACGATTACATTCTCACCGGCAGCATTTTTGAAGAAATATGTACCGATGATTCCACCGGCCCACAAACTACACCAAACCATTGTTTTTTCTGCATGAAATGGCAGCTCCTGAATCTCTTTAGTTTGCCCTTCGTCCCAAATTAGGCAATTTTGCTTCTGTACATACCCATTGAGCCAGAAATGGGCCTCATCGCTGAACAAAATTCCCCTCGAAAAAGTCAGATCTTCTTTGAACTTTTCAAAAGCCCATAAAGCGATACGATGGCGCTTGTGCTTCTTGCACAAACTGTATTTTGTACGCTTTCAATTTAAGATCTCGACGTAAAATGCGCCAAGTCATTCCATACCGAGTGGCTGCGAACAGGGCCGAATCGACTCTCCACGGTCTTACGGCCTTCGTGTACACTCTCAGCGACGACCACTATATTTTCTTCACTGCGTGCTGGACGTGGTCTATTCGTTCGAATATTATCCAGTAATGAATGCTGGATCTCAAGATGGGTGATGGTGTTGCGAATAGTACGCTCAGTAGGCCAATTATGTTGACTATAAGTTGAGCGAAGCGCACGAAACTCAATATTTACAGAATGTGAATTTTCGTAATAAAGTTGAATGATTTGTAAACGTAAGTCTTTCCATGATGAAATGCCAAAGAATATTGAAGAAAAATAACATGACAGCTTGACACGAATCACGCGTGATCTGCCAAAAGGAGGCTATTAAAAAAAGTAACTCTACTTGGATCACCGTTCATGTTGTGTATAAGAGCTAGTCCAAAAAAAATATTATAATAAATAAACCTATTTAAGAAAAAAAAAAAAATTACTGAAAGTGAAGAGAATCGTTAAAAATTATTGTTTTCTTTGCATAAATAATTAAAAAATTCGTTGATTTAAAATTTAGCATGTAAAACACGTTTTGGATCAGTTCCCAGTAGGCAGATACAGGCACCGAGCTAAGTCACCACGCTAAATTAATTCTGGCTTGTAAATGAATTTAATTTTATAATGATACATTTATTTGTACTCAGATTCATGCATACGTTTGTACTGTACTACAAAGGTAGCCTTTTTTCATTTTAAAAATATAAAAAAGAAAATTGTTTCTAAACAATTCCTAGCAAATAAATATATCAAGACTTAAATGAATTTTGCTTGACTGATTTGTTTTGATTTTGATTTGTGTTTTTTTTAAATTAAATTGGCACAATTTGTAAATTACTAAAAAAAAGAATTTTTCCCATTTTTTTTTATTTAAAAATTACACGGCTCTACAAAAAAAATTTCATTCTTTGTCCTAAAGTTTATTTTACGATATTTTGGTTAATTAGCTACAAAAACGATAAAAAAACGTTTTATCCAGATATAGTTTGCTTTGGGATAACATTCGTAATTATACTCATTTTCGTGTTTTGCGATACATTAATGACTGTTGCTTTTGCATTGTTAATCCACATAACAGACGTAGTGCCAAATATGCAAAATCTATTGAATATACTGACCATGATTCTGCTTTTGCTCCAATTGAACATAGCGCGACACTTCCAGTATCTGAATCTCCGATGAAATTGTCTCAAAAAAGCTCATCTTACAGCTCCAATAGAAATGGTTCAGATGAAGAATTTTTACCTACACCTGAAGAGCCAACACCAAACACCATCCTATTTCTAACGATTTAATACGAGATTTAAATCTGCCAAAAAGTAAACCAGAGCTTTTGGGTTCTCGTTTAAAACAATGGTATTATTTACTGATTGATGTCAATATCACGGACCAGCGAACTCCGTATGAATGAATGAATATGAAGAAGTTGATATGCTGAAAATTTTTAAGGCCAATTAAAAAATAACATGGGAGCGTATTTCGAAGAGCAAAGAGAACGTTTCCATCAAGATATATTGAACCTCGAACAACGTTATCAAGACCAATACAATGAATATATGATGGGAGATTGGGGTTTATTGAGGGAATATACTAACGAGCATAAAAGAAAAAATTAAGCTGTGCATTTTTTTAAATTATTTCTCACTTTTTTGTAACCTAATTTAATAAATAAAATTAATAAAAATAATGTAAATTTATATTTGGCTTTGTTTTTTATCGTTAAACGTTCCCGTTGTATATTTAATATATTATATCCAAGGGCAAATTTTTATTTTACTAATTTTACTTAGTTTTACCTAACCTATGTACATATATATCTGCTATTTGTTTGCATATATACATAGTACATTCATTTAATTATTTGAAATATTTTAAATATGTTTTGATTGCAACAATTTCTGGGAAAAAGAAAATATTACCGCTTGAATCTTTTTTTAAATGGAAATAAAAAAAAATTAAATATCCTTTAAATTTCAAGCTACCATGCCACAAAAATTCTGTGACTTCTAATATCTGATAGAAACATTCTTATTTTACTTACAATTCAGGTGACTGTAGTCATCTTTGGCACAAACAGAGGTATTGTTAAGTTATGCCCAGTGGTCAGCAATAGACATTCCATTGCATGTATGTATGCAGAAAAACTTTTATAAATTCATACACAAAAATATAAAAAACTAAATTATAGAAATTTTTACATGTTTGTATGTATTGCAATAAGTATCTCCAAACCTTCTAGTTTATAATTGAACTTAAAATAAAACATAAAATCCGACATAATAATATATAATTAAATATTGAAAAAAGTATGCATAATTGAGCGAAAAAGATATAAGCAATTGCATAATGATATTAAAATTGCCAATCATTGACCTAGAAAACGTTTATATTCAGCCAAGATTTGCTCCTCCTGCACTAACGGTAAATCCAGATAGTCATCATCGTTATTTGTGAGATCTTCATTGAAACGTTTATACGCATTATATGATTCCATTTCCTGTTTCACTTTTCCCAATGCCGTTTTTACAAGTGTGCCTGTGCCGCTCGATGTCGACGGTGCGTTATCATCCACAACATTGGAGGCAGCTTCAACCAGGCGCTCCATTTGCTTTGCTAACTCTTCTTCGTTACCGTATATTTTGACCAGAAAATCTAATGATTTTTCCAAATTGTTGGCATTTGTTTCAAGCGCCACACGCGCCATTTCCTCATTGAAACCGAGTGTTTTCAACTGTGTGAATAATTCCGTATCTGCATTTGCTTTTTGTGGTAAGTGTTGCGCTAATTCATCGCTTTTGGTTTGCAGTAAGTCCAACTATAAATTTATAGCAAAAATAGAGGAGAATTAATTAATAAAAACAAGGAAAACTGTATATTCGCTCTACCCATACCGCTTTCTGTAGATCATTTTTCGTTTTCTTAAGCGCTGCAACAACCAAATCATGCTGAAAGCCCATCTCCACCAGTGTACATACACTACGTGGATTTACCCAATCATTATCGCTGTTACTTCCCGACAATTTTGCATTTATTTTACGCTCTTTATGTGATTGATTGCGTGCATCCCGTTTCTTTTCCTTTTGCTCGTGTATGAGCGCAATAGCACGCTCTAGGTTATTGCCACCAGCACGTAGACCCAATCGCGCTTCGTACGGTTCATAGCCCATTTCAACAAGTGTTTCTACAGCCTTGTCATCAACTTTCAATTCACGCAATTCGGTTGCAGCGCGCTCTAAACGTTCATAAGCCTCGTCGCGTCTATTCTGATGGAAGAGCACTACGCCCTGTAGTAGGTGTAAGCGCATAATTAGTGCCCGTTCAGGACATGAATTTCCCTTGAGTGCAATGAGACGATTCATATTTTCGCCATAACTACGACGGAAGCTCTGTTCACAAATGTCTAAGCGACGTTGCGCATCAGGTAATTGTGTAACGTTCTAAAAATTTTAAAAATACTCTATTATAACGTTCGTTTGGTGGTGTTTTGCTAACCTACCTTGAGACATAAATAACACCAAACAATATCTAAATTTATCAATGCATAATTGTCTACCGATTCGAGAAATTTGGAATTACATGTGGAAAACTTTTCGTCAGCTTCGAGTAGGAGTATCAACGCCTCATCATAGTGTTGTCTCTTCATGGCGGCACGCGCTTTTTCTGCGAAACCCATAGCCATTAGTAATGCACGATTTTCATTTGGTGGTAGAAATACAGGGTTTCCATCTTGATCTTCCATCTATGGATGACAATCAATATATTAGCAAATACTTAATTCCAAGGGTTAGTTACCATAATTTAAATGCAAAAGGCATTATTTGGTTTATTTTTGTTCTAAATTACTTATTGTTGTTGATCAATCATCTTTGTCAAACACTAACCTCAAACAATTGCCTCTCTGAGTCTACTATTGCCTCAACATCCATTTTAATTTTTCGTATGCGATCATACATTGCATCCTTAGAGTTCGCTTCATCACGATCATAATCGCTAATAATGACCATTAACTGTTGGTTATTTTTAACACCTAAGAAATGGAGGAAGTGATGATATACATATATCTGAAATTAAATATTCTTATATCTACATATTTTTAATGAAGCACCTACCCTGCATTTCAAGCGTTTTTTCCGGATCAATAATCTTTCCTAAACATATACATTTTACACAATTCGGATCTGATATCTGTAGTTCTTCAGCTATACGTTTTTGCAAATCCTTTCCAAGTATATTTAATTCGCATTTCATATTTTGAATATTTTTTGTACCCTCTTCATTGCTTATGCGTCTTACGGTTAAGGTAGCGAAACCTGAAGGTCAAAAATTTGCTAAGTGTTTGAAATTGAAATTGCGAAATTGTTTGTGTCAAATACATACCAGTTTCGCTGTATTCCTTTCTTGCTGCTAATTTTCTTAAAGCACCTTCCTGTAGCTCAGTTAGAGCTAGTTTACAATGTGAAGTGCTGATACTCAATTCTCTACTGAAATTGTCTGCAAGACGCTGGAGATGTATGCACAATAATAAATTTGGCAAAAATTAAATTTTAATACATTGTACTTACATCTATTTCAGATTCAACACTACCAATATCTGCATAGTAATAGGGTTCTTCCCACAGGTGTATTTTCAAAAAATTCAATCGTGCTCTAACCTGAATGATGACATTGTCTATATGTGACATGACTGTGCAATATTTGAAAGCGTACCGACAAAAATGAACTTGACCGAAGAAATGATGCTAATTTCAATATTTCACAATTTCCTCGGAATATCAAAATTTTACTTTTTGTTTATTTTTTATCTATTTGTTGCCTGTTATTCGACGCATTTACGCTTCTCTGCTACATACAGAAAATAAATAAAAATCATATGGTTTTCATTTGCTTGGTAGCTTTTGAATGCGTCGTTTGGCATTGCCATATTTTTTAAAATAACACGAAAGGAAAAGTCATTGAATTGATTACGACTTTGCACATGCACTGAACATACCCTAAATTGAAAATATTTCTTCTTCTTCTTCTATATTGACATTTTTCGTTACGCATCAATGCCTTTGAAAGTGGAAAACCTGAGTTGGACGTCGTTGCAGCAATATTTTGGTACTACGCCCAGCATAAATTCAAATAGTGTTGTAGTGGACAAACTAAATTCTAAACAAGTTACAGTGGCTTTTTTGACGTTGTATGAAGGAAAATAAATTCGAAATAGACGTACGGAAATTTAAATTATTTTCAGGTGAAAGCTTATTGTGCATAATTCTATCAACATGGCTAATGCGGATATGGATATGAAGGCCAATTTGACGGATTTATCTAAAATACCGGTGAAGGAGTTTGAAAAGCACTTCCGCGACTGGATGGAGCGTGACGATGTGGCGCGGTCCCTCCAAGCTAAATTACGCACAGATCTCATATCAAATTTCAATAAAACCGCATTAGGTCAGTGAGTAATTTGCGTTCTCGAATGCTGCTTATATTCGGGCAGCTTGGTTCATTCATAATTGGTTTTGTTTACATTTTTGTTTGCGCCTTTCACTGCCGGTTTCCATGGTTGCATTGTGCTTATCGATATCTAACTGTCGGCAATGCAGTGTTACCGATGTCGGTGTCAGTGATGGAATGCAATGCAAATTTGTTTCATTCTATAACTAAGAATCGGATTTGTAACACTTTAACTAAATTTAATATTTATTCTTTAAAAGGTCGTCAAATATTGGCTCAAACTACCACCACCATGACAGGCGGTGCCACACAGCGGCTGACACTGTCGCCTCTGGTATTGGTGCTCAACACACTCGTCGCTGAATTTCTTTACGCACAGAACTGTCATTTTTCGCTCTCAGTTTTCTGCACTGAAGTACCGTTTCGCAATACGCTTCCGGATTTCGAAAGCGCGCAACATTTCCGCTTTAGCTGTGAAGAGATTAAAGAAATTCTAGAAGCCGTTTTCAACAAATCACCACAAGATGCGCCATTTAAGAATATTATTATGCGAAAATATGAAAATAGTAAAAATATTTCATTACTTATGGTGATTTTACGGTATTTATTGCGACAGAAAGAGGATTACGCCAAGAAAGTAGCCGCTTTAAAGCCGGGCACTGTAACTGAGGGTACGCAAACTGTGGAGAAGAACTGTCATACACATGTAAAAGAGCCACCGTCACCGCCGCTGAATAGCCGCGAACCCTGTCGCTCGAAAGCTGAGATGCCAAGCAGCAATGTAAAATACCTCAACAAATATCTGATTATACTTTCTACTAAAGTGAAGGAAATGTCGGAGCAATTAGAAGATTTGCGGCATAAGCGTAGCAACTTGCCGAGCACTCGACTGGCGCGGTCTGTACGTACTCGCCGTTATGATAAATTAAACCAAAGTCTTGAGCGGATTACGAGGCAACTAAAACATATGACACACACTAAGCGAAAGAGCAAGCAAGTGGGTGCAGTTGTGTCAGCTGTCGATGCATTGGCGTCACAATTTTCAAAATGCGTTGAAAGTTTTAGATCTGTCTCAAGAGAGTTGATTGCAAGTAATGAGAAACAAAGTCGCTTACAGCAAGTTTTGCCACAACGAGCGGAGTTCACGCAGGCTGCAGTGCAGGTGGATCTCTCCTATAGACGTGCAAATGGTGGTGAACAGAAGAAGACGTTTGAGGAGAGGTCCTACACTGATTGGGTATATGAGATGCGTCATACGAAAAATGGACAGAAATTTTTGGACAAAGTACACGCTCGATGTTTTAGATGGAATCATTAGTTAATATTTATAAATTGATTTTTCAGATAGAAGTTTCGCTTAAAAAGGCATTAAATAAACAGCGCGAACTTTTGCGAAAAGAGTCTGAGGAGAAGTTGCGGCACCAAAAAGAAGTGCTAAAGATACAGTATAAGGAGCAGCTAATAGAGGTATTTCGTCAAAAACTTAGAATAAAAAAATGAAAATAATTTATTTTGTCTCATTCAACAGCAACTCAACCGTCTGCCATCATATGATTATTCCAACGAAGCGCGGATGCTAAATGAAAGTATTGGACGACAACTGCAAGAGTTCGAGAATCGTCACACTGAGCTTTTGGAGAGAATACAGGATGTACAAAGGATTGAGCCCAAAAACTTACCCAGAAATGATGCAGAAAAGGAAGCTGTTAATAACGCACAAACAGATATGACCGACGAAATCGTGCGCAGAGTGGTTAAAGAAATGGTAACATTTAAAAAACACACGTAAGTTTATCAGTATAAATCGAATTTATTTTAAGGAACCCAAGTTCAGCCCAAGTGGATCCCACTGTTCTACCCGTGCACAAGATATTCCGCATATGGATACCAGAGTACGGGATCCGTTGCTGAAGGACGTCGTTAATACACAAAAGCAGTTACAAAAGATGGCTGAAAATATTGTACAACAAGAGCGCACTGTGGACCAAATCGTGTATGAAGCGAGGTCAGTCAAAATTAACCGCATTTTGTTTTTTCATAATTTCCAAAACTGTTTTCACACAGATTGCGCATTCAAGAGCTGGAGAATGAGAGCAATCAGTTGGAGTTGAACTTCCGTAACTATTTGGAGCGACAGCGCATACAGGCCGAAACAATGCGTGAAGTAGTGTCGAGTCTATCGGAAAGTAACAAAAAAGAAATACCGAAAGTCGCCGACACATATCGGAAGACGATGAAGGATATACGGTCTAATTCCCCACGACGGAGCAGGGTAAGCGAAAACAGTGCGTCGAAAGTAAAAATTCGCCAAAAAACCGTAAAATTAAAAAAAGACTCACTGCCGGAATTGACAGATCAAGAAAATAGAAATCCCAATTTTGAATACCGTAATGCAATTTTGGAAGCGAAATCAAAGCTTTTCAAAAATTATCGCTTAGGACAATATGAAAACGTTCAAAAAACCGGAAGTGCTGATGAAGTATTCAATACGCTTGGTTTTGAACCGTATTACTACAATCAAAATTTCGGTAGTTGCGAGTCGCAGAGCAACTTGTTAGCGAGTACAGCCTACCGAGCACCAGTAAACTTAACAGCAGACATAAATTACGATAACGACCCTAACACGGTGAGTGCCAGAAGTAATGGAGCGCCACTTGGTCGGTGTTATACAATACTACCAAATACGCCACAACCTAGCTTAACGAAACCAACAACAAGCTTGGCTGCTGAAACATTGGAAGCACTACTTTCACGCACAGATACACCATTCTTAGACACAGCTATGCCGACAGTAATTACCCAAAAGACAACGGTATCTACTGTTGCCATAGCTGCTACTGCGAGTGGTACTCAGAACGGAAATGAGGGGGAGCTGTCTTCAGTTGGATTTTCAAGACTTTCGGATTCAGAAACTCCAACTTCCAGCAACAGTAATGGAGCTCACCACAATACAAATATAAGTGATATTCGTAAAACTAGTTGTCGAGCCGATAAAAATGAGATAGAGGAAGATATTGATACGGCTCGGAGCACACGAAGTGTTAAGGACACAACACGAAAAATATCACAAATATTAGATAATGCAGAAGAAAGTGCCAGTAAGAGAGAGTTGGATCGTGACAACAATAACGCCGTGGGCGGAAGCACACATACCAAGAATGCGGCAGAAAACGCAAAGTTGCTTATGGAGACTATGGAGCGTATGCATCGACTATTCACTGAAGCACCCGCGAACAGCACGAAGGAAAAACCCACGCAGACCAATTTGAAGTTAACAGATATACCCAAAACAAAATCGAGACCCAGACATCAACATTATCGCACACAAAAGCAACTTCCAAAGAGTCCGAAGGCGAAAACAAACAAAAACACCACCTTGACTACCGAAGAGCCCAGCACGTCAACCAGGAGTACACAAAATAAAATGGAGCGAAAAGAAACACAGTCAAAACCAACAAAAACACCCAAAACACCGAAAACGAGTGAACAACAATTTGAGCAAACATTAAACAGGTTTCCCGACGCCGAGGCAGCCATACAAGACTTGTCGGCGGAAAGGACAGCAGCGGCAGTGAGACCGAATTTCTACAACATTACAAGTTCAGCGACAGCCGTGAATGTCTTGGCGCCAACAATTTCGTCCACTACTTTCTCCGTATGTGTAGATGATAACCTCAAAGAAGTGTTGAGTGAGTCTTCCATCGAAATTGCTAGCATGGTCGAGGCAGTCGATGAAGAGATAGAGTTGGCAGCTTTAGTTGCTGATGCCGAGGATGAAGAGGAAGAGGCTGAAGAGGAAGTTGATGAAGAGCATGAGCCCATGGGTGGCTTAAAAGATAGCTCTGCGCCAATGCCTGTGATCGGGGAGGTGTCGGGCGTCAGTTCTTCATCTAGCAGTGCGGTTCACATGCTCGAATATGGTGGGGGTGGTGGGGGTGGTGCTGATCGCGCCAAGAAGAGTGATAGTGGCAGTGATTTTTGGGAATAAAAACTAACCCAGCAAAAGTTGAGGTAGTCTTCAGGGCATGATGGCGTAAATCGATCGCAAAAGTTTTCAACTCGACAATCACTTTAGCTTGCCAAAAACCAAAATTTTAATTTCTGATTTTTTTTAAAATAAATTTTCTAAACAAATTATTTGTAAGAACTCAAATAGATTATTACATAAATTAAATTGTATTGAAGAAAAAACTTATTAAGGAATTATGAAATATTTGGGAATACCACGGTGGGACAAGGTACTACTGGATCTACATAACTATGGTGAAACTTATCTTGTTTTACGAAGTTTTCGTATGGTGGATGTCTGGAGAAAGAGTTACTATAGCGAGGCAGTTGAGGAATAGTTCAATGCGCGGCTCTCATTAATAACTGCGTTGCATTATGAAACACTCCAACCTTGGCGCTCTACATATATTTCGTGCTCCACTACTAAACATAGCACTAGTGGGATTAGTACATGTCACTACCGCATTACTAAATGCTTTTAACGACTACTACTCTACTCCTAAAACACCCCTAGCTCAGGGTGGAAACCGGAAAATTACTAGGTTGTGTAGTTAGTTTTCATTGGTGTGTGTTTTTTCTGTGGTGGGTCCCAAACCCGACACGCACAACCGCAGCATCAAAACACTACCACTGACAGTGTTGAAAACCAACCCACCAATCGCTCTTGCCAACAGATGCTATTTTGGACTGAGGAAGCAATTGAAAAGTAAAGTCCTCTCGTCCTCTCTCGACGAAACAAAACCAACCTCTACAAGTCGCTCATTCTTCCCATCCTGATATATGGTGTAGAAGCTTGTACGATGGCGTACCGATGAGTCGGCTTTAGGAGTTTTCGAGAGAAGACTTTTATGGAAGATTTATGGTCCCTTGCGCGTTGACAACGCTGAATACCGCAGAAGGTAGAACGATGAGTAGTTTGAGTTATAAGGCGTAATTGACATAGTTTAGCGAATTAAGAATGGATGAAAGAGCTTTAGCTTTGAAAGTATTCGATGGAGTACCCGCTGATGGAAACGGAGAAAGATGCAGACCTCGGTGCGTTAGAAGGGTCAGGTGGACCCTGACCTTGGTATTTCCAACTGGCGCCAAACTGCGAAATGAAGTATGGAGCGGCGTGCTTTTATTGATTCGGCTATAATCGGGTAAGCGGTGCCTACGCCAAAACAAGGAGAAGAGGTCGTGTAGTCGATTGTTATTATCGTCTTTCATATATTTGACATATTCTCTTTAGTCGCCTCTATCCTTTATTAGCCTTGTAACTACGAGGTGGAGTCGGTCCTTCCCTTCTTTCCTACTTCTATCGTTCTCTTTGTTTTCTATTTGCCTTGCTGCCGTAGATAGACACCGAACAGACACTACTGTTTAGAGGGAGACCATAGGACCGTTATTATTTTTAATGTTTCGTTCTGTTAACCGCACCGTTAAGCTGTCTTCAGACTTACAACTAGGACAAAAACGTTTTCTCTGAGAGAACATAGCGACACCGCTCCTCTGTCAACGTGCGGTCTGCTTCTGGACAAGTTGGCCTTGAACCCACTCAGCGAGAGCTGGGCTACCACATCCATTGCGCGGTTTCGAGATCTTTTTGATTCAAGGAGCGTAACGGAAGGTTAGTGAAACTTTTTTTTATTCCAAGAGCAAAAAAGGAAGTTCAATGGCTCGATACCCGCGGCAAAGCTTGGTGATTATAAATTTATTGGAACGCCAGTTACAAGGAAAGACCGAGGTCTAATGATATTAAAAAACCAATCTTGGAAGCAATTTTTAAGTGAGATAGTAAAGTTTAATTTTTTAACGTTGACCTGAAGGTAAAAGACTTTGAGTTGGGGTTATGACCAGCGACCTTTTTGTTGTAATCACATATAATTTTATTCACATTTTGTGCACAACATATAATTTACAATAGATTGAGATTTAAATCAGTGCATTTACTTAGTTTCTAAATTTTGTTAACCATAAATTCTCTACAATTCACCAAGCCGAAATATCAATTTCCAAATATTCCATTTTTTTCTTTTGAATGCTCCTTCTCTCCTAAGCTGGCAGTGCAACATTGATTTTCCTAAATAATTAAGTTTTAAATACACTAAGCCGGCCGTTAGACCGTTTGTTTCCTTTTTTTCCTCCTTTTTTTCCTGGAAAAGGATGTGCGGGGTAGGGCGGAGGAGGTAACAACCATTTGGTAATCGACAATCATCAATTTCCGCTTCATGCTGCTGCCACAATCTACAATCTACAAAGCAGAGCGCCCGCGGCTGATGGCTTAAGCCAAATGTATCAAAGTCTTTTCGTTTGTATTCGGCTAATGTTGGCGACGCGCTCACCAAACGCCCTCTCAAACCGCAGTGCCATTAATCAAGTCGTAGTGGTCACTAACGTTGTTGTTGTTGCCGTTGGAATTGTTATTAATGCCGTTGGTCACACTTTGCACACCCATCATTGATATGCCACTGTAGATACTGGCATGTGAACGCCGTCTTTCACGCTCGAGCTCATCGGGGTCATATGTATCGCTCAGCAAAGCGCTTGGCCGGCGCTGTTCGTCAAAAGCATAGGCGCGTTGAAATTTCGGCGGTACGCTGACCACACTACTACTACCACCTCCACTGCCAATGCCACTGTCACCACCGCCGCTGGTGTTGCTACTGAAGGAGCGCGTGAGTAGTGCATGCGCCAAGTGTGGGGGGTGGTGGGTACGCGTGGCAGATGCAGCCGATAGCTGTTGGATTTGTTGGTAGTTAGGCGTGTAGCCGGACGGTGAGGACGGTATAGCGGCAGGCCAATGCACAGCAGGTTGTTGTAGACGACTGTCAGTGTTGTTGTTGTTGTTGTTGTTGTTGTTGTTGTTGTTCGGTATGCTGGAGCTTTGTGCCCGTTGTTGACGCCGTTCGACAAAGTTACTGTTGTGCTGTGTGGACGAGATGAGATCGTCGTTGGATTTATGCAAAGCAAATGCTGAGTTGTAAATGCCTCCGGTGGCATGCGATTGGGACATGTAAAGAGTTTGTTGTTGCTGTTGGCGCTGCTGTTGTTGTTGTTGTTGCAACATCAAGTTTGTCAAACGACCCTGGCTACTACTGTGGGTGTTATGCAAAGCCGAGGCGCTTGCATGCAGTGAACCTGAGCCAAGGCTAATCTGCGAGTTCGTCTGACTCTTCAAGAAAGATCGCGGTAGTGTGCGACTTTGAAAAATTTGCACATTTGGCTGGTGATCCTGATGCAGACGGGTTTGTGAGCCACAGTAAGCACTTTTGGCAGCATAGTACGATTCGCCGTTACTAAAGCTCGGTGGTGGCGGCCAGATCTCGATTGCTGAGTCACTACGCTCGTTAAGGAATGTATTCTTTTGTGTGGGCTTCTCGGGCGGGTATAGTGTTGCAAGTGAAAGATTCGAGTTGAGCTTACGCAGATGTGCGGGCTCAACAAACATAGAAGAACGCCGGAGATTACGATACGTTGGATTGGCTACGTATTGAGGATTATCTGAAAGAGTAGGTATTAGAGATTAGAACGTTATCACAAGAAACAAACAATCAAAATTCGAGCCGACCCACCGAAATGAAATAGTCTCAAAAACTCGACTCGCTACCGACTCTCTATATAGTTTTTCAAATATTTCAAATAAAGTCATCCACCTCACTCACCTTGAATAACATAAATGTGCTCGTCCTCATCTTGTATTTGTGAGAATCCACCCTCTCCTTCATCATCATCTTCCGTCTCTCTACCGCCACGTTGTTCCTCTTCATTCCCATCTTCATTCTCTCTACTAAAATCTCTGCGTCCGCCATTACTGTGCCATTGCCCATTGTTCAGATGACTTGCGGCTTTGTAGCGACGGCGTTGTTTTAGCACTTCATCGTCAGATGTCGCCACTGTATCCTCTTCACTGGCAATGAAATAAATATTTTTCGGCTTTGGACGCACGCCAGCGCGTTTGCAGAATTCCTGAAAGAGTTCATCTTTAGTCTTACGTATGCCACGTTTCAAACCGCACAGCCGCTGTGGCTCATCATCATCATAGTAACTATCCGACTGGCTGTCGGCCAATTGGCGACGACGACGGTGATTTCTTTCATTTTCGCTTTCATCGCCACGTTCACTTTCGCTCAGTGTCATCGTAGCTGGGTCGAGCGGCTGTGTGTTGGTTGCCATGTTGCGATGGCTTTTACGCTCCACAACGTGTTGTGTTGTATGCCTCGAGTTGTGACTGGGAAAGATGTCTGTGGCGGTCGAGACACTGCGGGTGAGTGGAAAGTCTTGCGTAAAGTCACGACCAAATGTTGCATACTGAATGGGCGGCATGCGGGGTAGCGTCTGTGAAGTGCCGCCCATTTTGATGGTCGAGGGCGGTGGTGGTGGCAAGTTGGCTGAAGACTCGGTATAGAGTTCATTAAGAGATTTGGCAAAGTTCCTCGAATGCAAATTGCACTTTGGCTGCTGTGACTTCTCGAAATAATACCTGGAAAATGTAGCGGCGGGGAAGAGTAAGCAGTCTATAGACATAAAAATGCCAAAGTGAAACATTTGTATGTTCAATTCATCGGTCTGAAGGTTTATCGGTTAGTCAGTCGGTCAATCGGTCAGCTATGTTAGTTCCAGCTGTAACGATATGTGGGTGTGTAAAACAAACTAAAATCATTCTACCTGCGTTCAAATTCGTTATTGACAAACGCCTCCGCTGCATTCGGATGCTTGCGACACGGCACAAAGCCGGGCATGTGTTGCAACAACTTTTTACTATTCAATTCCATTTCGGCTGCCGTCGTTGACAGACACACATTGTGCATTTGATGATGGCTATTAGTGCTCAACCCTAGGCCTTGTTGCGGTTTGCGTACGACGGGCGCCACTGCGGCTGAGGATGTGTTATGCTTGTAGCTTTTGTAGGTGTGACTGTGCGGAATTTCGGTCTCTTTCAACTTTTCCTGTAGATTGGTTATATTGAAGCAGGGCAAACGCTGTAAATAAGTGGGATAAATTGACATGTGTGTAATGCATTTGTGGATTTTGTTCAATAAAGATGAACACGCTTGTATGGATGGCATGAGTAGGATATTAAGCGGAAGAGGAAACGCTTGTCATTGTTGACATGGAAGTCAATTTGAGTGCGACATTGAAAAGCAATGTGGTCAACCTATGAATAAGTGATATCTCTGTGAATACTCGATTTTTGTATGAGTACATTCTTGTTAGAGAAGAGAAAAAAAGGGTAGAGCATGAGAGTAGAAGAGAAAAAAAGGGTAGAGTATTGCCTAATCGTAGGCAATAGTGGCACTCATGAATGATAGAGCGTAAAGATTGAACCTTAGAGGGTACCACTGACAATCAGCTGTTTCTTTGCTTTCGTCACACTTTCAATGTATAGTCTAGTTTAATTATATCTCAAACGGATTCAAATTTGGCGGCATACGCCAACAATTGTACACTCTTGTGGAATATTGTACCTGGTCTATTTTACTCTACAGCTCTTATCCAGCATCAAATAGAAGAAATCACACGAGTCTCCCTGTCTGAAACCTCTCCCTCCTCACCTCTCGGTATCTATTCCAGCCAGTACATGTTGTGGTTGATCGCAGTCCGTTTTTTCTCCATTGCAGTTCGACATTCCTCATAGTACCAACCCTTTTCCTGACACTGCTGAAAACCAATTGTTTCCGTAGCGGTCCTACATAACTCCCTTGTATAGAGTTGCTGTGCAAGCGAGTAGATAGCCTGGTCGATGTTAGGTCCTCGGAACGTACGCACGTCTAGAACACTAGAGATATGCCTTACATCTATCACGACATGAACGATTTGGTTATGTGTTTTGCGATCTGTAGACAAACATGTAGCCTGATGTATTTTATTGTGTCGAGATCTGTCACTACGGACAATCATACTTCGGACCCCGGCGAAGTCGATCAGCTTCAGCCCGTTTGGGGATATTTTGTCATAGAGATTGAATTTCCCGGCTGTTGAGCCAAAAATACCTCCTTTGTCCTGCCTCGTGTTAAAATCGCTCAGTACAATTTCGACATCGTGGCGGAGACAGCGTTCATAGGTACGTTCCAGCCGCTCATAGAAAGCATATTTGGTCACATCGCCCTTCTCTTCCGCCGGGTATAAGCGCAAATCAGCGATATGTTGAAGAACTTCGCTTCGATGCGGTTTGTGGCTAGACTTTTATCCACCGCAGTAAATGCCAGGATTCGGCGACGGAGTGTCTCTACTACCACAAAATCAACATTAAATTTGCGCCCCTTTTATTGCCACTGTAGTAGATTTCAGTAGCACCCATCTTCTTCCGTCCTTGTCCCATCCATCGCACTTCTTAAACAGCAGTTATGTCAGCCTTTAGTCTTACGAGGACATATACCAGCTGGGTAGCAACACCTACCAAATTAAGGGAACGGACATATCAAGTACATGACCCCAATCTTGATTCTTTAAACGTCCCAGGAGTCGTCATCAAGAGGGGGCCTCTCATCCGAGACAATTGTTTGTTTTTCATTGGATTGTAATTTTTTATGTGGTATTTCCCCCTTTCACTTTAGCTCACCTTCAAACAGAGATTTGTTGGCTACCCAGAGAATACTGGGTCTAAGGCTGGAAGTCGTGAGCTGCTTGAATAATTTGTAAAAGAATCGTTTTTGGCTGCTTCCATGTGAATGACAGCCAAAAACATTCCTTACTTGCGTGAACTTCTACTCATCGCCCCATCACTCAAATGGATAATCTTTCTTAATAAGCAAAGACTTTATAAAGAATCTGATGGATAAAGCAACCCACCTATGTAGATTGTAATTTATAAGTAAAAATAGCAAAAAGCAATTAAGGGCGCAATCTGGTATACATCATTCTGGAGTGATACTTACATTATATTGACCGATTTCCTGCAAACTAATGAAGAGAAAAATATTCAAGAGACCCACAAACTCTGTGGTTATAAAACCAATTACGAATAAGAAGAAGCTCTGTCCGTAGGTAACTTTAATAAGAGGCGGCTGTAGGGAGGATCTCGCGCGTAGTTTTGAACCGATTTCCGCTTTTAGTATGGATATATAAGCAATTAAACCGATGAGCATTAATAAACCTGGAATTGGAAGTACAGAAGCAGAATTAATGCTGAAAACTTGGAAAAAATATTATTAAACAGTTTAAAATAAGAAAATATATATTTAAAAAAAAATCAATGTTATTTTGGATTTTAGAACAAGCTTAAAATTAAACAGCCTGTACTGGTTGCCATCACATAATACAAAGCTTTGCCGTAGTGACAATGCACCACTTGACCATTTCGGTATTAGTCGAATTAATGTAGCATGGTTTTAGGCGCAAATAAATTACGTACAATTCTCAGACTATTAATTATGTAAAAATGTTAAAAGCTATTGTTTTATTTCTTATTTTTCTTGAAAGTTACAACAACAAAATATTATTTATGTTGCTTAATTTCTTGTAATAAAAATTTTATTCAATAAAATTGTTAATTTCGTATTTGCTAAATTTATTTCCTCAGTTTTATGTGCTGCATATGGCTTAGAGTATCTTCAATAAATTCGTAAATTTTTATATGCGCATAACTCACCTGATACAATAAACATTATGCCCGCACTGAAGTAGTATAAATTATTCTGATGCGAACATGTTGGCACGAGGAAGACAATGAAACTGAGTAGTAGAAAAATGCCGGCAGCCAGAAAGAAGGGAGACGATTTGGTGACTGTGTCTGTGGGATTTTAAAAGAAATAAATAAATATTATTTCTTAAAACTGAAAAATTATACAAATTTAATTTGTAGTGTAACCACCAACCATACTTATGCACAAATATTTGTAACGAATATATACTTACATATACACATAAGACATACGAGTATGTGCTTAGACATATGTACTTAAAATATTTTTGCAAAGACTAACATTTCTAGAAGAAGATTTATTAATGGTACAAATATAAGAAAAAATAGTGCTGTTGAGTTATTTTTGTTTGTAATATAAGTACACACATGCACATGAGCATATGCATAAGACTACAAGTAAGTAAAAACTTCTAGAATTAAATTTATATACAAATTAAATTCCTGCACTTTCTAGGTGCGATAGTTATACACTGCTCGTCACGAAATTAGTAAGGCTTCAAAATGTTCATAGTTTTCAGGTAACGGTATTTTTGTAAGTGATATTTCTTATTAATCTTAAAACAATTCTTAAAAAAAAATCCTTAAAATCATCAAAATCAATGAAGAGAAGAAGATATATGGATGGTTTGAAAGGACAGTGCCTTTTTGAACGAAATATATTCTTTTCGGAAAATAAACGTTTTATTTCTCAACTGCTCCCCCTTTTAGCTCTATATATTTCCAAATTTTTCTAAATCTTAAAAATAAAAGTTTTTTTCAAAGCCCTCAAAATAGGTGTTTGTTTCTCTGATGACCTTTTCGTTATACCTGAATCTATTACCTACCGTCCAGCCATTTCTTCAAGTTTGGAAACAATATATAGTCGCAGGGGGCTTATATGGGGAGAATATGCTGGATGGGGTAGTAGTTCGTAGCTCAATTTATGAATTTTTCCATGATGACACACACGTGTGCACCTGTGCATTGTCCAGATGGAGCAGCACTTTAGGCAATCGATGTGAATGACAATTCGTGCATACAAAAAAAACTGTGGCCATAACCAATGTTGGCCGCGATAGATCCACCTTGGGCTACTTTGGTGCAAGTTCACCATAAGTAACTCACTGTCTTGATTGTTCTCTGATCCCTGGTATAGTGTGGTGGATCCATGTTTCGTTTGGGGTAAGGAAACGGAACAAAAGTTCGTTGTTCATTTATTTTCCGTTCGTCCAATATCATTTCAGGGATTTTATTTCTGGCCTAACTTCTTATCTTGGGCGACCTGAACGTTCAGTGTCACTTGTACTGGTACGACAAAAACGAAACTCAGTAATCCACTTTTTAACTATTAAAATTGATGCTGCAGTGACCTTACAGTATTTATCAAGTCTTTCATTGATTTCAGTGATAGTTTTTAGTTAAAAAAAATAACGTTTAATCAGCATACGAAGAAACACAAACTAAATGGCGCAGTTTTCTCATAAACGCACAGCATTCTATTAATCCATAGCAGTTGACGGCAGCAGTGTTGTATTTACAGTAACTGCGCGTCAAATTCAAAAGGCCACTGTCTAATCACCATGTTGAAGCCAAATTCGTGATATTCTAGCCGATTTATTGGCAATTTCTTCAGAAATGTTTCTCAAAAGTAAGACGGAAAGCTCCTTTATAAATCTAAACTAAATTCGACTTGACTCCCGAGACTGGAACTCCCATCAGTAAAGGTCTCACTCTCAACACCAATGCTCAACGAAATAAAACGGTACATAACTAAAGACCTAACCTCATCTCCTGTGCTTGTCGTCATAAAGTAAAATACTCATATAGAAAGGAGCGCACTCATATCAAGTTGCACGAAATAAATTCTCCAAAGAGCCAGCACCTCCACCAGGTTACGTATTAAAAAAAATATTCCAGCTACATCTACGCCCATAAAGTTCTAGAAAACAAGAATACATAACGTTTACTTCGGTGGAAAAAATGTAGAATGTCTAAATTCTGACCGACTTCTGGCTTGAGTCTCATCCATCAAATGGCTCATCTGCTCCCTTATAAAGTAAAGCCCTGAAACAAACCAAGTAGACGTTCTACTCTATGTGATGGGTAGAAATTTTAGATTCTAACGCGTCTATTAATCGAGCACGGAGCAGTCACTGTATAATTCCAAACTCTACTACCCTCCCTGAAATCTAGCTTCTCACCCACTTTAAGTTTAAGTTTAAGTTTAAGTTTAAGTTTTCACTCATAATCACATTTACACCAATACAATCTCACCCTTTCATATACTAGCAATGTATTTCGAAGCGAATTCTCTTTACAGACTCCAATACTATGTACCGCTTCGCATTTTTTAAATTATAAAATCGGATCTTAAACTTCGATCTCCTATAGAGCATTGACAGTTTCTCCAAGCAGGTGTTAATTCCCTAGAGGCCATGACGCAACGAATATATGGGACCTAGTTCAGAAGATATAGGCGAGTAATAATAAGTGAGACGTTGGTCTTTCATTTGCAGTTACCCTTTTTGGTTAAAATTTATTCCAATGCGAGGTATACTCGTATACAAATATTTCACATGCGGCAGCGGCTAACCGGTGTGTTTTTGTTACGAATATTACTTTCGCATATTTTGCATAGTTATGTGCTCCAAAGACAATCCTTACGGCTCAACTTTTATGAATAATAAATAACAACTACTTCGAAATTGGATTACAAAATTATTCTATAAGAATATTTGCAAGACTCTTCTAGCGCCATCTATCGACTAAACTAATGTAGTTACTTAATTCGGTAATTACGGCTGAACTAAACCTGAAGAAAGAAAATTTTGAAGACGCGATCTGCTAAAGGGGCATAATATTGTCTGAAAATCTAGAAATAACTATACAAAACCTAATAAATAAAAGTTTGGACCGAATTATTATTTTTTTATGATTTCTTAAAAAACTCTTCTGGAAAAATAAATAAAAAATATTAAACTGTCAATTACATATTTTAGAAAACCCATTTAAGTGGCCAGCAGTGTACAAATTTATTTTTTTAACTTTTTTATAGTATATTAGAACATGTCAGACGTTTTCAAAATTTATTTTTGCATGTATTTGTTTTTATAAAATATAAGTCTTAAAACCAATGTTCTAAATCTTCACACAAAAAATTGCTGAGATGCAAATTTAATCACTCAGACGTATTTACAACAAACGAGATGTGATAAATTTGTTTTCTATTTTGATATTTAATGTTTGTTTATTTAAAAGTCAGCATATCGAAAATAAAATATGAAATGCTCACAAGAAATGGATGTATATGTAAGAAATTTTTTCACATTTTAATGCGAGTCTGTAAGTAGAATGGTAAGTTTTTATTGGGTCTTACAGTAAACACGTGATTGAGGAAATGTTACGGGGCTTTAAATGGAAATTTTTAATTTTTGATGGGCCAACAAGCGGTCTCAAACAACTATAATTCAACATATTAAAAAAAGAATAATTTTAATTGATTGACATGAACATATTTTAATTAAGAGTATTTTAAGGAAAAAAACATTTTTTTTTTCAAATTTTATTCTTAACTAAAACCCTTTACTATTCAATTTTGTTTTTGTTTGAGTTAAGGTCTCTTCATATTAAAATATTCCCATTTTACATTTTAAACAATAAATTCAATAATTTATTTTTATAGACAACATTCTTATATTTCGGGATTTGATAACCCTAGTTTTGCAGTTTGGCAACTGACAACCTTATTGTAAAATTTGACATTTCTGATGTTATACGTACTCAGATCATTTGATATACAGCCCTCGCTTGTGTTGTGGGAGTTTATTCTCACTCGCCTCCGAACGGCTTAGGGATTTTTATGAGTAGCTTTTATTTCATGTCAGAAATACACTCGGAGGATTTGACATTCCCTTCCGAGTGGCGACCGCAATAAGAAAAATTGATTTTCTATTATTTTGGATGTTGGTCGAACCTGGGCTCGAACCCAGGCCTTCCGAATGGTAGTACACAATGCTAACTACTCGGCTACTGCGGCCACTTACTTTGTGTTGTTTACAGTAACTTAAATTTATATTCATCTCGAGCTATAAATGGAATTAAATCGGGAATATTTTCGGAGATTATTTTTTACAACTTTCTCCGTGGATAAACTCAGCAACAGTACATCGATGAAGCTCCATCAAGGACCATTGTGAATTCAATAGAGTTCATAGGTGTTGCTCTGGAAACACAGTTCGCTGTGTGTAAACTGATACTGTAAGATCGTCATTCAGTATGTCATGAACATCGAATAGTAAAAAAATGAGTTCACTTTTGTCAATCGCTCAATATTAGAAAAATATGATAACGGTGCTTCGACACAGTTGTGTATGAATTCGTAAATTTACGTGTATGGACCCGAAAGTAAACAGCAATGGACTGTGTGGGTGTTTCAAGATGAGCCGAATCCAACAAAATTTGTTCGCGCACGAAGCATTTCCAAACAAATGGTCGCTGGTTTTTTTTTTTTTTGGAACACTAGATATGTTGCAACCGTGAGACTAGAACAACGCAGAACAATAAATTCTGAGTATTTGCCACTTGTCATTCAAGAAATCAGGAAAACCAAACGCCGAAGATGGATCACTCGTCACCCAGGCAGTTTTGAGCACTCAAAACATCGATTTTATGAGTCACCTACCGTATAGTCCTGACTTGGCACCAAGTGACTTCTCATCATGTAAAAAATAAACTGATAGGTCAACGGTTTTTCGGCATCTGAAGAGGCAGTTGATGCGTTCGGAGTGCCTGTTTTGAAGATAACGGCTTCGACAATTGGTTCAAACGCATGCAAGGGTGTACAGATCTTAATGGAGCGTAGTTTTCAAAATAAATAAAGCGATTTTCGAAGATCAATATTTGTTTTCGTTTTCCAATACCGATATATAAACCGGAACCCACTTAATATTAAAAATAAATTAAAAATAAATCTCTTAAAAATTTTAGAATTTGTTTAAATTTAATTTAATATTAAAAATAAAGAAAAAAAATTAAAACAGTAACGTTTGAAAAAATGATTTAAATCTTTTCTGCACTTAGTATTAGTAGAAATTTTTATTATAAATATATAAGTATATATATACAAGCATACAAATAATTATACACATAAGTAAGCAGCCAACATTTCGCATTTCGCTAACAATAAAATAGTTTCATTTTAAATTGCTTTCAATTTAAAAAGCAATTAGAATTCTTTTTTTTTCGAATTATTTTCCAACCAAAGCGCACATACATAGCTAAATAATAATGCGTAAATTCATGCATTTAACCATTATTAGTTGCATTTGAAATACTTGCGAAATCTGAATTATTAATATCTTTGCTACGCTCACATGCACACAAATACACACAAACACACATAAACAAGTGTACATAATTTATTGGCTATGAATTTTCGATATTTTTCCCTCTGCCTTTAGCTGAAAAAAAATGCCACAAAAAAAAATGTGAAAAATTTGTTTAGCTTTAATAGCGCTGATCTAATTTCCTTTGTGGACACAAACTTTTAATAACAATGTAATTGACATAATGCTCATTAGTTAAACGAGTGCAAAAGTAATAACAATAATAGTGTAAATAAACATAAATATTTTAGCAACTTTGGCAATGAGTTTGGCTTAAAATTTTTAAATCGATGTGGAATGCGTGGCAAAATACAAGTAAGTAAAAAAAAAATATTTACATGCGTTTCAAGTGCCAATTTTCATTACAATTACATGCGTACGCACATTTGTATGTGGAAATTTTAAGATTATTAAAATAACACTTTTAATTATAATATGAAACGTGTAATGACATTTAAATTTGTAAAATTTAATTTTTATGCTTTTTTTATTGTTACTGGACATTTATTAAAGGCTTTCAACAGCAACTTTTTATTTATTCGTCTTTATATTTTTTATTAATATTACAACATTTTTTAATTGTACACGCCTTGTCTACACAAAGCTTAAAAAATTTTAAACCATATTGTTTAATAATGTCGAAGCACATACATACATACAAGTATATTATCACTTGGTCACTATCAGCGGCGTCTCATATTCTGCATATCCTTGAAATCTGTTTTTTTCTCCACACTCCTTTGGATTATGTGTGGATTCCAATGTTGCATATGTGACATGCGTATGCATGTGGTGTATGTGTGGCTGTGTGTGTGTGCGTGTGCGTGTGTGCATCTGCATACATGCACTTCAGTGTCAACTCTTATTCAAAAGGAAAACTGCAACGCCCTTTCGCAATTTCATTATGCTCCAATTAACAATTTGAAGTGGGAAAAATATTTGAGGCCTCTTTGAGCTGAACAATGCAGAGGAAATGATGTGCACATGACTTACATATACATATATATATGCGATTTTCTATGCACATATACATACATAGGATATGATGATATTGATATTTATAGCAACATTGCTACACAACGAAGAGATTGAAGTTTTCCTTAATAAACGAAACGAAAAATTCACTGCTAACTTCATAAAAAAAGTAAAGGAATTGACTTCATTGAAACGTAGAAAATGTATTACTTACTCTCAAACAAGTGAAGAAAAACCGGTGCCAGAGGAAAGAAAACCAAGTATCCGGTTAATGGTGCCTCTGTTGATGAAGTAGAGATAAAATGCCAATAGCAAATTGAAAGCTTTCTTAAAAAAGAAAGATAAAAAAAGAACAGGCAGAGCCACCTAAACATAGAAGCAACTTCTCTTCTGAGGTCAACAGAAAAGCGGTCAAAGAAATTTAAAGTGGCCGGGATAGAGCTTCAATAAATTTATGCGACGTCGAGAAATAATCTGCAAGTGACATTAATGGACGCCAAAATTCACTTGTCCCATCGAGGGTAAATAATAAAACAAGCAACCATTGGTTTGGAGGTTTTTTGTCGAGATCTTGAAACACCCATACAACCGATTGCTGCAAACGGACTACTGTCACGATATCATAGACCTGTTTCGAAGCATCGTTATTAGACTTTTCTAATATTTCTCTCGACACACAACGTTTTTTTTAGCAAATGAATAACGTGAACACATTTTTTTACTATTCTAATGTCGATGCAATATTGAATGCAATATTATTGTCACTTTATAACCGCTGAAACGATTTTTGCGTCAGCTTCTCCGTTGATTTGTGATATGTGAATTTTTGGGGGGAAGCAATCAAAATATAAAATTCAGATATTATACAAAAATAATTAAAAAAGAATGTGTGAAGGTGTCTGAGCTGGGTTTGGTCGTGTTTGGATTATGTGTTTTCAGATTTTAGGTGTCGGGATTTCCTTATAGACCCATTTCACAATTTTACGTGGCAATTCAAGTAACAGGTGATCCATTTCGAGGTTCCCTACTTTTTATAAAAAAAAAACAACAGAAAACTCAATTTAAATGGAGAAAGTTTATTATCATTCGAAAGAACATTCTTTGGCATTTATTTTTTGAAGATAATTTCTTTCAAATGTTGGTCGTGGCTACGTCTCAGATGGTCCATCCATTGAGTCCAACTATCGATGACTCGTTCGAGCATTTCGACTTGAAAATGTTTTGCTCCAAGGCCTGAATCGAAGCGGGATTTACCGTAGAGCCTTAAGACTTAATATATCCCCACAGGAAAAAGTCTAACGGTGTGATATCACACGATCTTGGTGGCCAATCGACCCGCCAAAAACGTGAAATTATCTGCTCACCGAAGTGTTCTCTTAATAAATCCATTGATTGATGCAATGTGTGCGAAGCGGCGCAGTCTTGTTGAAACCAAATGTCGCGGAGATCACGAGCTTCAATTTCAGGCATCAAATAGTCGGTTATTATGGCGCTATAATGGACGCCATTGACGGTTACGTTCTCACCGGCATCATTTTTGAAGAATATGGACCGATGATTCCACCTGCCCACAAACCACACCAAACCGTTGTTTTTTCTGGATGAAATGACAGCTTTTGAATCTTTTCAGGTTGCTCCTCGTCAAAAATGCGACAATTTCGCTTGTGTACATACCCATTGAGCCAGAAATAGGCCTCATCGCTAAACAAAATTTGGCTCGAAAACGTTTGGATCTCCTTGGAACTTTTCAAGAGCCCTTAGAGCGAAGTGATGTCGCTTGGGAGGATCGAGCGGCTTCAGTTCTTGCACATACTGTATTTTGTACGCTTTCAATTTAAGATCTCGACGTAAAATGCGCCATGTCGTTTCATACGTCAATCCGAGTTGTTGCGAACGGCGCCGAATGAACTCTCCACGGTCTTCGTGTACACTCTCAGCTACGGCCGCTACTTTTTCTCCACTGCGTGTTGGACGTGGTCTATTCGGTCGAATATTATCCAGTAATGAATGCTGGGTCTCAAGATGGGTGATGATGTTGCGAATAGTACGCTCAGTAGGCCGATTATGTTCACCATGAGTTGAACAAAGCGCGCGTAACACATTCTTTACAGAACGTCAATTTTCGTAATAAAGTTGAATGATTTGTAAACGTTGTTCAGGCGTCAGTCTCACGTGTGATCTGTCAAAAATAGGCTGTTGAAAAAATTACCTCTGCTTGGATCAACCTTTACATCTCTACATATTTTTTATGCATAATTCTTTAGAGGAAAACAATCGGGATATAAAATAAAGACAGAATATAAAACGAGTTAAATTTTGTCTGAATTTTTTTATGGGAATCGTTTTGTTTGGATTGTATCGTAACTGGATTGTATAGTGTCTGGATTATATTTTCTCCCGATTAGGTCGTATCTGGGTTATCTGTTTCGACATTTTACAAATCAGGATTTTCCGTGTCTGGATTTCTTTATGTACCACTTTCACAATTAAATTTAAAAATTTTCATTTAAATGCAAGTAATATTAGTGTAACTTTTATTTCGTATTAACTAATGACGTTCAAAAACAAGAAATAATAGAACACATCCTCCCTGCACCAACTGATTCCAGTAAAACTACTTACAACTTCAGCGGATAATTTTATCAGTGCATTTCACTCAACTATCAATTGTCCACCTAAAATGTGCTTACTTCGTTATAAAGCTATTTATATTTTAAACTAATAATGTGATTATGTATTGTATCGTATGTGTATGTATGTTTGGCTGCATGTTCATATCATTGTGTGTGTTGATACGCTTTTAGCGTTAATATCAAATCGGTTTTTATTTCACTGCTTTGATAAATTAAATTAAATTAAATGAATAAATGGTCAGCAGCACATACATATACACAATCACACACAGACACACATATTTCACACTTCACACCTTCTCCATAAATACACACACACATATATATACATGCAAGCATACAAGTCATACAAGCCATAAAAGTAAGCTAATACTCTTTTCATAGCATCCTCCATTGTGAACGTATATATATGTGTTTGTGGTTGTGTGGACTATGATGTGAATGAACATACATACATTATGTACATATGTATGCTACACGTGAGGTAACAAAGCAAAAATATTTTCATGTACTCGTACATAAACTACAAAGTGGGGAAACCACTAATAACCACATGAATGGCATTCATTCACTTTGCGCACAAACAACACTTGACTGAGTATATATATATATATATATATGTGTGTGTGTGTGTGTGTGTTTTGTTTAGTCTCTTTATGTTTGTGAAGAGTATTGACACTTCCGCTCTAATTACTATGATTTTTATATATTTTGTCATAAAGGCATATAAATAAAAAAATAGCACAAAAGAATCGAACAAATAAAAACAACAATAACAACAAACAAAAAAAAAAAAGCAACAAAATTTAATATAAATTGTCGTTTAGATTATTGGAGCAATTGATTGGAAATGACAATCAAGTGTCTCGTGTAGTGCATTACCCTGTGGCAAGTAGGCAGTCAGCGTGTCTCATCCCCAAATGCTCGCTCGCCTGTTCGCTCGCCCGTCTAACACCAAAATAGAGCGTTGACCAAGTGCCATGTTCCATGAGGCGATTATATTTTTATACGCTGTGTACGTATGTGTGCTTGCAAGAATAGAGCCAGCAGGTAATGTGTATATGTGTCAATTGATGTAGCTTTGTGTGTTTGAAAATTTATGTATGTATTTCTGTCGCACGTGCTGTTCAAAGTGATATGAAGGTATTTGTGTGTGTGTGTGTGTGTAATTTTATAAGCTCTATTGCGGTTAGTGTTGGATATCAAAGCGGTAGGTGGCTTTGGCATTTAAGTTATTGTGTTTAGTTTGTATTTATAAATACATGCATATGTATGTGTGTGTGCATATGTAGTGTGTATTTATCTCAAAGTAGATACTCGAAAAATAGTTGTTATTAATTTTCAAGCCTTTAAAGCTGCATTTAATCGTTAGTGTTTATAAAGGGTGTTTTTTTATAGAGGTACAGAACTTTAAGTTGGCATTACTTTTCAAGGTGGCGACCGATTTAATAGCTGTCAAGTGATTTATTCTCAGTTTGGTTTGGCAATTAATCATGAATAGACTCACGCCTGAACAACGCTTGCAAATAGTGCAATTTTATTTCGAAAATAATGGTTCTGTGCGGAAAACGTATCGCGCACTACCGTTGTCCGATTTTCATTAGCGATGCTTAGCGATGAAGCGCACTTGTGGTTGAATGGCTACGTCAACACACAAAACTGCCGCATTTGGAGTGAAGGTAATCCTCAAGTGTATGTTGAAACACCGTTACATTCAGAAAAACTGACTGTGTGGTGCGCTTTATGGGCTGGTGGAATCATTGGTCCGTACTTTTTCAAAAACGATGGTGGACAGAACGTTACAGTCAACGGTGATCGGTATAGAGCCATGATTACTAACTTGTTCATTCCTGAATTGAATAACCATGATGTCCAGGAGATGTGGTTTCAACAAGACGGCGCAACATGTCACACAGCTCGTGCCACAATAGATTTATTGAAAGACACGTTTGGTGACCGCCTAATTTCACGTTTTGGACCTGTGAATTGGCCTCCAAGATCTTGTGATTTAACACAGCTAGACTACTTTCTGTGGGGCTATGTAAAGTCATTGGTCTATGCGGATAAGCCACAAATGCTTGACCATTTGGAAGACAACATTCGCCTTGTTATTGCCGATATACGGCCACAAATGTTGGAAAAAGTCATCGAAAATTGGACGTCCAGATTGGACTACATCCGCGCCAGTCGTGGCGGTCATATGCCAGAAATCATATTTAAAATGTAATGCCACAAGATTATCTCTCGGATAAATAAAATTCATGCCAATCGAATAATACATCATTGTTTTATTGCAACTTAAAGTTCTATACCTCTATAAAAAACACCCTTTATAATGGGTGCTAACCACTCGGCTATTACGGCCACCAAGTGGTTCAATATTTCAGTAGACAACAACGGAAATTATTTCGGATTTTTCTGAATTATTTGTAATCGCTTGAACTTCTACGTGAAATAGCCGAAGAGCACCTACCTCTGTGTAATTTATTTAATTTAAACGAAGAGTAAGCCTAAAATAGTACAAACAAATAAATTCAAAATTTTTTTACTTAAATTTATCTGCATACAATATTTTTCACATGCAAGCGACTAACTTCCTCAGCTTTACGCACAGGATGATGTCACAACTCTTTTTATGCTAAAACTTTTCAAAATGTTGCATAAAAGTGAAAATGTAAAAATGTGGAAAGAGGCTTACAATAAGGCAAAAAAAAAAAAAGGAAAAGAAAAAAATGCATGAGATTCAGGTTGTCAGTCGTTGCGGCAAAACGCATGCCAATCATGCCGACAGTCGGTCGGTGATAGTAACTCAGTGACTTAGCGCGTGAGTGAGTGAGAGCACGAGCACGTAGAGTGAGGAGACAAACTGCAGTTGTTGAGCTGCCGGCAAGTTAACGTTGAAGGGGCTTATCAGTGCGGCACTTGCCCGAGTCCTTTTTATCTGCTGCATATATCTACATACTATATGATTGTATATTTATAACTATAAGTTCATATTCACTTGAATTGTATGTGTTAACAGGCAGTAGTAAGCAGCAGTTTGTATGCATTTGGTGCAACGTGTCGTATGAGTGACAAGTGCGGTATAAACACCAAAAAATTATATATTTTGAATGTTCTATCAACAAATTTAAAAAATTAATTTTTGGGCATATCGAAAAATTATAAAATTTTCTCAATAACATGACATACAAAAAAAAATTGGTTTTGATTTCAAAAATGATATCCTAGTTGACGCGAAACGCATTTGCGTACAGAAAAAAGGAGTTAGAAATCGTGAATTAAAAAACACTTGAGAAACCGGCCAACAGGGGTGTTTCTCGAAAATTGTATGAAAAAAATGCGATAACTTGCAGCAGAAACTACAGATTGAAGTCCGTAGCTACTCATGTAGGCCTCAAAGAGAAGTTATAGTGAAGGATGCCCAAAGTAAACAAAGTTTGTGGGGGGAATACTTCCAACCTGACAAAAGGTAGTGAAAATTCTATACCCGGAGTTGTGGAAACCGAAACCTGAATCGATGACGACAGCAAAACATAATCTTTTCCCCGAAAGTGATTAGATCCAAATAACAATTTCCCGCCTGAAGAGCAACAACGCGGCGGATTCTGATGGTCTACTGGCATAACTATTTAAAAATGGTGCATGCCTCTTCTTCTTTGCAGAATTTTATCGTATGGGTGTTTGCCCGATGACTAAAACCTAAGTCTAAAGTCTTAACAATTGGATGCTTTCAGTGTGGCTTCAGACCTGCCAATTTCGCCATTGACCAGATCTCGACACACCTTACCATTTCATTCATTTCAAATCACGGCTGCACACTGTACTAAAAGGAATTGCTTCTATGCTACTATATCTGATTTCGGTAACCGCAAAACTTATACCGCTGTGAAAACTGACGCTAAACAATATCAAAAGATTTGTAGGAGTTGGGAAGCACCTCTCTGTGTCATTCGTTACCAAACTAGGCTACGACAAGTTCACTCTCTCACAGGTGCTGGCATGCGCAGAAGATATTGACATCATTCACCTTCTTGTAAAAGATGTTAGTTCAGCGATTGAATAAGGAAGCCATATAAATGGATCTCGTAGTAAACGAGGGCAAAATGAAATACCTTCTGCCATCAAATAAAACACTCAGAGAATTCGCTTCTGGGCTCCACGTCTCGATGACCGTCGTAACAAAATCATTCCAGCCAATAAATGCTACTTGAACTGAAAAAAGAGTCCTCTATAGACGAGCCTGATCAAATCCTCAAAAGTCACTTATCATGCACGTCTCAATATCGTGCGAAAGCTTAGACGATGTCGACTTTCATTAAGTCGGCTTTAGGAGTATCCGAGGTAAAAGTTTTGCATAAATATTTGGCGATTGCACATTGAGAACGGGGAATACGAGATATACGACGACACTGACATAGTTCAGCGAATAAAAAGACAGCGGCTACGCTGGCTTGATCAAGTTGACCGTACGGGTGAGAGCACTGAAGCTCTACAAGTACTCAATGCAGCACCTGCCGGTGAAAGCAGAGCTAGAAGAAGACCTCCATTCTGACCGAAAGATCAGATATAAGAGGATCTGGCTTTACTTAGTATCTCTAGTAAGCGCGAAATGGTGAAAAGAAGCGACTAATAATAATTATAATTTTATATTGTCGGAATTAACGTGAACGGCCTTGAACCCAGGTGACAGTTCAACTCTTGAAGTTGAATATGCGATTCAGAAATTGGGTTCAAGAAATCTCACCAAAAATGCTAAAAGAGCCACCAAGAGTTCCAGTAGCACTGCTCTTAACTCTTTGATGGCATTCTGAAAGCGAGTGGAAAAAGTCGCAGATATTAATATTAATAGCCAAGCCAAGTAAAGACCACACACAGGCGAGTGCTTACAGACGAATAAGCCTACTACCCTGTCTATCCAAATCATTCAAAAGAATTGTGCTATCAATAATATCTCTTTTTCTCCATCCTGAAGAACTTGGTACTACCGAACAAGTAAATCGAATTTCTAATGAAATTAGGAAGGCGTTCGTGTTCAAGGGGTACTGCTATGCAATATTACTTGACGTAGCGTAAGCGCTTGACAGAGTTTGGCGGATCCAGAATTTCCAGATGGGGGGGAGGGGCTGGTCCTAAAATATATTCAATTTTTTTTGGAAAATAATCGATTTTGCCAAGATGAAATACCTTCGAATTTAAGATTTACATTGCTTCCGAAGGGGAGGGGGGGTCCGGACCCGAAAACCCCACCCGTGGATCCGCCACTGCATATATATATTGTATGGTAACCGCTGAAGAGATTTTTGGCTTTGCATCTTGATGTTTTATCAACAAATTGCAGGGACTTACAGTTTACTCTAAGCTGCCTCCGAACGGCCGATGGATTTTTATGGGGGGACTTTTATTTAATGCCAGAAATATACTCGGAGGGCTCGATATTCCCTGTCGGGGGGCGACCGCAATAAGAAAAATTAATCTTCTATAATTTTGGCGTTGGTTGAACCTGGGATCGAACTCAGGCCTTCTGAATGGCAGGACGCAATGCTAACCACTCGGCTATCGCGGTCACAAAAAGTTTGGGAAAGATATTGTAATAACAACAAATCTAGTTTTGGGAAAGCGTACATGGTCGAGGGGAAACATGACCTAAGAATAATAATAAATATTAATCAAAATTGGACCATATTTTTTTTTCATAATTTTTAATTTATATTCGAAAATACAGTAATTTTATAGACAAAATTGAAGAATCCTGCAAAAACACTTAAAGCTTCTCACACTAGCCAAAAAAACTACGTAGAAAAAACTCAAATCCAATAAATTTGTATGCAACTCTAAGCCGAGAACAGCTTTAAGCAGCCATACGTACACAAGTAACAAGGACACGCATGTCACACTGTCGTGTCGTATGTCGTACGCGCTGCAATACCAGCAAGGACAATGTGTGTAGGAAAAATGAGTTGAAAAAAGAAAACAAAAAATTTAACAAAACAAGTAACAAACAACAACAAAATGCATTTATTTTATATTTTATTTACTCTACTATATGAAGGTTACAAATACAATGCATTCATACCGACTTATTGTGCATGCACTTATGCTATAATAATCTATGTGTGTATGTATGTACAATAAAATACTAACTCAAGCACAAGTATTTAACAACAAAAACAATGTACTTAAGTATTTTTGGTGTGTATGTATGTATGTGCGTATGTATATATATATATATGTGGTTGAAATAGCATACACTTACATGGTATCGCCGGCGTTGAGTCGTGCGGATCCGGCTGGTAGCCCTCCTTGGGGAAGTAGTCGATTTTTATGCAGTTGTACGTCTCGACTCCTAATTTATTGTGTGCGATGTTCGGTGCAGTTGTGCGTGTTCCCCCCCAAACATGTTTGTAATCCAGCATTGTTGTTTTTTTTTCAGTTTATTTGCGTTATTGTTGTTGTTATGGTTGCAATGTGTTGCGCGTTGTTAACGTTGTCGTCGTTGTGTTTCATATCATTATTTTATTATTATTATTGCATTGTTAGTCGAATTGCACAAGTACATACAGTTAAACGGTATCCATTTATTTGTGAGTACCGTTAGTAGAATTTTTGTTTATTTATTTATCATTTTTTCATCACAGTGTGTTTCGAGTGGTTCCCAATAAGTGCAAATGCGGCAATATAAATTTTGGACAAAAGTTTAATTAATTTTGATTTTGTTAAATTGTAATGCTAAAAATTCAATACTACATATATAAAGGGTGATCCATTTCCATGTTCCTTACTTAAAAAAAAAACCAAGAAATCTCAAATAGAATGACAAATGTTTAATATCATTCGAAAGAACATTCTTTGGAATTTAATTTTTGAAGATAATCTATCTAAAATATTGGCCGCGCCTACATCTCAGTTGGTTCATCCGTTGAGTCCAATTTCCAAAGACTCGTTCGAGTATTTCGACTGGTAACTGACGAATGACACGCGAGATGTTTTGCTCCAAGGCCTGAATCGAAGCGGGATTGCCCGCATAGACTTAAGACGTTCCATATCTCTACAGGAAAAAAATTGAATGGTGTGATATCACACGATCTTGGTGGCCAATCGACTGGCCCAAAACTTGAAATTAGCTGCTCACCGAAGTGTTCTCTCAATAAATCGTTTGATTGATGCGTTGTGTGGAAAGTGACGCCGTCTTGTTGAAACCAAATGTCGCGGATATCACGAGCTTCAATTTCAGGCATTAAATAGTCGGTTATCATGGTGCGATAAAGGTTGCCATTGACGGTTATGTTCTTATCGGCATCTTCTCTGAGGAAATATGGACCGACGATTCCACCGGCTCATAAACCACAACAAACCGTGTTTTTTCTTGGATGAAATGACAGCCCTTGAATCTCTTTAATCTCTTCAGGTTCCTCTTCGGCCCAAATGAGGCAGTTGTGCTTGTTTTCATACCCATTGAGCCAAAAGTAGGTCTCATCGCTGAACAAAATTTGACTCGAAAACGTCGGATCTTCTTGGAACCTTTCACGAGCCCATAATGCGAAGCGATGTCGCATGGGAAGGCCGAACGGTTTCAGTTCTTGCGCAAACTGTATTTTGGGTGCTTTCAATTTAAGATCTTGACGTTAAATGAGCCAAGTTGTTCCATACGTTAGCCAGTTGTTCAGGCGCAAGTCTTTCCATGATGAAATGCCAACACTTGACACGATCCTCGCGTGATCTGTTAAAAAAATGCTATTGAGAAAAGTACCTCTACTTGGATCACTCTTTATATATATATATATATATAATTTATGCTTAAGTTTTTATAAATAAATGCCATGAACTGTGGTATTAAAAAAGTTATATCCGACTCCTATCACAAAATTAATCACAGTACTATTAAACGCCTTCAGGCATGCCTAAAAAATTAAACAAAAATATCCTAACTAAGCGGTTAAAAATCAACTTCCCTTAAATTAGCTGTTAAAATTATAACGACTTAGTTAGCCAATCCTAGAAAGAATATTATTTTAGTTTTCTCAAAACATTTAAAAATAAATTTCCTTAAGATTCTCCATGCTGCTCGCGAAATGTAATCATTTCAACTTACAATACGCTGTCACTGAAATATTTGAAAGAATCTGTAGAAAACACAACACCAACCGAAAGAAAAATGAAAGCCAATGAAATATTTCATGTTTTTTAATTACTTTACACCGCATGAATAACGGTTATTGTGTCAACGAACGCTCGCAGCAGTAGAAATTAATCAGTTGCACAACAGCAACAGCAACAGCAACAAAAGCAATAAGAATAATGGTGCGAAGAATGAGACAGCTTATCATAAATGCAATTAAGTGTGTAATTATTAAAAGGGAAACCACGAAAATGGTAATTTGCATAAAAGCAAAGAAATAATAATTAACACCAAGTGTATTAAGCACCACTTCAGTGGTCGTTTACAGACATATGTATGTACAATACAACTACAGTAGGCATTTCAACAACTTAAGGTAGGCTTATAGTCGTATGCATGAGTGTATGTACAAGTATGTGTGATTTTATTATTGTTTTGCTTACAATTGAAATCGCAAAGTTGACAGCTGCTAAGTATTTGCTATTTATGTGGGGATTTTGTGAACCACAACTAGGTATTATTTTAAATTTTGAAGCTAATTTAATAAAGAAATTTATTTCAGTTTAATTAAATACTTGTTATTTAATTATCTGATACGTTTAAAGATATTTTTTTGTTATACTTTTATTTTACCTTATTTTTAATTTTTTTCTTTTATTTTACTTTCTTTTTATTATATTTCTTTTATTTAACTTTTTTATTTTTTATTTTTTATTATATATTATATTAATTTATCTGAATTTACTTCACATAATTTTAAAATTTTTTAATTTTAATTAATCTTATTTTGCTTTATTGTTTTATTTAATTTTATATATCTTTTTCATTATATTTAACATTATTTTGTCTTATGTAAATTAATTTATTTTATTTTATTTTATATAATGTTATTTAATATTTTATTTTATTTCGATTATTTTTATTTTTATTTATTTTTTATTTCTGCTTATTTTTTTGGTTTAATTTCATTTTAGTTTGTTTTATTTCATTTAATTTTATTTATTTATTTTATTTTACTTACTGTTGATATTTTAGCATTGCTACAATTCGGAAGGCCTGGGTTCAGGCCCAGATTCGAGCAACATCCAAAGTTATAGAAAATTAATTTTTATGATTGCGCAGACCTGTGTTCGAGTCCAGGTTCGAGCGCCATCTAACCTGTAAGAAAATTAATTTTTCTAATTGCTGTCGCCCCTGGGCAGAGAATGCCAGGCCCTCTGAGTGTATTTCTTACGTGAAATAAAAGCTCCTCATAAAATTCCATCAGCTGTTCGTGGGCGGCTTAGTGTAAACTGTAGGTCCCTCTATTGTTTTTTTGGAAAAAACTTCAACTTCGCTTCAGCGGTTACAAAGTATATATATATATATAATTTATTTTATTTTATTTTGATTTGTTTTATTTAATTTTTATTAATTTTAGTTTGCTTTAATTTTTGGTTTAATTTCATTTAAGTTTGTTTTATTTTATTTTATTTTATTTATTTTTTTTTCATAATTTATTTTTTTTTAATTTTTTAAAATTATAATTTTTTTTTTCATTTTGATTTATTTTATTTTATTATATTTTTTTAAATTTTCTTAATTTCATTTTTTATTCAAACTTGTTTTTTTATGTATTTAATTTAATGAAACTTATTTTTTTAATGGCATTTTATTTGGTTTTATTTTCTATTTTGCTTATTTAATTTAATTTATTATATTTTTATTTTTTTTATTTAATATATTTTTCATTTATGAATTATTATTTTTCATTTAATTTTTTCTTAAATTTTTAAATTTTTAATTTTATGTCTTATTTTATTTTATTTTTGGTTTAAATTTTATTGTTTTAATTGATTTTTTTGTTTTATTTTTAATTTTATAAATTCAAAAATTATTTGTTTCCATTTAACTTATTTTTCTTTTATTTTGTTTTATTTTATTTTATTTACTTTGAATCATTTTATTTATTTATTTAACTTAAATTTTTTAATTAATTTTATTTTACTTTGATTTATTGATTTTTTTTCATGTAATTTGAATAAGTTTTTGGAATTTACTTATTTTATTTTAAATTGTATATTATTTTATCATAATTTTATTTTATATTTTTTATTTAATTTTATAATTTTAATTAAATAATTTTAATTAAATTTAATTTTATAAATTTATTTTTAATTCATTTTGATTTTTATAACATATTCGATTTAAGTTAATTTAGTTTTTGCCATTAATTTGGTTATAGTTTATTTTCATTTATTATATTCTGATTTTCTTATTTAATAAATTTTTTTCTAAAGTAAATTATATAATATAAATTTTAAATTTTATTTTCTATTTAATTTTTTGTATACTTTAATTTCATCTTTTAGTTTTAGTTCAATTTTTTTATGGTTATTTTTTTTTTAAATTGAATTACTTATTTGATTTAATTTAAGTTTTATTTTTATATTTAATTAAATTAATTTTTTTAAATTTTGTTTTGTTTTAATTAAATTTTTTCATTTGATTTGATTTTGTTGAATTTTATTTTTTTCACTTATTTGGTTTTAGTTACTTCATTTATTTATTTATTTTTTTTCTGGGTAATTTCATTTTTTTAATTAATTTAATTTAGTTCTTTTATGTCTCTTAATTAAAATTTAGTTTTTTAAATTAATTTATATTTTATTATTTTTTATATAACTAATTTAATTTAATTTTGTATCAAAATTATTTATTTTATTAAATTCTTTTTTTTTTAATTTAATTTAATTTAATTTAATTTAATTATATACTTTTGATTAATTTAATTCAAATTATTTTACTTGTTTTCTTTTATTTGAGAATTATTTCAATTTATAACTGCGGATGCTTAAATTTCCACACTGAGGTGTGCAAATAGTCTTCAGCTGTCAACTGCCGTTCGCTAGTGATTTCACTTAACGAAGAACAATTGACCTCCAGTTTGGTTACTTTGTAAAATTTATTCTAATTCCATTGCAATCGGTTGCTGCAACGATGTTTGCACATTGGCGACTTTGCCGGAAGTGAAGATTATTGCAAGTCAAGAAATGAAGTTTCTGCAACTCTATAATGCATTTTTCATTCTTCTTCTTCTTTCTGGTAAATTGTAGTGTAAGGAAAAAGTTTTAAGCGCCGCGAATTCATCAATTTCCAATTCAAAGTCCGTAGGAATGCAAGCATATTTAATTTGATTTATAAACTTGCTTTGCAGCGATTTGATTTTGATGTTGCAATAAATGGAATTTCTTCATGAAATTGAGCGCGCTCAGTGCCTTCGGAATAAGTGAAGAGTTTCTATTACTGATAAAGTTGGCGACGACTTTGGTTTGTGTTGATAGATGAGTGTGTGTGACAGCACTAAACTGGCGCTAAAAGTCTAAACTAAATTTTTGGAATACATTTCGAATATAATAAGTTTAAACGAAAACTAGTTCACAGCTGCACCAATTAATATACAAATTGCTTCTCATCTAAATAAATTGGAAAATTATTATTTTTTAAATAAAAACCAAATATTATCCATTAAATTTCGATATACTCGTATGCATCGAAACTTGTTTTATGTATTCCAGCAAAAAAGAGTGCATATCAGTAAATTTTCAATTTCTTGGCATTTTCTTCAAATAAATAAATATTTTAATGACACACACTAGTATACCTTGCAATGCAGTGCATAATATCCATAGACTAGATTTTGTATATTTTGTTATGTAGGCGCCATCGTCCATCATATTGAAATTTGCGGTGCCATTATAATTGGCATTTGGCAGTTTTTCTTCGGTGAAAAGCCATTGTGGGCCGGCGATTGCCGCCATAACAATAGCAACTGATATGCTAGAAAAATAAAAGAATAAAAATTTGGTATTAATACTATAATTTTTTTTTTATAATTAAAAATGAGCAGTGCAAAAATTTAATATAATAATGGTAAAAAAAAAATAATTCTATATAAATTAATTTGTTAATTTTTATTTTTAAACTCTCATAGAATCAGTATTGTAAGAATATTATTTCGCCTGAAAGTATGCTCCAATTTTTTTAATGTTCAAGTACACAAAGGGCGATCCATTTCGTAGTTCCCTACTTTTTTAAAGAAAATACACAAAAAATTCAAATTTATTGGGAAATGTTTATTATTATTCGAAAGAAAATTCTTTGGCATTAATTTTTGAAGATTATCTCTTTCAAATGTTGGCCGCGGCTACGTCTCAGATGGTCCGTTTGTTGAGTCTAATTTTCGATGACTCGTTCGAGCATTTCGACTGGCAACTGGCGAATGACACGCGTGGTGTTTTGATCCAATGCCTGAATCGAAGTGGGATTGTCTGCATAGACTTTAGACTTTACATATCCCCACAGGAAAAAGTCTAACGGTGTGATATCACACGATCTTGGTGACCAATCGACCGGCCCAAAACGTGAAATTATCTGCTCACCGAAGTGTTCTCTCAATATAACCACTCATTGTTGCGATGTGTGAGGTGCCACTTGTCTTGTTGAAACCAAATGTCGCGGAGATCACGAGCTTCAATTTGAGGCATCAAATAGTCGGTTATCATGGCGTGCCGTCGCCATTGACGGTTAAGTTCTAACCGGCATCATTTTTGAAGAAATATGGAGCGATGATTCCACCTGTCCACAAACCATACCAAACAGTTATTTTTTCTGGATGAAGTGGTAGCTCTTGAATCTCTTCAGGTTGCTCTTCGTCTCAAATGTGTCACTTTTTCTTGTTTACATACCCATTGAGCCAAAAATAGGTCTCATCGCTGAACAAAATTTGACTCGAACCGTCGAATGTTCTTGGAACTTTTCCAGTGCCCAGAGAGCGAAGCGATGTCGCTTGGCAAGATCGAGCGGCTTCAGTGCTTGCAGAAACTGTATTTTGTACGCTTTCAATTTAAGATCTCGACGTAAAAAGCGCCAAGCCGTTCCATACGTCAGTCCAAGTTGCTGCAAACGATGCCGAATCGACTCTCCACGGTCATATACAAAGCTCTCAGCTACGGCCGCAACATTTTCTTCACTGCGTGCTGGACGTGGTCTATTCGATCTAATATTATCCAATACTGAATGCTGAGTCTCAGGAAGGGTGATGGTGTTGCGACTAGTATGATCAGTAGGCCGATTATGTCGACCATAAGTTGAGCGAAGTGCGCGTAACACATTCTTTACAGAACGTCAATTTTCGTAATAAAGTTGAATGATTTGTAAAGATTGTTCAAGCGTAAGTCTTTCCATAAAGAAAAGCCAAACAATACTGAACAAAATTCACATGACAGCTTGACACGACTCACGCGTGATCTGTCAAAAAAATTGTATTGAAAAAAGTACCTCTACTTGGATCACCCTTGACAATTGCATGTAGAAGATAAGCTAAGGCGCTATATTGCTACTAGACATATTTCAAGTTTTTATTAAATATGTTCCCCTAAGATTTCTAGAAACTTATTTCAGTTTTTCACTCCTCATATTAGAGCGATTTTTGGCCGAAATCCTCCTCCAATTTGTGGTTTTGTGTCTTGATGTTTTTGCCAACAAATGGAGGACCTACAATTTATTTAAAGCCGCCTCTGATCGAGCGATGGATTTGTACGAGAAGCTTTAATATCGTTTCAGAAATACACTCGGAGGAAGGGGGGCACCGCATTAAGAAAAATGTATTTTCTATAATTTTGGATGTAGCTCGAACGCAGGCCTTCCGAATGGCAGTACCCAATACTATTCACTCCTTTATAGCGGTTTCATACCCAGCAGTAAATAAAACAGCGCGACGGCATGACTTTCTCATATAACTCCCCTTTCCAAATCTGTCTAAAAAGACTTTCAACCAAAACAGTAATCTATTTTTTCCTAAGTCTTTGAGCTTGAACTAATTTTTTCCCCTAGAAAATGAAGGGAAACACTTACATGCCTTCTTTTAAATTTTTAAAACGGCTTAATTTTTTATTCATATGAAATTTCTTTTCCACACATACAGATCCATTTGTAGCTGCATACGAACAAAATATGTATGCATGCATGTATGTAAAGTACAGCGAACCTTTTAGCACAAAGCCATATTTTAGTTCACTTTTGCTTTTTCATAGCGCGCAAAGCAAAAAAAAAAAAAGAAAAGGAGAAAACAGTAAAAAAGTAAAATTGCAGTAAGTGAGCGCTTGTCTGCGTGTATGTAGAAAAAGAAGAATGCGATAACCAACATCGCCTCTTTACGCCTCTCGCCTCGTTTTTTATGAATATGTTATTTCTGTAACTGGAACAAGGGAGGTGACTGCATTCAAACAAAAAAAAAATATTAAAAAAAAGGAGAAAATGCTGTGACTGTGTGTTGAATTAATTTCATTTTTGCCGATTTTATTTCACACCACATTGTATTAACTGTGTGTGTGTGTGCACGTATATGAGCTCTTTAGTGTAAGTTCGACATAATTTTTCACCGCATTAATTAATTATCTCTACTCTGAGAGGAGTTCATTGAGATTTAGCATAAACCGACATATACAAACATACAAATATATAAGGGGTATTCTCTAAGTCTGGGAAATTCATGCTATGCATATAATTCCTATAAAAATGTGCTAGCGAACGAGATCTTCCCCGTTGCTGTATTATGGCAAATTCAACCCGGAACAGGATTGCCTTTTCTTTCTACAATATGTGAGCAATAAATATGCATAGGTGCACCACAGCATCCATTTCTTAGACTTTGAGAATACCCCTATAGTGTATTTAACTTTTTATGTTTGACTTTATGTTACTTTTAGCTGAAGCGGGAAAATGTCATTGGTTTTGTTGGAGGAAAAAAGTTTGTTGCTTCACAAATATAAAAACTCTACAAACATAATTAAATTCTGATATTTATCAGTGACACTTAAAATGTGAACTAAGTAAATAATGCAAAACTTATACAAATCGAGTTTGATCGGATTAATTGCTGATTTGAATAAGTTGATTCACATGAACATATATATATAAATTTATGCAAATTAGAACTCCTTACAGTAATAACAGGGATTATTCGCACTTTTTAGGTGATAAAAAAAAGTAATTTAATATTTTGAAAAAATTCTCTGAACCACAATTTTTGAATTACTGAAAAAAAAACAAAGTTCCGAATAGAGTGATCACGAAAAGTGTGCTGATATTTATTATATAAAGAGTGATCCAAGCAGAGGTGCTTTTTTCAATAGCCTTTTTTTGACAGATCACGCGTGAGTCGTGTCAAGCTGTCATGTTATTTCTGTTCAGTATTGCTCGGAATTTTATCATGGAAAGACGCCTGAACATCGTTTACAAATCATTGAATTTTATTATGAAATCTCACGTTCTGTAAAGAATGTATATCGTGCGCTTCGCTCAACTTATGGTCAACATCATCGGCCTACTGAGCATAGTATTCGCAACACTATCACTCATCTTGAGGCCCAGCATTAATTATTGGATAATATTCGTCCGAATTGCCACGCCCAAGAAGCAGTGAAGAAAATATATCGACCATAGCGACCGTGGAGAGTCGATTCGGCGCCGTTCGCAGCAACTCGGTCTGACGTTTTTGGAACGACTTGGCGCATTTTACGTCGAGATCTTAAATCATAAGCATACAAAATACAGCTTGTGCAAAAACTAAAGCCGCTCGACCCTCCCAAGCGACTTCGCTTCGCTCTATGGGCTCTTGAAAAGTTCCAAGAAGATCCGACGTTTTCTGGTTCAATGGGTATGTAAACAAGCAAAATTGCCTAATTTGGGACGAAGAGCAACCTGAAGAGATTCAAGAGCTGCCGTTTCACCCAGAAATAACAACGGTTTGATGTGGTTTGTAGGCCGCTGGAATCATCGGTACATATTTCATCAAAAATGTGAACGTAACCGTCAATGGCGACTGCTATCGCGCCCTGCCGGGTTTCAAGAATTTACCCGCGGTAAGGCATGCTTGTCGTAAGAGCCGACTAAAATCCATAGTTCCCGCGACAATCGGGTCTTTATACCGGCACGACCCGGATTTCTATCCGTCCAAGGACTGTCACTCCCGCAATGTTCCCCGAAGCCCCATGTGGAGAATTTTCTGCGGCTACAACAACAACAACAACCGTTATCGCGCCGTGATAACCGACTATTTGATGCCTGAAATTGAATCTCGTGATCTCCGCCGCATTTGGTTTCAACAAAAAGGCGCCACTTCCCACATATCGCATCAATCAATGGATTTATTGAGAGAATACTTCGGTGAGCAGATAATTTCACGTTTTGGGCGGGTCGATTGGCCACCAAGATCGTGTGATATTACTCCGTTAGACTTTTTCCTGTGGGGATGTGTAAATTCTAAAGTCTATGCGAACAATCCCACTTCGATTCAGGCGTTGGAGCAAAACATCACGCGTGTGATTCGCCAGTTACCAGTCGAAATGCTCGAACGAGCCATCGAAAATTGGACTCAACGGATGAGACTTAGATGCGGTCAATATTTGAGAGATATTCTTCAAAAAAAAAAAAAAAAAAAAAAAAAAAAAAATTCCAAAGAACGTTCTTTCGAATGATAATAAACATTCCCCATTAAATTTGAAGTTTCTGTATTTTTTTCTTTAAATGTGTAGTAACCTCGAAATGGATCACCCGTTATTTGTGAAAATTCCCTCAGAAATGTTAAGGTGTGTCAATCGTTGATCTACCAAGGCCAATTTAGAAGTCCCCGGCCTGTAGCATAGATGGCGCTACTAGAATTTAATCAATATAGATTTTTAGTTGGTTTTAACCTTCAAAAGAAGCGTGTATAAATTTGACAACTGTCGGATAATTATTTTGTGAATTATAGCATTTTGAGTGAAGAAACTTTTGATAATGTGTTCATAAAATATTGATTTTTGAAGGGAAAATTACAGTTGAAGCAAAAAATTGTCTTGATGATGGGTTACCGGAAACTGCCCCAGGAAAATCAACAATCAAAAATTGGTGTGCTAAGTTTAGATGTAGTGAGCACCGAAGCCGTGAACGCAGTGGACGCCCGAAAGTTGTTACCGACGAAAACATAAAAAAAATCACGAAATGATTTTGAGTGACCGTAAATTGAAAGTGAATAAAATAGCAGACACTCTAAAGAAGCTCTGTGCAAATTGGATACCGCGCGAGCTCACTTTGACCAAAAGCAACGACGTGTTGATGATTCAGAGTATTAAATTTTATCGATTGCTCCTCCTTTACTTCTCTTCGGCCTTATCCAGAACCTTTCTCAGACATCAAAGCTTCAAAGGACAAGACGAAGTATGAAAACTGAATAATAAGGTTCTCGCAAACATTGCAAAAGACGTTGACGTCCTACACCATCTTCCATCTGGCACTATATAGGACCAACAGGTCTCTGCAAGGTGTAACAGCCAACCATCCAGTATAACGTAATCTAACTTATTGTTATCGTATGCACGGACGGACGGACGGACAGACGGACATGGCTAAATCTATTTAAATCAATGAATTTTCGGCTTCAATAGTGCAGCAGTTGATAAGAGAGGGGCGCATAGCTTTCGTACTTCTTCTTCGACAGACATCTCCGGTATTATGCGTCGGATAGCAGCCTAAGCTTGCCTGGAAGATCACCCGATTTCTGGAGATATTAAAAGTATTCATTTTGGAAAGTTTATCAGCTGCAAAAGCTCTACCAATTTATTTGTAGTTGAGAGTGAGTTGAAGCATCAAGATCATCAAGACCCGTCTGAATGACAGTACTAATGCCATCTTAACTGAATTGACAATCTAGAAATCTTAACTCGGGTTAAAAGTGTAATATCGCCTAGAGCTCAAGATTTTCTTCAAACAGTTTCGAGTAGTGCGAGCATTTGAGCAACGAGCACTCGCACAGTTGCTCATTGCAATTTACTCGAATATTTTCGAGCAGGAGCTCGAGCATTTCGTGTATTTTCACAAAAACTTGGATTTTTTTCAGTTTTTTCAGTTTTTTTGTTTGTTTTATAATTTTAAATTTATTTATGTAAGGTGTAAAAATCATTGAAATACTAAAGAAATTTTATTAAAAAAAAATGATTTTTTTTGTTCTGCTGAGTAGTTGAGTAATGAGGGAGTATCGAGTGAGCAACGAGCTGCTCGTGCTGCTCGATATTCGGGTATCTAGATAGCTAGTATGGACAGAAAGTTCTACGATCGAATTATTACAATAACTCTTCTTCCCAGCTTTCACTAATTAGAGAATTTTGGATACCCTTTGAGGAACTGGAAGTATGTTATGAAATAGGGGCGCCAAAAAAAAAAGACTTCACAAATGGAATTTTTTAAACATAATCCTGGTTCATTTGGCCTAACCTTAATTTTTACGGCCTGTCAATAGATGGCGCTAATTGAGTATTATTATTTATGCCAAAAAAAAAAGGCTTTATGCGGGGATCTCTTCTTCATTACTTTAAAATGAAGAAACCTCCAACGAAAGCCATCGTATTTTGGTGGAAGTTTATGGTGAACAGGCTCTAGCTGAGCGATTGATGAGAGGATTTTGACTTAGAAGACGAATATCGTCCTGGACTGGCAGTTAGGAGGGATAAGAAAGGCATGCTGTTTTATGAGCTTCGAAAATCCCCTGCGGGTTAGGAGTTCAAGAATTTACCCGCGGTAAGGCATGCCTGTCGTAAGAGCCGACTATAATCCATAATTCCCGCGACAGTCGGGTCTTTATACCGGAACGACCCGGATTTTTATCCGGCCAAGGACTGTCACTCCCGCCATGTTCCCTGAAGCCCCATTTGGAGAATTTTCTGCGGCTACAACAACAACAACATGAGCTCCGAAAACCGGGCGAAGCCATTGATAGGGAACACTACGGACAAGAACTCGTCAAATTGCCGAAAAACCACCGGAATTTGTGACCAGACACGAGGCAGTAATTTTCCATCATGACAATGCTCGGTCTCATGTTGCAATACCGGTTAAAAATTAATTGCTTAATCGCATAATTAATTAATCAAAAAATGACCAACTGACCCTAGTCAAAATTATTAACCAATCATTTTGCACTCTCCTCTTTCTATATATTTTTTTCGCATTCATTCGCATTGGCTATTTTTCGCAACGCACAATTTTCAATGTAACAAAACTAACTTTTTGCCACTTCGTTATGGTCAAAACACGAGTTTGTGCTATTTGCAAAAATAAACTCATAAATTGCTAAAAAAAAAGAACGAAAATATTTCCACTCACCTTGCGGCAACAGGTGTTAGTATCCACAAATAGCCACCGTTGCCATAACGTTGTTGTATACTATTATTGTTATTGCTGTTGGCACTATTGTTGTTGCTATTGCCATGTTGTCGCATACGCTGCTGTTGGTAGTGACTCATCCGGCCGCCTGGCCTCGTTACGAGAAATTCTCTAGACTTATTCATTTGCTGCGGTTGAATGCCATTTAATTTATTCGTTTTCGAGTGCAGAGCAGCAGCCGAGGCGGTAGTAGTGGTGAAACCACCATTCAAATCACTTGTTAGCGACGAGTTGCTTTTGCCGTTGCCGTTACCGTTACCGTTACTGTTACTGTTACTGTTGTGGTCGGCTGCCGTAGGGATGCTACCAGAAATCGTGTTAATGACACCGGATGCGGTAATACCATTCAAATCCCGATTAATTCGGCTATTGTTGTTGTTGCCACTACTGTTACGTTGAAAAGCGTTTGTTGGCTGGACGGAGCGTGGTAGTGTACCGTAAAGTGATTGTTGAGCTCTTTGTTGTTGTTGCTGTTGCTGTTGAAATTGTTCCCGACGTCCAGTCTGCGTGACGCTGCCACCGAAATTCGCTCGTTCAATTGACGCCGTTGCGGTGAGTTTATGTGGCTGTAACGCATGATTGTGCAACATAGTGGAATTTGTAATGTTGCACGGCTGTACTGTTGTGTTGGCGATGCTTTTGCTGATGCTGGTGTTGCTATTGTTGGTATCGTTGGCCAAAGTTGGTTGCTGTGCGTCGCTTAAGTCGCCGACTGTGTTGTTGGCACGGATGTTGTTGGCGTTTTGTGTTGTTGTGATTGTTGTTGTTGCGATTGTTATCGGTGTAGTTACAACATTTGTCAGTGTTGATGTATGAATTAATATTTTTGGGTTTTCCTGTTGGTTTGGTGCTGCTTGTTGTGGCTGTTGTTGTAACTGTTGTTTTTGTTGCTGTGTTGGCTCATCACCATTTTTATGAATTTGCGGTTTTGTATTCACATTTTGTTTGTTGTTGCATGCAATACGAAATACATTCGGCACAGTGGTATGTTCGCGCATAATAATTTAACGAAATTCCTTTTGGAAAACACTTGATTACCTCTTACACACGCACACACACACACGTACGCTTATACGCTAAAACCGTTAATATTTGTAAACTGTTGATTAAATGCACTTGAATTAGTGTTGTTGTTTAATTATGTATGAAGTGCCGGCGCCGTGAAATATGCAATGATTTTGTTTCTGCATAGAATGAGTTGTTTTTGTTGCTTTTGTTTGGCAGCTAGTACGAGTATTAAGTGAAATTAGTTTAAATAAACAGTTAATTATGTGTGGCTTTTTCCATTTACAATTTGAAAATATTAATTTTGGAATTTAATACTCATTTGTTAGACACTTTTAAAAATTCCAGCAATTTATTGCTATTAAGAGTTTAGCTCCTATATAATATATAGTATGAAGTGCGAATTAAACTCATAATTTCAAAATTTGTTTGTGCTTCTTTTCTAAATATATGTATATTTACATATGTATTTTTTGTGAGTACGGTTTTCTCAAATAAATACAGTTTTTTTTTGCAAAACTTTTTTTCCGAAAAAGCGTTATTTTCAATAAAACAAGTGGAAGAATAAGAATTTTAAAAAATATATTCTTCGCCATCTCAAACGTGAAGATCACTTTTCAATGTTGTGAGAGAAGAAAGATTGTTATATACTTTAAGGCGCACTCTATGTCGACAGGATGAACGATCATTTTTCTTTTCCGCAGATATTTGGAAAAGAATTTACTGTGTCAAAAAAATTATTTTGAAGAACTGAAAACAAATTTTCAGAAAAATCGCAAAATTACAAGTACTAGAAAAGTTTCCGAGTTAAAAACTAGTAAGGTTTTTTAGCGTGTCGAAGAGTTTTAGCTTACGTGATGAAAACATATATACAAAAAATTGTTCTCGAAATTTAAATAGATTTTTTTTTACTTTATTAAGGAAAAAAAATTAAAAAAAATTAAACGCTGCAGTTGGGTTTTCCAAATATACTGCATTACTAATTAAATGCATTTAAAATAATTTTTTTTTTTATAAAATTTATTTGAGTAACACAAAATAACTGAAATGACTGCTTCGTGGATTTTTGCAAATTTCAATCAATTTTTTTTCGACCACTTTTTGGCTTATATTGGGCGGTATCTCAGTCACAACTTAACGAATTTGTGTGTTTCAAGTACTCAAGAGTTAAAGGTTCATCCACATAAAGGATCGCGTAACGAAGGGTATCAAATCGCGCGATCTCGGCTTGCCAATTGCCATCTCGCCAAGACAAGAGAATACGCGGTAGGTAAAACTCTCTTGCAGTAAAGCCATATTCGCTCGTGTTGTGTGACATGGTGACACATGTTCAAGTCGTGTTCTTCAATTTCAGGGCAAAAAAGTCGGCCATCATACGACCATAACAGCCCGAATTGACCGTGATAGTATCGCCGTTATCGTTTTCAAAGAAGCAAGCGCCAATCACACCTACGAAGCAAAGAGAGCACCAGACAGTAAATGTTTTCGGGTATAATAACTTCTCTTAAATTTTTTGAAGATTTTCGGAGCCCCAAATGCGACAATCTTGCTTATTAACGCATCCACCGAGTGAGAGATGTGTCTTGTCGCTGAAAAAAATTCTGCTGAAAAAAGCGCGGTCCACTGAATATAGGTGTAGGTCCTATGTGCCGTAAGAAAGTTCGAGCTCTTGAGAACGTCGAGAAATAAACACATTCGGGTTTCCGGGTACACTTTCACTTACTGTAGCGTTTTTTTAATTTGAATGATTATCAATCACTGTTTTTGTGAACCTGATCAAATAGAAGATTATTTTTTTTATTGTCCGTACAGTTATTTAGAAGCAAATCTAATTTATTTTCTGTTATTCAAGCATGCTTCTACGGCAAGTCTTCTTCATTCGCATACCTGACAATTTTTAATGTTTGATCTCAGAAGAAACATTATTTATAAATATTAAAAACAGCATAGGGTTTTGGTGTCCATCCAGGGGGGTTTCCATTTTATAATTTAATTCGTACCATCCGGCAAGAGATGGCGTAACTTCATTATTATTCCATCGTTCCAATATTCCCAATATGCGTTGGAAAGCTATTATAATTGCGCGTTTTCCAATTAAGCCAATCGTTTAAAGCGCGACTGAAATGAAATGACTGAAAATACTTGAAAAGTTGTTCGTAGACGCTCGGTTTCATGTTGCAATCCTAGTAAAAAACTATTTGGAAAACTGCGGCTGAAAAAAAGCTTTGCTTCACCCGCCTTGCAGCACAGACCTTGCTTCCTGTCACTCTCATTTGTTCTGGTCGATGTTAAATGCTTTCACAATACGCTTCACACCAGAACGGGGTATCGAAAATTGGCTTGATTCATGCTTAGTCGCTAAGCCGGTGCAGCTCTTTTGGAATGGAACCACAAATTACGGATACACTTCCACCTTTCAGAACTCTACGAACCGTTAGTTACTGAGAACAAAGAATTTTACATACATAGACAGATGAACTAATTAATGTAAATTCTTGTTCAAAACAAATGAATCTTAGTGATTTATGGAATTGTGATGAGATTTCTTTCTAAAAATTTTGAGATGCTAGCCAGAAGCTGTTTGAATTTAAATTATGATAATAGAATCAAATTAGTATTCTGTGGATTGCAACTAGTCTTAGTCTTATACCTTAATCTAGATAGAAACTTTGTTTAGTTATTCGAAAATTAGCTATTAAGCAAGTCAATCCGAAAGTGATTCGTATAAGGTCGATTCAAAAGTTACCTGTGACAAAGAGGCAGAGGTAAAAATTTTTGCTCATTTTTGGGCAAAAGTAACAAAATACATTTTTCGCAGTTTAGAAATGAATACCAAACCGATGCAATTATGGATTCAGCTGCAGAGAGCTTATATATATTAAAAATAAAAGAATAATCTATAGTTTTATGTTAACCCTAACCTTTCTATTCCACTTGAAATTGTAGACCACAACTCGTATATATATTTTATGCGTTTGTATATGTTGTGGCGAAAATGCGAAGCGAATATCAGATGAAAGAGAGAAACCGATAGCTGGCATGTTCTAAAGCGTAATTCGATAACATTCGTTATCGAGAATGATTCGGTTATTCCAGGCTTTTGCCGCGAGCAGCCAACTACTATATAAGAGCGACACTCAGCTTATAAGTCAATCAGTCATAAAGTAAACGCGTTGGTGATTACATTACAGTAAAGTAATAAGAAAGAATACATTGTGAAAGTTGTAATTCAAATAATTGTAAATAGTGAAGTGAATTGTAATTGAATTGTGAATTACTGAGTAATAAAAGGACATTTAATAAATTCTTTATAAATAAAGAAACTGCGAATATAGTTGGTGACTTTTATTTAACAATCCAGTGGTCGTACCCGAAGGATTTGGAAAATCATTGAGGTTGAATCAGCAAGATCGTAACAAAATGTATTTCCACAATTTATGTATGCAGTGCTATGTAGAGGCCATTCATTTTCATATTCACATGCATTAAATGACATTAGCAATCAAGAATGCAATCAAACATGTGTGTTGAGTTCTTAACGGTAATTAGATAGAACTAAACTAAAATGTGGAGCGCAAGTAATTTATGTGAATGATCCTTTGGTGTGTGTGTGTGAAAGCTAAAGCGAAGCGGGCAAGTGGGCTACTCGCACCTAAGTGTCTGCGCTAAATAAGTCATTAGGTGAATGCTGTGGCCGATTTCTGACAGACACACTGGAAACAGCACACATATGCACACATATGCAAATAAAAAGCACAAACAAAAACAAAAACAAAAACAAAAACAAAAAAGCACAAACAATTTTCATGTCGTCCATGTCCTTTCATCACATTCAACGACGAAGCTCATAGAGACAGGCTGAGCAACGTAGTTAATTAAATTTGAGAAATGCTTAAATGCATTTGAGCTGCACGTAATTAAATGACTTTTTTTCTTTTGGTTAAATATTGAAAAAGAGTTATGTAGTCGTGAAAAAAATCATTATAAAATTTTTATTTATTTTAAATGCTTAATTTCCGTGATGTATTAGCAGGCGCTTAGAATAAAATTGACGGAAATTGAATCTTCCTCTTCAACACCTCTGCCATTATTTTTAATCATTTGTTTTTGTACACCAGTACATATTGCATATATACTTGTAGTGTATATGTAGTTGTGAGTATAATAATGCGCCAAATGTGTCGCGACACATCGACATCGCTTAGTAAAAAGCACAGCTGTTTTCCGCTTTCCGTTTCCGGCATCCGCTACGCGCTCATTTCTCATATTTCATTTTTCATTTTCCATTTGCCATTTTTCACACGCGACTAAGCAGTCCCGCAGGCCCGCTTCAACTAACATGTATTTCACGTGCCCGTTACGCCGGCGCATGTGTAGGTGTAACTTAGTTTTCACGTCTATTCAGCAACACACACATACACACATATATACTCACAATGGCTTTACACAACAACACTATACACTCAACACTACTCTTTTTTCTAGCGAGTTCACACATCCGCTGCGTTACAATGCCGTCGACTGACTGTTTGTAAAGTGTTCAAAGGTTGCTATGATAACTTGATGAAGCTGTGAAAAGGATTTAAATGGAACTTGCAACATGTTTGATGTTGCAACTAATAGATGTATGTTTCTACCCACAAATATACATACGTAAGTAGCGGTATAAAAAAAGAAGAAGCGAAATCAATTCTTGTGAACATGTTGCATGCAACAATAGTGCAATTTTGTTTGACCAGCAGGCAATATGCTTTATTGTCTTCTGTTGGCATTTGCCTCTGTGTGTTTACATATGTATGCTTGTACATGTATACATTTAAATAATTAGTGTTTGTTGCACATATGCACTAACTCATTTACTGACTATTGCTAATACCAAAGTTGGCGAGTAAAGTCATGTCAATACATACTTATATATTTATATATATTGTATATTCATTAGGGTGGTTGCTAAAATTTTTGATAATTATGATTGAAAATTTTTTATTTGAGAAAATACAAACATATGTACACATTACTTTATCTTCAATATCGGGCGACCGCCGCGATTACGAGTACGTGAGACTTGAGTAATACTATGACGAATCAGAAGCGAAATTAATGCCATGCATATATGGAGTGATCAAGAAATGATCTCAAATACAATTTGAGCAAATAGCTCAGAACAGTTGGAATTGCATATCCAACTCTAAAAGAACGAGACAAATTTGTCTGAAATATCTCAGGAAAAGATGGACCTTTTAAATAAATATAAAAATAGTATATATTGCAGGGTTATCCATTTTGCGGTTTTCAAAACAAATGTAAAAAAAAAATCAATCAATCAAATTTAAATAATCACGAAACTCCATTTTCGTTGTTAGGTTTGAACCTTCGCATTATAAGTGAAATATTACATCGTTCAAATGACCGCCTCGTGATTTTTTGTAAACTTGGATCTATTTGAGGTTATTTTCGACCTCTTTTCGGCACATATTGTGCGATATCTCAGCCTTAACATGACGAATGTTGGTTCTCAAGTGCTCAAAAGTTAAAGGTTTACCCGCATTAGCAATGTGTTTCGCGTAGCCCCACAAAAGTAAAATCCAACGATATCAAATCATGAGATTTAACGGCCAGGAAATTTCTCTCGCAATAATGCCATATTCGCTCTTGTTTTGTGATATGTAGCACCATTTCGTTGGAAGCATATATTGTCCAAGTCCAGTTCTTCAATTGAAGGCCCGAAAAATCGGTTATCATACAACCGTGAAGCTCCGTATTGACAGTGGCAGTATCACTGTTTTCTAAGAAGTAAGGTCCAATCACATCTCTGGAACAACTGGCGCGTTAGACATTAAAAATTTTTTAGGTAAAGAGGGGCCATTATTCAATTATTTGAGAATATTCGGTGCTCCAAATGCGAGAATTTTGCTTATTTACATATCCACCGAGTGAGAAATATGCCTCGTCGATGAAGAAAATTGTGTTGGAAAATCGCGGTCTACTGCTTGTTGTTGAAGCGCCCAATCGACATAACTAAGGCATTGTGAATGGTCAGCTGACACCAGTTGTTGTGTGAGCTGGACTTTATATGTATGTGGGTGAAAGTCCAATTGCAAAATATGTCATAACACACACCGTAAGAAAGTCACAGCTGTTGAGAACGTCGAAAAATATACAAATTCAAGTCTTCGGCTACACTTTCACTTACAACAAACACGATAATGCACAGGCCTTACGATATCTGTAACCGATCCAATCTCTTCTGATTTTTTTTTTAAATTTTACCAATCGCTAGAGTAGTGGGACGATTGCACCATAATCTCTTTCTAAAGCACGAAACGTGGCCAAGTTTTAATCTCCATTTTTGTAGTAGGTTTCACCAGTTTTAACGCGTTGTGCGGTTGTTAAGTGTTCCATTTTCAAAAAGGCCTGACTTTTAACTGGAACAAAACATTTTTGGCTTGATAGTTAAGTTTGACAGATTACCTTAGCTGCGAACTAGAAGGGAATGAGGAAACAGTTGTCTTTATTCAACATAGAACACTTGAAATCTATCTATCATTATCAGCTAGCTATCTAACCTCAAATGAGTGTCTATAGAAAGCATATAAAAATGGAGTATCTAGCGTTAATTGTATTCGGGCAGTACTTCTACCCACCTACCTGACTAAGTTGCTTCCATAATACGCTTATAAATGTTGAAAAAATTGTGATTAAGTGTCAAGTTACAAATATATTGAGAGAAACCTTTTGCGAATTTTTAAGAGAGTCTCAAGTGTAAATTTTTTCGCAAATTGTATACGAAACCAAGCCGGATAGCTCAAATTATGTGCAAAATGTGTTATGAACACTTGAGACGTTGAGTTAATGGTAAAAGCAGTCGTGTGGGGTTTTGGGTGTCTTTGCAATGGAGGAAAATAAGAAATCCCTTCGATGACTGTTACTTCTGCTTTGTCGATTTTCTTAGTGTTAATGTTAATAAAATATTTTATATAGATTTACAATTTGGCTGAAGACATATTCGGAAGAAGTACCGGTTTCAACATTTGGTTCTACGCGTCAACCATCACTTGAAGAAACGTATAGTCAATTGTCTAGCGATAGTGATTTTGAAGAAATCATGTCTACAGAGCCGAAACCTTTGACCACCTAAATAAAAAAAAAAATAAAAATAAAAAAAAATGACCAGTATGAAACTACTTTCTTGGAGTTAAATTGTTGCAGTTGCTATAAACTTTCACTCTGAAATGAAATGAAATGAATAACATGCCAAGCAACCCCAAAAAATTAGGAGATAATATGTCCCTAAAAGTGCTTTATCTCCACAGTCATTTCCACCAGTTTTCAGTGCCTATAGTGAAGAACAAGAGGAGCGGTTTCATCCGGACTTGAAAACTATCGAAGACAGGTACCAAGGCCGATGGGATCAGCATATGACTACTGCTGGGGAAACAACGGGATTATTTTCCTACACGTCATGCACGAAAGTCATGTAAAAAAAAAGTTTTTGTGAGCTTGAAGTTTCAAGAAATGTTGCTTCTGGTGTAAATATTTTTTTCTTTTCATCAAAAAAGTATTACATATTCGCGGCACCAAAACCACTGTTGATGTGTGATTTGAAGTGTAATTTGAAGACGACTTTTGTGGTTTAAAATGTATAAATAGTAACATATGTAATTGACCCTTTATAATCGCTTAACCGGCTGAACTTCTTCTCCAGTTTTTGCTGTGCCTCTTGGTATTTCTCCAACAACTAAAGACCTAATTTATTCTAAGCCGCCTCCGAGAGGAAAAAAAAATTAACAAAAATTCTAACAATTCTTTACACGGAAAGCAGAGTTTTTGGTGATTTCGGTAAAAATAAGTTTCTACGACCACCATAATAAACATGGGAATATATTTCATATACTGATTTCTTGAACAAGCGTGTTAATGATTTAAATGTTTCAATTTCCTTGGAATTTTGATGACATTTACTACAACGTATTTTCCATGTCAAATATTTTCCAACTCAAAGTCTTCAGCATATTTCTCATTTATTCTCGAAGGTGTGCTCAAAGTAACGAAACATATTTTTCGATCAACATATATATGTTTATATATTTATATATATGTATAAGGTTATCTCAAAAACATGTGAGTTTTCAATTTGCCCAAAAATACATTTTTGTATTCATCAATTTCTATGCCCTACATTGAAGGGCAGATTTAACCGATTTGAGTCAGAGTTTTTCCCAATCATCGAAACCATTCTCATATGTTATTTTTGGGAAGTCCTTGAGTAGTAAAAGGTGATCCATTTCGATATTCCCTACTTTTTTTTAAAGAAAAGAAAAAAACACAGAAAATTCAAATTTAATGGGGAATGTTCATTATAATTCGAAAGAACATTTTTTGGTATTTTTGTTTTTTGAAGATTATCTCTTTGAAATGTTGGTCGCAGCTACGTCTCAGATGGTCCATCCGTTGAGTCCAATTTTCGATGACTCGTTCGAGCATTTCGACTGGTAACTTGCGAATGACGCACGTGCTGTTTTGCTCCAAGGCCTGAATCGAAGCGAAATCGTTCGCATAGACTTTAGACCTTACATATATTCACCAGGAAAAAGTCTAACACGATCTTGGTGGCCAATCGACCGGTCCAAAATGTGAAATTATGTGCTCACCGAAGTGAAAAAATTCTCTCAATGAAACCAAACGGAGATCGCGAGATTCAATTTCAGATATTAAATAGTCGGTTATCATGGCGCGATAGCGGTCACCATTGACAACTGTCAATGTTGTTACCGGCATCATTTTGAAGAAATAGGGACCGATGATTCCACCGGCCCACAAATCACACCAAATCGTTGTTTTTTCTACATGAAATGACAGCTCTTGAATCTTTTCGGCTTGCTCTTCCTCCCAAAGGCAGAAATTTTGCTTGTTTACATACCCATTGAGCAAGAAATGAGCCTCATCGCTGAACAAAGTTTGGCTCGAACACATCGGATCTTCTTGGAACTTTTCAAGAGCCCACAGAGCGAAGCGGTCGAGCGGCTTCAGTTCTTGCACAAGCTGTATTTTGTAAGCATTCAATTTAAGATCTCGACGTAAAATGCGCCAAGTCATTCCAAATGTCAGTCCGAGTTGCTGCCAATGGCGCCGAATCGACTCTCCACGGTCTTCGTGTACACTCCCAGTTACGGCCGCTATATTTTCTTCTGTGAGATCTGGACGTGATCTATTCGGACAAATGTAATTCAATAATGAATGCGGTGTCTCAAGATGGGTGATGGTGTTGCGAATACTACGCTCAGTAGGCCGATTATGTTGACCATAAGTTGAGCGAAGTGCGCGAAACACATTCTTTACAGAACGCGAATTTTCATAATAAAATTGAATGATTTGTAAACGTTGTTCGGGTGTAAGTCTTTCCGTGATGAAATACCAAACAATACTGAACAAAAATGACATGACAGCTTGACGTGACTCATGCGTGATCTGTCAAAAAAAGTCTATTGAAAAAAGTACCTCCACTTGGATCAGCCTTTATTAGAAAAATGAATTTTATTTCGAACTCCTCGATACTTTCAGAAGTTCATTTAATCTTGTGAACAGGAAAAAGTTGAAGGAGCTCAAATCTGGTGAAAAGAGTGACGAAGGCGCGATTTCGGTGCTAATATTGTCCAAGAAGTTACAAGCATGAAATATTGAAATACCAACAGCTCAAGCAGTCTTGAGTTCAATATTTGATATTACTTGTAAATTGGATGGAAAATTTTGAACCATTGGATTATTATTAATTTTATTGAACTATATAATGTTTTTTCCCTAAAATTTGTGCCCTATTTACCAATTTTTTTTTTGAATATTTACGAAAATGGTCGAAAGGAATGGTCACTCACCTACGCCAAAAAATTTTGATTTATAAAACACAAATGTTTGACAGATAAGGGAATTAAAATTTAAAATTTTATAATTCAGCCTACGGCCATACGGCCGCTGGCTCCACCAATCTACTTTAAATGTATTTGTACATTATTCATTAGCACTTTACAACTTAATTATTGCCATGGGCACTTGCGGAGTACATTAGGTACATACATAACACATACGTTCCTAAAAGAGCTTATGTGGGCAATAATGTATAATTTGTATGTTTGTTTGTATGCAGTACATACTCTAGCTTCACTCACAATGGCTTGACGCTTAGTCTTAGGGTAGAGCTCGGACCTCTTCATCAACTAAGTAAATAATTAAATGCTCATTGAAGTGATTTCACTAAAAGCGCCAAACAATGTGTGTACTCATATGTATGCAAACTTATATGTCTAACATATGTCGTATGTATGTATGTATGTTGGTGTGATTGGGTGTTGTGTATTAGAGCGTATTTGCAACGCGCACTCATTCAATTTGACGCTGTCTATTCAAAATTATTCACATTGCACACCTTCAATGATTGACACAAAATGCTTATTGTCACGCACACACACATTCACACACACATATACTGGTATTTATATATTCGCATTTTCGAATACCCTGTAGTGGGTGCGTAAATACATATGCGTGTTGAGTGTTAATCGGGTCGTAATTTCCAATTGACTACATTTCTGACGCATTGTCTTGTGTGTGAAGTTGAAAATGGAGTAACATGTTGGGTGTTCTAGCTGTCAGTTGGGTGGTGAGATGGTTGTCAGGCTGTATATTTGTATAGAAATAGTAGCATATTCAAATGGACTGGTTATGCTGTAGCTATTTATATAATGTACTTATATGCATGTGTTCGTTGTGTTAGTGGGTCAACTATGCATTCGTGGTGGTTGGAGTTTTATTTTTGATGACTTTAATTTTGAATTTGGCTCTGAATATGTGTTACTTAAAGTGAAAAGTTGTATTTTACTTACTTATATGAAATTTCAGAGCGATTCTGAAAAAACTCACAAAATTTTTTGTGATTCACAAAGTACAAAATGCAGCACCTTAGGATATGCTGCGAAACAATAACTGTAAGTGCCACAGCTATACCCTTAATATGTTAAAAAAATTTAATCAGAAGTTAGAGCGTAAGTCGTGCATACTTTGAGGCGTTTTACTCATCTCAATTTGAGTGTTGCAGCAATTTTAATTATTTAAATGTAATAATTGCATAATTTTTACTGTGAATTTTTCTAACAAAAATGCTGTTAGGAAATTGTAATTTCTCACTAATAAAACTCAGCAGCATTAAGTGAAAAATTTAGTAAACAATTGATGTTGAGTTGCGCCAATTTACTCAATTTCAGGCGACAAAAGTGGTGAGATTATCCTCCGCATTGCCTATGGCCCGCGCGTATTTTCATTCCAATTGCAGCGAATAAATAAAAGTGAGTGATGGCGAGCCACAGAAGTAGTCGCCTTTGTCCGAGATTACTGTTATTGCTGTTGTTAGCGTATACGACAATGGTGTTTTTTTTCGCCTGCCCCAAAACTGGAGACTTATTTTGAAAGGAGGCATATTTGTTCTTTGGCATATGTGGAAGAGTTTCCTGTATTTTTTTTTTCAGGAAAATACATAAGAGTTTACTAAAATATTTGATGAAAACTATTTTTGTAATTTAAATAATTAGAAGATTTCTTTATTACTTCGACTTTGCTAGCATATTTAGCTTATATAAACTTTGAAAAGAGTGGCAACCTTTAAGACCAATTAATGATTTTAGAATTTTACTTTTTTAGAAGATTTTTACAGATTCATAATCGATCCAAAATTCATTATTAAATTAACTTACACCAAAATAAAGGGTGACCAATTTCGCGTTTGCCTAATTTTTTTAAAGAAAAAAAAACTCAAAAAATACAAATTTAATGGTGAATGTTCATTATAATTCGAAAGAACATTATTTGGCATTTGTTTTTTGAAGATTAGTCAAATGTTGGCCGCGGCTACGTCTCAGATGATCCATTCGCTGAGTCCCATTTTCGATGACTCGTTAAAGCATTTCGACAGGTAACTGGCGAATGACACACGTGATGTTTTGCTCCAAGGCCTGAATCGAAGCGGGATTATCCGTATAGACTTTAGACTTTACATATCTCCATAGGAAAAAGTCTGGCGATGTGATATCACACGATCTTGGCTGCCAATCGATCGGCCCAAAACGTGAAATTATCTGCTCACCGAAGTGTTCTCTCAATAAATTCATTGATTGATGCGATGTGTGGGAAGTGGCGCCATCTTGTTGAAACCAAATGTCGCGGAGATCACGAGCTTCAATTTCAGGCATAAAATAGTCGGTTATCATGGCGCGATAACGGTCGCCATTGACGGTTACGTTCTCACCGGCATCATTTTTGAAGAAATATGGACCGATGATTCCACCTGTCCACAAACCATACCAAACCGTTGTTTTTTCTGGTTAAAATGGCAGCTCTTGCATTTCTTCAGACTGCTCTTCGTCCCAAATGCAACAATTTTGCTTGCTTACATACCCACTGGGCCAGAAATGGGCCTCATCGCTGGATCACCCTTTCGAATTATGCTAAATTCAAAAATTAAATGACTTAGTTGATCTCATTTATATCGGTTATTAATGAAAAATTTCACAAAATGGGTGGAAAATGCAATTCTTGCTTATCTCAAAAAGTTAGCAGAATTTTTTGCGTAAATAAATTGAATAACATATGAGCTTAATTGGCTATCGATTAGTTAAATTAAAAGGCAATTAACATTTGATTGCCAGTTTTATTGTTCTTATGTTATGCATATGTATGGGTGTATAACAAAAGCACTTGCTTCAACCTCTGACGGCAAATGAAAATTTATCGGGCAACAGTAGCAAAACAAAAATTATATACATACATAGATATATATAAAGGGTGTTTTTTATAGTGGTATAGAACTTTAGGTTGGCATTACTTTTCAACATGGCGACCGATTTAACAGATGTCAAGTGATTTATTCTCAGTTTGGTTTGGCAATTCATCATGAATAGACTCACGCCTGAACTACGCTTGCAAATAGTGCAATTTTATTTCGAAAATAATGGTTCTGTGGCTCCCGATTTTCATAAGCGAATTTTGTTTAGCGATGAAGCGCACTTCTGGTTAAATGGCTACGTCAACAAACAAAACTGCCGCATTTGGAGTGAAGGTAATCCTCAAGTGTATGTTGAAACACCGTTACATCCAGAAAAACTGACTGTTTGGTGCGCTTTATGGGCTGGTGGAATCATTGGTCCGTACTTTTTCAAAAACGATAGTGGCCAGAACGTTACAGTCAATGGTGATCGGTATAGAGCCATGATTACTAACTTTTTCATTCCTGAATTGAATAACCATGATGTCCAGGAGATGTGGTTTCAACAAGACGGTGCAACATGTCACACAGCTCGTGCCACAATAGATTTATTGAAAGACACGTTTGGTGACCGCCTAATTTCACGTTTTGGACCTGTGAATTGGCCTCCAATTGGTGTGATTTGACACCGCTAGGCTACTTTCTGTGGGGCTATGTAAAGTCAGTGGTCTATGCTGATAAGCCACAAACGCTTGACCATTTGGAAGAGAACATTCGCCGTGTTATTGCCGATATACGGCCACAAATGTTGGAAAAAGTCATCGAAAATTGGACGTCCGATTGGACTACATCCGCGCCAGCCGTGGCGGTCATATGCCAGAAATCATGTTTAAAATGTAATGCCACAAGATTATCTTTCGGATAAATAAAATGCATGTCAATCGAATAATCCATCGTTGTTTTATTGCAACTTAAAGTTCTATACCTCTATAAAAAACACCCTTTATATATATATATATATATATATATATATGGACAAAAGTAGGAAAATCTTTTTCACTTAAATCCTTTTCGATGTGGTCTGACCTCAGACAAATGCAAACATGGAAAAACTGGATAATCCTTTGCTGGTACATTGGTCCGCTCCTTTCCTCTGCCTCCTTTCGGCTATGATGTGTTCGGCTTTTATAGAAAATACGACTGTCACATGTTTACCGCTATTGTGGGTATGAAAGCGCAGTAAATTGAATTCTTTGAAATCATTTTTCCTTCGGCTTAGACTTACAAGCTGAATACATGCCCAGTAGGAATACTTGGATATTTTCGAAATTAATTATTTTTATATTTAATTTGATGAAAAATTTAAACCATAAAAAATATGAATTTAACTATCAAGTTATGGTGGTTTATGATCTTAAAGTAGACTATTCCCGGTAGAGAAATATATATTTTTTTTTAATATATTCGATTGGTTTTAGTGATTTTTTATATATCGAAATTATTTTGGAAGATCGATCACAAGTGCTTTTTATTCTTAACTTTTTTTTACAAAAAAAAAAAAAAAAAATTTTAAACCTGTGCTTGATGTAGCTATCAATTACTTTCATTTGCTTGAATTTTTTCTACCGGGTTTGCATATGAAAGTCCAGGTGCATAAATCGAATTGTACGTATGTATACGTCTGTAAATCATATGTATATACGAGTATGCACACACAAAAGTAGTGCGTAATAAGTGGCAGGAAGCGGATGTCATTGTTGATATCAATCGAAGTCAATTCATTGTATTCATTGTACGCATATGTGGTTGCGTGGTGTATAAATGAAATCAATTTCGCAAGCGAATTTCCATTTCCATGCCATAACATTCAAATAGCCTTTGAATTACACAAAAAGACTGAATAAATATTTACTGGCAACCAAAGGCCAAACCGAAAGCACTGTTTATCATTGTGTTCATTGAAATTAACTGATTTTTGTCAACGAAAGTCAAGTGGCAATTAAGTTCGGTTAAATAAAAATAAAAATAATTGCCTATTTATATTTAAATTGTTTTAACTCTTAATTATATCTCTATTAACTTATTTTATTTTATATTATTTAATATAATTTGACTTAAATTTTTATTTTATTTTATTTTTATTTTTATTTTTTTTATTTTAATTTTCTTTTTATTTCATTTTTTATTTATTTTTTTTTAAATTTTTTAATTATTTTTTCGTTTATTTTATGATGCATTCCGAGGTTCCCTACCTTTTTAAAGAAAAAAAACATAGAAAGTTCGAATTTAATGGGGAATGTTTAATATCATTTGAAATAAAATTCTTTGGCATTTATTTTTTGAAGATTATCTCTTTCAAATGTTGACCGCGGCTATGTCTCAGATGGTCCATCCGTTGAGTCCAATTTTCGATCACTCCTTCGAGCATTTCGACGAGTAACTGGCGAGTGGCACACGTGGTGTTTTGCTCCAAGGCGTGAATCGAAGCGGGATTGTCCGCATAGACTTTAGACTTTATATATCCCACAGAAAACAGTCTAACGGTCACATATCACACGATCTTGGTGGCCCATTGACCGGCCCAAAATGTGAAATTATCTGCTCATCGAAGTGCTTTCTCAATAAATCTATTGATTTATGCGATATGTTGTTGAAACCCAATGTCGCGGAGATCACGAGCTTCATTTCAGGCATCAGTCGGTTATCATGGCGTGATAACGGTTGCCATTTATGGTTACGTTCTCACCGGCATCATTTTTTAAGAAATATGGACCGATGAATCCACCGGCTCACAAACCATACCAAACCGTTTTCTTTTCTAGATAAAATGGAAACTCTTGAATCTGTTTAGGTTGCTCTTCGTCCCAAATGCGGCAATTTTGCTTGTTTACATACTCATTGAGCCAGAAGTGGGCCTTTTCAAGAGCCCATAGAGCAAAGCGATGTCGCTTGGGAAGGTCGAGTGGCTTCAGTTCTTGCACAAGATGTATTTTGTACGCTTTCAATACAAGATTTCGGCGTAAAATGCGCCAAGTCGTTTCATACGTCAGTCCGAGTTGCCGCAAACGGCGCTGAATCGACTCTCCCCGGTCTTTGTATACGCTATCAGTTACGGCCGCTATATTTTCTTCACTGCGTGCTGGACGTGGTCTATTCGGTCGAATATTATCCAATAATGAAAGCTGGATCTGAAGGTGGGTAATGGTGTTGCGAATAGTATGCTCAGTAGGCCGAATATGTTGACCACAAGTTGAGCGAGGCACGCGAAGTTGAATGATTTGTAAACATTGCTCTGGCGTAAGTCTTTCCATGATAAAATGCCAAACAATACTGAACAAAAAAAAAAAAAAAAAAAAAAAATGACTGACGCGTATTTGTCAAAAAAACTCTATAGAAAAAAGAACCTCTACTTGGATTACCCTTTAGATGTTTATTTTATTTTTGCTTTTTTATTTCATGAATTTTTTTTAAATAATTTTCTTTTAAGTTTGAAAATAATTTCCTTTTAGTTTTTTATTCACTTGTCACCTAATGGAAATGATAGTGTATTTTTTTTTTCTTTAAAATAAACAAGCTGCGTAAAATCAGTAAAAGAAACCCATTAAAATTGCATTTAGCAAACCGCTTCTTTTGACTGCAAAGTCTTTCGAAGCTGTTTGCAACATGTAAGTTGCGCCAAAAGTTTCTGTTGTTTATCCTCAGATTGATTTTTTAAAGCTTTGAAGCTCAGTTATATATTTTCCAACACATTTCGACTGTTTTTATGGCAGCTGCAGTGATGATGCCAACACTCGATGACCACGTGGGAAAAGTGTTACAATAAATTGTAAAAGTCGACTGATCATAATGATAATTTCATATCAGGAATGCATTCAGTTGGCCACACTGTGGAGCTAATTCATTCACATTCTCAGTTTTACGTCTCCACATTTGAAATGATTCTATCGGCATCCGACACCATGCTATTCCTTTAACGTTCATATTTTATTCATACTTCGTTGAAATTGGTTGATGAAAGTTCTATATAATCATCTTATTAAGTTAGATAGATAAGAGTGTGTCATCTTGACAAAAATAACTTCAATTACAATTATGAAGTTCGAAAAAAAGTACCTATGGCAACATGATCCAAATGATAATCAGAGTCTTATGAATTATTAACAAATCTATAATTTACGACTACGCAGCGTAAATGATGCGACTGAAAACATTTGATCGACAAGGCCAGGTCATCTTGCTTCACGAAAATGGCAGACCTCATGTTGCACAAGTCGTCCAAACCAAAATCCAAGAGCCCTATGTTCTTCGGCATCCGACGTACTCTTCGGAACTTGCACCAACCGGTAAGATGATGCCGGAAAAAACGAATTAAGTTATTCCCCAACCCAATATATACGAATATGGTTTGATAAGTCTGTGAATTTTTAAACAAATTATATATTTTTTCGCAAAATAAGCGTTTTATTTATCAACATAATCTCCTTTTAGCTCTACACATCTAGCCCAGCGCGTCTTCAATTTTTGTATTTCTTCCAAATAATAGGTTATATCGTTTTCTCTCTCCATTCGATCCGAATCTCTTACTGCCCAGCCATTTCTCAGGTTGATGAATATTGGAACGAGTTCCCGTCGTCCCTTGTCAAATTTGGTTTGGAGACAAACCGGTTTCGGCGTTCTGCCATCTTCAGTGTCGTTGATCGTTCTAATCGTCCAAATTTGACAAGGGACGACGGGAACTCGTTCCAATATTCATCAACTTTTCACCCTGTCGGAGAATCAACTGAACTAAACCAATCATTTCTCAGGTTTGGAAAGCAGTTCGTAGTCCAATGTATCATTTTTTGCAATAATGACTACATGGTCGTGCGTTCTCCTGAAGGAACAGTCTGCAACAGCTGCTGTTTTTGCTTCAAATCAATATCGAATTTGTATAAAAGTTCTGAATAATATTCTGAGGTTATCGTTTTACTCTTTTCAAGGTGCACATGACCTTGTTGCCATGACAGACCAGCTTTGGCGTTCTTTGGTGCACGTTCACTCGGAGAAATCCAATGTCTTCATTGTTCTTTGGTCTCTGGTTTAGTGTAGTGGATGCATGCTTGAATGTGTGTAAGAAATCGTGGCACCTATCGCACGGATAGCGTTTTATGTCCAAATATTCATATAAAATGTGATGCACCCGCTCATTTGAGAAGCCTACATCATTCAGCCATCTTAGAAACTTTTATTTTCCGATCGTCCAAAATCCTTCCATGGGTTTTATCGACGGTTTCTGGCGTGATGACCTATTTTGGGAGACCTGAACGTTCGGCGTCACTTGTGCTGGAACGACCACAACGGAACTCAGTAAACCATTGAAATTTCATCGGTTTCGGTGGTGGTTTTTCTACGCAAAAAAAAAGAAAAAGATTAATCAGCACATGAAGTTCACTTTTTATATTTTCGTTAAAAGTTCATGGTCGTCTGCTTTCAATGGCTGCCAAATACAAACTAAATGATGCAAATCGACAACAGTTGAGTTTACAGTAACTTTGTGGAAAATCTAAATACCTTTGAGTTATCAAATAGCCCTCGTATTCAAAATTTGGTATTAACTAGTGGTAAATTTGAGTATCACAATGTCCAATTTACTAGAGGGTTACTACTTCTACTCCTCCTTAGAAAAATTTTAATGCTACGGATCCTTTCCAGCATTTCAAGTTCATGTCTCTTTTCCAAAAAAAATTTAATAATTGCGTCAATTCATATACCGATGGGAAATTTCTCAACAACCAGTCAAATTCAAATTGCTGAACATCTGGATTATGTGAAACTAATAAAATACCAGTCAAATTCAAACTGGTTAATAACAAGCTAATGTGAAACTAGTAAAATACCAGTCGAATTCAAACTGGTTAATAATTAGTTTTTTTTTAAACCAGAAAATTAGCAGTCAAATTCAAGCTAGTTTGCAATTGGTAAAGGAGGAATCAGTTAAGACAACCAAGTATGTTTAAACATTTCCTGTAGCATTCTGAAAAATTTCCTGCAGGGATCTCCCACTTCCACTTCCATTCTTAATCCAAAACAAGTGTCTGAGCTACACTTTGTTACCTTGAGAAGAGTCTTTATGCTGCTTTTGTGTGTGATTTTGTGTTTCAAAGCAAAAAATTTTTGTTTTGCTGAATTTAATTTTTATTTTAATTGAAAGCGAAAGTAATGTTAATCGATAAAATTTATTTGAGTTCTTTAAAAAAGTGGTTTGCTTCAAAATTTTTTTCATTTAAATTCAAATATCGAATGTACAATTGCTATGATAAATTGGTAAAAAAACTGTTTTAAGCATGTTATTAAATTTTTTCTATGATAAATTGGCTAAAAGAACAAATACTTTTTATCTTCTTTTTATAATTTTATAAAAAAAAATAAATTAAATTTTTTTTAAACATACTTTTAAGTTCTTCCGATTCCGTGCAATAAAGAATTAAGTTAAGGAAATGTTCGTTGGAAACTTCTAAAACTTATTAAAGTCACTGCAAACCGTTTATTTATAATCTACAGCAGCTTGAATAGCAGCACCACTTGAATCATTTGGTCTCTGAAAAAAAAAGTAAATTCAAATCATCGCCGGAAATGCGTTTGTAGCTCTTAGTCTTTACTTAAGCCAATTTCAGCGACTTTGACGTGGTGAGCGACATAAACTGGTTGGCCTCTTTCAGTCGGCAATCAGCAACCAGCAACCAGAAACCAGCAAACCGGCAATCAGCGCCAGTGACAGCAACAGCTCTACAACTGTCATCAGCGGCTGGCAAGTGAAGTCGTGTTGTTGATTTGTATCCTATGTCAGGTGAATATTTGTCACAAGAACACTTTTTTCTATGCTTTGTACAGTACTAACGATTATTATTTTTTGTTGTTGTATTTTTTGGCGGATGTTAAAATTATTGCAGCAACAGAATTTAATTTCAACCCCTCTGCCGCCACCACTCACTGCTGCAGTTGGCTGTGTGACAATGTGGCAAGCTTAACACTCACTCTCAGTTTATGTCTAACCAGCTTAGCTGATTTTTCGGAGGAGTGTGCTTGGAGGAGGGAATTTTTTGTTTTTTCTCTTTCTTTGTTTTGGTTTTTTGTTTTTGTTTTATTTTTGTTAGCGCAAATTGCATTTGCAAAGTGAGAGATCGAGCGATTTGCTTGTTGCTCGCTTTGGTGTGGGGAAAATTTGATTTCAACCACATTTAGGTGGCTGCGCTTGTGTATTTTGCTGGGTCCGTCTGTGTCTTGCCCCCCTGCCAATGCATTGGTATTTGATGTGGAGATTGCTAATGTGTTACTTCTGCTGACTCGGTTGCAGCTGATGTGGTTTTTCTTGTTGCTAGATCTCTGGCACACTTCGAGGAAAGTTTTGCGGAAATCACTCAATGCGCATTTATTGACAATTTCGAAAGTTGCTTTTGCTTTGCTTAGTATATTTGTTGTTGGCGTGTTCGTGTTTGTGTGTGGAAACAGCTACTTCTGCTGCATTGCAGGAATGTTAAAATTTAACTACAAATATTCCCACGTTGAAACTAAATCAAAATCAGTTTGTTTTGTTTTTGCTTTGATGTTTTTTTTTCTGTTTTTTATTCCCAGTGTCTTTTCGGTTGATAGCTGAGCATTTTTTCATATTAGTTTTGGATTGTATGCAAACCGAGGAGAATCAAATTCTACTTTTCCAAAGTCTAGCAATTCAAACATAAAATATAAAGAAAAGAAATTAGTTAAAAATACCGAAAAAATCTATAGACCAGAATCCTTTCTTAGAATTTTACTTGCAAAGAATTTTTTAAAAAGCTCCATATAAAGTCCAGCTCACATAACCACTGAGGCCAGCTGACTATTCACAACGCCATAGTTACGCCGATTTGGTGTTTAAACATCAAGCAGTGGTCCGCGATTTTTCCAACAAAATTTTCCTCAGTACAATTATTACTCGGTGGATACGTAAATAAGCAAACTTGTTACATTTGGAGCCGAGAACATTCAAGAAAAAGAACCGACGCCTTAAAACAAAAAAAAAAAAACCTTCTGTCTGGTGCACTCTTAATTCGGAGATGTAATTGGACCTTACTTCTTTGAAAACGATAACGGTGAGAGTGTCACTGTCTATTCAGAGCGCTATATTCGTATCATAACCGCCTTTTTTTAGGAATGAAATCGAAAAACGTGACTTGGACACAAAGTGGTTCCAACAAGATGGTGCCACATTCCTCGCAACATTAGTGTATATGGCTGGTTTTATGACTGCCGAGAACTTGAAAACTAACAGTCATTAAGTTATGGCTGAGATACTGCCCAATGTGTTACATATTCTCACACGATCTTGGTGAGCAATCGACTGGCCCAAATCGTGAAATTATCTGCTCACCGAAGTGTTCTCTCAATAAATCCATTGATTGATGCGATGTTTGGGAAGTGACGACGTCTTGTTGATTTCACGGAGATCACGAGCTTCAATTCCAGTCATCAGATAGTCGGTTATCATGGCGCGATAATGGTCGCCAATGAGGGTTACGTTCTCACCGGCATAATTTTTGAAGAAATATAGACCGATTATTCCACCGGCCCACCAACAAACCAAACAGTTGTCTTTCCTAGATGAAATAACAACTCTTGAATCTCTTCAGGTTCATCTTCGTGTACATACTCAGCTACAGTCGCTATATTTTCTACACTGCTTACTAGACGTGGTATATTTGGTCGAATATTATCCAATAATGAATGCTGGGTCTCAAGATGGGTGATGGTGTTGCGAATAGTACGCTCAGTAGGCCGATTATGTTGACCATAAGTTGAGCGAAGCGCGCGAAACACATTCCTTACAGAACGTGAATTTTCGTAATAAAGTTGAATGATTTGTAAACGTTGTTTAGGCGTAAGTCTTTTCATGATGAAATGCCAAAGAATACTGAACAAAAATGAAGTGACAGTTTAACACGAGTCATGCGTGATTTGTCAAAAAAGTCTATTGAAAAAAGTACCTCCTCGTGGACCACCCTTTAAATATTGTGAGTAAACTATAGCCGTTATTTTCCAAAAATAAGTCCCATGAATAAATAAGCGAATTAATTGCTGATTCTTTCAGTCACAATTTTATGAAGCAAGTTTTAGCAAAATAATTTTTATAGCATAATAGTTTAATACTTCGATATTGCTGTGCAATTTTTTTAGCATAGAACTAAAGTTACAAACCGAATTATAATAAATGAAAAGAGAAAAAATCTGATTTTTTTTTATTAATTTTTTTCTCTCTTATAGTGACATGGCGTATGAGTAACCTACTTGTAGTTCATGTTTTGAACTTTATCCAAAGGTTTCATCATTATTATTTCCAACTATAATCGTTTATCGCAACTATTATTATCCTATCTGACCAAGTCAAGCAATTTATCTAAAGTTTTCACTTGTGGTATGCGGTTTCCCGGCTATCCCGCCTATGGCAAAATATGAGATTACTGTTTGTTGGCTGTTGATCTCTTGACTTGTAACCGCGCATTATCATAGTGATATATGCATTAAAGTCACTTGAAATGCATTTAATTTGTTATGGAACAGCGCTTTATAGAAAAAGAAGAAGAAGTGGGAGCAGAAGCAGCAGAAGCAGCAGAAATAGACGAAGAAAACCATTTATATTATGTTAATACGAAAGCGTTACATATATACGTACGAGTACAAACATATGAGCGTAGAATATATCAGTGACAGGATATGGAAATTTCATACATGATAATTTGTATGCAAAATAAATGCAACTGTCAGAAGCATGCAGAAAATAAAAGTTATCACATTACACTCATCGAGGTACAAATGAATGCTTTGCATATGAACGGGTGTGTGTGTGTGTGTAGAAATGCATATATGCCAAAATTTAACAAGTGAAGTAACCCTCTTAGGAATCAGGATTACTACGAAGCTAAAATATTTTTTTATAAAATCTGTCAGAGATATCACCCCTGCAAATATTTGCCTAAAGCATAACCATCCCCGTACACAGTTGGAAAGAAGTGGAATCTTACGTACTCCACACGGCAATACCAGGAAGCATCGCTACGAAGCGAGATGTGCTATCGGCCTTCGAAGAAAGTCTATCAACACCTCTTTTTAACTTTATTCTCTAACCAATAACCTGAACACTTATTGCAAACGAAGAATTCGAGATTTCAGTGATCCTGGCATTAAGGGCACTCTTACCTGTCCTGACTCAACGTATATCTAGTTTGCCATAAATACCATGCAGGACAACAACTACTTCTTTACATGTTCCTTGAAACTGACGCATCTCACATCGCTTTTATCCCAATGCATTTTTCGTGGGTCTCTCATTAGATGACTTCGATGGCATATACCAGTTTTGAATGCTACCAAACGAGACTCATACAATAAGAACAACAGCGACTAAAAAACAACAAATAATAAAACCAAGAAAAACAACAGCCTTTTCTACTATACCCTTGCCAACAGATATTTCTACAATTTTTCGTAACGAGCAAAGTTGCTACTGGCTCACATTCGCGACTAATAAGGTCGTGCTGAAAGATTCATATATAATCACATTGTAGGCACCTTACACCGCATTGTTGAGCGGAGAATATAATTATATACTGGATTATATTGCCATGTAGCGATGTCTTATGTGGAACTACTAAACAAGTCCCTTGAGAATTTCAATGTCGAGAATTGTTGAGGCATCAGCGTAGTTAAGCTCTTATTTTGCTGTTCAACTGCACCTGGCGGCGTTAGTGAAAAACTATAATCTGATGCAACGAAAAGTATGTGTGTAGTTGTTTCCATATGCTTAAGTGCATAAGAGTATAAGTATATAATCTGCATGGAAATATATTAGTTGTTAACTAGGATACCACTAGTCTGCCACTATGCAGGAACTAGTTACTAATTTCCCTAATATTCTATTTTTGCGACTGGTATTTTTAATAAAGCTTCTCACTAGTTAAATACTAGTTTTTTTATGCATGTTGGACCGCATGACAGTGACAGTCACTAACCACTCGTCTGTTCTTACTCTATGAAAAGTAATAACAAACTGTGCAATGGCAGAGATAGTGCTTTACCGCCCCTTCACGTTTATGTCCATACAGCTCTGACGCCGTATGGTATGTAGCCCATCCTTCTACCGAGGGTCCTCATAAAGCAGTGTTGTGATGCTAGTAGAGGTCTAGTATAATGGGAGGCTGTATTCTCTTCTCATATCTTCCATCAATGGCCGGATCTGTTTGAGTACACTACATGTGTTCTCCACCCACCGCCTGTTATTGGCTCTTCTGTTGAAGGTTAATTTTGGCAGGTATTTTGATGAGGAAGACTCAATATGTATTCTTTAAGGATGGGTCTTTTCTCAATCCTTGCCACAATATTATGTAGAACACTTTCGAGAGATTTGTTTAGAGTTGCTGTGTTGGATATCCAAGAGGCTACTCGGAGCTGTCTTTTCATGTATATAGGCGTCGGAGATATTTTTAAGAGTTTTTAATATAATAAATATAAGACTTATGTGCCGAAAATCGTTTGGGTTAATGTAACTGACTCCGCTGACTTTTGTATTAAATTATTCAATGCAACAGCTATTAGTGACAGGATGTGAGACGCTCATTAAGTGCTGCATAACGATGGCACGTAATTCGGCGAGAAAGATGCCATCATATCCCGGATATTTGGAGATTTTTCTCTTTTATAGCCTATTCTTTTCTGTTGTGATATTATTTTTATCTGGTAAGCTGATTGATAGTTTTCAGAGCTTCCTGGAAAGTGGATGTTTATGAGAATATCCAGAATTTCTCTACAAGACCATTTCCATTCGTTCTTTGTTTGTAGTTCGGGATAGCAGAGCTCGTAAATAGAAAATTCTTCAATTTCTTTCTTTCAGAGTTCCCTCAAATATCGGTGCAAGAAGTTTTCTAAGATTTTCTTTGTCTTTCATGAAAGCCTTTAGGTGAGCCTTTGGCTTTGAGAAAAAGCTTCTGGCTGCTTTACTAAAGCTCTGAAAATTCATTGTTCTACCTTTAGGGTTTTTTCCTTGGGAACACGGCAAATAATGATGCCTCAAAAGCAACTCAAAATTCTTTGTTTTATCAATTGGATAATGGATTTCACGAATTGGTACTCAAAAATAAAATACGCCGAAGCTACTAAGTCATCAACTTAAATATGTGAAAAACTCTCCCAAACTTCTAAAATCCATGCAAATTAATACAATAAGAGTCTGAGCTTTGAAAATTTAAAACCTAAAATTCATAAATATTTCATAACTTTTGCTTTATTTGTAAACAAAAAACAATTAAATTAATAAATATGAAATTTATACGAAAAAACACAAGTGAAAGATCTGCTCTGCAGCACAAAAACAAAAGAACTTCAGTTAAGCGCCGACAAAAGTGTTCTTCTGCGAATACGCCAGCACACACTAAGAGGATAACTACCAAAAGAGAAACCAAAATAAAATAAAGAAAAACACCTGTGAGTGCTGAAGCAATTAGAATGCTGGCGAAAAATTTACTTTTTCATGAAATCAACGAGCATTGTTTAGATACACAACTCTGTGAGGAGAAAATAATCAATAAAAAATAAAAATAAAGAATAAAACGGCAAAAGAAATGCGAACTGCATAAAAAACATTCGCAAAAATTAAGTCGAAAAGGGAAGTAATTTTGTGGTGGACCAAATGCAACCATGATGTTGGCGATGACAAAAGCCACGAATGCCGTGAAAATGGCGAAAGCAGAGAGAAAAACGCAAATGCTTCTTAGCTCCATTACTAGTGCTGATAGCTGCTGATGTTGTTGTTGCTCTTGTATTTCGTTTTTGTTGCTGTTGATGTAACAATGATTTCTTTTGTATGTATTTATGCAAATTGTTAAGTCTCACTGCACACTAAACACAAAATGCATTTAAATAAGTCACACTGAAGTTGTCTGCTCGAGTACGTACTTACACACACATACACAGACCTGCATAAATGTTTTTGCATGTTTGCTGTCTACACTAAAAATTTGCTATCAGACTATCCAGCTCAAAACTGAAATCTAAAATGAAATGAAAAGTTCACTGCAAACCCTTAAGCAGCTCTGCCAGCAGCCATCATCAGCGGGCGTGTATTATTAAATTTGACGTTTTACTGCAGTTTAGCAGGTGACTGTATTAAGTGCTCTCCACACCACTCTGCACTGCTAATTTCGCCTGCTACTACTGTCTAACAGTTAACTAACTGCATCATACAAAATTCTATTACGATTTGTGAGGTTTTTTGTATTCATTTCATTAGCTTTTCGTAGATGTAGATTTTGGCGCGAGTTGAAACCGCATTTTTGTGGCCTCTTCCTTTGCTTGTCTCTTTTTTGGCTGGTCTCTCTTCTTCTACTTTGGCGTAGGCACCGCTTACGCGATTATAGCCTTTGTGCTGGTAGTAGTAGTTAATTTCCGGTTGGGTTTTAGGGTCAGCAACTGGAGCGCTTAGATATTGTATGTGAGCATGTGAATGTGAGCAGATGGGTTTGTTTGATATTTTCATGCGTGTTTAATACAAATGATGCTTAATGCTCCGCAGTTGAAAGAACAAAAACCGAGAATTAGTGTTTGCCTTAATAGTGAGATGTTTAGTGGTTACAAATGTATATAGCATACAAGCAATTATATACTTCTAATTGGTTTTGAAATGGAATAGCCGCGGCAATAAAATATCACGAAATATGATTGATAAGAATGTGATTATCGAACTTAAACCACCTTGGATTTGGAAACCGAAACATATAAGTCAATGATGAAATTTTTTCCAGAACTGCTTTGGAAATATACGTTTTGTAGTGTTCCCTGTATTTCAGCCGTAAATTAAAAGAAACACCTTTTAAAAGTTGAATTATCTTAAATTCTTACCCCAACGTTCACCGATATGCTTTAACAAAAAAAAAAAAAAAAAAAAAAAAAAAAAAAAAAAAATTGTCACTTTGCAATATTATAAAATATGCAAAAATAATAAGCAAATAAATCCCAGCTTTATTTCTTCATTTTCATGATAATATTAGTAGATCTTGCCGCTCGTTACTGTAGCTTGGTAGACAGTATATTCGTTGGTCCGAAAACGATGATTTCGAAAGTTGACCACCTGCGTAACTAACCTCAAAAGACTTCTTGTTTAACAATAAAAAAGATTCACACTCATTTCTGTTTGTGAATTTTTTTTAAATACTCAAACTGAATTAAACAAAATTGAATTTCGATGCAAAGTATGTTCATGACATTGAGGCTCTTGTAATTAACGCTTTGTGTTGAAATGTTTGCTGTATTATATAGGGTTATTAATTTTGCGGTTTCCAAAACAAACAGAAAATAAAATTCATTTAAAATATCTATTTTTCATGAAATTACTTTTCTATTATATGCCAAGGGCATTATATGTGACACACTATATCATTCAAATGATCCCCTTATGAATTTTCGCAAACCTTGATCCATTTGAGGTAATTTTCGACCACTTTTTGCCAAAGACTTGGCTGTATCTCAGCCATTACTTGAGGAATGTTGGTCTTCAAGTGCTCAAGAGCGTTATCATTTTCGAAGATGTAAGGTCCAATTACACCTCCGGACCAAAGACTGCAGCAGGCAGTAAGTTTTTGTAGGTGAAATGACTTCTTTTCAATTATTTGAGGACTTTTGGAGCCACAAATGCGACAATTTTGATTATTCGTCGACCGAGTGAGAAATGTGCCTCGTCGCTGAATAGAATTTTGTTAGAAAAATCGCTGTCAACTGTTTGTTGTACAAACACCTAATTGACGCAACTGCGGCGTTGTGAATGACCAGCTGGCTTCACTTATTGGATGAGCTGGACTATATATGTATGTAGATGTAAGTGCAAGTGCAAAATACGCTATAATGTGCTGTAAGAAAATCCTAGCTCTTCAGAACGTCGAGAAATAGACGCAATCGGGTTTTCAGCAACACTTTCGCTTACAGCAGCGGAAGTTGGGGTAGAATGAGGCCTTACAGCATCTGCTACCGGTCCAGTCTCTTCAAATTTGTTTAGAGGTTTAGCAATTGCTTGAGTAGTTGGACGATTATGTGCACCATAATATTCTTTTAAAGCACGAAACGGTTGCTATGCGATTCCTTTCGTATTAATACTTGACCTTTGACTAAAACAAAATATTTTTGGTTTGACAGTTAAATTTGACAGATGTCAAACTACAGCCCTGTACTTTGTGAATCAACCAAATGGATAACCCAAAATACAGATGACCTACAGACAAAGCAAAAATCCCGGAAACTCTCTACCTCGACAAATAAGCTGTTTTTATTCAGATTTTACAATTGTGGAGGAAATTATTTTAAAAATTCTTTTTTCTAAATAGTAACACACTTTTTAATTTTACCTACAAATCTCAATGAGAGTTAGAGCAGCAGCTCTTAATGATCGTTTTAAAAATTATTATTTTTTTAAATTTAATTAGAAAAAATATTTCATATGGCGGTAGGATTTATGCATAATTTCTGAGAGGAAGACAATCGAGATATAAAATTCACAAAAAATTTTTTATATATTTTTTGCTTTATCTGGATTGTGTCGTGTCTTAATTATGTGTTTCAAGATGCGGTATTCGGGATTTTATGTTTAGGGATTCTATGTATCGGGATTTCGTTACATACCCTATTTAGATATTATTTACATTACGCATTATTGACGCTATAGCATATAATCACTTAAGCGACTATTTGCTTAATTTATTTTCAAATTTCTACTTTTTGAAGCTCTCCATGTTGAGTTTTTTTTTTGGAAAATGTTGTTATATCTCTACTAAAAATACGCTCAAATGTACTCACATACTCTGTCTAGAACCAAGTTTGGTCGATAAACAAAACTAGCTCTCTACTGATTGAGTTTATTACTTAAGAATTTCCCAGATAAATCGCTTAAGTTAATTCTTCGTACAAAATTTTTATTTGTTGTGTTTTTAAGAACAACTGACCACAAATTTACCCAAATACACAAAAAGTTGCCGGCTCTTGACGTGCACACGTGTATTTCGTAGTCTCAAACATGTTCGAAGTCGTTTGTGCTTGCAACATGTTGCAAGTTTTATTGTCCTACTGGACATAGGCGCAAGAGTCATTGTCCTTCGTACTTTGTCATAATAGTACAAGTGACTTTAAGATTTTTTACTAAGTTCTTTTGACATTAGAGGGTAACACTGTGCGATAATTTAAGGTGTTAAAGTATTATTGGCGTATATTTTTAACTTCCAAAAAGTTTTTCAAATCGCGGATGGTAAATTTTGTTTTGAAATTATTGATATTATTTCGTGTATATTTTTTTTATTAATAAATTAATATGCCAGGGGTATTTCCCATACAACAGTGCGTATACGTAACGTAAAAAAATTGTACTTGTAAAATTAAAGAAAGTTTTTTTGGAGCAACTTCGGATGAGCCAACTTATTGTAGATTCAGTGGAATTCAATAAACTAAATAATTTACAAGGAATTTTATACAAAATCCTCTCACCATATGATTTCGAGGCATAATTTTATTGCTTTTTGCACGAAATTTAAATCTGTATTAAATGAAACGTTTATCTGCGTGTTGAATGTAGCTTTGTACAATACATTTATGCATACTTATATTTATTGCCATACGAGTATCTACGGACGCATATTCGTTGGTTAATTCAACACAGTCAGTTCATTGATAGCTAATTGGGGCGAACTTTCCATCTGACTACATTTCTGACGTGCACTGGAGCGCTGCTTTGTAGAGACTGTGTTCGCTCTAAATATACGATATATGAATAAATTTTTTCAAAATTCCCAAAAAAATGTGAATAGTTGCAACTATCAGAAAGTACTTCCAGTCAAATCACGAAAAATCAAATTTTTTTTGTGAATTTTGAATTTTTGAATTTCACGTTTAAAGCAACAAATTGAACGAAATATTTGAGATAACCAAAAGATTCTGCAAGCGAAAGAATTTTCAAGCTAAATTCAGCGAAGAGTGAGATTTTTGTTTTAATTTCGATTTTGATTTTCCCATTTTTAATCTCTCCTCATACGCTTTGAAGAGCTCGTAAATCTTGCATTTACTTGCATGTGCGCAAATGGCAGCTGAAATGATATTTCATGTTTGCAGTTCTCACATCATTTTACACTTAAAATATACGTATACAGATATACATATCTATATGCACTCAATGCAATGCGCTCTGCTTGTATACTGTTGGAGAAGATTCGCCGTAAGTGAAGCAATGAAGTAAACCAAATAACCGAATATCCGTCTTTGCGGCGTTTATGAAATGAAAGTAGCGAAATGAAAACGAATTAATATGCATGAAATGCATTCTTACATACACATATAAGTGTGTGTGTGTGTGCGTGTGCATGTATGTAATCGTAAGTGGAACTACATTAAGAGATATAAAAAGGCAATCAACTGAGCTGAAGCTTGAGCATAAATTGACAAACACGTAGCTGCTGCTGCAAGGCAAATGCATTCGTACACTCAATGGAAAAAGTATTGATCTTTATTATATTACTACTTCTTATTCATCGATATGTACATATGTGCATGTGTGTATGTATGAAATTGGTGTGCGTATATCTGCATTATGAAGTTAACCAAAGTATGTTTTCCCATTTTCTCGAAATTTTTGGGTGATTGAAAAATTGGTTGAAGACTTCAAGAGTTAAAGCGTTTAACAGTATAAGTATGTATAGGTATGTAGGCATATGTGATGTAAAAGAGCGGAATTCAGTAAAACATCGAAATGAAGGCAGATTAAAAATAAAATGCCGAAAGCAGTAAGTGTATCAAAAAAAAGAAAAAAAAAAAAAACTGCTGTGCCTAAGTTGCATAATTTACATTCATATTATTTTATTTTATATTTTTACGGTATATGCGCTGTTAAGCTCAGCCCTGTATTTTGACATCTGTCAAAATCAACTGTCAAATCAAAATGTTTTGTTTTCGTTAAAAGTCAGGCATTTATGAGAAGGGAAGAAGAGACTGGCTCCGTTACAAATATCGTAAGGCCTGTTCATAATCGTTTTTTTCGTTCCACTTAAAATTCGTTGCTGCAAGTCGAAGTGTATCCAAGGACCCGATTTTGTCTATTTCTTGATCTGTTTAAGAGCTCGAACTTTCTTACGGCATATTATGGCGCACTTTGCACATGTAATTACTGACACCTGGATCCATGTAAGGTCTAGCTCACAAAACACAACGTCGAAGTAACGCCGATTGGGTGCTTGAACAAAAATTTGTGCACCGCGCTTTTCTTAATCGTCGTGGCACATTTCTCACTTGGTGGATACCTAAATGGCCAAATCGTCGCATTTGGGGTACCGAGAATCCTCAAGTAATTGAAGAGAGGACTTTACACCCAAAAAAGCTTACTCTCGTTTGTGCTATTTGGTCCGGTGGTGTGATTGCACCTAATTTCTTTGAAAACGATAACGGCGATACTGTTAGTATTAGTTCGGAGCGTCTGATAACCGATTTTTTTTTTGGCCTGCTATTGAAGATCACGACTTGAACAATATGTGGTTCCAACAAGATCATGACTTTATTACGAGAGAAATTCCTCCGCCGCGCAATCTCTCGTCTTGGCGATATCAATTGGCCATCGAAATTGTTAGATCTGACACCGTTGGACCTTTTTGTGAGGCTACGCGCGTAATATGTGCCAAAAGATCGTCGAAAATTACCTCAAGCAGATCGAAGTTTTCTAAAATTCACGAGGGTGTAATTTGAATGATGTAGTGTTTCACATATAATGCCAAGGTTTAAACTTTGTAATAAAAAAGGAATTTCATGAAAAAAATTATCTTAAATGCATTTTATTGACATTTGTATTGAAAGTCGCAAAATGGACAACCCTGTAACATTGCTGAGTTATTGAAATGTTTTTGTGGTAAGTAATAGAATATATCTATATCTTTATAATATTAATAATAATTAATTTGTAATTTTTTTAATGCAAAAATTTTTGAAATAAAATAACCGTTTTTAGTGTACTACTTCGTCGCCTTCACGGACATAGAGGGACCTCTTAACAATATTTTACTGATGCTGTTAAATCTGCTTTTAAGGACCTAAAGGTAAGCGCCACACTGGTTGAATTCATGAATCAACTACTCTTTTAAAGAACAATAACCGCGATCATGGTAGGGTACCAGCTGTACACTTACGCAAGGAGGTGAACGCCTCAAGTTAGCGTCTTCTATCCGATGCTCTGAAATTTTACGGTTATCTCGCTTTTGGCAGGCACTAATTGGGAAGGAAGTAGATTCGTTGCATACGCTGATGATATTGCTGTATCTTATAGTGATAAATTTCCACAAACTATAAACGATTTGATGCAGGAAGCTCTTCGCAGAGTATCTCACTGGTCTAACCGGAGCTTGTTCTATTCTCTTAGTGGTATAAAATTTCGATATTAAGCGCGCCAAACCTCAATGGTGTTGACCTAGGAGCTAGGGCAAAATTTCTCGGCATAGTCCTGGACAAAAAAACTGAAAAACCAACATAAAAAGTAGACAATAGAAGACCTTCTATTTATGTAAATAAGCTATTGGTAAGAAATGGGGCTTAAGCCATAAGATTTGTCACTGCATCTTTACATCTGTCGTGAGACTAATATTATTGTATGGTGTGACTGTGTTGTTGCGTTTAAGCAAAGTTGCAAACGTTAATCGCCTAAGCAAAATTCAACGATCAGCGATGATAAATATAAGCAGTGCACTCAAGAAAACTCCTCAATAACATACCACCGGATTTAATAACCTATCATACAGCCGACCTAGCCGCTCTTCGGCTAAGAGAACTAGATCGGTGGAAAACTCAAGTAGTTGCACACTCGACAACCCTTAAAAAATATAATTTCATACCAGGCAGTACAGATCGCTACTGCTCAACTCTTGTTACAAGTAACAATTATATAACGCATATCCCTAAGAACGGTCGTAATAGCCGAGTGGTTAGCATTACGTACTACAATTCGGAAGGCCTGGTTTCGAGTACAGATTCGAGAAACATCCAAAATTATAGACAATTAATTTTTCTAATTGTGGTCGCCCCTCAACAAAAAATGTCAAGCTCTCCGAGTTCATTTCTGAAATGAAATAAAGCTCCTCATAAAAATCCATCCAGGCGGCTGTAGGTCCCTCCATTTGTTGGTAAAAACGTCAAGACGCAAATCCACATATTGGAGCCTCCTCCACTCCTCCGCTCGGCCGAAAACCGCTTCAGCGGTTACAAAGCGCCATATATATATATATATATACATATATACATATCCCTAAGTGGGAAGAATGCAGCACTAACTCCGATGGTGGAGTCGATAGTATTGGGATATGTACGGTTGTATCGAAACTTGATGGAATAATTGGCGGTGGTTTTTACTCACGGAACTTGAGATCTTCTTGAGATCTCTTTCAGCCTTATTAAAAATTTTCCGACACAAAATTTGTACTCGAATTCATTATTATTATTTTCAATGGTTTACTAAAATTACGATTACAAATAATAGCATAGCATACAACAACAAATGAAAACAAAAAAAACACAATAAATGATGAATGAAAAATAAATTTTCGAATTTGTCTACAACTGCAAGTTTCTGCATAATTAAACGCCCAAGCGCTGAAAGGACAAAGTTTTACGCATACGCTTACCAGCTGCACATACATACTTACACATAACATATGAATTTTGAAAAAGTATGTTATGCCGGCATACATATGCACATATGTGCAGGCGTATTTCTAAGTGTTCACAAATTGGCTGAAAATAACAAAAAAATTAACTTCTCAATATAACTAATTTTTATATTACAAATTGCAAACTAGTTTGAATTTCACTAGTAGTTTACTAGTTTGAAATGGCCTAGTTATTAACCAGTTGGAATTTGACTGGTATTTTATTAGTTTGCAACAATCTCGTTATTAACCATGTCGATGATTTTATAAGGCCAATGTGTGGCTTTGTTTGGCTGGCTTTGTTGTATACTTATATATATAGTAAAATTCTGAAAAATAAAAAAATTAATTCTGTGACAAAAATACGCATGTGAAATAGTTGTGGAAAATTTCGAACAGAATTTTCTACGAATAATGCTTAATATCTTCGCAGAAAAGCACATTTTATAACAAATACTAATAAACTTGTTAGAAAATGAAAAAATAAATGAAAAATGCATTGAAATGTATTAGAAGAAGTCAAACGCTACTACTAATTTGATATTTTCTCAATACTCTAAGTATATATTGAGAGGCTTATAATTGGAATTGAAAGGTCAATTATTTAATAAAATTTTACATCATCAATTTTCTCAATGTTATTACAAGTTAATATTTTTTCTTATTTTTTTTTATCTTTATTTTGCCTTACAACGATAGCAAATTTAATTAAATATAAAGTGAAAATTTTTGATTGTTTTTCGTTCAGTACATCAATGCTAAAGAATTTTCGTGCTGAATGCCGCAAGCGACAATTAAATGTAAGTAATTTAACGCCATTTTTGAGTTTTATCACTTACCTTTTGATCTTTTGAATGTAGGTATATGTGAAACGTACAATCCATATATGTGCTTCAAATTATATAAGTATTAAATGTGGGAAAAAACTTTACAAAATAACTAAAGGTGAAAAACAATCTGAGGTAATTTAGCATTGAGCAAGCGCTTGTTTAGTGTAATTGAAAAGTAATTTTGAGGAAATAAAATTATTTGAGGTATTTTTAAGATTTCAGATTTTTAAGAATATTTTTCGATGTTAAAATTATCAGTAAAAGTATTTTTCCTTAAAAATATTATGTAATTATTTGTTTTTTCAAAGTATTTTTTGTTGTTGCATATTTAGTCATTTAATTACCACAATTTAAAATTAAATCAACCATCAAACTATCACTTTTAATTGTATAGGGTCATCCATTTTTCGGCTTCCAGTATAAACTTAAATAAAATGCAATAATTTTTTTCCATGAAATTCTTTTTCATTGTAAAGTTTGAAACTTGGCGTTGTAAGTGAGACTTTACTTCATTCACATGACCGCCTCATGAATTTTTGCAACTTCGTTCGTTTGAGGTAGTCGAATATCACTTTTTGGCACATATTGGGCGGTATCTCAGCCATAACTTGACAAATGTTGGTTTTCAAGTTCTCAAGAGTTAAAGGTTTATCCGCACACACAGGTCTTTTGTATAGCCCTCACGTCTCGGCTTCCACTTGACATCGACCGGAAAATTTCTCTCGTAATGAAGCTCTAATATTCGCTCGTGTTGTGTGGCATGTGGCACAAGATATATTCTTCAATTGCAGTCCAAAGAAAAGTCAGTCATCATACGACCATAACGCTCCGAATTGTCAGTGACCTTTTAGCCGTTATCATTTTGAAAGAAATAAGGTCCAATCGCATCTCCCGACCAAAGAGCGCACCAGACAGTAAATATGTATTTGGGTGTAATGGTCTCTCTTGAACTATTTGAGGATTTTCGATGCCCCAAATATGACAATTTTGTTTATTTACGTATCCATCGAGTGATTAACTGGCTTCAGTTGATGTGTGAGCTGGATCTTATATGAACATAGGTGTAAGTCTAAGTGAAAAGCACAGCATAATGCTCCTTAAGAAAGTCCCATCTCCTTAGAACATCGAAAAATAGAGAAATTCGAGTCTTCGGGCACATTTTCACTCACAGCTACGACATTTGAGGTGAAACAAGTAAAACGGTGATGCACAGACCTTACAATATCTGTTACCGATTCCAGTCTCTTCAAATTTCTTTAAAATTTTACCAATTGCTTGAGGAGTTGGACGATTATGTGCTCCATAATTTCCTCTTAAAGCACCGAACACCATGTTCGAATCAAAAATTCAACAATCTTAACACGTTGTGCGGTTGTTAAGCGATCCATTTGCATAAGTGAATATTGAATTCACCTTATTAATAAAAGAGTCCAAATAAATGTTAAGTTTTTTGATAGAAATTTAATAAAATTTTAAAACGGATTAAATCAATATAATTTGCATGGCATCCAACTCTTGAGATGAAAGCAAAAGTAATTTTACGAATGTCATAAATTTCTTTTTTATTTTTGACATTATTAGCATTAACCTTAATATGAGTGCTGCTATCTGAATTTGTACTATTGAAAATGTGTCAGTTTTCCTAATCTACGACAGCAGTGCTGGTAAAAAAAAAGGAAGAACTTTTCCACTTCCATTTCTCTACAACAGTGTGAATTTTGCGCACAGCCGGCGACACATGAGTATGTCAGCAGCGACAGTTAGCAAAGCAGTGGCTAGAAAAATTTCATTTTGTTAAGTGTTAACATCAACGTCATTTGTATAGTTGGTTTTGCTGCGCTTAAGTCGACAACACACGTCACTACAGTAGCACTGTGCGCCTAGTTGCTGCCGCTGCTGCTACGGCTATAAGCCATCGTCAGCTTATACCGCACTTGTCACTCATACGACACGTAGCACCAAATGCATACAAACTGCTGCTTGCTACTGCCTGTTAACACATACAATTCAAGTGAATATGAACTTATAGTTATAAATATACAATCATATAGTATGTAGATATATGCAGTAGATAAAAAGGACTCGGGCAAGTGCCGCACTGATAAGCCCCTTCAACGTTAACTTGCCGGCAGCTCAACAACTGCAGTTTGTCTCCTCACTCTACGTGCTCGGGCTCTCACTCACTCACGCGCTAAGTCACTGAGTTACTATCACCGACCGACTGTCGGCATGATTGGCATGCGTTTTGCCGCAACGACTGACAACCTGAATCTCATGTATTTTTTTCTTTTCGTTTCTTTTTTTGCCTTTTTGTAAGCCTTTTTCCACATTTTTACATTTTCACTTTTATGCAACATTTTGAAAAGTTTTAGCATAAAAAGAGTTGTGACATCATCCTGTGCGTAAAGCTGAGGAAGTTAGTCGCTTGCATGTGAAAAATATTGTATGCAGATAAATTTAAGTAAAAAAATTTTGAATTTATTTGTTTGTACTATTTTAAGCTTGCTCTTCGTTCAATTTAAATAAATTACACAGGGGTAGGTGCTCTTGGGCTATTTCACGTAGAAGTTTCAAGCGATCCCAAATAATTTTAGAAAAATCCGAACTAATTTCCGTGGTTGTTTACTGAAATATTGAGCCATTTGGTGGCCGTAATAGCCGAGTGGTTAGCACCCATTATAAAGGGTGTTTTTTATAGAGGTATAGAACTTTAAATTGCAATAAAACAACGATGGATTATTCGGTTGACATGAATTTTATTTATCCGAAAGATAATCTTGTGGCATTAAATTTTAAATATGATTTCTGGCATATGACCGCCACGGCTGGCGCGGATGAAGTCCAATCTGTACTTCCAATTTTCGATGGCTTTTTCCAACATTTGTGGCCGTATATCGGCAATAACATGGCGAATGTTGTCTTCCAAATGGTCAAGCGTTTGTGGCTTATCCGCATAGACCAATGACTTTACATAGCCCCACAGAAAGTAGTCTAGCGGTGTTAAATCACAAGATCTTGGAGGCCAATTCACAGGTCCAAAACGTGAAATTAGGCGGTCACCAAACGTGTCTTTCAATTAATCTATTGTGGCACGAGCTGTGTGACATGTTGCGCCGTATTGTTGAAACCACATCTCCTGGACATCATGGTTATTCAATTCAGGAATGAAAATGTTAGTAATCATGGCTCTATACCGATCACCATTGACTGTAACGTTCTGGCCACCATTGGTTTTGAAAAAGTACGGACCAATGATTCCACCAGCCCATAAAGCGCACCAAATAGTTAGTTTTTCTGGATGTAACGGTGTTTCAACATACACTTGAGGATTACCTTCACTCCAAATGCGGCAGTTTTGTTTGTTGACGTAGCCATTCAACCAGAAGTGCGCTTCATCGCTAAACAAAAAAAAAAAAAAAATGGAGGTAGTGCGCGATAAGTTTTTCGCACAGAACCATTATTTTCGAAATAAAATTGCACTATTTGCAAACGTTGTTCAGGCGTGGGTCTATTCATTATGAATTGCCAAGCCAAACTGAGAATAAATCACTTGACAGCTGTTAAATCAGTCGCCATCTTGAAAAGTAATACCAACTTAAAATTCTATACCTCTATAAAAAACACGCTTTATATATATTTAAGAAAAGCCTTAGAAGTATACCATAAAAGTTTTGTAATGGTTCTGATAGTTTTTGAAAATACCTCCCTTAAGGCTTACGAACAATTTTTAAGAGCTAAGAAAACTTCCCCTAACGGTTCCGAAAGAAATGTTGAATACTGAAAAAAAAAACATCCAAAAAGGAAACCATAAAATGATCAGTAAAAATTTTAAATTTATGAGGAAATTTTTGCTAGTAATATTCGGTTTATTATACAGTAAGTAGTCCAGAAAGAATTGGAAGATTTAAGAAAATGCGAAACAGAATTTATATAACTCTGAAAGAACATCTCAGAATATTTTTTATATATAAGGAAATGTGTAGAAAGCTCCTCAAAAAAGTTTCAAAAATATGTTTTAAATAAAAAATTTAGAAGAAAAATTCCTCACAATTGTATTTGATTTAATCTCGAGCCCAATTCATTAATTTGTTTTTAGACAATTCAGTTAAATTTCCGTAAATGAATTAAGATGATTTAAAATGCGTTTTAAAAATTAGATTTAGTTCAGAGAAATTTACTATATAGTTCCAAAACTGGTTCCTTAGTTCAGAAATTATTCCGATAATTAAAAAAAATATAGAAAAAAGTATCATAAAAATATTTATTTTACAGAAAACTTTTCAAAAATAAGTTCGAAAATATTTGCCAGAAGTTTCGGAATTGCTTAAAAACAAGGGATAACAGCTGTCTTTGGCCATTCCGGTGCGTTTATACCTTTCATGTTTATTGCAAATTTGTTGCAAAATTCGATTTCGATGATTTTCAAGTCAATATCAACTTGAATTTACTTCTGCAGAATACCAAATTTCACCTCTTAGATATTTCTTTGTCCTTAATCCTCATATTTGAATAAATCAGTTATATGATATAGTCGTCCGATTTCGATGAATTTCATTACCAATATTTATTCGAATTTACGTGTATATGATACCAAATATCGCGCTCTTAGAAGCTTTTTTTTTTTGAAAAAAATTAATATATGAAAAATCGGTTGTATATATTCCATAGTATTCCGATAATGCTGGTGTATCTGCTTTTCAAGTTTGGTTGAAATATCTCGAAAACAAAGCGACTAGTTTGCGTTCAAACAGACGGACGGACAGACGGACAAAGCTAAATAAACTCAGCTTGTGATTCCGGCACGATCGATGTACATTTTGGTGCGTCCATCTCTTCTCCTTCTGGTACTTACATACTTCAGACCAAAGTTAATATACATACAACTTAATGTTACTTTTGGAACTTTTTCAGAAGATTACGGAAGCTCTACACTCGATTCATTCCCAAATCACGGGAAATCCTTTTAATTTTATTCCACTGGATCTGTGCTGGGTACTTAAAGCGAGCTGTAGAGCAACGCCCTGCGTGTGATGGGTTAAAGAATTTATGCCTGGAAAGACATGCCTGTTGTAAGAGGGGATTCAAATCCGATAGTTTCCGCGACAGTCAGGTCTATATACCAGAACGACCCGAATTCTGCGGTTACTACAACAAGAATAACAACAATAAGTAGACTGAACGCCACTCGAAATTGAATAAATCGAAATGGATTACACCAAAGCTTCTGCTTAAACAATCTCTGAAGCAGAAGAGCCGCGGAAAAGATTGAATTTTTGAAAATAAAAACTCCTTTGAATAGAGAGCCAGTGAGCCAGAGTGATCTTTTTTTTTGGAAGGCTCAAAGCTCTAAAGAAACTACCAGATGTCAAAAGTGTCGATAAAATACAGAAGCAATCTGAACAAATAGACAAAGTGATATCCCTTACAAGTATGCAGCAGACGAACTATATGAAAGGAAGTCACTTTAAAAACTCTACACACGATGTTGGTGCACCGCTGTCTGAAGCTCGGCTTTGTTAAAATATCATAGCTTAATCGTTTTAGATCGTTTTTCATAACAATTCATGGAATAACAAGGCACCGTTTCTTGGTGTTTCACGACAAGCGATTGACTTTTTTCAGAGCTGCTTATACGATGAAGAGGAAGAGTCTGTTGAACACCATCTCTGCAACTCTTGAACTCTAAGCAACGCACGTCATAATTTTCTTGGGGAACAGTTCTTTGATTGCATCGCTGATGTAGCAGATAACATAGACAGCAGCGCAGCACGTATTTGAGAACCCTACTCGTGATTATTCGTGCACTCAACTAAACTCTAAGAAGTAGCCAAAAAAGTGTTCAATAATAATTTAGAAATTATTCTGGGAGTTCATAAAAATTCCGATGATAAGGTGAAATTAATTTGAAAAATATTAAGAAAATACCAAAATTACCGCATAAATGTTTTTAACTGATTGAGAAAACTTCTTTTTAAAGCCTCAAAAAACCTAAAATTTTAAAATTCGCAGATAACTTCTTAAAATGGTTATGAAATGTCCTCCAATTCTTTGAAGTTCGAACTTATTTAAAAGATTCCAAAAAGTCCTCTAACAGCATGAAATTTTCAGATACTTAAAAGAAGCTTCAAAAAGCGATTTTTAGCCGAGTTCCTCCTCCAATTTGTGGTTTTGCATCTTGATGTTTATACCAACAAATGGAGGGACCTACAATTTATTCTAAGCCGCCTCTGAACGGATGATGGATTTTTATGAGGAGCTTTTATTTCATGTCAGAAATACACTCGGAGGGCTTGACATTCCCTGAAAAGGGGCGGCCGCAATTTGAAAAATTTATTTTCTATAATTTTGGATGTTGCTCGAATTTGGGCTCGAACCCAGACCTTCCGAATGGCAGTACGCAATGCTAACCACTCGGCTAACGCGGCCGCCCTTCAAAAACTACACCTTTCTGAAATACTACTGTTGCGCTCACTCAACTCAAATTATTCTAAAAAATTCTAGCGAGTTTGCTGAAATGTGAAATTTGCTTACTTCAAAAAAGTGAAACTAATTTCTTAGTGACAATGAGCATTCTCTTCGATATCCCTACATACAAGTACATTTGGAGAGGCATATGAGAGAAAGAGATCGTGCATGAAGTAAACCGAATGTTACACTTCCAGATAAAACTGTCAGATGGCCGGACAGATGAACTGAAACAGACAGTTTTGCTTATCGATTCACACATACATATATATCTATATTTACAAAATAATATGCAGTTATTACAATATACCACGCCGTATACACATATATCTGCACTTGCTTGCAACGCCTTGAGTCAGTCTGCCAGTGAGTGCTAACCGAAATTGACATATTGATGGGAAACATGACCGGGAGAGAGATGCTTATCTGCTACGCAGGTGAGAAAGCAGAGGCATCAAGTAGATAATTTTCATGAGCAGATGGTAGATTGTGTGCACATTGTTGTGGAATATACACATACATACGTTATCACGTGAATATGGCAACAAAAACGTAACGAATACAACTACACCTCGTATTGCCGTTGTACTCGCATAGTGCATTCGCATTCGCAATAAGAAAGACAACTGGGAGTATATACGAATATGAGACGGAAGTGGAGGCAAACCAGCGGAAACGGAAATTGCAGTTCTTACAGGAAACTGTTGCAAAATGCAATTTATATGGAAGAGAGCAAAAAAAAAAAATGTGAAAATATTGTAAAAAAGTGAAATGTTTCGTATTCAAACTTGCACATATGACTGTTTGTAGTCATGATGATGATGAGGCAACTACAACAGCAACAACAACAGCAAGTAAGCAAAAGTGTAGGCCACAAAACTGTGCATCCTCTGATATATACAAAGGCACACCAGTGTGCACATTCTGAGTATTTGTAACAAGCTTGCAACCTCGTATGCTGCCTGCTAAACGCACACACCTACATAAAAACTCAAATTTATTCCACCGCTGTCTTGCCATATTACTTGTGTATACAAATTCGTGCTCAGTTTTTCAACTTTCTTAGTTTGCCAGTAAAAAAGGCAACAGCTTAGCTATATTAGTAAACTTTTTATTTATTTTTTGGTTTTGTTGTTGTTGTTACTTTCTACTGTTAGTCTAATTGAGCGGATATGCTTAAAGTGTGGCGAGTGTGGTTACGCAACCTCAACTGTCCAACTTTTGTGAAACTTTTTCCACAATTGACATTGTGTTTATTTGTATTTGTTGTTAAATGTTGTAAAAACATCAACTTTCAATATCATCAACACTTTCAATCGTGTTGGTGTTTAGACTGCTTATTTTGCACTAGAGTAGTATCAACTAAAACTCAGTAAGTGCACATGGTTGTTGTTAGATTAAGCATATAGATAAAACAAGATATAATTTTTTAGCTAATTAAACAAAAAAAATTCAATTTTTAATTAAATTAGATTAAATTAAATTTTTATTTTTTATTTTATATAATTTTTGTTGTTGTATTTCAATTTATTTATTTCAAATTATTTAATTCAATTTAATTTAAGGTGAGACGGTGGTTTAGAGATTGTAAATTTCAGGCAATTTCCATATTTTTTTAAGGTGAACAATATTTGAACTTTGTAGGCATATTTTACAACTTATATTGAATATAAAAAAATTTTGATAATTAAAAAAAAATAACTTTCAATATTTTAAAATTGGTCCTGAAGGAGATCTTCTCAAAAAATTGCTTGAGGGTGGCGCAGGAAATTTCGGCTCTTGTACTTATCTGAAATACAAAAACCAAAAAGATTATTAATTTGTACTAATGTAGCTATGTCCTGTACCAAGAGTATTTTTATTTATATATTTTTTTAATTAGCGAATTTTTAAATTTCGATAACCAAAAAAGACTTATTTTTTGTTAATTTTTGATCTAAAAAAGTAAAAAGTTATCAAGATAATAAAATTTTTATGCTACCGAACATAGATACTAGTGTACTGAATAACATATTAAAATTTCATATCATTCGGAGAAATACTTTTCTTAAACGCGCAGGACAGAATAGGGTTGTTCTGAGAAAAACGAGTTTAATGTATGAAGTGTATGAGGTCGAGCGGTCGGCCGCTGCCTGCTCAAAGACCTGTAGAACCGAAAACCGAACTGTAGGATCCATTACCAATATATTCTTAGAAGACTATACTTTCGCAATATTAAAAAAAATCGATTTTTTTTTAATTCTAAACCAACATCTACCTCTAACTTTTCTAATTTAATTTATTTTTTTTTTATTTGAGTTTATTTAATTTTATTTTATTTAATTTTCTTTTAAGTTATTTAATTCAATTTTATTTATTTTAATTAAGGTTAATTTTATTTTACTGCATTTTATTTTATTTCATTTTACTTTAACAATTTCATTTAATTTAATTTATATTATTTTTTCTATGTTATTTATTTAATTTAGTTTTGTTTTTTTATTTTATTTTAAACTAGTTTATTTTTAATAGGTTTTATGATTTCATTTTACTTTACTTCAATTTATTTTATTTAATTTGTTTCATTTAATGCTACCTTAATTTAATATATTTCTATTTTTTAGTTTTAAATTTTTTTTAAATTTTATTTATCTTATTTTTTTTTATATTATGTAATTATATTTTTATTTCATTTTTAGTTGTTTTGTTGTAAATTCTTTTAATTAAATTAATTTAATTTAATTTAACTTTATTTTATTTGAATTTATTTTATTTAATTTGGTTTTTCTTCTATTTTTCCACCTTATTTCATTTTTATTTGTTTATAATTTATCTGAATTCAAGTTAATTTATTTACTTTTTATTTTACTTATTTTTATATATTTTTTATTTGTTTTAAGGTATTTAATTTTATTAATTTTTTACAATTTTTAATTTTTTTTACATTTTTTAACTTTCTTATTTTTTACTTTAATTCGCTTTTTTATTTTACTTTGTGTTTTTAATTGTTTTTATATAATTAAAATTTTTTTAATTTTAATATTATTTAATTTAATTTAGTTTTTTTTTAAATTACATTTTATGTTATTTTACTTTATTATATTTTACTTGTTTATTTTGTTTATTTCATTTAATTTTTTATTTTATTTTATTAATTTTTCTTTATTTTATTTTAGTTGATTTTATTTGAAATCACTTTATTTTTAATAGTTTTATATGATTTAATTTTAATTTTTTAAATTTAAATTAAATAATTTATTTTAATTGAACATAATTTTATTTAGTTTTTCGATTTTTTAATTTTTTTCTTTTTTCTCATTTTTTCTTTTTTGTTTTACATTATTTTTTGTTTGTTTATTTCTTTTAATGTTATTTCGGTTCAATTTATTTTATTTGATTTTATTTTATTTGTTTTTATACTATTATATTTTTTTATTTAGTTTTTTTTTTAGTTTAATTTTTATTTTTATTTTTAATTTTTCACTTTAATTTTGAATGTTTTTCTAAATTTTAATTAATTTATTTTATTTTTTTTATCTTATTGTATTTTTTTCATTATTTTATTATTTTAATTTTATTTTTTATTTCATTTTTTTTAATTTTAATTTTTTTAATTTGTTTTATTTATTTTATTTCATTTTCATTTTGGTTTATTTAATTTAATTTAATTTAATTTGGTTTTATTTTTGAGTTGATTTTAATTTTTTTTTATTAATTTATTTCATTTAATCCAACTTTTAAGCTCTATTTTAGGTATATATAATTTATTTTATATTATTTTCTTTGATCTTATTTTACCCCAAAAGTAGTTTCAAAACTTAAATTTCCCAAAGCTCCATATTCTTGAAACGCGCCAAGTGTAAGCTTTTTTTCCATGATCGCGCGATTAAAGAGCATATTATATTCGCTTGCTCTCCTTTGTGGCATTACTTTGGCTTTAAAAATGCAACTTCCTTTTTAACAGTGTTTTCCCTTTTGTTTTCTATTTGAAAGTAACTTTTCGCGTTGCTAATATTTGAGTTTTGCTCTTCCTTCTTGTCTATGTCAAACCCTCTAAGTTCTTTCAAAAAGTTTTACTAACAGCGAAGCGGAAGAGAATTGAAAAAAGCAAGAGCACAGTTTAAAAAATAAATTCGGCAATAAACAATTGCAATAAGGGTGCAAGTTTTACATACACAAATACAATTTATATATATATATATATATATATATATATATATATATATAAATATGTCGGTGGTTATGATGTGGATGGTTGCAAAATTCGCAAAAGCGTGAATAGATTTGATTAAAAGATTCTTTTCACGTTTGCTAAACGCTTTGTTGCGGTTGCTTTCGTTTTTTTATCCACGAAATACTGCCAATATATACAGTTATTTGTATGTTTATATACTGTAAGCACTGAAAAAGGGGGGTATAGAATTAAATAATTTTGTTTTTCATTTAATTTTTTATATTTAATTTTTTCTTCTAGTTTTACTTTTGCTCAAATGAAGCAGCGTCAAATGAACAAAGGAAATAATAAGCGAAGTGAACTGACTTTTTTGGGTTCTGTATGCACATTATCTCTCTAGTAAACTTAACATTAACGTGGTTATATTAAAAATTTAATTGAGTCGGCTTGACGGTACTACCAGGTGAACTCAACTAAACTACTTTAAATAATGTGCTGATGTAAAAAGTTATGACGTTCATAGTAAACTTTTAATTTGAGCTTTAAAGCGCTTTAGGCTGTTAGACGATTTTTTTTTCGAATAGTTAAATGTATTTTTTTAACTTAAAAAAAAAAAACTTTAATGCATTTTTTTTGCCATTTTTAACGGTGAACAAACTAAATTTGTGCACACGCGTGTTGCTAAAGTGAGGAAGAAAAGAAATTAACATTAGTAACAACAACAATAGCAGCGCAATCATAAACTTTTTTATGTGGCACAAGGTCGGTGCAGGTTGGTGGGAGAAAGAAGCGTTGCAAAAGTTTAAATTTAAAAAATAAACGCTTCAAGCGTATAGCTTGCGACTGTAACAGCAGATACAAACACACGCAACGCCACTTATATATGTTACATATATGCACGAGCATGCATGAAAAACTGCATACATATGCACTGTTACTCTTTGTTGCAGTTTTTTTTTGCATTTTTTTTTAATTTTGTTTCGCTTTTTGTTTTGTAGTTTTTTTGCAGCCGGAAAGTGCTTTAGTTACCACCAAAAATACCTTTAGCGCTCTTAAGAGCTGCGCGTTGCTCTGCTTATTACTGGCTCTTGGTTGGACGTCGCAAAAATGTCACATGTGTATGTACTGCTTGAGTAGGTGACACACAAACAAATATATTTATATCAATATATAACGGGTGTAACGAGTGCGGAGTCAGTGTTGTGTGTGTTTTTCGGAACATTATTGCAGCTTTTGTAAGTATGGAACGACAGTTTGTTTTTAAAATAGGGTAGCCAACTTTTTGAAATATGAAATTAGGTTTCCAATAATTTAAGCTTTAAGCTATTTTGTCCCACTTCAAAATGAAAATGAATGTAATATTTCTGCTTAAAGGTTTCAAAAGGGCATGCTGTTGAATAGGGTTACCAACTATTAAAAAAAACTACTAAAAAAAACTTAAATATCTTACAGAGTAGTAGCCATTATGGGAGTTAAAATAGAGAATATTGAAAAAAGTTTAAACGAAATTCTATGTTGAATCTACTTAATTAAAAAAAAAATTCTTAGGCAAAATAAAAAATTCTCAAATTTTTTTTTTGAAAATTTTGAGTACAAAATTTGGAAAAAGGTTTGAAAATTTATTGATTTTTTCTTTAAATCTTCATCCGTGAGACTATGTACCGCTGACATAGAAACAGATATCAGTACTTCTCATACTCATCGTGAGCACTCACTGCTCTTCAAAATCTTGCGCTTTAAGAGCTAGAGAGGATTATAGTAAACATTATCTCAAAAAGAACAGAACATCTATCAAAGAAGAAAATCATCCGAAAATGCGTTACATAGTTTGGACGCTTTCATTGAAAGGCATCTAAATAACTAGGAATTCTGTATCGTTTCTGTTCTAGTCATATAAAGGGTCTTCTACCACATTCTGCCAAGTGGTAAATAAAATTATGATTAGAATGTGGTCAAGTATACAGATACGTAAGCAGAAGCCCACCTTAGTTTGGAGTTATTCTTATATTGTCACACTAATTAGGGGCAACTTGGTGCAGGTAACCCCTCCAATAGTATCTATCCTGGCCTTGCGGACTCTGAGTTAACTGAAATAAATTGGAACTAGTGCTATTCAAAAGGACATACACGATTCCTGCTATTAACTCAACTTCCCTGCACGGTGCTCAGTTTAACCAGTGAACGAAGATAAATTTTCTAGGAATTACCCTAGACAAGGAGATTAAGCTACATAGACAAAATAGTCCAGAGAAAAGTGAAAGCAGCTTCTACCTTCTATACTTGCAAAAATGCTACTGGGAAATGAGGCTCTAAATGCAGTTCTCAACATCTTGCCACAGGTCTTGATATATACCACTCAGTAGCCATATCCACACTAAGTTTGAGGGAACTCAACAAATGTATGTACGAATGTTTCATGACCAGACAAACTCATCTAAAGACTAAGACGAAAATCTCGTGATAGATGTCCAGAACATACTTAGTGTACGGAGGGAACACCTCCCCACCCTGCTGAATGACAGTGAAAGTGTAACACCCGGAGATGGTGAATTCGAAACCCCAGTTGATGACGATTATACAGAAGTTCCATCACCTGACAATGATGAAGTTCGAATAACGGTTGTCCGCTTAAAAAATTACACAGCGGCTTAGAAAATGACACAGCCGTTGGCTTACCGGCAGAGCTATTCAATTACGGCGGTGAAGAACTGACAAGCTAATGGGACTGTATCAGTGTGGCTTTAGACTTGGTAACCCACCATCGACAAAATATTCACCATGCGCCAAATTTTGGAGAAAACCCGAGGGAAAAGAAAGGATACACACCTCATTTCATCGATTTTAAAGCTTCGACTGCACGATTAGGAACGGCCTCTACGCCGCTATGCCGCTGAATTTGATTTCCCTACAAAACTCATACAGCTATGTAAACTTTCTCTGGATAATGTCAGAAGCGCAGACAAAATTGGTAAAAACCTTTCGGAACCGTTCTGTACCAAACGAGGTTTCAGACAGGGTGACTCTTTATCGTGTGATTTCTTCAAGCCGCAACTGTCGTGCTTTGAACAATGTTTGGTTTCATAATTTCGGAACCATATTTTTCCCTGGTTTATCCAAGACCGCTGACGGCAAAGTAATTTTATCTAATCAAGTGCTTGCATAACGAAGCGTAAATGTTAGCAGCTTGTGACTTTACACTGGGCCGTACTCAGGCTTAAATGCTATAATGTAATTAGAGTTGCCACCTTTCCGGAAATTAGCAATATACTCGTATGTTGGTGATGAATTTCGGTTGAATATGATAAACAGCGATCATAAGCACTCACCCTCTGTAGTCGCAGTGGCCTTTTCAATTCGCTTGATGTGTGCTTAGTCTACGCTGCGTTTAGTTTTATCGCTTTAGCGACGAAGTGTGTGTGTGTGTGCGAGTGTTCCACAGAGCATGTAAATGCGTATGTATGATACATTCTGAATTTGAATACTTCACAAAAGCAAGAAAAGTATGAAGGTTGTGGTGAAGGTGAAGCAGCATGTTGCACACATACATACACATGCATGTGTGTTAAGATACCAGCACAAAAGCACAACCAAAGTGTTTCACCGCTACCACCATATATTGTGAGCAGAATATAGCAAAATCATAATTTTCTATTTCAGAAAATGAGTAAATATTAAAATAATGTCTGGTAACTAGTTCGCCCAAAAACTTTTTAATAACAATTATCTAAACTAACTAAACAATTTTGGACTGAATACACTTTTATTGCCGTAACTTCACTGCGCACATTCGTACGAATTTGTATGAAAATTGAATTTGAAAGCGTAATTAAATAATAAATTCAACCAACTGACCTAATAAAATTGTAAAAAAAAAGAATTTAAATTTCTACCCCCTCAAGTTAGAATTGATAATAAAATATATTAAACGCCACTTGGCATAACATTTATGCCGTTAAATGAAACTCTTCTTGACATTTATGCTGAAATTTGCATTCAACAAGCGGCCGCTGCAGCAGCAGTTCCGCTAATTACTGGAATTTACTTAAGACGCTGCATTTTGTGACAAATTTTATTTTAACTCATTTCTGCTTTCCTTTCCCCCATTTTGCTTTTGTTGTCTTTTGCCCTTTGCCGCTCTTCGGTCGTCGCTCATTTGTTGCTTAAATTTTATTCGCCGTTATTTACGTGTAGTGAAATTAGTCAGTTAACTTATGCACCGTTATTTTATAACTTGCATATTTTCAGCGAAAGCAAATAAGATTAAGTTCACTGCTGCCACTGCTGCTGCACAGTTCATAAAGGAAGTCATTAAATGAAAGTTTTCATTAACTGTGAAAGTGCTCGTAATATGCGAATTCCGGCGTTGATGTTGTAATGAAGGATTGAAGAGCACGCGCGGTTGAGGGGCAGAGCGGTTGGGAAATGGTATGTTGGATGAAGCAATCCTTTAGCAAGTGAAAAAGAAAATAATTAGGGAATGAGGAAAAAAACTCGCTCGTTTTGGATGATTTGGCTTGCTCTTTTATTTGTACTTTTTCTTTCTTTTCTGTTTTTTTTTTTAAGAGAACAAATCTGTAGGCATAAGAATTCGAAACGTTGCTTTAGAGAGTTCAAGAAAAATTTGATAGAAGTTTATGGCCGATTAATACTTTGAGCAGTCCATACTAACTCCATAAAGAATATACCCTTAAAGGTTTACACTCATCTTCACTTGGTACCTAGAGCGATTTGGTTTGTTCGACTAATGGTGACAAGTAACGGCATAAAACAATCGATTTATGTATTCATTATCAAGGAAGGAATTATGCCTGAACAACATTTACAAAACATTCAACTTTATTACGAAAATTCACCTTCTGTAAAGAATGTGTTTCGCGCACTTCGCTCAACTTATGGCCAACCTAATCAGCCTACGGAGCATACTATTCGCAACACCATCACCACGGATAATATTCGACCGAAAAGACCACGTCTAGCACGAAGTGAAGAACATATAGCGGCTGTAGCCGAGAGTGTACACGATGATCGTGGAGAGTCGATTCGGCGCTGTTCGCAGCAACTCGGACTAACGTATGGAACGACTTGGCGCATTTTACGTCGAGATCTTGAATTGAAAGCGTACAAAATACAGTTTTTGTATGAACTGAAGTCGCTAGACCTTCCCAAGCGACATCGCCTCGCTCTATAGGCTCTTAAAAAGCTCCAAGAATATCCAACGTTTTCGAGCCATATTTTGTTCAGCGCCAAGCAAGACGAAGAGCAACCTAAATATTTCATGAGCTGCCTTTTCATCAAACAAAAAAAAAAACGGTTTGGTGTGGTTTGCGGGTCGCTGGAATCATCGGTCCATATTTCTTCAAAAATGATGCCGGTGAGAATGTAACCGTCAACGGCGACCGTTATCGCGCCATGATAACCGACTATTTGCTGTCTGAAGTTGAAACTCGTGATCTCCGCGACATTTGGTTTAAACAAGGCGGCGCCACTTCCCACACCATAAATCAATGGATTTATTGAGAGAATACTTCGGTGAATACAGAACTTCACGTTTTGGGCCGTTCGATTGACCACCAAGAGCGTGTGATATCACACCGTTAGACTTTTTCCTCTGGGGATATGTAAAGTCTAAAGTCTATGCGGACGATTCCGCTTCGATGGAGGCCTTGGAGCAAAATATCACGTGTGTCATTCGCCAGTTACCAGTCGAAGTGCTCGAATAAGTCATCAAAAATTGGACTCAAGGAAGGATGGACCATCTGAGACGTAGCCGCGGCCAACATTTGAAAGAAATGATCTTCAGAAAATAAATGCCATGAATGTTTTTTCGAATGATAATAGGCATTTCCTATTGAATTTGAATTTCCTGTGATTTTTCTTTAAAAAAGTAGGGAAACTCGAAATGAATCATCCTTTATATACTAAATTCATTGAATGACGACACGAATTTATTTAGCCATGTCGGTCAGTCCGTGCACATGATAATTCATGTAAATGTTGAGAGATTTTACTCAAACTGGGTTGAAATATGCTTAAGGTCACAAATACCGAAGGTATTAAAAATGTGTAAAAACAGATAAAGTTCACACCAACTACCTTCTTATTCTTCTTCTTCTTCTTTGGCGTAGGCAACGCTTATTGCGATTATAGCCGCATCAAACGTAGTGCGCCACTCGTTGCTTCTCCTCGCTGTTTGGCGCCAGTTGGAAATACCAAGTGAAGTCAGATCGCTCTCCACCTGAGCCTTCCAACGACGTGTCGGTCTTTCTATACCTTTGGTTTTTTCTTTTTCGTGAGAAGATTTTACTTTTCAATTGCCTACTCAGTCCAAAGTAGCATTTGTTGGCAAGAGTGACTCTGAGTTGGATTTAAATGCTGGCATTGTTGGTGTTGTTTATGCTGGTTCCTAGATAGACGAAATAATAAGTGGTACCTGCGACCTCGAAATTATGACTGAACACTGAAAAACATCAAAATCGAAATTTGCAATTTGCAATAAATTTTCTACGTTCATGAAGGGTGTAATGAACTCGGCGTGATCGAAGACAGCGCTTTTTTATGGGTTTCTACTACAAAAGTAGCAAATTTCGTTACTTAATTTTTTACTATGCGAAAAAGTTCTGTAATTTTAAAATTTTTACGTACCAAATTTTGAAGGAATTACATACATAAATACATTTAAATTAAATACTTAAATACTTTGTTGAAATCTACACTGTATTTAACAGAGAATTTCCAACTATTTAATTTACGCGCAATTGACCTTTAATTGTTGCTTCTTCAATGACCCTTGCAACAACACTCCATTTGAGGTTTATCGCTCACTCAAAAGTGTTTGACGCCCCTCAAGCAGAAGTGAACAGTACTCGTATATACATATTCAGGAGGTAGAGGAGAATGAGTAGAGAGAGGGGCGGAACGGCAGCTCACAGTAATTTGGCATTCCACTTGGCGTGCGGCATCCGTTTTGAGAATAAAACGCAAACTTTCTGTGTATAAGTGCAACAAAGAGGCGAAACTGCCTACCTCTGTAGCTGCTACTATTGTTGTTGTTTTTACATTGCTGCTGCTGCTGTTTATAACGGTGTTGGTGTTGGTGTTGACCGCTTTATTGTTATGACGAGAGAAGTGTTGGCTCCCGCAAAATGGTTATTGTTGTTTACATTCATATGTATTTGCTTGTTGAAATGTAAAAAAACACAGCGCATATGTATGTATGTTTATATGTGCATTGTGTTCGTATGTATATGTATAACTAAGTGCTACAACAATATTGCACGCGTCTGCATGTAACACAGTTGCATTTATGTATCCAATTTGACCAAAGTCCTGTTACAATCGGCACTCATGTTGACTTATACATATAAACGCATACATACATAAACTCGTACATATAGACGTGTGAGTGGGCGTTAAATGCTGTGTTGGCAACAATTCCGCTATTACAGTCCATTGCACGCAATTGCCGGCGAAAACAACATACACACACACACACGCATACACACAGATAAATGTGCTTTGTTTTTGATCTTTGTCAGCCATCATTGACATACTGTGTACATAAATATATGTATGTAGGTACATGTAAGTTTGCTTTCATAAATTCCAATTTCAATTCTTTTCTATGTTCCAACAAGAGGCTGGACTGCGCTGTTGTTTGCTGCCAATACAGGTGCAATTGAAACATTTATTTTGCTTGCTTTGCTTAGGATTGGACATACATATGCCCATATGTATGCATGTAATGTGTGTTAGTATAACTCGCTAACTGAAACACATAAACAATATTTTTTCATTAATTCAGTATTATACGAGTAGTAAGCTGTATGTACTATCATGCGGAGGGTCATGGGCTCAAATCTCACGTCAAAAATTTTTAAAAATTTATTAAAAATTCTATTGCACCCATAAAGAGTCTTTCCGATATATAATAAGAGACAACTATCAAAATACAATAGCGGTTCGGAGGCGGCTGAAAATAAACTGTAGATCCCTCCAATCGACTAAATTACAAGATGGAGCTGGGAAAGCGCAACCAAAAACCCAAAGAATCTTTGCAGAAATTTGCTTCTGAAATTGAGAGATTAGCTCACCTAGTCATTTGGGGGCCATCGCGTGAACATCTTGTTCATCAGCGGAATGAAAGACATATACACCAAGCGAGCGACGTATGCGAATTCAAAGTCAGCATGCGCTGGTGGATCGAGGAATTAAGATCCACATGAATAACCGAATTATGGAATATACAAACATGAGCGTTTCACTTATCATAGGTTATAATTCCACATTTAGCAACAAACAACTAGTCCTAGAATGCAGCGAAGCCGTTGTTTGGGCAGAAATTGATGGAGATTGTGGGATACACAAATTGTGGGTTGTCGAACTAGCACAAAATTCTACACCAGAGGTACTTATTGATAAAATCTTGGCAAAGATGAAATGGGGATGGACTCATACCAATTCGAATACTTAATGTATTCAAATCATCAATAAAACTTCGAAGAGGAGCTATATCGACACTAACACCATAAATTCGAAGAGAAGGTCGACCAAAAATTAACCACTGAAGAGTGAACTATGCAGAGGGTGTTTTTTAGACATGTGGTTTTCAAGAAGAAACATAATGCATATAATTTATTGTGTTGGCCAAGAATTTGGCTTCAGTATGAAGATAAGGGTAGCAATGATTTCGGGCAAGTAACTGTCGCGGTTAGCTCGAATAAATTCCAGTCGAGAGGCCCAATTTTCGACCACGTTTGCAGCAATTGGGTACACATATCAGTCGTTTGTTCATCATGAAATGGCAAACCATACCTAAATTGCTTGTTTTTTGATTTTTTTTGTTGCTGTTTAGAAATTTAGATAATTAAAAAATTTAAAGCTGCCAGATTTTGTTGTTGTTGTGGGATCATAGGCAAATCAACACCCTTTCTTATGAAATTTAGACATTCTAGCTCATTTCTTTAATTTTATTTTACTATAATATATAACATTAAAATAAATATAACGGGTGATCCATTTCGAGGTTCCCTACTTTTTTAAAGAAAAAACACAGAAAATTCAAATTTAATGGGGAATGCTTATTACCATTCGAAAGAACATTCTTTGGCATTTATTTTTTGAAGATTATCTCTTTCCGCAGCTACGTCTCAGATGGTCCATCGGTTGAGACGAATTTTCGACGACTCGTTCGAGCATTTCCACTGGTAACTGGCGACTGACACGTGTAGTGTTTTGCTCCAAGGCCTGAATCGAAGCGGGATTGTCCGCATAGACTTTAGACTTTACCGATGATTCCACCGGCCCACAAACCACACCGAACCTTTTTTTTTCTTGAATCTCTTTAGGTTGCTCTTTGTTCTAAATGCGTCCCCTTTTCTTGTTTACATACCCATTGAGCCAGAAATGGGACACATCGCTGAAAAAAAATTTGACTCGAAAATTCGGATGTTCTTGGAACGTCAGTTCATACGTCAGTCCGAGTTGCTGCGAATGGCGGGGAATCGACTCTCCACGGTCTTCGTGTACACTCTCAGCTACAGCCGCTACACTTTCTTCACTGCGTGCTGGACGTGGTCTATTCGGCCGAATATTATCCAATACTGGATCCTGGGTCTCAAGATGGGTGATGATGTTGCGAATAGAACGCTCAGTAGACCAATTATCAACCATAAGTTGAGCGAAGCGTGCGAAACACGTTCCTTACATAAATTCACATTATGTAAGGAACGTGTTAAAGTTGAATGATTTGTATACGTTGTTCAGGCGTAGGTAAGTCTTTCCATGATGAAATGCCAAAGAATACTGAACAAAAATAACAGGACAGCTTGACACCACTCACACGTGATCTATCCAAAAAAGGCTATTGAAAATAGTACCTATACTTAGATCACCATTTATGACATCTAAATTAAATGTTAATATAATTTAATGTTAACTGATTTGATTCGATTTCATTTAATTTAACTTATTTTACTTAATTTTTTTATTTATTAAATTCAATTTTAATTTATTTTATTTTATCTATTTTATTTTACTTAATTTTATTTATTAAATAATTTAATTTTAATTTAATTTCATCTCATCTTATTCTATCTCATTTCATCAAATCTTTTATTTAATCTTATAGCTAATAGCTACGAGTAAGTAAGCCTTTCGATGAGTTGAATAGTGCATTTAAAATATTTCTTTAATAAAAGCATTTCAATCTTAATCTCAAAATGCTTGACCAAGCCCTAACCATGCCATACTTTAGTGAATTAAAATCAAAAATAGAATTTCCTTCGAGCCGGATTTGAACCAGCGACCTATGGATATCTCCAACAGAATCAGTTTTCTCTACAGTCCACCGCTCTACCAACTGAGCTATCGAAGGCGATAAGCCACTTTAATATTTAGTATTTCAAATTCAGCAGCGAAGAAGTAAAAATTTGCATTGGAATAGATTTAAAGTCATCATCAGCAACAACATTTTAAGCATAGAAACAACAGCATCATTTTTCTAGTGGTTTGAGATCACCAACAACATTTGAATGCTTTCACAGATAAGAAAGTGAACAACAACAAATGACTTTTTATTGTTCAACATGAGTTTGAGGCTTTAGAAAATCCAATAAAAACGGTAAGAAAAAGGTGAGAAGAGCATCTCATAGGCAACGCAAGTTGAAGAATGGTAAGATTTAAGAGCTATGCGGCGGCAATCTTTCAACAAAAATTGTATTATGAGTAACTGCATGTCGTTGTTGTTGGTGTTTTTGATGGCGCTATCAATGGGGTATATATAATACTTGAAAAAGTTTTGCCAAACTATGAACATAAAGAAGTTTCGTATGCCTGCATTAAAGCTGCGTTGAGCGAGCGGAGCTGCGGCAAATTCTTTGGAGTTTTCTTTTTGGAGTGAAGCAAGAATTTAAATTTTTTTTGTTATTGCTAAGCGCTGAAAGGTGAATGCTGATGGGTAATATAAAATATAAAATTACACACATTATTTTATGGATGGATGAACGCATTCTATGGATTAAGAAATTTTGGTTGAAGAATCTTTGAAAATCTCTACCGAGGAAATAAATAAATTTCAAATGAAAAGCTTTATAGATTTATTTAAATCAAATTTAATATAACATTTTTATTTAAAGAAAATAATTATGCAATTTCGGAAAAATTTAAATGTAATTATTTAGCGTTGTTTCGGTTTATTATTAATTATTGAGCTAAATGTAAACCCCAACTATATTGTACATAAATGTATTTTTGTTAGTTTGTTGCTAATAAGTTTCCCCATTTTTTCATGCAAAACAGACAAAAAATCTATTCAAACATTCTCTTACACCTCGGCGCTTCATATTTATTTACTTCGCCAACTCATTTCTTCCCACAACTCTTTGTTGATATTTAAACTTTTTATTTTAGTCTGTGCAACAAAAAAAAAAAAAACCTCGTGAGTACTCGCCAATTTACAGTATGCACCTCAATTACCGTTACTAAGTTGCAACATTTTTGGTAGTACTTACTTTAAGCTCACAACAGCTGCGCTGACAGCGCGTTCAAAACGCATTAAGTGAAAAGCTACAGAGCATAATTTGTTTGTGGGTGGGCTATGAAGATAACTAGGTGGATAGTACAACAAGTACTTAGTTTCACGCTGAAATATTTTAATACATTTCAAAAAGCGTAGTTTCTTAATTTTTGCTTTTTCACTTAATTTTGCTTATTCACAGTTGGTAAGTTTTTTAATTAATATTAAAATTTAATGAACTTAATTTTATTTGAAAAAGTTTCATTAAGATTTTATTAGACTTTAGCTCGTTTATATTTTTAGTTTTTATTTTGTGATTTTTGAAGGGATGTTTTCTAAATAGAAATTAATTTGTTGCCTACATTTAGGATGTATATGCAGAAGTTAGTGCAGACGCACACCGATGAAACTCTAAATTCGATATATATATATATATATATATTGTATTCTCAAAGCGTGTGAACAAGAAATCCGTTTTTAGCTCTCTACTAACCTACGTTTATAAATTCCTGCTAGTAAACATATTTACATATTATACAACACGTGTGCGTATAATTAGTCCAGCGATTTTAAAATTACCTTTGAGCTAAAATTAGGTGAGACTGAATTCGCAGCGAAGCTGCCTAAAATAGAACTCATTACCACTTTCTAAACAATACCACTTACAGACATACATACACTACTTGTGATACACATATACATATAATGAAACCCAAACGTGTACAACACTCATGCATATTTGCTTTACAGTTGTCCGCACACTTGTTCCTCTACCTTACATGCGCACAGCTGCATAGCGTTTTAACGTCACACAAAAATCCCGTTAATCGCTTAACAAACCCAAATATACGAAAATAGGTTGAGCCGTTTTTGGAGTGTATACTACACTTACCTAGAGCTGGAGTAAAAAGAAAGCAAAGCAAACACAAATTAGCGCAATAATTCCGCTAACGATATTCAGAAGGAAAAAAAACTAATAGTGAGTGACTTCCACTGCTATTGTAAAGAGTTTTGTTTTTGTAAGAAAAAAAAAGTACTTTGTTTTTTCAAGTGAGATGATTTGCTTTGATTGATGACAGATTCCATGAGGTATACATATAAATATTCATATTTCTTTCTCTCACTAACAAAGCAAAGTTTACAACAAAAGATTATTTTTGTTGCAGTTTTTCTTGCAAGTAGCTTCAAGCGGCTCAAAATTAGTGCAAGTCCATTAGGGTGTTCCCCATTCATAAAAAAAATGTATTTGAGTCTGGAAAAATTAATTAAAGATTAAATTTTAACTCAACACTTTCACGGATTATTTTGTTTGTATACAACACCTCGATTAATGTTGAATTTTTCTCTTAAATTTTTTTTTTCTGAAAAAGGGTTTCATTTCATTGCAGAAAAAATAGAAAACTTTCTAAACTTTCTTAACTTTTTATGCGCCTTTTATGGTAAGAATAAAATTTTAAATATTGATTTCATTGTGTCAATTAGACCCCTTATAAAGGGTGATATATTTCGAGGTTCCTTACTTTTTTAAAGAAAAAAAAACACAGAAAATTCAAATGTAATGTTTAAAAGTTTATTATCATTCGAAAGAACATTTTTTGGCATTTATTTTTTTGGGATTATCTCTTTCAAATATTGACCGCGGCTATGTCTCAGATGTTCCATTGTTGAGTTAAATTTTCGATCACTTGTTCGAGCATTTCGACTGGTAACTGGCTCATGACACGCTTTCTGGTTTGCTCCAAGGCTTGAATGGAAGCGAGATTGTCCCCACAGGAAAAAGTCTAACGGTGAGATATCACACCATCTTGGTGGCCAATCGACCGGCCAAAAATGTGAAATTATCTGCTCTCCAAAGTATTTTCTCAATAAATCCATTGATTGACGCGATGTGTGGGTAGTGGCGCCGTATTGCGGAAACCAAATGTCGCGGAGATTACGAGTTTCAACTTAAGGCATCAAATAGTCGGCAATCATGGTGCGATAGTGATCGCCATTGACGGTTACGTTCTCACCGACATCATTTTTTAAGAAATATGGACCGATGATTCCACCGGCACACAAACCACAAACCACATCAAACCGTTGTTTTTTCTGGATGAAAATACAGCTCTTGAATTATTTAGGTTACCCTTCGTCCCAAATGCGGCAACTCTGCTTGTTTACATACTCCTTGAGCCAAAAATGAGCCTCGTCGCTGAACAAAATATGGCTCGAAAACGTTGGATATTCTTGGAGCTTTTCCAGAGCCCATAGAGCGAAGAGATGTCGCTTGGCAAGGTCAAGCGGCTTCAGTGCTTGCACAAGCTGCATTTTGTATGCTTTCAATTTAAGATCTCGACGTAAAATGCTCCAAGTCGTTCCATACGCCAGTCCAAGTTGCTGTGAACGGCGCCGAATCGACTCTCCACGGTCTTCGTGCACACTCTCACTTACGGCCGCAATATTTTCTGCACTTCGTGCTGGACGTGGTCTATTCGGTCGAGTATTATCCAATAATGAATGCTGGATCTCAAGATGAGTGATGGTGTTGCGAATAGTACGCTCAGTTGACCGATTATGTTGACCATAAGTTGAGCAAAGCGCGCGAAGCACATTCTTTACAGAACGTGAATTTTCGTAATAAAGTTGAATGATTTGTAAACGTTGTTCAGGCGTAAGTCTTTCCATGTCGGAATATTGTAAGGCATGTGCATTATTGTTTAGCTCGTTTCACCTCAAATATGGCCGGAGTAGGTGAAAGTGTATATGAAGACCAAAATATGTCTATTTCTCGACGTTCTTAAGAGCTGGTACTCTCTTACGTCATATTTTTAACATCCATATAACGTCCAGCTCATATAACAACTGAAGCCAGCTGACGACTCACAACGCCGAAGTTACGTCGATTAGACGCTTGAACAACAAGCAGTGGACCGCAACATTTCCTGCAAAGTTTTCCTCAGGAACGAGACACATTTCTCACCCTCTGGATGGAAAAAATAAGCAAAATTGTCATATTTGTGGCTCCTAACATCCTGAAATAATCGGAGCGAGGCCATTAGGTCATGATGGGACCTTACTTCTTTCAAAACGCTAACGGCGATACTGTCACTGTCAATTCGATGCGTTATGTTCGTATGATAACCGAATTTTTCTGACCTGCAATTGTGGAAAACTACTTGGACAATATGTGGTTCCAACAAAATGGTGCTGCATTCTACACAACACCAGCGAATACGAAAAAAAAAATAACAATGCAAATGTGAGACACCCTAATGTACATAAATTGAGTTCAAAATTTGCTTATATGCTATGTGAGTTTGGGATACCATTCCCACTGACAGTTTTTCAAAAGTTACAGAGCATTAACAAGCTGATGAAGATGAAGATGAAGAAACATTGGTGAAATGAATGTCAAAGAAGGATGAAATAACTGTTAAACTCAATATGAATAGTACACTTTGAAGCAGTTTCTCAGCATTCTTTCTTTCTTATCAAGCTAAAGTTAGAGCAAAGTATAAGCTATGCCCTTTGGAGCTTGTATTTGTAGAATCAACAAACTGCTATGCAGCAATTCCTTCCATTGTACACACACACACACACACACACACACACTAAAAGCTTATACAAACTATGTATGTATGTGAAAATGCTTACAATTTCATACTTGCTACAGCAACAATACACCAGTGTATAAGAAATCTTTAAAAGATTGCTTAAAGTAAACGGAGAAGCAAAAATAAAAAAAAGAGAAGTACAAGTAAAATAATGAAGAAGAGCCGCAAGTGAAAGTTCCTATGAGCAGTCGTAGTGGTAGTAGTCGTCGTAGTAGCTGCTGTTGTGGAAGAAGACAAATCTTTGCAAAGTGCAGAAGTTTAGATAAAATTCACTTTCATGGCTTGCACTCACTGTGTCACTAACATATTCCACAGTTTCTACTGTTTAGATTTATTGCTGATATTGTGCGTATGTATGTAAGCATGCATGTAAAACATTCACATAAGCATTTTCCCAACTCGTTGACGCTACGCTGCAGTTGTAATTCAAATACCAACATGAGAATACATGCACACATATATGATTATATATCTCACTAGTTAAATATTAACTCAGAGAAGTTGTACAATGTCAATTAAATATTTAAAATGATTTATTGGTACTTTTGAAAATTTAAATTTTATACCAAAATAGTAGTGGAGCAGGCGGTGTATTTGAATATACTTACAGTTAATATATAATATGGAATATACTTTGTTAGATATTGCTCCACAAAAAGGATAATAATAAAAAAGAAAAAAAGGATCATTCATTAGGTATGATGGATTCTAGCGCGAGAGTGGCCCAAATCATCATTTCCATACAGACATTTTGGACAAATAATTTAATAACTTTTTAAATTAATTTAATTAATTGAATATTTTTGTTTGCGTTTCTGCGGTTAATATCTGAACATAATTGTTTTGCAAATATAAACAAGAATATTTATGTATGACAAAGCTTCAACAGCTTTTCATAGTATTTATTTAAAAAAAAAATTATATTAAATAAAGAGGAAATTCAACAAAAAAAAAAAAATAAATAAATAAATAAAATAAAAAAAGGGTGTATGCGGTCATGCCGAAGTGTATATACCTTTAACGAGCATTAAATTTATATATATATACATATATATATATATATATATTTGGCGCATTGTATCTGCTGAAGCGATTTTTGGCCGAACTCCTCCTCCAATTCATGGTTTTGCGCCTCGATATTTATACCAACAAATGGAGGGAACTACAATCCGAACGGCCGATTGATTTTTATGAGAAGTTTTTTTTTCATGTCAGAAATACACTCGGAGTGGTTTAAATTTTATGCCAAGAGGTGACCACAATTTGAAAAATTAATTTTCTATAATTTTGGATATTGGTCGAAACTGGGCTCGAAACCAGCCCTTCTGAATGGCAATACGCAATGCTGTTCACCCGGCTGTCGCGGTCGCGAGCATTAAATTTACTGTATTTTATTTTAGGTTAAATACATCAAACAACCCCGATAAGGCAGTAACTTTTCGAGTTTTGCGTGCAGTTACTGTAAATACAACACCGCTCCCATTAACTGTTATCGATTAATACACCAGTATAAAATTTTGAGCAAGCTACGCCATTTAGTTTGTGTTTGAGAGCCATTGAAAGAAGGCAACATCGTGAATTTTATCGAAAAAGGAAAAATGTATTTTGTGTGTTTATTAAGCACATTATTTTCTGCGTAAAAGAAACCATCACGAAATCAGGACCAGAACCACTCTGCAACATCAATTTCAATAGTTACGAAATTGTTTACTGAGTTCCGTTGTGGTCATACCAATACAAGTGACGCCAATCGTTCAGGTAGCCCAACAGAGTTCTTCACCACCAGAAATCGTCGATAAAATCCGTAGAACGATATTGGAAGATCAGAGAATAAAAGTGCGTGAGCTGGCTGAGGTTGTAGGTGTCTCAACTGAGCGGGCATATCAAATTTTGCATGATTATGTGGACATGAAAAAGTTATCCGCGCGATGGATGCCGCGATTGCTCACGCATTACTACGTAAGCGCAACCGTGTAACCACTTCAAAGGAGTTTTTGATGATTTTCAACCGCAATCCAAATGATTTTTTGCACCATTTCTTTGTCATATAATCAAGACATTATTTTGGGATGCGCGAAGTGTCATTCACTTCGTACTTACCTTGAAAAGGGTAAAACGATCCTCGGCGAATATTATTCAGAGCTTTTAGATATATTCGATATTTTTTTGAAGAAGAAACGATCGAATTTCGTGAAAAAGGTGCTGTTCTATCAGGACAACGCACGGGCGTACATGTGTGTATTCACCATGGCGAAAATTCATAAATTTGGCCACGAACTGCTACAATATCCTATATATACTATACTTTTTGTTGCTAAACTAGCCAAAGAAATGGCTGGGCGGTAAGAGATTTGGATCGAGTGAAGTGGTCATCATTGAAACAAATGCCTTTTTTGGGCCTTGAAAAAACCCATTGTTTGGAAGGCATACAAAAGTTGGAAAAACGCTATACGAAATATATGGAGCTAAAAGGAGACTGTATTGAGAAACAAAAATGCTTATTTATCGAAAAAATATATTTTATACTAAAAGTCACTGACTCATAAGACATCTTTGTATTAAAAACATTAAAACAAATGCTTGCCAAATTTGGTTGAAATATATTAAAGATGGCGGAGGTAGTTTGCGTAGAAGCAGACGGACAGACAGACATGTTAAATTGTTGTAGCTGTCGTTCGCATCCGATGGCTATAAATTTGTGTCTATCTCTTATACTTCTAGTACTTACTAGAGTTCAAGATTTTGCTCAAATATCTTCGAGCAGTGCGAACATTTGAGCAATGAGTATTCAAACACTACTCCATTGCTTATTGCTGTACATGAGCTCAAGTGTTTTACTTTGCTAAACACTTTGACTTTATCCTCAGCATATTATTCTATAATTTTAAATTTATTTATACCAAATGTAAAAATCATTGAAACGCTATAGAAATTTTGACAAACTAAATTGAAAAATATTCCTTGACGATCAGTTGAGCAATGAATGAGTAATTATTTTATCTAATTATTTTTGAATTAAAGTTCGAAGAAATTCAATTTTTATAATAAATTTTTCGTTTTGTAAAATAATCCGACATTCTGGAAATTTTATTTTTTAAATTTTAGTTTTCTAGGAGAGAGAATAAGCTCAAAAGCAAATTCAGGCTGCATTTTTGCTGCGGACTTGAGCTGTTAAGTTTATTTAACTTTAAGAGATATTGAAATTAATTAAAAAAAATAATTTAATTAATTTTATTTTTTTAATTTATTTAAGAATTTTTATTTTTATTGTTTTAATGAACTACTCTGTAATAAAACTAAAGCTTTTCAATTGTATGAGTTATGTCTTAGTTTTTTAATATTTTCTAACTGCTTATAATATTTGCTCTAAAAATCCATTTTTTCACTTCACTCAATTTTGTAGTCTTAAAAATAAAACGAAATTTTTACGCGCCAAATTGCACTCTGCACCGGAAACACCGCAAACGAACCTACAATATTTATGAATAGCCGACCGTCACGTGGCAATGATACCGGCAAACTGTTTGTGAGAATGCCAATTTATTTGTCCGGTTGGCGTTGCACATTAGGAAGGGGATATTTGCTTGCAACATGTTCGATGGTGTAAATTTGTTGCAACAACTTAATGTAACTCCTTACATACAAATATATTATTTATGTCTCATCACAATCCGTCCAAATTAAAAAAAAAAAATTTTAATACTTCTCCTGTAGACATGCCGAATGGGACACTTTTTCTGCTATGATATTTATCTTACTTCTGTTTCTCTTTATACTCAGAAGTACAAATATTAATTAATGCACTGAAATTGAGATAAAAGGTGAACAAAACATATAGCTCACATTCAACTACGCACGGGACCCACTATTCGTTGGTGTTGTTTTTTTTGTACTCAGGTCAGCAGCATTAAATAGTTATCATCAAATTAATTAACTCGCATTTTCTCATTACACAATTTAATTGAAAATTCTTAGCTAGATACATGGATACATTCATACTTAACGGTTGCTATGAAAAAAAAGTCGAGAACCAAATTGTAATTTAAGTAGCCAACAATAAATCAATGACCATTTCCCTCATATAACATAAAACTCCTTGCAATCTCACTGGCATTTAATGAAGAATGGCGTAGCAAGAAGCAAGAAGCAATCGAGCAAATGCATACACACAATACATAAATAATACATACAAACATATTTATACAAAATTATATATATATTTAATGCAGCTAAAGATGGAAAATGCACTTGACCATGACTGTGCTGCTACATATCTACGCACATCTCTAAATAAATACATAAACATAAATGCACAGGGAGCCAACGTAGACAAGATGGAAGCGCCATAAATTATTCAAAAGTGAAACGATATTGCTGATCAGCAGGGAAACACAAGACAACCGAACGGACATGAACATGATGTTGGAACTCTATGCAGGAGCAAAAGTGCTTTTGCATAAGTGTGTGTAAGTATAATAATATGAATATATAAATTGAAATATGTTCATATACAAATAGTCTTGATTTTGAAAATGCATAGTATGCAGCAGAACTCCTCAATGCTACTGAGTGCTGGCTAATGTATGTATGTATAAATTTATTTATGCTTGCTCATTGTACTTATATTATTGGTACTTGATGATGAGGATAATTTGTTTGTTAATAGACACAAAGTAATATACTTATCTGTAGAAACAAATATTTTTAAGCTCGATTAAATTGAAATAAAATATGAAAAAAAAATCAAAAAAAAAAGATAAATTATAATTAAATAACATTAAATAATAAATGATCGAAAAAATAAATAAATAAATAAAATAAAAGAAAACCAAATACAATAAAAAAATAAAATAAAACTAAAAAATAAATAAAAATAAATAATATAAAAATAAAATAATATAAAATAAAAAAATAAAATAAGATAAAATAAAATAAAATTAATTAAAAAAATATAAAAAAGGTTAAAAAATAAAATAAAATAAACAAAAAAAATTAAATTAAATTTAAAAAAAAATAAAATAAAATTAATTAAACAAAAAAAAATAAAATTAAATAAAAAAAAAAAAAAATTAAAAAAAATAAAAAAAAAATAAAAAATAAAAATAAAAAACTAAAAAAAAAATAAAAGAATAAATAAGATAAAATAAAATAAAATAAAGTAAAAAAATTTAACTATAATAATATAAAACAAAATAAAATAAGGTAAAAAAAAATTAAAAAAATTTAAAAAAATAAAATAAAGTAAAAAAAAATAGAATAAATCAAAATAAAATAAAATATAAAAAAATAAATAGAAGAAGATAAAACAAAATTATGAATAATAAGATAAGATAAAATAAAATAATATAAATTAAAAATATAAAATAAAATAGATTAAAAAAAGTAATATAAATGAAATCAATATAAAAGGGAATAAAAAATATAAAAATATAAAATAAAAGAAAATATGGAAGAACAGCTGTCTTTGGCCATGCCGAAGTCTTTATACCTTTCTTAATAATTTTCGGTGTCAATATCAAAGTGAATTTTCACATCTGGAATACAAAATTTCACGCTCTCACATGCCTTTTTTGACGGATTTTTATACCCCAATCATCGTAACTGAACAATTCGGTTGTATGGGAGCTATATGATATAATATTTCGATTTCGATGATTTTCACTACCACCATGCAATTCATATTATGAGTACATAATACGAAATTTGAAGCTCCTAGATGCCATTTTAGCAGATTTTTTGACTCAAAATCTCATATATGAACCAATCGTTTGTATGGGGACTATAGATATAGTATTTCGATTTTGATAATTTTCAATACCAATATGCAATTCATAATATTTGTGAATAACACGAATTTTCATGCTGGTAAATGCTTTTTTGTCTGAGCTTTGAACAAAGCCTCACATCTGAAGATATCGGTATACGGGATCTATATGTCACATTCATACCACTTCGATGATTTTCAGGTTCAATTTGCAATTCACTATGTATGAATTTTTTGATGGATTTATGACTCAAAATTTCAAATCCGAAAAATCGATCGTATAAATCGTATAGTGGTCCAATTTGGCCGGTTCCGACAAATGATCATTTAAACGTATAAAATAAAAATAATAATTAAAAAAAATTCAAAAAAAATAATGATAAAAGACAAAATGAAACAAATTAAATAAAATTAAAAAATTTCAAACAAAATAAAATAAAATAAAGAAATTATGAATAAATCATTGAAGTAAAGAATTTTTATACAAGCTGGTGGATATGCATAGAACAAATTGATAAATTCTTGAACATCAATTGTAGGACGGAAAGATCGAATGGATAAGATTAAATTGATAAATAAATTAAATTTTATGAAGACAAAATGGAACATTAACATTAACATCAAAATATGTCTCTTATTTGGAAATATCTGAAATAGTTTGGTATTTAAGACATAGTTTTTGGAAATTTATTCTCAATAGTTCTCATGTTTTAGTGAAATGTCTTAAGATTACAGTTTAAAAATTGTAGTGCAGTCATTGCTACGCGGAACCAGTATTTGGGTTAATACATATCAACAATCAATAGAAAAACTATTTCCGTTTCGGTTGGTGAATTGAAAAAATGTTGTGATACAAACAAGCGTGAGCAACTCTTCCGTAGTAATAACTACAGCTCCTGAAGCTATGAAAATTCAGTTATACCGTTAGTTATTTTTTTTCTTCCTTTTTTGGCTATGGTATGCACCGTTACACCCATGAGCATATTTGCTCAACGCATATATTTGTATGGCAACAATATTCAATATTTGTTTCTTTATTTTCTTGCTCATTTTGTTGAATATTGACGGGTTGTTATTGCTTGTTTAGTTGCACACACCATTGCACACAACTGCCACTCATCTGCCAGCAGCCAATGTCCAACAGCCAGCAGTCATTGCAATGCATTTGTATACAAAGGAGTGAATATGAAATTCACTTTGTTATTGTTTCTAATTGTGGGTCATTTTATGGGTTATAAAATGTTGCTTTGCTGTCACTTGTGGCCATCATTCCATCGCTATTGTTTCGATTGTTGCATTGCGAATTGTGGCTGCATTGTATGCTGTTATTGCTTGCTTCAGTAATATACTACTCCTTCGTGCTACTCCTTGGGCAAATTAAAAACAAATTGTTAGCAAACGTTTATGGTGCAAGCAACAATCGCAGACCAAGTGGCAACGATGGATGCAGGTCGAGCAGAGCTTAATGTTTTTTTTTTGATTTTAAGTGCTTCTGTAAAAAGTGATGTAGAGTTACACCTGACAAACGGAAGTTTATTTCCTTATAAAGTTTTCAAGAACTTAAAACAATTTTTTTTTGTCCTAGCCAAATATACAGAGTTGTGTAAGCAGTAATTAAACAAATGTTGCTTACATTTAGGTGCTTTCTCGAACAGAAATAATTGAGCAATAATTATTAGATAATCAAAATATAACCAAAGTTAAAATATTATGGTGAAGGAATTAAAACTTGTTAAAAAATATCTTAAAAATGTTTGAATTAGAAAAAAACTAATATTTTGTCAATACGCGAAATTCATTTTTATCCATTTTTCTTCACAATAACAAAAATTGCTTCACTCAAAATGCTATAATTCATAAACTAAGGGCTGCCAAATTTATACACGCGATTTTCGAAGGTTAGGGCTAACTAAAAATTGATATAGTTTTAATTATGGTAGAGCCATCTATGCGTCAGGTCGAGGACTTTTCAAATGATCTGTTATTTTTATAAAAGGTTGGTTATATATTTTCTATTTCGATAATTCGATACCGAAACAAAAATTTTGATGGTGCTTAAAACACACATATGTTTTATCTAATATCCAAATTTTATATTTTAAAAATTTTGAAAAAACTTCTGAAATTTCGGCAAAATTAATCGAAAGTTCTGTTTAGTTGCATTAATTGCTTAACTGCTTAAAATCAGTAAGTAATCTTATCAACTTCTATTTTTTTCTTGGACTTGACTTGATTTGTCTGCCATTTTTTATTATTTCTTAAATTAATTTCTATTGGAGAAAAATTTTCAATTCTTTAGGTTTACTAAATCTTCTTTTGGTGAGAGGTAAAAAAAAATCCTAACCTTAAACTTAGCATTGCTCTTCACCATTTTTTGAAGACTTTTGACTATAGTTCTGTTGCAGTATCTTAGCTTAATGGAGCTCTAAGCAGACTTCAGTATTCCGATTTCTACAGCTTCAGTTACGATTTTCGAATGCTTTTAAATCGAAAAGCTTTAAGCTCATAAAGTGGTGGTTAGTAACTTTGTCGACAGCTTAAGCTTTTTCCTTTGCCAGCAGATGTCACTGAAATATATTATATAAATGCTATGCTTTTTCAAGGTCTTAACTGTCGTTGAAAGCAAAGCTTTCGCAAAAAAGCTTTCATCCTTATGACAACATTTGCAAAAAAAAAATAATTTTTATTTTACAAATTACAAAAGTTCACCACGTACGTTAAGCGAATGCAGACGAAAACAAAAGTGAGAATTTTATGATAAAGCAAGAGAAGAAAGAAGAATAAAAGCTTTTGATTAGACGCGTATTTGAGTTAGTAGCAACTGTATCCACTTTGTCATACATCCAAATCACGTGCGCAACTAATGCTTTTTCTACATGTTTCCAAGCACGTGTGAGTAATTTTATATATTTTATTAATTTTTCTAAATTTTTTTTAAAATTTATTTATGTATTTATTTTTAAGACCAACTGAATTATTAGCTTAATTTGTAGAAAATATAGCTTCATTATTTCAATTTATTGTTTTCCTGCTGCACTTCAAGTGCCTATTTCCTCTTTCCGCTCTGTTATACATTGTTGTCGGCTTCTTTCGCCGGCTTTGTCCTTTCGGCGCGTAATTAGTTCACTGGGGCATGCAGATGGCGTACACACAACCGCTTACACGTGCATACATGCATGCCAGCGTACACGCACGTGCCTAAATTTGTATGAATAAATTGCATATTCCATCATTCCTTCCATTCCTTTCATTCCCACATTCGCCATTTGCCAATTCTGCAGCATTCCGCAGTCGCATTGGAAGGTGCCTCGTGTACGCTGAGGAAGCCAATGCGGATTTCCACGCCGCTGCACGTGCCACACAAGCGCTGCGCTCGTTTTGTTTTTGTTTTTGTTGTTGTTGTTTTTTGCTTCTCTTTGTGCTTGTATTTGTATTTATTGTGCGCGTATTTTGCCGCCACTGCTCACGTGCTGGCCTGTGGTTGCTTGCTTGCTTGCCATTGTTGTTGTTGTAGTTGACTGTTTGCTTGCTTGCCTGCACATTACTGCGTCGCACATGCCTACGTTCGCGTGCTGTTATTATTACTACTGGTTTTGTTGTTTTTGTTGTTGCCTTCGTGCACTCTTTTTTGTCACAGCGATTTCCTACGCTAACAATATAAATGAAGCTAAGTGATTTACGACTTGGAGTCATTCTGCTACTTTCCACACTTTCTTCCCAACTTTTTTTTTGCATTTTCCGTTATTTTTTTCTTTCGTCGATTTTTATGATTTTTGCCCTCGCATCGCATTTTTTTTTCGTTTTCAACGCTTAGTTTCGCTTGCTGATGCCCTATATTTTGGTGCATTTTTTGCGCTGAGTTTCATCAAATAGCAATTCGCCCACTGCATTCACTTGCAGCTGTGGTCCGCTGTGGCTCTGCGGTGTTGAGGCTGGCTCAGCTGCTCTCAATCCCTGCAGCGCTGCGCGGGTAACGCATTTGCTCTATTTAAATATTAAGTTGACTTGGCTTCTCCGCTGTAATTGCAACTTCGCTTTCAACTTGTATTTGTAATTTTTCTGTCTTCTTCTTCTTCTTCTTCTTTTCGTGGTTTACTCCCTCGTCATTCTTTTAGTTGTTGTTGTTGTGGTGATGTGGTTCCCGTACAGTGGTTATTAGTTAGTCAACAATTGTTGCACCGACTTCACTGGGAGTTCTTAACCTGCGACCTACTAACCCGTCGCTGTTTATATTGTAATTTCACTTTCGCTTTCAATTTAAACGGGTGCCGGTGTACTCGCAGAAGCTGTTTGCGTAAATGTGGGGGAAACTTTGTGGTTGGCTTTTAATGGATAATCTTTTTTTGAACTTATTATAAGTTTTCCTTTTTATTCAGTTTATGAAAGTCACGCCGAGGCAGCAGTCACCCGCTCAGTGGTATGTAAAGTAATCATCATACAACAAAATATGCACACATACACATGCAATTACTCCAGAATTACCATAGTTGATAAGTTCTTTTTTTAAAGAAAAAAACATAAAAAATTCAAATTATATGGGGAATGTTTATTATCATTCAGAAAAACATTCTTTGGCATTTATTTTTTGCGGATTATCTTTTCCAAATGTTGGACGCGGCTACGTCTCAGATGGTCCATCCGTTGAGTCTAATTTTCGATGACTCGTTCGAGCATTTGGACTGGTAACTGGCAAAAGACACGCGTGATGTTTGCTCCAAGACCTGAATCGAAGTGGGATTGTTCGCATTGATTTTAGACTTTACATATACCCACAGGAAAAAGCCTAACGGTGTGATATCACACGCTCTGGGTGGCCCATCGACCGGCCCAAAACTTCAAATTATATGCTCACCGAATTGTTCTCTCAATAAATCCATTGATTAATGCGAGTAGTCAGTTATTATGGTACGATAACTGTCGCCATTGCCACACCAAGCTGTATTTTTTTCTGGATGAAATGGGAAGCTCTTGAACACATCCAGGTTACTCTTCGTCTAAAATGCGTCAATTTTGCTTGTTTGCATACCCATTGAGCCAGAAATGGGCTTCATCAGTGAATAAAATTTTGCTCGAAAACGTCGGATCTTCTTGGAACTTTTCAAGAGCCCATAGAGCGAAGAGATGTCGCTTGGGAAAGTCGAACGGCTTCAGTTCTTGCACAAGCTGTATTTTGTACGTTTTCAATTCATGATCTCGACGTTAGATGCGCGAAATCGTTCCATACGTCAGTCCGAGTTGCTGCGAATGGCGCCGAATCGACTTTCCACGGTCTTACGGCCTTCGTGTACACTCTCAACTAAAGCCGCTATATTTTCTTCACTGCGTGCTAGACATGGTCTATTCGGTCGAATATTATCCAATAATAAATGCTGGGTCTGAAGATGGGTGATGGTGTTTCGAATAGTACCAACAGTAGGTCGATTATGTTGACCATAAGTTGAGCGAAGCACGCGAAACACATTCTTTACAGAACGTCTATTTTCGTAATAAAGTTGAATGATTTGTAAACGTTGGTCAGGCGTAAGTCTGTCCATGACGAAATGCCAAAGAATACTGAACAAAAGGAACATGACAGCTTGATACGACTTACGCGTGATCTGTAAAAAAAATGCTATTGAAAAAAATACCTCTACTTGAATCACCCTTTATAGCAAGAGAGCGCCTTATCTCTACCAGGCTTCCAAGACCCCCTTAAGTAAGTAAATAATTAATCAGATCGCAATAGGTAAACACCAAATATTGATAGATTGACGCATTGATACAATTATGTAGGTTTAGCAATAATTTAATAAGAAGTTTAACCTATCTTCTCCTCCATTATACTAATTAAAATATATAAACTGAACAAACTACAGGAAAATCAGAACAACGTGGGACTGCGCCCACTAGTGCATTTATACAATAAACGCACAGTCCCCCATACATGAAGAGCTCTTAATTGGCTTCATTTCATATGAATTACAAAGTGGCTACTTGAAGTGTTTCAAAAGAAGAATTTAATTTTGCAATTATTTCAATGGAAAATAAAAAAATAATTGCTGTTGTCTATCACAATTACGCACATATGCACACACACACTCACATACAATTATTAATATCAATTTTTATTGTTCATTTATTCTCTTTATACAACTCATCCTGCCTTTTTAATCTCGTAAAAATTATTTGCTTTTTCGTTTTTTTTATTTGTACTTTTTGTTGCAATTTATTTTAAATCTCTCAGCTAGAATGCAATAAATATTATATTTCTCCCCCTCCTCCTCTTCTGTACCTCGTTCATCGTCATTCGTTTGCCACAATTGGCAATCATCGGTGATAAGCGCATTTAATGGCTTTATTTGTGTGCTCTTTGTTCAAACAAACGCATGAATGTATTAATTATTTGTATGCACTTATAAGCATTTATATATATATATATATATATATATATATATATGATCAGAAATATTTATATGCCTACACTTGCATATGCGCACATCCATACACACACAAATATTCATAGTTCTGCATTATTTGCTTGCTGAAGCGCATTTGATTTTGCATTCCATGTTTTCTTTCAATATTTACTTGACAAATATGCATACACACACGCATGCATAATTGTGGTTATTGCAGTATGTATGCCTGTGTTACATAGTTCACCAAAAAGCTCATTTCGGTCATATTGGTTTATTGTATGAGTTATCGATACAATTCAGTCATAATTTTCATTAGAATTTTCTTTAGTAATTCCATCAGTTTGGTTATGGTTGAAATAATTTAGAAATTGTTATGAAGCCTTAGTTAAATTAATTTTGCATTTTTCGTCCAATGCAATGTGAGGTAGATATGACAGAATGCTGGTAAACGCTTTCCAATAATTTTCTATGTTTATTTAAAAACCCTACGAAAGATTAAAGCAATCTTAGGCTATTTGCGTTTGATAAATGCTTTCGAAAATATTGGATTAAGAAGGAATTTTAATTGAGTTAAAAATAAGACAAACTTTTCATAAAAAGTGTCTAATAAAAATGTTTTTGCAAAATGTGTGTAAGACGGTCGTAATAGTCACGTGCAATAGTTGCGTACTGTTATTCGGTATGCATGGGTTCGAGTCCAACATCCAAAAATATAGAAAACAAATTTTTATAAATGCGCTCGCCCCTCGGCAGGGAATGCCAAGCCCTCCGGGTGTATTTCTGGCATGAAATAAAAGCTCCTCATAAAAATCCAGCGGCCGTTCGGGGGCGGCTTAGAATAAACTGTAGGTCCCTCCACTTGTTGGTAAAAACACCAATACGCAAAACCACAAATTGGAAGAAACGACCGAAAATCGCTTCAGATATTACAAAGCGTTATATGTGAAACACTACACTATTCAAATGATCGTCTCTTGAACTCTGAAACTTCGATCAATTTTAGATGATTTTCGATCATTTTTTGGCAAATATTGGGAGCGTAGCCTCACAAAAAAGTACAACGGTGTCGAATAACAGGACCTCGACGGCCAATTGACATCGTAGTAAAGCCGAATGCGCTCGTTTTGTGTGGCAGTTGGCACCATAAAGTCCACTTAAACTAACCTCTTTAATTATAGACCTCAAATAAAATTTTAAGCATCGAAGAGTGGAAAAATGTGTCTTTGATTGCTGCCGTGATAACCGGCAAAACCGTCATGATTCGAAAAATTTGGTGTGTATTTGGGAAGCCGCCTTTTTTTTGGCAAATGTCTGGTCCTTCAAGAATAATCTCTACAAGCGATTCGTTCCTCCCAAATTTAAACTTTACTTACTTATATACATGCTTTTGAGAACAAGAAGCCACTTTATCAAAATGTGTCATTATTTTGGGAAAAACCCAAGCGCAATTTTTCAGATGCACCAATGTAGTGAGCTGATCCAAATGTGGACAGCAGATTCTAAAGTGATAATAATCTTCAACGGTGTCGGTCAAGGCGTTGCAGCATTCCGTCTGCCTTCGAGCAAATTCTTGGTTTTTCAATTGGAATACAAATCATAAAGCTGCAGTTTTAAAAATTTTCCTGAAATTTTCCTCGGAGTTCTCACTCCTCAACACCAGCTTAGTTGCTGTTATTTAACAGCCTGTTGAACTCCCTTCCCGAGATTTTCCATAATATACCGTCTCGTTGCTTTATGTTCTCTGGTTGCGTATGACTCGATCCCAGGCGATCAAATTTATTATTGTGCAAAGGTGGCATCAACAACAACAGCAACAGGTATAACAACAACAATGATGTAATGAATAATCCGAAACTATTAGGCACATTTCATAAGTACCTAGCGGCTTTTGGGACCACAGCGAAATCTTCTTGGATGAAATATTAAAAAAAATTTCGTTAGAATAAAATGCAGAAGAAAACCCATTCACGTTTGCCCTCCTGGAAGCAGGACTGGGGTTTCAACCCACAAAATCAGGAAAGAATTGTCCAAAAAATATTAAGGTTCACCGTATTTTCCGAGAATACCTCGTACAGAGGGTAATGTGCTAGCTTTTTTCTTTCTGAATAAAGGTCCGAGTAATATTTTATTTGAAATTGTTGCCTGATAAGAACAAACAGTCTTCCTGCTCCATGACTGATGCACGCAAATTTTTTTGTCACTCAAATTTCAATCTTGAAAACATTTTTGTGAATATACGAATGTACTTATATGCTTTTGATATATGACATATTTGAAAATAATCATTAATTTTTTCATATTTAGTAGATACGAGTCAGTAAATGCTTTCCTTGAATGAACTTCATCTCAGTGCAATATTTTACGTTTTGGGTTTAAATAATTTCTTTTTTCAACACCTTCGATAGCTCAGTTGGTAGAGCGGTGGACTGTAGATTGATATACACAGGTATAATGTGAAGAAATCCATAGGTCGCTGGTTCAAATCCGGCTCGAAGGAATAGAAATAAATATTTTTTTATCACTTACAACTGCATTTTGATTCAAATTTCGATTCTGAATTGTGTTATTTTTGTGCAAACTTTCGTTATACAAAATATTAGTTATGATTTATTCCATAAATTATATAATTTCATATGATTAAGACATAACGTTAATACATATAACGAAAACTATTACTTATTTTCTTACCTTAATTAAGGTTAAACCTCTAAGGGTGCCGCAACATTGTGAAACTCAATACAATCCCTCATTGGTGTTTTATTTTTCAATATAATGAGTATTTTGTATTGCATCTATGAGCCTGATCTTACTTACCACACATGCCTGGCTAACCGATTAATAATCTCGAACCTGGTAATATTTTGTATTGCTTCTTTTTATGCTGAACTTTTGGTGGATTACATTTAGTACACCCATTTCTCAAAAGATTTGCTAAAATCTCATATAACTTTTTAATATATAAGTTGGTTCGTTTGGGATATCATTCAATTATTTAATTTAAAACTGATTTTAATTGCGAATTGACAATTGAACAGTGTTTTTTCTAGGCTTTTCCTTGCGTCTTATGCAGTTCTCTAAGGCACAGCCCTCGTGTACCCTCTCAGCTACAGCCGCTATATTGTTGGTTGGTCTATTCAGTCGGATGAAGCACGATGGAATGCCAAATAATACTGAACAAAAATAACATGACAACTTGACACGATTCACGTGAGATCTGTCAAAAAAGGCTATTGGAAAAAGTACCTATGATAGGATCACCCTTTATATTGAGAATGCATGAAAATAATATTTGCACTTAAAATTTTTCGCTAGGTGGTGCCATAATCACTATCTAATATATATTGTGGCGAAAAGGAGAAACAAATGTCCGATGAAAGGAAGAGCTGGCATATACTACAGCGCCATAATTGAGTATATTCGTTATCAAGAACATTTCGTTCTTTGCTGGCGGTATATACCATACAAGTAAACTGTTTAGTATACGAGGGCGATGAGCACACTGCTGGCTAGTCAGTTATAGCGAACTCATTAGTAGTAACACTACTGTAAAGTGAAATTAGTAGGTTGGGAGAGTTGTAAAATAAGTGTTTGTGAATAGCGAAGCGAATTGTTATTTATTGAGTATTTAATGAACATTGATAAAATTCTTGAGTATTAAGAAACTGCAAGCATAGTTGATAACTTTTATTTAACAATCCAGTGATTGAACTCGCAGAATTTGAGAAATCATCGGGATGAATTTAGCAAAATCGTAACATTATATTTTATAGCTCAGCATTCTTTGATAATTTTCCAATAAATCTAGTAATATTAAAAGTTTAAAGAAAATTTTTTTTTTCGCTTCAGCAAATCATACTTACCTCCTTTATATCCTATTCATTAATAAAAAAAGCCTTACATTTATTTAAATACATATGTACGTATGTAATATATAATTTCATTCATTTATTTGATTTTCGCTATTTATTTACATTTCAAAATTCGTTACACTTTTAAGCCAATTTTTTTGTTGCTAAATTGCGACTTTATCAAAATTAAAAAAATGAATTTTTTGCAAATTTTTTGAATATTTTTAAAAAAGACATTTTTAGTTTGCGCATTCGCATATATATTTTTGTATTTTTGTATTACTATATGTACATTTGTATATACTAATTGATTGATAAAATTATTGTTTGCCAACTTTTTCATAATTTTTTATTATTTTGTTTGTGTGTGTGCAGTTTGCGAGTAATTGTGGCACTTATTTTTTCAAAACAATATTCTGTTTTCAGTTCAAAAACATTGCCATTTTCTCTAAGGACTAAGAGTATAATATGCGTTCACTTTTATTTATTAGTATTTCTCTACTATGTATTTGTTGCATATAAATTGTTGCTTTATTTACTACATATGTATATACATTTGTTAAATTTTATTTAAATTCAATTTTTTTTTGAATTTTTTTTGAATTTTTTTTTTATATTTAATGTTTACTATAGTCATGAATTTCTTGTCTTTTGATTATTGTTTTTCAGCTGCTTTTTAGCTTTTTTAATTTTATATTTAAATTTTATTTTTTTCCGGTTTTTTTGTTAGTAACGAAATACTTTTTTCTACATAAAATAAGAGTATAATTGGTTTTCCGTAAAGTAAAATAAATTTTAGCTGCTTTTAAGATAAAAAGTATACTTTTCATTTTAATAAAAATAATTATTTCAATTTTTATGCAAAAAAGAAGTGTTTTTTTTTTTTAAATTGAGTATAAAGAAACACGAACGCTGCTCAACCGTAGTAATTTTGGCTCATTGGCGGCTGAGTGGGATAGCTTTTAGCGCCACCGGAAGAAGAGCCCGAAGAGGAAGATGATGGATTCTCACTGAAAAGACCGCCAAAGTTGCGCGAGCCCAAGATCTCACTAATCGGATTGCTGCCACCGCTGCTGTGGCCTGCGCTGCTGCCACCGCCACCACCACCCCCACTAAGCAAACTGCCCAGGAAGCTGGTAGCGCTACTACCGCCACTGCTGCCACCACCGCTGCCGCCACCACTGAGTAAACTACCCAGGAAATTGCTGGCGCTGTTGCTACCCCCAGCACTTCCAGGATTGCCGGCACCTCCGCCGCCACTTAACACACTACCGAGCAGACCGCCGAGAATATTGCTGCCTGCTGATGAGCCACTGCCGGAGCTACCACCACCACCGCCATAGCCGCCACTTGGTGTATAGCCACCGCTTGGCTGATAGCCACCATTGGCGCCAGCACCTCCACCACCGCCGGCGCCACCACCACCTTGGAGAGTCTTGGCGATTTGGCCTGCAATAATACCAGACACAGCTTGACTTACCGCGGGATTTGAGAAGAAGTTGGAGAAAAATCCGCCGCCCTCCTTGTCTTTTGGTTTCTGTGGCGTGTTACCGCCACCATAGCCCGGCGCGTTGGGTACATAACCACCACCGCCACCAGCATTCGGATTGTAACCGCCTGGTTGATAGCCACCGGGTTGATAACCACCGGGTTGGTAACCTCCTGGTGGTGGTTGGTAGCCTCCTGCTGGTGGTTGGTAACCACCGGGTTGTGGCTGATAGCCACCGTAAGGATTATAGCCGCCGGCTGGTGGAGTGTTGGGTAAAGTGGGATAGAGACTATGTCCACCAGAGCCGCCGCTGCCGTAGCCACCACCAGCATTACCGCTACTGCCGCCGCTGAAACTATTACTTTCACCATTATCGGGCATCGGTGCGCTTGGATTGTATGAGTTGTGTGTTGTGCCATGGCTCACTGTGCGCAGCGCGTTTGTTTCAAATATGTACAAATATTTTATGCATACAAATGTAGATATATTTTTGTGCAGTGTTGTTTTTGCAGTATTACAAGTATGCGGAGAAAGAGCAAATTTTTATTCAGCATGTTTTTTTTTGTGGTTTAGTAGTTTTAGCACAAAATTTACCAGCGTGGAAAAGCGTAGCATTGTCGCAGCAGAAATTTTTTTAGCCACAAAAGCGATAAAACAGAAAAAAGAATAGAATGAAGAAAATGAAATTACTAATCAACAACAACAATAAAGATATAAATAAGACAGTAAATGAATTAGGACAAACAACAAAAGCAATAAATATAGAACAATAAAAAATTTAATTGAAATATGATGAGATTTGATATTGAAATTAGAGCTCTGATAGCCGAGTTAGTAATGCGAGCAGCTCGATGCTCGCTCTATACTCATTCATTGCTCAACTGCTCGCAAGAAGAAAAATTTTAAATTTTGCTTGTTACAATTTCTTTAGCATTTCAATGATTTATACACTTTGCATAAATAAATTTAAAATAATTAAAAAGTGATGAGAAATTTTTAAAGGTTTTGTCAAAATACGCACAATGACTGAGTTCGTGCTCGTAAATTTTCGAGCAATGAACAAAGTATGCGAATTGCTTGAAAATCTTCGAAAAAAAAATTTCGCCCTTGGTTAGCTCTGATCGTATCCAGAATTAATGTCGTTGCTTTTTAAAAAGTTTTTCAATTTCGCGACGTGTACATTGAATTATTGATTTATTTGTTATATTAGTACACTTACCAGCAATTTCTGCAACAAAACTTATGTAAAAAAGATATAAAATGCTTCAAACCACTTAAAATGTTTATTCTGGAATACGGTGAGAGTATGCTGAGTCAAAACAGAGCACTCATTCCCGCATGGTCACATTTTTTTACAGTTTAATAATGCAAATACAATTTGGAAGGTCTGGGTTAGAGTCCACGTTCGGCAGGGAATGTCAAGTCCTCCGCGTGTATTTCCGGCATGAAATAAAAGGCTCCTCATAAAAATCCATCGGCCGCTCGGAGGTGGCTAATAATAAACTGTAGGTTCCTCCAATTTGTTGGTAAAAACATCAAGATGCAACTTAACCTAAATAATATGGTAAGGTGGTGTGATGAGAACTGAGTGTCACTAAATTTAAACAAGTGTTTAAAATCAGAATGTTGTACAAGTTATTGACTTTATTGACTTGGGTGTCACAATCGACCCTAACCTAGATTTTAGAAATCATATAATTTCCTGTGATAATAAGCTTTCATTAAACGGTGGTCTAAGGAGTTCAATGATCCATGTATTAGCAAATTACTCTGCACTTTACTCGTTATGTCCATTTTGGAATATAGTTCTTTTGTATGGAATCCTTACTATCAATTGCATATTGATAGATTGGAATCTCTACAAAAACATTTTTTATTATTCGCGTTAAGGAATTTTCATTGGGATGCGAATAGAATCTCCCTGCTTTTAAAAGCCGGTTAGAGAAGCTTGGTATCCCCTTTAAGATCATCTAGACACCTTAAACCCCTTTCCTTGTGTTTATGCAAAACAAACTTCAAAATTCATGGCCCATTCAGCTAACTTTGATGCTTCTGACTCGCTTTTTTGTATAAAAAAATATTTACTGAGAGTTTTAAACTAATAAGTAATCTCTTTATTCCTAACATTTCTTAATCGCAAATTACTTTATAACAGTTGACGAGCAAATCTGTAGCTGTCCAGAGCGTAAGTGGCAAGAGTAACCGCAACCTTCTGCAAACGTTTTCGGATTTAGGGTAGTACGGACTGTATCGCTCACTGATCTGTTGGATTGATTTCACGTTTATCCATCAGGCGCGACCCTCCATCGGGAGGTTGTGTAACGCTGTGTTATTCGTCAGAAAAAAAAGCTTCGTAAAGGCATCTTCTAACTAAGGCATGACCAAGAATAATTGACGTCAAAATCATTTTGAAATCAATGTTATGTTGATGGTTTTCTTTGATTTATAGCAAGCGAACTCGTTGATTTGACTTGTTATGAGTATCACTTCGAGACAACTGTATTAGATCGATAGACGCCATTAAATATTCATCATTAGGAACTGTAAAAAACAATGCTGAACACAAATAATCAGAGTTATTTCATGAGCTATGAGATTCCTGCTAAACGAAAAAAAAAAAAAAAAATCGAAAAAGTTTGGGTATTAATTAGACACCCCTAATTTTTGGCTATATCGCATTGCTGCATAACACACATCAAATCTCATCATATTCAAACGCGAATCATATAAAAAAATTTTTTTTCGAAAAGCTACGAGGTATGTGTAATTATTTTCACCACTTTTCGTCAAATTATTTAATATATTTTTATGCGCTTATGTCTATTTATGAGTAATTTTAATGCTAAAATGATTTGTACACTATTGTTAGTATTATTATTCGTTTTACGTATGCACTCAATATGTCTTTGTTTTTTTTTTTTAATTTTTAATTATTTTTATATAAATGTATTTACTAATTAAAGCCATAACGCTAATAACACACTTTTTTATGCTAAAATTAGCGTTATTATTTTTATAAAATTTATTTCGTTGAATTTTGTTTGCCTAAAATTTTAATTGAAATTTGTTTTGAAATTTTAAATGCTAAACAACTTTTCAAGTTCACTAAGTAATATAAGTCTTTAATTGTTGTATTTAATTTATTGAATGCGCTTATGATTAATTTTTTTAAATTTTCTTGAATGCGTTTTATATACAAATTTGGTTTGAATTTTTTTTTATAGAAATTTGAACTTATTTTTAAGATTTTTTAAATTTATTTTAATTTAATTTAATTTAACTTGTTTTTATTTTATTTTAATTTAACTTACTTGTTACATTTGGTTGTTTTTTTTTTAGTATATTCATATATTTTTTGTAATTGTCATTAACACCGTTAATTTGTTTGCTACTTACTCATTTTGTTTGCTCTGTTAGTAGCTTTTTTTACTAAAATGAACACAATAATACAATATATGAGGCATAAAATGCTAAATTCAATTTCTAAATGCCCATTAGTTGTTGCTGTTAATTATAATTAATAGTATTATATCCAAATACCCATGCATGCAAATGCTTATATTCTATGTACATATATTTGTGAGTACTTTCGCATGCTCAGTTAGTTGCCAGTTACTTGCGCATTATAGCAAATTTGTTGTTTGTTAGTTTGCTTGTTTTTTTTTTATGTTTATTTATTTATTTTGCAAACAAAAAAATTAGTAGCTTTTATGAAAATTATTTAAATATAATTAATATTACCCATTTGATTGTTTTCGTTGGTAAGTGCAGTTGGCGGCTTTTGCCCTTCGATCTCCACGTTTGCCCTTTTACATGTTTATTTATTGCATTTTATGCTTTTAATAGGTATTTAAATGTATGTATGTGTTTATGAGCGCAAATTAGTTACAGCGGACGGAAATGAATTTAAAAATTATTATTTTGATAAATTATTTGCCATAGAACCTAGTTTTTGTTTGTTTGTTGAAAATAAAAGAAAATATTTTTTTTTGTTTTTGCTGCAGTTAATAATAAAATAATTCCTTTATTTATAATTTACATACAAAAATATTTGAGGTAAACAGCATTTGTGGTAAATTACATGCGTTTTGGTTGCTTATATGTTTAATATGTATGTATATATATGTATATGTGTATTTATATTTAGGGTTTCTTATGCACGAGAGTTTCTTTTAAATAAAAAAATCGCTCGAGAGACAATTTTTCTAAATGCCAATACCATGCAAATGAAGAATTCTGAGTTAATGCATGTTTGATTTGTTTTTTTTTCATCTTAAATTTTTGCATCACTATTTACATAACTTATAAAGTTTGTGCATTTTAAAGAATTTTTTTTGATTTATTACCTTTTGATTTAAAATTGCCTACATGACGTGGTTTTAAAAATTTTTCCTTCATTTATTTTAGTTATTAAAAATTTCAGTGAAATAATTTTAAACTTAGAAAAAAAAAAGGAATAAGTGTTTTCTTCTATATTGTTGAACAAAATATTTTTGACAAAAAAAAAAAAATTATTATGTTAAACAATGAAACAATGCAAGAAATATTGAGCGTCGCTAGAGATTCGAAGCAAAATAATGTCAAATACTTTCAGCCGAATTTCAATAAACTTCATTCAAATATTATTACTATTCCGATTTGAAAAATATGTCGCATACCTTCAGGCGAATTTTAATAACTTTTTTTTTCAACATTTTTTGCAAAAAATTTCATTTCATGTATATACTTATTTATGTATTTTAAAATTTTTTTTTTAAGTTTTTTTTTTAACTTTTAAGTAGCATTTTCTTTTGAACAGTTTGTAGTTTTGAAAATTCGATATCTTACATTAGTTCAACGTTTCTAGTGGGTCACTTCATATACGTATATATATATTTCATTTATGGATTTGCCTTACAACATTGTAGATTTTCTTATTATAACGTTTTTTGTATGTAGTAGTTCTGTTTCTAGCTGAAAAATTAAAATATTAATTTTTTCTATTTCATTTCATTTGGCATTTTCGCTTGAAATACAATTAAATATTAGCGTTTTATTATAAAGTATACAAACATTACGATTATTAATTATTTAATAGCTTATTTAATCTACTACCCTTTTGTTGCTTGTTTTTGTGTATTTTGCAATTTTTTTTTGTTTACTATAATTAAAAAAAAATAATTTTCAGTGCATACTTCGTTGTGCCAAAATGAATTTTACTAAGAATTGCATTTTTTTGATGATTTAGAGAAAGATTTTCCGAAATAATTTTTTTTGAAAAAAAATAAATTGATTTTTAAAATTGTTTGAGAAAGAATTAAAAAAAATTTTTTTTAAAAATTTGTTGAAAAATTAAAATTTTTTTTAAATATTAAAAACGTAAAAACAAATTTTGAAAAAAATTGTTTGAAAAAAAAAATAAACGCTTAGTTCACTTTTTGTTTTCAGCTCTTACTGATTTAGCGATGATTACGAATAATGTAGAATTATGCTTTGTACAATTTACAGTTTATGTGTTACTTAATTGATGAAATATGACAATGTTCTAACTAACATATTGAAATTTTTGCCTGAACAATGATTTTTGAATTTATTTTCAATCAAGTCTTTCCTGTTACCGATAATTTTATTTATTCATTTCCAATACAAAATATTGCTAAAAAGTTTATATAATGTATGTATGTATTACTTTTCGAGCTCTAATTAATTTTATAAAATACTGTGAAATTCTGCAGACAATGCTTAAGGGTGGATTATAGTTATGTGCCTTGAAAAATTTCTATTTTTTGGTGATGAGACATTTTTGTTTGCCTCAGAAGTGTTTTGAGCTAAATCTATAACTTTTGTGCGAAATATTTGAAGCATTTCTTATTTGTTTTTTTACTAAAATGTGGTAGCTTGAAGATTTTTGAACTCGAAATAGTTTAATGTGGTCTACCAAAAATTTCGTTTTAGTCTGAATAACGCCAAAAAATAAATTTGTAAACCTTTCAGTCATATTTAGATTTTTAGAAATTGAATTTTTTTTTAAATGTAAAATTTTTTTTCCTACTAAAAAGGAGTAAATTTTTTTTATAAAAAATAAAAAATTTATAATTTTTATTCCAAAATATTCCAATGCTGTAAAAGCCTTTAATTCTAACTCGCTCAAATGTGGCAATATTTCATTTATAGGTGAATTCTTTGTTATATTTGAGCTTTCTAAAATATTTAGAATTTTTTGAAAAATATTTTTTGAAGTAAAGTTAAAGATCAAAGGTGGTATACATTTAGGGGTATGTTATGATGTACGTCAATATAGCTGCTGGCGTACGATATTTTCCGTTTTCTTTTTCAAATTTAAATACAAAATTGAATTTTCTTGGCTTTATCGTCATTTCATACTCAAAATACCCCAGCATAGGGAATTCAAAATGCAAATCTTTTGCAAATTGCTTGCCTTTTATCACCGCTCTATCATGAAAGAGCAAATATTTTCATTTTTCAAACTTTCAAATTGAAAATTCAATATGTCGGCAATCGAATGGAAGAAAATTTCGAATATTGATTAGAAATATATGCACAGTATAATTGAATTTCCTATCGAAAAATGAACAATTGTGAAAATGCAAATTTTTCTTAATCCAAAAAAGCGCGCATACATACAAACACCCACAAGAGCCATACAGGGAAATTCACAGTAACGAATGAGAAATGGCCAAAAGTAAAATAAATCGAAGCAGAGCAAAATTTAGAAAATCTTACAAAACTTTATTAAAAACAGAAGACAAACGACTGTGCCAGCAGCAAAAAGACAGAAATAAAATGCAAAACGTCAAAAATCTGCGGCAGCATTCTTCAAAACCAAAAGATAGGAAAAACAATTTGCCTTCAAATAAATTTTCCAACAGATAAATCGAAGGCATAAACGAAAACCATTTTTCAAACATTTATTCTCAATGAATATCTGCTATAATTACTCATAAATATATACATAACTCAACACAAGTGCTTAAAACCAACTGGAGTGTGTTGTAGAAGTGCTTGGATGAGGCGTTAAGCAATTCCGGAATTGTCGTGTGGTAGAGCTCACTGTTACTATCGACAAACGTGCCACTGTAGCCACCCATTGGGTATACGTTCTGTCAACCTAGTCTCTGATCTATCACATAGATGAGTCCGTTGAGCATATAATAGAACGATCCATATGTAGGTCTGCCATTCACATTCCCCCCTGTTTGTCTATAGTCTTAGCAAATATTGAAGAAATTCCCATCATCCGCCGTAGGTACGATCTGCGCGCTTATTCTACAAAATTGTTGATCGTTGGGAAATATGGTTTTACGTTCACCCCCACGACCATTCCATAGGCGCCATTGTTATTTTATGGGCTGATATTACAAACTCCGTATCTAGGCATGCCGATTCCTCCTTGTTCATTTATGCCTGGTCCAAATTGCTCTCTATTCATTCGCATTCCGCCTTGTCTGCTTATTAGTCCATGACCATTTCCTTCCCTTCCTTGCCCGCCCATACCACCTAGGCTATGGTCCTATGCCACCTTGTATCAATTATCGTCCTATTCCCAAGCCCAATCCTCCGCTACCGTCCATTTAGCCGCTTCGATGTACCTTGTCCTGCGCTTTGACCACCCATGCCACCACTCATTCGCTGAATATTCCAACACTAACCAGATTTGTCTCTTTGTCTTTGATTCGCCGATTCATTAGCTGAGTGCGTAAAAAAAACTTTGAACAGAGAGCGGGTTTAGAGTGTACTCTACAATGTGAGAAGTTTAGAGAGAGATTTGTGTATTTCTAATTCGAGTCGAGAAGCTCCAGTGCAAAATGTACTTGTGGGACACATCGTGAGAAATTTGAAATTCCTCTCAGCTGTACATCCCGCATCGCTTATGCATTTACCATACATATAGAAATTGAAATTTCCTTGAAAGCTGCGATATCTACACTGTAAAGTGAAACAATTTACTTTGACCCACTTATGCGTTGTGTGAAGTTAACGGTTATTATTGTTGCTGTAATCATTGTAATTGCCACCGTAATTGTTGTTATAGTCGTGATTTCCATAATCATTATATGCATGATTGTTATTATTGTTGTTGTTGTTGTTATAGTTATAAGAAGGAGGTCGCCTTGTAGGTGTCGCATAAGGAGGATAGATTCTAGGCGGATAAGGGTAGAGCTTTGAGGTTCGTACTACAAGGGCTTATTCCCCCTCGGTAGATAACCGCTATCGATTAGCAGGACAACCACAAGCTTTACTATAATCGTCTTACCATCGCCACTGATGGGCGGAAATGGAGGTGGCGGCGCTGGTTGTATAAGCGCCGGGACCAAAGATATGGGATCGAAATAATGGTTGATGGAAAATGGTTAGCGGGTAGAATTGCTGCAACTGGCCAAATAATCGGAGGCCTCGGTATCACAACTTGTGAAGATCGTGCCGACTGATGTTTTGGGAAGTTGACTCTGAGCTCATTACTTACATTCTCGAGAAGATACTGGGTGGAAACTTTCACGTACGCTACAAAATTAAAGATATCAAAAGAGGAAATATGAAATGAGTTAATGTTATATTGGAAAGTTTTGAAAAAATAGTACCACAGAGTTCCGCTACGTAGTTTTGTTGCTGAGAAAAGAGAAAGGAAAGAGTGTCAACCATCCCGAACATTCGTCTGGTGGAAGTTGATGTAATAACATCTATCGAAATCTGAGATGTTTTGTGCCTAATTTTGCCAAAAAGAAGAATGTTAGCTCGTGGTTGAGACAATCTTAGATTATTGAAGTTCTTGAACACCATGTGATAAAGTGCCAAGAAAAGTGAAAAACGCTTAAAACAACTGGAGCGAAAAATCGGTAAGAAAGTATTCCATCAGAAACTCCTCATATAAATCGGTTGGAGCATACAAATTGAAACTGTGATTAATTTCTAAAAAATTATATGTCAGAAATATTTGGCAGCCTAGATTTCGTATGATTTATCAAAAATTCAACTTCTGTGCGCTCTCTTCTTGATGGAATTTAGGCTGGCTAAATGGATATAGAAAATTATTGGATCATGAGATTTTTAAAGATACCTTTTGAACCAGAATTTTGAAAACTTTCATGAATAACAAATTTTTCTTTTCAATAAATATTTCTAAAACGACAAAAGTACCGTTGAATATGCTGCAAAGTCGAAGTGAAAAAATTTCTAAAACAATCATTAAAGCACAGCCGAAAGAAATACAGTATTCGATTATATGTTGGTAAATTTTCAGTAATTATCATCCCAAATGTAGGCAATGCTTTTCTTAGTAATCATCCTAAATGTAGGCAGCGGTTTTTTTGAATTAGTAATAATTGGTTAAGATAATTTTAATTTCATAAAAAATATATTTAATTTGAAAAAAATTATTTTATGTAGATTTATTTTTTTTCATAATTTTAAGCTTAATTTCGAAGCACTGTATTACAGAATTTCAAAGCATTTCATTTGTTTTTTGGGTTTATTTTTAAAAAGAAAATATTTGTATATACAATAAGTCCCACTTTAGTTTTCAAATCATTGTACGCACCATTAAATATTTTTTATATTACACACATTTAACCCTAAAACCGAAGCAACGAGACACAACAAAAAGGTAACAGAATTCACAAACAAAATGCTATAAAAAAGAATAGAAAGTTAAATTTGTTTTTGCAACCCATTAAACACTTAATAAACGTTGACCGTCGATAACAACACCATATATGTAAGTATAAGTAACATCTCTGCCTTCACCACCGCCACCGCAACGACGCATCGTCATGCAACATTACGTGCTGCCACGACCAGCACAGGTCAACACACGTTGCGACACAAATGCCGTCAATAAAGCGTAACCGCATGCCAGCATTGTTAGCGTCTGCCAACTGCGCGCACCACCGCCCAGCGCAGCGCCCGATGGATGTGACTGCGTCTGACGATTGTAGGGGTTCTGATTTTGATATTGTGGCGGTGGTTTGTTGTACATATTCGGATTCTGATAGCCGACATTGCTGTTGCCATAGTAGCCGCTAGGTGGCGCCAAGCCACCACCACTGCCGCCGAGTATACCATTACTGCCACCAGGCGGTCCACCCGTGCCGCCGGGCATTGAGTAGTAGGGTTGTTGACCGAACACAAACGACGGACTGTAGGGGTTGACCGGCTGCAGGCCTGCCGGATAGCCGGGACTCAGTATGCTACCTGGATGATTAGGTTGAGGAAATTGTTGAAATGAAGGTGCTTGTGTGGGTGAATTATAGGGGAATATGGGTAAATTGGGTAAGATGGGCACCGATTGTGGTGCACCGAAGACATAGTGCGGATCAATGGTGTTGCCACCGCCACTCGGGCGTAACTTTTGTCCAGTGGATGGCGAGCCGTTGCCGTTGCCACTGCCATCGTTTTGACCATAATTAGAGTTTACATTGTTGCTGTTCTTATTCGTGTAACCGTTATTTATGTTATTAATACCGTTACCGCCGCCGGGTGATGAATTGCTGCCGCCACCAGTGGCCGATGACGAGCCGCCGCCGCCGCCGCCGACGCCATTGCCATTGTAGTATGTGTGTGTGTTAAGCGTGGGGTTGGAGGCGGCGGATGAGAATATGGCATGCTCGGGACCAGGCTTGAAACTTGATCCTGTATACAACATGATGAATGACATTCAGGGTGCGTGTTACGGTGAATGGTTAGTTAGTTGGATGTGTGCGTGCAGGCGTTGCAATGAGTTTTTAATTTATGGTTTTTTAAATATTTTTTGTTGTTGCAATTTTTACGTTTATTATGCAGCAACCAGCGTTACACAGTGTGCGAGAGAAAGAGAGAGGGAGTATTAAGAGTTAAAGAATTAGTTAGTTATAAGTGTTTTACTGCAATGAATTAGTTATATATAAGAGTGTAAATGTTTTTGTTGTTGTTAATTGTTAAACAAGCTACTTTTGGTTGCATGAAATTTACTATATGTGTACCGTTAAAGCATGCATGTATGCAAGTCTACCACAGGTAAAAGAATTCTACTACAAATGAGTGAAAAGTTAATGGAAATAATTTTTCGTTGTCTATTTTTAGGCGTGCAAACAGTTACTACAAAACAAATCAGTTAACAATTTTCGATGAATTTTTTATGATTTCAATGATTGGGTTTCATGACTGCAGCAAATAATGCAAAATTTGCGTAAACAAATATATGAATTGAAAATTGTTTTCTTATTTTCTCATTAAAAAAGCAGAATAAACGAATAAAATGTAATGAAAGTGAAATTAGTATGTTATTCATGTTTCTCTTTCCCATTGCATGAACTGCGTGATTTTCATGTATTTTTTTGCTTCGTGTGTTGTGTTGTGCCCACTTTTTTCTTGGCGGTGACTCAAAGCGTTGCGACACCAATTCGTATTAAATGTAGCTTAGCTATGTTCATATCAAGCAGACTTTTACGATAAAAAGACTTTACTCCATACTGTAGTTTTCTTTTTTTGTGAATAAAATAAGCGCTTAAAAGTAACTTATAAATATCTTTTTGGGAACTGAAGCAAAAATTATTTAATTATTATTTTTTTCATAAAATATAATGCTATTTTTTTTAGGTCAGGTTTTACAAAAAATTTAAATCATCAAAAGACATTATTCTGGGTGTTGAGTAAGAGAAAGTCAATAAAAGGAAAAACGGAACATTGATACCGTTATTTGGATTTCAACATTTTTGGAGATAGAAGCAGTTCGCAGCGAATGTTGCTAAGCAACCGATGAAAATGTGAGAAGAAAAATTGTAAATTTTTTTTTAAAGTGGCAAAACTGGCACCACCGAAGTCTGTTTTGAAATTTTTGACTTTTTACAAGAAAAACAAATTAATTAATATAGGGAAAAGATAATAAATATTGACGAATCTCAATTATAGGAGATACAGTAAATGGCGCCTGCTGTTACCAAGTACAAATAGCGGTAAGTGCTACATCAAGGGTTCGAACCGCGACCAGATGAACATAAAAAAATATACAAAAAATTTGTAATTGCAGTAGCCGTTTGGCAGGGAATTTCAACGCTCCAGAAGATAAGATCGAGTCGCTAATAGAGCTCTAGGACATATCAAAAAGTGTGTGGCAGTCACAACTGTTTCGTGGAATAGAAAATACAACTTCGTATTTATTTTGCCTCAGGCAAGACTGGAGGTCCCTGCTGACGCGTAGTCAGAAACGCGTACCGTTATTCGAAAGGCTAGTGTTCGAATCTTGATCCGACCTATATCCAAAATTATAGAGAGTTAATTTTTCTATTTGCGGTCGGCAGGAAATGTCAAGCCCTCCGATCGTATTTATGACATGAAATAAAATCTCCTCTTAAAAATATTTCGGATGTTTGGAGGCGGTTTAGAATCTCTCCATTTGGTGGAAACACATCAGGACGCAAACCACAAATAAAAGGAGGAGCTCGGCTAGCTTTAACGGTTACAAAGTGCCAATTATATATATACGCAAGACTCACAGGTTATCACCGTACCCCGAAAAAGAGAAACCAGCTGTTTTTGAGACCTGATGAAGAGTGGTTTTAGATGAGTGGGTTTTGGTGACCATACAAAATCGTGATTAGTGTCTTGCATGGACCTATTTCATGTCAGTGTCGAGTCTGTTAAATAGGAGTTGTATCCAGAGCTTAAATATGTTAGTATTACCCGGGTTTTGCGAGATAGATCGAATTCTTCGTCTGTAATTCGTCCTGTTCAACGGACGTGCCTTGAGGGTGGTTCGGCTATTGACAGGGTTCGACGTGGATGCTTATTGTGGTAGCAGCCCATCAGATAAAGCTTAAAATTAGTGCCTAAGCTGAAAGCATGAGCATTTCACCTGGCAAATAGTCCTCAAGAGAGTATTCTGAGAGACCGTATTTTAGTTACTTCGCTATCCTAACCGGTGAAACCTTATTTAAGACCGGCCGGTCGATTGCTTTGTAAGCTACATGCTTTGTTTTTTGCTATTCTCACTTGATGGCGGCTGGTAATTGAGAATTGGTTACGGCTCTGTACTTTGGTGACAATCACGAGCGTATATAATAAAGGAATGCAGACTGTCGACTTTAAGTCCAGTCATTTTGGGTTATTAAGAGTAGGAATTTTGATGTGATTGATTTTGACATTCAGATCGAGACGATACTGCTTCTTTCAGCCAGCGAACATGGTTTCCCTGGATTTCATTGGCTGCAACTGTAAATAATATACAGTGAGAAATGGTAAAGAGATAACATTTAACCCGACCACAGATCAATAATGAGCAGTCATCTGTATATTTGAGATCAAGGACACACCTTCTGGTGTTGCTGACCTCATCTCCTTTAGACCCCCAGATGAAATTAGGAAGTTTTGATGTAATTCTCTAGTGTTTATTCCAAATTCTTCCATACTCGCCGAATAAGCTTTTACATTAATCTTCTTTAAGGTATTTATTCAGCTAAAAACAGTCAATTTATGTAAAAAAATTATCTTTGCTTCTATTTTTTTTTTCAACAAATAAAATTTTAGAATTGTCTTATTTCAGAGCAAAACAAACAATTTTTAGCTTCAATTCCCAAAAAATATATAAAAAAATAAAAAATAAAAAAATTATATAGCCAAAACCAGGATTTATTGCTTTTGCTTACACTTACTAAAATTGATATTTTTCTCACCTAACAAAATAAAAAATGAAAGAAAAAAAAGTAATAAAAAATAAAAACAAATTATAATCACCTGACGGATTAACTGGCGCCGACGATGCTGAGCTGGAGCCAGATTTCCGCTGACATTTGGGATAGTTGCCGCAGTCCTTGCCCTCGCGCTGAGTGTAGCTGCACGAATCGCTGCTGATGACACACTCTTCATTGGGCAGACAGCCAATGTCGTTGCAGCCACGTCCATATTCTGCAGAGTCACGAAGCGATGCAGCGTAAATGGCGCGACAAAAATATATTTGGTATTGTACATTTTGAGTTGAGGGTAGGCGTGTTGAGTATTTTTTTTTTTATTAAATTTTGTTTTGGTTTTGTTTTTTGTTATGTTTGAAGCGGTTGACAGTTGTTATTGTAGTTGTTGTGATTGTTGATTTGATAATATTTTATTTTTGGTGGGTCAAAAATAAGATTTTTACAATACAATAAAAACGGAAGAAATGGAGTAAAAGAAGAAAATAAAAAAGTAGATAAATACAATAGGAAAGAATAAAAATTTAAGAATTGAGTAAGGAAAAATATTTATAAACTTTGTAAATGTATGCGTGAGTGTGCGTAGAAGAAAGGGATGATGAATGAAAAATTGTTGAAGTGTATTTGTATGTGCCTTGGTTGTGTGTGCGCGTATGTATGTGCGCGTTGGGTCTTAAGTGGTTTGGTGGTGTGTGTATGCGCTGATAATAAATAATATATTATGACATGTTGACAACATGGGCGCTGGTGAAAATTACTCAAATATTTACAAAATGTTGCGGAAATTGATGAAAATGTGTTAATGCGTGAATGAAAAAATGTGAGTATACATATGTACATATGTAAATAAGAATTTGTGTGAAGTGTAAGGCGACTTGTTCGTGGTTGTGAAGAAATGCTTATAGTGTGTGTGTGTGCGGGAGTGTGATTGTTTAGGGTAAGACGTACATGTGTGTGTATGATTGTGGCGGGAAGAAAGATTTGTAGAAGTTGCTTTTTGCTGAATTTTGGGTTTTTTGTTTATTCAACAAACACTTGAATACTGGGAGTGGAAAAAGTTTGTTTTTTTGGGATTGCAGGCAAAGAGTAAATGTTCATATTGTTGGGCTGATTTTTGTATGAATTTAAATAATGCTGATGATGAGACATGGAAAATAGTTAACGCTCCTCAAAACACTCGCTTACTGGAATTCAATGAATTTTGTAATTGATTTTAACACATAAACATTCCGGAAGGAAATGTGACTAGCAACATGAAGTCAAAAGTGGATATTTCAGATTTTTTTATTTGGTGTAATAGAAAAAAGTGTTGAAATAAATAACAAAAGCAGCCTTGAATACAAAAATTAATGCTTAAAAATTATTCATGAATATTTAATAAAAAAAATTTATAGTTAGAAAAGTAAATTTTTTTTTATAAAAATGCCTAACATAATACTATTTATTTTCGCGAAAACTAAAAAAAATACTTAGTTTAATATATGAATCAATCACATTAAAAATGCCTGAATACAATTTTCCTAGGAACGTACTAATTTATAAGAATTTTCCCCAAATTTTATTTTAATTCGCAAAAATATGGTATCTCATATATAAAGGGTGATCCAAGTAGAGGCCCTTTTTTCAAAAACATTTTTTTGACAGATCACGCGTGAGTGGTGTCAAGCTGTCATATTATTTTTGTTCAGTATTATTTGGAATTTCGTGATGGAAAGACTTTTGCCTGAGCAACGTTTACAAATCATTCAACTTTATTACGGAAATTCAAGTTTTGTAAAGAACGTGTTTTGCGCGCTTCACTCAACTTATGGTCGACATAATCGGCCTACTGAACGTACTATTCGCAACACCATCATCCATCTTGAGACCCAGCATTCATTAGTGGATAATATTCGACCGAATAGACCATGACCAGCACGTCCAGCACGCAGTGAAGAAAATATAGCGGCTGTAGCTGAGAGTGTACACGAAGACCGTGGAGAGTCGATTCGGCGCTGTTCGCAGAAACTCGGACTGATGTATGGATCTTAAATTGAAAGCGTATAAAATACAGCTTGTGCAAGAACTGAAGTCCATCGACCTTCCCAAACGATATCGCTTCGCTCTATGGGCTCTTGAAATGTTCCAAGAAGATCCGACATTTTCGAGCCAAATTTTGTTCAACGATGAGGCCCATTTCTGTATCAATGTGTATGTAAACAAGCAAAATTTCTTTATTTGGGACGAACAGCAAACTGAGGAAATTCAAGGGATGCCGGTGGGAACGTAACCGTCTATGGGTCGTGATCTTCGTGACATTTGGTGCCAACAAGACGTCACCACTTCTCACACATCGCATCAATCAATGCAGTTATTGAGAGAACACTTCGGTGAGCAGTTAATTTCACGTTTTGGGCCTGTTGATTGGCCCCAAGATCGTGTGATATCACATCGCTAGACTTTTTCCTGTGTGGATAGGTACAGTCTAAAGTCTATGTGGACAATCCTGCTTCAGTTAAGTTCGAAATACTCGAACGAGTCATCGAAAATTGGATTCAAAGGATGGACCATCTGAGACGTAGCCGCGGTCAACATGTGACAGAGATAAACTTCAGAAAGTAGATGTCAAAGAATGTTCTTGCGAATGATTGTAAACAATCCCCATTAAATTTGAATTTTCTGTCTTTTTTTCTTTAAAAAAAGTAGGGAATCTCGAAATGGATCAACCTTTAGTTGAGCTTATGATTTTTTTTTGTTAAATATTAAAGCAATAAAATGATAATTAATTTGTTTAAAGAGATATTCATTATGAACTAGGTGGCAACCCAACAAATTAGAAAGTTTTAATGACTTTAAAAAGTTATGACCGAATAAAATTTTTTAATTTAAAATTTTTTTGGACGAAATTAGTTTTTAGTATCCTTCAATTCTTACATATATGAATAGGTGGCAACGCCATATTATTTTTTAAATATATAGAGATCTAACACAAAATCTTCAGTAGCCTTAATGTAAGGCATAGTTAAAATATTTCATTAATCAACTTATGGAAATGGTGGCAACACTCTTTAATTAAAATATCCCAATCCCAATTTTTTTTAAATAATATGGCACAAATGCTTAATTTTATTTTGCCCAAAACAATGCATTTTCGAAATTGTGGCAACAATATTTTTGAAAATGTCTGAGAAACTTTCTCTGAACAGCATTTTCTGCTCACGGTTTGTTTAATAACAAGTAATACAATGTACCGCTAGAGTAAGTCTAGCACTATTTAAGCATATTTTTTATTGCATTTAAGCTTTTAATACCAAAAGTTTAAAATATTCCGAATGTAAAAAATCATTAGTAAAAAAATAGTAATTTTCGAGTTTTAAAATCAATTAAAATTTGATACAAAAAAATTTAATTCTTTTATTTTAACTTCTTTTTAATTATTATTTTTCTTTAACACTTTTTGCTCCTCACCTTCATGTTGCTTGCCATAAAGTTAGAAAAGTTTTTGTTTCATTTTTTTCGTTCAAAATTTTAGGAAATTGTGTTAGTAAAAGAATTCATCAAATAACTGTAAAATGTAATGAAATACTCAGTAATCGCTAAGTTCAACACTTAACAACTTATAAAACTGTTTCGATATTTAATTTTATTTCCCTTTCAAATACATACTTGAGAAAGAGTTAACGCTGCTAACGATGCATAGCAGCAAAAGAATGCCGGCTGTAAGACCAGCGATACTTATTCTCGGCCACATGTTTGCCTAGCAACTTGCCACCGAGTTGTATTCTCGTTCGTCCTGCTGCTGCACACAGGAATATTTTGCCTTTACTTCTCAATTGGTTTGGTCCACCACTAGCAGCCTCACGCTCTGCTGCTTTTGCGGTCGCTTTGACTTATTACTGCAGCTTCAATATATCTTCTATCTAAAGTAATATTTGGTTGTTGAAAGTTGGAGATGTAATATTGTCTGCTTTTAGGCGTGCTGCAATGAAAAAAGGGAGAGAGAGAGAGAGAGAATATAAATTTGAGTAAAATTAGACGCAATGAAATATGAACATCAAACAAATACAAAGGCTGAAGATTAAGAAAAAATTCAAAAAAAAAAAAAAGAATTTTTTTTGTAAAAATGAAAAATGAGAGGAATATAGTTGAATGTGTAAATAATACAAAACGAAAAGTTTTATGAAAATGCTTTTGATTGCTTTTCATGCTTCTCGTTAGCAGCACTTTTGTTTGCTTTGTTATTGGTTGCATGTGTGTGTGTGTGCGTGTGTATGTGCTCGATTGCTATTTGATAAATATTTGTAATGTCAAATGCGGCTGGCATTTCCTTTATTTATTCAATATATATTTGCACATATTGGCGTGACACTTTGACAAGCTTTATTTACGATTCTGCGGCATTGCGACAGAGCAAATTAATAAAAAAGTTGTCTGACGTCTGGAACTTGATATGGCTTTGGTTTTTTTTTTTGCATAATAATGCGAAGAATGAAGAATCCAGGTTGTGTTTAGCAGTAAAATGCTTTGATTTTATATTTGTAAAAATTTTCGAAAACATAACCTTACAAACTGAAATTTTTAAAGGTGAAAAGTAGGTAGGCCAAAAACCAGTATGTTTTTGTTAACATCTAAATTTCATTTTGATATATATAAAAAAAAAAAAATACTTCAAAATCAAAATATAAAAATCAGCGTAAAATTGAAATAGTTTGCCCAAAACTACAAAATTAAAATCTCAAAATGAAGATCTTAACTAGAAATATATTTTGAATCATCTCTGGGAGCCGATGATAGATTGTGAAAGGGAGGCCATAATACGTCAATATGAGTAGCCTGAGAAGCAGGGTAACAGCAGTTATCCACGAAAAGATGTGGAAACTTCCAGAAGGGTTTAAGACCCAAACATACTCATATTGACACCAAGGAGGTAATCTGACGCCCAATGTTCAGGTCAACTGAGTTTTTAGAGGAAACATCGGAGATTGTTTATCCCAATTAAAATCGACGAAGATGAAAAAGACCTTAAAATATCCGACACTGCACAAGGTTGAGTAGCGAGCGCCCATTCAAAAAACCCAAGGCAGCGGGATCATTCTTCTAAAGCGATTTTTATAGGGAGCTTTTATTTCGTTTCAGAATTATAATCGGAGGGCTTGACATTGCTTGGCGATGGGAGATTGCAATTAGAAAAATTAATTTTCCATACTTATGGATTTTGCTCGAACCTGGAACCCTGCCTTCCGAATGGTAATAAGCAATGCTAACCACTCGGCTATGGCGACCACTTCCTTCTAACGAACTGATTGGGCCTTATCAAAGTGCGTGAGAGATCCATCATTGATCAGATATTCACTATACTTTAAATGTGATAAACGATCTGCGAGAATCGATACACACTAGCTCTTTGTTGAATTTGAAGTTGCTTTGACAGCACGGAAAGGAGCTACCTCTAAGATTTTATCCTAGTCGTGGTTTCAGACCAGATACTCAACTTAGAATTGAAGATCGTCTGCTAAGTAGATAAGGTACAATTTTTCATAAGAGTGTATAAAAATCGGGCTTTTAGTTCTGCTTTCTACAGATCAGACGAAGAATTGAGCGTTTGATTTTGTTAATGAACGAGGAAATATTATCTTCCGTCATCAAGCAAATGGTCTAGTCAGCACTACGCTGACAATCAAACACCTTGAAAACCTTAAAATCTGTATCAATACCAACAACCACGACGGCCTTGAAGTCCAACACAGAATTACAATGGCGCTCCTTGGACTGAGTAAGCGAATGAAAAGTACCATAGAACTGAACTCTACAAGTCTCTCGTTATGCCCCACCTGCTATATGGTGAAGAAACGTGGACGATGTTGAGATTAGATGAGACGAAACTACTAGATTTGGAGAGATAGATTTTGCTTCTGGTCCTTTTGCGCATTGGCAGCGGCGGGTTCGATGACATAGATTTTGTTCAGCAATTTAAGTTACAGCGGCTATGCTGGCTAAGTCTTGCCCTCCGATTGGTTGAAAGCACCCAATTCGTAGAGGTGAGGACGAGACGTTCTGAGAGTCAACGAAGATATGAAACCACTGGTGCGCAATTGACTATAATCGTGTAGGCGATGCATATGACAAGAAAAAGAAGAAGAAGAAGAAGAAGCAGAAGAAGAAGAAGGAGAAAAAGGCTATTTACAACACAGTTTTTGTAAAATATTTATAGCCTTTTTAGGGGAAATTCTGCCTCCAATATTCACTAAATATCATTTATTTGGAAACAGTAAGCAATTTCGTACAAACGTACTTATAAAAATTCTAGAATATACTTGCTTTATAAAACTGCTTTAAAAGAATTATTTTTTCATTTATCCGAGTTTACTATTTTACATGCCTGCTTTGTATACGCTTTAAAAATAATTGGAAAATCAGGTCAATGCAGAGGGTAATTTAACAGTGTGCCAGCGTTGACATAAAAATAAAGGAAATAAAAATTTAAAAAATACAAAAATAATAAATAAATGTAATTTAATAAAATATTAACTTAAGCCGCAGGAAATAAATTTTAATTACAACGCATTTGACATCCAGCATGTGTTGCAAATTTATATATATATTTACAAATATGCACACTACCGTCAGTGAAAAGTGAAAAATAAATATTTATTTCTGGTGATAACAATTAAATTTTATTAAACAATATCAGTGATTTTTTTTTTGTGTAAAAATATTAAACTCAATTGCAATGAAAATCGTAAAAAAATGTCAAATTAGAAATATCAAAGCCATAACCGCTTGAAAATGTTAGTAAATGGCAAAATATTACCCTCGAGAAATGACTTTTCGCCCCAATGCCCACTGTCCACTGAATATTATAAAATTTTTTTTGTATTGTAGAAAAAAATTCAGCGAAATAAAATGGAATAAAATGAAATGATTGGCCAAACCATTAATGCGTTTATTTTAGCTTCTGCTTTTGCTGCTAATTATGCGTGGAAATGGAGTTAGTGTCCAAAAATTCAGAAAAACGTTAATTGAATCTGCCAAAATGTCAATTTATTGTTGGTTTACATAAAATGCGCTTAATTTTATACCCTGACAAATGATTTTGCATAAAATTCGATTTTTTTGGAGATCAAAATTGAATGCCAAATTTATCAATGATTTGGCTAGATAATATCTGAGGTTTGTGAATTTTAGTGAAATTGTTAAATTTTTGGTGAATTGAAATTCAATAATAAAATTCGAGTGACACAATACATAGCACGAAAAAAAAAATTGGAAAATGTTCAAATTTTTTTCATTTTAATGAGTTTATATATTTCGTAAAAAAATGTTAAAAGCATATTCGCTTAATCTACGTCGAAAAAAATATCAAAGGTGATTTTTATTAACATTTGGAATTATTTCAAAACCTATTTTTAATTTATTTATTTTATTTATTTATGAATTTTAATTTATTTATGAAATTTTATTTTATTTTGTTAGTAAATAAAAAATTGTTTGTGACCCAAAATTTTTGCACAGTTTCTTTGAAAATTTAAGTAAATTCTTCAGACATCAGCAGTTACTGTAATATCAAAATAACACCATAAAGAGCTACATAAGTAGCTGTATAAGCGCTTTCCTTAGCATATTTGCAACCACATCAACTGCCTTGGAGACTTTGCCATTTCGTAGGCTGGCTGCTTTTGACAGGAAACGGATGCAAAACTCTTCTACAATTTCACTTAAATGTCATTTTGGGCTTCACGCTACTTGCATCTGTAGAAATATACTCGCTAAGTGAGTTAAATGTGTAGATATTTGGTATTGCTGTATCCATTTTTGGTTAAGCTTTCACAAAAGTTGGCAGTGCATAACATATTTGTAGGCGCGCTGCAGGCAATAACACACATATTTCATAGTTGCCAAGAAATTTGGTGAATGCAGAGTGTTCGCTCTCACAGGGGAGAGGGTTATTCGTTTTAAAGGCCAGACATTTAACTACTTTGTTTGGATTTCTTTAAAATTGTTGGAATCGGTAAGATTTTTTAAGTGGCAAATTTTCAAAGCGTGTTTTATTGGAAATACAAAAAAAAAAAAAAAAAAAACCAATCAACAATGCCCAGTGCTTTTGAAAAGTTAGAATAAAACAAAGTTGTTTGACTTATGCCGACAACTTTCTGTTTACCGCAGCTGCACTTTTACTTAAACAGTTTTTTTCGATGCATTTTGATATTTTCTAGAATTTGTCACTGTTAAATTGGTTAAAAATTCCTCGAATTCAGTTTTGAGAATTTTGCCAATGACAAGACCTCCGCCTGTCATTCATCCACGATTTAGTGTATGGAAAATTAGCTAAAGGGAATATGATTGCTAAACTATGAATAGAAAAGTTCAATAGTTCAAAAGAACAGTGTTTAAACATCTAATTTACTACAAAACATCAGAACCAATTTGAAAAAAAGTAAAAAAAAATGCGCTTAAATAAAATTGCTACCAACCACAGATTTACTAAAATCACACTGTCATCAGCCATTGTAAATTTGCATTGCCAAAAATCTTGTGCAAAAATACACAATTGAGATCATTTGCACTTGGAAATAGAAAGTTTTCCATTCAGCATTGAAGTTGCACGGAAATAATTGCCAGTTTAAATTCAAGTTGCAGGAAGAGGCAATGAAGTTTTATGCACGCGCAATTTCTTCCTTCCTGCTAGCATAAAAGTAGCTGAAAATGAATAAAGTTTGGATTTTCGTTTCAGTTAGATATTTTTGGATCCTTAAGGCTTGGTGAAATGGAATTGTGACTTCCTTCGATTTCAATGGCAGTTTTGGTAGGTCAATTTCGACTTGACAAGCTACAAAGAAAGAACGCAGGCTTTGAGGAAGAAAATGAAAAAATAAAAATACAAAAATTAAAACAAAATTAAATTAAATTAAATAAAATAAGAAAAAAAATTAAATGAAAATAAAATAAAATAAAAAAGAATAAAATAAAATAAAATAAAAAATAAAATAAATTTATATCAAAAAATTAAAATTTTTTAATTAAAATGAAATAAATAAAATTCAAATAAATATAATAATAAAATAAAATAAAATAAAACGATATAATACAAAATTAAATTAAATATAATAAAGTAAAATAAAGAAAGATATAAAAATGTAAATGAAAAAATTTAATTGAAAAAATATAAATTAAAATAAAATAATATAAAATAAAATTTAACTAAATTTAATAATAAAATAAAATGAAAAAATTAAATTTAAAATAAAATAAAAAATAAAAATAAAGCAAATAATATAAAATAAAATAAAAGAGAATAAAGTAAAATAAATTAAAATAAAAAGACTATATTGAAAAAAAAAAATAAAACAAAAAAAATTAAAATAAATAAAATAAAATAAAATAAAATAAAATAAAAAAATAAAATAAAATAAAGTAAAGTAAAATAAAATAAAAAGAATAAGGTTAAATAAAAAATAAAAAAAATCAAATAAAAAAAAATAAAATAAAAAAATTAAAATTAAATAAAATAAAATAAAATAATATAAAATAAAATAAGACAAAATAAAATAAAATAAAGTAAAACAATCTAATATAAAATTAAATAAAAGATAATAAAGTAAAATAAAAAATATGTAAAAATGTAAATTAAAAAATATGCTTTAAAAAATATAAAATAAAATAAAATAAAAAAAATTAGTTAAACTTAATAAAAAAATAAAATAAAAAATATATAAAATAAAACAAAAAAATTACAATAAAGCAAATAATATAATATAAAGTAAAAGAGGATAAAGTAAAATAAAGTAAAATATAAGGAATAAAGAAAAAAAAAACTAAACAAAAAATTTAAATTACTTAAATTAAATTAAAATAAAATAAAATAAAATAAAATAAAATAAAAGAATAAAAGAAAATAAAGTAAAGTAAAATAAAATAAAAAAGAATAAGTAAAATAAATAAAAATAAAATAAAATAGACAAATAAAATAAAATCAAATAAAATAAATAAAATAAAACAAATAAATTAAAATAAAATAATATAGATCGAATTTAAAAAAAAAATAAAACAAAATAAACAAATTTAAAAAAAATTTAAAAAATATAATGAAATAAAATAAAATTAAATTAAATAAAGAGATATAAAAAAATAAATTAAAATAAAAGATAAATCAATTTAAATAAAAATAAAAAAAAATAAAAAAAATAATGAAATAAAATAAAAATAAATTAAGTAAAGGGATATAAAAATTAATTAAAATAAAAGATAAACCAAAAAAAAAATTAAAAAAAAATTACAGCAAAAAATTAAATAAAATAAAATAAAATAAGATGAAATAAAATAATATAAAATCATATAAAATAAATAAAATAAAATAAATATGTTAAAATAAAATAAAATAACATAATATAAATTAGATTAAAATAAAATACAATAAAATAAAAAAAAATTAAAAAAATTAAAAAATGTACAACAATATAATGAAATAAAATTAAATTAATTTAAATAAAAAGATATAAAAAAATTAAAATTTAAGATAAATCAATTTAAATAAAGAAAAAAATAAAGAAATAATAAAAAAATTAAATTAAAAAAATAAAATAAAATAAATAAAATAAAATAATTATATTAAAAAAATAAAATAACATAAAATAAAATTATTTAAAAAATTAAAAAAAAAATTTAATATTTTTTTTAAATATAATGAACTAAAGTAAAATTAAATTAAATAAAAGGATGTAAAAAAGTAAATTAAAATAAAAGATAAATCAATTTAGAAAGAAAATAAAAGAAAAAAGTAAAATAAAATGAAATAAAATGAAAAAAAATATTAATTTTTTTTTAAATTATGATAAATACAAATAAAAGAAACAAAATATTAAAATTTTTTGCTCAATTTGCTAAATGTTTTATTGGCATGCTCTAAAAACAAAATCGTTTAAGCTATCATGAGCAGCGTCCAAAAGCAGGTTACAATTTTTATTATTTGCTCCAGATATAAGTAGCCATCACTGCAGCTGCCATACGCTCAACTTCACCACTACCAGGCAACGAACAGCCTTAATTGCCTTTAGTTCTTACAACCATTTCGCTTTATTGCGAATTTCGTTTATTGATCCACCTTGTTTCGTGTAGCCTTTTGTATGAAGCAATGAAACTTTCCTCATTTATTGTTCTCGTTCGTCCTCATTCTTAATTTGATATATGAGCAAAATATTTTAATTACTTTGGATATATTGGCATATCGGTAGCAAGGCAACCAGGTGCAGCATACAAGTATATATATGCGCTGAGCGCACTTGACCGGTTTGGCAGCAAAGAGTGTGTCTAGTGTACCAGCATATCTGCATTTGTACACAGGTCCATTTATATTTGTATGTTTGTATTTGTATATGTAAAAGTAGACACATATGCGGGTGCAGTAGCACATTTTGCTATCATAAACACTTTAGCATGAACACCTTTGGGAAATGTGACAAATTTTCTTCAACTTCTTTACTCCACCACCGCTTTGAGTTGCCATATTGGATTCCGCTTTGAATTTTCCATCTACACAACGCTGTATGTACCTATATATGCAACTATGTTTCTGAGAATTTGTGTCAATAATGCATGCAGAGCATTCTTTCGTGTTTAATTGCTTTCAATTTATTTACACAGGTACTTTGTATGTGTATGTGGCCCATCTGCACAAAATTAGGAAAATTATTTGCTTGGGTTAGTTCTTTTGTGATGTGGGTGAGGTAGGATATGGTATACTTATGTGGATGCTGTACTTAGATATGTACAAAAATGGTTTACCTCTCTATAAAGATCCATGTAAACTATTTATTTGCTTAGCATTGCTCGTAAATTTGTGTAAGATGTCAAAAAGAAGGTACAAGTATACTCGTATTAATATACATATTAACATGTTTATAAGTACATTTAAATTACTTGCATAATTTAGCACGATTTTATGTGTCTACTTCTGTAGATACCCATTTATTTTCACAAGATATAATAAAGCTGATTTTACTATAAAGTAATAAAAACACTATAAAGTTCAGCAAAATTAAACTGTGGTTAGCAGTGCGTTATACCATGCGAAGGGTTTAGCGTTTGAACCACATCCGGACCAGCATACAAGAGAATATAAAGTTTGTTTAAAATTTTTTTTTCTAATTCCGTTCGCCTCGTGACAGCCCTCCTGGGTGTATCTGGTCTGGCATGAAATAAATGCTCCATACGAAAATCCATCAGACGTTCGGAGGCGGCTTACAGTGAACCGTAGGCCTCTCCATCGATTCAGTGCTGCTAATGAAGCGCTATTCTTATACATATATATATATATATATATATATATATATATATATATGAAAAATATTATTTTTACATTACATTACATTTGTTTTCAATGATATCCAAAACTAGCTTTCAGAAAATTTTCAGTTTATTTGTTTATGGTTCCAGCAAAGGCTTTTAAAAAAAAAGTTTGCGGGAAGTGGAGCAGGGGCGCTATTCATAAAAATCCAGTTACATAAAATATGGTACATTGATAGTTTTTTTAGATTCCTTTTATTTAAAAAAAAAAAAAAAAAAAAAGTTAGCTGGTGTAAAATTGGGGGGTCGACGACTCCAAACTTCTAGAAATAAAAAAAAATAAAAAAAAAGTAAATTTTAAATTTAGTAGTAAGACTTACACCAAATTTTAAGTGATTCGGTTCACTAAAGCCTGAAATATCGTGGTTATCGTTTCAAAAAAGATATTTCCGGGAAAAACGCTTTTAAAGTTTCGCGTAAAGGCTAAACCTGTTTAGATGTTGCGTCAGCAAAACAGCCATATCTCTGAAAATAATTTAAATTTCGAAAAATCCTTTTAGGGGCATATTTTTAAAAGACAATACATTGAAAATATGAAAAAATCAGTATTTTTTAAATTCCTACTTAAAAATCTACCCCTTTAATTAGGACTTTAAGTTGTTCTCTATCTGTCGTCTTCTTACAATACCAACAAATACAATGTCAAAATTTTAAAAAATTTAAAAAATCACAACAACGTATGGTTCGGGCTTTCTAGTTATATATAAATAAATAACGAACGAAACGAGATTTAGAGGCTTGCCACCTGATTATATTGTATTAAGTCAATTTTGAAGTTGGCAATTACTTTTGAGAAGAGCTTCTACGGTTTGTTCACAGAAAATTTTGAAAACAGATTGTTATTTATGTATTTTTCTATAGAACCAAATCTAACTATCTAAAAGGTTTATTGAAGTCTCAGACCAAAAAGGTTTAAATAATAACTGGAGCAAAAAGGGGAAAGTTGTTATTAATTCTAAATTGATCAATGAAATAAAATAAAATAAAACATAATAGAACAAAATTAAATGAATAAATAATAAAAATAATTAAAAAGGTTTAAAATGGATATAGCTAAGAGGGAAGGTTGTCATTTAATTATACATATATGTGGGATTTCAATTAGAGTGATATGATTTCTTAAAAAAAAAAAAATTAATTGTTAAAGAAATTAAAATGTTTTTTATTTAACGTGAAGTACAATCGATACAATTAAGTTCTGTTATATTCAGATGGCCTCCACGACTTCTTTTGCAGGAACGAATTTGATGAACACAATTTTTGAGCACTTTTTCCACTAAATCAAGTCGTATGGCATGAAGATATTGACTTTTTAAGATTGAGAAGACCAATGACTTCAAATGACCCCACAAGAAGTAGTCTAATGGTTAAATAATAACCCATTCAAAAAACCTTTCTCGCAATAATTCGGTTGTTGCACGTGCTGTGTTACACGTAGCCCTGTTTTGTTGGAACCAGATGTTGTTCAGATCAACTTCTTCGAATTGTGGCCATAAAAGCTTGATTATCATCGATCTATACCACTCTCCATTGGCGCTAATGGTGCTACCAGCTTCATTTCGAAAGAAGTACAGATGATTCCACCAGACCAAAAACCACACCAAACTGTCAATTTAGGTGAATGTAATGGTTGGTTCACCGCACCACTCAGATGAAAGTGAGCCTAATCGGAGAAGATGATTTTATTAAAATTTTTTTTATCATTTTCAAATTGTTCCAAAGCAAAATCAGAAAATTCACGACATTTATGGTGGTCCACGGCCTTCATTTCTTGAGTAAGAACAATTTTATACGAATGCAAGCCCTAATCCTTTCTCAAATCCGCCAGGTTATGGCTTGAGATAGCCCGAATTCTTAAGAAGGTCTTGGAATCGACAAATTTTCATTACCTCGACCGGTTTTTTGTTTTATGGGCACTTGAACATTATGTAGAAAAAATGTACGCTCGAAATTTTCAACAATTTGACGGATAGCGAGCACAGGTGGACGATTATTACGACCACAAAATGGCAAAAGCGCACGAAAAGTTGCAATTGTAGAACGATTATTTTGATAATAATATTGAATAATTTGTAAACGTTGTTCTTGCGTATATTTTACCATGATGGAATTGTAAACATTACTGAATACAATGAAGGAAATGATAGATCATGACATATTAAAAATGACCAATTGACACTTAGAAATCATATCGTCCCTATTGGAAAACCCTTTACTTCTTTATGTGTTATACGAGTTTCAAGGTACAAATAAATATATTTTATGAACATATTTTAAGAAAAAAAATTTATTTATCAATTTAAAGTAATGGTATTCAATGTATAAATTAAAATAGGTATTGCATGAAGGAATGAGAAAAGTTTTTGATACTTGAAAAAAGAAAAAAATTCACTAAACAGAATACTGTATTTTCCAATCCTGCATTTGATACGTAGGAAATGTACTTAAAAACAATTTGATAAAAAAATTATCAAAACACTTTTTTTGTATTTTGATAATTTTTATCGCGTATAACCCCATTTTTAATTTTTAATTGTTGACCTCTACTGTGAACTTAGTAGATAAAGTCAATGACATTTTTTTGCTCTTGCGAAGACTATTTTTTAATCAAAAACTAATCCAACACTCTACTTCCACACAAAAGCAGTTAAAAAGAGAATTTGGAAACGTTTTTCAAACACATCTTTTACCATATGAGCTTCATTTGAGTTTTAGGTAACTTTTTTTTTATCGCATGACAATTCGTTCGAACAACGCCGACTGCTCTCAATCATTTTTGGCAGCAGTCACAGCGACACATCGAAATTGCCAATCATCAAGTAATGAATGGTCAATAGGAAAAAAGGCAACAAAAACCAATTTTGATTTTCAAACAGCAAGTCCTAGGAACGACTGTTGATGCTCATCTTTTCGTAAATTTCGAAAATTGCCATTTATTGGTAATTGACAGTATGAAATGATAGTAGCATGACAGCAGAAAGGGAAATAAGAGTGACAGTTCCAAACAGTAATATCGAGTGATTGTAATGATATAGACGCAACAAATTGGTGAACAAGGCAGTGCAGCGACTAATAAATGGCAAAACAAATTTGAAATGATGGTAAGAGTACGTGTGTATCGATCGGAAATTGTGGACAAATTCAAAAACTGTTAAAAACTATTGCATTTACAAAAAAATTAATTTTGTAGCATTTTCAGCACACAAAAGCAACAGTGAAAAGCTGACAAAAATGAAATGACAGCTAAAATGACTATGACAGCAGCAGCGATATGAGCCGCGTCAGTGTCGTCACAATTGCAGCGGAAAATGCGCTTGCAAAGTTTGGCAAAGTCATGAGCGCAAACAGAGAGTATGATATGAGGACTTTCAAGTATATGCAGTTACACATACATATGTATATATGCTTTTCACTATTTCTTCCGACAAACCTTTACCTACACGCTTCTTTCTCTCCAACTTCTTTTAATATTTTGTGAACTTCACACATACGGAATTGCATATGAAAGACAATGAAGAACTTGAATGAAATAAATGAAAGGAAAAGAGAAAAAGACTACATATGCTAAGAAAGATACATAACATACAAACATATGACAAATGCAAACTTCAACTGGGATATGAGTCTAAAAATAGTAAGAAAAGGACAAAGTGTGAAGCTAAATATGGCAAAAAAAAAATCACATAAAGCACTGAAAACTCTACAAACCAAAGTAAAATGAAAAAGCACAAAACGAAAAAGGCGGACATGGAGAACAATGTCAACGACATCAGCTTCAACGACAACGAACAATAAGTGCACTGACATACATCAAACAAATAAATAAATGACAAAAAACTGTTGAACAATGCCCAGACAGTGGTGGCCACTACTACATGCGCATATATTTATATGCATAAATGCTGAAAATATATATTAAATATATGTATTTGTTGCAAAAACTATATGCAAATGCATAGATATAATACGTTTGTATGTATGTAAACATAGTACATATGTATGTGTATGTGTGTACATATACTTCTTATTTACTATGCAAATACTTCAAGCTCAAATACTCGTTTGCCTTAAAAGAGTAGTTAAACAAGTTGTTTATGTATATATGTACATACTCGTATGTATGTTCGTGCATGTAAAGAGCATGGCATGCATAGTTTAAAGTCTACTTTGAGGCTCATGACCGAAAAACATTGCGCTTTGTAAGACTTTTTGGGGCGAAACAAATTAAAATTTGATGAAATCATAATGATGTCAGTGTAGAAGTGGTGGAAATATACATATACATACTTATATATCTATAAACATACAGGCAATCATAGGCTTTAATGTAGGCTTTGTCTCTTAATTTTTTTAAAATTTATTTTAAAATGTAGGAATTTTTATAAAAATATGTGGTTTGGTTTTTCAAAATATATAATTTATTATTTTGTATTTATAAAAAAATTTATTATTATGTATTTTTATGTATTTATAAAACATAGTGTCCGTGAAGCTCCTTCTTTTAATTAGGCCCATCACGAGATCAAAGCGAAATACCAAAAATTATACACTTGGATCTGAAAGCAAATACAAAAGTAAGAGGGGTGGCTTTTAGTCAACACGTTAAGGCCACTTGGTGCATTGTAATAGCACCACTTTTCTTTATACAAGCCTGCACCAAAATGGGAAAAAGTAAGTTTCGTGTGCTGATTAACCTTGTTTTTTCTTATAAAAACCATCACCGAAAAGTACAAGTGATGCCGAACGTTCAGGTCGCCTAAAAGAGATCGTCCTATAAGAATTCGTCGATAAAATCCCTGGAATGATCGGAGAATAAAAGTACGTGAGGCGGCTGATTCTGCAGACAACTAACTGAGCGAACACATCACATTTTATGCACACTTGTGTAGTCACCATGGCAAATATTCATAAATTGGGCTAAGGTCTGCTACCCCATCCTACATATTCCACAGATTTAGCCTCCTGTGACTGTTTCTTGTTTCCAAACCTGAAAAAATGTCTAGGCGGTAAGAAATTCGGTCGACTGAAACAAACAGGCGTAATAGAAACAAACGCCTATTTGGAGGGTCTTGAAAAAACCTATTATTTGAAAGGAATACAAAAATTGGAAAAACCCTGGACTAAATGTATAGAACTGAAAGAAGGCCATGTTGAGAAATAAATATAATGCTTCTTCGGTAAGATCTGTTTTGAAGACATCATACCTATTTCTGGGTAAAAATCTCAATATTAAAAACATAAAGGTGTACAAATTAATTCGGTCCGTTCTCAATAGATAGCTCCATCTGCAAGTTATGACCGATCTTGGAAGCGTATTAGTATGCATCGGCGTCTCCACAAAGGTTTTTTGCTTCTTCTTCAGTGCCGTGCAGCTGAAGTTTATGGTGAATTTTCGACTACCGATGATTCATGCAGAGAGTGGTTTCGACCTTTAAAAATTGGCAATTTTTGCGTCGAAGACAAAGTGCGTCCTGCCCAACCCAAAAAGTTTGAAGATGAGGAATTGGCGGCCTCACATTTGGATCAAGATCCAAATGCAAACTGAACTCGTAGAATTGTTGAGAGTTACTCAGCAAATAATTTTCTTTCAGTTAAAGCATTTAGATTTATTCAAAAGAAAGGAAATCAGGCTAAATCTGTGGTACCGTTAAAGTTGAGACCGAGTGATGTCGAACGGGGTTTTTTTTACCACAAAACTGTTTCTTGAATTGAATTGTGCCAGTATTTTATGGTTCTACTATTCCTAGCTATTTCGAAGGGATCTAGCTATTGATCCAACCATCTAACGTCATTAACTGTGGGGTCGTCCAAATAAGTAATGAAAATATATAGTAAATTGGCGAAACGCAAAATTGTGCTGTTGCACTATGATAACAGCAGATCCTACAACTCTTTAATAGCCAGCCAAACATTAACAAAGCTCAATTGGGAACAGATTCAACGTTCACCCTTTAGCTCTGGCCTACCATCAGATTATTATTTGGTTCTCACTCTTTCAATTCCGACCAAGCAGTAGATATATAATATAAGTAAATGAATTATAACGGGTTTTCGTTTCTGAAAATTATGAATTCTTTAACGCTTCGAAGGCTTCATCGATTTCCACGTTGGTGTTCAATAATTTCAAACCAAACACGTTAGTTGAAAAATACATTGCAGTAAAACTGAAGATGTGATAACAGTTGGCGCTCAGCAACTAGTAAACGGATTCGGAGACATCATTGTAATGGAATAATGGTTATAAGTTTTTGTTCTCACAAAAGGAATATATTCAGAACTGTGAAGAATATTTGTAATATTTTCTCCTGAAATGATGGGAAATTCATTTGCTCATAAAAATTTTCGTTAGGTGGCGCCAAAATCGAAAAATTTATGAAATCTGGTTAAAGAACGTTAGAATATACTTATAGTTCTAAAAATTAAATTCCTCAGATGACATTGAAGTTGAGTTTTATGCAAATAATTTTCAAAATATTGTCTATTAATATTTCTCCTAAAGTTTTGAAATTAATTTTTTAGAAGCTCGTACATTTTTTCAAAAATTTTCCGTTATTCATGATTAAATGCTCACTTTTTCCGTGCATCAAAGGTTAATATTTTTAATAACCAAATATTGTTGTAGAAAGCAATAATTTCCCAAAAACAAAAACTCAATGACCGACGTGCATATGAATGAACTCTGCTAATATGCAAGCGGTCGTCTGTCAGACGTCTCATAGTGTTTTTGCTATTCTTTTCTTCAAAAGAAACATGCAATTTTTTAATCTCCGGCCGCCTAGACATTTAACAAACGAACCCCTTGCCAACACCAAAATGTCACTGGCCTCGTCTAACAAACAAATACTCAAATTCTAGTGCCCACATATGCAAGTATGTATGTATACATATGTACATAAGTAGTATGTATAAGATAAAATCAACAAGAAAGTTTAACGAAAAGTCCACACAAAATAATATAAGCGAACGAACTGCACGAATTAAAGAAGAGGAGAGGAGAACAGAGGAGGAGTTTCCAATAGTGTGTGGACGTCTATAGTACTACATACATATATTACTATATATATTGTTTGTGTGTTATTATTAAGCTCATTGAAGTGGCACAAAAATTTGTAGCGCCCACAGCACCATTGCAGTGCAGATTTTCGCTTATTTTTCTAATATTTCTTTCACTTTATTTACACAAGTTTATTTATGTGTATTTCTTTATGTACATATAATGTCTGACAAGTGACTTGTACATGCCACATGCCACATGCCAACAACAATTCAAACTAACAATACACTAACACTAGCAGCCGTACACACACACACACACACACAAAATCAGAGTGCTGTTAGTTGGCGTGAAGTAAAATTGAAAAAAATATTTGTTGCTGTGTTGGCCACTCGAAGCACAGAGGAGTCTGAAGTGTCAAGGCGTAGGCGCCTAAAAGTATGCTTGTGAGTAGTGAAATATGTTAGTGCCAATAGATGTACATGCGCGTGTGTGTGCGCATGTGAAGTGTGGAAGAAGTACTCTTGTGCAGGTACTTGAGGCTGGTTAGTTGTAGCTGCGCGCAAATAAATATGTGGCTTAACAAAAGAGTGGCGTATGAAACGGAAAATGGTGAAAAACTGATTTATACTTTACTACTGAAAAAGGAAAAAACAATGAGAAAGGAATGAGTAAGCGGTAAAGCACGGCTTAACCGGAAGCTGTTGAATTTACAAGGAGGCGCACAGGAATGACATCTAATTTTTCACTCTGCTAAATCCTAAACACACACGTGAGGCCAAAGCAGATTTTAGTGAAGTGAAAAACAAATGGATGCGGCTTGAGGACGCGCAAGTGTGTGGAATGGAGTAAGAGCAATGGATTAATAGTCACGCTTTGAAATAATATTTCAAAGTATTCTTTATTTTAACAGCGAAATAAGAATGAAACAAAAAGAAAAAAATTACATAAGTGGTGTGTTCAAGAAAAATGTGATTTATTTTTTATTTTTCGGATAGGTTAAATGGAAATTTTTATTTTTAATTTTTGTTATGTTAGTACGCTTTCATTGTACAAAGGTTCATGATCGCAACGGCTAGGCAAAAAGGATGAGTGGACACAAACAGATTCTATTATTATAATTAAGTAAGTCAAAAGTAGTTAATTTCTATTGCAATTAATAAGCCCTAAGGCTGTTTTTTCCCGAACCTCTTCGGAATTGCATGCAAATATACAGGTGGCAGAAATAAATAAGGCGCCTAAAATTATGCAAGGATAATTGAGATTTGAGGGCCATAAAGATTAGAAGCGGTTTGCATGTTCGACGATTTTCTGCTACAGAAAAAATTTTAATCCATAAATGAGGATCAATAACAATTAAAATGTTGCAAGTGGTACTCGACGGGAATACTTCGTGTAAAAATCATTAAGAAAAAGTAAGAAAAGCATATATTAAAACCTTTTCCTGCATGGGAAAAAAATTATAAGGAGATTACTTTTGTGGAGACAAAGTAAAAAACGACGAATTATTAAAAAAACTTTGAGAAAAATGAAAAGTTGAAAATGGCCCTTCAATAAAAACGTGTTCTCGGTCAGCCCTAGCTCCAGAGGAACACCTGCATATCTTGGCTTTATGACTGATATTAAGGGAATCTCTGGTTGATTTGAGTTCTTAACTGCTTCTTCTGGTCCTTCTTTGTCCTATCTCCTGTTTGGCTGAAAGGGAAAGTTAGGGGGTTAGGCCACTCTAGAATTTGCGGAAAATGGATTTTTTCTAACTTCTTTCAAATGATACATTATGGTCTCAACAGTGTTATCCCAAAATATTGTGACAAATAAAAATTTCTAAATGCCCCATTTTCGTTCTCTAGTTGATGTTGAAATTTTGACATAAGTACGTAGAATTTCTTATCTTGCCTAGTTTTTTTTAAATTTCGAAAAAAATTTTGGGGCAAATTGTTACTGTTTCGTTTAGATACCTGTCATTTTGTCAAAAATGCATATATTGAAAGAATCCTATGTACTTCTTTAGCTATTGCTATTTACAAGCGGAAACCGTTCAACAACTTATTAAAATAAAAATATTACATGAGCTGAGTGTCCGGCCGTGGTTCCCGAAAAAATGGAGACATCCTAGGGAGAACGCTGTATAGCCACCGTTTTTAAATTAATTTTTCTTAAAAAATAGTTAAAAGCAGTTAATTATATGTAGAATAAATGTCTTTTGTCAAAAATTGGATTTATTTAATAGTTTTCCCGGAAAAAAATGTCAAAAATGCCTATTTTGTGGCCACCTAGAGTGGCCTAACCCCTTAAGAGCTTGACCGGGAGCGGTCGCAAATAAGCTATTGAGTACTCTCACTCATTGTAATGATTTGTTTTAGCTTTTTCCATTCATGTGCAGTAATCTCCATAAGATTGGTGCTCGGAGCATAGCGAATGATGTTACGTCTCAATCGGCTCCTCTGTGCAGGCTCTACACTCAGCCGACTCCATCTTACCTAGCTTGTGGAAAGGACAACACATGGGTAGATGACCCGTGAGTACAGTTACTTGAAAACTAAATTGTCTTTTTTTCATGCTTGCAAAGGTTTGGTCTCTCTGGCACCCGCGTTGCAACAAAATAATATAATGGTGACCCCTAAGTTGGAGTTTCTCCCAGATTTTAAGTGTATCTTTAGGTTCCGCTTAAAAAAAAAAAAAAACATTTGAAGGTGTTGAAAGGCCGGAGGCCACTGTTTCGAAATATATTATATCTATATAGCTTTTATATTTAAAAAAAAAAACTTAAAAAAAAAAAATTGTCTCAAAAATTTGTTTTATTTCAAAATTTAGTAAAAAAATTTTACTTTTTACAATAAAATTCTGCTTTGCATCTTACTTGAATTTCTTTGCATGAAACTTAACGAAAACCGTTAATTTTCACTCAATACATGCATACATACATACATTCTGCAGCAAACTCACACAAGTTGTTCAAAAACTTTTCTATGTACTTATTCTTCTTCTTCTTCTTTTTCTTTAGCAATTCTTCTAGCGCGCTAACAAGCGCCTACAACAACAAGGAAAAGTATTGTTAGCGATGGCAATGGCAAATAGTTATTGTTGTAGCTGTTGTTGTTGTTGTTTTTGCTGTTCTTAGAGACGAACAAGTGCAAGTCGAGTGGCTGAAGCAAACTCAACACTGGAAAGCGACAAGAAAACATGAAACTTAAGAAAGCGGCGGCGGCAGTTTGAAAGTGACAAAGCGGCATAACGGCATTGCAGAAGCTGAAAATTACAAGCACTACACACAAACAATAGCACGTACAAATAGATACGTTACAACTTTCGATGGTTGCTGGCATTTTGTGTTTGTATGTTTGTATGTGTGTATGTAAATCTGTACCATTACTACGGGTCGTATGAGTCTCAAGAATTAAGAAGAGGAAGTATTTCGATGGCATTATATACTTGTACTTGTAAAAGGAATTGTAAAACGTGATGTGGTAGCGATTTTTAAGTACTGAAACATACATACACACACATGCATACAAACGAACAGGGAATGGGAACACAAGGCCTTGTGAAAATAGTAACAGTAGTAGGAGTAACAGTGTAGTAGTAGTTCATAGATACAATCAAAGGCATATACAAGCTGTAATGAGTATGCAAAAAGTAGCAAGAAAAATGAGTTTAAAGAGTAAATTTGAGAATTTAAGAAATTTAAATACTTTGGAATTGAATTTTTTCATCATCGAAATTCGAGAAGGAAAATGAAATCCATTTTGGAAATTTCACAAATTTCTTATATAAAAAAATTCAAAATAAAGGTAAAAATATACAATACAAATCAACTTAAGTTTATAAACGTCCTCAGTTTTCAAATTTGAAGCCTACAAAAATATTAACCGCAAACTTTCTCTGAAAATTACCATTTTCGCTGCTGAAAAACTCAGTTCAAGGCTAGCAAGCTTAAAATGTTGAAATGTCAAAGTGTCAAAAAGAAATTACGAATTCGAAAAATATAATTTTCTATGAATATTTGTGAATATGTGTGAAGTTGTGTTTATGCCAAGTATTATGGTCGTAATGTGTTAACTTCGCCTATGTCTACTTAAAATTATGGCACTAACTGTACTGCCAATGTCACCAAGTAGAAATTATGTCTATGCAAAATGGAGTCACCGCAACTGGCCTTCTTTGACCTCGTTTTTTCAAGTAAAGGTGTGTGGATACAACAAAAACTTTAAAATATTGCCATAACAGTAACCCATGACGACAAAGTAGTGACGTGGTTGAACTAAAATTATATGGAATTTTAAACGTCTTCATAGCCACGCAAAAGTTTATATATACTGCTACCGTTTGGTAACTAGTAGCTGTAAGCCAGAATGTCACTAGCGCAGTGCAACACAACACTCTCGGCTAAGGTTTTGGCGATTGCTGCTGAAGGTACTTACCAAAACTAGAGTCAGTTTAGCTGCCAACATTCAAGCGACCGTTTGAGGTAATTTTCGATCACCTTTTGGCACATATTGGGCGGTATATCAACCATAACTTGACGAATGTTGGTTTTCAAGTGCTCAAAAGTTGAAGGTTTATCCCCCTAAAAACGCGGTATTCGCGTAGCCCTACAAAAAAATGTCAACGGTGTAAAAACGCATGACCTTGCTGGCCAATTGAAATTGAAATGACGATAGGTTACGCGGCTGGAAAATTTCTCTTACAATAAAGCCATATTCGCTCTTGTTGTGTGGCACGTGGCATGATCTTGGCGGAACCAGATATTGTCCAATTCGCGTTCTTCGATTGCAGGCCAAAAAAAAGTCGGTTATCAACCTATAATTATGCTTCTGACTGACAGTGATAGTCTTGAAGCTATCATTTTCAAAGAAGTAAGGTCCAGTGACACCTACGGACTAAAGAGCTCAATAGGCAATAAGTTTTTTTTGGGCGTAAAGGCCTCCCTAAAATCCGGAGCCGTAAGTGAGAAAAAAATTAGATTATTTACCTATCCACGGAGTGAGAAATGTGCCTCGTCACTGAAGAAAATTATCGTGGAAAAATCGCAATCCACTGCTTGTTGTTCAAGCGACCAATCGATGTTAACTACGCTCTGTGAATGGTCAGCTGGTTTCAGTTGTTGTAAGAGCTGGACTTTATATGGATGATGGTGTAAGTCAAAGAGCAAAATATGACAGAATGTGTCTTAAGAAAATCTCAGCTTTTGAGAATGTCGAGAAATAGAAAAACTTGGGGTTTCGGCTGTACTTTCATTTACAGCAGCGATATTTGGGGCAGTCAAGTTTGGCAGACTCCGAAATACAGTCCTGCATTTTCGAAACCACTAAATGAATAATTCTTTATTTCATCATCAATCGCCAAAACCTAGGCACGAAACGGTGACATGAAAAAATTTGCACTGTGTAGTCTGGGTTTTTACGCTACATTTTACATTAGGGCAGAACATTCCTGATAGGAGGCGTCCGCTGCTCAACGAGGTGGAGCTAACAATTAAGAAGCTGTTGTGGAAGTTTAATATGAAAGAAGGCGTGAAAATACCCTTTACGAAAGTAGTAGTGGTGTGACGCGGGACCTATCAGCTGGTCCCATGCACCGATGTTACACAATCGTAAACAAGCAAATCTTACTCTATTCTGCTTGGCTGTGGTGGACGGCGGCTAGCAAAATCTTATACAACAAACCATTGATGCAAATAGGTAACTCAACCTACATTCAATCGATATTGTAGTGCAATCCGCTGAGAGATTTATGTCCTTAAGGCAATTTTCTGCTAGAAACTTAGGACATAGCTAAATAAGCATGTGTAATTTGGACAAACTTGATCATATATCCCATGCTTTATGGTAGGTTTTAAGCTACTTTTTAAGAGGATGAATGGTGGAGAATATGCGGTCCGCCAGTGGGACATATATGACCATACCACCCTTCAAGCTGCCGCAGTAAATCAAGTGAATGGCATCATCAGCACACACATTGATTGCCAAGAAAGCCGGTAATTAAGGTAGCCATCTCACAATGTGTAATGCCAGAAGATGTCCTTAGAAGCAAGAAGGCGGTGTATAAAGTAGCTGCAGCAAAGTTGAACTGAATATCTACTGGGTTCTAGGCTAAGACATTGCGGAAAACGATTAGTTGATGATATTGCCTTTTGTCTGGAGATCGAACCGTTAAAAAAAAATACGAAAGCAGCTAAGACTCTGTACAATGAAATTACCAAAAGAGCTGGTAATCGAGTTAGGATGATATGGAATCCTTAACAGCGTGAAAGATCGCTGAGACCATGTGGAATGATAGCGAATAAAAAAGTTGCAGGCCAAATGACTTGCCGCAATCTATTGGTATCACTAGCGAGCACTAGTAGCAGCGACAAATTTAGAAATTGTAGGGACGCAAGCATGAGTGAAATGTTAGAAAACTTTCCCTGTTTCTGTCTAGCTCTATCTAGAACTCGATTTAGAAATTTAGAAGCATTGCTGTTCAAGAAACCAGAGGAAATATTGGAATTGCATATGTAAACCGTTTTGAACTTCTCAAAAAGAATTGAAGCTCTACTTTAGCTGGACTTAAGTTGAGCTAACGTCTGGTACTAAAAAGAACCAATAGATCTATGTAAGGGGTGACAGCTAGATAGTATAACCTAACGTAACTTATATATATAATCAACTCTCTCCTTTTGGATGCTACAAGCACTGGAATTTTCAGACTTCAGATTTGTGGGTATTTTTTTTTTTAAGTTTTTTCGATGCAGTTCTACAAAAAAAAATGTAAGTTTAAGCAAAACTCCCAACTCTAATAAATGATAATTTCCTTGTAAACTTCATGAATAATCACTAAATATTTTAATTTGATTTTTCGTTAAATCTGAGATATTTTCTTTACGAAATTTTCTTTTAAGCTTTAGAAGAAAAACACATTACCAGGGCAAAATCTAAAGAAGAAAAAAAGAAAAAATTATAATAAAAACAGCATGGCAACATTGGCATTTGAAGTGGAAATATTACCAGCAACGACAACATAATCAGCTTTTGACGATGAAATGGAGCATAAAAAAACTCCGAGCAAAACAAGCGAAATAAAGTAGCTTTTGAGAAGGAGTTGAAAAGAAATAAATAAATGCCAAAAGTGGTTACTGAATGAGACAAAAGTGGGATTAAAATGAGGGTGAAGTGTGTTAAATAAGAGCTGTTGAGCGTGAGTGGGAGCGCAGCTACGAGTTTTGTGTGACAAAACTGCAGGGGAGGGAGATTTTCAAGATAAAAAATGTATATAAAGAATGTAGGATAATTAAAAGAAAATTGAAAAATGAGAAATTAAGGAAATTATACAGAAAATTTGAAATGAATTTAAGCGTAAATACTTGCATAAAATTTCAGGCATTATAAATGTGCCAACCAAGGGAGAATTCACTTTTTTTCTATAATTGAACTAATTGCTTTGATCAAACGGCAGCGCTGTTAAAATGATAAAAACAAGTTATGAATATAAAAAATTTGAGAGGAAATATAAACGAAAAGCAAAAAAAAAATATCTAAAAACTGTATAAAAAGTATATACAAAGCAACTTAATATCTTTTACAGCACTCCACGTAGTCACGCCTCATTACATATGCATGCTATGCCTTGTTTTTTAATACTCATCCTTCAGTGTTATTTTTGTTGCAGCAATAAATATTTTTAATATTGCGTAGAAAGTACAATAACAAGCAATAAAATAAGCCAAATTATATTTGGAAAGCATAATTTGAGCACAAAACAACGCAGATACATTCCTCCTCCTGCAAACTGCGAAATCAGGCAAAACGCCAGAAACATTGCGAAATTTTTATTATATTAAAATTGTTTTTGTTTAAGGATGCGAAGCACATTATGTACGCTCTATGCGTGGAAAACGCTCAAATTCTCTTTTGAACAAATGCGTGCTCTCAAACAGGGATATGAGAGAATGGAGAAAATGGTCATTATAAACAAAAAAAAAAGTTTATAATTTTTACGCTGCACATTTTGTGAGCAACCCAATTACTCAGCTTAAGAAAAGCAGATTTATTTCGATTCTTGAAATATTAAAGTATGAGTAAATGGTTTTAGTTATCGCTTGCTTGCTCTCATAGAGAAGGCATTTCATTTGTAATATTTAAATTCTTGTGAATTTTACTTTGTTATTTATATATTTGTGCGTAAGTCTCTGAGATTTTTAGCATTATTTTCGTATTTGTTATGCTGCAAGCTGTTTCATGTTATAGAAGCTATGAAAAAGTTGGAACTTAATATTTAGCTCGTAAGCCAAAAAATATGAGAGATGTAGAAAGAACTGTGAGTCTTTTGTGGAACTTTAAGAGTATTTTAAGTGGAAAAAAAAGCTCAAGTAATATTTGCCTCCCGCAGAGAGCGTGCTGCCTAGAAACAATATTATGATGATCGCATTCAGCATTTTGGCGTCGTATTTTGAAGGATAATTTAAATTGGCTCCGCGTAAATTGCAATTCGCGTTAGCAATATTGCTGGCTGCGCGTTGTTTGGGCTACCTTCAAACAGTTGCTCGAATGGCTGCTACTGAACCTAATATTTGGAAGACAATTTTTATGACGAGACCCATTTCACCCTGTCTGGCGGCATTAATAAGCCAAAATTTGGGGAGCAGAAACTCCATTCGAGATCTATGTAATGCAATTGATTGAGCAAAAGTCACTACTTTGGCCATATTTTTCTCAAATAATATTAAATAGTTGGTAGTAAATGAGTGAAAGAAGTATTGATGGTTACTATATTCAACGAGACAGGGAGCTATGTCACAGCGTCACATTGAAAATCATACTATTCGATCAGTGCAGTAAAAATTCCCTAAACGTGTGATGTCAAAAGGAGGTGGCATTCATTAACCACCCAGATATGTAGATTCGACTCTCATTGGATGATTATTTGAAAAGCAAAGTATACACCATCAATCCTTTGAGCATTGGTGAGCTCAAGGAAAGTGTCGAACCAAAGATGTCTTTCGAAATTCTTGAAAAGTAAGGGAAAACTCAGCAAAAACTCATTTCATGGACACTTGATTTTGAACACTTGATTGTATTTAACGCTTATAACGCTTTATAACCGCTGAAGTGACTTTCGGTCGGGCTCCTCCTCCAATTTATGGTTCACATCTTGATGCTTTCCAACAAATGGAGGGACCTATAGTTTATCCCAAGCCGCCTCTGAACATCCGATCAATTTTTATGAGGATCTTTTTGTTTCCTTCTCATAAATTCACTCGACGAACTCCATATTCACTCTTGGGGGCGACTGCAGTTTTAAAAAATTTTGTTTTCTTCAATTTTGGATGTTAGTCGGACAAGGACACGAACCCTGGCTTTCCTACGAACAGTACGTTCTGCATATTACCCGGTTATTGAATTCTCGGTTAAAAAATTTTATTTTCCAATTTATTAAATTTGCACATACTGACGTAAGAGATGGCGCGCGGTGTGTAGGCTTAATTTTTAGTCTTAGAGATATTCAATGTGTAAAAAGTCAGCATTGAGAGAGAGAGAGAGAGAAAAATATTTGATAAGAATCCTGCTTAAAATCTGATCAGTAAGCGTCCACAGAGAGTTCCCATAGCAGAGAACAATTTAGGATTTGGGACTGCAAGAACTGTAAGTAAGTGCTCCACTGAGGTTTTATAGCTAAAAGGAGACTGCTGTTGAGAAGCTAGTCGAGCTATTTTAAACAGCAGACAACACAAACGAGCTTAGAGCTGCATACTCCTTTCACTGCCTAAGTGATTTATTTTCAACGATCGGCGAAAAAGTTTCAAAAAGAAATATTAATATTGTAAGAAATAAACACTGACTGCGATTATAGCACGCGAGTAGAATAGGCATTAGTAGCAGTGACACAGATAGAAGTGCAGGGGAAAAGGCATGAGTGAGACTTTGAGATACTTCCTTTGCCCCGGTACGGACCTTTTCTATAACATTTAGGTGCTTCAAAGCTCAAAGGAATATATTAGTACTCAAATTGAATACTAGAACTTCTTTAGATTTCGTAAAAGCATTGACTAATTACACGACGAGTACTTACCTGAAATTAAATAGAAACCACGTCCGGTTATAAAAAGGACCAGCAGATCTATAAGAGCCTTTTCCAACAGTAGCATTGAGTGAGAGCACTCTTAATTATTATTTTAATTTATGAGTGAATTTCACAGCTTCAAAAATTATTTTCATTTGTTTGAAGTGGACTATGAAAAAAAAAAATTATTTTCAATACAACAATCCACTTGCATTCACCGCAGACTTCATATTCAAATACAAAAGTAAATTTTCATGTGTAAATGTGTGTTTTATTTATGCGCTAAAAACGTGACTAACATATATAACTATATACAAATACCCACACATATATGTATGTATGTATTTTTACACAAATTGTTTGCCCCGCAAAAGTTCGTCCATTTTTATTTTGTTACAAAAGAAGTACTTGCACTCACTCAACTCAACAATTGTTATTTTTTCTACCCATTTGTATGTATGTATGTATAAGCAATAGCATGTGTATATGAATGTAAATGGTTGTGCGAGTAATTTAATGAATTTTAAATAAGTTTAAAAACAACCGTTTTGGCAGCACAACTGTTGGCACACCGAAACTGTGACGTGAGGGGAGAATGAATATTGAGCCAATTGTTTGCCGCAATTTGGAGGATTAGGTGCACCAATTTACGGTACTTTTATTGTGTGGAGCTGTGAGAGAGCTTGAGAGATTTATGGCAACATGAATTTTTTCCTTTTGGAAATTAATATTTCAGACACCAAGCGGAGTGATTGTGAGGGGGAATATTTTTGCTTGAATGTTGCTCATACGCCATGGCAGTAGGAAGCGAAGGAGTGTGGAGCTACAAAATAATTAACAGTAAGTGTTTTTTTTTTTAATCAAAAAGTTATTTTCGGTTCTTTATTATAAAATATTGTAAGTATTGCCTGAGCTTTCATCTTTTCCGGAGACGATTTCTTATTCAGTCTGAGCTTTCAATTATATTTATATAATTTAAGCCACATTTTGAAAATAAATTATTTTTCAAGCAATCACTAGCGAGTGGTTTTGAACCGTTTCGTAAAAATTTTGAGATCCTTTTGGAAATATTTGTCCACTATTTAAAGTTTACTGTAGTAATTCTGTTTTGTTTTTATTGGCGTAAGCACAGCTTATACAGAATAGCTAGAATAGGTCCAAAAATGAAATATTTAATTTTTAGCAACAATTTGGGTCCTATTCACCTATTTGAATTGATTCATGAAATTTCATTTCGAAATCAGTCGAGTTAGAAAGGAGTTCGTTTCTGATTTAAACACATCAACAGAGCTTCCCTGAATAGTTTATTTTGTTAAATAAACCCGTGTGAGTTTAAAAGTTTTTTAACCCTTTCTCTGCTTTGGAACAAAAAAAAATTCTGTTTTCGTTTACCTGGCTATTTTCAAATATTAAAGCTTTGGATTAAAAACATTATAGTTTTTTATAGTTGATCATAGCATGAAAAGTGCTGTGTTTGAGAAACTTTTCAAAAAGGCTTATGGAATAAATTAAAAATATCTACAAGTCCAGGACCAAAATTGAAGACTTTAAAGAGAACATAAACAAATCTTAAAAATCGAAAATCACGAATTGTGGAAGCCATTCTGTCACTCTAAATGAGGTATTTCCAAACCGTGTGCCCTGAATGCCTTAAGCGCCTCTACGTACGGGAATAAAAAGAACTCATTTAGTGCCAAGTCAGGACTATATGGTGGATGATTCATCAAATCGATGTTTTGAGTGTTCAAAAATGCGATTGCTTGATATGCGTGAGAGCTGGCATTTTCGTGGTGAAACCTGATCCGTCTTCAGCGTTTGGTTTTCCGGATTTCCTGATTTCTTGAACTGGCAAACAAATTGTTGTGTACTACTCAGAATGCACTGTTATGCGTTGTTCTAGGGATATGGTTGGGACATGTCAAGTTTTTTTTTTTTCTTGCGCAAACAGCTTGTTGCATTCGGCTCATCTTGAAATACCCATACAGCTAACTGCTGTTTACTTTCGGGCTCATACGCGTAAATCTACAATTCATCACCTGTAACGATGCCATAGGCGCGTTCGAAGCACCATTATCGTATTTTCTTTTAACTTTTCTTCCGGCCAATCGACACGCTCCCTTTTTTGAGCGATTGGCAAACTAGAATTTTTTTTTACTATTCGATCGCTCATGAAATATTTAATGTATACTGGTCCCATTGATGCATATAGTTGTTTCACTCCCACGATAGGTCGTATTATGAACTTCCAATATCAGTTTGCGCACAGCATTAATAGTTTCCGGAACAGCAATGGGTTTTGGCCGACCTCCACGAATTTCGTATTCTATTGGTCGTAGGTCGATTGAGTTCATCATACCAATTAAATTAAATTAATCAATGCACTGTTGCTGAGTTAAAAGTTGTAAAAAATAATCGCCTGCAAATTTTCACGATTTAGTTCCAATTTTTTGGCCGAGATGAATATTTTAAGTTACTGTAAACAAGAAAAATAGTGCTCCTACGTCAAAACATTCTGAGGATGTATTACATTAAAAATATCAGACTTTACGATAAAGTTCTCAGTTACCATATTGCAGCACTAGGGTTGCCAAATTCAGATTTTTATAAGGCAACCCTCGTATGACTTGAAATCCAAAAAAAAGATCTTTTTAGCAATTCAATGGGAATGATGGAATGAATGGATATGGGAATGTTGAATATTTAGATCACTTTGCTCTTTTTGATACAAATATTACAAAAGTTTTTGTCTGAATTTAATGTTTTTATTGAAATAATAACATTATAAATTTACATAAATATTTGACAAATTTCGTATAATACTTTTATAGAAAAATATAATAATAATAAAAAAAATTGTAGACCTTAACCGTTTACATTTTTGATTTATATTCAACGTCAATGGATTTTTCGTCTTTGAAATATAAATGCAACTTTCATATTTTTCTATTTTTCGTAAAATTTTTTTTTAGTAATTTATTATTAATATTTTAGTTCTATTTAATTTTTGTTATAATTTTTTCATTCAAAATATTTACTGAAATTTCCTCTAGAGTCTACCTTCTAAGTAAAATATTAATATTTAACCTTTTCATTTCACACTTTTAACAAATTATGATCAAATCTCAGCTTGCTTGGCCAATGCATTTAAGTTGAACTATCATTTATTTATATTTGTATGAGAGCATATATCTTTTATGGCAACCCAATTTATTACATTTTACTAACGTCTTTACTAAATAGCAAAGCAAATTTTGCCATTACTAAATTGATTGCGCCTTTACAAAGTGGCTAAATAAATTACTTTGGCCCAAAATGAAGGCGATAAACGGATGTCCTTTAGTTTATTTTGTACAAATATACATATATATATATAAATACAAATTTATACATAGTTGCAACCCACTGACAACGTACTGCCCAATGTCTGAAAAGACTCTTCAAATTATTTGTTGTTATATTTTTAGCACCGTTGTCAACGTTCTCATCGTGGACTGATGTCGTCATTGACTTTGTTTTTATGTATTTTTGTTGTTTTTGTTGTTGCTTACATTGTCATCACTCGTCTCGTCTGCCACTTTCTTTACCCCCTGGTAATTTTACTCTTCCACTGTTTCTGCTTCTGCTTCTTCTTCTTCTTCTTCTTCTTCTTCTACTTTTGTTAGTTGACGGTATGTCTGTTGCTTTTCTTTACTTGTTTGTATTTGTGTTTGTAGGGCTCTCGCTCTTCTTTAAGCTTGTTAAAAAGGCGCAATTACTTGATTTTGCTGGGCCTCCATTCTGTCACTGGTTTGTTGTTGTTGTTGTTGCTGTTGTTGCTTGTCGCTAAAGGAAATAATGTTATTGACCTTATGAACCTTCATATTGAAGTACACTCAAGCAGAGTGCCATTTTGTATGTTGAGTGTAAGAGGGGAGGAGGCAAATGAAATAAACGTTTTACGAGGCGGCACGAGAGTGCGGCTGTGTTGGTGTTGAAAAATTGAAAGGCAATTTGTTTGTGCTTCGTCACAAGTTGTCAACGTGGCGATTGGCCGATAATAAATTTTACTCTAAAGTCTTAGCAGAAAAACTAAATGCGAGAAAAATTAACGAAAAAGAAACTAAATGAAGAAACTTGTTAATGCGTCCAAGTTTGAAATATTTTGCAAAATTTTTTTTTAAATTAAAAAAAATTTATTCTCTAATGCTTTCTAGATAATTTTATATATAATAATTTAAGCATCATTTTGACATTAATTGAGTTTAATTTTTTAGCTACACTTAATATATTTTTTACCATAAATATTTTTTATTATTTTCTTAAAAGAATTTCTGTCCATTTTAATTTGATTAAAATTTGTTGACTCCAACACACAAGCCATTTCATGCATACTTTCATATCAAGTCAATTTAATCTCTTTCATAAATGGTTTCCTTTGTCAAACGTAACATGTACATAACAAATACATATATATGTATGCGTGTATTGTATTTTAAAATTAAATTTCCGTGGCATGTAGTCGTATGTTATTTATATAGATCCCCCATACGCTTAACGCATTACGTACGCTGACGTTGTTGGCTTACAATGCTAGCACAATAACACACAATAGCCTATGGAGAATGATGTATAAGCGTGTGCCTATGTGTGTATGTGGGCTGTGTGTATGACAACATATCCTTCAAACAAACAAGCTTGTTTCCTTTAACGCTTCAACTCATTCCCACAATGGACGTTTTGTTTACTATGCTGACGTATTTGTATGTGTGAGTGTATTGTAGTTTAAAGAGCTGGATTTTCGTTGGAAATTTCACCGCGCAGCTCGGAGGGGAGACTTTAAATATATACAGTAGGGAGTACGTGGTAGGAAATATGTTTCTAAATGATATTTTTGATATTAGAAATATAAAGACACGGAATTTTTTCAGAAGTTTTTACATTATAGGCATTTATTTACATATGTATAGCTGCACGATCCTGAACTAAATTGGAGACTCCTAAAACTAAACCATGTAAAAAAAAGAGTGAAAATATTGATTAAGCCAAGTGATTTTCAATTATTTCGAGCAACATCACGATCTTAAGCTATATTCAACAAGCAAGACAATAAATTTATTTAGAAAAATTTTTTTTGGAAAAATTATACATAAAAACCGTAAATATCAGAGCTCTTCGCTCATATGATTCTATTTTATTTTGACGAAATGTAAAAGATTCAAAAATTATTTGCACAGACTCACAGACAATTCATAAACAACGAAATTTATTTGCAATTTTTCATCGATCGAAATTCCTCATTCCTTAACATAGAAAAATGTTTATTTTTTATTTTTTTGAAATCTATGTATATATGTATATATTAGAGCTCTAGATTTTGCTCAAACACTTTCGAAATGTGTGAGCATTTGAATAACGAATACTCGCACACCTGCTAATTGCTCATTGCTCGTGTATTTTGACAAACTTTTTTCTCAAAACTATTTTTTTTATTAAATTTAAATTTATTTATGCAAAGTATAAACAACATTGAAACGCCAAAGAAATTTTGTCAAACAAAATTAAAATTTTTTTCTGCTGAGCAGTTGAACAATGAACTAGTATCGAGTGAGCATCGAACTGCTCGATACCCGGGTATATGGAGCTCTAATATATACACATATAAATGAATTTTTGTTCATATGTAGCTTACGTAAGCAATCAGCCGATTTTGTTCAAATTTTCAGAATCGCTTCAATAAAGTCCGGGAACGTTCTTATGAAATTTGAATATTTTTGAAATCGTTGCCTGCTGACAGAAAAATAAAATTCATTTAAGTATAAATAATTCATCAATTGAGAAAGACTGAGCCGATGTGGCCGACATTTTTTCTTAAATTGTTCATATATGCTGGAAGAGGTTCATATGAAAAAAAAAAAATTATTTTCGGGAACTGGATGAGGGCACGATTTTTCCCTAAAAATCTTATTTAATATTCCATTTACATCAAATATACACATTTAGCTTTTCACCTAAATTAAGTTAAGGACCAGATTTTCCACCAGAAAAAGGGCATGGGACCGATCTCTTCAAAAAAAAAAAAAAAGTATTTATTTTTCGGTTTACTTGGAAATGTGGCAAATTTGGTAGCCTTTTGTTTATATTAAGATAAAGGCCAGTTTTTCTACCGGTAAGAGCGTCTAGATCCGATTCAAAAAAAATTTTTTTTTCGAAGTAGTTGGATATATACCGATCTTATAGAAACAAATATATTGATAGTTTATTTTTTTTTTAATTTTTGTGTGAAGGTTAGCTTTTGTTCAGAGAAATATATGCCGAAAATTGACTAGGGAACAAGTTCGATATGTTTGAAATTTAGTACATTTGTATGTTTTTGTCCAAATTACCATATGCAATACATATTTTCCGGGAAGGGGATCACAGATCAACGGAACACGAAAATAATCATGATTTGGATAAAAATTTTGAACGTTCATAGTATAACTTCTGCTTTGAGTTTTACGATTCGTATGATAAGATTTCGAATGAGTTTTAGTCGTCCAAACATAATGCAGACAAGTGTAGACCAAAGAAGTACTGCTTGGCTTCCTACGAGGTTTTTTTTATTGGAAGACTTTGGTTGAAAAGGGTATACATGAAAACATAATTTGAATACAGCTCATTTACTTATAACCAAAAACAATTACAGGCCGCATTAAACAATCCATAATACATAAGTCGAGCCCGACAAGCAATCCTACTTATATACATTTCTCAGACAATTAATGTCTGAATGTATGCAGGATTGCAAAAACTCTCTAACCCAACATTAAGTAAAAATAGCGGCTAAATATTAGCGCACTTAATAGTTGTTGGTCAGTAAGAAATTGAATAATACAACAACAGATTACATGGCAGGCGTTGGCTCAGTTGGTGGAGCACTCGCATGGGATTCCAGAATCCGTCGGTTCTATTCCTGGCAAAAGAAGTCTGATGTGGAGGTGTGATGCTCTCCGAAACAGCTGTCACTTCTACCAATTTTTCTTTGTTGTATAACAAAATATTCGATTAAAAATAATTTTTCTATTAAAAATAAGCCTTTGAATACAGCTCACTTACTTATAACCAAAAACAATTACAGGCCACATTAAACAATCCATAATTTATTATAATTATTTAAATATAACTTAAATTAACTTTCTTTTTTATTCTTTAAATTTCAGAATACTTTTTGTTCGCAAACTCAACCTAGTAACTAAATTTTTGGGACTTTCAACCAAACTTTGTTTTCCAGATTCACTTACATGTTTTAACGATAATTTGTGAGAACCGGTCAAATCGGTCGCCTAGAGCATAAAGCTTTGGGTCATAAATCCGTGAAAAAAGTATGTAAGACCGTGAAAGTTGGAATTCTACACATGCGTATATAATAATTTACCCATTTATGCTGAACATTTTGAAACTGGATGCAACGATGTGTTCAGATAAGGGGCTTTGGTCAAAACTCAGTCAAAATGCATATAAGAGTATGAAATTTGGTATCGTACACAAGTTAATTAAAACAAAAAACCTTTTGCTTAAAATCAGGGAAGTCGAAATACTATATCGCATATCCCTCTTATAGCCATTTTTTGCAGATATGAGTTTTCGCGTTCAAAAAAGCAACCCGGAAGCATGAAATTTGTTATTTTAGATTTGACACTGAAAGTCATCGAAATCGGTAGGCTATATTGCCTAGGTTCGCTTTTTACAGTAATCGGAATTATTATTAAATTATAAATCTCAATACAACAAATTTGATATGCTCCTGAAACGTTTAAAGTATTCGGCATGGCTGAAGACAACATTTATTTCTTGTTTAGTAATGAAACCACTGTCCACGCTGTGCTGCATGAATGTAAGGCTTTAATTGCCTGTTTTTTGATTAAGGACAACAAATAACTTATTTAAAGGTTTAACTTTCAGACCATTTTTTATATTTTTTTTTTCAATGCAATCTCATAATTTTTAACTAATTAAAGTTATACTATTTTGTTCAAGAACTTTTTGTGCAATCTGTAAAAATCATACCATAGTTTATTCAATGAAATCGTTTCTCACAGGATACTTCATCGCTGGAAGTTCCTTTGTGTAGTGTTTAAATAAACACATGCAGCAACATCCGGAAGTACAAATATATGTATGTATATACAGAATACACTTACACATACTCTAAAACAACACATTATAAGTATATGTACACGCAGTATAGTGTTTAACATGCGCGGAAGTTTGCGTATATATTTATATTCTGTATGCATGGAAATAGTAGTACAACTACAACCCACCAGATAAGTAAACTTATTTAAAATTTGTTAAATTTTTTATTTTTATTTTTTTCTGAGAGCTGCGATAAATTTTATATATATATCTTTTTTATGTTTGCCACATGCCTCGACTGCCACAATACGCTCACTCCATATGCTTTAGGGTTCAGTGCACAAAGGCAAATTTCTGTTTTTTTTTTTTGCCATGTCCGTGAAAATTAATTTGTCGTTGATTATTTATTGCATATCGATATTGTACTTCACATGCCAGGCATGCGGGAGTTATACATACATATATGTTTTATGTGAGATACGTATATAACAGAATATGCGCCTTTATTTTCCGACGCACATTTCAGCTGCAGTAATTATAAATATGTTTTGTGCGTGAAAATGCTTTGTTTACGCTTTTTTTTAATATTAAAATTAAAAATAAATTTTACATACAAATATATTGATTTATTTTTAATTTCGAAAGGTAATTTTTCGCTGCTTTTTAAAATTATTAAATTTTATTTTATATTTCAACAAAGTTATGTCTGTCCTTGCAGCATGCTTTTTGCCTCTCTTTTGAGTGCTGTCCAAGCTGCAAAAAATATCTAACAACAAAAAAAATTTACAAATGTTTGTATATAAACACACATAAGCACACTCGCCTATGAACCTCTGCCCAACCACTACACAAATGCAGTGGCAAACAAAATAATGTAGCATTCCATGCACTTGTCTATGCCTCTTTCATGTTCTGTTCGTTCTGTTTGCTGTTGTACGACTCCTAAAATTATACCAAATAAAATTTAATCATATTTGTTGATTCGGCCTTTTCGGTGTTTGCGTGTGGTTTTTTTTCTATTTTGTTGTTGTTGTTGTTATTATCACTTTTGCCCTGCCCCAGTACATTACGTTTAACCGCAGTTATTTTTACCGTTAGCTGGTTTTTTTTTAAATTTTTTGTTGTTGGGGAACCCTTTTTGTTGCTTTTATGTTTTCATATTTGTTTGCGTTTATACCGTTTTTTTTTTCGTCACATTCAGAGAGCAGCGTACATGTGCGACCTCATGCGAGTTCAGACTTTTTATGTGTGTTTTCGCAATCGAAATCTGTGCTTTTATCTGCTTTTAATGAAGCGATTTATTATATCAGTTTTATATTTTCTTTATTCTCATTTTATTTGATTTTTTATTTTTTCAAGTAAGATTTTATCTTATGGGCTTTTGAATGATTTTCAGCTCTCTCTTGAGGTTTTTGGGGGAAAAAATTTCATCATGACAAAATATCAAATAAACGAAAAAATGCAATAAGTCATGACGTTTCTCATTTAAAATTGAAATATTCTTACGGCAGGGATAACTGGACTACTAAATTACCAGTTACTAAAGCGTCATGAAGACCCATTTTACCTTGAAGATTACTTTATAATATAAAATTATGTCACAAAGTGGTGTAGAATGGAATTAAAAGGGTTATGAGAGCATGTCAGATATAGAGTAGGAATGGTAAGTGAACTCAAGAGAGTCTCTCTTTATATTCCTATTTGTGCTCCTCTGTAGTTAGCAATGATAAAAAATTCCACAAAAAAATTTAAAATTGCATTTAAGTAATGATTTTATTTACAATACAGTTCAAAATAAAAATCGAGTTCTGAAATACTTTATATTTTTAAATAATTTGATCCATATTTAGCTTTTTGCTTAAATTAGCAGGAACATTACTCTTCTCGCCGGGAAGTGGATCAATTTATTCAAAAAAATCTTATTTTTTTATATAAAAATACTTGAATTTAAAATTTAAAGTCTGAGGAGCATTAAAAGCTATGTGTTCTGTGATTCTATTTATATATTAACACACAGCAGTGTGTATTGCGGTTGCTTAGCGTCATAACACAGTGATACTAAAACTAATGACTTGAGATACCATCAAATTTTGACAGCTGATTTATGTTGGACTCAAATTTAATGGTAAATGTTTATTATCATTCGAAAGAACATTCTTTGACATTTATTTTCTGAGGATTATCTCTTTCACATGTTGGCCGCGTCTACGTATCAGATGATCCATCCGTTGAGTCCAACTTTCGATGACTTGTTCGAGCATTTCGACTGGTAACTGGCGAATGTTATGCGGGATGTTTCACTCCAAGGTCTGAATCGAAGCGGGATTGTTCGCATACAATTTATACTTTACATATCCCCACAGGAAAAAGTGTAACGGTATTATATCAAACGATCTTGGTCGCGGATATCACGAGCTTCAATTTCAGGCACCAAATAGTCGGTTATCATGGTGTGATAAGGGTCAACATTGATGGTTACGTTCTCACCGGCATCATTTGTGAAGAAATATGGACCGATGATTCCACCGGCCCACAAATCATACCAAACCATGATTTTTTTGTTTTTTGGTAAAATGGAAACTTTTGAATCTCCTCAGGTTGTTCTTTGTCCCAAATGCGGCAATTTTGCTTGTTTACATACCCATTGAGCCAGAAATGGGCACCATCGATGAACAAAGTTTGGCTCGAAAACGTCTGATCTTCTTGGAACTTTTCCAGAGCCAATAGAGAGAAGCGATGTCGACGTAAAATGCGTCAAGTCGTTCTATACGTCAGTCCGAGTTGCAGCGAATGGCGCCGAATCGACTCTCAGAGGTCTTCGTGTCTACTCTCAGCTACGCCCGCTATATTTTCTTCACTGCGTGCTGGACGTGGTCTATTCGATCGAATATTATCCAATAATGAATACTGGGTTTCAAGATGGGTGATGGTGTTGCGAATAGTATGCTCAGTAGTCCAATTATATTGACCATAAGTTGAGCGAGGCGCACGATATACATTCTTTACAGAACGTGAAGTTTCGTAATAAAGTTGAATGATTTGTAAACGTTGTTCAGGCGTAAGTCTTTCCATGACAAAATGCCAAGCAATACTCAAGAAAAATAACATGACAGATTGACACGACTCACGCGTGATCAGTCAGAAAAAGCCTTTTGAAAAAAGTACCTCTACTTGGATCACCCTTTAAATGGGCCACAAAATGTGTGTTAGTATATCAGTGGAGAAAAGAAGGGTTGATTTTCCTCTGTGGGTTAAGGGTTCAAGAATTTACCCATGGTAAGGGATGTCTGTCGTAAGATGCGACTAAAATTCGATAGTTCCCGTGAAAGTCTGGTCTATAAACCGGAACGAACGAGTTTTTATCCAGCTACGGACTGCCACTCCCGCAATATTCCCCAAAGCCCATTTTTCGTAATTTTTTTTGCGGTTACAACAACAACAACATCAGTGTCGATTGTGTTGTTCTTGCTAAAAGAAGATTTCCATGTTCATTTAGCCTGAAATTTGGTACGTTTGTGGACCTAAACCGTTGTATGCGGAAAAGATCGATCTTTTCTTAGATTAAAAGGAATACCACTTTTCCGCCACCAAGTGGAACTGGAAGCAAAAAAATGTTATTTATGGTTTGTATCACTAAGTTGGGGTGTTAAAAGTGAGTTTATACGGGCATTCGATGCAACATATTCAGACAGGTCCATAATGCACAATTTCTTGGTAAGTAATCACGATTCAAGGAATTTTACACAAAAAAAAAAAAAAAAGGTTTCTGAATGCGTTAACAATCAATAAATCGCAAGCTCAATTGTGTGAAGCCCCTGCGAAATCCAGAAGTTCTGGTTACATTCAAATATATCACATTAAAATTTTAATTTTAAAAAAATTCAGAGAATATTATTACTCTTCTGTTAGCTGAAGTCATTAAATTGAAGCAACACAGAGTTCTCGAGTCAAAGTTCTTGAGTTTGGCAAAAAAAATCCCATTTTTATTAAAAAAAAAAATATATGTTTCCGAAAAATAATTTTATATTAAAAAAGCTTTGATTGGCAAAAAATTATTGAAAAAAAAGAAGCTCTTTCTCTATAACCCCTACAACGAGGACTTTCAGCGTTTAGTAGAGCAGGTACAAAAATTTCTTAAACTTTCAATTCATTCCATTGTAAGCTATTTCTTATTAAACATACAACAGCATTTTTGCTCTTTTCCTTCTTGCTTTCTACTGCTACGCTTTTCACAAGCCTTCATATGCGCAATTATCACTAACTATTCATACATTTAATTTGTATTTTACACAACTATGTGGCTTTTCATTTCAAGAATTATACAATAATAGTACAACATAAAGCCTCGAGTAACTACTCTCTGGGCTATAATTAACATTAAGAGCTTTAGATAAGATTAGATGAGATAGTTAGTTGGGTCTGCTACATAGTGGAATGCAAATAATTGCATATTAAATACACACATATACATGTATGTATGTATGTATATGCAAGACGATGTTGTTAAAGACTTACAAAATGTGTGCACATACACACATGCATGCATATATAAGTATGTAAATTAGTAAACGCTGTGAACGCAACTTGTTTACTGAAGAGCATCTCCTCAGCAGTGTAGTGTAGTGAGCAAGTGAGTGAGTGAGTGCCTAAAAGTATGCATTCATTCTTCGTCTTCAACGGTGGTTGTCTGCAAGCGAAGCTTATTAAATGCTGACGAGTTTTTTTTTCTTTCTGTTTTTGCTATGCCGCCGTTTTGTCATTTCTACGGCGCGGTCTACATATGTGTGGTTTCACGACGCATACATTTACAATATTTACACACACATGTATGGCATATAAAACTGTAAGTGAGTGAGTGTGCATGAGTGAGTAAGAAAGCGCGCTCGTGCTCTTTATGAAGCCTGTCTATTCAAATGAATGCTTTCACCGCATTCACTAACAGCCATATGAGGATGAACATTTATTTTATGTATTTATGTGCATATGCATTCACACTCACACACACGTGCATGTTTATTTGAAAGGAGCCACTATCTAAACACTGTTGATTCTATAGAATTTCATTTCATTTCGCTTCTGCTTCTGCTGCTACTTCTGGTTTTGCAGCTTAAATACGGAAGCGTTGGTTTTGCTTTTCTGCTTCTTTGTTTTCAGGAGAAATATGTTAAATAATATGCATGTACGTATATATGTGTGCATGTGTGTGGCTATGCGCCTTTGCATATGCAATAAGTTGTTGTAAATTAATTTATTCAACTTCTAAATGAATTGCTTTTTTGCGGCCGTCTTTGTTGCTGTTGTTGTACACAAAATACACACACACACACACACACACATGCATTAGACATTTTCACATAAAAGCGCAAAGCATAGGCGATATAATAAATATGCAAATTGACACAAGTCTACGTACATCCGTCCATCCGCACAGGCAACTGCATGATCGAGTATACGAGTATAGGTATGTGTGGCGTGTGGCGTGTGGCATAATAAAATCTAAAGTTTTGCTTGCGTGTTAAAGCAGCTGTTGCTCTTAAGCATAAAATCGAGTGAGAGAGTATACCTTAATTGGCAATATTATTTTCTCACTTCATTCTAACCGAAATATTTATATACTTTTAAGCAAAGTTTATTTAATTTTTGAATTTATACATATTTCTAGTCGTGCATACTCGTATGTGCATACACATATGTAGTGAGAAATGGTAATTTATTGTCTGAGAATTTTGTGTTTATATTAAATATCAATTTTTGATGGCTTTTTAATGGACAGTTTAAATAGATATGTCTCAAGTTTAATTAAAATTTACAAAAGCCAATAGCAAATTGCTTTTGAAATGTTGATATATTCTTTTTGTGTGCATTGTATGTGAATATGCCAGGGCCTGAGAGTTGAAACTGTCACCCAGAATGCCTTTTACACACATATTGAATTTTGTTTGACTCAATTTTTTTATATGTATATTCCGGGCTATCCAGTTTGCGGTTTCCAAAATTAATTGTAAATAAAATGAATTTAAAATAATTTTTTTTTTCATAATGACACACTAGATCATTCAATCGGCCGCCTCGTGAATTTTTGCAAACTTCAATTTGTTTGAGGTAATTTTTGACCACTTTTTGCCACATACTGGGCGGTATCTCAGCCATAACTCAACAAATGTTGTTTTTCAAGTACTCAAGAGTCAAAGTTTTATCCGCATAAGCTCGGTCTTTCACATAGCCCCACAAAAAGTCTAACTGTTGCAATGAAGCCATCTTCGCTCGTGTTGTGTGACATGTGCCACAATCTTGTTAGAACCACATATTATCCAAGTTGTATTCTTCAATTTCAGGCTAAAAACTCGGTTATCATACGACTGTAACGCTCTGAATTGACAGTGACAGTTCCGTCGGTATCGCTTTCAACGAAGTAAGATTCAATCACACATCCGGGCCAAAAATCGCACCAGACAGTAAGTGTTTCTGGTTACTTAATCTCTGAGTCTGACATCACCGTGCTGGGCGAACTTTAGAATCAAACTGGACTGTCCTTAATCTCTTCAGGAGATGACCAAATAATGCGGACTATCCCCGACAAAGTAAATTCTTGGGGAAAAAAGAGTGCGCTCAATAAACTCTATCATAGGCAACTTGAACCGTCAGAAAGACTTGTCTGAAATTATACCGTAAACATTTCAAAGACAATGTGGCCAAAACTAAAATAAGCGAAGGTACAAGCGGATAGAAAAGAAGCCGTTAGGTCAGAGCAAATATGTTATAAATTTTGATTAATCTTTAAGATTCAGAAAATGCCAACCGGTTAAGAATTCCGTTTAACTAAAAGTAGTAAGGAAAGAAAGAATGTTGCCTACATTTTGGCGCAAAAATAATTACACAAATTGAATGAAATGAAATTTATGCTTAAATAAGGAGATCGAAAAGCTTCCTAAAAAAATGTTTGGCTTAGTAGTTAAGTTTGACAGATGTCAAAATACAGTCCTGTACTTTTGAAACTGCTAAATGGATAATCTTTTACTTGTATTGCTCTTAAGTCTAAAAGTTTTTCGAAAAATTCGCATCTTAATAAAAATTTTGACTTTATCCTTACTTAATATTGATATTCCATAAGTTAAGTGAGAATTTTCATAATTTTTCTTTGCCAATATATTATTATTTTTTATTAAAGTATTAACAAATTAAATTAATTAATTCATTAATTTTTTATGTTTTTAAAATTTCATTGAAATCTGCGGAGCAGTTTTGGTTTTCTTTTATAACCGCTTGCGCGATTTTCGGCACGAAAAATAATAATTTCGAGAAAAGAGGGTCTTAGGTTCTGCTCAAACATTCTGTAGCGCCGGAGAGCCCGTCTATTAAATAATTATATTCTATTCTATTCTATTAAGTAGGTGATATTCACTTCCAATTTTCAAATAATATTTTTTAGATTCTCGTTTGAAAATCGAATTTCTGACTTCCACTACTGCTGCATAAAAATATCTTCGATTTTTTGCTCAATTATAAAAGCTTACCTCTATTCAAATTTACCGAAGTAATAGGTTCTCCTAAGTACGGCTGGTACAGAGCTGTAATGAAAGAGAAAATACATAATCAATTACGATAATTTGATATAAATATATAATAAATTTACTAAAAATTTATTTAGTTTAATTCTCCAAAATAACGAGCAAAATTTTATTATTTCGTACGGAAATCATTATCTGAAAATCCAGAAGAAATAACTAAATTTAGGCAATTTCAAGAAGTCTTATAAACCTTAAAATTATTTATGCGTAATAATTATGTATTAACTATCAATTTTTAATATTTTAGTTATTAAATTTATTTGAAATATTTTTCATTTGTTTTTTGAATAATTGCACAGCATTGCTCACGATAAAAATATTAATGAACCTCATATTACCACATATGCACCCACATACATCCAAAAGTTTACGGCATTAGTGACTCAACGCCACTTTCACCGCAAAACAACCACACCGAAGTGCCCATTTCCACCAGCCACCATTCAACTGAGTTTCCTACCCAATTCATAAATAGCATAATATTTGTTGGCTTTTTTCTTCCCGCTTTCCATCGCCAATCCCTTAACTACTGTGCTCATTCACGCTCTGTGTAATTGCTGTAACATTTTGCTCAACAATATTCACACAGAGTTGCTTTTTATCTATTTTTTCTTCAACTGTACTACTCCACTTTCTAGTCCGCTGGGGCTTGCCCATTCACCACACAGTGTTTGCATGTAGTTCATGTTGTTGCTGTGACACGCCACACAGGGGTGTGCAGTGAAGCAAGGGGAAACGATTACCAACAAAGCTCAACAAATACAAATACAATAACAAATACAATTTGCTGCGTCTAAAACAATGGTCAATGGGTGGCGTTTCACCGCATTTACTCTTTCCTACGTTAAGTTGTTGTTGTTGCTGGTGGCCTCTTTATACGATGTAGTACTTGCTTTGCTAGAAGCACAACAACAATTGCAAAAATATCACACAGCTTTTGTCGCCAATTTTTCCATATTTCTGTCTAACTATTTTCTCCTTGCCATTCGCTTGTTTCTGCTTCTAATGGCTTTTCGCGCAGTGCAGAAAAAAAAATGAAATAAAAAAAGCGAAAAGATGAAAGCAAAGTAATGAATAGCCCTGGCGACAAAAATGAATTTATTGTTTTTAGCTTCGCACAATTTCCAGTCTCCCTTTTGCCACTTTTGCTTCTTCCTTCCCCTCTCTGCTGACTTGAAAGTGATGTCACCTTTGCCAAGGGCGTACAAGTGGTCAGTAACACGACGAACTGTAAAATGCCAAAGTGTCACGAGGGGAAAGAGAATAGGAATGGATGGACGTCAGAGAATTGCATGCGAAAGCGAAAACCCGTGGAGAGAAATGAAAAGGACTGAGTGTAAAAAAACATTTGGAATCGAAATTTTATTAATTAAGGATGAACATAAAATTGAAAGATCAGACTTTTAATAGTTTAACTTACTCCTTTGGGACCGCATATTTTCATCGACTTTTATTATTAACTATGTTTTTCGTCCAGTGTCGCTACCGAACGAACGCTCGTCGGTCTTTTCTTCAATGTTTATCTTGTTATCGGAAAGTATTTATTATAGTATTATCTCGATCAGATTCGTAAAACCTTCTATCAAATGATTCTTCAGACTCCAACTAAATTTTCTTTGTACTAGAGAGAGAATTTATCTAGCGAAAGTCCACGATTATTTGCAAAGTAATTACATAACTGTCGGCCGCAATAGCCGAGTAATTAGCAGAACGTACTGCCAGTCGGAAAACCACGGTTCCAGGTTCGAGCATAGCAAATAATAAAATAAAATAAAATTTCTCATTGCGATCACCTACCGGTTAGGAATATCAAGCCCTTCTGACATTAAAATTACGGTTAAAGATCAGTCTGATCAGGAAGGTTCTAAGTCCCTCAATTCACTTATTACTAGCCTAATATAAAAAAACTAAAAAATGAGTCTGGCAGCAATAGAGCTCTGTCATACTGGACTGTTGCTGATATATTCCAAAATTGTCCGAACAGAACGGACTCTTCAAAGGATAAAACAGGCAAAAAGGCGAGACAAGGTACGACCAAACAGATTCTTTCGGAAACAAGAGTGAGCTGGTGCTGGTATGACTCTACCCGCACTCGAACTGATTCTAGGGACAAGATATGGAGCCCAGAAGATCCTCCAGCAGATATATAGATAAATGTCAAACAAAAAGTTGTTTTTAGCACTCATTTAGATGATTTAACAAAATGTTATCTATCTCAGAATTTCAGGATTTTTTAACATAATATATCGGCATCTATTAAGTATTTAAATATTTATATATATAGATATTTATTGATTTTATTAGGTACATCGTTATATTATATAAAATATATTATTAAACATTTAAAGTTTTCAAATTATAATAAATTTTTTAAGCAAAGCAAGGGAGTAGAAGTTGATGGGAAAAAGAGCAGTGAGACCCGAGCAAATATTTTGTGTTATTATCTAAGTCTATTCGACCTCCGCGTGTAAGTTACGACCACCACCCCTACCTATAATGTTTACTTAAATTATGATTTATATTTAAGAGCCAGAAAATATCAACCGGTTAAGAATTACGTATAACAAAAAGCAATAAGAAAAGAAAACAGTGGTGCCTACATTTCGGAGCAAAATTAAGAGCAAAAATTTAATAAAAATAAATTTAGTTTTAAAGAATAAAATCGAAAGCTAAAGTCTATGCTAAATAAATTTCCAAAGTTTTGTGAACCTTTCTCTGAGTCTAAGACTTTGTTAGTTTCTCACGAAAATATATTATTTAATTCCTTCTAAGCCGAATTGAATTAAAAACAAGAATTATGCATTATTACAAAATAAATTTTAGAGATAAACTATTTGTTTTTTCTATGCTTAAAAAATTATGTTTTTGAATTAGCTGAAATAAAAAAAATGCATAAAAATTAATTTTTTTTTTATGAAATTTCTTTTTTATTATAAAGTTTGCACCTTGACATAATTAGTTTGACATTATAGGTGAAATGCTACATCATTCAGTTTGATGTAATTTTTGACCACGTTTCGCGGTCTACTCGACGTAACTACGGCGTTGTGAATGGTCAGATAACTTCGGTTGTTGCGCCATAATGCACCGTAAGAAAGTTCCAGCTTTTGAGAACGTCGAGAAATAGACACATTCGGATCTTCGGCTACAGTTTCACTTACAGCAGGGACATTTGGGGTGGAACGAGCAAAACGATGATGCACAGGCCTTACCGTAACCGATCCAGTTTCTTAAAATCTATTTAAAATTTTACCGATTGCTTGAGTAGTTAGAATCTACGCTTATAGCGCGAAACGTAGCCGCGTTTGAATAAGCATTTTTAGCGCGTTGTGCGGTTTTTAAGCGATTTATTTTCATAAATGCCTGACTTTTAACTAAAACAATACATTTTTGATTTGACAGTTAAGTTTTACATACGTCAAAATGTAGCCCTGCACATCGAGACCAATAAATGGATCCATCAACCCGTGCTAAGAGGTAAGTTATTGCCTAGGAATGTAAGCTGTAAGATTGTTCCAATGGCAAATGTATTACACGGAATTATTTATTCTAAATTTAGTTTTAGTGCTCATCACACTCTAAAGGGATTCATGAAAATATTATTCGATTTTATTTTCCAAGAAATATGGCACTCTTTCTTGATAATTGATTTTTGCTGAAACATTTCCCCGTTAAGTCGTGCTTGATAAGTACTTACCTGAAAGCACTTTTTTGTTCACATTTTAAATTTTCTCAATACGTGGCAACTCTATTCTTAAATATATCTCTGTAGTAAATACTTCTACGATACATGTTTTGGGTTTCAAAATTGTTATCTATGTGAATGAAATTGTTGTTTTAGCTAAATTTCTATTAAGATGGTGGCAACTCTATTCGAATTATTTTGTATTAAAAAATGTTCTTAAATATCTTTCTCTAATATCTTCCATTTGATATTTATACTGCACAATATACACATATTTGAATAAATTTTACTTTCTAGACATGAGGTAACTCTTTCAGAAGGAATCAAGCTTTACATGAACATTCCCAGCGCTTTTATGAAGCTATACTGAAAATCTGAGTGATTTCCGAGCTTAGAAACCTCTTAGTCTCATACATATATAAATTCAGTATTTTCACTTTGTAATATTTATGTTATTTTCAGAACTTTTGCTCTGTTTGTGCCACCCTGTATTGCCATTGACAACGTTCAGTCAGGCATAAACCACAAAAAGTTTTAATTATTTTTGCATGCGAACAATTTGCCATGCAATTTGACTTTGTACAATAACTGCAACAATAATAATAATAACAACAACAACAACGATTAAATTAGAAACAAAAGTAAAAATAACAGCAACCAAAAAAAAAGTGCGCCTCTAAAAGTAACTCAAAACAATGGAGGCGCCAATAAAGCAAACAACAACAACAACTGCAAAGAACGATCAAGATAACAATTTTGTTGTTCTATTATTGTTGTTGTTGTTTGCTGCTCTTGTTGCTATTCTGTTTATAATTTCCATTGGAAAGTTTTGCCTTGCACTGCGGTTATTCCACAGCATAAAATTCGCACACAAAGCAAGGCACAGTGGTCAACAACAACGCTCGGTAAAGCAATGGGAAATTTTACAATAGTTGGCAACGCTTAAACCACTGAGTGCCAGCAGCAAGCGGTCAGCAGAAGTGAAGGACAAAAGTGAGGTGTGGTGCATAGAAAAACGTTAGAACAGGCGAAAGGGGGAGGGGGCGAAAGTGTGTAAAAAAATGCAGTTTGGCTGAAAGTCAAGCGCGAATTGGCGGACGAGACGAAAGCAGCAAAGGCGGTGGAGAAGGGATAAAAATATAAATTGTTGCCGCCACGCCAATCGAGTGTAGTTGCCACATAACAAACAAAACACACACACACACACACTCAGACACACACGTACGCGTGCAAAAAAGTTGCAGAAACATTGCATGCTTTCATATACATATGTCTGTATGCATGTAAATGTGCCTTCATTTGTTCTTTTTTGCTTTAACGATCTAGGTTATTGGCACAGGAAGGTGAGTCTAACAACCAAAGCAAAAATGGTAGAACTGCAAAACTCACTCTGTGGAACTTAATTGAGCGGCGAGGCGCAATCGGTTGTGGCTATTCAAAATCGCTTCAATTTGACTCTGAATATTCATTTGCCGGCGTGTTTACATGCATACATATAGACACTTATGTATATTTACCTGCAGGTTTCAATTTCAAAAAGTTGGAATGCATACATTTTCTACAATGCCAATATTATTGCTTTCATTTTATAAAACCGGCGGGAAGGATTTTTATTTGCAAGTGAAATGAATTCCCGACTTCGTTTTTCCATCTCTTTTATACACAATTTGAAATTTTTCTATTTTATACATTTGCTCATTTGCATTCATACACACGAATTTATTTGCATATTTTTCTTACTTTTATTTTTTTTATTGGTCATAAAAATTTGTAGAAAAAGTGAAAGTACAAAAACAAAAAAAAACAAAAAAAAACCTACGAGCACGGCAATTGAAATAAAGCAATATTTTCGAAATTAAAACATAAAGTGTGTCGGTTATAGAAAACGTATTGAGTTTTAGCCATTTTTGGCATTTTGACAAATTTTATTTATTTTTTCCAATATGAATCAACAGCATCTGTGTCTCGGCTGTCAAGTGCTCTGTTGTTATTGACACTTTTCATTTTAGCATTGAAGCGTTTGCATTCATAACTGTAAACTAAGAAAGCCTTTGTTGATTTTTTTTTTGATAGAAAGCGTAAAAATTAGTTGACTTTGATGTTGTCAGCGATTTGGCATTAAAGCGTTTTCAAAATTTTCCCAACCAAGCTCAAAAAGCTTTTATGAGTATTATAAGTAAATATAACGTTTTTTTGTACTATTAAATAATTATAAGTATTATAAAATATATGTGTATATATATATATTCTAAATTCTTTTTAGCATTATTCCTCATAATTATTTATATTTGAGATGTTAAGAAAAGTTATCTCTTATACACACTGACCGGCAGGCCCGGCTCTCTATATTTAGTCCAATTTTTATTCTAATTGGTTTTACAATGACAAAAGGCCCTAATCAGCCATCATTTAATACAAAGTATTAAGTTTTTATTGTATTATTAACCTAGCTACGCATTTTTATATATGATACGCCACTTTTACATATTTCACGTATATTTCAATATAAGCTTAAAGCAGCCTTAATTTTTATTCTGTGAAATTTTTATTCAAAAATTCCGAAAACTCAGAGGTTGGTACCTCATTTCCCCTGATGTCTCGCCGTGGACAGCATTGATCATTATTGGTTCATCTAAAATCAAAAAACTGAAAATAATTCGCATAGATCTCGTTATTGAACGAAGAAAAAAACAAAAAATTTAAATTTGAATTTTTGACAGTCTTTGAACAAATAAACACATATTTTTTGATCAAATTTTCGCAATGCATTGGCTCGAAAAAATTAGTTGTAATAAAAAAAATGCTTCGTTCAATAACTAGATAATGTTATTACAAAGATGTGTGAACAAAATCGCTTTATAACTTTTCGAGAAATCGTTTCCACTAACTTAAAAAATAGAGTTTTGAGATAAATGCGTTTAAAGTTTCAAATTGACACAGACATGGCCTGATGGGTGGAAATTCCAATGGGTCTATCTCTTATCTCCAAGCGAATGTCAGATGCAAGAGAGAAGCCAATAATTAGCATGGTCTAGAGCGTAAAACGAGAACATTCGTTATAGAGAACGATTCGATCATTCCAGGCATTTGGTTGTGAACAATCGACAAGTATATAAGGGCGACGCAAAGCTATTTAGTCGTAAAGTGAAAGTGTTGTTGATTACACTACAATCAAGTAATAAGAAATAGAACATTGTGCAAGTCGTAATACAAGTGATTGTAAATAGTTAAGTGAATTGTGACATTGAATTGTTAGTTACTGCGTAATCAAAGCATATTGAATAAATTCTTTATCAAACAAGAAACTGCAAATATAGTTGGTGACTTTTATTTAACAATCCAATGATCGCACACGAAGGATTTACTAGAATTTCAGCTCAATGGGTGTAGAACTTTTTGAGTTTTTGAAGCGTACACAAACCAACATAACAGTTTTTCTATTTATAGAGCGTAAATTTTTCAGAGTAAGAGAGCTCAAAAAAAGTAAAAAAAAATAAAAGTTAATTAAATGAAAAAAAAAAACTCATCTGCTTCTCTTCAGGCGCTCTGCATATAAGAATGATGCGAAATAATAAATTCAACTAAATTTTTGCTCTCTTTGCTCATTGAGTAATGTGTTCGATCGTTTGTTTGTAAATTTTGAGAGAAGCTTCAATTTAAATTAATATATTATTATTATGCATTTAATATAATAACAATGATAATGATTATATTTACATACATATACGCAAGGGCTGCTGCTATATGTATGTTAATATTATTTAGAGTATCAATATTATTATTTATTCCTAACTATTTTTCAAGTATTTTTAATTAGACCGTAAATATTTTTAATATTAAAAGTTTATAATTTACGCATTTAAAAATTAATTCTTAAATTTTTCTACACCTATAAATATATAGATGTATTTTTTTATTAATTTCTCAATTTAACATATATTTTTTGTATATACTATAAAAAACAGTTCCGGTTTCTTAATACATACATATGACCGACCGGAAGACCTTGAAATTCGCAAAAATTAAGCATAAATAGATATATGTATGTGTCTGTTGATATTCATGTGAGAATAATATGCTCACGATTCTATATATAGATTATATTAATGTAGATTTTGTGTAGTGACAAAACCAGTTGATGACGTTTACGGCAAAACCAGTTTCTGTAGACATTCAAATAGCGGCATTGATGGTTGGCCGGTGATTAACCAGCTGTTTGTAGCACTTTTTATGCTTATCTCAAAGTGATTCAGTTAAAATTCGTGAAATTGGTCATTATTGGTATTTAATTTACTTAATTTTATTTTTTATTTTTATTGGAAAATTGAAGCTGCCATGTGCTTAAGCTAAATTAAACCACCAAGAATACTTTCTTGCTAGAAGACACTGACTCTGTTTATTAAAAAAAAAGCTTCTGGAAAGAATATATTTTCATTAGTTAAGGATTATATTGGTGATTTTAACGTTGTTGAAATGTTTTCGAAAATATATCGCTTATATTTGAAGGGAAAGAAAAAAAATTAAAAATTCTACTTTTGTTATCGAACATATATTGCTGGACAGACGTAAACTATAATATTTGATTTTACCCGAAAGAAATTTGGCATAACAAAATATTAAATGAAGAAAGAAGTAATGTCTTTGGCCATACCAAAATCTTTACAACTTTCATGAACATATCAAATTTATTGCAACTCTCAAAATTGGATTTCGCTATATGATATAGTATTTCGATTTCGAAGATTATCATTAGCAATATATATTCATAATATGTGTAAATAATACCAAATTTAACACTCCTAAACTCTTTTTTGCCGGATTTTCGGCCCCAAAACCCATATCAGGACAAATCGGATGTATGTGTGCTATATGATATAGTAGTCCGATTTCGATGGATTTCAGTACCGACATGCAATTGATAATATGTGTGTAGAACACCAAATTTCACGCCCCTAGATACTTTTGAGCGGATTTTTCGACCCAAAACCTCATATCTGAACAAATAGGTTGACTGGCGGCTATATGATGTAGTAGTACGATTTCACTGATTTTCACTACCAGTATACAACTCATAATATGTGTGCTTAGTGCGAAATTTCACTCTCATAGAAGCTTTTCGGGCGAATTTTTGTCCCATAACCTCATATCTGAGCAAATTGGTTCGATGGGAGCTAAGCAATATAATATTCCGATTTCGATGATTTTCAGTATCAGCATGTAATTCATAATGTATGTGTAGAAAATCGAATTTATCACTTCTTGATGCTTTTTTCACTGAGTTTTGACCAAAGCCTCACATCTCATTAAATCGGTTTATGCGAGCTATATGTTAGTACAATTCATTATGTATGTGCAGCATGGCAAATTTCACGGTTTTCGGTAGTTTTTGACGGATTTATCAACTAAAATTTTAAATCTGAAAAATCGGTTGTACATGTGCTATATTCGTCCGATCTGCAGGTTCCGACAATTGATCGTTAAACGTATAGATGCTGTTGCTTACAAAAACGTATTTATTCAATTTTTGTTCGCAATATACAATATTATATCGTCATTTTAATTAGATAATAATAATGTATGTATTTAATTCTGCGGTTCAGCGCATACGGCTTCAAGCTATGTATATTTCAATCTTTATTTTTATATAAGCGGTGCGTAAAGTATTTTTATTACTAAAACTATAGAAAGCTGCCATATAGGCGTACATGTTGTATTATTCTATTGGAAGTTGCCATATAGGCGCGAACAGATGCATTTGCCTACAAAGTGAAATATCTCAAAAATTGAGCGAGTCGTTTGCTTTCAAATAGACAGACGGACATGGCTAAATCAACTCAGCTCGTGATTCTGATACGATCGGTATGAGTTTCGGTGGGTCTATCACTTTTTCTTCTGGTACTTGCATACTTCGGCCAAAAGTATGAAAATTTTTAAAAATGTCTTTACCAATTTTTTTTATTCTTTATATTTACAAAAAAAAAAATATTTTATACTTTTTGAAACTAAATGCTTTGAGATTCTTTCTCATAACGGCTAATTATTTTTACTTATATTAAAACACTCTTTTAACACAAAAGGTATTTTAAACTTGCCTTTTTTGCTTTTTGAAGTTTTAATTTTTTTTTGTACTTTTTAATAGTCTCATCTCAAATTTCTTTTAAATAAAATGCATACAAAATAGTCTTTCTGAACTAATAAACTTTATATAATTCCACCCATCTATCAATTATCACATCTTCCTTAACTCTATTATATCACAGAACGTTTAAAACGTATAATTTACAGCACATTGTTCACTATGAAAGACGTCAGCCGAGAGTCTAATGATTAGTTGGATTAATTTTATTGTTTCACTAATGATGACAGCATTGATCTACATAATAAAAATATAAGTAGCGCTTAAGGAGGAGCACATAATTTCCATACAAATGCATAAATACATGCATATATACATGCCAGAAAGTCACTTTGCCTCTCACTCCAACTTTCAAACGCGACAGACGCCACTCTTCAAAAAGTGTGTGCCAAATGTAATGAACCCAGCTGCCGACAGTCCCTTTCATTCCTCCATTCACCCACTTTCGTTTATGATTTGTGTCAGTTAAGGCGGGAGACTGTAGACTGATGGCTGGAACATAACAAATTGTGATGAAAGCGATTATGGTTGAGTGATAAGCGGTGTGTTGCTGATGATGTCAATTGTTGTTGTTTTTTGGTATTTTCATTCTGATTGTGCCTATCATTTGCATTATTCCTCTGTATGTCTGTGTTTTTTTACAACCGTAAATGATATTTAAATGATAATGCTGAAAGCTCCACCATATTTTCAGAATCATTTGAATTGTGAGCGAATTATATATATATATATATATATATATATACTCACATGTCTAATGCTAAACGAATGTGAGGCAGTGTAAATGGCGGAAAATGTGCTCGTTTTATCATTTTTGAATTCAGCTACATACGTTATTGCGGCTGCCAAGAGGTGTGGAGGCAATTTACACGATTCCAATTCATATGCAAATAGGGAACGATGTGTCTGAGAAAATGAAAATTTAATGCGCATCGAATTTTTATATGCTTTCCCATTCGTGCTTCATGCTTATATACACACGCACAAATAAATAGATATTCATATAATAATTTAGATGGTTTTCAAGGGTTTAGTATAGATCAAAGGAACAAACATATTTTTTAGAGACTTCTTAATGTATAAAATAGAATTTATAGAAGTTTATTTGTGATATTTGAAATTTAGATTTTAATTCGCCAATAAAGCGTATAATCAAAAACTTTTTTTTAAATTTTTTTATTTTTATTTTAGTTCCTTTCTTTAATTTTAAAGTTTTATATTTTACTTATGATTTTTATTACTATAATATTTATTATTATTTTTGTTTTTTATATGTAATTATATGTTATTTTATTTGATTTACTTAAATTTATTTGATTTTATTTTATATTACTTTACTTTTTTTATTTAATTTAATGTTAAATTATTTAATTTAATTTAATTTTATTTAAAATTTTATTTAATGTTTGTTATTATAATTTTGTTTTATTTTATTTTAATATCTTTAAATTAATTTATTTTCATTAAATATTATTTTATTTTATATTTTTTTATGTTTTTTATATTTTTTATGAAATTCTATTTAATTTAATTTATTTTATTAGATTTGATTTATTTTATTTTATTTCCCTTCATTTCATTTCATTTCATTTCATATCATTTCATTTCATATCATTTCATTTAGTTTTATTTTATTTTATATTATTTTATTTTATATTATTTTATATAATTTTATTTTATATAATTTTGTTTTATATTACTTTTTTATTTTATTTAATTTTATATTATTTTATTTTAATTAATTTTATTTTATTTTATTTCATTTTATTTTATTTTATATTATTTTATTTTATATCATTTTATTTTATATTATTTTATTTGTTTTTAGTTCATATTATTTTATTTTATTTTATTTTATATAACTTTATTTTATATTATTTAATTTTATTTTTTTTTCATTTTATTTTATTTTTTTATTTTATAGTATTTTATTTTTTATTTATTTTATTTTATTTTGTATTATTTTATTTTATTTTGTTTTATATTATTTTATTTTATTTTATTTTATTTTATATTATATTATTTTATTTTATTTAATTTTATATTATTTTATTTTAATTAATTTTATTTTATTTTATTTCATTTTATTTTATATAATTTTATTATTTTATTTTATTTTATTTTATTTTATTTTATTTTATTTTATTTTATTTTATTTTATTTTATTTTATGTTATATAATTTTATTTTTTATTATTTCATTTCATTTCATTTCATTTTATTTTATTTTATTTTGTTTAAATTAATTTAATTTTATATAATTTTATTTTATATTATTTTATTTGATTTTATTTTATATTATTTTATTTTATTTTATTTTATTTTAATTTGTTTTACTTTATTTTGTTTTAGTTTATTTTATTTTCTTTCATTTTATTCTATTTTACTTTATTTTATTTTAATTTAATTTAGTTTATTTTATTATATTTTTTTATTTTAAATATTTTTATATTATTTTATCTATTTTATCCAAGTATTTTCCCACATCCACCTAATCAATTAAAAATTTTGCAACAAAAGCGAGCAAAAATTTCAATCATGTGCACATACGTACATACATATGTATATTCATTTGCACACGGAGAGACCTTCGTTCAATCGATGCAAGAATAACAGTGTATAATTTCATTCGAACAATTTCCTCCAGATAGTTGCGCTTGTCATTTTAATTTGACATCCAGTATCAGTTCCACACATATAGTCATATACATATATGCATGTGTAAGGCTCGATTTTATGGCACAGCTGATATCGATCGGTAAAAATTTCCAACAGCACATACTCGTATAAATACTCAGGCATATACCCATACAATGTAAGTTTTTATACACATTTACGATCATATATATACACACACAGGCATTCAGCATCCACTCGTTTTGCCTTCAGAAGGTTAATGAGGTCTCGCCATGAACTAATGGTGTGTGGCTGTTTGGCGGCATGACGGCGCGTCGTCATCGTTGGCACACAAAAAAAAAAAGGAGAAAATAACGGGAATGTCAATGTCGGAGTCTGGTGAAAATGACACTTTTCAACTATTTATTCATTGCTCTTAAATGTAGTCGAGAATGGAAATGCGCATGGAAATGTTGAAATGGCAGCAAATGTGCGCAGCACTCGGTTTGCGGTCAATTTTATCGCTTGCCAATCTTGTAAATGAGTCAATACTTTTTTATTTCAGTTTTATTTTATAGGCAAAGAAATTTTTTGTTGCCCTTTTTATATATTTTTAGTGTTTTTTTACAATCATATATATCAATATATATGCATATATACATATATTGTGGGGTCAGAACAAATGCTATTTTAAATATATTTGCGCATCATTAATTTATACTGATAAAAATCTTGTTCAGCAGCGCAGATCGAGCATTCGAAAAAATGAATATTGTATATAAAAGACTTTAATTACATTTAACATATTGATACATGTGTATGTATGTATGTCTATGGAATCAAATATTATGTATGGAATTTTAAGTATATAAAATTCTTTATATCATCATTAGCAGAGTAAAAGAAAATGCAGAAAATATAACAAAATGCGAAAAATGTGTTAAGTAGCAATCTTGGATTTTTTTGAATTTCGAAAAATAGAAAAATAAAATATGGTTTTAAAATAACCTTTAATCGAATTTCTTTTCATATTTCCCTCAGCAAAAATCTTTACTAGTTACGTGGGGAAATGAGCACCAAATGATTTTGAATAACCGTAAACTGAAATAGAATGAAATTGCAAGAAAATCCACCGTGCCACAAGTAAATGAAATCGATGGCAAAAATCCATGAATTTGGTTTCGAATTGCTTCCGCATCCACCATACTCTCCAGATCAGACAACCAGCGACTATATCCTGTTCTCAGACCTCAAGAGAATGCTCGCTGGGAAGAAATTTTAGTTGAATGAAAAGGTGATCGCCAAAAGTGTATCGCACTTGAAGGGAACTATGTGGAATAAAAAAATAAATTTTGTCAAAAAAAGGTGTTTTACTATGATAAGCCGGGGCCTCTTCAATTGACCGTTATGACGTTTTCTTGGACACTCGTATACAAAATTTTACATAGGAACATACTTATATATATAAAATAAATAACAAACATATTTTCATGAAACTTTGCTAAAGTTCCGCTTAGATTACAATTTACGGTTTACTTGACAGTCAAATGTAATTGAACCAATCTCGAAAATAATCTTGACCCAACTCATGGGTTATCAGGAAATTGCTGATTAGCTGAATAAGTATTATACGCAATACTCTAATGCAAAATTCAGAAGGCAAATTTTAAAATTTTCAAAACAAAAGTTATTCAGACGATACAAACATATAAATACCATGAAGATTAAAAGAGAAAAAAAATTATAATAATTTTGCTTAGAATATGAAATAATTCATCAGAACTCAAGTAAAAAATTATTATTCAATACCATTTCACATGTATACATACATACACATTTATTTATATTCATACAATATATTATTTTCTTTAATCTGTTTTTTTATTGATACCAGGAAATGTAATATATTTCGTGAATAAGATTAAAATATATAAAAATATTTTTTATTTAAATTATATGAAAATGAAATTAAATTCAATTTCTTACTGGAACTATCACAATAATTCTGAGAAATATATATAAACAACCTCTGGAAATTAAATTTTTTTTTATAAATTATTATTATTGTTAATATTTCAATTGCCAAAATTTTTTCCTGAGAGTCATTGTCCAGCATTGACACTTGAACTTGAAATGCCAACACGCTTTATAATTTTTGCGTGATAATCAATTTATTAACTTTGTGCTCTCCTTCAGAGAGTATTGCACACTGATGCATGTTACGCTGGTGTGTGTTTAAATATGTACATACTTATGTGTTAGATACGACAGCTTAAATAAATAAATAAATGTTAAATTATACTCAAAAAAAAAAAAAAGAAAAAAACACAAATAAATTTATTTAGAAATTCATACCAACTTATTGTTGTTGTAAAAAGAGGAAATTAAAAAATTCAACGTTCACTTTTTCATATTGCTGTTTTTCAATTTTTTTTTTTTTGGTGAATCACCTCTGTTGTTATTTAGCAATTAGTTTGCAAAGAAAAAAAAGCTTCAAAGAACTACTGAATAAGCAATTAACTGGATAGTAAAAAATCTGTGCACATACTAACATATAAAAACAAAGTTATTTGTACATGCATACATATATAAGCGACTAACTAAAGGTAAACAAAGTTTTTGTATTCACTCTCTCATGCATTTATATACTTTTTGTTTTGATTTTATTTTTACGCGATTTTTAGTATTTATTGTTATTGGATTTTTTATTTTACGTGACGCATGGAACTTTTTTTTAAATATATCTGTTTACAGAGTATCTTATATATAATTATAAACACAATATTTTTCTCTTGCTCCTCACTAAGCATTCATATTTCATTTTTCTTTGATTCCTCTTATGATTTATTAATTTGCTATTTTTATAATTTTAGAATGAAAAATAGTTTTTTGTGCTAATCTCTCTCAGTTACTTTATACATTTTATACCTAGAAATTTCTGAGATTTACCGCCACAAACAAGTTTTCTGAGAACCATTAAAATATTTTTATTTTATTTTTATTTTGAATATATTTTACACATACATATGTTTATCCCAATGAATATTTAATTAATTTGCTAATTATTACAATTTATTGAAGATTTCTTGATATCTCAATTATTATAAAAATAAAAATATTGTAGAATGAAAATGAAAAAATAAAATGTTTATAGTTGATTAGGTAAGTATTTACATTGAATTTATTTTTGTAGATGTTTATACTCGTATTGTCTCAAAGCTATTTTGTGCCTGTTGATTATTTCTTTGTTATTTAATAATTATTTTAAATTTAATTTAAAGAACTAAATGAGCTGTATTCAAAGGCCTATTTTTTTAGAAACATTATTTTTTGAAAAAAAAAAAAAAATTTCAAAGAAAAAATGGTAGAAGTGACAGCTGTTTCGGAGATCACCACATCTCCTCATCAGAATTCTTTTGCCAGGAATCAAACCGACGGATTCTGGCATCACAGGCGAGTACTCTACCAACTGAGCCAACGTCTGCCATGTAATCTGTTTTTGTATTATTCAATTTTTTTACAATCCTGCATACATTCAGGCATTAATAGTCTGAGAAATGTATATAAGTAGGATTGCTTGTCGGGCTCGACTTATATTTATGGGTATTTTTAATGCGGCCTGTAATTGTTTTTGGTTATAATTAAATGAGCTGTATTCAAAGTTAGTTATAACCAAAAACCAAAAACTTTAGTTATAACAAAAAAGAATTAGAGGCCGCATTAAAAATACCCTTTAATTTAAAGAAAATTTTTTATTAATCCAACCCAGAATTTTATTAAAAAAAAAAATCATGAAAATTTCCAAAGAAAATTAAAATTGGTTTTATGTTGCGACTTTCATCCGATGAAATACGTTGCCAAGTTAATTCAATACAATTTTCACTTGTTTTTTTTTTAAGGAAACAATTTTATTCTACTCAATTTTCAGTTCTCAGTTGATTTTAACATTTTGCATATATAGGGTTTTCTAATAATAATAATAAAAAAAAATCACATTAATTGTTAAGGAAATTCAAATCTTTTTTAATTAATGTGAAGTACAATCGATAAAATTAAGTTCTGAATATAACAATGGCCTCCACGACTGCTTATGCAGCAACGAATTTGATGAACCTAATTTTTGAGCCACTAAATCAAGTCGTATGACAGGAACATCACGTTCAATATTGACTCTCAAAACTTGAACAGAGTCTGGTTTATTGCTAAATACCAATGACTTCAAATAACCCCACAAGAAGCAGTCTAATGTTTCCACCAGACCAAAAACCACACCAAACTGTCAATTTGGGTGAATATAATGGTTGTTCATGAATAATTTATGGATTTTCTTCGCACCAGAAACGACAGTTTGGTTTATTTATCGCATCACTCAGATGAAAGTGAGCTTCATCGGAGAAGATGATTTTCCTAAAAAAATTGTTATCGTTTTCAAGTTGTTCCAAGGCAAAATTAGCAAATTTACGATGTTTTAACAGATTGTGACATATTAGAAGTGGCCAAAACGACACTTAGAAATCATATCAGCTCTATTGGAAAACCCTTTATATTTAAAATTATTCTTTTAAAAAACTCTATACTTTTAAATTCTAAATTCATGGCCCTTAGCATAGTAGCACGCATTTTCACTTATGATTGTAGTAGGATGAACAGGTTGAATTTAGCATATTTAACATAGGCGATAACAAGTCCGTAGTATTTCCATATACAATCATTATTAATCCATATTTGTTTACACTTTGACGAACATTTTGTTTCTCTCCCAAGATGACTGCTGACTGAAGGGTCTGCAGCTTTTCTTTGCCTAGTAAGATTAATATGTGACTACCAATCGTCGGACTGGCAATATATTTACAATTTATAGTTATACTACCAGCAAGGAATTTGACCTTTTTCGTTAGTAAAAACTCAGCAAGTTTGGTGTGATATATTTTGTAAATAATTTTAGCGATTCTTCAACGTTTTGCTTGTTCCCAAAGTTGTTCATTTGATGAAACAAGATCGTTTCTTATACCAACTCCACTTTCCTGAGTGGGATTTGGGGGTTCATGGTTACGTATTATTCTGAAAGGACACCCTATTTCAATTGCATTAACTATATTATTGTGTTCGATGACGCAACCGCTGTTAAAAGTAAAGCCCTAATGATTTCTTGGCTATCCATATAACTATGTACAGCCCTCCTATGAAGGCCCTTCAATAGCTCTGTCGCCATTTTTATAGCAAATGTTTCAGCTTTGAATATACTGCAATACTTTGACAGCCTAAATGACCTATTTAGCTCTGGTTTAACCAAGTGCTCTGTTCTTGCACAGAGCTTTTTCTGTCAAAATTTGTTTAAAGGTTCCGCTCGGGTCGAGATCGTCGTAGTGCGTGCATGCCAGGGCTTTTTGCTGATTTGAAGCGTATAATATAGGCAGTTATGAAAGCTCTATTTTTGGCTAGTAAATTCGCTAGTGAAATATTCAAAATCGCATGAGCGATGGAGAGAGTTTTGTTTTGCCTGCTCCGGTGTTGCTGATTTTAGAAATATTGAAAACCCCTACATTTGTTATTTTGACCGAAATCGTCTGCTGTACTAGAGCACAGCTGGAAATTATTATTTTAGCGATTTCAATAATCTTGCAGTGCGAGAGAACAGGTATAAAACATCAGATGCAACCCACCATACTTTTACATGTGCATAGGACTCTCATACTTTCTTCATGCACTCTCCACATAGTGTCCAACATATTTACGAAGTATTTATTGTTAAGTCTCAGTTGCAAAGTAGATTCTTTGGTTTGATACAAGCTGGAATTTTGATTTTTTGTGTGGATAAAACCAGACCCTTTTTTTCAGTGTTAACCCACTGAAAAATTATTAAAAAAATAAAATAAAATAAAATAAAACTTAAAAAAAATAAAAACATTGATGAGAATCTTTTTAGTTCCGACAGTTCAGTCTATACATTTTGGTTTATAAAAATGATGAGATTGAAGATTAAGAGAATATTTAGAAATAAAAAAATATGGATTTATACATGAGCATTCTGTTGATAAACAGAAAGATATGTGTATGTACATATATATTCTCAAACGTAATGAATCGATTAGAATGCTTTTTGTGTTCGTTTTATACGTCTAAGGTAAATGAAAATCTTTCCAAATGACTAAGCTTTACACAATTTTTAGGTATTTTGCATTGCTTTCGACTTTATTTCGACGCTTTTATGCGCACTAAGTGCAATGCGCTAACTGATGAAGAATTTTTTTTTTATACTCATACATATGTATTTACAAAAGAAACACACATTACCATACAAACACATGCAAGAGACAGCAACTTTGATTATAGGCAGCTTGGAGTATTCATACCGGTGTATATATAAACATATGTATATGTATACGTGTTTATATGCGAATATGTACGTTGTATGCTACACATCACATTCATCGAATCACAATGCTGTGCCGAAAATATTTCGAAGAGTCAACATTGACTGTCCAATGTGCAGTCAGCCGAAGCAATACGAACTGAGCTAAAAGCAACGTAGCACTGCACAACATTTGTCAGCAACAATAATAACACCAATGCAGTGTAAAGACAAGAAAAAAAAGTATCTTCTGAATCAGCAACTGCTGAGATTTTGATAACTGAGGCTTGTCAAAGAGACGGAGGAAATAAACGAAAAGGCAAAGCAAATATTTTTCTTCATTTTTCCTGCACAGAATTATTCATACAAAATACCCGCTGAGCTGGACTGGAATTGAGGCATTTATTTGGTAAAATGTTTCTAGCTTTATACTGAAGGAGACAAAATGTCCTTTTGCATGTAGAGATTGTGCGTGCTTTTAGTTTTTATGTGCGAGTATTAGGTGTGATCCAAATAATTGTCAATTTTTAATAAATAAAAAAATATTTAAAATTGGAGAATAGTTTTTAGTTTGGAACTTAAAAATTCCCATACGATTTTTATAAAAAGTATTTATGACAAACATTTAAGAGAAATTTAAAAAAAAAATTTAAAAAAATAAAAATAAAAAATAAATTAAAAAATTAAAAAAAAAAAAGTTTTTAGTTTGGATCTTAAATGATCATATGGTTTTTATAGAAAGTATTTATGGCAAGCATTTAAGAGAATTAAAAAAAAAAATTAAAATATAAAAGAATTATAAAAAATATATATATTAAAAAAATAATGATTTATACTGAATTTTTTTCTAATTTTGGGGTTTTATTTAAAAAATTTTATTTTATATTTTATTTTGATTTTAATTTTTTTTTCTCGAAAAATTAAATTACTAATTTTTTATTCATATATTTTCGTCCAGCCCTAGTACACATAATTATGTAATATATCTGTCTTTCATGCGCGAAATGTTGCTAAAATTCCATTATGTGGTTGCTTTTATTGTTGCTCCCCTAACGGCACGTGCTTAGCCATTAGAAAATATTGAAGTTGATAAGAGCTCTTTTATGGCTGTGCCAACATGCCTTTTTATGGCTTCAAATACCGAATGTATATACATATGTATATTTATCAAAGAGTGTGGGGAATTATGAAAATATGAGAGTGTGTGTTTGAAATTTGCATAAATGAATCATTTTCCAACTGAAGCGACATTCATTTCTGAAATTTGAATTTTTCAAAAGAGTACTAAAATCATTTTTACTACTTTTTTTACAGCCCTGTTGCTTGCAGCACTACTTCAATCACTTCAATCACTTATTTCCACATTTCACATACACTGTATTGAAAATCTCCACACATTGTCAAGTGTCCTTGTGCGTACATCAATTGCAATTTCGATAGTGTGAAGAAGAAGAAGAGGATGAAGAAGAAGAGATTAGAAAAAATCTTCGAGTATTATCTAAAAGAATTTTTTTGTTTACCACAAAATAGCAACATAACCTGGCGTTAGCAATTTTTCATTGCAACCGATGCAACCAGCCAAACATCCTTCAACTATTATTTGTGTCCTTGTGGTCAGAACAAACAAGCAGTGACATAGAACCGTAAAGCATATATATGTGCGCACACATGCTTATCTATTTATACAATATACTCATATACACTAAGCTACATACATACAAATAAGTATGTATGTAGTAGTAACATTGCTCTTTTCTCGCTTCCTCACTACTACAACATTCAAGTAAAATGTAATACAGTGCAAGTCAACCGCAGTAACTGACTTATATGAGCGCACACACACCCATGCATACATACATGCATACATATGCACATAAATTGCATTATATGCTCATATATTCTCGACAATGTGTCCTTCAACCTTTTATTGTCTTTCTATGTCACTTCCGCAAGCAGCCTCGCACTTTGGCCGCTCGGTTGTTGGGGTCGGTCGTCGAGTTCCAACGCTTGCTTGTGTTGTTGTGTTGCATGCATGAGGCACTTCATTGTTGCACTTTTCTCAGCTTGCTTTACTTACAGCAGACCGCAATACAAATACTTTTATTTTGTTTTGTCTACTTTTTTCTTCTCATTTTCTACACTATAGTTTTCTATGTGTTTTTTACATTTATAGGTTTTATGTTGTTAAGTAGGTATGTATGAAAGTGGTTTTGCTAGTTCCCTGCTGTTGACTAAAATGACATTTTGTTTTTGGTTGCTCCTCTTACTTTTGGTTTATCTCATTTTTATTTTTTATTGTTATTCATCCATTTTTTTTTATTGTTATTCATCCATTTGCAAAATTATGTGCGCATTTTTCTATTGTTGTTGCCGCTGTTGTTGTTAGGCTGTGTTGCATTTTCGTCCTTCGTTAACACAAGCTAACAACTTTTATGCATACATATATACACAACATTTAGGTGTTGGTGAATGACTAAGCCATTTGTATTTCGCGAGCACTAAATTGCATATTCATTTTGCGTAAATTCTTGAACGAAAGTAAATCTTTTTCAAATTGCATTCTGCACAAAATTGGGTCATTTCAAGATTTTACTGCCCCAGCTATTCCCATGTTCATATTCACATATATTTAGCCGTGTCGTGTGGTTTGCGGTACCAACTTGTTGGAACTATATATTGTTCAAGTCGTTTTCTTCAATTGTAGACCAAAAGAAGTCGGTTATCATACGTTCATAACGCTCCTAATTGATAGTGACGGTCTCGCCATTATTGTTTTCAAAGAAGTAAGGTTCAATCAAACCTTCCGACCAAAGAACACGGCAGGCAGTAAGTTTTTTTTTTGTTGTTGTTTGAAAAATCACGATCCACTGCTTCTTGTAACTACGGTTTTGATAATGGTCATTTGGCTTCATTTGTTGTATGAACTGGGTCTTATATGATGTAGGTTTAAGTCTAAGTGCAAATACGCCATAATATGCCGTGAGAAAGTCCCAGGTCTTGGGAACGTCTTTGGTTACACTTTCTCTAACAGCAGAGATATCTAAGGTGGAACGAACAAACCGATAATGCTCAGATCCCACAATATCTGCAATCGATCCAGTATTTTCAAATTTTCTTAAAATTTTAGCATTTCTTAAGGGGTTTTTTTCATTTTTTTTTATTTTTTTTTTCTGAATGATCAATATGTCGAGAATATTATGTACAAATTTTAAGTCAATCCGAGTAAAACTAACGGAGTTACAGCGTTTCAAACGACTGGCCGTGCTACCTGATTTTTATACCTGTCCGGTAGCCGCCCGATACCCCTATTAGAAAGCAGCTGCAATTTCATTTGTTATCCCTTTCCCTTTCTCCGTCTATGTGTCTTTCAAAAGACTAGAGTTGGCATTGATGACTCTACGTAAGTATAAAAATTAATATTCTTTTATTGATGGTTTATCTCGAATTTTCACGTATGAAAAACTTTAAATCGATTTTCCCGAAAACGTCTTTTTTTGAAGTTCGTCTTTTTCAGAACTCAAAATCTACAGAAACCGATCCTTTTGAAAATTTATCATTACTTCTTTACATAAATCAAGAGGTAACCAGCAAGAGTTTTTTTTTCATCTTTTTCTGTTTTTTAATAATAAATTAACCGCGATTTTTTTTTTAGCTAAAATCGCGTTTTTACTTCGAAGTGCTGTAAAAAATAGAAAAAAAATCTCTTGCTGATTACCTCGAGAAATACATCACCTTTAAAATGCATATCAACTTTTTTGTTTCAGATAATCCGGTAACGAGTTATAATGTACACCGCAAAACCACTTTTTTTCAAGGCACCTCTGGAGATTCACCGTCACCGGCTTATTTATTAATATTTTTCTTTGAAAATTTTTTGTGACATACTTTAAAAGTTGGACAATAATATGTAATAAAATTTAATAAAATTATATTATTGATGTTGCCGAAAAAAATCATAAAAATATGCGTTTTTCTCGCCTTTAAAACCCTACCCCCCCTTATGTAGATTTTATTATTTATGGACACCAAAATCTCCTCTTAAAGCACGAAACGTTGCTACGTTTGAATCACATATAACATCATAAATTATTCTGAATACAAATTTTAATGACATTAAAGCGGTTATTGAAGTTCAAGTAATTGCAATCTAATCTGTAGTGGAATATTTATTACTCGCTAATAATAGCGTTGTAAAGTAAACTCAAATTATAAGACGGCTGTGCGTTCTTTTGTAGATCGGGTGCAAAAGATCACGCATTTTATTCACACTATATAAACTGACAGTGTCGTTTTACTAAGCTGTCTCCGATTGACTGATACACAAAACCACTTAGAGTGATTAACATTTGTCCACCAGCACTGCAAAAGGAAAATTTCGATTGTTGACCTGCCTAGCTATATGTTATAGTCGCCTGCTACCGATGATTTTTAGTACCAATATATACTTGAGTATTTGAGTTTACGTGTGTAGAATAAAAAATTTAACTAGATGCTTTTTCTGAACTGAAATCTCAAATCTGACAAATATTTTATATTTGTCCGATCTAGCCGGTTCCAACAAATGATCGTATAAATTTTTCATTGTAACTGCCTACCAAGTTTGATTGTAGTATCTCAACATTTGTGTGACTAGGTTGCATTCAAATAGAAGGACGTATGGGCATGGCTAAATCAATTTAGCTCGTCGTTCTGATCCGATCGGTATAAATCGTGGGTGAGGTTACTGCTTCTGGTTAATGCAACAAGATTGTCTAGTATTCAGTGACAAAATTAAAAAATCGTATTCGGAGGTTAAAAGTTGAATCGGGAGAAATCTTTGTTTACAAATAAAATCCTTTTATGACGGGATTACTTAAGTAGTTACCCAGTGTGGGTATAAACGAAAGTGCAATAAGCAGTAGCTAATTAATGAGTCTCGTACTACCATTCGGATATATAAAAATATAAAATTTATATAAAAAATATTTGAAAAAATATTATTATTATAAAAGTCGACAGGTATATTTGCGAAATGAGATACTTTCTTGATTTTGCAAAATAAATTAATTTTTCTAGTGTTATTATTATAAGTACATATTGTGTAATGCAAGTCACAATTACATTTTATGTAGCTCGAAAACTCACCGTTCTAACGTTAATTAGTTTGTTTTTAGAATAATAATGAGCTTTTAATAGCACTCAATTACAAATAATAGCTCTGTGAATGTATATTTGAGGTACTTATTTATACATAAATGTGTATATGTGAAAACTCATGGGTATAATTATCAATCTAAATTGTTTATATACTGTATAACTGACCGTCCGGCAATACATTCGAAACCAGCTAATTTTGGATTTAATAAATTTTATTATTTAAACGAAAATTCAAATTTCTAAAATGCTAAAGATATAACGATAAGATGAAGTATTTTGTGGTATTATTAAGGATATAAGTATTAAAGAAGCGCTTAAACTTATTTTTAAATTTTAAGAAATAAACTTTTATATTTTATTTTCAAGCCTTCATGATTTTCTGCGCTAAAATTTATTGTTTATTATAAAATTTATTTTTGTTCATACTGAAACATATTTAAAAATTTGTTCTCGAAACAATAATCTATATTTAATTAAAAAATTATATCTTTTTATAATTTGAGGTAGTGTAAATTCACTTTACCCTACCAGAAGCGGTGAAAGTACTATAATCACACACAGTAGCTTATTTCCGCTCAAATCAAATTATTTATATTTATTTAGAAATTTTTTAAACATATCAATTTCTTCCTCATTGAGTTGCTTACATAAACATTTGCATTTAAATTTAATTTTGTATTTTTATTTGCATTGTTGGTGCTGAAATTGATAATGCTTTCTTGAAAACTGCAGTTAGCTCCATATAAATATTTATACAAATGTTGTAAATATAAAATTGATATTAAATAAATTAAATTAAATGAGCATACAAATATTTCTGAAAATAAACAAATGCTTTTTTGTTACCGTTAAAAAATGTATCCGCATGTAAATAAGGAAAAGGAGGGATTGGAAAATTTATTGTTATTATTTTTCGTCATGATCGATGGACAACATAACATTTTTATTGATTAAGTTAATAAAAGTTTATATTTAATTTTTAATCGCTTATTAAATTTTATCACAAAAGAGGCAGTTTTAATAATAAAACAATATAAAAAATTAATAATAATAATAAATTACGATGCAAAAGATGTTGAGGAACTGAATAAAATGTGCTTTGGCTTCACAGCCGAAAGCCTGTGATAAGAAAAAAAATCGAAAAACGACATAAAATGGTTTCAAACATATAATAGACATACATGTATACATATGTATAGAAATACAAAATTCAATGAGACTCAATTTTTTTCATATTTTTTCAATTTATTAAGCGCTTAGAAATACCTTCTAAAAGTATTTATTGAACAAGTTTTCAAAATTCTTAGCTCTTCAGCTCTCTCAGCGATTCACTACAACCCCCAGTTTCATTATTTTGTTCCATTTCGCCAAAAAAAATATCATAAACTGTAGTGCAATTTTCGGTCAATTTCGTTCTTGTTTAATGCATTGCCTGTTCCAAATATTTCTATGATAAATTTTTAATAATTTGATTTAGGATAAAATTTAAAATATATTTATTCCATTGAAAATATTTTTAAACTTTCGTTTTGCTTTATTTGCCTGTATGCAATTGCCTATAAGCATTTGGAGCTCCTCTAGCTACTACCTCAAAGATTTTAGTAACAATTCTCAATTATTCTCCCCTAGACCTGTGCGTTAAACTTCAAGCAACCTCCAAAGCCTTTAGATTGAATGCAACTCAGCTTTTGTTGAATCGCAGCATAGAACATGCCTTAAACTACTGTATCAGGGAATCATAGCCTTTTTACTCAAAACTCAAAACTCATGTAAAGAGTGAGAGCTGTGGAATCCGCTCACTGATGCTGGAAATTAATATGATCATGAGACTACAAACCATTGTAGCATTATCAAGCCATCGTCATTACAATCATCAAAACTATGGTTACTAGACGAGCGATTGCGATACATTCTGACAGCCAAGCTATCATTAGATCCCTACAAAGTAACTATATCAAGTCAAAAATAGCAATAAAATGTATAAGTGTTCTTATAGACTGCCGAATAAATTCAAACGGCGATCCAGCGATAGTAGAAATTATTCTAGCCATAACAAACTCTACACAAGATGCAAGTGAACCTCTGTACACGACAAAACAGTTGCTGAAACACCTGCAACATAAGCAGGTAGATATGGCCAGCGTTGGTTGCTAAAAAAAGACTTTCTAGATAGATTTACCATTATCATAACAGGCTACTTTTAATACTTATACTACTACAGTGATTTTTGTCGCATTTGTAGGGTAGCTACAGTTCTGAAAATGAGAAAGAGATTATCGAAACAATCCCAATCATCAAAAGGATTGTGCACTTAAGAGGATGATAAGAACCCCATAGAGGTATCGCAAAGGGCTAGGTAATAAGGCTCCACTCAACTTCTTAGCCTTATTCTAATTTAAAAAAAAAATTTTTTTTTGGCTTTCCTCTTACATGTTAAGATAAGAGTGATAACAAAAACCAGAGTATAGAGATGAATTTGAACTTCCTGAGCAATTTAGTAATCACTTTTCCTTTTTAAAGATATACTCAAATACGTGAAGTTATAGGAAAAAATTAAATAAATAAAAAGAAAAACTACAAAATTACTCACCCTTTATATTTCTCTCTTCCTTTATATTTTTGCCTTGTCGAATTTTCTTCCTTTTTGTAGAAAATTTTAATATAATCGCGATTTCTGTTAATAATTAGATATAGAAAAAATTTGAAATTTTTATTTTGCTTTCTTAAAGACTTAAGTTCAGTCGAAATATTTGAAGGCGTATAAAATCCGGACCGTTACGCTTCGGCACTTGACACTTTAATACCGAACTAGTTGCTTGGAAGTTTCAATTTAAGAAATTGCAGGAAAAAAAAAAACAAAAAAAAATATAGATAAAAAATTATGCATAAAAAAATTTAATTTTTTTAATTCTCGTAAAAAAATAAAATTAGAAAAATTGATTTCGAAAAAAAAATTTTATGAGTAAAAGTCCAATTTAAATGTTGTTATGTATTACTGTAAATATCTATAAGTTTGCCTCGCAATGAACACCACCCACTTAATGGCAATTGTATGAGCCAGCAGCGAACGGTGGGATTCGTAATTGAAACCAATAAAGGTGTATAATGGAGGCTTACAGAAGCAACAAACACTAACAAAAATCAACCATAAGTAAATACAATGAGCAGTAGCATTACAATAACAAAAATATCATTGCACTTTTAAGTGGCGAAAACAATAAGTGGCAACTTTGAAGAGGAGAAATAAATAAAAATAATGAAACAAAGGAATAAATGCACAAGCGAAATTATTGTTTTCGAACTTTCGGTAAATAATCGCGAATAATATGAATTGGCGATACGGCTCAACGCTTCAAACTTGGTTTCGCAACAACAACAAAAACAACAAAAAATTAAAACATCACAATAATAAAAGTTATGTGACGCACATTTCGTACGTAGCAATTTCAAATGTTGATTTCACTGTTTGTACATGTGTATGTACATATATATATACTACGTGTATTTAATATATGTACGTAAGTGTGTCGCTTATTATACACAGCCTCTGAAAACACGCGTGATCACCGACACTGTTGGCAGTGAATTTTATTAGCACAAATATTATTATTATTTTTTTTTTTAATTTTACGTGTTTTTTCTCTATACTCTGCTGCTCATTAACTTTCGTCTTACTCGCAATATTCTGATAATTTACACAAAATTTTTTTTCGCATTTCTGCAAACAGGTACAGGAGTACACTTGCTTTTTTTTCTTGTAAGATTTTTTTTAATAAATATAAGCACTTACGTCTTTATACACGACGCTGATTTCACAAATAAGCAAAGCCCAAAAAGCGTTTAATACGAATAAATTGTTTTTCGTACACTTTAATTGTCCGCGCCACGTACGTTTCACGGCGACGAGCGCTCCAAAAATGCCAATTCACACAACAAACAGCAAACACTATTGAGCTGTCACAAACGCCGACTGACTCTGCTACTGGTTGGCGCTTATGACTTGAGTCACGAACAGCTCGCTTGCTCACTACTTTATGAACAAATGGTTCGTGTTTGTGGCGATTCTATGGCTCTCACAGTGTGCGTGCTACCAGATTTTGCTGAAAAATTATTTACTGTTCTACGCAAAGTGCATAAATTTGTATGTACAGTGGTCTTTTGTTCGCATTTTAGTTGTAATAACAGCATGTTGTAATATTAAGAGTTTCTTGTAGCATTAACAGTATTCTGTTTACTCTACCACAGCGGTCTGTAATGCTCAATGGCAAAATTTTGTACCAATAACTTGGTCATATTTTTTATATGTATTTGAGGCCGAAGTGTAATAACATAACAGATTCTCGTTAACAGTGAGAGCTCTTACCAGCAAATAACCACAAGATTTGAGCGAAAATAGCAGTACATTTTTGTGCCAGCCTCTGTTAAACTGCAGAGATCTGGAATATATTTCAATTGATAATTATTATTATTATAATGTTAAATGTTAAATGTCAATGCGACTATAAAACTAAGGAGAAGTTTCTTTCAATTCTTCATTCATTTAAATTGTGTACAAAAGTGATAATTAAAAAAGTGGATATTAAACTGAAGAGATTTAAGCTCTATTTCCATTAGAGATATATTTTTTTATTAATATTTTCCTTCAATTAATAATTTAATTCTTAATATTTTTTTTAAAGCTTATTCATCTTGTCTGGGTACCAAATATCTAAAACATAAAAATTTTATAAAGGCAAAAAATGATTTTTTGAAATTTATTTTTATATTTTTTTATATTATTTTATAGGTATAATTCAATAAATTAAAAGTAAAACATAATTTTATTAATTCAAAAAATAATTTTTTTAAAAAGGTTTTGCTGCCTGTTGACATACATCTTTAAGTGTTTAGCACTAATTTGTAATGCTTCATCTTAAGGGGTTAGGCCACTCTAGAATTTTCGGAAGATGGGGTTTCTTTTTCTTTCAAATGATACATTATGGTCTCAAAAATGTTATCCCGAAAGATTATGACAAATAAAAATTTCTAAATACCCCATTTTCGTTCCCTAGTTGAAGCGTATTTTTCAGTCAACAAAGCATACTCAACACTTTAAACGAGTTTATCTCAAGACCGCTTTTTTCAAGTTGGCCAGAAACATAACTCAAACAATTTACAACCGATTCACTTGAATTTTTGACAACATCTTCAGAACAATATACTATCTACAGAAGTACGCAGGATTTTTTATCTTGTATAGTTTTTTTTATTAACAAATTTCGAACAATTTTTTAGGCCAAATTTTCACTTTTTACTTTAGAGACCCGCCATTTTGTCAAAAATGCATATATTGAAAAAGTCCTACGTACTTCTGTATCTATTGCTATTTACAAGCGGAAACCGTTCAACAACTTATTAAAATAAAAAAAATACAGGAGCTGTGTGTCCGTCCATGGTTCGCGAAAAAATGGAGACATCCTAGGGACAACGCTGTATAGCCGCCATTTTTAAATTAATTTTTCTTAAAAAATAGTAATAAGCAGTTAATTATATGTATAATAAAAGCCTTTGTCAAAAATCAGCTTTATTTAAAAGTTTTCCCGAAAAAAAAAATCTCAAAAAGGCATATTTTGTGGCTCTCTAGAGTGGCCTAACCCTTTAATAGATTATTGCGGTAAATATTAATTTTTTTAATGTTTAGGAGGTAGCCAATAACCAAAATTAGTATGTAAATAAAAGAAAGTTAAAGAAAAAAAATATTTTCGGTATAAAAAGTTTTTTTTTTTAAATTCGGTAGTTTACTTTAAAATCCCGAAATGAATGTAAATGTTGTGAAAAGAATAAAAATCTATAAAATATTTTTTTAAACAAAATAACATTTTTTTTAGTAAAATACTCATTCTAAAAGTGCAAAAGTAGAAATCCTCGGCATAACATTTAATCGGTCGAATAATAATAATTAATTTCTACTCCCTTACTTGTTCCTGGAACGTTCGTACACTTTTACGGTAAATAAGTACATCTTATTTCTTGCATATTATTTATTCTAAAAAATTCGTAAATTAATGATTTTTGGTATTTCACAGAAATTTCTTGATGACAAAAGTGTTTTTGTGCTCTCCTACTCATAAATTATCACAAATTAAACTAAGATGTAAAAAGAGAAGTTTACTTTGGCGAAAGAAAGTATTTTTCACTTTCGCTTTTCACTTTGCTTTTGCCTTTGGTTTTACCAAGCGAGCAACCATATTATGCTGCCTAAATCAACAGAGGACAAATTTTAATTCTTTTTAAATTAAATTGTACTTACTCAAGCAAAGGGTCACGGTAAGAAGCCCTTAGTTAGCAACCATTTTAGAAAAGTATATTGACAGTAGGGTTAAAAGCCTTTAAAAAATTGTATGGTAATTTACGTTCAACTTTTCCAGCACGCCAACTGTTTGATAAGATCCTTAAACTGTTATGCTCAAAAAAAAAAAAAAAAAAAAATATTCAGAAAAATTTTCTAAAGCTGTTTACTTATATGTATACGATATGTACTATATGCAACTTGAGTAAGTAGTGTATTAGTATGTGTGTCATACACATTGCCACAATCTTATTCTATCTTAGTTTACCAAATTTATTTCTTCCCTAAATAAATTCTTTATATTAATGCTAAACACAAATAATCATAAAAATATCATAAATATTTTGACACTTTCACCAAACACATACAAGTAACGTTAAAATCACTCACACTTGTCCACAAACAAAATTCGGCAAGGACATAAGAGAATTAATGAAAGTAAATCTGTGTTCATTTCGATGCGTAAACCCTTGAGGATAGGCATACACAACTCAATACAAATTGGTTAATACACACAGTCACACACACACACACACATACACTAACTTGTGAAAGTGCTCTAAATGGCTGACGCAGACCAACAGGCGACATATAAACTAATAATAAATGGCCGAGGCTCACAGAGTCGCAGATACCAAAAGAATGCCCAAAGCATAAAATGAATAAAACGCCACTCGAAGAACGGATATGGTCGGTCAGATAGTGAGAGAGATTATGAATCCCGTGGGTATTGTTTATGAATGTGTACATCATAAAAGTTACTTTATAGATAAGTGTATTTGTGTGAGTAGGAGGCGTAGGCCATAAGGATGCTTACATGTAATTATATATATTTAGTATGTATATATATACTTGTATATAAATATATATGTTTGTATTAATACTTAATAGTTTTGCTCATTTGTTGCCTTTCATGATGCTTTCAATTTGAGGTTATGAACATCCTAATGTCCGTTAGGGTGGGAATGAGAGCATTACAAGTGCCCTCTGAAGCTATGATTCGAAGGCTAATTGATCAATGTCTGATGGAATAAGTTAATATTTATGCAATTAGGGTTCAGCATGTCCATAAGCGGTTACGCCTTTTGAAGATGAGTGTTGATTTTTCCGATATTTTTATTTTGTAGAATGTTTTCAAATTTAAACCTATAACCTATACTAAAAACAAAGCACTATAGACTTGAACCTATAAAGATTTTGACTAGGTTTCTCAGTGTACGAGTAACGTTAATCTGAAAATCCGAAGCTGTATCAAGACATGCAGGTGCGTAATAGAAGCACAACTTCCACAAAAAGTGTCGAAATTGGCTGAAAGATCGACCATCTACGACTAACTGGAATTATCAGGAAATATTATTAGTCGTTTATAAAGATGCAACGAAGGAAAGTACAAAATTGTTACTTACGTATTCTCAAAAGGGATTGCAGCACAGTTATAGGCTAGTTGACAGACTACAACCTACTGGCAGTATACGCAAGCAGACTGGGTGTTAGGCGCAGAGCCATTTGTGGGAATTGTAGGAAGTACGGCATGAGTGCGATGCTAGAACACCTTCTCTGCTGCTTTCCGACCTTATTTGGAACTCGTTTTTGACATCTAAGAGCTTGTATGTTGAGAAAATTCGAGAATATTTCAGAACCATATATCAAGGTCTTCTTAAGCTTCACCAAAAACCACAAAACCAGTTAAAATAGTTGAAACCTACGATAAAAATGTGATTCAAACATGGACACGTTTTGTGCTTTAAGAGAAGATTATGGTGCATATAATCGTCCAACTACTCAAGCAATTTTAAAGAATTCGGAAAGACTAGATCGGTTACAAATATTGTGGAGTCTGAGCATCATCGCTTTGATTATTCCACCTCAAATATCACAACTGCAAATGAAAGTGTAGCCGAAGACCCAAATATGTCCAAATTTCTCGTTGCACTCAAGAGCTGAGACTCTGTTGCCACTCATTATGGCGTATTTTGCACTTGGACTTGCACTTTCATGCAACAACTGCAGCCAGCTGACAAGTCACAACGCTGTAGTTACGTCGATTTGGTGCTTGTACAACAAGTAGCGGACCGCGATTTTCACAACAAAGCTTTTTCAGCAATGAGGCACATTTCTTACTCGGTGGATACGTAAATAAGCAAAATTGTTGTGTTTGTGGCTTCGAGGTTTCTCCAATAATTAAAGAGAGGGCATTATACCCGAATAAAAATTTAAGTCTGGTGCGCTTTTCGGTCCGCATGTGTGATTGGACCTTACTTCTTTGAGAACGCTAATGGCGTGACTGTCACTCAATTTTTTTTACCTGCAATAGAAGAACACTGCTTTGACGATATTTAATTCGTATGGATAATGCTATATGCCACCCAACACGAGCGAATATGGTTTATAGCGAGAGGCATTTGCCGGCAGCGAAATCTCGTCTTGGCACTGTCAATTAACCACCGAGATCTTGCGATTTGACACCGTTGGACTCTCTTTAGTGGGGAGCTACGCGAAATACTATATTTATACGGCTAAATATATTGATCTTGAAATTATGGCTGAGATACCGCCCAACATGTGCCTAAAAGTGGTCGGAAATTACCTCAAACACATCGAGGTTTGCAAAAACTTACGACGCAGTTATCTGAATGATGTTGTGTGTCATCTATAATGCCAAGGTTCAAACTTCATAATAAAGAAAAAAAATTCTTATGAAAAAATTAGTTTAAATGTATTTTCCTACATTTATTTTTTAAAACGCAAAAGAGGAACCCTGTATATTCAGATTTTTTTTATATGAAAAAAAAAACTTAATATTAAAGTATCAAAAGGCACTAATAACCACACGCTTTTAATATCCTTCTTTCGATTAAAAGCTAGGACCTTGGTACTCAATTTCAAAACCAACACTTTGGGTTAGTGTCCTTTAGATATTTGCATAGTTAAGTACATTTTCGAGTATTATAAGGTACGCTTTAATAACGATCACCAGATTCAGTGGATTGTATGCTTGAGAATGTATTTTATTAAAATCAACTACATATTTTTGAATTTTTATTGAAATATATTTTTAGTAAAATAATTTTTATAAAGACAGAAAAATGTCACTGTAGGAATCCTGTTTTTTTGCTAATATTCAAGAATTGAATTGTATGAAAGAAATTTCGGTAACATAATTGCTTCTGTATACAATTTAGGCTCAGCCATTTTATACAAATAGCATAGTGGTTGTACATACACACACACACACACGCATACATACAGGCACAACTAAATACGAAAAACGCGCGGATCACTCAACACAAAAATCAACTAAAAATCGTAGCGCACAGGAAACAGGAAAATGTGTCAGCTGCAGCCTTGCTGAGGCGAAGTTTCTGATGCGGCAGCTGGTGGTTGTGATGGAGTTGATGGTGCTGTTGTTTTGGTGTTGGTGATGTTGTTGCTGCGGTTGCGGCAAACCTCTGTTGTAGCACACTTTTTTGCGTAAACTCTGTGCTCTGTGCTGTGCATATTTCATATCAGCTGTGGCTGCGGCTGCTACTGGCGCTGGCTGGTGCTGGTTGTTGTTGCTGGTTAGCATATAAAGCTTTCTCTCATTTTGGTGCCTGTTTTTATGTTCGCTTATATCACTTTATTTATTTCCTTTGTATTGTGTAATTTATATGTAATCGTATGTATGTAAGCAGTTTGTTAGGTTTTTGTGTGAATATTTTTGGCATGCGACATTAAGTATGTCATATCCGCTTATAGTGGAGCCCTTCCGCATTTGGGTGTGTATGTGTGTGTGTGTGTATGCAGTTTTTTTGTGCACAAATGAGAAACCGTTGATTCTCACTTCCTCTAAGTGAACTAATTACATTTTTAATTAAGTTTTTAATACTCTTATGGGTTGGCACCGATGCCACATTTTACTTGTTAAGACTTCATAAACAGCGGGAAAGATTTACTTTGGGGATTTGACGAAAATAATCGATAAATGGATGTTTGGTGAAAAACAGCTTGAAAATTGAAATTTATTAGTTCCAACTGATTATATTTCAGCATATTTTATTCAATAGGCATAGTTATATGTAAAACAGCATAAATAAACTTTTCAAAAAATTTTAATAAAAAAATAAATTGGTTTTGTGTGGCTTTCGATTATTGAATATTGAAAAAAATATTTTTCACAAATAATAAAAAAAAATTCCTTTCGTAAAATTAAAACTCAAAAATATCCCTAAAATTCTCCCATTGCATTATCATATCAAAAATGTTAAATTTTGCTTTAAATTTGGTTTCCAAAAACGTGAGTATTAGATAACATTTTATTTTATTATATTTTCTCTTTTTCTCGTATTCCTCATATGCTACTTTATTTAGTCCTACTCGACTAACTGACAGCCGACATATACTTATAGTCAAGTAAAAGTAAATAAATATAATGAAAAGTGCAAAAAGGAAGTTATGAGAACAATACAAGATCTGTCCCACGAAAAACGAGACAAAATAAAACCATTCGCTATTTCAGTCATATTATTCCTGGTTGCTTGCTTCAGTCTCGAAAAAAATTTGTGGGTCAATTTTTTTTGTTTTGGGTAATATTTTAATTTTCCGAACTATTTCATGAAGAAATGTGCAAGGGCTCGAACCCTGGTCAGACCAACTTCCTAAATTAAAGAAAATTAATAAATAAAAAGTCTAACTGCATAAAGAACTGATGTGAAATATAAGATCCTTATAAAACCCCATCAGCTAATGGTATAGCTCCAATTATATTTATTTATATATATATAAATATAGATATATATATAGTTTTTCATACACATTAATCAGTCTGGTTTCCAATGGGGCTCAACTTGTCACTGCGCACAACATACAACAGAGCATACTACGCCTATTGCGATTGCAAGCCACTGAACCGTAGGCTAGTAGGCAAGCAGGCAATCAAAACAGGAAACTACGTGACTGCTGTTGCTTGTAAACAGGGAACTTGAAAATTCACTGACCTCCAGCGTACAATAGATTTTATTTACTTACTCCAATGCAGAATGCAGACAATGAAGTAACAAAAACACATAGCAATGCATTTTATGAAGTGTTTAGAAAATTGCAAAACAAGAAAAATTGTTGGCGGCCTAAGAGAGGAGAGAAAAAATTAAAATATAAGAAAAAAATTTCAAGTCTTTCGGCAAAAAAAAAAAAAAAAAATTAAATAGAAATATATGAATTACATTAGTATTGATTGTATATATAAATTAAAAAATAAAATAAAATAAAATAAATAATCTACTGTTAGGACTCCTGTGCGTATACGTAACAAAAAATGAATGTATACTAATTTTAAGTATTAAATATTTATTTTTTATTTTTTAATTACTATATTTAAATTTCCAATTATTAATTTTTAATTTAAACTTTATAATTCATAATTTTTAATTTCTAATTTTAAATTTTTAAGTTTTAAATTTAAATTTTTAATTGAATTTTTAATTTTAAATTTAAATTTTTAACCTTTATTTTTAATTTTTCAATTTTTTATTTTTTATTTTTAATTTTGAGTTTTTAATTTTTAATATTTAAATTTAAATTTTAATTTTATTTTTATTTTTAAAGTTTTAATTTTTAAATTTAAGTTTTTAATATTTAATTTTTAATTTCTAATTTGGTTATTTAATTTTTAAATGTTAATTTTTAATTTTTTATTTTTAACTTTTAATTTTTATTTTTTATTTTTTATTTTTTATTTTTATTTTTAATTAATATTTTTTAATTTTAATATTTAATTTCTAATTTTTAATTTACTAATATTTAATTTTTAATATTTAATTTTAATTTTTAATTTTTAATTTAAAATTTTTAATTTTTAATTTTTAACTTTTAATATTTAATTTTTAATTTTGAATATTTAATTTTAATTTTAATTTTTAATTTTTAATTTTTAATTTTTAATTTTTAATTTTTGGTTTATTTTTTTATATTTAATTTTTAATTTTTAATATGTAATTTGAATTTTTATTTTTAATTTAAAATTTTTAATTTTTAATTATTTATTTTTTATTTAATATTTATTTTTTAACTTTTAATGTTTAACTTTTAATTTTTAAATTTTAATTATTTATATTTAGATTTTAATATTTATTTTTTATTTTTTATTTTTTATTTTTACCTTTTACCTTTTAGTTTAAAATTTTTATATTAATATTTTAATTTTTAATATGTAATTTGAATTTTTAATTTTTAATTTAAAATTTTTAATTTTAATTTTTTAATTTTAATTTTTGATTTTTCATTTTCAATTTTTAATTTTTAAATTTAAATTTTTAATTTTTAATTTTAAGTTTTAAATTTTAATTTTTAATTTTTAAGTTTTAATTTTTAATTTTTAATTATCAATTTTTAATTTTTAATTTTTTATTTTTTATTTTTAATTTTTAATATTTAAGCTTTAATTTTTAATTTTTAATTTTTAATTTTTAAATTTAAATTTTATTTTTTTAATTTTTAATCTTTAATTATAAATTTTTAATTTTTAATTTTTAATTTTAATTTTTAAGTTTTAATTTTTAATTTTTAATTTTATTTTTTAATTAAATTTTAATTTTTATTTTTAATTTGGTTAATTTTTTTTAATTTTTAATTCAATTTAAAACAGTGAAAGTTGGGAAAAATTCGAAATATGCAAATAATTCCAGCTCCATTGTTTGCTCGAACTAATTTTAATTCCAAATTTCAACAAGAAAAGTAATTAAAACAAACCATAATATGCAACCGTTAGATGAAGGATGTATTGAAAAAGTGAAAATTTTATTCATTTTCCTAATTCAGAGCAACTGCAACCAAGAGAAGATTGAAATAATGATGCGGAGAAGATATCGCGCATACAAGAAACTTTACCAAACGCCATCAGCAACAATTATCATTGGAAAGTGTTGCTGGGAAGAGAGTTTTTCACGTTAAAACTTCCAACATTTCTACACTTTACAACAAATGCTTTCCTGCAGCCAAAATAAAAACAATTAAAGCTTGGAAACCTTACGCAATCGGCTAAGAGAGTGGCGCTGAAAATCATTGCTAATAATTGAGAGAAATTTTAATATCTTTTAGCTGATTGTGCAGCATTGCAACTTCATTTGAATTATGCAAAGGCGTCAGCGATTTTGAAATTTTGAAGATGCCATCAACATTTAATGCACGTAGCGGGACTGAGCAGGCAGCAGCTCATGGCGAAAGTTTCAGCGGAATATTGTTTGTAATTATCAGCAATAACTTTTGCGGTTAGATTAGTTTTGACATTATGAAAATGCAGACAAAAAAGTCTTTACTAATGTAAAAATATAAGTATTTTATGCAAATTAATTTGAAACTTTCCTCGGCCAAAATTAACTGCTGGAGAACGCTTATACTTGTTTAACATTTTTTTCGACTAATTTTTACCAACTTTAAAGAGCGAAAATGCGCTTTAAGTAGTCTGCCAGCGCACGAACGGTTCAAATAAGGATTCAACCTAAGCATATGACCTCAAAAGCCCTTTCTACAGCCTAAAATTTAGCCAAACACCCTTTAACTAGCTTAACATATGTACAGCTGAATGGTCCTTTGTTTGTCCTATGCAACATATACACTCTACCTAAGCCCATTGAAAGAAATCTTCTTCACTATCTACTAACAAATCATACCCAAGCGTCAGTAGTATTGTCTATTTTGAAAATCAACACTAGTAAACAGCGGTGGCCACTTCCGTTCTTAGTCAAAATGGCACTCAAAAGAGCTTTGCCGCTTAAAAAATCACTACGCTTACCACTACAGAGAGAAGAGTAGGTTATGTGTGTGGTGGCTGCTGCAATCAAAGGTAAGCTGATACAGGTTAGTGTGCGCATTAACAATGACACAAAAGGGAAAAAGTTAAAGTGCATGGAGGAAAAATGTGTGATGTGCGAGTGGAAAGGAAGAGAAAAGGTTTATCAGAACTTTAGAGGAAAATCTCGGATTTTTAGGTGAAAATTTATTGAAATGAACTGTGGCGTTTCGATGTTTTTACAAAATCAGTTCGATATTGGAGTTTCCAGGTATCTTTCGCATTTAAAATATCATATTAGAAGAGCCTGACCCATTATTGTAAAATAAAAAAGTTCATTAGGCTGAAGTATGAAATACCTTTTCGAATAATGATTTACCATATGGGCCTCTATTAGCTCACGGTGATGCCATTCTATATATCTATGGATCATCTAATGATTAACAGGGCATGAGGAATTTATTTTATATTTCAAATATGTCAATCTGAAAATTTTTTTTCAACATAAACTAAACATAAGATATACAAGAGAAATACTTGTCATAGTTTTTTAGTCTGGCATCACGCTCTAATTTTTTCTGCCAGCCAATGCGCTAAGGGCCATAAATCTTACGGAAAACCTTTCTCTCGAATACTACTAAAGCTGACCCATCGGATGACGATGATCAGGATGGGAATGGTGAGCGATTTGTAGAGTTTAGTTTTCATTCTTCGAGAGAGGACTTTTCTCTTCAATTGCCTACTAAGTCCAAGTAACACCTCTTGGCAATAGTGATTCTGAGTTCGAGTTCAAGGCTGACGGTATTGGTGTTGTAAATGTTGATTCCCATGTAGAGAAAATTTTCTTTATTACCTATCTATGACTTCGAAGTTATTACTGCCAACATTGACGTGGGAACCAAGACGAGAATACGCTGACTGTTTTTTTGCTGACAGAAGTTATTTCGTCTTGTGGTCGTTTACCACGAAACCCAATCGCTTAGCTATTTTGCCGAACCAGGAAAATGCATAAAGTCAGTATGCCCTAAGCGTCGATGCACTTCGTTCCTATATGAGTTAGCTCCACATCGTCTCCCTTCATGTATTTCGGACTCTCTTTTTGTTCGTCTGCAAAAGCACTTTGCTTCCCTCTTCAGCTCTCGCTATCTATCCCTTCCCGCAAGTGTTGTGTTCGATCGGAAGGTTGCGAGGCAGGCAATCTGTTTTCTATCTACTCGTACTAGCTATTTTTTGGCCTTGCCAAAATCCAATTGTTTCTGCAGCGACGGTACATAGGAGCTTGAGATACCCTTCCATTATTCCCCTATAACGAGTGCATATCAAGTGGAAAACTGCATAATTGCATGCTATGATTGCAGCTCGAACATTTCTTGTGTTTGCTGCACAGAGGAGGGTGCGTAATTTCGCTGCGACCCTGGCGTCGAAACCTCTGAACTAGATGTTGACATCGAGGCGGAAACAACGCTTAACGTACGCCCTAGGCGCTTTTAGAAGGTGTCTGTGCTCACAATGGCCTTCTCGGCGAAGTCTCTCTCCCACCATAAATCCAACACCAAATTTATGCTTCTTTATGTGACCTTCCCTCGTCCATCACACTACATGACCGGCGGTTCTGTCAGGTTTTGGTCGTCGCAGGACATCAACCAGCTGGCCAGCGGCACCTTCCCAATAAAGAGACCGGACGTTGCAGTTCCATGCCCTCAAATCGTCATCGTTAAAACATTTGCAGGGATCACTGTGGGCTTACTGTATACTACATATTTGGGTTGTATTTAATTACGATAATTGTTATTTATCAAATTTTCCGCCCTTTCATATTTCAATACTTCACACACTGACACTCTTCTTCCAATTAACTTTTAAATTTCTTTTGTTTAAACTTAATTAGCCATATTTACTGTGAAAAGCGTGCAACGACTAATGACCCAGGGCATGCTGTAATTTCCCGTTATGTGTCAAAACTTTTCCCAGTTCTTAGCCAAGAAACTTTTTGCGTATTTTCTTCCACAAACAGTTAAGTCCACCGACGCTGACTGTTTCACAAATTCTCTGCCAATGTGTACGCAGTGAACCCAAAAAAGCAGGCCGAACTCACTAGCAAATTGCACACTTCCTTAATTAAGGGTTGCCCTGTTTCCTGCGCTGGCAACTGATTGCCAGCTGTGCTTACATAATGCACGGAGAGTGTAAAGCAATTAGCATAGTCAGTTGTTGGCTTTGCAATAAAAATGAAAAAATTTTGAGATTTTTTTTGTTTAAATTTGCGAAAATTTGTAATGGAGAATTCACTTACTGCCAAATTTTTAGCTTTTAAAATTCCATATTAAATGATCTTAAATTGAAAATAAAAATCATTTATTTTTAAAAGCAATAACGTTCAAAATATTTACTTAAAATTTAAAAATTTAAGCTCGATGTATATAAAAAGGTTTTATTCTCATTAAAGAAGTATTTTTACTGATTTTGTGTGACATTTTCAATTAACAGATTGTAAGCCAGAGATTTCTTCAAATTCAATATCAAAATAATTTTTGTTTATTGATAGAAATATTAAAAAAATGTTGAGTTACAACATTTCTTATTTAATATAAATATTCAAAAACATGAAAACCTTTTAATCCAGACTGCAGTTGTGCAGCAGTGAAACAGTCAACGTGCAACACTTGTTACCACCATTTTTTCGGTATTGTTCGTATTGATGGTATTGTTGGTTAACTGTAACTTTCAACTTTTTGCGTGCCACACCAGCAGTCGGTCAACCGGCGGCAACTGCAATGCGCAGGAAATTGTGCAGCGACAGAAATGAAAGTTCGACACGGATATTGGCAATGTGTGACCGACCACCGACCACCAGCTGACTGGCGAAGAAATGGAACAAGAAGAAGAAGTAGAGAATACAGGTAGTGCGGAAAGCAGAGTAAAAAGCGATTTTAATATATAGACAATGAACGGTTTTAAAAAGGGCACTCAAATTCTTGCACACATACATACAACTGGCACATACACTCACACTGTCATTTAATATATGCATATTTGTTAGCTACGTGTGCACCCCTGTTGATATAGTACATACATACATACGATATTTACATATATGATGAGTAGTTTGCGTAGGGCTTTATTTTCGTATGCATTTTAATTTTTCTGAACATTGCTTTTTAAACACACCCGACTCCCCATTGAGCACTTCACACCGTATTTAGCGTTTATGTTTACCCTGCTGCCTTGCCAATCTAGGTTACGAGAGCAGGAAGGTGAACTTGTCAAATATGCAAAGTGAGCAATCGATTGTGGATATTGGTTGGATATTGTTGACTTGAGGCTTCATTTTGACTGCGGCGAATTGGGGTGAGTGTATTTGTATTTGCTCATATTAATATGAGTATGCATGTGTTTGTATAGTGTCATTATTTGATTTGTTCTTGTTATGTAATGTTTATTTTAAATTCCAATGAATTGATATGTAGTATGTAGTTGATTGTGTATGTAGCTAAATCGAATTAGAATAATGATAAAATGCGTACGGTAATTGCTCTTTTGGTATTTTAACCATTAATAAAGGAAAAAAATGTTTTTTATTAAAAAATTATCATTGTAGTTGATATCAATAATAAATATTTAAAAATATGATCTACTTTGGTAAACATTAAATATTGGTGTACTTATAAAATTGAATTTTTCAATATTCTTCCCCAACTAATTTCCAGTAGCAAATTGAAATTATTCACTAATTTATTAATTCATAAATATAATATGTATATATGTATAGCTATGATAATCCATTTAAATTCATCAATTAATATATTTCAAATTTAATTTTTTACGCATTGTTTCTTTTTAATTATTAAATTTTAATTCAATCAGGAGTTTTAACAAAACATTTAATCGTAAAAAAAGTAGTGAATGATTAAATCAATTACTTTCTATTCAATGTTCAATGGCGGCTGCTTGTTGTTCTCCATCTGGTAACATTTCCTATTTTAAGATTTATTGTTCTTTGCACTTGTACATTTCAAATAATATATAATTTAATTATATTTATGAGTATTTTTTAATGCGGCCTGTAATCGTTTTTGGTTATATTACAACAGATTACATGGCAGGCGTTGGCTCAGTTGGTAGAGCACTCGCCTGTGATGCCTGAATCCGTCGGTTCGATTCCTGGCAAAAGAAGTCTGATGAGGAGATGTGCTGATCTCCGAAACAGCTGTCACTTCTACCATTTTTTCTTTGTTGTATAACAAAATATTCAATGAAAAATTAATGTTTCTAACAAAACTAGGCCATTGATTACAGCTCATTACTTATAACCAAAAATTAATTAAATTAAATATTTTTTATTTACTTCATTTTATTCTATTTTATTTTATATTATTTTATTTTTTAATATTATTAATTTTTTTTTAAATTTTTAAATTGTTAATTTAATTTAATTTAATTTAATTTAAGCTTTTTATATTTTTTAAATTTATTTTTTCCTTTATTTTATTTATTTTTTATTTTTTATTTTTTTTTTTAATTTGCTTTATAATTTATTTCATTTAATTTTATTTAATTTAATTTAATTTTATTTTTTGTTTTATTTTATTTACTTCATTTAATTTATTTTAATTTATTTAGTTTCATTTTACTTTATTTTATTTTCCTTTTTATTGCATCATTCGCATGTTTTTCTCAAGATTAATATGCACCAGGCCGTGCGCAGATACGATGATTGGCAGTAGGTACACTTTTCTTAGCTTCCATTGGCGTTTCACATTAATACCTAAGTAAGTCAGAGTATTTTCCGATTTTTTCCGAATATACTTTGTGGATGTGCTTGTTTGTTTGCAGTTCATATCAATTATAAATGCTATATTACTAACATTGTCAACCACAAAAATATTTGGTCTATTGTGATCTCTCGTGGCATTCGTCAGAAGGGTACGAACGTAATATGGAAGCATGCTGGCATCTTTGTGCACTGGTTTCGGAATACATCTGTAGTATGGTATCTAATTTTGGTAAAAATTGTACTTCTGCGCATGTTGCAAAAGAATAATTTTCGCGATGTCATTATTACATCGAAGCGAGCATAAAACATCCAGGAAACACATGGTTTAGAGTTTCGCTTTTAATATTATATATACGGCATCTGTCTGCAGGAGCATTTATGTCACGACTCCATCTGGCATTGCAAAGATAATCCCTTCCGTTTCGGTGTATATTGCTCTGATTGTGAGCCATAAGTGCGACAATTTTTGGTCGTCATAAGGACTCAGAAAATCCTTCCGATATACGCCGTGAACTACCATTTCCGACCATTTCTGTAGATTTTTAGCCGTTGATATTGCGTGTTTGCTTTTATAAGGTTGGTCCCTTAGCATTAGAGTATATTTATCATCAGCAGATTTTACAGCCTGATGAATTTCAGATACTTATATGTCTCATATGGTTCCATTTCTTTTATATCGAGGCCTACAGGTTCAATGGGCGTGTTCCTGGGAATCACATTTCTTTCAAGATAGTTATTTTGTAGCATTTTTCAAGACCAGCTTGCATTTTAATGTCACTGAAAAAAGTTGTGACACATTTAAAAAGCTTTTCAAAATTGTGTGGTTTGCTTGCATAAGCTTCAGATCATCTACTTGGAAGAGATATATCAAACGGTATCTTCCAGTCTGCCCATGTTTCACCACATATCCGTAGCCTGATCCCGTAGAATATGACTGAAAGGGTTCATGCTGATGATGAAGCAGAATGGACTCAGTGAATCGCCTTGGAAGAATCCATTGCTAATTTTTATGACTTTCGTGTACTGAGCAGCTCCAGATATTGACAAATTTATTCAAGCTCCAATATTGCATAATTTTTCTCTAGGAAAAGTATTATCTTGGGATTGAATTTATACAAATGCAGCACCTCAATAAGCCATGAATGAGGCACTGAATCGAAAGTTTTCGTCCAATCGTTGTACTCTGCATAGAGGTTTCTACTTTGCCTTTTAGATTGTCCAAGTTCTACTTGGTCTATAATTAACTGATCTTATGCACTATTCTTCTACAATTCACAATCAAGTTGTTTGCTTCAATGTGTTCATAAAGGATGTTGGATATGCATGACGTTAGTATTTTATAGACAACCGGGAGACAAGTTATTGGCCTGAACATTGATGGCTCAATGGGATTATCACTTTTCGGTATCATGTATGTCGTACCTAAAATTGAGAACTCTGGTATTTCTTCTTCGCCGGAGATTGTCTTTGTAAAGATATAAGCGATTTTGGCTTAAGCACATGAAAGTTTTTTGAACCAGTACGCATGTATTTTGTCACATCCCGTGCATTTAATTTAATTTAATTTAATTTAATTTAATTTTATTTAAATTAATTCTATTTTATTTTGCATAATTTTGACTAATATTTTTATTTTATTTTATCTAATTAAATTTAATTAAATTTTATTTTACATAATTTTTTTAATTTTGATTTATTTTTTTTAATTTTTTTATATTTTATTATGATAATTTTTTTTTTAATTTTTTTTTCATTTTATTTTATTTTTTTAGACCTCAACACCAGCAACAATAAGTGAAGTGTTTATTTGTATAGCAAATTTGCTTGCATTGTCACATGGCTTTGACACATCTGCCAACTGATTTGAGTGGAAAGTAGTAAACAGGAAATCAACGCACACAAGTGAACCGTTAGTTGGTTGCTAGTCAAAACAGGAAACTACGTGAGCTTTTCTTATGCTTTATTGTATCATATTGTTATATTTGTCAATAGAAAACTTGAGAATGCAATGAACTCGAATAATCACAAAGGATGTGCGAGATCAATGGAACAGGTGCCTAAGGATGTAAATACTACACCAAATGCTAAATTGAATAGAGCAACTTAGCAAGCAGAGAAAAATGTCGATAAAACGAAATTATCAACTAAATTTATGATAATGGATTTAAGTCTCAATGGATTTTTTTTAAAGGTACTTAGAACACATATTAATGCATATGTGACAGATATGGTAGGCAAAAAAAAGAAGCTTTGCCACAAGCACTTTATCTATTTATCACTTTAATTGCGACCAAAAACTTTCGATTATTTCAAAACCGTTTTCAACATGAGCTCATACTTTTCACCCAACTTGAGCACTGTGTCAAAAAGGGTGATCCTAGAAGAGTTAATTTTTTCAATCAGCGTTTATGGCAGATCACGCGAGAGTCGCGTCAAGCTGTCTTATTACTTTTGTTCAGTATTGTTTGGTATTTTGTCATGGAAAAACCTACGCCTGAAAAACATTTACAAATCGTTCAACTTGATTACGAAAATTCACGTTCTGTAAAGAATGTGTTTCGCGTGCTTCGCTCAACTCATGGTCAACATAATCGGCCTACTGAGCTGAGTACTATTCGCAACACCATCACCCATCTTGAGGCTCAGCATTCATTATTGGATAATATTCGACCGAATAGACCACGTCCAGCACGCAGTGAAAAAAATATAGCGGCCGTAGCTGAGAGTGTACACGAAGAACGCGGAGAGTCGATTCGGCGCCATTCGCATCTCGGACTGAAGTATGGAATGACTTGGCGCATTTTTCGTCGAGACTTTAAATTGAAAGCGTACAAAATACAGTTTGTGCAAGAACTGAAGCCGCTCGACCTTCCCAAGCGACATCGCTTCGTTCTATGTTATTCGACAGTTACCAGTCGAAATGCTCGAAGTCATCGAAAATTGGACTCAACGGATGGAACATCTGAGACGTAGCCCCGGCCAACCTTTGAAAGATATAATCTTAAAAAAATAAATGGCAAAGAATGTTCTTTCGAATTTTCTGTGTTTTTCTCTTTAAGAAAGTAGGGAAACTCGAAATGGATCACCCATGATTAAAATTGATTTTGAAAATTTAAAAAATTTCCATGCAAAATGAAAACAGTTTTACTAAAAATTAATATTAAATTCTACATATTAAAAGTTTATTTCCATTACTATGTTCTCTTTCAAAAATTAAAGAATTTAAAAACTACATACTGTCACTACAAATTTTCTACAAGCTTTTATTTTAGAGGTGAATAGTAGTAGAATTGTTCTAATTCTATCAATATTAATTTTTTATATAATTTTCTATGTACTAGATAGCTCTTTTAAGCTTAATTTTTTTCTAAAGGATATTACGTTCAGTCGATTTTTTTTGCGTCTTTAATCCGAAATATTGGTTTAAATTTATTGCTGTGTCAGCTTAAGCTGATTTTACACATATATACATATATGTGTGTATATGTGTACTTTAAGCAAAATAATCCAACTATTTTGGTTGACAAAACTTGTTGAAGAAATTCAAAATCTTCTTGTAATGTTTGGGTGTATGCCTTGTCTTTGTGTGATAATTACGAAGTTTCTCATATGAATTTCATAGAAAAGTAGAGCATAAATAGGAAATGCTACTAGAAGATTCTTCTGAATGTTTATGCGATACTGATAATGTCAACAAAAGGTACTTTACATATAAATATTATTAGTTTTAATCATATTAGAGCTCAAAATATAGAGCTGGACATTGAGAGAAATTTCTGAACTACTTATCGATTTATTTTTCAAAACAATTTAAAGTAAATAAAAATAAAAATAAATATATAGAACTAAATAATTTTTTTTATATTAAATATATATGTACATTATTTATTTATTAATTTTTTTTAATTCTGCTTAAATAAGTGCTTTATTGCAGGCTCTACATAAAATAAATCCCAATAATCCCTTCCACTTCATTGCAATTTCATAACCTCATCATAGCACAATTCAGTGTTCAAATGCCGCACGTGCCGAAGAAGTCCATGCATCCGTTGTAAAACGCTTGCATCTTGCAGCTGACAACCAAGTACTGCGAACTGCCGCTCATAAATGAACTGAACCGAATACACTACTTTCCTTATGCTTCCACATGAACGCCTCTCTAGCGAGGCAGACTTCCGTTTCTTGTAAAAGAGTGGTTTTACCTGCAAGTTATTGTATTTTCTCTCTACTTATTTACTTCTACTTTGCGGTAGAATTGAGTAAACTGTATTGAGGTAAAAAAATAAATGCAATCATTGTAGGAGATCATAAAGGAAAGTAAGTAAAAGAGCGGAAAGAAATATTTCACAAAATAAGATTGTCTGATATATATATACAAAGGAAATGATGGAGAACTTGAACTTTTTCAGCTTTTCTATGAAATTAAGATATTTATATATTTTCAAAATAGCAGTTGATTTACTACAAGCTTTAAAGACGTACTTATTATGGTTGAAAAGTTTATGAAAACAAATTTAATTGTGAAAACGAGGAAAATTAGAAACATAAAGAATTCAAGATGTGACCTACATTTACTGAAAAATATTTGAAATTTAAAATGTTGGAGTATATTAAAATGTAATTTGATTTTTTCCTAAAATTGTAAAAATTCCTTTAAAAATTTCTCATAGTAATTCGTATATGCTATTTGTATATACATATCTGCGTGGCATAATGTACAGGAAATTCTCTCGTTAATATCCTATTTCTAACATTATTTTCATTTGCCTTGCCTTTAATGTTACTATTATTTGCACATGTGTTTGTTTATTTATATGAATTCAGCTTTTTGTTTTTGTGCACTTTCCATGCAAATACATATGCTTACATACGAGTACATATGAGTATATACCGCACCTGAGCATCCTGACTAGCATGAAAATTACCCCATTTAATGTCACATGCCCTCAATTTTAATTTGAAATATGAGCAAAATATTTTAATTTTATTGGCATACCTACCTGGCATTTTCATATTTTACATGCGGTGCACAGTGGCTCACTTCTGATCAGATTTGCGGGACAAAATATATGTAAAATTTTTGAGAATCTAATATCTAATATTGTAGTGCTATGAGCAAAACATTTATTTTTCTATTTTAAGGATATACATGTATACACTCGATTTTGGTGATTTATGTGGTTTTAGTTAAATATTTACTATATGACTTAGACTGTGACATGAATACTTTAAATTTTACTTAATGATTTTTTCTTTGCAGAATTCAGAAAATCATACTGTTTCTGCTGCTACGCTCATCTTTTCACTATGAGAATTTTGTGACTTATTTCGAATTTATGCTAAAACTGGTCGAAAGCATAAACTTTTGGAACATTTTAAGGGCTCGCTTAATCGTTCGAAAACTTAGGGAAAGAAAGAGCTAATTTATAACGAGATTTTAAAATAATCGAAAGTCTTAGCACAGAAATGGGAGAAAAGTTTGTGCAAAAGATATTTGTTTATTACGCAACATTACATCTGGCTTAATAAGATGGGGTGTCAGATATCTTTGACATACATTTTCGTAGAGGATTTTTTCTAAGCAAGTTGCAGTTCGAGTAAGGCTGACAAGACATACTTGGATAACCTAGATGAAGTTGCCAATAAGTGGGCTAAAAAAATGCATTTTATTAATGCTTAGTTAAGTTCTCCTTCCTTGTTACCGACGCTATTATTAAATGTGGCTTGCATCAGTAACAAAATACTTGCTTGTCTTGTCCCAAAACAGGTTGAAGAGTTAAATTTGCGACAGAAGTTGCAGTTCGAAAATCATGCAGACAAAAAGCAGCTAGTTCATTAAAAAATAGTCACTTCTGGTAGTTTCGTAGAAAGGTTAAAAAAAATGTTAACAAAAACATTTACCTAAATCAAGGTCATTGTCAAATTAGGAAGCATACTCTGTAGACAGTAAATCAACAAACCATTCTTACAAACTGGCCAGAAAATATGCTCTTGTACTGGTAACAAAGTTTTTCCACTACGTTACAGCCTTCGGAAGGAGAAAAACAACTTTTACACATCCGAATAATATATTTTTCTAACTGAAACTACAAAAGAGGCTAGTATTAAAGCACTTCAGAACAAAAAACTGAATGTTTAGTATTAGCTTCTGAAGAAGTCTCCTTTCAAACAGACCTTTCCGTGGAAACACTGCTCGGATATTTTTTCTAGACAAAAAAGATATACTAGTATTGAAATACTTTTATATTATTTTAGCATTGAAGAGCTTATTTCCGAAACTAAAGAGTTATATTTAAGCCTCTATTCGTGCTATAATATACTTACTATAGTCCATAAAATTCTTAGTGATGAGACCGAAATTTTGAAATATCATAGCTTGTCTGTTGGAAAATTATCTGAAGACACCCAAGTCGCAAGAAATAAGAAATGTCGCAGATTTTGTGAACGAAATACAAGAAAAAAATGGAAAATAACCAGGAACAGAAGCTTACTAAATCAACTTTTAATTACAGCAGAACCCCAGATTAACTTTCTCAGAGAGCAACTCGTTTCCAAAATAAAAGCTTTCATTACTTTATCTGCCTAGTATTCCATCAAGCACACTGTGTCTGTAGCTGAATTTTATACAGGTATACATAATAGCACTAATGAGAGCGAAAACTCATATTCTGAATAATTTATGCACTTACAAAAGTGTAGTTTTGTTAACCAATGGATATATTTTTAATGATCTGCAGATAAAGTTGTTTCAATAATTTAAACACATAAAATAAAATTAATCAATGTAAAGAGTGTTCTTTATAGAGGTATAGAATAGCAATATTATTTCGAAAATAATAATGGTTCTGTGCGAAAAACGTATCGCGACGATTTTAGCGATGTTTAGCGATGAATGGCTACGTCAACAAACAAAACTGCCGCATTTGGAGTGAAGGTAATCCTCAAGTGTATGTTGAAACACCGTTACATCCAGAAAAACTGACTGTTTATGGGCTGGTGATTCGCCAGGGCGGAATCATTGGTCCGTATCATTCGACGTAGTACGCGATACGTTTTCCGCACAGAACCATTATTTTCGAAATAAAATTGCACTATTTGCAAGCGTTATTCAGGCGTGAGTCTATTCATGATGAATTGCCAAACCAAACTGAGAGCAAATCACTTGACAGCTGTTAAATCGGTCGCCATCTTGAAAAGTAATGCCAACTTAAAGTTCTATACCTCTATAAAAAACACCCTATATTTGTATAACACTAAAGAATATCATGATAAAATGTTATATCATAAGTCCACATTCTGAACGACAATATATAGACAGTAATTTTGTCCAGCTAATTTGTACAAGCGATCCACTGTACAGCGTAGTAACATACAACAACGTTGTTAGCAACAACAATAATTTGAGAAATTGCTTGTATAAAGGACCTCGACAAGTAAATATATTATTATACAAACAAATTTGTTCAAAAGAGGGTGTTTATTAAAAAATAAAAAATTTAAAATAATCAAAAATATTCCAAAAAATAAAATAAAAAAATTAAATTAATTTTCCAATGTTTGAGTGAGAACACAGAAAATGAAAGGCAGTATATTGCCATCTGCCAACTGTCAAACCAAACATGTTTTACTTTAGTTAAAAATCAATAATTTATGAAAATGGATCGCTCAACAACTACACACACCCAATCGGTTAGTGATATTGTAAGGCATGTGCATTATCTTTTTCTCGTCCGCCAACTGAATAGAGGCCAGAGTTGCAATAGCCGAGTGCTTAGCATTGCGTTCTATTGGTTAGGCGAGGGTTCTAGTACAGGTTTGACCAACATTAACATTAAGTTAAGTTATAGGAAATTATTTTTTCTAATTGCGGTCGCCCCTCAGCAGGGAATGTCAAGCCCTCCGAGTATATTTCTGATATGAAACAAAAAAACTCCTTTAAAAAAATCCGTCAGTTGTTCGGTGGCGGAATAGACTGTAAGTTTGTACGTCGATATATTGGTAAAAAAATCAAGACGCAAAAGCTCCAATTGGGGAAGAAGTTCGGCGGTAAATTGCTTTAGGGCTTACATGGTGCCATATATATATACACGTATAAGTGAAAGTGTAGCCGAAGACCCGAATATGTCTATTTCGCGACGCTCTAAAAAGCTGGGCCTTTCTTACGGTATATTTGGGCGCTTGAACAACAAGCAGTAGACCGCGATTTTTCCAACAACATTTTCCTCAGCGACGAGACACATTTCTCACCCGTTGGATACGTAAATAAGCAACACTTTTGTATTAGGGGCTCCAAGAATTCTCCAAAAATTAAACACAGATCATTATACCTTAAAAAAAAATATTACTGTCTGGTGCGCTCATTGGTCAGGAGGTGTGATTAGTCCTTACTTCTTTGAAAACAACGGCGAGACTGTCACTGTAATTCGGACCGTTATTGTCATATGATAACCGATTTATTTTGGCCTGCAATTGAAGAACCCGACTTGGAAAATGGCCTAAAATTACTTCAAACGATAATTTAGTGATTTACATATAATACCAAGGCTTAAAATTTATAGTAAAACGGAATTTCATGAAAAAAAAGTTATTTGAAATGCATTTATTTTTTATCATATCATATTTTGTTTTTAGGAAAAGTGGCAAAATTACAACAACAATCTGAGCGATAGAAATTTTAGCTACTTTGGAAACCACCACATTTCCTCATCAGACTTCTTTCCAGACACCTATTTTTTTATCTTTATTTTTTCTTTTTTTATTTATTACTTTTTTTATAATTTTATCCGAACTTGGGATGTCCACAGCACGAACAATGGTTAAACCATAAGGCTACGTGTGTGGCGGGTTAAATCATTTTCATTTTCACTTTTCCTAACCTTGTCGCAATGTAGTTGTTTCCGAAATAGATATAACTTCTACCGCCAAGATTGGTGTTGTAATATGTTCACTTTACACAAAAACAAAGTATGGTCTTAGCTCAAGAAAAACTAATTCATGTCATTGAATGCATTTTTTAAGCTCATTTTGAAAATCGACAAATGGATAATCCTCCATTAGTTTTTCGATATTTATTTGATTTGTTCCCAAAGTTGCACCCTTTGCAGTCATTTATAGACAAGTAGATCGCAATATTTATTACTTATATGTAATATACAAGTACTTAGTAAGCGAATTACGGAGTAACATAGCGTGTGTTTTTTGTGAACATAATTGTGGGTATACAAGCCTAGCACAACGATTAAGTAATTACATTCTGTTTTAAGTAGACTCTTTAAATAATTATCAGCTTACTAAGCTCATTAAAGCAACTCCAGTTACACATATTTCTTGGAATTATAAAGTGAAAGTAATATAAAAAATTATTAGCTCAGAAAACTTCTTGAAAACCATAAATTAAGCTACTTCAAAAAAAAAAGGAAAAAAAAACCAAAAATAAGTCGAACATAAAACTAATGAAACTACGAGGTTTCGATACCGCTGGAAAAAATTTGGACCAGTTTTCTACGCAAAATCACAGCAATTTGATTTAGCATTATTGCTGAAATATCAATTTTTTTGTGGGTTTGTCCCTTTTTAATTACTAGAATTTTAAGTTCATTGGATATGCATAAATTTAACTAGAACCTTGAATTTTTACCGCGAAAATCAAACATAAATTCTATTCAGTTGTTGTACTTGTGTTTCACTCGCTGCATATTAAATTTTGCACAAATTCATGCTTTGATTTTCATAAAATTGCATTAGCGCTGCTTGCATCCTTAGCTGTTGATGTCCTTCGTGCATTTATTGTGCTTTTTTCAATATTTTCATTCCATTGCTTTGGTCTGTCATGGTTTTAGCTGCAGTTGGCTGCGACAGCGGCTTTATATTTTCCCTGCATTACTAAAATATTATAATTTTCGATGTATAAAACCATACACACATACATACATATACTCGTATATATGTAGACACTTGTCGCTTAAACGACCACCACAGCAATAAATGTGCACAAATACATACATACACAGCAGAAAGTTTTCGTTGTTAGTTGATTACAGTTTGCGGTTTCTTACTTTTGTCTCTGCTGTACTTGTTGTTGTTGTTTTTTCCATTTGCTGTTGCTTCCTTTTTACGCCGCTGTCAACATTATTCCGCGCTGTTGCTTAGCCAAATTCGTTTAATGGCTTTGTCCTTCGCCGTCATGCTCTGGCATCTTCACATGACTTTGCCTGCCTGCGTTGTTAGTAGAAAAATGTTGAAGGGAAAATGTCGTAAGTAGTTTTTCGTTATTTTGTAATTTGTTGTTGTTGTTGTATATTTCACTTGTATCTAGAATTTAAATGATATGTTTTTGGTGTTGTTGTTTTATTTTGTTTCTGTTTGTGTGCCACAAAGGTCTACATTCCTTTCATTGTCCTCATTAGAAAGCTTTGTACTAGCCCCAGGACACCTGGGTGTGGCCTTGACTTGGGATATGTAGATATATATGTGTGTGTATTAGGATCAAAGGCGGTCCACTGCTTTAGTAATTCATAAAAAATATTAAGGTAAAATCGAAGTCATGACGCAAGAGCTTCACATAAAAATTTCTACTCATGGGAAGTGATAATGTTGACCAAAAAAAAAAAAACATCAAACGGCTTCAAATCGGCGATCTTGGTAGCCAATTGACATCGTCAAAAAAACCCGTCCGCGAAATTTTTCTCGCAATAAAGACATATTTGCTCGTGTTGTACGGCATGTGGCACCATCTTGTTGGAATCACATATGGTTCAAGTCGTGTTCTTCAATTGAAGATAAAAAAAGTTGGTTATCATCGACCATTACGCTCCGAAATTAGAAGAATAGTCTCACCGTTATCGTTTTCAAAGAAGTATGGTCCACTCACACATCCAGACGTATCCACCGAGTGTGAAATGTGCATCAATGCTTGTTGTTCAAGCACCCAATCGACGTAACTGCGGCATTGTGAATGTTCAGCTGGCTTCAGTTGTTGTGTGAGCTGGACTTTATTTGGATTTGGATGCCGTAAGAAAGCCTCAGCTCTTGAGAACGTCGAGAAGTAGACACATTCGGGTTTTCGGCTACACTTTCACTTACAGCAGCGTTTGAATCACACCATAGGATTTAGTGGTGTAATTTTTTTTGCCTGGCCAAAAAATTTCTGCCAATAAGGGGCTACCCTGACCATCATCCTAGAAAGTTCTAAAATTGTGATCGTCCCTCAGCAGTAGACGTCAACTCCTCCGAGGGTATTTCTGTGTGGAAATAAAAGCTTCTCATAAAAAGCTATCGGCTGTTCCAAGGCGGCATATCACTAATTAGAAAAGGAGCTCGGCCGAAATTTGCTTCAGAAGTTACAAGGCGCCAAGTTAAGAACTGTCGACGCGTAAACACGCTACGTGAACAATGTAAATCTAGTCTACCGCCAAGTGCGAAATATACGGCGTCACTCGTTATCTCGTTTGAAAGTGAAAACCTCTATTTGAGATCTATAATATCCCTCTTGCCAACAGGTGCTAATTTGGACTGAGTAAGCATTTGAAAAGTAAAGTCTTCCGCCGACGAACCAAAACCTAACTCTATAAGCCGATCATTATTGTCGTCTTGATATATAGCGAGAAGCATGGATGATTTCAGCATCCGATGAGTCGGCTTTAAGAATTTTCGAGGGAAAAGTTTTGTGAAAGATTTATGGCTCTTTATGCGTTGGCAATGGCGAATACTGCAGACTACAGAACGTACGAGCTATACAATGACATTGACGTAGTACAGCAAATCAAGAGACAGCGGCTACGCTGGCTAGGTAATGTCGTCAGAATGGATAAAAGCGCTCCAGCTTTGAAAATATTCGCTACCCCCTGGTGGAAGCAGAGAAAAAGCTGAAAAAGAAGAATAAAACTACACATGGTGACAAAGCTATGAATCGTACGAGTGTGTACAAGTGGTTCAACGAGCTTAAAAACGGTCGTACGTCTGTGCATGATGAACACAGAAGCGGAAGACCTTAAATTGAGAATTTGATGAAATGTCTGAAAAATCAAAAATTAGCTACGTCATGACCGCAGATTTACTCTGAATGAAATTTCCGTAAATTTACAGATCTCTCATGCATCACAGAAATCTTCGGACATCGTAAACTATCCGCGAGATGGGGTTGGCGGGTAATTACTTCGTATCCCGCATGGCTACCTGTAGGGAGGATTCGCAACTCTATCGAAAAATAGCTTACGTTATGTTCCAAGGTATCCTACAAAAATTAATTACACCTAGTTTCTGGATATGCCTCGTATATATATATATATATTGGAAGATCGTAAACGACCAAACGAACGCCACAAAGAGTAGGTAGCGCAGATATGTGCAAATAAAATATATGTACATATATATTTACAATATAAAAAAATTTTTTTTTTTGGTTTGACAATTCAATAGTTGATTATTGTTTTGAACAAAATGAATAAATCATAATTTTATTAAATTAAAGTGCAAAAAAAAGTAATTTCAACGCACATGTATGTAAGTTTAATTTATTAATATAGCATTTCCTCGCTAATCTAATAATGCCCCCTGATATATCTACTGTAATAGTAATTAAATTTAAAAAAAAGTTCTATAGAACAACAAAACAACTTTAATTGATGACAACAATAAATGAAAATAAATTTTAAGTTTTATTGCATACTGCCATGCCTACAGCGCTAGCTTAATACATAAATAAATCAAAAATATGTAAACACGACATAATACACACACTTTGCTTCATACACTTACACAATTGTATATATACGAGTGTATGCATTTAAATTTATCGTCCATATTTTGTGGAAAAATGTCAGAAAATATTCTTGACAAATGGTAGCATAACAATCGGAAGTGAAAGTTGATGTATGACATGCTAGGGAAATGACAAAAAATATAAACTCTCATACCCACACACATTCGTTGCCTACAAGGGCGTGGTTGTAAGTAAAAAGTAGACTTATTTAAGAATAAATAAAACTAAAAAAAAAGGAATTTTGTGGGAAAGCACTTTTAACTGGTCACTTTGACACTTGAGACACATTGAGAAGTTTTAAGAAAAAATTCTGTTATGATTTTTCCTAGTTTCAGCTACTGTTTGTATATTTTTGTGTTGTAGATGACAAATTTCTGTGTATCTCATATGTGTAAGCATATGTATGTATGTTTTTTTAAACTCAAGTTTTTATTCCTTCTGGCTAACTCGCAGCCATTTGTCCGCCAACACAAGTAATGTGCGCTGTAATGTCGGCCGGCGTAGGAATGTCTCTACAGAAAATGGCGCATGAAAATGTCGTCATAAATTTTGTTTTTATTTCTATTTAAATTTTTATTTTATTTTTTATTTTTTAGCCAATTTTACGTGCAACATAAGTAAAATAGTAGTCTCAAGACAGCGAGAGCAATATTAAATGTCGTATTAAGTGCTAAAGGAGCTTTAGAGCTTTACTCACTGTACATAATTTTGAGTTAGAAAATATGAAGGACTTTCAGTGCCATTTACGTAAGAGAAATGAAGGGTGAATTTTCTGATGGGAAGACCAAAAATATTAGAAAATTCCAGAATACAATAATTTAAATGTAGCTTTATTCTCTCTTAACAATCGCTTTCGGTATCTGACATTAAACGTGTTTCCTTGTTTTAGTGCTGCCCTCTTCTCTTAAATAAAATAAGAAAAAAAAACCAATTTACTGAGGATTTTGATTCTTTTGAAATGTGATTTAGGTATTTCTTCTTTTTTAGAATCAAGAAACAGTCGCATAAGCTGAATCTAGAGAATATGCTGGATGGAGTAGCAGTTCGTAGGCCAGTTTATGAATTTTTGCCATGGTAATTACACATCTATGCGCCCGTGCATTGTCCTGATGGAACAGCACTTTTTCTTTGCCAAAAACGGTCGTTTCTGCTTCAAATCAATATCGAATCAATCAAAAACCTCTGAATAATATTCGCTAATAATAACACCTAGTGCGTTCCACAAAACTGTGGACATGACCTTGTTGGCCGACTGGCCCACCTTGGCCTTCCTTGGTGCACGTTCACCCAAGAATGGAACCCACTGGCTTGTGTATTCTTTGGTCTCTGCTGCAGTATGGTGGATCCATATTTCGTCTACGGCAACGAAAAGGTGCAAAAATTCGTTTGGATTGCAGTTGAACATCACTAAAAACTGAAGTGGCTACACGATTGGGGTTATGGTCGTATGTGAGCATTTGCGGCACCATATCGCGCGGATAGCTCTTTCATGTCCAAATATTCATGCAAAATTTGATGTACCCACTTAGATGAGATGCCTGCAGCTTCAGCCACCTCACGCACTTTTATTCTTCGATCGTTCGATATCATTCTATGGACTTTATCGACTATTTCTGGCACGACGACCACTTTTGGGCGACCTGAACATTCGGCGTCACTTGTACTGGTACAACCATAACGGAACCAAGTAGACCACTTATTAACCACTGAAATTGATAGTGCAGAGTCCCCATAGTACTTGTTAAGTCTTTTCTTGGTTTCGGATGCTTAATGTTTAAGCAGCACACGAAGTTCACTTTTTGCCACTTTCGTTAAAATTCACGATGTCGTCTGCTTTCAATGGCTGTCAAACACAAACTTAATGGCGCAGCTTGTTCAAAATTTAACAGCAGAGTATTAATCGGCAACAGTTGACGGCAACAATGTCGTATTTTCAGTAACAGCGCGGCAAGTTCTAAAAGTCACTGAGTTTTCGAAGAGTCCTCGTATTTTAAAGATATTTTAGGAGCAGACAGGATAATATTTGTGTAAATAGTTTATTTTTGAAATCTAAATATAACATATAAAAAAAAATTATAGAATTTAGAACTGTTTTTAATTTAGTCATTATTAAAACCCTTTTAATCTAGCAATTTTCCTTCCTTACACTTGCTGTCGTTAATTCGAATAGTTCTATGGTCCAATTATTCAAATTCTCTAAGCTGAATATTTTATAAGTTGCAAATCAAACGATATTGAGTAAACACGTTTAGTATCCAAAATTTTGGAAGCGAAACTACCGTATAATATTATTGAATAAAGGAAAATTCTATAAAATAAAATAATACGCTTCGGAAACTTAATCGGCAGTTTTAATAAAATTTTTAGCTGATCAGTTTTTCATTATGTTTTGTACAAAATTAGTTTAAAAAATTTCAGAATCAGAAGTTTTCCTCCTGTCATTAAATTTTTTAACCCCACAATTGTGTTTGTATTCGCTGTTAAGTAATTTATTGCCGCTTGGTAGCTTTCATAGCTTTCATAATGGCTGTGTCAACATTGTTGGAACGGAAGTTGCATTGTTGAGTTTTATGTGCATTGCAGTTGGCAATTAGTCGCCGAACACGTTGTTGTTATTGTATTCCAGTAATCCTTCTTAACGCTCATTACAATTACAATTTCATTTCGCTTCTTTGTACGCTTGTTAATGATGACCGCCAGTAGGAAATACGCCAAACGCCAAGCCTCTGCCCTGACCAGCACGCCCTAAAACCAGCAACGAATGCACAAATCATCATGGAAATGTAAAACTGTCAGCCATTTATCAAGCGTCGCGTTGTGACCCAAAAAAGAAAAACATGAGACCGGACCCAAGAGTGGTGGCGGCTGAGTTGTGTGTGCGTTGATTTCTGTCGTTGTAGGATTGCATTGGCTTTCATTTCACTCAACAAAAGTAACAACAAAAGCTAAATAAATATTTGCGAATGCATTAATCAACTTTAGCCGCAAAGTATGCAACACTGTGGCGGTGGCGGTGCTTACATAAAAGTGATATTTAAATGTATTAATTACCAAAATTATATAAAATCAAATGAATTTGTTTTTTAAATGACATGGCTCAATATATATATAAAAGAATTGGTAATTATTTAAATAAATCTTAAGCATTCGGAATTTCTTGGAAAAGTGTTTGATATTAATATTACGATTCTTATTCTTATTATATTGTATTCTTTCGTATTGTTCAAGTACACCAAATTCAGAAACTTAGCAATATTTTTGGCAGTTAAGCCGTAGTAAGCATTCAAAATGTGAGATCTTTGTTAAGTAATTGAGAATTTATATGAAAGATGAGCAATACTTCAAAATTACTAAATATTTATACTAACCTTTTTGAGGAATCTCTATATATATATATATATATATATATTTGGGAAAAAGGAAATCAAATAAAATACCAATCACTCTAAAGATATCAACTGAACGTATACATAATAACATTCACGAATATTTGGGTACGAGAAAGCTCTGTGCAAAGTGGGTGCCGCGCTTTTAAACAAAAACAGCGACGAGTTGATGATTCGGAATAGTGTTTGGATATGTTCAAGTATAATAAACCCGAGTTTTTGCATCGATATGTTATAATGTATGAAACCAAGCTCCATCATTTCACTCCAAAGTCCAATCGACAGTCATTCGAGTGGACTGCACATGATAAACCCGCTCCAAAGCGTGGAAAAATGCAGCAGTCGGATGGCAAGGTTATGGTGTCTGTATTTTGGTATGCGCATGGAATAATTTTCATTGACTATCTTGAAAAATAAAGCACTATCAACAGCGATTATAACATAATTTTATTGGATCATTTGAAGAACGAAATCAACGAAAAACAACCGCAATTGAAGAAAAAGATAGTACTGTTTACCCAAGATATTTCACCATGTCACAAGTCAGTGAAATCGATGGCAAAAATTCTTGAATTGGGCTTCGAAATGCTTCCACACTCACCATTTTCTCCAGATTTGACCTCCAGCGACTACTTCCTGTTCGCAGATTTCAAAAGAATGATTGCGTGGAAGAAATTTTCGTCGAATGATGAGGTGATCGTCGAAACTGAGGCCTATTTTGAAGCAAAGGACAAATCGTACTACAAATATGATATTGAAGAGTTGGAGGGTCGCTATAATCAGTGCATTACTCTGGAAAGAGGGAAACTATGTTGAATAAGAAATAAGAATCTTGTCAAAAAGGTGTGATTGTTGTTGTTGTTGTTGTTGTTGTTGTTGTTGTTGTTGTTGTTGTTGTTGTTGTTGTATTTGTTGTTGTTGTTGTTGTTTTTGTTGTTGTTTTTGTTGTTGTTGTTATTGTTATTGTTATTATTATTATTATTATTATTATTATTATTATTGTTGTTGTTGTTGTTGTTGCTGCTGCTGTTGTTCGGAGAATACTGCAGGAGTGACGGTCGTTGGCCGAATAAAAATCCGAGTCGTTCCGGTATATAGACCCGACTGTCACGAGAACTATGGGATTTTAGTCTCCGGGGATTTTTCAATTGACCTGTTACGTACCGGAAGCAAAAGATAGAGATCCAACGAAATGTGTACTGATATTTTTAGAACGACAAGCTTAATTGATTTTTCCATTCTCATCTGTCCGTCTATTTGAGCATAAACTAGTCTTTCAGTTTTTGAGATATTTCAACCATACTTGGTAGGCAGATGAATTTTGAAATTTACACCGTCATTTGACGGAATCAATATAATATACATAGACCCCACTTTCCGGTTTGAGATTTCGAGTCATAAATCTGTCAAAAAAACATCTAAGAGCTTGGAAATTGGAATTCTACATACATAAATTCATATAAATATTGACAATGAAAATCATTGAAATGTCATATTTTCATGAGAGATATAAACATTTCGTCCTGGAAGACAGCACTTTTTCTTGTTTTTTGAAGTTTTTATCATGAAGCGTTATTCCAAATTTACTGAATTTTAACCAAAAATCCTTCGCCGAATATCTTGCGATAATTGTTTATTCTTCTTCTTCTTTTTTGGTTAAGGCACCGCTTGAGCGATTATAGCCTCATCAACAAAAGCGCACCACTCGTTCTTCTCTTTGCTGTTTAGCGTCAGTTGGAAATCAAGTGAAACCAGGTCGCTCTCTACCTGATATTTCCAACGGAGTGGGGGTCTTCGATAATTGTTTAGTGAAGTTAATAATAATACTGGTTTATTTGAAAGCGTCCTAACTAGTGACGGATCAGAGATCATGGTTGATGTAGGCTCTGAAAGCTAAAAATTACATTAAATTTTATCAAATTTCAAAGTTTTCCCTCAACAATAACTTTTACCTCTAACAATGACAGAGACATCAATAAGTAAAATTTAAAAAGATTTTGGTTTCTATATACCTTCGTATTCTGCGTTCTCATCTAATCTTCGACTCCTCTTACTAGGACGTGAAGCTTGCGAAGCTTGCTGCTTTGAAAGAGAATCCTATTAGCAGCTGCTGAACATCTAATCACTATCAGCTTACGCATGGCATTTGCAAAACTACTTTCCCCGCTTTACCATTTTCACACTTACACCACTCATTCTCCTTCTCGTCCAACAGCATCAGCAGTAATGTGTGCGCAGAGTGTCGATAATTTGTACACAGCATGACCTCAGATGACCAAAGTCATAGACACACACACTCACATAGACGTACATACAAATTTGCCTATTTCCAGTTCTACTTTAGCTCAATGTCAAACAAAAGTCGAAAAGCCGTCAGCGATTACCATAAAGATAAGAATAAAAGTTGAAAAGTGAAGCAATTACTGTCCATCGCTTGGTGTGACCCAAAAGACCGCAAAGCCACAATTCCAATTGCCTGGTGTAGCGCAAAAACGCAGAGAAGAAGCATATACGAGTGTACAGGGAGATATGAGTAAAAAACCTACATACATTTTATATACATACATTCATACATTACACACATGCATACATAACACACAATCCTTTACTGAGCTCACAAAGCAAAAAAAGGGAATTCACTGGAAATGAACTGCAATGAACTGAACCCTTCCCTCTGCCAGTTCAGTTCGCTTGGCTACGGCTGGTTGGCTGCGTGTGAGTGGCTGATTGGTTGCTATGTGAATGGTCGGTTGACCGCTTGGATTGTCGGTTAATTCATAGTGTGTCTCGTTCCGTTTAAGTTCATCAAGCAGCAGCCAGGCAGTCGTATAGTAACCAAAGCACCAACAAAAGCCATGCAGCGCAGTTTGAGTGAATGATTTCATGAAGTACTCGTCAACTCCATCACATCGACTGGCAATGATCAGTAGAGTGTACGGGAAAGCAGAAATCATTTTGACATAAATGAGTTGCGATTGCAATTTGCGTTGCAATAATTTGACTTTATTGCGGTGAAGAAGAATTAAAACGTTCATTTTCAATCAGAAAGGAGTGTGGATGTGCACAGGCGGCTGTTGAATTCATATTTACATATAAATAAGTGTATTCATTTTAATGTAAATGTAAATATTTTTCGTGATTTTTTTTTTTTTTTTTTTTTTTTTTTGAAATGAAGAAAGTTTGGTGAGAGAACTTTCCATTAATCTAAAGTGCGTGAATTTGATTGGACTGATACGAAATCAAAAATTATCACATGAAATTCAATTTATATATTACACTTTTCCTGCAATATATTTTTTTTTGGTTTATTCAATTTGAATTCATTTCAAATGGCCGCTTTGTGAATTTTAGCAAACTTCGATCCGGTTGAAGCCATTTTCGATCATGTTTTGGCAGATATTGGGCGGTAATACAAACTTAACTTGGCGAATATTGGTCTTTAAGTGCTCAAGAGGTAAAGGCTTATCCGCATAAGCATGGCCTCTCGCGCAGCCCCACAAAAAAGTCCAACGTTGTCAAATCGCACGATCTTCGTGGTGGACATCGCCCAGACGAGAAGTTACGCGGCCGGGAATATCTGTCGCAATAAGGCCATACTCGGTCATGTTGTGTAGTATGTGACACCATTATGTTGGAACTACATATTTATCAAGTTGTATTCTTCAATTGTTGGCCAAAAAAAGTTGGTTGTCATACGCTCCGAATTGATAGTGACAGTATCGCCGATATCGTTTTCAAAGAAGTAAGGTCCAATCACTCCACCGGACCAAAGAGCGCACCAGGCAGTAAGTTTTTTTTTGAGTGTCTCAATTATTTGAGGATTCTTGGAGTTCCAAATGTGACAATTTTGCTTACTTACGTATCCATCAAGTGCGAAATGTACTGCGTCGCTGCGGTCTACTGCTTGTTGTTCAAGCACCCAATCGACGTAACTACAGCGTTGTGAATGGCTAGCTGGCTTCAGTTGTTGGATGCAGGTGCAAGTCTAAGTCCTAAATTTGCCACAAAGTGCCGTTAGAAATTCCCAACTCCTCATCAGAACCTCGAGAAATATACATATTCGGATCTTTGGTTACACTATCACTTACAGTTGCGATATTTGAGGCGGAACGAGCAAACCAGTGATACACAGACCTTACACTATCTATAACCGATCCGGTCTCTTCAAATTTCTTCAAAATGCGACAAGTATCAATAGAGTAGTAACCAATTTTTTTGCCGTGAAGCCCCATTAAATAGTGTGCTGCTACTCTAATGTACTCTAGCTCTAATGGAGAGCCGATCTGGAAGGATTAAATGCATTGATCGAACACTAGCAATGTTTGCTTTTTAAACCAAGTGCTATCTGAGAATCTATTCTGCTTAAGGCAGATTTACAGATGCATCTTGCGCATGATTTACGGCAGTTGGTAGCACTCCTCCTCCCGTTAGTTCCGGAGTATATAGTTTAGTAATTCATTGCCTTGCGACCGTTGACTTTAACAACCATACGGTGGATTCCATTACGGCAATAAGATCTGTTTAAAAGACGCTGTAATGATTTGTATTGATTGAGAGCATCTGTGAGTGGATTCCACAGAATTTTTCGTCTTCTATGGTACTGTCTACGGCGCTCTGTTGCAGAACGTTTATATAATCCAATGTAATCATGCTAGGTATTTTGGTTGAACCGACATTTTCATAGCAAAAATAGCGTGGCACTCTTTCCGAATGCGATGACTGTTTGGTTGATGACAAGAGATATTTCGTCTTGCCCTCGTTCACCACGAGACCCATTCGATGCGCTACTTTACCTAACCTGGAAAAGCAGAAATATCAATGTTAGCGGCATACGCTAGCAATTGTACACTTTTAAAATATTGTACTTTGTCTATTTAGCTCTAAGGCTCTTATAATTTTTTCCAGCGTCAAGTTGAAGAAATCACACGATAAAGAGTCTCCTTTTCTGAAAACTCGTTTGGTATCGAACGGCTCATAGACATCCTTCTCAATTCTGATTGCGCTTGTGGTATTGCTCCAACGTCAATTAACATAGTCGTATGAGCTTTGCAGGGGGACCAAATTCAGACATAGCGCCATAGAAGCAGCGCCTATTTTACTATCGAAGGTGTATCAGTGGTGGCATTACCAGGTCTTAAGTCACACTCGTATGTTCCAAATAGTTTGTTGACGTGAGCTTTGATCCTCACACTACGCAAGATAGGACCTTATATGAGTTATTGAGGAGGTTTATCCACTATAATTGGCGCAGACTGTGGATTCACAATTTTTACGGATTGGACAGCATATAGTAGTAGATAATTATGTTTGCTTAGTGAAAAAAAAGGAAAATTAAAACATAAATTAGATTGGAAAAGTGGTGCCCAAATTATAATATTTCTCTCGCCAGCGAAATTCCTTTCAAATCAAAGAAATATTTTTTTTTTGCTGCTAGGTGTCGAGTATTTGAAATTGAATATGTTCTCTATATATAATCAGGTATTTACAAGGATCCGGACCTTTTAGATAATCTCATAAATAACTCATACAGCGAAAATCGTGTTTTAGCGGTCTCGTTTTCTGTGAGACATACAATGTATATTTTAGCAGACATACATATATCTGGAAGTACTCCAACAGAAATACTCCAACAGTAAGTATTTGCGAAGATTTGCCGCCACATCGTCTACTGTCTTATGGCATTTATTTCTTTCACCAACACCTTCTCTAAATTCCTTAGTTATTTCCCAACACTGGTCACGTAGTGGCAGGCTTTTACACTTTGTCATTCACCTGGTTTTCATTGGTTAACTGAGTCAATGAGGCAAAAGCTTGGAGCTTAATGTTAGTGTGTATTTATGGAGTAAAAAAGTAAGTAAGTAAACGTGTGAAAGTTCCAAAGTTCATGAACCTCGCTGAGCTGCTCAACTATAAGTATATAAACTATGCCGCTCACATACTCGTCTTTGGGAGAGACTAACTTGAGTAGAGAAAAAAAGGGTTTGAAAATAATTAAGTATTTCGAAAATAACACATAATTTTAAGCTAATATATACATATGTAACTACATATATGTATATGTAGCAAAAAATAACATTCTAGTTGAATATCTCTCTACAAAATTCAACATTGAATGTTTTAATTGTGTTATTTAACGCCCAAATGCATACCTGAGTTCTTGTTTATGTCAATTTGTATGTACACTCCCATACATAAGTGTGTAATTCAAGACTGCTTGAGTGGCTTGCGGTTAGAGGCTAAGGCGTATTGAAAATTACTAGTGTTGATTTCGTGTAAAGTGTGATGCAATTAATATAATAACCGACTTATTAACACTATGTGTGTGTGCAGCCAGAGTACTTTAAGTGAGTGTAATTTACGACAGAGTAATAACGGTTAACCACAACGTATGAGTTACTACATTCCAAATGCTATTAAATTACTGGGGATATTAGGAGAGCATAATAAATGTAATATATATATATGAGTATATAACATATTACTGCTACAGAGAAAATAAATTAACTCACTCATAGTGGTAATAAAAAGTTGGTCCATTAATTAACACATCACTAAATGTTAAAGCTAAGCACACAGACGCATACTAAAAGTCAAAAAGCTGTAAATATTTACTTACTAAGCGCATTAGTGGGCTGTAAAGCAGCTGCAGCTAATTTTCATGCTATTAGTTACATATCTATACGCCTTTTTGCAAGGAAAAATACCAAAAAAAGTTGAAAGATACTTTTACTAGAGGATAGAAAATTAAGTCGAACGACTGTCTGGCTGCTTTGAATTTCGATTTAGCAAAATATTTATTTCCAAACAAGCTCTTTTCGACATTGCAGACAGTAGAACTTTTTCTTTAACGCAAAAAAGTAGCAATACAATACAAACTGAATGAAAGTGAAAAAGTTACACAAAAATAAAAATAAAATAAAAAATAAAACTAAGAAAACTAAGAAAACTGGAATAGAGAAATGAAGCTAATTCTTGTAGCAAATATGTACTTTACACATTTAGTTTCCTCTAACGACACATCTCTACACTTACTAGTACAAACACAAAAACTTTTTGTTTTTATGTCTATGCACGGCTACAACAGACTTTCTCAATTTTGGCACAACAAAAAATCGATTGCAGCAAAATCACCAACTGCTGAAACTGCAGTGGGTAAATAAGAAAAAAAAAGTTGATGGTGATGCGAAGAGAAGTGGAAAAAAACGCACATCTACTAAAGATGACTTAATATTGAAGTATGAACTAAAGAATCATTAAGCAAATATTGTGTACATTTTATCCTTAAATTTTTGGAAAAATTTATTTATTTTATTTTAACTTTATTATGCTACAGTTTCTTTTCTACTTAATAAAAAATTTTACTTTATGCCAAACAATTTTTTGTAGCATGTAAACTTTAATGTCAACTCATATTTTATGGATAGAAATATTTTGTGGTGTAATATTTTATATGGATAATACCACTAGTATACATGGCTTATGACCTAGGACACCAAAAAATGCTTCTGTGATAAATTATGACGCTAAATTCGAATATTTACTATGTATTGTAAGATTGACTCTAGGTTTTGATATAGTCAATTCCTTCATTTGCAAGGATATATTACAATTAATAATCATTTTATTAAATTAAAAATAACAATTCAGAAATTAAAAGACGTGAACTGGTTCATTTGCATTGCTTGGGTTCGATTTTACGTATTAGTGTCCACCAGTAGTCGCTCATCCGGCCTCCATCCCAAAATACTTCCTATCGTCTTTCGAAGTTAGATCTTGGAGCAATTGTTCTTTTTGTTTGTAAGATAACGAAAAAGAAATATGTGAAAGTTTAACAAACAAAAAACCATTATGAACGAATCTTGTTGAGGAAGATATGTAAGTAGGGCTATGTGGTTTCCCCACATGGAACTGAAGAAGATGAAAGTTAATGAAGATGATAAGGAATAGTAAAATATTTGTATTTACGTCTTTGATAAGAGGCAACAAATTAATATATTTTAATTAACTATTACTTTATATTAACCTCTTGTACTAGCTTTAAGTGGATGAGTATTTATTGGGTGTACAAATTATTTAGTAATTTTTGTTTGTTTGTTCAAAAAGGTGTTTCTTAGTGAAAAAAGTAAAACGCAAATCGCTCAAAATATTGTCCATCCGAGGTGACTACCTTTTTCCCAACTTTTTGATAATTTTCGAGGAGCACATACAAAAAAAAAAAAAAAAGGTTTACTATGTCCTTGATCCAAACATATAATAATTTTTCGATTTTTTCAAAAGATTCGAGCTGGTTACCCAAGATATGAAGAATACAGTGGTTGGTTTTGATCGTTGCAGCCACGTCAGGAAGAGCGTCGGCATATTGTAAAATCACCTTATCATCCATTTCGGTCGTTTTTGGCCATTTTTAACACAATAGCAACTCAAGCGCATAATTTTTAGTCGATTACGAGTTCAGTTTGCTTTTTGCACGGTTCTTGATCCAGTAAAGCCTCCAGTACCTCATATTAAAACTTTTTGAGTTGACCAGGAAGCTCTTTGAAGCGTCGAAACTACTCTCTGCATGAGTTATCGGTTGGTGTAAATTCACAAAAAAAAATTTTTTTAATGTTCCATGGAATTCAACTCCACCTTTCTTCCAATTAAAATAGAAAACCAAAAAATTTTAAAAAACATGTTGAGGGTAAAACATTTTCTACCGAAGTTTCTGGCTTGATGTGTAAACTTGCGGAATAATATATGGTGAGTCAATTATATAATAAATATAAAAATAATTTTTGTGTCATGCAATTTTTTATGTTAAGTCGAGTCGCTTTAGATACTGCTTTAATTTAGATTAGACTTGAGTCAACTTATAATAGGTTTAATGTTGCAAAAATTACTGACGCATAGACATATGTATGAGGACGTAAGCATATATGTCGGTTATATTACAACCTCAGATCTTAATTATATTTTTTCTTTACACTTGCCTAACTTCAAAGTACGTACTGTATTTTTCCCTTGCCCACTGCTACCATCATTACTACTTTTCTCGCTCTAATCTTCATTTACCAACTTTTCAGAGTATAGTTTTGCTTTGGGTTGTGCTGATGTTAGTTTAATGGAAGTTTGGCTCGCGTTATAAAATAATTTTAGGTTTTCTTGAAAAAAAAAGATGTAAACATAAAATGAAAAAAAAAAATTAAAAATAAAACAAGAAAGAACGGCTGTCTTTGGACATGCCGAATTCTTTATGCCTTTCATGAATATATCAAATTTATGGCGAATTGTAAAATTCGATTTCGATGATTTTCAGTGTCAATATAAACTTGAACTTACGTTCGGAGAATACCAAATTTCTTGCTTTTTTGGAGGATTTTTGGCTCAAAGCCCCATGCCTGAGCAAGTCGGTTGTATGTATGGGCTAAATAATATAATAGTCCGATTTCGGTGAATTTCAATATCAACATGTAAATCATAATGTATGTGTAGAAAATCGAATTTCACGCTCCTAGATTTTTTTTTCATTGAGTTTTGACCAAAGCCGCACACCTCAATAAATCGTTATATGGGAACTACATGTTAATGCAATTCATTATGTTTATGTAGCATAGCAAATTTCACGTTCTTAGGCAATTTTTGACGGATTTATAAACCAAAATTTTAAATCTGAAAAATCGGTCGTATATGTGTTATAGTTGTTCGATCTGCCGGTTCCGACAATTGATCGCTTAAACGTATAGGTGCTCCAAGTTTGGATAGCATAACTCAAAAACTGCTGGTCCACAGCGTTCAAACAGACAGGCGGTTTGACGGACATGGCTAAATCAACTCAGCTCATGATTCTGATACGATCGGTAAAAATTTTGGTGTGATTATCTCTTCTTCTTCTGGTACTTCCTAATATACCATTTCATGTACATGAAAGGTATAATGAGAAGAAATGAATTTATATGTTTAAATAATTAAAAATTGATAAAAAATATTCTTCTGGGTAAAAATTTAATTGATATGGTGGTTAAGGCATCGCATATAAGTGTAGTTGACTTTAAAGTCAATGAAAATCGCTAACAGTTTTAGAAGCGAATTTTAAATAATAAATTTCAAATAAATAATTTTCTAGAAATACAAAAAAATTTTCTTTTTCTTTAATAAAGTTAATGTTAACGTAAGGCATTCATGGTTTTCATTACAAAATTCAGCAAAAGTTTTTTTTTACAATATGCCTTTACTGACAGCACGGAAATTAATAAAGCCGTAGCATATATATATATATATATTTATAAACTGTCGGGATTAATAATATAAAGCATTTGAAGTATCATTATCTACTCGATTAATATTTTATTGTGAAAAAGCGACATAAATGCATTTGATAAGAACGAAAAATTCGCAGATAGTGTAAAATAATTAGAAAAAGTCCCAGTGAAATTTTAGGAGTAATATATGAGTACAAAAACTAACCTTTAAAGGACGAAGAACACTTCTTGCTGCTCAATATTTCATACCTTCTTTAATGTCTATCAAACCAAGAAAAATATGCGTAATACTTACTACAATTATTATTTTGTTCAATTCTGAAACTCAATAACATAATTTCATGAAATCTTATATCTAAAGGCTTAGTAGTGGTAAATGGTCATAATGAAATCCGGACATATAAAATCCCAAAATTTTAAATCCAGAAACATATAATCCAGACTGTCAAACCTATATCAGACATATTCCAGTTAAAAAAATTCGTTCAAAATATATAGACAAAAAATCCAGACAAAGTCTGAAAATAATAAAATAACTTGAGCGATTTTATTAGTTATTTTGCTTTCCACTCAAAAATTATGCATAAAAGAAACGGAGAGCTGAAGTTAACACATTATACAATTATATACTGCCACATGAAATACAAAAATTAAAAAAAAAAATTTCCGTAACTTTCTTTGAGATGTCTTTGTAAAATTTAAAAAAAATTTATTTGCTAAGAAAATTTTTTTAAATATTTTATTCCAAAGTTGTGCTGTATATACAAAAGTTTTTTATAATCCATGTGAAGTGTTCCTTTTGAAGACAGCTTCGAATATACCATAGATCGATTCATTTTAAAAACATTAAGGCATTTCAGCGGTCATAAAGCATTAACATTGCATTTATTATGTATGTATATTGAAAACATAATATGATTTTCAGTAAATTGATAAAAAAAATTTAATAAAAGCGTAAAGTTACTTTTCTGAGATTACTATCGGGATAAAGAGTTGCCGAAATTTATATTATCGTGATATTGTCTTTTCTGGGTTTTATCTGTATTTAGTCTGGTAGAAATTTCGTTATGTTTGTCCTATATAGAGTCCGGATTGATTTTTGCCTTTTTTTTGGAATTGTCTACATTTTGAATATCAGAATTATGGAGTGCTCCCAGTAGTAATCGTAGTAATCCCTTTTCTGCAATTAAATATCCACTTTCATTTCATGCTGGGAATCTATTTAAAGGCTCTTCAGTATGCATTCAGTAATTTGCAAGTAAAGTTATCAAAGGGAAAGAAAGTATAGGTTAAAAAAGGAAAACGAAAATATGATTGATTAGAGCTATTGATTGAAGGAGGATAAAAGTGTAATAAAAGAAGGAATAAATTCAATACATTTCATGTCTCGTAAATAAAGAAAAAGGAATGATATGCCCTTTTAATAAGTTATACCAAAGGAAGGAAAATTTGCTGCAGTAAAATAACTGGTGATCCGTTTCGAGGTTCCCTACTTTTTTAAAGAAAAAAAAACACAAAAAATTCAAATTTAATGTGGAATATTTATTATCATTCGAAAGAACATTCTTTGGCATTTATTTTTTTCAAATGTTGGCTGCGGCTACGTCTCATATGGTCCTTCGTTGAGTCCAATTTTCGATGACTCGTTGGAGTATTTCGAATGGTAACTGGCGAATGACACTAGTGATGTTTTGCTCCAAGGCCCTCTAATCGAAGCGGGATTGACGACTTTAGATTTTACATAGCTCCGCAGGAAAATGGTGTGATATCGATCTTGGTGGTCAATCGACCGGCCCAAAACATGAAATTATCTGCTGACCGAAGTGTTCTCTCAGTAAATCCATTGATTGATGCGATGTGTGGAAAGTGGCCTCGTCTTGTTGAAACCAAATATCGCGGAGATCACGAGCTTCAATTTCAGGCATCAAATAGTCGGTTATTATGGCGGGATAACGGTCGCCATTGACGGTTACGTTCTCATCGGCATAACTTTTGAAGAAATATGGACCGATGATTTCACCGTTCCGCAAACCACACCAAATCGTTGTTTTTTTTTTTTGGATGATATGGAAGCACTTGAATCTCTTCAAATTGCCCTTTGTCTCAAATGCGGCAATTTTGCTTGTTTACATACCCATCGAGACAGATATGGGCCTCATCGCTGAACAAAATTTGACTCGAAAACTTCGGATCTCCTTGGAACTTTTCAAGAGCCCATATACCGAAGCGATGTCACTTGGGAAGATTGGGCATCTTCAGTGCTTGCGCAAGCTGTATTTTGTACGCTTTCGATTTAATCGTTCCATACGTCAGTCCGAGTTACTGTGAATGGAGCAGAATCGACTCTCCATGGTCTGCATATGCACTCTCTGCTACGGCCGATATATTTTCTTCGCCGCGTGTTGGACGTGGTCAATTCGGTCGAATATTATCCAATAAGGAATGCTGAGTCTCAAGATGATTGTTGGTTTTGTGAATAGTACGCTCAATAGGCCGATTATGTTAACCATAAGTTGAGCGAAGCGCGCGAAACACATTCTTTACAAAACAACATGACAGCCTGACACGACTCACTCGCGATCTGTCATTAAAAGGCTATTGAAATCCTCTACTTGGATGACCCTTTACTACAGAAATTATAATTTTTTAGGAAACTCGCAAATATTAATTTAAGGCGAATGGGAAACGTAAAAACTTACACATTTTATAACAATTTTGAAGCTTAAATATTTTAAAATCTATATGGAAAGACACAAAAAAGGATATTTTCGTATATTAAAAAAAATTATTTAATAATACCATTTTGCAGGACTAAATTAAAAGTTTTATAATTGACAGCAGTTAGGAATTATTTCCAGTTTTTAAAGAAAAATGAATTAAGAAACACTCTCAAAATATTTCAGAACCAGCAAACATAATAATATTAAGCAATAAATTTATTGAATTCTTATTGAAAGCAATATGAGTCATACTCAGCCTGTGGAGCAAATAACAAAAGCTGCACGGGAAGCCCTGCTATGTAGATAGCTTTGAAGAATACAGCCATTCAATGCAGGCAAACGCAAACATACATAATTTTCATTTTATTTCCCTATTTGCACAATTGACAACCAAAGAGCAAAGTGAGCCGGTTGTCATTTAAAGTGAAATGGATCCACCACTTGGCGCACCAACAGCAGCACACACACACACACTTATATTGGGAGTCTGCCAAAAATTGTCAAAAATTGCCAAAAAAAAGGGAAGTAGAAAATTTAATTTTCTATTTTTCAAAAATTGGTCGGTAATCGCCAAAGGCGCCATCAAACGACATGCCAATTTGAGTTTAATGTTATTGTTGTTTTCACATACATATACACACACATAGAGTGGCTAGTAGCGAGAGAAAGAGTGGAAGTTGTTGCTGTTATTGCTATGATTACATTAAATGTTTGTAATGCTGAGTGACGTCGAATTTGAAATTGGTGAAATTTGAGTTTTCAATGGAAACTCGACTGAATTGAGTGAATGGAATTAATGAATGGTTATGAGGCACACAAAAAAAAATACATTAATACATATATATGTCGGCATGTACGAGTGCAAAAGTATTTGAATAAATATCATTTTGCGTGCACATATGCCGGGGAAGTAACGTAAATGAAGTTGAAATGAAACGTCAACGAACCGGAATGAATGAATAAATGAATGAATGTATGAATGAGTGAAACAAATTTAATTTGCGTGAACCATCGAGTGGCAGCAAATAAAAGGCGAAAATACTAGCAGCTGTGAAAGTAGTTTATTGGATAAGCGAAGTGGTTGGTTTGCTTGTTGGTTAACGATATGAGTTACATTAAGCGGATAATATATTGTATTTGACTGAAATAAAACATAAAATGAAATTTATTTCATTTTCAGTAGCTCTTAAAGCAGAAATGTTATACGAGACTTAGGGAGAATAGATTTTTTTTTAACTCTTTTTAGGAAAACACACATAGTTAGTAGGGATATAAATACTGTTACACACATTTTATGCTATAAAATAAAAAATAATGAATGTTTTTGTATCAATTTTTTTTACATATTTATTGATATATATTGTATATAAAAAAGCAGTATTCATTCGATATGCCCGCCTTTGGCCTTCACGCACGCCTTAAGTCGGACTGGCCAATCATCAATAGCCGCACGCACTTCCTCCTTTGGGAAATTGGCCATAGCATGAATCAAAGCTGTCTTAAGAGAATCGATGTTGGGATATTTTTTTGGCAAACCATGTCCTCTAAAACTGTCCACAATTTGTAACCCAGCGGGTTCAAAACAGGACTACCAGAGGGACAATCTTCAGAGGAAATGAATGCTGGTAAATTGTTTTGGAGCCAGATTTGGGTCGTTTTAGCTTTATGGGCCGGCGCAGAGTCTTGCTGAAAAGTCCATGATTGGTTTTGGAACATGGAATGGTTAAATGGTCTTACAACAGCTTCCAAAATGTGTTTTTGGTAAATTTTGGGCGATGTTTTGACCCCTTGTTCGCAAAAATGCAAGTCAGTTACCCGATCATAAGAGACACCCCACCAAACCATGACTGAAGCTGGGTGATGGCCTTTTTCGACCCGTGGAATCAGTTAGGATGCTTCCTTAGATAACTGTGCATACACCCTATCATTTTGTTTATTAAATTTTTACTGCACGGTAAAAATTATTCATCGGTAAACAAGATTTTTCTGTGCAAGTTATCAGCGTTCTTCACCAAAGGACGTTTGCATTTTACCACCCTATTTTTTTTCAAATCTGCAGTCAACAAATGTCCGGTGCGGCGTTTGAAAGCCCCAAGTCCCAAGTCTTTTTTAATAATTCGACTCATGGGCTTTTGCGAAATAATGTTGTAACAGTATTTATGTTCCTACCAAGTATTTCAGACTTATTACCTACGTGTACGGACCTGGCGGTCACTATAGCCGATTGGCTAGCACTGCGTACCACCACGCCGATGCCTAGATTTCAAGTTCTGGTGCAAACAGTATAAAAACTAACACCAATAATAGACAAGGAGGAAGGAGTGTATACCGAAACATGAACATGAACATTTCAAATTCATTAACGGGAAAGTTCGATTTCAATAGTTTTCGGTGCCAATAATTTTTTAGAATTTATCCATCAAATGCTTTTTAGACTTATTTTTGACCAAAAGTCTTAATTTCAAAAGATCAGGCTTATGTATATTGCGGTGACAGTTACGGGATCTAAAAAATGAACGTATAATGTGAAAATACATTTGCCTTCAAAGTTTTGTTGAAATATCTGAAACTGAAATGTAAAAAAATGTTCTGAGCTCAGCCAATCCAGCGGCGAGTGAAGGTTTCACTTAGCCCTGATCATTAAAACACAGTAATTGTGTGCATAATTCGAATATACAAACACTGTCGAAGCGTTGACAGTCGTAGTTCAAGAAGAGAGATAGAGCGAGAGAAGGAGAACGGGAATATTGTAAAGAGTTTGTATAGAGATCGGATAATGGTGGACACCCCATAACACACTAATCTCGGAGCAACTAATGAACAACAGTAAATGTACCAACAGAACGGGAATATAGGAATGAGTTGACGGGCCGTAGTTAGTGCGCTGGAAGCACAGCGATTAGCTCTAAGTAGATTCGCAGTAATTGGTGGGGGATGGTAAGGCCACTAGCAGCGCGGAGATCCACTCTTAGGCGGAATTGGTGCGAACGCATGATTCCGTCCCAATGGCGTAGGAGTGGCTTGCGGGCGATTGGCTCTCGGGAATGCTTGTATAGCTGGCCGGAAATGGCGGTGGTTTCCAGGTCGGCATTTTACTTCCGATGGTTTGTTAATCTAATTGCAGCGGCAGCTACATGACCTAAAAAAACTCTTCGCCTTACGCCGAACTAGGCTGTGGAGTCCGGAGGCGAATAGGAGAGCCCTAAAATATCCCTTCAAACTCCACAGTGAGCATTGGGGCGGGTGTTTGGTTTGGCTGCAGGAATCGACTAAACGAATGGCTTACTTAACAAGACTAACTTACCTATCAACTATGCACTGGTTGAGAATTCACTGTCACGCATTTTGCACTAACGAAATGTTTGGCTTGTGGTTAACACAGGTCTCTTCATTTATCCGTATGCAGGTGTTCGCGCTGAGGACATGTATGACGTATGTACACTGCTCTAGTATGTATGTCTCTAGCTCGTAGTAGTATTATTGCATTGTAGTGAGTGCAACGTTATAAACTAATTCAACTTAGCATGTCTTTCTGATCCGATCGATATGAATTTTGGTGGATTTATCTCCTATCCTTCTGGCAATTACTTATTACCGAAGTTATTTCATTTATTTCACGTTCATCAAGGATATAAAAAAGTAAATTTTACCTAATTTGCTGTGCGTCCTCGGCAGGGAATGTCAAAACCTCCAAGTGGATTTCTGACATGAAAATAAAAGCTCCTCCACTAGCCGTTCGGAAGCTTTGTGTAAATTGCATTTTGCGTTTGTATGATTTTTGTTAGCCTCATTTTTCATTAATTTTCATTCACTTTAGATTTGGAAATAATATCAGTAGGATATGTACTTTATCCTAGTAGAGGCTTATCTATTTATGTCTTATGTCTTATCTTTTGGCAATACTTCTTACTCTAAATAATAGCATTTTTAATATTAAATATGCGCACAAAGTAACATTCTAGCTGAGAGGCACTAAGTCGAATTGTTGCATGCCGCAAAGTTGTTGCAAGAATAACTAAGAGTTTCGCGCTCTTATTTTTTTATATTCAAACTCGTTCGTAACTTTCAATATTTTTAGCGTTTCCCAGCAGCGGCGCTGTGAAAATGTCATTCAGTAACACTTTGGAATAAGAAAAAGCGTAATTAAAATATATTATTTAATTTTTTCTTTACTTTTTTATTTATTTCTTATTCTAGTTTTTGAACTTCAAGTCCCTCCATTAATGCCAACAAATGGTAGGAAGCTATCATCATCTTACTAAACAGCAGGAGCAGCAGCATTGTGTTGCTGACTTTGCAAAATGCACAGCCACTTCTGATCTCATTAAAAACTGTAATTTATTGTATACAGGTGGAATGTAATTATATACCGTAAAATTAAAAGTTATCACTGCTAAGCAACAAGCAACTCAACAGGATAAATATGAGTAGAATATATGGCAAAGTAAATAAAACGAAAGAAAATGTGTGGTATGACATGACGTATGAGCGACAAACGACTTGTTTACGCTAGAGCAGCGTTTCCCAAAATGAGGAAAGTAGAAAAATTCAGCTGGGTTGTGACAATAGATTGTAAAAACGCAGAAAGTCTATAAATTAGTTTAATTAATAATAAATCTAATTACTTAATGATTTTGACAATTATTTGCAATGAGCTACTCTCAAATGAGAATATGAAATTTGAGTACTCTGATAAGCCAGTTAACTACTTAACTCATTTGAAAACTGAATTAATTTTTGTTCAAAAAAAAAACACTCTTACCTTTCTTTTGAAATTTCCAACTTTATAACTGACATAATGTATCCTCCTACAGCTGAAAAAATAAACTAGTTGATTCCGCTTTGAAAAATGTTGCAAATAATGTTGCGAAACCTTTAGATGAAGAACAACTAGTTGTCCAAGTAAAAAGGAGCAAGTTTTTTGTATTTATAATGAAGTTTCTGAATTTCTGTGCGATCAAAAACGGCATCATCCTTCGCACTCAGTTTAAGATATATGAAACGAAATGAATTTTGTTATTTACTTTAAGTTTTAAATAAATGATTGTCTTCATACATTTGTGTTTTTGTTATAAAGGGTTACCCATTTAGTGGTCTCAAAAGTGCAGAACTATATTTTGACATCTGTTAAGCTTAGCTGTCAAACCAAACATGTTTTGTTTTAGTTTTAAAAGTCAGGTATTTATGAAAATGGAACGCCTAACAGACGCACAACGCCTTGTAATTGTTCAAATCTAAGGTGCATATAATTATCCAATTACTCAAACAATTGGTAAAAGTTTTAAAGAAATTTGAAAAGACTAGACCGGTTACAGGTATTGTGAGGCCGGTGCATCATTCATTTGCTCGCTCCACCTCAAATATCACTGCTGTAAGGGAAAGTGTAGCCGAAGACTTGATTGTGTATATTTTTCGACGTTCTCAAGAGCTACGACTTTCTAACGGCACAATATGTCGTATTTTTTACATGTATTTACACCTACACCCATAAAAAATCCAGCTCAAACACCAGCTGAAGCCAGCTGACCATTCACAATGCCGTAGTTACGTCGATTGAGTGCTCGAACGACAAGCAGTGGACCGCGATTTTTCCAACAAAATTTTCTGCTATGAAGAGGCGTAAATACGCAAAATTTTCGCGATTGTTGCTCCGAGAGTACTCAAATAATTGAAGCGAGGTCATGACACCCAAAAAAGATTTCTCTCTGGTGCGCTCTTTGGTCCGGAGGTGTGATTGGATCTTACTTCTTTGAAAACGATAGCGGGAAGACTAGTACTGTCAATTAGGTCGTATGACAACCAGCTGTTTTTAGTTTGCAATTGAAGAACCGACTTGAACAATATGTGTTCCCTACAAGATAGTGCTACATGCTACACAGCAAAGTTGAGCGAGACATTTTCCAGCCTTGTAAGCTACCTTCTTGGCGTTAGCCTTTTTTTTTGGCTTGGCTTGGGAACTTGAAAACCATCGTTTGTCAAGTTATGGCTGATATACCGCCCCAGGTTTACAATAACTCATGAGGCGATCATTTGAATGTTGAAGTGTTTCACATATAATGCCATCTTATAATAAAAAAAAAAGTTTCATAAAAAAAATATTTGAAATACATTTTATATACGTTAATTTTGGAAATCGCAAAAACCGATAATAATGCAAATTTATTATTTTTTTGAACACTTGAAGGCTTGAAATTTTACAAAGTTTTATGAAATCACTAATTGCCTAAAAGAAATACAAATAAATAAGAAACAAAATAACATAAAAATACAAAAAAACTCGAAACTTTTCATAAATACGGCTTACCGTTTTCATAACTCATTAAAAATTCAATTTTTTTTTGAAGTATCAGCGAATGAGTTGAAATATCCTAAGCTTCTACAACATTAACTTCTTGTTTTAACACGCTTCATTATTTTTCGCATTAAATATTAATTACACAGCAACAAGTTTGACATTACAACAACTTATCTAGGGACAAAAGTGAGTATTCAAATTCTACAATAACAGTGTGAAAACACTAGATGCTGGAAATGAGACTAAAAATGTATGTGGAAGGAGTGGATAAATGGCACAATACTCAACTATTTTGTATATTTATTACATAGATGTTGGAATTTAATCAAATCACAGAGAAGAGCAATTGTCTTCTTTTCTAATAAAAAAAAATTTTAAAAAATATAAAAAAAATATAAAAAAAAATTAATTTTTTTGTATTCGCTTATTACTATCGTACAAAACTATTTGAGTATATAACTTACCCACACTCACTTTGCGCCCTAAATACCCGTCCTATTATTACAATTTTTGCCCTACAAAAATGTCTTTGAAATTAATTCGTCTCTTCCTACAAAATTGCGAAATTCGCTGATATTTTTGCATCATTAGTCAGATGGCTTCTGCTTGCTTGATATCACGTTCTACTTTTTCACGCTCAGTTTTCTTGACTGATTTGCAGCGTACAAATGGCTGTGCGTGAACATTTTCTCATGCCCGCTTGTGTGTATGAGAGCATTTTAATTAATGTTGCAGTGCTTCCTGTTGACAAACAGCGCAATGTTTCACTCGGATCAGTCAAAGTGTATGGAGATAAGTAGATAAGTGTGCGTATTTGTGTATATGTCTGTGTATTTGCGCTAAAAACATTTATTATTTCCGGAAATAAGTAATTTTTTCATACAAAATTTTGAAAATTGGAAAGCTTTGCAAAGCTACCAAGAGATATATGAACTTTATGTTCTTTTAAATATAAAAAAATCTTCAAATCATATGCAATGTAAGAGTATATTCAAAATTTATTAAAACAAAATATTGCCAACATTTTGGCGTTTTTTTTTTAACTTTTCACTTAAGTGTCGCAATTCCTACTCAATATCTGTTAAGTATATTTCTTAGTATATACTAAATAATACTGAAATTAATTTCTCATACTGCGCTGATAAAATGTGGTTTCTTCACAATTTTATCGCTAATAAAACTAAGTTAACTATATGTCAACTACACATATATATAAAGTTTATGCACCATAATCGATAAAATTTAACTTTTACTCAAAACTATGAAAATCTAAACGCAAATTTCTATCTTTAGATATACATTGTCACTCTTCAGCAGCACTCGCCTTCTTCGGCTTCTCATTTACTAAGTTAAAAAGTTTAAATTTCCTACAACAAAGACAATTCAGCACAGAAGCCAAGCACTTAAAAGTGCTTGACACAAATTTTCTTCAAAAGACAAAGGAAAATTTCAAATTCACAGTCATCAAACTTTAAGAGAAACAAGAGCTGTTTTGCAAAGTCTTTTGTGACACCAACTAACCTCCAAGAAAACTGTGAACAATTAATGACAGCAAATTGTTTAAACATTTGCTGGTATGAGATAAAGTAAGTTTGCAGTTAACAGTAATCTTTTGGAAGGCAATTTTGAAGGTATATATCGCAAACAGTTTCCTGGAAGATTAAATAATTTAAATTTATGGAAATGCTGTACTTAGAGCTTGCTAAGCTCAATTATTGCGATTGAGAACCTAAAATTTTAATGATTTTATATACATGTGTATTTATGTCAATTAATTCTTGCCATTAGATGTACGCGAGCAATTAACAGCAGCAATCAATGTCAAATTTACACTTCATAGCATTTAGCCACAGCTCTATTTGGTGTTAACCATTTCGGGCGCTAGTGTGACATAGCGTATGAGTGACATTTTAAATGTGCGAACCATTGCTGGATGCAATACTTGAAGCTCCATGTAAGAAGGTGAGACAAACCTATCACATATTATAATAAATGAATTGTACATAGTACAGTACAAATCAGACATATTTCCTCCACAGTTACTAGGGAGGAAAAAAAATATAAAATAATAGTATTTAAAATTTAAGAAAAGTTAATTTCACCCAAAAAACTAGTATAAAAAATGCAAATATTAAGGAATTATCGTAAGAACAAATCTTGTTACGTCTCCTTTAAACAACTGTGTAGATCTCTATATACTCCTGTAGAATACTTTTTCAACAAAAATATTTTACCTCAGTAAACTTTGTTATCTTTTGTTTGCTTTTGTCTCAACCATTTCGTTAAGAAAAGTTACAATCAAAAAGATAACGAGTGTCAAAGTTGCAACAGGAACTTGGCAACAAACTCATTGTAAAAACACACATAGATATATGTAAGCACATGTGCTTCGGATTACACACAGATTTGGTTGATTACTTCATCTGCATATCCTGAAAATTGCCTACAACTTCCGTATCAGATTGCAGCAATCAACAATTTTTGGCAACTTGTAGGCAAATATGAGCCTAATGAGTGTAGTAGACAAAGTAAACAAGAACTTCTTTGTGTGCCTCATGAGCAAGTGCATAGACATTGTTTGCCTCTGTTTCTACTGCTTCGCTATTGTTGATAAATACAAAGGAGTTAAATAAAAGTTTGTGGCGCAACTATGAAAGCGTATATGGGTGTTAATATTTTAATTTTTTTTAATATTATATTTTTTATTTCATTAATTTTATTTATTTATTTATATTTTTTTCTTATATATTTTTATTATTATTAAATTTAATTTTCAGATTATTTTATATCTTTAAGTTTATCTTATATTAGGTTATTTTATTTTATTTTATATTCTTTTATTTTATTTTAGTTTATATTATTCTATTTTCTTTTCTTTTATCTATTTCACTTTATTTTGTTTTTTATTTCATTTTTTTTTATATATTTTTTATTTGAGGTTTTTTAATTTTTTTCCCTTTGTTTATTTTTTCATTTCATATTATTTTATTTTATTTTAGTTTATATATTTATTTTTATTTAGTTTTATTTAATATTATTTTATATTAATTTATTTTATTTTTCTTTATATTATTGTATTTTCTTTTCTTTTATCCATTTTATCTTATTTTATTTTTTTGATTTAATTTTATTTATTTATTATTTTATTTTTTGTTATATTTTATTTATCTTATTTTTTCCATTATATTTAATTTTATTGATTTTTATTTAAGGTTTTTAACTTTTTTCGTTTTTTTATTTTTTTTTATTTTTTTATTTGATAATATTTTACTTTATTTTATTTTTTAATTTTTTAATTTAATTTAATTTAATAATAATAATTTAATATAATCTTATTTTATTTTAATTAATTTTATTTTACTTTATACTATTCTATTTACTTTTCTTTTATCTATTTTATCTTATCTTATTTTTTATTTAAATATATTTATATTTATTTATTTTTTATTTAAGGTTTTTAACTTTTTTAATTTTTAATTTTTTATTTTTTTATTTAATACTATTTTATTTTATATTCTTTTTATTTAAAAAATTTAAAAATTTTGTTTGTGTTTTTTAACTTTTTTTTAAATTGATTTTACATTTTTTTTTATTTTTAATTTTTTTATCTTATGTTATTCTATTTTATATTGTATTTTTTACTTGTTTAGTTTTATTTTATTTTGAAGTTTTTCATATTTTTATTTGTTTATTTTTTTTATGTTAGTTTATTTTATATTATGTTTTTGTTTGTTTTTTAACTTTTTATTTATTTATTTATTTATTTTTTTTTGTATTTTTATTTTATTTTTTTCATTTTATTTAATCTTATTTAATTTTATTTAGTTTTCTTTTATTTTTTCTTTTATTTATTTTTTCTTTTATATAATGTTTTATTTTATTTATTTTTATTAAGTTTATTTTTTAAGTTTTTTTTAATTTTTTTATTTTGTTTTATTTTGAGTTTTGAACTTTTTAAATTTATTTAATTTTATTTTATTTTTATTTAGTTATCCGTAGTTTGAATTTTTAATGCAATTTAGGATTTAAATAAAAAACTGAAACAATTTTTTTTGATTTCCTTGTTCAAATGAAGAACTGATTTTCTTTAAAGGTAATTAATTGTTTGGATACGAGTGTTTCAAAGGTTGTTTATTGCTTTAAATAATACAGTATTCAAATAACTTCAAAATTTTGTAAATTCTTGAGTCAAGTCATGAAAAGGAACTATTCTTTTTTTTGATAAAAAAAATCGGTTTTTTGAAATTTTCAATACAGTGCACCGTTTTCGAAAATTAACGGTACTTATAAATCTAAAAAATTCCAAAGTATGAAAATTTTGAATATAACTTCATTTTTTTAAGAATATTTTAAGCCGATGTCTTAATTTTTTGTCCTTTAGAATTTAGATCAATCGTTTGTAAAAGTCCTCAGAGCAAAATTGTTTTTTTGATGTTAAAATATTTAGGATTTTTTCAAAAACTGTGGTATATAGAGAATTAAATTTGCAATGTCGAAGTATCTTATTGATATCAATGTTGAGTGCAATACATTTCTGGAACTGATTGACTCTTTCTGTCGTGAAAAGCTCTGGGTCGTGAAAATTGTTAAGAGAAAACTATTATTTTTTATATATAAAGTGTTTCTACAAAATTAGGGATATTTAATTTGCAGGTCAGATTTTTTTTCACAAAATATTTGTTAAAAATTTTATAAAATATTTTTTATATTAAATTATTTAAATTATTTTGAATTAACGGTCTTCTGGAGAGTCATTTAAATTTTCTAGTTTAAATAAAAAAATAATAATAAATGCCAAAAACGATTTTATATTTTAATCTACTGAAATTATACATTCTGCCATTCATTTGGCAATGCAAAGTTTTAATTATTTCTATCTAACAGTATAATCGCATAAATATTTATAAATAGTATTATATGTATGTATGTATGTATAAATATATACGGCATGTTGTCCTCAATAAACTTCCATCAATTTGCATTCATACGATTGAACGCATTTCAATTGAAAATTCAAATTTCGGCAATTTCAATTTAGCGCTTGTCCCCACACACACACCAGCCAACAACCACTGAACTCACGCCTGCACATACAAACAAATATTAGCGTAAGCAACACAAATAACGAATGATAACAAGGTAACTGCTGCACACATGGGGGAGGGAGGGCTGTATGAGTAAGTGAATGAATTTGGACTCAGTGATGCGCTGGAATTCCTGCTACTGCAGCCGCTGCCTGCCACTGGTGGCCGCCACTGATTATTACTCAATGTTCACCAACGAAATGTACTTTTATTCATTACACAATTTGGCAGCTGTTCAACGCTCAACGGTAGCTGTTGTTTACTCGCGGTCACAGCAGTCAGTAGTCAGTTGTTATTGGGTAGTCTACTTTTGGGCGCGCATTCTGCTGCTGTTGCTGCTCCTGCTACTGCTGCTGCTTGTCAATAAGGACACAAACAAGCTTATGCGGTTATTTTACGCAGCTTTTGCTGTTTTTCATGTAAATTTAGTTAATTTATGGTTGCCTTTGCTTTTGGCTCATGTTTGTTTGGTTTGGTTTTGCTGCATGCCGGTTTGTAAAAATTTTAGAGCAACCAAAAATGAAAAAAAAAATGAAAAAATTTGATCAAGTTGCCAGTTGTGGGCATGCAGCGGTTGGCTCTTTTGGCTTTAATTTATGCTTTGTGCGCGTGGAAATTAGTTTATTTGTTTTGCTGACGCTTTTTTGCTGATGGTTTTTGTTTTTGCTTTTTTTTCATTGCTTTAGATTGTTTTTATTGAATTTAGGTTGTTTTTTGTTTTTATTGTGAATGAGTGTTGCGGTTTCAAATTTATTTTGCTGATTTAGGCTAAATGTGTAGATAATATAGAAGTATGTATGCTTTTTTGTTTCACATTTAATAATGGCTTTTAATTAACAGTTTAATTAAATTATTTTAATCTGGTAAATACATTTGAAAATTATAACAAATCAGAAAATGATGCCAAAGTACTGATTACGTGAAGAAGCTAGGCATTAATAAAAAAAGCATTAAAATTTTTGTCAAACTCACACTTCCTTTCGTCTCCTACTTTTTAATGGGCGTAAATATCATAAAATTTCGCTTTAGGAGGATTTTAATTTTTGATGGTGTAGTCGAGCTTTTCCTCTCTCTCTCTCTGTTTCCAATAGCATTTTCAGACAAGTAAATTTTAAAAGTTTGAATTATTTTACCCACGAGTGGGCTCTAGCTCTAGCCCGTATTATGTTGTCTCTCTATTCTTTGGATTTATAAAGAGCGACATATGTCTCGTAGATTTCAACGCTCCAACGTTCTTTACGATACTACCCGTCACTACTACGCAGAGAACCAAAAATCTTCGTTTTTCTAATCGGTAGCTTCTAATGTCTACACTGCTGCTTCTAAAGTAGAACGATTTGTATTTAAAATTTATTGTTCATGTCACAATCGCATTCGAATCACTAAAATCAGCCTTCACACCTTTCAGTTTTTGAAGAAAATTTGTTGTTAAATTAGTTCACAACTTGATTTGAAAATTTTGAGCAGTGTATGCAAACTAGGTGACATATTAAGCTCAAATTTAAAGCCAAACTCGTTAAGAGGGTGGCTTGAATGATCAATTCTCGGTACTGTTTTGAAGAAACGTAAGCTTCAACTTTCCGGAAACTTCTTTTTAATTTTCACTAGCTATGTTTTTTTTTTACCGAAAGCAGGAAAGGAAACAGTAGTTTTTAGGTTATAGCTCAACCAGCCATTTAAAATACTTCTTCTTCCGACTATAATAGTGAAATCTTGCCAAAACGTTTCCCGTCACGTACATATACGTTATTACAGACGAACTTCCCTATCACGAGTTGGGAAGGCTATCGTCATAGGAAGAATTGTCTCAGGTTTCCAAATCAATATCAACGTTGGTGTAGTCATCACATGATGCAGCAATGTTTTCTACTTCTTTTTCTTCTTTGGCGTAGGCACCGCTTAAGCCATTATAGCAGCATAGGCAATGTCGTGGTACTGGTTGCTTCCCGGGCCGCTCTCGCCTGATCTCTCTAACGGAGTGGAGGTACTTCTGTTCTGCTGTCTCCACCAGCGGGTTCCCCATCGAGTACTTTCAAATTTGTAGCGCTTTTATCCATTCGGTCGAATAATATATGAACCTTGTCAGTTCTTCGTTGCTGTATTAGAGCCTTCGGTTCCCGCTGTTTTTTTTTAACGTGCAATCCCTATTGTAACATCATCACAGTCGGCCATCATGGAACGTCTGTGCCATCGTTGGAGATGGCGTTTCGGGTTCGCTATCTCCGTGTGTTTCACTTTCACTACCCTTCAGAAGGCTGGATAAGTGTTCTCTCTATACACAAAGTATGATCTGGACATCTGTCACCAGACTACCTCCTAGGTCCCTACATGAGCTTGCTCCAGTCTTGAAACCTTTTGTTTCTGCTACTGCTCAAAATTAAAATTCTAGAGCAGCCATAGACATGAAGGCAGAAAATCCGCCTCATTACAATGCGTATTTTCTGCCTGCATGCCCTGTTTTGGAAAACCTTTCAAAAACAATTGAAAATTATTTTTGGCTTAACAGATAAATTGATTCCATGGTTTCCATACATTCAAATGGCTTGTAAATAGTAAATATATTGTCTCTACCGTTTTTACATTTCTTTTTTTTACGTTTTATTTTTTACTTGTATTTTTTACATTTTACTTTTTACTTTTTACTTTTTACGTTTTACTTTTTACTTTTTACTTTTTCTTTTTACTTTTTACTTTTTACTTTTTACTTTTTATTTTTACTTTTTACTTTTTCTTTTTACTTTTTACTTTTTACTTTTTATTTTTACTTTTTACTTCTTACTTTTTACTTTTTACTTTTTACTTTTTACTTTTTACTTTTTACTTTTTACTTTTTACTTTTTACTTTTTCTTTTTACTTTTTACTTTTTACTTTTTATTTTTACTTTTTACTTTTTACTTTTTATTTTTACTTTTTACTTCTTACTTTCCACCTTTTATTTTTTACTTTTTACTTTTTCGCTTTTTACTTTATACTTTTTATTTTATACTTTATGCTTTTAAATTTTTACTTTTTACTTTTTATTTTTTACTTTTTACTTTTAATTTTTAACTTTTTACTTTTAAATTTTACTTTTTACTTTTTACTTTTTACTCTCTACTTTTTACTTTTTACTTTTAACTTTTTACTTTTTACTTTTTACTTTTTTACTTTTTACTTTTTACTTTTTACTTTTTACTTTTTACTTTTTACTTTTTACTTTTTACTTTTTACTTTTTACTTTTTATTTTTACTTTTTACTTTTTCTTTTTACTTTTTACTTTTTATTTTTACTTTTTACTTCTTACTTTTTACTTTTTACTTTTTACTTTTTACTTTTTACTTTTTACTTTTTAATTTTTACTTTTTACTTTTTACTTTTTACTTTTTACTTTTTATTTATTTTAAATTTTTACTTTTTACTTTTTTACTTTTTACTTTTTTACTTTTTACTTTTTACTTTTTACTTTTTACTTTTTACTTTTTACTTTTTACTTTTTACTTTTTACTTTTTACTTTTTACTTTTTACTTTTTACTTTTTACTTTTTACTTTTTACTTTTTGCTTTTCACTTTTTACTTTTTACTTTTTACTTTTTACTTTTTACTTTTTACTTTTCACTTTTTACTTTTTACTTTTTGCAGCCGTTTTAACAGCGAGTAATCAGCTGACATAGTTATATAAAAAAGGGTTCTTGGTTTTTCTCATACGACCATCAGTACCGATAGCGCCTAGGGGTAGTAACTTTTCATTTATATGACGCTCTCACAAAATATGTTGTAAACCATGCTTGGATCCGGAAAGTTACTGAAACCCGAGTTAAAGCTTAAGCAAAGTACGCCATAAAGCGAGAAGGAACTTGTCACTTCTGTTTGTAGTAGCACCATAGTTTTTCCACGCTAGATATCAAAGTACACATTGTTAGTGTGGTTCATGCTCTTTCGTAAATAATGTTGTCTTAAACTTCGAAGGTAGCACAGTAAGTTCCATGGGATCCCAGATATAAAGAGGCGACGAGTTGTTTTATGAAATAAATTAAAAAGGGTCTGAGTATTCTTTTGATCCGGAACGGTTCTTTGAAGTGAGATCAACGCCAGCTTAAAAACAAAATTAGAAATAGCGAAGGGATGCAACTTTTTCGATTCTCTTGAATATGGCTTTAAAATCAATATAGAGATAATGCTCCTATTATTTTATCGATATTTCTACACGGTCGGGAAAAGATGCCATCTTTGCGAGATATGCAGTTATTTTTTTGCAGCTTAACTCAGGATAGCCAATTGATTCTCTGCAGTAGAAAGGAGGGTGCTTAGAATTTACTTTTAGTCAGAAATATCGGCCACGACATGATTCGCATTCATCAGATTGCGCTTAAGTGAAAATTCTAGCATTCATAGTGATTCATCGAGGTAAATAATGACACTCTACTTCTTCATACGGACCGTGTAGTAGTCGTCACATCATCGTGCTGTTCAACGGAGGCCTTCGAAGGCGGTGATGTCGGCCTTAATTTTTTAAAAAATTCAAACAAAAGGCAGCAACCACTATTAAAGTGACCTCACATATTAGCAGAGCTAAATAGACCAGGTGCAATCTTCTATAATCTTCTTGCAATAACAACCGCACGGTTAATTCTTCTTTCTCCAGACTAGAGAAAAAAGGGAAGAGAAATGATCTGGTAGTGAACGAGAACAAAAGAAATATCTCCTGTCATAAACTAAAATATATAAAATAGGGCATGTAGTTGGCGCCCACGTTTCTGTTGGCAGTCATAACTTCGAAGCATGGACGATGTCGACAACCGATTAGTCAGCTTCAGGAGTATTCAAAAGAAACGTTTTGTGAAAGATTTCTGGCAATTTTCACGTTGCCCACGGCAAATACCGCAAACGATGGAACGTTGAGCTGTACGAGTTATACAACGCCATTGACATAGTTCAGTGAATAAAAAGACGGCGGTTACTCTGGCTGGATCATGTCGTCCGAAGGGATGAAAGAGCTACAGCTTTCAAGGTATTCGATGGAGTACCGGCTAGCGGAAGCAGTGGAAGGAGAATACCTCACCTCTCAGTTGGAGGGAACAGGTGGAGAGCGATCTGGTTTCACTCGGTATTTCCAACTGGTGCCAAATAGCGGAGAGAAGGAACGAACGCTATTGTTGATTCGGCTATAATCGCGTAATGGCGTGCCTATGCCAATGAAGAAGAAAATATTAGGTGAAAAAACACAATTCGTGGTTCTCAGTAGTTCTGTCTGTTAGTCTTCACCTCTTTATAGTGACGCCTGCTTGCTGCTGCACTTCTGCCCATTTTTAGCTCGGTTGCGTTTAAAGAGTTTTAAGTAGTTTTGAAACGGTAACTACATACCCAAAACCAAGCCTTTAATCCATTACATTCCAATGTGCAGTACGCAGGGGCTTTTCACTCTTTCTAAGTTTGTATGTGTGTGTATATTTTTATATTCATTTCTTCCTATTAAACACCGCAAAATCATATAATTTGCTTATCTTATATATATATTTCAGCTTTCATTTGCGACATTTAAGTTCAAAACAAATGCTACATATTAATCCAATTGCTATTTGGAGAAGCTCTAAAATAATTGCACTCATCAATTTCCACACACACATACATACAAAAAATAATTTTCTAAAATAATAACTAAAATGTGTTTGTAATAAATTGCCACGCTTTGCGGATATTATCCGTAGCAAACCAGCTGACTATTGCAAAAATAAAGGAAAAGAAGAAGAAGAAGAAGAAGAAGAAGAAGAAGAAGAAGAAGAAGAAGGGTGCAAAAACTTCACCGAGTAAATCATTGCCAGGGAGCAGGAAAAAGTTCAATTTGAACGACACTGACAATGAAAGCATTTGCCGGATGGCAAACTTAAAGTAAACGACGCAACCGACGCAACCGACGCAACTGACGCAGCCACAGCCACTGAATGTGTGTATGAATTCAGCGAAAACTTTTCCTCCGCAGCGTAAAATAGCAAGCGTGGCAATGTAACCGTACTTGACTGGTGAGGGCGTGAACTAACTTTATTACATTGAATGCAGCGACAACCACGACAAATCCGCTAAGATTACTGCCGCACAGCAGGTTCGAATAGTTGCATTTAGACACAGACATACAAACAAAAGCTGAGATTTTTCTATTCACTTCAAAAGCTGTTAACGCAGAATTTCATTGGAACTGAAATTATTTGGAAGTGTTTGAATTTATTTGAATAAATGGCGATGCAGTAAAATAGCGTGTTGACTGGGCAAGTGTTACTTAGCGCATGAATCACTGACTCTTTTTGGCGAGTACCGGAACTGACAGTTGCCATCTTCGTATTATCTGAAACTTTCTGAGTTATGATTGAATTTAATGGTGTATAAATATTTAGAAAATCTTCATTTTTGATATATGTAAATGTATTCGGAAATGGATTTTTTTTAGTTTGTTAAGTGTTAAGGAGGGTTGTGGTTAACGAAATCCTAATCAGTGGGGTTAGGTGTTTTGTTACTAGAAACTCTGTTAGTTTCGCTCCCAGAAAACTCGAAATTAATTTGGTTGAGTCACTTGTGTGGTATATACCGTAATCTTCAAAACCCAGTGCCTCTTCGTAGAAAATTTTTAGGAGGGCCCGATATTTGAATAATACATACATAAAATACTCTTAGTTCTGAAGTTTCGAAAATAATTAATAAAATGGATTTGGTAGCCCTCTCGCTGCTTAATTAGAAACCAAAGCAGGCTATTTCGGATTTAATCTTCTACCTAAAAGATATGAGTGTTGGATGTGCTGCTAGCATAGCTCCCTTAACAAACAAATATCATATCAGCTGACAGAAGGAGATAATAAAGGAAATTTCATTATGAAATGCTCGAACAGGTCAGCGCTTGGCGTAGTTTCTGAGGAATGATTTTCCGGTTAGTATAGATGAAAGATGACTTCGAGAGAGTTAAATTCTCTCCACCTCAACACTCGACTTCATTTTTAATAGCTTCCGCAGTAACGAAATGATTAACAGTGCATGTTATCGATCAGAGCATTTTCAATGGGAACTCTCCCAGATCAAATCTAAAATTAAATAAATAAAAATTCTAATTAAAATCACCTCTCGGCAGGAATCTCCGCTCCTCTCATATTGTATTTAATATGAAATAAAGTGTCCCTTATAAAAATCCAACACCCTTCCAGAGGTGGCTAAACGGCGCAGGATAGGTACAAAACCATAGGTCACAGCAACATCAGAAACCAAGGATCTTCGCATTTAAGTGTGGGTTGAGGAATTCTTTATAAATTTTTTCATTTTTTTTTTTTTTTTTTTTTGTACCACAAAAGAGCTTCATCTGCTTAATACAATACGAAAATAACAGTTGAGATTTTCCAAAAATAATATTCTTTATTTTCGTCTGTACCAAGGTATGCCTTTTAGCTTCGTTCATTTAACGGTTGTAATAATAATGGCATAAAATAATCTAGGCAGATATTGACATACATATGTATATGTCAAACTTCATGGAATTACGAGACGTATCGTTATAGACTGTCATTGAACTTATGTTAAATTGGACCAAGCTCAAGCCTACCTCCCGGTATAATGGTAATTTCTAAAAGTCCAAAAATAACTCAGCAACTGAATTAGCTATTAAAAACATATTTGAAATATGATGGGTGCAAAAAAATGGATCAAAAATTATATCTTAGAAACCAGTGGAAAGAAACAGTCAGAATTCGATCAAAATTAATACTTATGATGATGATCTACCAGTGTGAACACGCATTGAATATGAATGCAATTGTCCAACAACAACGTTCTGTTTAATGACGTCTTTACTTTCCACTCAAGGTCGAATATTTAAGGTGTTAGTCAACAGAACTAAACCAAACTTAATAGGTATGCTACTTTTAATGTGGACTAAGGTCTTACCAAAAATGGTTGACATATGCAGGACTTGAAATAAACTTACCTCCCGTATAACTGACTTTGTATTTTTAAGTTGTGCGCCAAACCATGTAGTTCTGATCCTTCCAATGGAGAAAAGGTCTTCTGCTCCCTCTGCTTTCATCAGCGGGTACTGAATCGAATGCTTTCAAAGCTGTAGCTCTTTCATCCATTCGAACGAGATGACCTGGTCAACGCAACCGCTGTCTTTTTATTCGTTAAGCTATCTTTCAATAGATCTATTGTGGCACGAGCTGTGTGACATGTTGCGCCGTCTTGTTGAAACCACATCTCCTGGACATCATGGTTATTCAATTCAGGAATGAAAAAGTTAGTAATGATGGCTCTATACCGATCAACGTTGACTGTAACGTTCTGGCCTCCATCGTTTTTGAAAAAGTACGGACCAGTGATTTCACCAGCCTATAAACCGCACCAAACAGTCAGTTTTTCTGGATGTAACGGTGTTTCAACATACACTTGAGGATTACCTTCACTCCAAATGCGGCAGTTTTGTTTGTTGACGTAGCCATTCAACCAGAAGTGCGCTTCATCGCTAAACATCGCTAAAATGGTCGTGGTGCGCGATATGTTTGCCGCACAGAACCATTATTTTCGAAAAAAAAAAATGCACTATTTGCAAGCGTTGTTCAGGCGTGAGTCTATTCATGATGAATTGCCAAACCAAACTGAGAATAAATCACTTGGCAGCTGTTAAATCGGTCGCCATCTTGAAAAGTAATGCCAACTTAAAGTTCTATACCTCTATAAAAAACACGCTTTATAACTCTTACAGCTCACCGTTCCATCGTTTGTGGTATTCGCCGTTGCCAACGTGCAAAGAGCCATGAATTTTACGCAAAAACTTTCTCTAAAAAACTCTTAAACCCAACTTTACGTATGTCGACATCGTCCAAACTTCTGCATTATGTATCAGGACGGGCGTAATGAGCGAGTAGAATTTGGTTTTGGTTCGTCGAGAGAGAACTGTTTTTTTCATTTGCCTTTTAAGTCCAAAGTAGCACCTGTTAACAAGAGTGAATATGTGTTGGATTTCATGGCTGACATTGTTGTTGTTGTTAATGCTGATTCCTAGATAGACGAAATTATCTACGACTTCGAAGTTATTACTGTCGATAGTAACGTGGGAGCCAAAGACTCGAATGCGCTGACTGTTTGTTTGTCTCGTTCACCACGAAACCCATTCTCTTCGTTTCCTTGCTTAACCTGGAGAAAGCAGAACTTACGGTGCGGTTGTTATGACCAATTACTTGTATATCAATATCATCGGCATTCGTTAACAATTGTACACTCTTGTAGAAGATTGTACCTGGTCTATTAACTTCTGTGGCTCGTATTATTTACTTCAGCATCAAACTGAAGAAATCCCACGATAAAGAGTCATTTTGCTTGAAACCACGTCTGGTATCGAAAAGCTCGGAGAGATCCTTCCCAATTCTGATTGCGATTCTGGTATTATCCAGGGTCAGTTTACATAGCCATGCGATTTTTGCTGGAATATTAAATTCAGACACAGTGCGGAAGAAGCATTTCCTTATCGTGCTATCGAAGAATCCATGGAAAAGTTTTGTGTATGAATTCTTTTCTCTCGGATCTTCTCTAAGTTTAGTCTTACGGAAAAATGTCTGCTCAATTGTGGACTTATTAGGACTGACATGCACTTCGTCAGTTCTTCACTGCCGTATTTGAATAGTTCTGCAGGCAAACCGTTCTGCAGTTTTCTTATTCATATCCGCTTTGTTATTTTTTAAACGGACAACCGATATTCAGACTTCATAATAGTCGGGTGCGGGAACGTCTATACGATGATTTGAGTTCGCCGCCTACAGGTGTTTCACATTCATTGCCATTCGTCAGGCTGTATAAATGTTCCCTCCATATACTAAGTTTATCTTGGATATATTTCATTACATCCTTGGTCTTTTCATTTTCGATTATTTTCCATCTCCACTTTTTCATACTCACGCATTTCAGCCTCTCTCTTTATTCGTCAGCAAATGCGTCTCTTTTCGCTCTTCAGCTCTCGGTATCTCCAGCTCTTTTTTTGACTTACTTTTTATTTTCTTGTTCATTTAAATAGATCTTGTTGCCTTTGGTTTTTGTTTATTATTATTTTTTGTTTGAAGTCATTAACGTCACTCTACTGCAAGTTAAATTTCTTCACTTGACCTCATTAACTCTTCAAAAAGTCAAGGAAATTACAGTGTGATTTTGCAAAACTAAAATTTTTATTTGTCATTTGTTGGGTAAAAAGCGTAATTTCCTTTTTCCCTTAAGCGGAGCAAGGAGAGGGGAAATGCATTTGGACAAACGACATAATGAGCAAAGTTTTTGTGGTTGCTTCCCGCTTCTCTTTCAAAGAGGACGTGGTGGAAATTATGATTGCATTGGTGCATTTCTATGCAAATATTTACTTGGAGTTTCTACGAGCTTGGGGAATTCTTTTGACGTTGCACACTGTGCAAGAGGCAAGATGAGTGGCGGATGAAATACATAAAAAAGATTAATCAAATTCAGATAAAAGTGATTTTTTCTTTTTACTTAAAAGAATTTTAAATATACGTTAGCGCTTGAGCAGAAATGTAAAAATATTTTCGGCATTACTTATATATGCACTTTTCAACTAAAATTTCTTGTTTCGCTTTAGCTCAAGTACTGAAAATCCAACTCTTACGCCAACAAGTATTAACTGATTATTCCATTTTATCACCATAAATTCAACCAACGTAAAAGCGTAAGCATAACAGCATTTCAGCTCGCTTTCAAGCCGTTTCATTGCCAACATATTTCAACTGATCTGAACACACATTAAACGCAACAAATTACAACAGCAATAAATCGTCTGCACTTGGCTTGTGTGGGTGGCATACACTTATTTGCCACTTAAGGAGTGTGTATGTATGTGTGACATGTATGTGCGTACTTGCCACAAACTTGCCACACTCATCTCGTCGACTTTCTATCTCTTGCGGCTTGCTGCTTTCGAGACACTATAACTTCAAGCGGATGCGGTGTCAAGTGTAGCCAAAATAACGCTCATTTACATATTTTTGAGTTATGTACGAGCATGTTTGCATAATTTCTATGCAAATATTTGCCTGTCACAGTGTTATTAACATAATCGCTTACGGAATTACTAGATGCATGTACCATTGTACGTATTTATTATTCAAAATATATATTTTTCTGATGCAAGAGACAAAAATTTTACTAAATAAGTTTGACATAAAATATTGTAATATTTCTTATAATTTTTTTTTTTTTGTTAAATAAAAACAAAACACACAAAAAATTTCACATAATTTTCAATATAATACAATTTTTTCTGTGACAATTTTTTCTTTAGTATAGTCAGTTCGATTTTCGCACGAAGAGTATGTAATAGATTTTTTAATCCAGTGAACTTAACGAGTTTTTATTGGTTTCAAATAAATTTCGATTGAAATAATCAGTATTCACACAAATAATTTAGGTTGATGTGGCTACTGAGCATCAGCTCACTTCGGCTACCAAACCCAATCTTTGGGAATTAACTGAGGATCGTAGTCAAATAAATGCATGAAGTTAGCAAAACAGTGCAACTGACTTACACCCGTTATTTCACTCAAATATCTGAAGTTTGTCGCCCCTAGAGACTTCAAACTACTCTTTCTAGGTACAGGGCATTAGCAAAGCAAGTTTCATAAAGTTTTAGATTCTATCTCCTCTCTACAACTCCTTCATAGCTCGTTTGATGGCATGCCTCAGCCTTCTGTGTGTTTACCTAATAGAAGAAAACCCTTTATTGCAAGATTTTCCTTTCATTTATCGAGCCAAGTTATATATTTTAATCCATGGAGGCCACATTATACTGGTTACCTGGCAATAATTGAAACTCTTCCAGCATTGCTTTGCAACTGCCATAAATAACAATCTCACGTGAGCTTACTAGTGGAGTCTTCCGTAATGTTGAGAGTAGAATTTAAGTGGGGCTGTCTACAGGGCTTGTCATTTCGTTATCCGAACAGATATAAATACAATTTACCGTGAGTACCATTAAACCTAAACAATTGACGGTCTCATGTATGGCTACAGAGGCCTTGTTGTTGTTGCTGTTATATCGACTTATTGAGCCCCGCCTAGAGGCAGGTGGAAGTCATAGAGGTCATCTAACGGGAGGCCCAGAAACACACCGTTTCGACGTTTGTGGACCAGGGGGGCAGGAGTGTTAGACTACATGGTTTTAGGTTTCATAAAAAGAGGTGGTTACTGATAGGCGGGAACTCATTGCATGCAGGACATACGTTGGGTATGTGTGGATCGAATCTGAATAGGTAGGAATTAATTCGACTACAATACCCAGATCTTAATTGTGCCAGTGGTACTCAAATCTCTGGAGTCAGCTCGAATTCTTGTTCTTTTATAGGTGGTACTTGAACTTCGAGAACACCATTCACAGCAAGAAAGTTCATAAAGATGTTAACTTACGGCCTCTGCCGGCTAATGTTGTGAGGATTTGATTGTAATTCTGCATTTTTGTGGCAATTTAACCGTATTCGTGGTGACGGAGAGTGGCCTCAAGTAACTTTGGGTTGTTTATCGTGGGAATTTTTACGTCATCGAGTTAGAGCTGCACTCTTTCATCAATATCCTGGTCAGATGCCAATACCGAACAATCATCGGCATATAAGCTGAAAGCGATGCATTCTGTTGGTAGGAAGAGGGTACCGGCCTGCGGAGTCTTTGTTTAATTTTACGAGGCTTGGACAAAAGTCTACCGATATAGTTTATGGTCTGTTCAACCCCGGCTACCAGAAAAATTCATGCACAGTACCGATTTTGGTTAAGATCGTGGACTATCAGGGTGTTGATGTTAGTGGCCGACCCCTTTATCTAGCGTTGACCTCTCCGTATAAAAATAGATCAAGTCTGCATATGGCGGAACTATCCTCTGCCATTGTTTCCTGTCCCGACAGACAAAATCTTTTTAAGATATTAGTTTGACCCCGATTTTTCCGTTCATCCATACACCTTTTGTAGATTTACCGCAACACAATCTGCTTTATAACTTTTATGTCAATGGGAAGTAGATCTAAGAAGGCATTCATAACCTCGATAGGTGTGGTCTGCAATGTCCCAGTTATACATAACAGTGGTGTCCCCCGCACTCTATGGTGGTTGGTTTTTCCTCGAATATTGGTCACCTCATAGAGAAACATAGATCTCACAACCGCAATGTGAAGCGAGCACAATATTTTAGGTTACATTCCCCATTTCTGCTCAACGCTTGGAAGTACCATCAGCAGTTAAGGTTTTTCGCATACGTTTCGCCGAATTTTATAACGATCTCAAATTTTTTTTTACAAAATGAGTCCCAGCTACTCAGTGCAACAAACTCACATAGACACTTTTCGAATTTTTCATTAATTTTTCAAATCATAGTTCTAGGAAGCACAATTTCATGAAAAAGGATCTGTATTCGATCTTAAAAATACATATAAAAAATTATACGTTTTGTATGCTCCGCTCGTTGCATCTGCTTATTTGCTTGCAGGCGCGCAAAAAAGGGAGTCAAAATGACTGCAGTTGTTAACACCTTCAGACGCCTTTGCGATCTAACATACTGTTTATTGGCAGTTGCTGCACCTTCTCTTTCCCTCCCAACTCCTATACTCTTCCCCTAACCCTCGGCCACTATGTAAATAAATATCAATTTATTGTTAAGTGCCTTCGCTTTTACTCGTCGATAACAGAATGAAAAATATACTATACATTATTGTGCTCATAAATCATTTAAAACCACTATTGTGTGCAGTAAACAACAACAAAAACAACATTTTTTTATACAACACTCTATTTGAATTTTCTTGTAGAAGTAAGTTGAGTGCAACATTTTCATGTAACCACAGCAAGGGTAGCACCTGCTGAGTACATTATTCCACGTACACACACATACTTTGGCATATGGGTGAATATAATAAATGTTTATTATATAAAGGTTGATATATGCATGTTTATATCCTTATATTATAGGCAAATAAATACAACATGTGCATGTGCATAATAAACAAGTAAGTATGTGTATAACAATAATTTATGTAGGCGATTTTGTGGAATGATCACATTTCAGTAACAGATGATGCTTATGAATAGTGCTGTAAAAAATGAAAAATAAAAAATAAAAAACTTAAATAAAATAAAATAAAATAAAATAAAAAATGAAAAGAAATAATATATAAAATAATAAAAATAAACTAAACAAATATATAAGGAAATATACTAAATAAAATAAATAAATAAATAAAACAAAACAAAATAAATTAAAATAAAATAAAATAAAATATAATAATAAAGTAAAAATAAATGAGAGAAATAAAAAATAAAAATTAACATAAAGTAAAATTTAAAAAAATAAAAAATAAAAATAAAAAAAATAAAAACTAATAAAAAATAAAATAAATAATATTATATAAAATAAAAAAATAAAAAATGAAAATAAACAATAAATAAAAAAATATACAAATATAAATAAAAATTTATAAGAAAATATAGTTAAATAAACAAAAATAAAATAAAGCAAAAAAATAAAAAATAATTAAATAAAATAATTAAAAATAAAACTAATAAAAATAAAAATAAAAATAAAAAAATAAAAAATGGAAAGACTTTAAGATACTGACTGAGTAATTTCTTCTACGTAGATGATCTAAAGCTTTATGCCAACAAGCCAAACCAGCTTGAAAATCTTTTTGAATGTGTAGCAACTTTATGCAAGGACAATAAATTCCTGTTGGTCCTGGGAAATGCTGTAAAATTACTACCTTGATTGGAAAGGTGATCCCCGAAACACTGCCATTGAACTTGTAGGCCTCGACATAAAGATGGAACCAGGTGAGACATACAATTATCTTGAAGTAATGCAAAGCAATTGTGCAGAAACTATGCATATGCTGCAAAAACTAGTGGTGGAGCTTAGGGGACGGCTTCATGCTATAAGGAAAACTCAATTAAGTGGAATAAATCACATACTTGCCACAAATTCGTTTGCTATACCCATATAGCTGTGCGATACAGCTTCGGAGTTATAAAATGGTCAACAACCGAACTGGAAAATATGCAGCGGATTAAACGTAAGAGTCATGTCCAAATATAAAGCACATCATAGCAAAGCATCCGTCTTCCGAACGATGTCGACTAGGAAAGAAGGTGGAAGGGGACAGATTGACATCGAGGCGTTGCATGACAAACTAATTTTAAATCTCAGTGCGTATTTCCGTCAAAAGTCACCGCAGTCTGAAATTCATTTGGTTGTAGAATCCGCTGCTAATAACTATACTCCATTGCGAATGAACCAGCCTTATGACAGCAGAAATACAATATCAACGGATGAAAAACTGCAGAAATAATCTGAAATTATCCACGGCGTATATCGGAAGGATTTGCTGAGTCCGCATGTCGACCAGACTTATAGCTAACAAACAGAGCAATATTCGCCGAAACAGAAGGGACTATTTTTGCCATGCAAGATGGAGTCATTCCCACCAGAAATAATGTCAAGTATGTAATTCGCGTAATTGGCGGCCGCGATAGCCGAGTGGTTAGCATTGCGTACTGACAGTCGGAAGGCCTGGGTTCGAGCCCAGGTTCGAGCAACATCCAAAATGATAGAAAAAAATTTTTTTTTCTAATTACGGTCGCCCCTCGGCAGGGAATGTCAAGCTTTCCGAGTGTATTTCTGGCATGAAATAAAACTCCTCATAAAAATCCATCAGCCGTTCGGAGGCGGCTTAGAATAAACTGTAGGTCCCTCCATTTGTTGGTAAAAAACATCAAGACGCAAAAACCACAAATTGCAGGAGGAGCTCGGCCGAAAATCGCTTCAGCGGTTACAAAGCGCGCATATATATATGTATGTAATTCGTGACGTAAATGCTCCTGCAATTAAATCATGTACTAGCTGGATGTGTTACGCTCGCTATCTATCTCTCGCTATGTATCTTAAGCGACGTAATGACATCGCGAAAATAATTCACTTGCAACTTGTTCAGAAGTACAACTTTTACCAAAATAAGACACCATACTACAGCATTCCGGAACCAGTGCACGAAGATGCCAGCTTGCTTCTATTGTACGATCGAACCGTTTTGATGAATGCCACGAAAGACCACAATTGACTTAGGTATTGATGTGAAACGTCAATGGAAGTTAAGAAAAGTGTATCTACTGTCAATCATCATATCTGCGCACGGCCTGGTATTATTCTTAAGGAAAACATACGAAGGCTCCGTTGGATCATATCATCTTCGAACAGCAGCCTTATTAACTTCGTGCAATATTATTAGAAATTTTTTGCAGTGAATGTTTGTAATATCAAAATTAATGTTAACGAAATGTACAGATAAAATAAAATAAAATTAATTAAAAGCCAATTAAGTAAAAAAGAGAAAATTTTTATTTATTTATTTATGTCAGACGAATAATAGAAGTGAATTTTTTATTTGTAGCTAATCCAATACACGATAAATGCGGAATTTCCTTTGTAATCTTTATTCATTTTTTCATCACATTTCATTGCAGCTTTTCTGTGTGCATACCTATATTTTTACATATAAATGTAACTCTTTGGCTTTGTAAAATTGTTTAATTGAAAAATTTTTCATGTTGGAAAATGTCAAATAGTCGCCGGCAAAAGCGGTTGTTGCTCGGCGAACTCATCCGCCAGCCATTGCCGGTTTGTCAGCTATTAAAATCGCATAAATTCTTAAAATATATGCGATTATCGACCTTTGCCGCAGTCAGGCATTTATTCACATGAGAGGAAGTAGATATGTACGTATATTTATAAATATCTTTGCGGTTATAAAGATAGAAGTGTGTGTGTGTATAGAAGAGGATGTGAGGTTAAAATGTATGTTTAACTGCCAAATGAGGCATAAATGCTTGCAGCGTCAAAAAAATAAATTAATTTTCAGTTTTTATTTTAGTGAAAAATGCTTTCAACCTATTAGTTCTTATTTTACTGTTATGTTTATATCTATATAAATAAAAATTATTTTATTTTTGCTTGAATATTGTATTGTGAGGATATAAATGAAAATATATGACTTCTCTTACCTCTACACCTGTCATTTTGGAAACAGTTACTCTATGGACTGCACAAAGCGGGTAGAGCAACCACATAACTCCTTTTCTATTTCCACAATTATATAAGGCTTCATGTTGGAATTTTTCGAAAAGGCGCTTTTATTACAACATACAGTTGATGTGAAATTAAAATTGTTAAAAATAAATGTAAAAGGGAAATCCGTTTTCGCAACTCTCTCACTATTTTCAAAATGCAATTTACCCTTTCTAACGACACATATTTCTGAATATATTTGTATGAGTACTATAACACGCATACGCAGTGCAAAATTAAAAAAAAAATTTATTTTGCAACATTTATAAATCTTCATTTCACTTTGTGGAATTTTGAAAAAAATTACGTTTCATGTGAAGTGGGTATTCACACAAAATTGCCATGTGTTAAACTTTGTATTTTGCAGAAAATAATTTTTAAATCATTTTAAATATATTAAATATGAATTTTAGGATATTTATAATTTTTTTTTTCATTTTAACTTACAAGTAATGTAGTCAAAATGTTAACATAAGTTAAAATGCACTTAATAGATTGTCACGTGAATACCCTGAAAGGCTATGCTGAATTAAGAGAATACCAAAATCTGTTAAATAATTTTGCCAGCGACAAATATTCGAAAGATTAAATGAAAATTAATACCTTTGAGGACTTAGAAGCCATATAAACACTGTGATATATATCTGCATAATATTTGCTCTTAAGGTTAGATAAAATATAGAAATGAAAATAGTAAGAACAAGACATTTTTCTCTTCAATTTAACAATGCTTAATTAACACTTTTTCTTAATTAGCAGAATTGCCAAATTTATAGCTTCGCACTCATTGCAACGAATTTTCGTTGCTCTTCTTTGGCATTGCCGACAATTTCGTTTCCAACCAAATCTCAAGTAATTTATTTTACAGACTTTGCTTGTAGACTTGTTAAGAATGAAATTGGCTGACCAGTTGGCTTATCAAACGATTAATTATGCTGTGTGTGTGTGTGTGTGTGTGTGTGTTTATGCCTGCACTCTAAGGGCTGTACATCAAGCTCTTATCCGTTTTATCTTCTCCTTTTTCATGGTGCATTTTCTACTTCACTCTACCATGTGTACTGTTGCTGTTGTTGCTTTACTGGTACTTAATTCGCCTGCCGCTCTACGAGCACTTTCAACGCTAAACAAATGACTGGCGTTGGTATAACAAATTAAGCGCTTGCCGGAGAGCCAAATTACCAGGCAAACATACGAACAAATGAAAGCCAACAGGCGAGTCAAATTCGAGTTTATTTCAACAATCAAACGCTTACCGGCACAATTAAGTGATACAAATTGGAAGGCGTGTGCGCTGACTAGCGATAACTTGACTGTTGATGGAGTTTTTTTTTGTTTCTTTTTTCATTTTGCTTTTAATTTTTCGTAAGAATAAAGAACAGAAATCGTGAAGTGGTGGTATTATTAGTGAAAAATTTTGGAGTTAAATAAAAAAGAAATTAAAGCTAATTGTTCCGCATTAAATGCCTTAAAAGCTTTAATTTTTGAAGGGGAAAAACACAATTCTAAACCTTTGACATATATATGGCTTGAAAATAAAAGCAATAACTCACAACTTTTTTTCTATCAGAAAATGGTCAAAAACCAAATATTTTCTAATCCCTCTTAAGTTTGAAAAGCCGTTGATTTTTATACCAAACTCACCCCAAAGCGATTAGCATTGCGGTCATTACAGAAGCTTTCTGCCTAAGCCAAATGTTAATATGTAAATTTACGAAATTGTTACAGATAACAAAAAGGTAAAAAAGAGATAACAAAAAGGTAAAAAAGAAGTAACAAAAAGGTAAAAAAATAACAAAAAATAAAGAAAGGTAACAACAAGGTAACAAAAAGGTAACATAAAGGTAACAGAAAGGTGGTAAAAAGGTAACAGAAAGGTAATAGAGAAATCTAAAAATTTTGTGAGAAACAAAAAATTGTAACAAAATTTTAAGGAAAAATGAAATCAAAAGCTATAAAGAAAAATAGGAAATGCAGAGGCTTATTCTTAAGCTCAAAGGAAATATTGCAATTTTGTTTTTATAATACTAATACCTTAATTTTTAGCCATAATAGGTTAGAAAACTTCATACATTTATTTAAAAAAATTATTTTTTACATAAAATTATCTTTATAAGATTTTTTTAAATATTTTAATAATTTTATGCTTTTTTTAACATGAAAATGCATTCTTGAATTCTTAAGTGAAAAGATTCGAGAATTTCTGTTATTTAATTTTTGAAATGTCATATTGGCTTACAAGGAAAGCCACCATCATGTTTTCAACACACTTTATATCCTTGAATATAACACTAAAAGCCATCTGTGCATTTATTTATTGTATCAACTGCCATAAATGAATTAAATTTAAAAACAAAAGTATTCTTTTTCAGTTTTTCCTCAAACAATAACAGTTTCATTTTCTCACTCATTCACAGCTCAGTTTTTATATTAACCGCGCATATTTACCGCGTAGCTCATGAAAAATTTAAATTTAATTACGATATAATTGACAAAAATTGAATTCATGACTGTACAGCATACATAATACATATACTTATATATGAGTATGAACATATTTATATATATATCTCTGAACATCAGCTTTTACTGAGTAAAAAAAAAATATATATATTGTTTAAAACTCATTAACTGCCTTTTGGTAAAGAGATAACCTCAGGCGGGCGCTAATTATGTAGTCGAATCGCATTTAATTTGATGAATTTCAATTGTTTTGTATTTAAATTTTTTTTTGGATAATTAAAATATATTCAGTTCATTTAAAAAAGAATTTTTTATGTAGCTATAGAAGCAATAAGAATGCAATTTTTCTATTTAAGTTGTTAATATTTATATAATAATATTTTTATTTTAACAAAAATTTGTATATACAAAACACAGTTCAATATTGTTACTAAAATAATTTTCTTATTGATGAAAATCACAATGTATTCGTTTCACCCTAAATGAATAACCAATAAACCATTGAACTTGAATAATTAATGCAATTTAGCTCAAGCAGCATCCTGCTGATTTTCCAGAAAAAAGAATTAAAAATAATAATTTATTGAAACTAATTCATTGATGTTTTAGTAAATATTCAAGCAATCAATTATGGAAATTCAGCGAAAAGCAAAATCGAATTAATAAGCGGAAGGTTGAGTGATTCGTGCTGAACATGATGAAAAAATACATTTGCCGGATGTTTTTAAAAGAAATAACTATTTTATACTTGAAAGAGTGAGTCTAGTGTAGGGCAGACAATTTTATTTGAAAGAAATTACAAAAAACAGTTGAAAGGATTTGTAACGGGTGATCAATTTTGAGGTTCCCTTCTTTTTAAAGAAAAAAAAAATACAGAAATTTCAAATTTAATGGGGAATGTTTATTATCATTTGAAATACATTCTTTTGTATTTATTCCTTGAAGATTATTTCTTTCAAATGTTGGCCGCGTCTACGTCTCATATGGTCCATCCGTTGAGTCCAATTTTCGATGCCTCGTTCGAGCATTTCGACTGGTAACTGGCGAATCCTGCGCGTGATGTTTTGTTCCAAGGCCTGAATTGAAGAGATCTCCGCATAGACTTTAGACTTTACATATCCCCACAGGAAAAAGTCTAACGGTCGCCTATCGACCGTCCCAAAATATGAAATTATCTGCTGACCGAAGTGTTCTCTCATAAATCCATTAATTGATGCAATGTGTGGGTTGTTGAAACCAAATGTCGAAGAGATCACGAGTTTCAATTTCAGGCATCAACTAGTCGGTTATCATGGCGCGATAACGGTCGCGAAACACATCCTTTACAGAACGTGAATTTTCGTAATAAAGTTGAATAATTTGTAAACGATGTTCAGGCATAAGTCCTTCCATGATGAAATGCCAAACAATACTGAACAAAAATAACATGCCACATGTTTTTGTACAGAAAGTCACGAAAAATATTACAGTTTCGAAAAAACTCTGGATCGTCCTAGAGTAAGAAATTTCATTTTTAGCCACCGAACACTCGTGAATTTTAGAGGAGTGGTGACTCTGGATAGCTAAAGATTTATTGTGATTAGCGGTTTTATCTCTTAAGAGATGTTTTGGAAACGTCAATTTAGTAATAGTTTTATCCTTCGACTACATGCAAGCTCAAGGCGAATTTCGGTATCGAAATCTTTTATTTTCCGCCCGAGCTGCTGGAAAGAGTAATATAAATTGCCACAAAAATTTTATTTGAATATTTGAACCCTGTCAAAGACGGCACACCCCATTATTATCCTTAAGAATTATGAAAAAAAGTTCTTCTCCGCGTCTGTCTATTCACGATAAATTCAAAATACACTTAACGAATTTCCAGGAGGTTTCCCCCAATATATAGAGTAATTTTTAAGGAAAGTTTATATAAATTTGTTATAAACAAGAAAGCTACAGCAACGGGTGAAAGGGTCGGCTAGGCTATGTATTCGCATGTGTGTAAATAAATATCATAGTTTTTATGTTTATTGTTCTGGAAAGCTATTCTGAGCTTCTCTTAGCAAGCATTTCTCAATATTGTGAATATTAATGGTCTTTGCATTACGATGAACTGCCATCAACTGAACACAATATTGAGTAGAAGATGGTCGAGCGCTTTTCTAGATAATTTTTGAATTTTTGGTATTATTTTTACATATTAAAAAGGCAGGAACTTGTAATTGTCTAATTTTCTTTTTTATATTAATTTTACTATTCCTGCTTAAAACGAAATTAATATTTCCATGAATGAAACAAACTTTCTTAAACTCGGTGATTTGCATCCATCCTCGAACAAAAGAAAAGTTGTCATAAATAGCTGGAACTGTTGTGAAACAATTGTGACATTGTTACACATATATTGCCGAAATTTTTACTTTGGTTTACTTTTTTGGCCAATATAGGCTGCCATAGAGTGCATATTATTGTTGTTGTATTTAAAAAATAGTTCAAATAAATTGCCAAGGACCATGATAGATGGAGCTCAGATATAGAAATTTTTTGTAGATTTTTTTTTCAAATTCTTTAATTTTGTCATACCGTTGTATTAAAATAAAACTTCGCACATATTCCTTTGGCCTACCAACTTTCAACTTTTTCATATAATTAAGCGCTTCCAAAACTTTTCACCTTTGCCTTGACACCAACTTTTCATATCTTGCTTACTACAAACCACTTTTCAAATGATGTTTTAATATGTGAATAAAAGAAATACAAAAAATAAAAATAAAAAAATAAAAAAATAAAAATAAAAAAATAAAAAAAGGAAAATTAATAAATAATGAAGAAAAACTTTCCCATAAATATAATGGAACACTTCAAGGTAAAACAAACGCTTACTTGAACTCTCATAAATACATAGCCATGAACGTGAGCACTCATATGTAACAATTCACCTTTGTTTGGCAACACAAGTCCTTAAACTCTGTTGTAATGCCAGCTAAGAAGATATATATATGTATATATATATACTTATATATATATATATTCCTTTACGAATAGAAAAAATGAACAATAAAGTAGGAAAGCACCCTTTTTCAAAGCTATACAATGGCCTGAAAACTATGTACAAACATAATTGAGTGTCATGACTGAGATTGTGCATTTTGGTATGCCACTGCGTATGAGTGACATACAATTTATTAGAAATTATTTATTAATTTATTTTTATTACATATATCTTACGAGTATTTGTTTAAAGACAATATATTCCAATTCAAAATATTTACTTAACAGTGAACATTTCATTTGAAAATTCCTAAAATTATTAAAATAATTTATCTTGTATTAAATTTTGCAAAATTACCTTTACGGCCATATCGATTTCTGTAGCCAAAGTGCAAGTGCAGAAATTCAAGTTTATTTTAATGCATTAAGGCATATAAAATATATTATAAATTATTGTTTATACATATATATGTTTATACATATAGGAATGCATGCATTCCTTCATACCTACACATGACCGCAATTAAATTTTAATTTCCCCTGAAATTTGCATTGCAGATTTACATAAGAGGTCAAAGTGTTTGCTGAATTTTGCATTGGCCAGCTGATTTCGAATGATTGAGGTTTCGGACTTAAAGGCAAACCAATCAATGTGGTAGTAAATACGTTTATCGCTTGCACATACGAGTAAATGCATATTTGTTTACTCACTACCAGGCTTGTGTTTATTTGCTGCTTGCATACATATATGTATGCGGTTGTATGTAAGCAATCGGTAGATTGCTATTTCGATGACATTTGGCTAAAAGTTAATTAAAACTATTCGATTTGCTCCAATTGCTCTGCGCTTTCATAGTGGAGGGAAAATGGTGAGCAATAAATTTGGCTTTGTATGTGTGATATCTTGGTCACTTGGTCAGGGGCATTTAGTGTTACAAATCGTTGGTGGTTTTAGCTCTGATCACTTTTTCTTTTGTGGTTAGAAAAAAAGTGGTGAAAACAAAATATCTTTTAACTTCCACCAGTTTATTAGAGTATTTTATTTAGTCCATTTTGATGACATACAAATATATTTGTACTTCGTTCTACTTTCGCTGGCCATATTACAGTCAAACATCCCAATAATGTATAAATAATTTTATAGAACGAGGTAAAAATTCGTAGATTTTCAGTGCCAATATTGATTTGAGTTGACGAGGTTTTGACTACGCTTTGACTCAAAACCTCATAGCTGAACAAATCGATTTTAAGGGAGCTGTATTATACAATGATATTGATAACGAACGATCTTGCTACAAGTTATATATTCATTTGTAACGAAATTGCTGGCGACATATAAACTAAAATACAGTACATATATACATGTTGTCAGCACACACACGTACATATGTACATCCCATGGTTGAGAGCAACAGCAATAAGAGGACAAATGACGGTGCTAGTCGGCTCCTCCAACTAAGCTAGACACCCGTCTACAGGCCTACTGTGAAGTGTAAAGGAGCAGATGGGCTCTCTCCTTCCCAATTCTCCTCTCTGTTTACACAGCCTAGTTCGGTTCGCCACCGCCACCGCCACCGCCGTCAACATTACTGAGAGTCGTCATCGTCAGCCATCACGAATCTGCGAAAAGCCAACCGCCGTGCTGCAAGCACTGCCCACCGTTACTTACTTGTCATTCCGACCTCAGTGAGAGTGAACCACCGTTTACGAGTTGCCCCGATATCACGGTATTATTGCCCGATAACCGTATATGCTCCAAAGACGACTACTCTCTACAATGCCTCTGTTCTCTTTCTCTTTCTCTCTCTTTTCTTGGACTAAGGTTGGTGGCACTTCGGCCTTGTGTGACCCTCGTTCAAATATCTGAATAACCAAGAGACTAGTTTCAGACGGAGAGACGAACATACGGACATGACTAAATAAACTTGTCATTCTGATACGATCGGCACAAATTTTGGTGCGTCCATCTATTCTCCTTCCGGTACTTACATACTAAGGACCAAAATTAATATATTATTTTATGTACTTGAAAGGCATAATGAAGTTAAATATAATCGGCTCACTGGCAGCCCTCCGACTGTATTTCTATAATTATATTACAAAGCTTCTAATAAAAATTCAGCAGGCTTAGTAAAAACTGTTGTAAAACCCTTCTTTTGTTGGGATAACATTAAAAAAATGTCTGAGCTAGGCCGAAAATCATTTCAGCGATTACAAAAAGAGTCAAATGTTAAGCCAACAACAATTTCCAGTTGTTCTAGAAGCGGATTTTTCATACCAGGCAAAGAAGTGAGGAGGTTTTTTGCCGCTGTGCCATTTTACTGCTCTACAATCACATATGCTTTTTCCCCTAATATATAAGTATTTATTTTAAGCCAGTTGCAGAGAACATTTATAATGTGCAGCATTTTCGTATTTACATATTCATACAATGATGAAGAGGAACCACTGGACGCTCAGAAAGTGATTCCAACATCTGGGCAGGTCTCTTCTTCGGTAGAAATGTTACGAACCTGTGTCGCATGCGAATTCGTTAGAGGGAAGCACTGCATGTATGATATGGAAGTACCTTTACCTTTTATTTAATTAACATAATTTATTTTAGTTTAAGGATTATTTTTGAAAATCTATATATCTCTGGAATCATTTCAAATTAAATTCGGTATAAATATCATTAAAATTAATATGCTAAAAACTGTGAAAGAGTATATTTTGAAACTTTATCGAAAAAAACAGCAGCAAAAAAGCACAGAATCACTGAAACTGACACAAGTGGTAACAAAGAAGAGAAGCCACAAGGATTAGGTAAAAAAAAAAATTCTCAAATTCAGCGAAAAAACACAAAGCAATTTTGGACAGCCGGGGTCGTTAGCTGGAGTTTTTTAACTCACTACAAAATTATGATTCAAATTTGTTTACATTCACTAACTGGTGGGAATTTTTTAATTTTAATATTTTTAAATACAATAATCAATTTATAAGGTTAGTTGTAATGGTTATAGTTTCGGTTATAGTAATAGGTTTGGTAACGATTATGATAAAGATTATGATAATTATGATTATTTTATTGATTTATTGATTGATATTAATAATTTTAATGGTGATGGTAAAACAATAGTAAGGATAATGGCATTTTGTAAAAGTAATTGCAATGGTAATAAGTAATGGAAATGCTAATGGTAATGATAATGATAATGGAAATTGTAATAATATTGGTAATTATAACAGTAATGATAACGATAATGACTGTTGGTTGTATTGATAATTGTAATGCTCATGATAGTGGAAATTGGTAATGATAAAGGTAAATGTAATGGTAATGGTACAGATAATGATAATTGTCATGGTAATGATATAGTTAATCGTAATTATAAATCATAATGGTAGTGACAAAGGTAATGGTAATGCTAATGATCACAGTGGTAGATTATAGTACTGTTAATATTCATGCTTATAATAATAGTAATGGTAATTGAAATACCAATTATTATTAGAGTGTTATCACGCGAACTCGTGTCTCTATTTTCCTACAGGATCTCTCACATGTTGGTTTTCAAGCAATTTACTTTCGCACTTCACTTGATTCAACTGAAGACCGAAAAAAGTTTGCCAATGCTGCTTTTCACCATTCGAAATTGGCAAAATTGCGGCATGAATTTTTGACATTTGAAGGCGTTTTTTTGCCTGCGCTGACAAGCGTCGTTTGTGCGCTTCTGGGGCTGATCCATATGCTAACTTGCATTTTGCGTATATAAATTCCAATCCTAGGCATTGTATGTCAAATGCCTCGTTATTGAGTGACGCTTTACTACCTTTCGTGCTTGTGCTCGCTCCTCTTTTTTATCATCGCTTCTGTTTTTAGTTGGAAAAAGAGTTGGTTATTAGCTTTATTTGTGTGAAAACAGCAACAGCTTCGGTAAAATTGGCAACACTTTTACGTGATTTGACGATTTATCTTTGTCTTCTTCGACATTTGAGTTGCAAAAAGTGCTGCGCTGGTGGAATTGTAGATGCATTTTCGTCTTGCCTATTCACACGTCCGTTTGTCATATGGGCTATGCTATAAAAGCTTAAAAAATTTTAATATTCTGAGACTTTCAAACAGCGTAAATTTGAAATTGGTTCCTGGCATTTTTAATTTACCTTAAAATTTAAACTATAAAAGGCTCTGCAACAGTGTTCTACAAATCTGCAAAACCTTGCTCTTTATTTCTAATAAAACCACCTAATTTTCACTCCGTTAGCCAGTGATTTCATTTCTAAATTAAGTAATACAAATTAACAGCCACTTAAGCTGTCGCAGCTGCTTTTATTTTTATTTTTATTTTTATTTTTGTTTTTATTTTTTATTTTAGTTCTTTTTTTTTTTCATTTCAAGCTTCAGGTAATGTTTATGTTAGAAAAAGAAAAACCATAAAAGCATGGTGAAATAAACAACAAAAATGAAGTCATGAAAAGTAACAAGGCCAGTTGGAAGCCGTCAATTACTAGAGGCAAAGGAGCGAAGTAAAAGCGGAGTTGAGTTAATCCGTGAAAGGCTTGCATGCAGACGGACTGTTTTAATAATATTTGCAAATTGTTTGGAAAACTTTAAAAACTCATTTTTAAACATGAAAAATTTAATACGGTTTTTTTTTTTGGGAAATTTTTTGATTAAGTTGCTCATATGCCGTGGCATGTCCAAAGGCTTATCGATAAATGGTCAAGTTTTTTGAATATATTTTGTATTTTAGTGTTAGGATTGGTAATGTTTATTGTTTTGATAAGGATAACTGTAGTGCTAAAGGTAAGGATAATTACTCTAGTATTCGTAACGATAAAGGAAAAATTAATTTTAATGATTAATTGTAATGGCAATATTCATTATAATAATTAGGTTATTGTATTGATAGTAATGTTAATGGTTGTAAGAATGGTAATGGAAATAGTGAGTGTATTTGTAATTGCACTGGTACTGGTAATGGTTATACCAATAGTTATAGGAATGATAATTGTGATGGTAATATTAATCATACTGGCACTGATAAAGGCAATGACAATATTAATGGTAATGGTTATGGTATTTATAATTATACCGGTACTGGTAATGAAAATTTTAATGGTAATGTTATTCGTCTTGTTAGTGGTAATGGTAATGGTAATGGAAATTTTATTTGGTGCTAGTAATGACAATTTTACTGGTAATGATAATGGTAATCATAACTACTGTGATAATAAAGATAACAACAACGATAACAGTAATATGGGGGATGATGTAATTTTTATAGTAACCCTGATTTTAACGGTTATAACAACTAAAATGGTTTTATTCATTTCTTGAACGAGCAGCTCGTATTTTTTGCAGATTTTTAAGTATTATGCTCATCTGATCTGGTTGTTTTTTTTTTGGTGCAAATAGAACAAGTATATTTTACCTCATTGACTGACGTTTCGTTAAATATTTTAGCTTCTTCATAGGCTTTATTTAATTTATTGCAAGCGAAAGTTCGTTCATATTGCTAATAGCGCAAAGGAAATGTTGAAATAAAAAATACACAAAACGAGCATTAAATTGTTTAAACGAAAAAAATAAAAATATAAAAAAATGAAAAGCAATTACACTGATCAACAGGAAATCGCTAACAGTTTCAATTTTTGAAATATCCAGTTTGATACAATATTTGAAGTATTTATTTACAAAATTTCTGATATATTTTTAAAGATTTTGTAGCATGTACGATTTTCAGTAGATCTCGTTGCAAACTTTAAAGGTAATCCGCCATGATATAAGAGCCTCACCGCCCCAGACAACGCTTTACATTGCCTGAAGATCCTGGTGACATCTTTCCCTCTGCTACTCATTCAACTAGCTTGTGTGGAATCGGTCTAGATGTGAGAGCAGGAAGTGGACTGTAACGCTCATGAACTACCAAGCTTTTGCAAGTTCAATGGTATGCGTTCAACCAGCTCAAATTTCTTTTTGTCCAGACTATTACTCATGACCAAGTCTTGAATTTGCCTTAAGACATTTATTTGACAAACTGAAGATCTCCTATGCGGGGCTGAATCTGTGGGCCATCAAAAATACTGGTTTTAATTTTTTTTTTTTTTGTATTTATAATCTGAATCAGAGCCTTAACTAAATACATTTCGTAAGAGTTCAAAGGGATTTGGATCATCAAAAGATTTAGTTGTGCTGTGTTGTGCATCCTGTGATTTAATTGGAGTTATAAAGTAGAGGGCAGGTTAGAATATGACCCAATATTTTGATTTAATATAGTTAATACCTTTTATTTTCACAAACCAGAAGTAACAATCCTCATGATGCTTTCGAGGTTAACGCCAATTCATAGATGCTACAAGCATTACTGCAGCTCCTTTTCCACTGAACCATAACCATAGACATACCACATATATCTGACATACAATATGAGGAACCCATGACTTGTCTTGATTAGACAATTTGCTTTTTAATTGTTGATAAGACGCATTTTTTACAAAGTCCGACATTGATTATCGATAATTTGTAAATATTATTCAGCCAGAATATGGCAAAAACAATCGGTATTTAACACGCAATATTTTCTTGCGGAAAATTTTTTTGAAAACAACAACAAAATGCATTTTGATATCCAATAAATAACGCAAATCTATAAAAGCCTCAGGAAAAAACAGTTTTTTTTTTTCAACAATATTGATGCATTTAAATTTAAAAACCACTTAGCGAGGCAAAGATATGTACCCATATATACATATAACTCAGCACAAACACTTACTCAGCACTACTCGCATGACATAAAAATTACACAAACAATTATGTCAAGGCTCTCCTTCTTCTCACACCCTCTCCTGCTCGTGTATGTATGTAGACAATTACTCACTAAACTCACCACAGTCACAAGTTAACGCTTCATTGCTCCAAAATAAATGGACAAACAAAGAATGAAAAGAAAAACAAAACTTGAAGAAAACAGTACACAGTAATGTATGTATGTACGTCGGTGACACACATTCATATATGCTACCGACCTTAATATTTTATTCTTTTTTTGTTTCACCTGACATTGGAGCATTTTGTGCTGAATACTACAAGCAGGTAAAAGCGCATTTATTGCACGTTACGCCGAATCGTCGCTCATGTGTGGGTGTGTGTGTGTATTATTAGTGCAATTGTGTAGCTGTTGTAGTTTGTGCTTACATTTTAAGCAAACACTCTCACACAAATTTTAATGTGTAAACAGCGATGGACATGTTATGCAACAACAACAACAACAAGCAAAGGATGATATAAATGAGGCTACGACAACATCAACAAATAAATAGCATCGCAAACAAAAGGACATCAGAAAATAAGTTAAAGCATAAATACATGGGCATACATATGTATGTACTCCTACTTAGAAACATCGTTGGTATATAAAGGGTGTTTTTTATAGAGGTTCAGAACTTTAAGTTGGCACTACTTTTCAAGATGGCGACCGATTTAACAGCTATCAAGTGATTTATTCTCAGCTTGGTTTGGCAATTCATCATGAATAGACTCACGCCTGAACAACGCTTGCAAACAGTGCAATTTTATTTCGGAAATAATGGTTCTATACGGAAAACGTATCGCGCGCTACGTCCATTTTATCGTCGACAAAATCGTCCATCAGAGCAGTTAATTCGATTAACCATGGAACGTTTTCGCACAACGTTTACTCTTTTTGATAACTCGCATCCCCAGAGACGCCGTACGGTGCGTACAGAAGAAGCTATTGCTGCTGTAGAGTATAGCATTGAGGAAGACCCGAATGAGTCCATCCGCCATCGAGCACAGGAATTGGATCTGTGTCCATCCACTTTGTGGAAGATTTTGAGGAAGGATCTTGGTTTGCGTGCTTACAAAATCCAACTTGTGCAAGAATTGAAGCCAAACGATCATCAAGTAAGGCGTAGATTCGTCGAGTGGGCCCAAAACGAGATTACCGTTGTTCCCGATTTTCATAAGCGAATTTTATTTAGCGATGAAGCGCACTTCTGGTTGAATGGCTACGTCAACAAACAAAACTGCCACATTTGGAGTGAAGGTAATCCTCAAGTGTATGTTGAAACACCGTTACATTCAGAAAAACTGACTGTGTGGTGCGCTTTATGGGCTGGTGGAATCATTGGTCCGTACTTTTTCAAAAACGATGGTGGTCAGAACGTTACAGTCAATGGTGATCGGTATAGAGCCATGATTACTAACTTTTTCATTCCTGAATTGACGGCGCAACATATCACACAACTCGTGCCACAATAGATTTATTGAAAGACACGTTTGGTGACCGCCTAATTTCACGTTTTGGACCTGTGAATTGGCCTCCAAGATCTTGTGATTTAACACCGCTAGACTACTTTCTGTGGGGCTATGTAAAGTCATTGGTCTATGCGGATAAGCCACAAACGCTTGACCATTTGGAAGACAACATTTGCTGTGTTATTGCCGATATACGGCCACAAATGTTGGAAAAAGTCATCGAAAATTGGACGTCCAGATTGGACTACATCCGCGCCAGCCGTGGCGGTCATATGCCAGAAATCATATTTAAAATGTAATGCCACAAGATTATCTTTCGGATAAATAAAATTCATGACAATCGAATAATCCATCGTTGTTTTATTGCAACTTAAAGTTCTATACCTCTATAAAAAACACCCTTTACTATGAAGGCTCTTACGACCTGCTGCACTTTTACATTATCCTTGAACTAGCGAAATGAACTTTGCTTCTAAATTATGCCTTTGTGCCTTTTTGTCTCTTTTATTTGTAATTTTGTAGGGCTTTAATTACACGTGGACCACACAGTGACACCTTCAGTACGTAGGAGTGAGGCGTCACAAGTGCAAAGGTGAATTGTGTTTGCATCTTCTTCTTCTTTAATATCAATTTCGTGTTTATAAAATTATTATCAGGTTAAGGTGGGGATAATAAATATTAAATACGCTCATTCGAGTAACTGAATTGAATAAATTTAGCAATTCAAGTTGATTAAATTCGTAAATTTACACACTTTTTCAAGAGTTTCCAAAGTATTCACTAATAAATATTTAACTCAATAAAGACATTTTCAGTGATTGCACGTTGGCGGCAGCACTCATGATAGATTAATCTGAAGTTAAAAATTTAAAAAATATTTGTTGGTTTAGTTAATATAGTACAAAATAATTTGGGTAAGGAAAAATTAAATTGTGAAATTAGTTTTTTGTTTTTGCAAAAATTAGGGTTAGATTATGTTAAATTGATCAATTTAGGAGTATTGTATCACTCAGGCCCACATGGATTCACTGTTTTATTAAAATTATCAATCCACCAACTTGTGGGTTTTAATAGGTTGCTTACTTTAGTTTTTTCTTAATCCTATCTTGCCTAGGGAGATCATCTGTTCTGCAATCAATAGATAAGATTTTCTGACCAGAGACCTTAACCAGTCATAGTCTGTTCCATTTAGCCATCCTCTGGGGATATTTTGGAAGGCTCATCATGATTTTAGAGTGATCGAACCTAAGAATTTTATTACTCTACCATCAAGTTTTAAACCATATGTGCAAACTTCTATGCTTCCAGCCGGTCATAGTTGCTAGCGTTTTTTTTTTTCTGCCACGAAAGTGTCAAAAAGCTAGTGCGGGTACTCGATATAAAAGCACAGCAGTTTATGCCGCCTGGTAGAAAAAAGTAAGTTTCTAAGGTTTTGTGGTGTCCTGGAGCGAAAACCGAATACGCTGGAATCTGAGATGCCTGTTTTAGGATCCGAGCACCTCCGTTTGGAGTGATTGTAAGGCACCAAAAACTAGGTTCATATTGAATTCCACTATTTCGTCCAAAGTAGCGGCAGATCTTAGAGCTTCAACTCCGTTTATACATAAAGAGGGATGCAGGTCTATAGTACCTCTAAGCTATATGCTCCTTTCAGATTATTGTCCTAAATGGCGCCTAGAAAGTTCGAAATTCATTCAAATTAGAGTATAATAAAATCTTTATTATTTTCAGATATTCTCAAATGGCTATATCAGCGTAAAAATCCCCTCATCGAAAAAAAAAATATTTTCTAATTCTTGAAGTTCCTGTTATTAGTCGTTACTAAAAAAAATATCCCTCAATTTTGATGAATATCCAAAGTCGTTATCTTTTATTGAGCATAGAGTGGTTGATAGATTGTTTACCTATCCTCAATCTCTTTCTTTGTAGGCCTTTATACGACACTTTTTCTCTCAGAAAACGGTAGATGACATGAGGCCGCAGTAGCCGAGCTATTACCAGTGCGTGCTACCACGCAAACAGTCATGGCTAGACTAACATCCTAAATTATAGAAAATTTATCTAAAAAATAAATTTTTCTTATGGCGGCAAATACTAACTCCTGCGAGTGTACATCTGTCATGAAATAAAAATGTCCTCACAAAAATCCATTGGCCGCTCGGAGGCGGCTTAAAATAAAATGTAGATCTCTCCATTTGTTGAAAAAAAAAAACATCGAGATACATACCACAGATTGGAGCAATGTTAAGCCGCTCCAGTGGTTACAAAGATCAAACTATATATAACGGATTATCTATTTTGCGTTTTCCAAAATAAAAGTAGAAAAATGGATTTAAATTAACTTTGTTCATAGAATTCCTTTCTTACTATAAGGTTTGGAACCTTGCAGTATATTTAAAACAAATGACCGCCTGGTGAATTTTTCCAAACTTCGATCCGTTTAAGGTAATTCTGGACCACTTTTGGTACATATTTGGCGGTATCTCAGTCATAACTTGACGAATGTTCGATTTCAAGTGCTCAGGAGTAAAGGGTTAAAAACCAAAAAAAAAGTCCAACCGTGTAAAATCGGCCTATTGAAATCGCCAAGATAAATCTCGCAATAAAGCCATATATGCCCATATTGTGTGGCATTTGACACCATCTTGTTGAAACACATATTGTCCAAGTCGTGTTCTTAAATTAACAGTGACGATCTCGTTGTTATCGTTCTCAAAGAAGTAAGGACCAATGATACCTCCAGACACAATGTTTTTTTTCTTTTGTGTAAGCTGGACTCTATATACAAGTAGATGTAGGTGTAGGTCCAAGTACAAAATACGCCATAGTGTGCCGTAAGCAAGTCCCAGCTCCTGAGGACGTTGAAAAATATACATTTTCCCTTATATACACATATATATTGGGCGCTTTGTAACTGCTGAAGCCATTTTCGGCGGTAATCCTCCTCTAATATGTGGTTTTGCGTTTAGATGTTTTTAGCAACATATGGAGAGACCTACAGTTTATTCTAAGTCGCCTCCGAACGGTCGATGGATTTTTTTTACATTCCCTGTCGAGGGGCGATCGCAATTGGAAAAATGTATTTTCTATAATTATGAATTTTGCTCGAACCCGGACTCGAACCCAGGTCTTCCGAGTTGTAGTACGCAATGCTAACGAACAATACTATGAGGCAATACAATATCTGTACCCGATCCAAATTTTACCAATTGCTTGAGTAGATGGATGATTATGTGTTCCATAACTTAAAGCATGAAACGTGGTCACGTTTGATTCACCATTTTTGTTGTAGGTTTCAATAATTTTAACGATCCATTTTTATAAGTGCCTGACTTTTAGCTGAAACAAAACAGGTTTGGTTTGACAGCCCGGCACTTGCACTTTCGAATCCACTGAATGGATAGCTCTTTTTATATATTGTAACGGTTTTCGTTGCTACCTCGATGTTTTTCCAAATCCTTCGATTCCGATCACTAGATTGCTAGATAAAACTCCCAAGATTTGTTGGTTTGCCCTCTTAACCGTCAGGAATTAACTCAACGTTTATTAAGTCTTTGATAATTACAATTCTTTACTATAGCCAATGGCTTATTTTACAGTTATTTATGATACACAAGTATTATCTGCTTCACTCAGCTTATCCGTTTCTACAACACACAGCTCACAGCAATGTTAACTCCACTAAGTTGTCTACTCGTCTCCTATTGTGATGTCGGCTGCCGCTCTTTTTATACCTGTGGATGACCAAGACATTCTGTTCACGCGCTCAAGAATAGACTGATTATTCCTTTGCCTGCGGTAGCTGCAGCTGCTCCGTTTATCCTTAACCACGTGGAATTTCCTTTACACTGTCTACCCTTCTGTTTGTCCTTGGTAAGGGTTATTTGCATCTTACTGCCGCTTCTTTATTTTCTGTCCTTTTCGGGGAATTGCCTTTACACTGCTACTCATACTCATTCTGTTCTTCGTATTTGGGATTTCCGTCACAATATTTATGTATTTTAATTATTTCTAGGGTCCTCTTCATAACAAATTTCTATAAATTGAGTTTAATATGCAACATTAAAATACTAAATCTGTCCAGTTTCAATAAAATTTTAAAAATTTCATTTAATTTGTCCTACCAGTACTGCAGAGTTTGTGAAGAGCAAGAAAATTATTTTGTTAACACAAATCAGAGGGAAAAAGCAAAAAATATATACTTTTGCATTTCATTAGAATTGAGGTATGCTTTTCAGACAAAAATCCGCGCTTATCAAGTATTTATATTAAAATTGATATACTTAAGAAAATTACCATTGGATGAAATAGCAGCCCATATTCGTTCTGAAAAAATGCATTTAAATTATAGGTCTCTTCCGTCCTATAATTTTTATTTAATTTTTTTTATTTTAAAAATCTTACTCGCTCATATATATAAGGTAGTAGTGAAGTATTAACAAAGGATCATCATCATTCCAATTTCGTAAGTAATGTGTGCATAAGCAGATGAGTGAACAGTTAACATACTCGTATAATAATATTTTAACTGTAACTCACTCTCAACAAAAGTATTTCTCATGCTGCCGTCACATGAAAATCAATCAATCAAACTCCAGTATTCTGATATCATATATTTTTTTCTACAAATACCGAGGCGAATGCAATATGCTGAGAGCCTGCTCGCCTACCTCTTCTTCAGCTAGCACTTATTATTGTTTTTATGAAATGATATACTCGTATACTTATACATACATATGTGCATTGTTATTGTTGTTTTTATTGGATTTCATTATTGTCATAATGCATTGCCATTCATTCCGCGCAAAAGAAGAGCAAAAGGCGGTGAGATGTAAAAGAAATTACAATCGCACGAGAACTGTGTCGGCGTTTCCGTCCACAAAACTGTCGTTAACTTAAGTTGCGCAAGAGCAGCAGAAAATTCTTGGGAAGAATAAGCACAGAAATATGCCAAAAGCTGCCTGCACACACACAGCCGCATTTACAAAGCCAACTATGAGTGTGTGTAGTCGAAAAGAAAAGCCTGAACTGCAGATAATTCGAATAAGGCGGTAGCAGTGTCTTGTAAGAAATGTGATTTACTGCCGAGTTTCTTCTGCTGCTTGCACTGCGCTGTCGGATGTGGGCAACATATTTTTGCGCTTAGCTGCTGCAGTGCAATTTTAAAGCTGTATATATATGTATATGTGGGTGTGTTTGTCTATAACGTGCCCCCCACCCACTTAATGCCATTCAATTTTTTAATTTTTCAAATGGATTCCGACATATCTATGTAGGTAGGTACCTCCATCTTCCGCTACCCGCCTGGTTGCAGACAGCAACATATTTTGGCCTCCTGACAACTGCTGGTTGTATGCAGCATGCCCTGCCACTGCTTGCAACTGTCGATCTATAACTTTTCCCCTTCACCTTATGCCTCTTGCTGCAAGCGATTTTTCCTTAGCTATCGGCTTAAGTTAGCTCCTGCAGCTTCATCAGCTTTTACTATTGCTACTTTGTTGTCGGAGATGAGCCGCTGTTGAGCTGGTAAAAGACTTTAGTAAGGATAAGCGCTATTTACTACCCGCTAGATACTGCATATGCGGATGGCATCATATGTGTACGTGTTTGTAGATATGTGTGTGTGCTTCGCCTACATAGTACTGCTGATATTTCTCTCCTTTTGCCCGTTAATGCTGATTGAGCGTGAATGTTCGGCAGAGTGTTGATGTGTACGACTGATTTCTGGCGTATGTTTACAACAAATTCCGAAGCGAGTGACAGCGCACAGGTGCCAAGTGTAGTTCGTTAATGGTAATGCATTTGCCAACTCAACTAACGGTATACTCATGTAAAATTATTACATACATACATATAGCTTCCTTGGTATTAAATGACATAGATTAACGGTGTAGCAGCAGCATAAAAAGACGTAAGGAAATGCCTATTAGCACTTTTAAAATATTTATATGAAATTTTTACAGTAGATACGGAAAGTAATGGTATAAACTCACATATGTTCAGAGAGTAAAAATTTAATATTTTTTAAATGTTTTGTACAAATATTAGATCATGTTGCAACGCAAGTCTCAAACTTATACTAAAAGACTGTTACAGACTACAGGATCCCCATTTTGATGGATTTTGTAAAGCAAACTCCATTTTCTGAGACATTCTGCCAATTTGTCAGAGTCGAAACTTATTCGGTTCAAAAACAACTTCATCGATTTGAATTTCTGTTTCGTCATCCATGAATACTTTAGAAGTGCAGAATGGTTAGCAACTTATAGCTTAGGTTATCCATTTGGCGAATTCGAAAGTGCATATCTGCATTTTGAAATTTGTCAAACTTAACTGTCAAACAAAACATGTTTTGTTGTAGTTAAAAGTCAGGTATTTATGATAATGGATCGCTTAGCAACAATGCAATGCGTGAAAATGTTGAAACCTACTACAAACTTGTGATTCAAACGTGGCCTCGTCACGTGCTTCCAGAAGAGATTATGGTGCACACCGTACATCTGCTCAAACAATTGGTAAAATTTGAAAAAAAAAACTTTGAAGAGACTGTATTGGGTACAGATATTTTAAGGCTTGTGCATCATCGCTTTGTTCGTTTTACATCAAATATCGGTGCTGTAAGTGAAGGTGTAGCCGAAGACCCGAATGTGTCTATTTCCCGACGTTCTCAACATAAAAAGTCCAGCTCAAACACCAACTGAATCCATTTGACCATTCACAATGCCATAGTTACGTCGATCGGTCGTTTGAACAAAACGATAGCAGCGAGACTACCACACTCAATTCGGGGCGTTATGGTCGTATGCTAACCAACTTTTTTGGCATCCTATTGAAGAACACGACTTGGAACCACAAGCCGCATAACACGAACGAATATGACTTTATTGCGAAAGAAATTTCCTGAACTCGTAATATCTCGTATTGGCGTTGCCAATTGGCTACCGAGATCGTGCGATTTGACACCATTGGACTTTTCTTTCAGAAAAAATCTAATTTATGCGGATAAACCTTTAACTCTTTAGCACTTGAAAATCAAAATTCGTCAAGTTATGGCTGAGGCACCGCTCATTATGTGTTAAAAAGTTGTCGAAAATTGCCTCAAATGGATCGAGGTTTGCAAAAATTTCCGACGAGGCCATTTGAATGATGTGGTGTTTCACATATAATGTCATGGCTCAAACTTAGTAAATGAAAATAATAATAATTTTAAAGGCATTTGATTTACGTATATTTTGGAAATCGCGAAATGGATAACCCATTATTATTGTAGATGTACTGACGAGCCGTCTTCCCCTGAGATATCATTTCCACAAACTAGTTAAGGTAAAACCCATAAAAACAGAGTCTGCTCAAAAGTACCCATTGCAGCAAAGAACTAAAAAAATTAACTGTTAGCCAACTCTCTTCGAATCCATTAATTTCGACCTATTTCTTCCTCATCTCTCTATAAATGATGACGGCAATTATTTAGCTACGCATATGGAGCTACTTATAAGTACTCTCAAAGTGCCCCGCTGATTGTGGATTTTATAATATTTTAACGTAGAATTTTACTTGTGCCTGCTGCATGTAGCTCTCTGAGTAGAGTCACTGTTTGGCTGCATTATTTCTGAGCTTACTATATGATAAAGCAAGTAAACCCAACGCAAACCGGTGGTACTTCCTCCCCTCCTTGCGGTAATTTTCCAAGAGTTTTTACCATTTTCGCTTTCTCGCTACAATTTTAATGCCAAAATAATCTTCCAAAGCTAAAAGCTCATCGATATTGTGAAGTTTACCAGACTTCATTGCCCATAAATATCAATGTAGTCAGATTCAAGCTCATTTGCATTATACGCACATACAAGCAAAAGCGCCATAAAGGCATGCAAAGGCATATGTGCACAAGTTTTTTATTAGCGAGGTAATTTCAAAAAACTTATTTTCACTCACAACCAACTTCACTCGTTGCACTTACCATCTATTACCAATTGCCAATTGTGCCACAAAATGTCACTGCCAAGTTTGCTGCGCTTTTAATTTGGTTGGAAATCACACATTTGTTGCACTTGCATTAGGCAACACACACACACATACTTGTAGGTACATACAGATGTTGTTGCTATTGTTAGTGTGAGTTTCTGAAGTATTGTTGTTCAACTTCGTTCATTTGCCATAGGGAAAATAGTTCGAAAACTTTTTCGATCCACTCAAGTTTTCCATGCAGACATTTTATTAAAATTTACATGTGAGCCTGTCCTTCCAATATATAGAAAAAAATGTGCAGAAAAGGAGATGAAAGTAATCTCAAATACTTTGCAAATACATAACAATAAATAAAGAGAATTAAGAAAAAGTAAGTTTAAATAGAGTTTTGGCAAACGACAATTTTAAGGCCAACATTGAATAACCTTTGTAAGGATTTGGACTGAAAATAAATAAATTTTTTTATAATATTATAAAAATTAATTTCAAACACAATATAGAAATATGAATTGAATAATAATTTTCTGTGGTTTACATCTTTATTTTATCTTTTTTAAATTTTTAATTGAAACTTTTTTTAAAACTTGAAAATTTTCCACATTAATAACGGATTGAATAAAATATATGGGCTTATGTAAAATAAATTTTAAAAGAAAAATTATGTACGCTTTTAAAGTGCCTAAATGTAGGCAGCATATCTTAAATATTGTTTTTCACGAATTTATTGAAACAGAAACATATGGTGAAGAAGAAGAATATTATCGAAATTTCTCTATAAAGTTACCCATATAATTTAGTTCCCAAAACAAAAAGCGATAACTTGGTCGATTTGAAATTTAAAAAAATTAAGTTAAGTTAGGTAGGCTCTAGATTATGTAAGGTTAGAAAAGGTTAGGTTTTTTTTTTCAATACCTTACCTATCCTTCCAGGTCCCACAGATCGTCTCAAAATTCATTCGAAAATCAGTAAGTTGCCCATCATCCTCATTTTATTTAAAGTTAATCTCAAATGTAATAATTACAATAAATACCAGAGCACCCTGGCGGCCGCAAGAGCTGTACGGAAGACCAGGGTTCGACTCCAGGTTGGACCAACACCTAAAATTATTGAAAATAATTTTTCTAATTGCAGTCGACCCAGTGAATATTGAGCTCTCCGAGTGTATTTCCAACAGGAAATAAAAGCTCCTCATAAAAATTCATCTGCCGTTTGGAGGCGGCTAAGAATAAACTGTCATTTGTTTGTAAAAACATAAAGATGCAAAACTATAAATTGGAGAATAAAATCGCTACCGAGCACCCACATGCAAATAGAGACCGTAGTAATATGTGAAGTAGATAGAGAAGACAATATTAACATAATCAACTATTTGCTCTCAACGGCGGCTACGTTATAAACACCAGAGACAGAGAGTCACGAAAGTATAATTCGAATCATCAGTAGCCGAATTGAGTGTCTTGTAGTCAAAAAATGTAGACCCAAAAATGTAGACCTTCATCTAAATTTAAACTAAAAGCTGCTGAGAAAAAACTGAAGAAAGCTTCGGAATGTGAAATATGCACTTCGCACTTAAAATATTTATTTCTACTTTGACGCCGAGCTCTCCTCGAAGAAATTCCTTATGCGATGCCGTAAAAATTTTAAGGTCACCAGTAGGAATTTAAAGACGACTGTTTGACAGAGAACAGATGCTAAAGCACTTTCTAAAGAAGTAAAATCAAACGGTTTTGCAATTCTCCTAAGCAAAGTATTTCAACCTAATGAAGCAATGAATGATTTCTCTATTTTATCTTTGTCTCACTATGACTTGAGACCTGTACATCGCCAATGCAAGCAGAGCTATCGAATATTGCTCTAGATTTCTTGTCTCAACTCTTTAATGCCGCACTAAGACTTGGATATTTTTCAAAAGTCTGAAAAAAGTCGGCGTTGTTTCCAAACTTTTCGAAAAATATATCCTTTTCCTCATGAATATGAAAATATACCAAATCCCAAATTTGGTTTTCGCTAATGAACATATTACTGTAGAATAAGTCCATCGCATTACCAGTGAGATAAAGAAAGAATTTGAGATGAAAAAGTAGCAGCTCAGCAACTTTTCTTCAAGTGGCTCAAGTATTCGTCCTTCATTCGAGAAATACAAAACTAAAATGATTTTATCAAAATTGTTTTATCAGCCTTCATATCATAACTTACTAACAGAAGGCTTACGGTTAAAGTAAAGGAATTTACCTCGGAAGAGTATTCATATCCTGCTGGTGTTGCTCAGCATATCGTTTCGAGACAAATATTGTATGTATTATTTTGTGCAGGCATTCTTATGAGCGCAATAGTACTAACCTCAATATTCCCAAAAGATAATATAAACACACTTAATACTTGTTGAAAGTGTAAGTATGCCATATTCACTTTAAAAGTGGATACATGCCCAATTCGAAGTTATATATATTTATATTTCAGAATTATAGAACAAAAACAAATATTTATCATCGAAAAATGCTTAATGGTTTTTTAAAATATTCTCCATTAAGATCTGTACATATTTCCATGCGTTTGAATCAATTGTCGAAGCACTTTTGCCACTCTGATTGAGGTATCTGCAAAAAAAAATTTGTTCTGAACATATCAACCGCCTCTTTAGGTGTCGAAAAACGTTGACCTCTCAATTTGGTTTTTAGGTACGGGAACAAAAAACTAGGCATACGGTGCCAAATCAGGACTATATGATCAATGACTTATCAAAACGATGTTTTGAGCGGTCAAAAGTGTAGTCGTTTCAGTAGATGAGTAAGAGCTCGCATCCATAAATTCATCAACTGTTACGAAGTCAGAGACGAATTTTGAAGTACATACTCGTACTTTTCTTAACACATCTCTCGACTAATCGACAAGAGACTTTTATTGAGTGATTGTGTGGGATCCAATATGAACAAATATTTTTTTACAATCATATACTCATAATCTCACGATAAGTCACATGACGATCTTGCAATAGTTTCTGGAACAACAACTGTTCTTGGAAAATCTTCATGAAATTCTTTTCGAAGTGATCTACGATCTCGATTGAGTTCACCATATCATCGATAAACATTGGACTTTGATGGAGTTTCATCGCCTAAACTTGAATTAAGTTCATCGAAGGCGTTACTAAGTAAAATCAGAATTGGTTGTTGGATAAAAGTTCAGGTCTAAGCTTGAGTCAAAAAATTATTTTATATATCTAGGTCATAATATCCATAGAATACAGTGATTTCTTTCAAAAAAGCTACGAAACCTCATAGATGCACTGCTGTTATGCGCAACGAGAATGTAAGTAGAGAACTTGAAATGCCATTTGCAAACACAGAAGTGACAAATACCTTGAAAAAATACATCTCGGAACTGATAATCAACCAAATCCACTAGTGAACGTTTTATCCTGCACAGCAGGTCGAGCACGTCTTCTAAGAAATAATCTACCAGTCTTTTGAAGAGCAACGTTTAAAATGTCGTCTATTGTCTAATAATGGACAAAAGCTGAAGGTAATTAATTACTAACATACTAAAATTTATTGTTGGGCGTTCATTTAGCAGAATCAATGAAAAAAATTCTTTAAAAAATAAAACAAAAGTGTAATTTTTTCAAATCGTACGGCCACAGAATTTAAAAATCGTTTTTGTTAATTTTTTTTTCAAGTTTAAAATGCTTTGGCATATAAACTGTGAGGTCATTGCGTAGTAATTTTTAGTTTTTAATATTATCACATCCATTTAAGAGCGCAAAGATAGTATTTCATTCATATATATATATGTAAAAAGGTAACGTCAAGCATGACTTATATGAAAAGAGCTGTGTGAGAATTAATTATGCTTTACGATCTTCAATGTTCATACATATGCATGTATATATTTATCAGTAGCACAGCCTACACTTAGGCGCTACGACCCAACAGCCTCAGCCTAAGCCTCAGTAGACAATCAACTCAATCTGATCTCTACTGATAACTGAGTATTCATGGCATATTCTGAGTGTATGACCACAAAATGACAGAACAATGAATGCAATTAATTGGCTTTGTTAGTGACATTCGCACGGCTGATAACAATGACTTTGACAAGCAACAGCTGGTGAGATTCACACGAAGAATATTAAGGATATGAATAAAGTGCACAGACACTGCAAGCAAAATGTATTTCTGACAGTTTATGACAATAATGAACTCTCGCATTGAGGGTGCAGTGTATAAATGAGCTGAGCATATATGACAGTAACTATATATGTGAGTATATTCTATAAGCAAGAAAATGCAAATTAGCTTAAGTGAGGTTATGCATGCTATTTACTTATAATTAAATTAATTTTGAAATATATGTAAATAAATGATATTTTATTTGTTGTTTATTAGAGTAATTACTTAGGAATTAATTTTCCATTTGCATTTTAATTTAATATTTAATTTAACATAAAAAAGTTATTATTCAAAAAAAAATTTTAAATATAAAAAATAAAATAAAAATTCTATTGAATATAAAGACTTAAGTTCAAATAAAAAAAATGTGTAAAAATTACCATATTTTCTTTAAAAAATTTTTTTTTGGTTTTTTTGTTTTTGGCTTCTCATAACCCACTTTACTTATTTTTGGCTTTACCCCAAACACTTTAAACACGATTTGGAAAGTAACCAAATTTTTATTTTAGAAAGGAAATCCCATTGGCGCAAATGTGTCAGCGATATACTCTTACAATTTGATTTATGTGCATTTTGCGCTACTTTTTCCTTACACTTGGGTTATCGGCATATTTGGCTTTGCCCATCTGCGCCACTTTTATATAAAAGCCAAAAACTCTTTTCTACATGCTACATGCAACTGCGAAATTGACCGGCTCATAGAAAATTATTTGATTTGTTTGCCAGCGAAAGTCAGTTGAAACAACGAGAGCGCCCATAACTGGAAGTCATAAAAATGCTTACTTTCACTTTTATGTGTAAACATTTATTATTACTGAGGACGAAAATGCAATTAAAGTTCTTAAATGGCCAGCTTTATTGGCTCCATAACATGACCTAATTTCAATAATTTCAAGCAGATTTTGAGAGCTTTAAAGTTAGCAAGAATTGTAGTTTTTTTTTTACTTAAATTTATGCTGACTTCTTCTTCTTCTTCTTTGGCGTAGGTACCGCTTACGCGATTATAGCCTCGTCAACAATAGCGCGCCACTCGTTTCTTCTTCTTGCTGTTTGGCGCCAGTTAGAAATACCAAGTGACACCAGGTCGCTCTCCACCTGATCTTTCCAACGGAGTGGAGGTCTCCCTCTTCCTCTGCTTCCACCAGCGGGTACTCCATCGAAAACTTTCAAAGCTGGAGCGCTTTCATCCATTCGGACGACATGACCTAGCCAGCGTAGTCGCTGTCTCTTTATTCGCTGAGCTATGTCAATGTCGTCGTATAGCTCGTACAGCTCATCGTTCCATCGTCTGCGGTATTCGCCGTTGCCAAAGGACCATAAATCTTCCGCAAAACTTTTCTCTCGAAGACTCCTAAAGCCGACTCATCGGATGTAGACATCGTCCAGGCTTCTGCACCATATGTCAGGACGGGGATGATGAGCGACTTGTAGAGTTTGGTTTTAGTTCGTCGAGAGAGGACTTTACTTTGCAATTGCCTACTCAGTCCAAAGTAGCACCTGTTAGCAAGAATGATTCTGCGTTGGTTTTCAAGGCTTGGGGTTGTTAATGCTAGCTCCCAGATACACGAAATTATCTACGACTTCGAAGTTGTGACTGTCAACAGTGACGTGGGAGCCAAGTCGCGAATGCGATGACTGTTTATTTGATGACAGGAGATATTTCGTCTTGCCCTCGTTCACTACCAGACCCATTCGCTTCGCTTCTTTGTCTAATCTGGAGAACGCAGAACTTACATTGCGGGTGTTATGACCAAATATATCAAGATCATCGGCATACGCCAACAATTGCACACTCTTGTAGAATATTGTGCCTGGTCTGTTTAGCTCTGCAGCTAGTATTATTTTCTCCAGCATCAAATTAAAGAAATCACACGATAAAGAGTCTCCTTGTCTGAAACCTCGTTTGGTATCGAATGGCTCGGAGAGGTCCTTTCCAATTCTGACCGCACTTCTGGTATTATCCAAGGTCAGTTTACAAAGCCGTATGAGTTTCGTGGGGATATCAAATTCAGACATAGCGGCGTAGAGGCATTTCCTTATCGTGCTGTCGAAGGCAGCTATAAAATCGATAAAAAGGTGGTGTGTATCGATTCTTTTCTCTCGGGTCTTCTCCAAGATTTGGCGCATGGTAAATATCTGGTCAATGGTGGATTTGCCAGGTCTAAAGCCGCACTGATAAGGTCCAATCAGTTTGTTGACGGTGGGCTTTAGTCTTTCACACAATAGGCTCGATAAGACCTTGTTTGCGATATTGAGGATTCTTATCACACGATAATTGGCGCAGACCGTGGGGTCACCCCTTTTATGGATTGAGCAGAACACACTAAGGTTCCATTCGTCGGGCATGCTTTCTTCCGACCATATTTTGCAAAGAAGCTGATGCATGCTCCTTGTCAGCTCTTCGCCGCCGTATTTGAAAAGTTCTGCCGGTAAGCCATCGGCTCCCGCCGCTTTGTTATTTTTTAAGCGGGCAATCGCTATCCGAACTTCTTCATAGTCGGGTGATGACACCTCTATACCATCGTCATCGATTGGGGTTTCGGGTTCGCCATCTCCGGGGCTTTCATTTTCACTGCCATTGAGCAGGTTAGAGAAGTGTTCCCTCCATACACTAAGTATACTCTGGACATCTGTCACCAGATTACCTCTATTGTCCCTACATGAGTTTGCTCCGGTCTTGAAACCTTCTATAAGTCGCCGCATCTTCTCATAGAATTTTCGAGCATTACCCTTGTCGGTCAGCTTCTCAAGCTCTTCATACTCACGCATTTCGGCCTCTTTCTTTTTTCGTCTGCAAATGCGTCTCGCTTCCCTCTTGCGAGGTAGGCAGTCTGTTTTCTCTCCACTGCAGTTCGACATTCCTCATCGTACCAGTTGTTTTCCTGGTATTGCTGAAAACCAATTGTTTCCGAAGCAGCGGTACCTTATACCAAGTCGCTGGTACCTTATACCAAGTCGCTGATGAGTGCTCCCAGAGAGCAGGTGTGCAAGTCGAGTAGAAAACTTGCTGGCTGTCTGCTGTGATTGCAGCTTTTCGACGGCAAACCTTCCTTGTGTTTGTTGACGGGCGTTCTTTGCCACACAGAGGCGAGTGCGTATTTTTGCTGCTACAAGATAATGATCCGAGTCGATATTTGGCCCTCGGAACGTACTCACGTCTAGAACACTGAATACATGTCTTCCGTCTATCACAACGTGATCGATTTGGTTGCGTGTTTTACGATCTGGCGACAGCCATGTTGCTTGATGAATTTTCGTATGCTGGAATTTGGTACTACAGACAACCATATTTCGGGCCCCGGCAAAGTCAATCAGCCTCAGCCCGTTTGGGGATGTTTCGTCGTGGAGGCTGAATTTTCCGATTGTTGCGCCAAAAATTCCTTCTTTGCCCACCCTGGCGTTGTAATCGCCTAGCACAATTTTGACATCGTGGCGGGGGCAGCGCTCATAAGCACGTTCTAGGCTCTCATAGAAATCATCTTTTGGTCGCGAATTGCGGCTAGACGTTCATCCACCGGGGTGAATGCCAGGACTCGGCGACGGAGGCTCTCTCCCACCACAAACCCAACACCAAATTTGCGCTCCTTTAAATGGCCGCTGTAATAGATTTCACAAGGACCCACCTTTTTCCGTCCTTGTCCCGTCCATCGCATTTCTTGGACCGCGGTGATGTCAGCCTTTAGTCCTACGAGGACATCAACCAGCTGGGCAGCGGCACCTTCCCAATTAAGGGACCGGACATTCCAGGTGCATGCCCTCAAATCATGATCCTTAAAACGTTTGCGGGGGTCGTCATCAAAATGAGGGTCTCTCGTCCGAGGCAATTGCTGATTTTTCATTGGAGTATAGTTTTTATGTGGTGGGTTCCAAAACCTACGCACAACCGCAGGGGATTCGCCTTCTCACTTTAGCTCGCCTCCAAACGGATGTTTGTTGGCTACCCAGAGGATACTTGGTCTAGAACCGGAAGTCTTGAGCTGCTTGAGCCATATGTAAAAGAATCGTTTCTGGCCACTCCCAGGTGAATGGCAGTCAGAAACTTTTCTCACTTGCGTGAACTTCTACACATGGCCCCATCCTCCTGACTAATACACCATACAATCGATGCCTGTCATACTCAAGGGAGTATAATATTTATTTCATATTTGTTTTTGTATTCATGCACTATTAATTTTTACCAATTTGTGAACAAGGAATGGTATTTCTTCTACTTTGTGGTTGGGGAATTTCGACATACATATGTGAAGTAAAATGTATAAATATAATATTTACTCTTTAATGGGTTAAACATTTAACAAAAATACTGTAATTTTATTCATTCGTTTCATTTTTCCGACATCAATAAAGACTTATGATGAGAAACCTAAGAAATTTGTGTGTTTTAATACATAATGGAAGGATATGTGGAGGAAACTACTAGGACTGTTGTTCCATATTTGTGGTAATTCTAAGAATTCTTGGAAATATTGTTTCAAGGGTGCTCATCGCTTCACGTAAAATTGGCATTAAGATCTCCTGATGAAATGAGCGGCAAAACATTTGAATTTTTTTTCAAATCTTGATAACATACATTGCTGTGAAACGGAAGTTTTCTGTGTAGAAATTTTACAAAAAATTAAACAGGCCTACAAAGTACACTAAATATATGAATATAACGCTCTCTCTCTCTGTCTCTTTCTGTCTTTACTAACGCATATCTCTCCTCTCACTTAACCTTCGCCTCTATAACATATTCACCAGTACTCCTCAAGCCTAGTTTGGTCAAGTAGTTATAATTCAAATTTAAAACAAAAATTAAAAAGAAAAATAATGAGTCATTTTGAGTTAAAAAAGTGATTTTTATTTTATTTTTATGTTTCAAAATTCTCTGGTAGTTTTCGAATACCAATCTAAAAAATCTCCGATCCAATTATTGAGCCATTTTTCTATATCTTCAAAAGACCCCCCGAATAGTCGGACGAATCAAGTTCTGGAGAATACGGCGGATTGGGTAAAACCTTCAATTTTAGCGTTACCAAGTAATTTTTGACCATTACAGCCACGTGGGACCGAGCATTGTCATGCTGCAAAATTATCTTGTTATGCTTTTCGGTAGCGTCCGGCCGTTTTTCACGCAATACATGGCTCAAACACATAACTTGTATTCGAAAAGGTTTCTCAGCAATGGTCTGGCCCAGATTTAGCAGCTCGTAGTACACTACATCCGTCTGGTCCCACCATATGCAGAGCTTTAAACCGTAGGTGATTTTATTTGTCGTCGATGCAGATGATGATGGAACGTGTACACCAGGCTTGGCATAGATTCTTTTTTTTTTGGTTATCATAGTATATCCACTTTTCATATCCACTAACGTGCAAAAATCAATTGGGGATTCCGGGATAAAAAATCGCCTTTCGATATCTCTCGGCTTCAACACGTACGGCACCCAATTATTCTTGACATGTGGAACCATCTATTGAGAACGGACCGAATTAGTTTATACAGAAAATATATTTAAAAAAATATATATATTTCATTAATTTAACTGAGACTGTAGTATATCTTCTCTTGACTTTTGTTACCCAATTTTATTACTCGCAAAAATTTCATTTTCTCCCCATGTTCAGACCCCCCATTTTACCTTAACTTCCGTTCGGCAGCCTCAATCACACTTTCTTTTAACGTTTTCGTAACTCGATCAGCAGTTTACTTCTCGAGTGCAGGGTATTTACTTCAAAATTTTTATTAAGTCTGATAGATAAATTTTCCAACTTCGTATTCGGACAAATTCCCATCGTCAACGTCGACTATGACCACCGATATTACCCAAAGATATAGTTTGCAAGTAACAGGGAAAACCGTTTTGAAAAACTTATTCTTTTTGAAACAATTTTTCGGAAATATTATTGAACCGAACGTCTGAAAAAAGAGTTATCCAAGGTTATGTGTCATTTTGAGCGAAAAAAAGATACAAAAAAAAAACACAATACTAATTAATAATAATTATTATTTTTATTAGATGTTTGAATGTTTAGACAAAATTCAAAAAAATAAAAATTATCCACTAAATAAAATTATAAAAGTCAATAATTATTTTTTTTTTTATTACCTATAATGAATGATTACTGTTCCTGTGAAAATTGCAAAAAAAAATTCCCCATAGAGTCACCAAGAATATTCGTTTAATTTTCAGTATGTTACTATGAGATGAAATTTTTTCAAAAATTTATAAAATTGATATAATGGAAGACATACTCAATAAAAACTTCTAAGTGCCCTGGCTTATCAAATCATCGAAGCAGCGACTCTTGTTTCGAAATGACATGTGATATTTCACTTCTGATATTTCAACTTTGCTTTCAGAAAAACCAAAAAAAAAAAATTTAAAAAATTGATCTCAAATTACTTTAAAAGAAAAAACGAACAAAGGATATGAGAAACAAATGGCATCAGCGGTGATGATGATGAATACGAGAAAAGAAAAATGGTGAAATAATACACTAAAAATAAGAATTTTCATGTGAGTTTGTGGCTTATAAATGCACAAAAAGGTGTGTGTATGTAAGTATAAGTATGTGTATATTACACACGCAAGTTCTTATTTCAAAGCGTTCAAATATTTTTCTACTCGATCCAATCTTATGGTGGTATCATGTGATGGTACTCAGATGGAACATTTCGATTTTTTTTTTGTAGGTGAATATATAAGATAAACTTTCTTATTTAAATTATTATTATCTTTCTTATATTAACAAAAAATTTACATAAGGTTGAAAAAAAAGTAAAAATATAATAAAAATAATTTCTCTAAAACTATGAATTACATCCGCCAGTAGCAAATACAAAGACCTACTCACACATAATTTTTTTTCTTACACATTCTCTGCACTTATTTACCCACTCATTATGCCACAATTACCCACTGCTGGTGTAATGTCAATCCTTTTCTCTTTCCCTCTCTCTCGCTCTGATTTCTCTTCCGCTTTAATTCTTCAAATAATTTCAGTGTGATGCCTGTGGGACGCCAACAAATTTGCATATCAGCCAAAGGGCTCTAACGACCAGGCAAATAATGAAAGTAACTGCAAACAGAGATAACGGTGTCACAGGTTGACTATGTAAACAAACCATTATGCCCATTTCCCCAATTTCCCAAAGCGTTGGCGCATATTTCCTCGCTGTCATTTGTGAAAGAATTTTTATTCTTATTTTCTGCTGTTTATCTAAAACAATAATTATCCGAAGTGGATAACAATGCAGCGGAAGAAAGCGAAAAGTGAAATGAATGGCGAAAATGCAAATGCAAATTACAATAAATGTTGGAGTGTGTCTAGGATAGTTGGGGAAATAAAAAGTGCTGGTATAAAAATGTTAATTTTGTTGCTGCATTGTTTGGACGCGAAGCCTTTGTCATCCCTATCGAGGATATTCAAATTTACAGCAGTGATGAGTGGCAAAAAGAAAGTGGTTAAAGTAACTGTTTTGTTCTTTAAATATGTTTTTTTTTTGGTTTGTAAATTGTTGCAAAGTGATAAGAAGGCAATAAAAGACGATTTAAGAATAAAAACATCAAGAAGTATCCCATGATAATGTCCTACAGGCGTTTGTATACTACGTAATCAGCATTGGAATAGTTTTAGATTTATAATTTAATATCTATCACGATAGTCGGTTTTCTAGTTGTGTTTGGAATGAGGATCTTTTTCATATCTAAAAGTGATGGTAGCTTAAGAAAGGAGAGCACCAGAAGCTGTTGCAAGCCAAAGCTGACAATTCAAATTCAATTAAAATAATTTGAGTTCAGTTATTTCAATGAATTCTCAGAGAATCCTTTACTTAAAAAAGCGTGAAGCAAAGATAGTGACCGGTCCTGAATGGATCTTTTCAAAAATAAACTCGGCGGACTTTTTAACAAAAAAACTTATTCTGTAATTTTTGAAATGCTTGATAAGACTTGGGTCAAACCCATTGTCCAAGTAGATGTACTTTCTCAACATCCTTTTTTTGACGCATCACGCGTGAGTCGTGTCAAGCTGTCATGTTATTTTTGTTCAATATTCTTTGGCATTTCATCATGGAAAGACTTACGTCTGACCAACGTTAACAAATCATTAAACTTTATTACGAAAATTCAAGTTCTGTAAATGATGTGTTTCGCGCAATTATCACCCATCTTGAGAGCCAACATTCATTATTTGATATTATTTGACCGAATAGACCAAGTCCAGCACGGAGTCAATCAAATATAGCGGCCGTACCTGAGAGTGTACACGAAGACCGTGGAGAGTCGATTCGGAGCTGTTCGCGCAACAACTCGAAATGACGTATGGAACGACTTGGTGCATTTTACGTCGAGACCTGAAATTGAAAGCGTAAAAATTAAAGCTTGTGCAAGAACTGAAGCCACTTGACCTTACAAAGTAACATCGCTTCGCTCTATGGGCTCTTGAAAAGTTCCAAAAAGATCCGACGCTTTCGAGCCAAATTTTGTTCAGCGATCTGGCTCAATGGGTTCGTAAACAAGCAAAATTGCCGCATTTTGGATGAAGAACAACCTGAAGAGGTTCAAGATCTGTCATTTTATTGGGAAAAAAACAACCGTTTGGTGTGGCTTGTGAGCCGGTGGAATTATCGGTCCGTATTTCTTCAAAAATGATGCCGGTGAGAACGTAACCATCAATGGCGGCCATTATCGCGCCATTATAACCGACTATTTGATGCCCGAAATTGAAGCTCGTGATCTCTGCGACATTTGGTTCCAACAAGACGACCCACTTTCCTCACTTTCCATACATCGCATCAATCAAACGATTTATTAAGAGAACACTTCGGTGAGTAGACAATTTCACGTTTTGGGTCGATTGGCCACCATGTGATATCACACTGTTAGACTTTTTCCTGCTGGTATATGTAAAGTCCAAAGTATATGCGGTAAATTGAAATGCTCGAACGAGTCATAGAAAATTATACTCAACGGATGGACCATCTGAGACATAGCTGCGGCCAACATTTGAAAGTTCAAAGACTAAATGTCAAATTCAAAGACTAAATGTCAAAGAATTTTCTTTCGAATGATAATAAACATTCCCCATTAGATGCGAATTTTCTGTGTTTTTGGATTCACTGCTAACCACACAGGTTTATCGAATACCTTGTCCGCTCATTTTAATTAATTATACCAACTAATACATGAAAACACGCTATCACTGTCTCTCATTTTAATCTTATTTGAATTGCTATTTTCACGCTTTCATTATTTGTAGTTCATGTTTTGCATTATAATTCTCTACTCCTCCCATACAAAAATAATTTCAGTACAACCAAAACTGCTCTCCCTTCCTCTTTTTTATTCTCATGTTATGTTCTGAGCTCCCAACATTCCTTAAAAATGCCTCGCCACATTGCTCTCGTGTAATTTGAAATTTGACAGCGACATTAACTATTTTCTGCCGCAAGTGCAGTGTTTCACTTTTTTTTACTTGATTTTTATTTATTTCATTTTATTATTATTTTTTTTTTTGCTGCTCTCCACCATCAACATTGTTCTCTACTCTGTTATGTGGCAGAGTTCATTTAGTGGGTTTTTTCTTCGCCAGAGAGACATGTTGGCATGCCTCCTTTTAGCAACACTAACAAAATTATAAGGCATGTATGTATGTATGTAGTATGTGTGGAAAATGCAATAAAAGAATTTGTAAAATTCTTGTTATGCTTTTTTACATTATTCTCTAAACAAATATTTAGTGGAGTACATTAAAATGAGGAGTGTCCTTAAGGGAATAATTCTTCATATTCGTAGAGTCCGCAGCCATGATTATAATTTTCGCTATTTCACACCGATTAGAGACATCAATGGAAGTGACGTCTTTCTCTGGTGTTTCGAACGTTGGATTGCTTTCATCCATTTTGACAAGATTACCATCGACGACGCATCAGATGTTGTCATCCTACAGGCATCTGAACCATAAAGTAGCATGGTAACGAGAAGAGACTTATAGAGTTTGATCTTTGTGCGTTCGTAGAGAAATTTACTTTTCAATTGCCTACTCACACCACACAAACCTATTGGCAAGAGCGATTATGCGTTTGATTTCTACTCTAAAATTGATGCTGGCTATAGATAAATGAAATTAACTACAACATCAAAGCGTCAAAGTTATGACTGTGAACGATAACTTGGGAACCTAGATGCCAAAGTGCTGAGTGCTTTAATTTTTTTATGGCATATATTTCCTCTTGTGCCAACTTACTGCCAGAACCATTTGCTTCCTTAATAATGAAGTTTCTATGATCTTTCTCAATAAAAAAGGTAGGAAATATACAAATGTGATATCAGGGCGTGAGAACTCAGCTAATGGCTTTGAGTTTAAAGCAGCTGCTTGAAATGAATTTTCTCTTTTTCTAAGAAAAGAACAACCCTAAAGCTGACACTGAGATATCATTTGTCATTTCTACAGTAGGTGCAGACCTTTTCTGCCCCATAAAACAACTTCATTCCTTCCGTTTGACCACATTATGGACTTATATTTTCTAGTAAACAGCTCTGCTTTTAATGTCTCAAGTGCAAAATAAAAATAAAAATTTTGATATATTTCGGAATAGGATCGTCACATATTTTTCTCATATTTGAAATTATATTTATATATTATTGAAATATATAATTACCAATTTTTCTGCCTTCTTCTTTTCCATTCTCAACATATCTATTCTTAATTATTACTCAGCAATTAACTTTATGAAATTTTAAAATGTGTGTCTTTTTTCATTAAAGTGGTGAGCCTTTTTAGACAGCTCATTTCATGTCCGCAAAGAGCTTATTTATCTGAGTCAGCAGAATTGAAATTTCATATGTAAAAATTGTCTGTAATTACGATATTATTTTGTAATTATTGCATTATTGGCAGTTATGAATTTGTAAATTTTATTTATTCCACTATTATTTTTATAATTTTTGAAATTTAATTGGCTACTTAAATAACTTTTCTATTTGTGCATATTAGTTATGTAATTATACTTCTTTTAATGGTAATATGCTTAATAATGTTTGAGCAAACCTTGAACTCTAGACGAAAACAGTCGGTATACCCCAAGTTTACTATTAAAAATATTGTTGATTTCGATCTCTGTGATTTGAGATATGCGACTTCGATAAATGTAGCAGAAAGCGCCTGATTGTAGGCAACGCTTTACTTGCTTGAGCAAGCAATATTATCAGCAAAATTAGTTGTATTTTTAATTTTCATTAGCAACAATTTACTAATTGTAGAAAAAATATGTAGCAAAATATCTTGAATAAAATTTTTAATATTCTATTTTGGTAAGACAATCATTAAGATATCTTCCAGTGTTGAGATTGTATTAAAAAAATATTCTTTAAATTTTTTATTTTTTTATTTTTTTTATTGTTATTATTTTGCAATTTCTTATTTTGTATTCAACGAACTCACCATGCAACTTTACACTTCGTTAAATTCATGTTTTCTTTATTTATTTTCATATTCTTTAACACCTTTTTACATCATCGCCCTTTGCTCGTGGCTGAACCTGTGTCCGGTGGTTCTTTATACACGGTTTTATTCCATTAAATTATTTGTCTGATATTTTTATTGTTGCCATAAAGTTAGCAGACAGAAACAATGTGCTGCCATGCTGCGAAGAGTGTGAAAATGGAGGGAAATAAACTGCAGTAAAAGCAAGGCAATGAAATAAAATAAAAATTGAAGAATATAAATTGCAAGAGCAAAACGAAAAAATTGCTTTAACCACATTTCCGGTATATAGCACAAGAATAACATAAAAATAAATAAGAAGAAATAAAAAAAATTTATGTATTTTTTTTTTGTTAAATAAAAATTACAAAACTTTAATTTATCTCTCTGCTGTGTCTCCACAGATTTTATTATCTTTGGTCAGTGCGAGAGAGAGCAAAGTGAATTTTATACTTTTGTTTGGCACAGGTATACGAGTAGGATATAATAGACTCATACATATCTACAAATAAAAACTCAGTAAGATTTTAAATTTTCACTTCCGGTTCGTTGCATCGAATTATTGCTATTTTTATTTACTGTTTATTTTTCAGAAATTGAGCAGAAAATATCATTAGAGCTGTGACAATATAGAGCTGATATTTAGGGTAAGAAAAAAGTGGTGAGTAAATTATTGTGGATAGAGAGTGAGGAAAAGCAAAACTGTGGGGAGAATTACGGGAGATGAAATCATGAAATACATACTAAGTGAGCTGCTCGAAACATTGTAATAAAAATTTATTTTTTGATTAGATTATTCTTAGTGAAAAATAATATTCCCCAAGTAGCTCATACAAGTTAAGTGTTTCAAAAGATAAAACTAAATCATAGCAAAAAATGAAGAAGCAGAAATTTTAGTCTGCAATATATCTATAGAGTTTGAAAAAAAATATAAACAAAAAATATTACAGATATTTCAATAATTTTCAACGCAAAAACAACAATCATCAACTTCCGCTATGTTAATAAAACAACAACATGCAGTTCATCGCCTGTAACGAATTGTATTTTGACATAAATAAAAATAAAAATTTATACATTCTTACATTAGCAAACTCGTAAATTCTTTTTCATATTTTTTTTCATCCTCCACAGTTCATTTGTTCCGCTTGGCTTTACTGCTTATGACTTTGCATGTATTTACATACATGCGAATTTGATCCATTTGCCTCTTGCTTTTTGATATTGTGAAAAATGCATGATGTATTGTCCTTTGTGGGCGCTGAAAGGATTATGATTTTCGGAAGTGTCATAAATATTATTGACTTATTTATGTATTTGAAATAATATATTTTTCCCCATTTCTTTTCCTCTTTCAAGTAGGATGTGGTTGGCAAATAAATATGATGAAAAGTTGTTCGTTGGCATAGTTTTGGAAATTGATTTGAAATTTATGCATGGAAGGAAGAATATTTTATGTATGTGATGAGCAGAATTCATTTTACTGAGAGTTTTGAAGTTATTAAAGTGCACTGCGCTTTATATGCAAATCCTTTGCAAATATAAATATTTATGAAAAAAATAAAAATATGTCTGAGTAAAAATTTATTTTTAACATAATGTTAGTTATAAAAAATTCAAAATTATAGATTTAGTTTTTGATTTAAAATTTTTTTTTAAACATTTGAAGATTTTTGTGCGTTTTTTTTCAAATTAATTAAGTTTATCTAAAAGACGTCCCAATTTAAACAGTTAATTTTATGACACTAAATTAAGTCCATTTGGCCTAGGATTGGCGAAATACTGTGCAGTAACAGGTTAATTGAAAAGTCTCCGCCCTACCATAGTAAAAACCATCTTTTTGGCAAAGTACATTGCTTTTATTCAACATACAAGGGTGATACATTGATTATAGCAACCCTCCAACTTTTCGATACCATTTTTTAGTACGATTTGTCCTTTACTTCAAAATAGGCCTCATTTTCGGCGATCACCTCTTCAATCGACGAGAATTTCACCCCAGCGAGCTTTCTTCTGAGATATGAGAACAGGAAATAATTGCTGTTGGCCAGATCCGCAGAATACGGTGGATGCGGAAGCATTTTGAAGCCCAATTCATGAATTTTTGCCATCGATTTCACGGACTCAGCACTCGGTGCATTGCCTTGGTGAAACAACACTTCCTTTTTCTTCAATTGCGGCCGTGTTTCGTAAATTTCGTTCTTGAAACGATCCAATAACTCTATGTAATAGTTGCTGTTGATGGTCCTTCCTTTTTCAAGGTTATAAATGAAATTATTTAGAAATGAAATACCTGCTTTGAAGCGGGCTCATCGTGTGAAGTTCACTTGAATGACTGTTGATTGGACTTTGGAGTGAAATGGTGGAGCCATGTTTCATCCCTTCTCACATATCGTCGCAAAAACTCGGATTAATAACGCTTGAACATCTTGAAACACTGCTCCGAATAATCAATCCGTCATTGCTTTTTGGTCAAAAGAGAGCTGGAGCGGCACCCATTTTGCACAAAGCTGTCCCATACCCAAATATTCGTGAATGATATGATGTACACGTTCAGTTGTTGTCCTTAAAGTGCCTGCTATTTAATTAAAATTCAATTTAAGGCTATTAAAAATCATTTTGTGGATTTTTCTGATATTTTCGACAGTTAAAACCTCTTTTGGGCATCCGCTGCTCTTTTCACCACGTCTAAACTTAGCGATGGTTGGTTGAAAATTCTTCATCAAGCCAAGCTTTTGCTTCGACAGTATTTTTCCCTTTAAAAAGCAAAATTGAATTTTTTGCGTTTCCTTTAATGTAGTGAACCTCAAAATGGATCACCCGTTATTAATTTGACAAATTGTATATAAAAGTGATTTGATTTAATAGAAAACAATTGATGACAACTGGTGATACGCTCAGAAAGTGAGACACAAATACTACTAAAAATTGTGTTTTTGCTTCTTTTCTTACAAAGAAAATTCAATTTAATTTTTCGTAATAATTCCATATTTATTTTATATTAAAATCTTCATTTATATATCCTTTTAGAAATCTTAAATTTTTATTTATTTTCTAATTTATAGAAAATAATATTGAGAAATTTTTAAAAAATTAGTGAAAGCCTTGACAATTCTGGCAGCTTTCATTAAAATTACTTAATTTAATAATTACAAAAAAATAAATATAAATATATACTTAATGCATATTGTGGCATACAAATCTAAAAATTTAACTTAAATTTGCATTTATTACTAAAAAAAAGTTGTCTTCAAAGCTTAGAGAAGCTACACTCCTACGTAAAAAAATGTTTAAATTTTTTAGACATTTTTTTTTCAGAAAAGAAGTTTAGAAGAGCGCCAATGTTTAATTACAGTTACACAACTTATGCCAAACATTTATGAATTGCACTTAAAAATATTTCACTTTTTCCACACTGTTTGACTGCGCTACTGAGTCAACTCTGAAAACTGAACGAAAAAGTTGGTAGACCACTGCATTGACGAGGGAAAAGTTAAAAGTAAAGTTTTCATAATTGGCATTACCCATTGGCCGCCAACCAAACAAAAGGAGAAAAAAGTTTTTAAGCCATTACTGAATACTTTTGGTTAAAAACAGAGTGTTTTCAAGCCATGGAAGTGTAAATAATTAGCAGTGGTTAGGGCAAAAAAAAAAAACGGAAATAAATATTTCGAATTCTAAAGAGTTTACTAAGGAGCAGGTTGATATTACACACATTTATTTAAGTCAGTTTGTTTGTGTTGTGAAAAAATGAATATTTAACTTCCTATTTTTATATACGAATAGTTGATTTTGTGTCTATTTTTCTTCTCTTTCCTACATTCATGAAGTCTCCCCATTAATTTGTTATCAACTGAAAATATTCTCAATTTCTCATTTACAACACGAAAATCAAGTACACTAAAGACCAAGCAAATCGGGTCAATAACATCATTGTCATCATTTGCGCGCGGAAAACTCAAGCAACAACAACAACAACACAAATAAGAACAGCAAGATGCAAAAATGTATGCAGCGATAAAACGAGTTAAAGAGAAATATCAACAAAAGAATGTTGGGAAGCAACAGAGCATTCAGAGCCTATAAAGTATAATACTTATACTTATATAAGTGTAAGTGTACGTATGTGTGAATGTCAATACATGTATATATGTGAATGTGTAAAGACTGATGGTACTGACCTCAAATCTGTCAGTAACGTTGAAAGCGGCTGTCAGTTAGGTTGCCTTACTCAGCAAGTAACTCCCTTAACACATGTATACATACACATACACAAACATACCTACATTTAAGTGCACATACTTACAAGCAGACAATTACAAACACTGTCAGTGACATTATAATTATTCAATATTCGTTGTCATAGACACGCGCCTTCAACACTGCTGCATTAAGCAATTTTATCATTTCTTGCCAATCAAATTAGCACAAAGCGGGGCAATAAAATTACCAGGCGAGCATAATGAGCGGAAGAGTGGAGTGGAAATTAAGTCAAAGTGTCTTAATGAAATCAGGCTTATAATACAAGTAATTGTGTCGCACTCGAAATAATTACAACAAGTGGAGTGACGCGGAGGAGGTTATTTCTGATGTTTCTTCAAGCTTCTCGAAGGTGACATGGAAATAACGAAGGTAATAAAAGCGTTTTAATAAATGAATATATAAAGCAGAAGATGGAGCATTGGCATAAAAGAGGATAACAAAATTTTGTCAGAAAGGAAGACAGAATCTTCATTTAGTAGTAATACTATATGGAATCCTGGAAAAGGTAGAAGAAACATGATTGATAATTGAAGATTGATTTTTCATTGCATGCTTTTGTTTCTTTGGAGTTTGAACATCAAACTCTGGAATTGAATTATAATGCTTCACAATGAACGGATGTTATTTTGACAAAACGTTCTTTCAAGCGCTCTGTCAGCTCTGCTGTTGCGCGAAAATGCGAGTATGATCCTTGCCTTTGTGAAATGACTGTGAGAAACGATTTTCCAAGCGGTTGGCCAGCTGAGTGGTCACTAGTTTATAGATAAATAAAAACCAAGTGACTGACCAAATTTGCATCGTATAAAAAAGGATTCCACAGCGGCAATGGACATTGGCGACAAACTGTAGGATCAGATCGGCCGAAAATCACATCAGCGACACCAAGAACCAGTGTTTATCGATGATATGGTTAATTCAATCGAGGTCACAGATCATTCCAAGACGAATTTCCTGAAAGTCATTCAAAAAGTGTTGTTGTTACGGAAACTTTTGTTGGTGTGTGCAAACTGATATTACAAAATCGCCATGTTAACTCTCACGAAATTAAGACAGGCATTATTGCATGAACAATTGATTAAAAGAAAAAATTTGCATGTTGGATCCCATACAATTTGACAATCGTTCAAAAAAATAAGAGTCATGTCGATTGATCGGTGAAAGTGTTGACTGAAAATACGATAATGGTGCTTCGAAACACTTCTATGACATCGTGACATGCGATAAATATCAGATTTAAGTATATAAGCCAGAAATTAAACTGCAGTCGACTGTATGGGTGTTTCAGGGTGAGCCAAATACAACAAAAGTTGTACGCGCACGAAGCCCTTCGAAGCAAATTGGTGCGTGCTTCTTTTGGAAAAAAAGGACAAGTCGCAACCTTAGCATTAAAACAATGCAGAACAGTAAAATCTGAGCAGTAAAGAAGGATTTGTTTGCCAGTTATATTTCAAGAAATCAGGAAAATAAACCGCCGAAAGCGGATCACTCGTCACCCGCCACAATGTGAGCTCTCACACAACGACTCAACGACTGAAATCAAATCTACTGTATAGTCCTGACCAAGCATCAAATGACTTTTTTTTATTTCCGTACGTAAAAAATGAACTCAGAGGTCGATCTTTTTCGACACCTGAAAGAGCAGTTGATGCATTTGTTACTAGAAGAACCGTTCTGGGCGAGAACATCTCCATTTGAAAACAAACGCAAGTTGTTACACATACTCAGAGTGCAACCCTGCATTCACTAATTTCTCATGAAAAATTCCTCTATACGAGGTGTGTTCAAAGGAAAAGGTGAATTTTGAATAATAAAATTACTTATTTCGTCCCCTTCAAAGTAATCCTCCTCGGATATAATATACTTTTGCCTACGCTTTTTCCAATCCTCGAAGCACTTCTGAAATGCGCTTTTCGGTATGGCCATCAGCTCTTTCTCCGCTTCTGAATCGATCTCATCAATTGTGGCAAAACGATTTCCTTTCATTGGTTTCTTTAGTTTTGGGAATAGGAACAAGTCGCAGGGAGCCAAATCTGGGAATAACGGTGGTATTGTTTTTGGCCAAAAAATCACGAATAAGCATTGATGTATGAGCTAGTGCATTATCGTGATGCAGAATCTACGATTTATTTTTCCACAACTCCAATCGTTTGAGTTGTATTTCTTCACGCAAACGTTGTATAACGTCCTTCCTCATGGTGCACCACATCATTGCAATCAAAGAGAACAGTGAGAAAGACCTTCAAATTTGATCCAACTTGGCGTGACCTCTTCGTTTTTGGCTCATCTTGGGATGATTAGGCCTTGATTTCGACGTCATAACCATATACCCACGTTTCGTCCCCAGTTGTGACCCGTTTGAGCTAACCTGGATCGTTGTTGACATCATTTAACAACTACTGAACGATACTAATGCGACATTGCTTTTGCTCAAAATTTAGCAAGTTCGGAACAAGCTTCGCTGCCACACTTTTCATGCCCAAAACATTCGAGAAGATTGAATGGCATAAGCCGATTTATATGCCAACATCCTCTGCAACTTCCCTAATAGTGATTCGACGATTCTCAAGAACAATTTTTTTCGCTGTTCCGATGCCTTCGTCGGTTTTTGACGTGGTCGCACCGCCAGGGTGCTCATCGTCATCAATATCTTCTCGGTCTTCTATAAAGCGCTTGTACCACTTATAAATACATTTTTGAGACAAAGTGTACTCACCCAATGTCACAGTTAGCATTTCAAATGCCTTGTAGCACTTTATTGCATTAATAACGCAAAATATAATACATATTTTTTGATACATTTCTTTCAAAAATCAAAAATCGAAGAGCACACAAAAACGTGACTAACCTCTTCTGTTGTCAAAACCACAAAACCTAGTGCAAGCACATAATAAACGTATGTGTCCGATTACAACAAAAATAAAATATCGATAATCGAATGTACACAGCCCCCGAAAAATTAAAATTCACCCTTTCCTTCGAACATACCTCATATGGCGTTAGATGTTACTGTCAATGCTCGAAGCGAAAGCAGTAAAAGGCCTTCTGGCCAATTTTTGATGAAGCTTTCTGGAGCAAGGGGATATTGCCTACTAAAACTTATACAAAAATGTCTACTTTTGGGCAAACTGAGGTAACTCAATAAATACACGTTAAAAAAAAAATGGTGTCATAGGGAAAAAGTAGAAATTCGGTAAAAACCTAATCTATATCTATCATAACTGTAAGTTTTAAATTGTTCCAAATAATGGAAGAAAGGACATTTTTAAACCTCCTAAAATAGGTAAATTCAGCTTGAACCCCCAGTTGGAATATATCTTAATTGACCATATGGTAAATAACTGTTTTTAATATAATTTCAGATATTTTTTTCTATTCGCATAACCTCTTAAAGTCTCACACATATGCACATATATATTCAATATATTTCCAAATTCGGCTTGTGGAATGCAATTTCTAAGGATTATTTGTGCAACATTTGACAATCAGCCGAAGTGTTTGTCTGCATTTGGTGAATTTGCTGTAAGCTGCTTACAAATAAATAGTAGTTGAAGTTGAAGCTGCAGTTGTAGTTGTGTGTGTGTGTGTATAAGTAGTTGTAGTTGTTAGAAGCAATACAATGGCAAGAGTAAAAGCAACAACATCACAGTAGGTAAACAAATAGTTAGAGCTTCTTGTGCTAGGACTAAGTCAATATGTCTGTGACAAGCAATCAAATGCCTCTAGAAACAACAACAACAACAACAAAAATAATAGCAGAATTAACAACAACAATGCCAATAGCAACAACAGTAACAACAAACTTTTAGGCTACTCTAAGCCAAACACTCCACTAAAGATGGCTTAGCAATAGATTTGGTGATAGAGTTGCATGCGGAGCACCCTCACACACACACACACACATACTTATGCATGCGAATATGTACACTAATAAGTTCATGCTACGAGTATAAACAAACTAAAAATGCAAATGCTTCACAGACTGCAAAGTCAAATGTCGACAGACTAAGATGTGGCAAAACCCTAGAAATTGGCTTAGTCCTGTGACGGGCGAGCGAGGGCATGGAATTCAACATAGCACAACATAGCATAGCACAGAGCAGATGCCCTGCGACATTTTTGTTTACAAAGAAACTCAGCCAAGCGGCTACTTAACTGTGCACGTACTGTTGTAAAAAGAAAAAAATAATGACAAAGACAAATCTTTTGTATATGTGTGTATGTGTGTGTATATATATATCGAAAGCGTTTGTAAGGCTCTCTATCCGATCTGTGTAGTTTGAGAAGAAGAGTGTAGAAAATTCTTAAAAAATTTGCATAACAAATTCTTTGGCATCGCCTCCTACACTAAAATAACCTATTCATTGTATACACAAACATACATACATGCGAACATGTGTATGTGTTGTTCTCGGCTGACTTTGATTACAAACAAGTCGATAGGCGACCTATACTGTAAAATCTGTAGGAGCCATGAATAAAGTTATATTAAAAAGGGTTCACGTTGTGCCTGTTCTTGTGCACATATATATATTTGTGTAATATTATATATATGTATGTATGGCTAAGGAATTTTCAATATGCTCTAAGCACTTGAGTGATTGACGCACAAACTCCATTGAATTGCTTAGATACTTACTGATGTCGATACTAGGCCTGAGATAAAGTGTAATTTTGTTGTTGTTGCTGCTGTTTGTTTTTTGGGTTCATTCGAAGTGAAGAAGTTCGATTTGAGTTGAAAAAGGTTAGGCAACTTTGACTTGCTATGTTTCCTATAATCGTTTGGGAACATCTCGGGAGCTTAAGTGGCTGATTACGAAAAAAAAACAAAAGCAATGAGACCGAAAATAACGGTGTTTATAAAATAAATGGTAAAAGAATTATTTTGTTTAATTGACATCAAAATATCACTACAAAAAAAGATAGAAAATATTAACTTAAAATGCATAACTAGTTTTCAAAATAAGATCATGCAAAAATGTGAGGTAAGAAATTTTCTGAAATTTTTCGAGAAATTTTTTTTTTGGTTGACATATCTTTAGGCCCCTCGATTTCATTGAAAAACTTTAATCAGAGAAGTCCTTATCAGCCGACTGTCCATTTTCTAGAGCCTTTTTTTGACAAATCCCGCTTGAGTCGTGTGAAGCTGTCATGTTGTTTTTATTCAGTATTGTTTGGTATTTCATCATGCAAGGATTTACGCTTGAACAACAATTTACAAATTATTCAACTTTATTACGAAAACGTACGTTCTTTAAAGAATGTGTTTCGTGCGCTTCGCTCAACTTATGGTCAACATAATCGGCCTACTGAGCATAGCATTCGCAATACCATCACCCATCTTGAGACCCAGCATTCATTACTAGATAATATTTGACCGAATAGACCACATCCAGTACGCAGAGAAGAAGATATAGCGGCCGTAGCTGAGAGTGTACACGAAGACCGTGGAGAGTCGATTCGGCGCCGTTCACAGCAACTCGGACTGACGTATGGAACGACTTGGCGCATTTAACGTCGTGATCTTGAGTTGAAAGCGTACAAAATACAGCTCGTGCAAGAACTGAAGCCGCTCAACATCCCCAAGCGACATCGCTTTGCCCTATGGGCTCTTGAAAAGTTCCAAGAAGATCCGAAGTTTTCGAGCCAAATTTTGTTCAGCTATGAGGCCCGTTCCTGGCTCAATGGGTATATAAACAAGCGAAATTGCCGCATTTGGAACGAAGAGCAACATGCAGAGATTAAAGAGATTCAAGAGCTGTCATCTCATCCAGAAAAACAACGGTTTGGTGTGGTTTGTAGGCCGGTGGATTTATCGATATATATTTCTTCAAAAATGATGCCGGTGAGAACGTGACCGTCAATGGCGACCGTTATCACTCTATAATATCTGACTCTTTTATGCCTGAAATTGAAGATTTTAGTCTCCGCGACATTTGGTTTCAACAAGATGGCATCACTTCCCACACATCGTATCAATCAATGGATTTGCTGAGAGAACACTTCGGTGAGCTGATAATTTCACGTTTTGGACCGGTCGATTGACCACCAGGATCGTGTGATATCACACCGTTAGACTTTTTTCTGTGGGGATATGAAAAGTCTTAAGTCTATGCGGACAATTCTGCTTCGATGCAGGTCTTGGAGCAAAACATCACGTGTCATTCGCCAGTCGAAATGCTCGAACTAGTCATCGAAAATTGGACTCAATGGATGGACCATCTGAGACGTAGTCGCGGCCGACATGTGAAAGAGATAATCTTAAAAAAAATAAATGCCAAAGAATGTTCTTTCGAATGATAATAAACATTCCTCATTAAATTTGAATTTTTTGTGTTTTTTTCTTTTTCTTTAAACAGTAGGGAACCTCGAAATGGTTCACCCGTTATATCGTCACATAAATATATGCAGTTTCTCCAAAATGGTTGATTGTATGGCAATCTAAGAAAGTAGATAACGTAAAAACCATAACCCGGTAATGGAATTTATTTCAAACTGATAGCGCAATTTTTTACGCCTTGTATAAAACGGGTAAATTCAGTTAATTTTTTTATTTTAATTCTAACAACAACTTTTATCTCCCTATTTTCTAACAGATCTGTTAAACAATTCTGTTAAGAATACGGAGATTTTAGATTTCAAGGTTATTCAATGCGAATTTAAGTCCTGTACACTGTTGAATTGCTTGTTCTTTTCATAAATTGTTTCTGTACGTAGGTTCCCAGATTATAGATAGAATTTTGGTTTTGCCAAACAGGTCAACTAAGGAGGTCAACTCCATTGCAATCGGCCTTATCTTGCTAAAATGCATTATTTGTTTTGAATTTTCCAAAGAAAAAAAAAATCCCTGATCAAATGTTTGTAATACTCCCTGGTGATATATAAGTAGTTATGACAGTCTATGTATATAAGTAAAAAAAATAAATACAACTGAATTATATTGCACCCAATAAATTAGTTTCTCTTGCGTCTAAAATATTTTTATGTCACCCCAAATGTGGATAAATTTTTTTTAATCTCTTTGTTGCATGCAATATATTCAGCAATGTAGCTTACTTTCGGGCTTTCGGGGAGTTTTCTGATTTTCTGTGAAATTTTATATATTAAGGATAATAATCAAAACTCCACCTTCAAATACAAACGCAGATATTTTAATATCAATCAAAATACACATTACATAAAATTGCTTCACTTCAACTTAAAAAAAAGCATTTCATCTGCCAGCTCGCTTTCACAAGTGGCCATAAATACGATTATACATATATATGCATCCGCATATGCATACATATAAGTGTTAACGGGAAAATATGTGAATGTGTTCAAAAAATCCATTGCTTGTTCATATGTTTAAAATTCTCATAATATAACAGCCTGCGACACTGACGGCCACTGACCTGCGCTTATTATCGTCACTTCTTTTTGCACTTTCTCCGCCTTAAAGCTCATTCACTTCTTGGGGCCGACGCTGCAACGCCTACAGATATAAAAGGCGTACAAACTTATTATGGAAATTACAAAATTCGCTCTGTTGTATGTGCAATCATGTTGTCGCGGTGGCACTACCCACGAGAGAGGCTGTCAAAAGAGGTGGCGCACTAAAGGACATTCTGACTGTCAGACTATCTGTCTACTTGTACATTATACACTTAGGGGTAAAATAAATATTTGTGATTGCATTAATCAAGTTAATGTCAAGTACGGAATTGCTGCGTTGGTTGGAAGGAATAAAAAAGCAACAACCTCTACTTTGGTGATGAATAAAATTGAAATTGTGTGCAGTTAGTGAGCAAAGAGAAATTTTATGTTTCTTAAAAAAATTTAGAAAATTTTAAAGTTGAAAAATAAACTATCATGAACAGTTTGCTTTGAAAGATAATACAAACTGAAGGAGCGATGAATGCGATTTTTCAGCCCAAGCGTTAAGTAGTTGAAAAGTATTTTTAGAACATTTTTATGGAAAAAAAAGTATTATTACTTTTTCCTTATATATAATATATTAAAATTTTTTAATTCAATGTTAACATTTTTATATATAATACAATGGTATATACAGCTATAAGTAAAAAATATTTTAAATTCATAAAAATTTCATTAAATTTAAATTTTCATCTTCAGCAAATTTTTGTTTGCGCCAAATTCTCTTCTGGTCCACTACTTCATACCCTCACTAACTCAGTTAATATTTTAGTTGCTGAGGTCAACTATTCATATCTGCATTGTCATATCTATTAACTGCCTAACCCTGACACCTTATATACCTGCAACTAATTGGTCGGCGCCGCAGACAACTCCAAAGTTTGAGCAATTAAAAGTTTTGTCTCTGCATTTGCCCAATTTAACTGGGAGTCGAATACATCGGAATCACAGAGCAAATCTCTACAGAGTTCGCGTAGTCATTCTCTTTTTTTTTATGTGAAAGAACGCTATGCATTTATCAGCATTACCATCTCCTTTTAATCCGAGCAATTTTACTGTTGCTTTTTGTTGCTGCTTTTACTGCTACTAACGGCAGCTTTTTCGGCCAGTTTGCTTTTTCTCACATTTCCTCTGCAGTTATGTTACAGCAACTCTTCCGCGAAATTCCTAAAATGAAGTGCAATTTTTCACGCGACCAAATAGGATTTATATTTCAGCCAGAGCAAGGTTGTGCTTTATTTTTGAAGTTGTCGTTTGTGTTGGTGTTAATTTCATTATGAAAAAGCAATGTATTTAACTCCAAGTAAATTGCATTTAAGCAATAAAAATTTTAGAAAAATAGTGCAGCCTTAAATTTTATATATATTATATTTTATGTAACTGAAAAAACCAAATTCTTAAAGAAAATTGGTTCAAAAATTCAAAAAAAATTCATATAAGAGTAAATAATGGGCTTCTACAGATGTGAGTGAAATTACTGGCTTCAAACTAAAATTGTTAAAATAAAAAAAAATTGTTGCAACTTTTCATAAAATATATCGTATACAGAAAAATACCATCCTAAATGTAGGCAACATTTATTTAAAGACATTTTTGACCCTAAATGTAGGCAACGTTTCTCTATCAAATAAAACTCATAGTGCAACACCGCTTGTAATTTATCAGTTTCTTCATGTCAAGCATGAAGTAAATATTTTAAAAACAATTTCGCGCGATTTTTCTATTATTTAAATAAATAATATTGGTTTGCAAAAAAAATTTTTTTGAACAATCGAATATGCGGTATCATTGTTTATTATTATTAGCTATGGCTTATCGTTATTATAAAAACAGCAAACAATATCTAAGTAAAAAAATTATACAATTTGGAAGGCAAGTTTACTCCATAGTCAAACGCAACAGTCGCCCATTGGCAGTGTTAAGAAAGGCGTTGCACAATAAGGATCTTAGTGACGCCCTGTAAGAGCTGGTTTGCTCATCCACTCTTCGGTTTGCCGATTCGGTAATTTACTTTTTCGCTATGACTGAGCAGTTTGTCTGATTTATTATTAACTTTTCGTTTAAACGCTCAAATATTTAAGCAACAGAGAGCTATATTTGTCAACATGAATATATATATATATATATATATATATATATATATATTTTTTTTTTTAGCATGACTAGTTCATAATTTATGCCGACGCTTGTGGAGCACAGTAATGTGTTCAAAAAGAGTAACGATAAAGTAGAAATATGTTTGCTAAAAATAGACAGCGCATAAATGTATGCTATGTTTTTAGAGAAAACTTTTCTTTATTTGCACTATTTGAAAAAAAAATACATTTTAACAGAAATTTTATTATTTAAATTATATTAAAAATGATTTAGTTTTAATTGATTAGTTTATAATTTGATATTTAGGTCAATGGTCCTCTTTTTCTTAATTTTTTGTTTGAATATCAGCCGCCAAAATGTAGGCAATTTTTTTTTTGAAACATCTCCAAAAACTCTACAAGTGAAAAATATTGTATATTATTGAACATTTTGTAAAATTAATAATTTGATTTTCATATTTTTGACTAGTAAATCCACACTTTGTGGACAGATATGTTAGTACTCAAACTAAGTGTTGGGAATGAAAATTAAAAAAAATTATCAAAATTTCATATAAATGAGCGTTTCTGGGTATACTTTAATATAGACATTTATTTTATTTTATTTACTTGTTTTTACAAAGTGTGTGTAATAGAAACATGACACCAACGCTTTGCGTATGTCCACAAGGATTACCATCATACCATCATATACATACATGTATAAGTGGCTCTGTACCGATTGTTGCTATTTAAATGCTTTTCACACACACTGTAAACTGTTTTAATCTGCAAATGCAACAATAACATTGCTAACAATACCACAAAAGTAAACAATGAAATATCATCAGTTACAACGCTGTTGAGTAAATAATACACACATATACTTATACATGTGTACACACTGGACTGCATATATTCAAGAAGGGCACTTATGGTTAAATGTCGGTCAGAGGTTGGCTGATTGTAAGGCACAGACAAATATATGCATATGAACACTTGTATATTTGTATTAAATAAATTTCCAGAATAGAATGGTTTAAAGAAATTTAAATCTGCATGCGGACCAAACTCATGGAAAGTGGAAAAATTTTGCAAACATTATTTTTTATTAAAAAGGGTTTTCTAAAGTGGTCCATAATATTTTTTTTAAACAAGGACCTCAACTTATCGAAACTTTTGACTAGTAGTAATTAATGAAATTTTTAATATTATAAGATTAGCAAAAAATTTTTAAACTAATTTATTTTCTTCAACGCTCAAGTGCATTATTTTTCTAAGTGATGTGAACTGGCTAATCTGTTAGTTTGATTAAAAAAATTTGAAACTTATTTATAAATAAGAATTAATTATTTTCAATTTCATAGAAAATGTCCTTCTTAAATAAAAAAAATTTATATTTTAATATTTTGATTGGCGTTTTAACGTTATCCTTTAATTTTGTTAAGCCTTTCGCATATATTTTTTAAATAATTCTCGATTATAGTTTAAAGTACATTTTCAAGAGAGCATTGGCTGGGGAAAGCCTAAACTAGAAACGATATTACTCGAGAATGGTCTGCGGAATGGGCAAAGATTTTAAAATCTCCCTTTTTTAGGGTGGAAGTCTGAGGCAGCCGTAGTTTTTCAGGAATGATCAGCTGGGATCATAACTTGCAGTTTAAAAAAAGGAAAAGAACCAGGACGGAAGAAGTTGGATCCTTGTGAAATCTATTACAGCGGCCATTTAAAGGAGCGCAAATTTGGTGTTGAGTTTATGGTGGGAGAGATACTCCGTCACCGAGTCCTGGCTTTCACCCCGGTGGATGAACTTCTAGCCACAATTTGCATCAAAGAGAAGTTCTTCAACATATTGTTGATTTGCTGCCACAATCCCGACGTAAGAGAAGGACAATGACGCTTTCTATTACTGCTTATAATGTACATATGAGCGCTGTCCCCCACCCCTACAATGATAAAATAGTGCTAGGCAGTTTTAGCGCCAGCGTGGGCAAGGAGGTATCTACGGCACAACAGTCGGAAAATTCAGCCTTCATGAAGAAACACCTGTAAACAGGCTGTCCCGGAATATGCTTGTCTGTAGTACTAGATTCCAGCACACGAAAATTCATTAGTTGCATGGCTGTCTCAGGATCGAAAAACACGCAACAAAATCGATTATGTTGTGGTAGATAGAAGACACGTTTCCAGTATTTTAGATGTGTGTAGGTTCTGAGGACCCAACATTGACTCGGATAGGCACCTCTGCCTCTGTGCAGGAAAGGACGCCCGTCCACAAACAAAAAGAGGGTTTGACAAAAGTTTTCTCCACGACTTGCACAGCTGCTCTCTGAGAGTATTCATCAACAACTTGATATAAGCGAGCTTTGGAACGGTATATAAAACTCCGTACGTACCGCCTCTACGGAAAAAATTGGTTTTCAACAGTGTGAGAAAAAGATCTGGTACGATAAGAAATGTTGAACTACAGTGGTGAGTGAAAAAATGGTATACCAACCTCGCAACGTTGCGGTCTCCATGAGCAGGGTGTGATAGATAACAAGATCTGAGGAAGGAAGTGAGCAAGTGATCAAAGAAAGAGGTCGAAATTCATTAGTATGAAGAGCTTGTCCGACAAAAGCAATACTCGAAAATTTTATGAAAAAATGAGGCGACTTACAGAAGGTTTGAGGACCGGAACATACTCATGTAAGTGCCAAAGAGTTAATCTGGTGGCAGATGTCCAGAGCATACTTAATGTATGGAGAAGAGAAGTGTTCCATTTCCATTTCTAGCCTGCTTAATGTCGATGGTAAAGAAGTTCCATCACGCGTATATGTTAAAGTTCGAATAACGATTGATCGCTAAAAAAATACCAAAGCGGCGACAGCCGACAGCTTACCGGCAGAGCTATTCAAATACGGCAGCGATACAATGCTAGCTTCTTTGCAGAAAATGTTTGGACGAATGTATGCCCGACGAACTGAGCTTAAATCTGCTCTGCCTAATCCAAAAAAAAAAAGATACCGCACGGTCTGTACCAATTACTGTGGGATAAACCAGTGTGGCTTTACTTGTAAATATGGCAAATCCATCACTGACCATATATTTACCATGCGTCACATTTTTGAGAAGACCCGAAAGCATCACCTTTTCACCGATTTTAAATCTCCCTGCGATAGAACGATAAGGAAATACCTCTACGCCGCTATGTCTGAATTATACTCTCGCTTATATGATGTTGTTGATGAATACTATCAGAGAGCAGCTGTGCAAGTCATGCAGAAAACTTTTGTCAAACCCTCTTTTTGTTTGTTGACGGGCGTTCTTTCCTGCACAGAGGCAGAGGCGTCTATCCGAGTCAATGTTGGGTCCTCAGAACCAACACACATCTAAAACACTGGAAATGTGTCTTCTATCTACCACAACATGATCGATTTGGTTGCGTGGTTTTCGATCGTGTGACAGCCATGCAACTGAAGGATTTTCGTGTGCTGGAATCTCGTACTACAGATAAGCTTATTCCGGGTCAGCCTGTTTACAGGTGTTTCTTCATGAAGGCTGAATTTTCCGACTGTTGTGCCGTAGATATCTCCTTGCCCACGCTGGCGCTAAAACTGCCTTGCACTATTTTATCATTGTAGGGGTGGGGGACAGCGCTCATATGTACATTATAAGCAGTAATAGAAAGCGTCATTGTCCTTTTCTTACGTCGGGATCGTGGGAGCAAATCAACAATATGTTGAAGAACTTCTCTTTGATGCAAATTGTGGCTAGAAGTTCATCCACCGGGATGAAAGATATACAACTTGAACAGCGTATACCCATGATTTTGATAGCAATGACCACAGCGACTACACTGCTCCTGGTTAGGCAAGGAAGCGAAGCGAATGGGTCTCGTGGTGAAAGACTCAAGGCGAAATATCTCTTAGTAGAAGAAATATTATTTATAGACTTATAGTAAAAATAACTGGCCACTGGAGAGCATGCCATAAAATGGTACTGCCCTATAACAGCTATTGCCGCAGCTTCAAATTGGAAGAGAATGGGGAGACAAATTTTCTTTTCTTCCGTGAATTCTTTTATTAAATACATAATTTCTGAAATTCTCAGAAACTGCTTCCATAAATAAGTTATACGAAAATATATTTAAAAAAATTGTACTTTGCTGAGGGCAAAGAAAAAATATTTGCCTTCTTAAAGAAAGCTCACAAAAGCCCTCAAAATAAATAAGTATAAATTTATGAGCAGCTTTTCTGCATCACAATTCTTAGATGTATGGCTTGCAGCGATTTTCCATTTCGCCCTCATAGTCCTTAGGTTATTTACTCATTTTTATGTTCATTTGTGCTCATTTAATAGTCGATTTGTATGTATCATACAATAGAAGGGCGGACGTGACACAAAGTAATCGTTATATTCATAAAAATTAATTTCATTGCCGCAAAACACTTGTTTAGTTTGTTGAATGGCCAAATGCGTGTGGAATATTAAATATAATGAAAGCAAATAAACATAAATACACACATACCCCCATAGCTATAAATGAACAGATGAATGAGCATTGACTTTGGTTATTTTAGTCGCCGTTGTCATAGGTAGAGGATGGTGTGCACTCTGTGATTTATTTTGTATTGCCCAAGAGGAATTTGCGTACTTTTCCTAAGTAAAAAAGCACTAATCTGAAAGAAACCATATTGGAATATTCTAATAAAATTTTTATTAAAATATTAACTACTAAATTTTTCATCTATTTCAAGCTGGTATATGCCTATCACATTGCCGACCGCTAATTTAACACTGAAGTAGTTTTTATTCACATAGAAGTCACTCTCAATATATTTATATATTAAATTTTTTATAAAATATTTATAGTTTAACAATTTTAATAAAAAAATTTTATATATTAAATTTTTATTACTTTTATTTTTATTATGTTAATATTAAAAATATAATTAAAATTTTTTTTTTAATTTTTTTTAAGGCTTAAAATATTTAAAAACATCAAACCAGCGCCCTATGAGTTCTGTTGTTGATGCGTACTTAATTTCAAAAACTGTTGCCTACATTCAGGCACTCAAGGCAAATGAAGCAATAGGAACATTAGTTTTGTCTTGAAAGGTTCCATATAAACCTGCCGCTAAAAATACATTAATTTAAATGGAAATATTGCTAAGTGTCCCAAATATATTGATGAAGTGAAGGTTTTTGTTCTCTATAAGAACATTTTATTTTTTAATACGAATGCCTAAAAGTGTGCCACATTTAATAGAGATCTTAAAAATACTTCAATACTTGTTACTGGTTTTTTATTTCTCTTATATTTTTTGTTTGTTTGTTATAAAGTTCTCTTTCCTTCAAGCAACTTCAACTCTTCAGCCAGTTTTTACACATGACTTATCGCATTAATATCCTTGTTTATCAAATCAAACATCTGCACTCATTGGAAAATATTACTGTGCCACCCGCAATGTGAGTGCAATATTTTTTGCTGGCGGAAACACAACGTTTCAGAGATTTTTATACTCTTTCTTCCGTTTGTAGCACATCAGCTGCTGCCACAGCTTCCTGTTTACAATACCATTTTGCAATATTTGCCCTTTGCCGCTTGTTTCGTAAACTTCCTTGGATTTTACGAAATAGAAATGTACAAATTTTATGTTGTTGTTTTATTTTTTGGGTTTTGCTGTGGGAAAATTCACTTTTTCTTCACTTTGTATCCGGTTAGTTGCATTTCTCACCACGACAATTTGTTACAATAATATGTTTGAGTGAGTAGTATTTTTCAGCTGGAAGTGCGAACGCAACAATTTGGAAAATAAATGAGTTCAATGCTTATAAAATAAAACTACGAAATAAAATAAAAATTCTATGAAATTTCAAGCAATGCGTTTTGCTAAAATATTTGCGGTGAATTCTCGTTTTAACAAAAAAATTTTTTTTATTTTTTTTTATACCAAAAGCGCATTCTGTGTGCGAAAACTCGATACCCTCACGTACGAGTAATAAATTAAATATTTATTCATTTATTTAATTTTACTCACACAACCCTTAGCATAAAAGACAATTTTTCAACTTTCCTTTCTTTCTTCTTTCGTTCAGCACTTTGCACCCCATTGCAATTCTTTCTTGTACAGTGAATTTCGTGAGCAGTTGTCACACTGAAGCCACTAAATTTTCTTGTCACGCTTATAACCACAGCAATTTTACTAAGCTGCAAAACGACGCCGTGCAGAAGAAAATTAAGAAGAAGAATAAAAATAATTTCCTCACAGAGCAACATGTCTTCGCTTGGAATGAATGACGTGTCAGCCCACAATTTATTAAATTCTAAGTGCGAATGCTGAAGCATGGAGTGCACATGCACCGCAAATATCTCATTCGTGCTATGCAAATGTACAAACAGCCGCTTCTTACACGCAAACCTTTCTGCTATTTACGCAGCTTATTTGGCTCCACAGCTGTTGCTTCGATTTTGATTGCGTGCTGTGGAGTATTTTAGCAGACAGCCATGATTTGGCAAAGACCTCTAATGAATGCGCCGCTGGAGAGCAGCAGCGTCACCAACACAAATATTGAAGAGATTGCAAGCGAAAATTTTCATTTCTGCTTTGCAGGTTTATTCGAAGTTGCAAATTTAATTTATTTACCTATATTCTATACATAAAACATATCAAAAACGGAAGCTTTTAATAGAATGCATAAAAAAATTAAAAAATAATTAAAAAATTAATTATATAAATAAAAATAAAATAAAAATATAAAATAAAATCAATAAATAAATAAATTAAATAAAACAAAATAAAATGGAATAAAATAAAACAAGATAAAATAAAATAATATAAAAAACTAAAAATTTAAAAGAAAAAAAATAAAATAAATAAAATAAAAAAGCAAAATAAATTAAAATAAAATGAAAGAATAAATTAAATAATTAGAAAAAATTGAATAAAATAAATAAAAAATAAAAAAATAAAAATAAAAATAAAATAAATTGAATTAAATTAAAATAAAATAAAATAAAATAAAATGAAATAAAATACAATAAAATAAAATGAAATAAAATGATATAAATAAAATAAATTAAAATAAATAAAAGAAAATAGAATAAATTAAAATAAAATAAAACAAAATAAAATAATAAAATAAAAGTAAATAAGATTATATAAAATAAAATAAAAAGATAAAATAGAAAAATAAAAATTAAATAAAAAAAATAAAAAAAGGAAAATAAAAAAAATATAAAAAAATAAAAATAATATAAATTAAAAAAGTAAAATAAATTTAGAAATAAAATAAAATAAAACAAAATAAATTAAAATAAAATAAAATAAAATAAAACAAAATAAAATAAAATAAAATAAAATATTATAATTAAAATAAAGTAGAATGTAAAAATTATCTATCTATATAAAATTCTACCGTCACAACGTTTGTCCTCGGATTCCTTCAAATGGCTGAGCTGATCTTATCGAAATTTCGTGAATTTGTTCCTTCATTACATATTTTTCATAGCAGGTCCACCTCCTGACAGTTTCAAATAAATCGTATTTATGGTTCGATTTGCTTGATATTTGGTTCGAAAGACTACGTTTTGCTTAGATTAGCAGTAACAATATTTTTTCAGAAAGTGGACCAGGCCGAAAATCGCTATTGTAGTTGTTTTGACTTGAAATTCTTTCTTCCAAGAAGTTGACTTATCCTCCCAAAAAAAAAAAAAAAAAAAAAAAAAAACAAGAAAGAAAGACTGTCTTTGGCTATGCTAAGGTCTTTATATCTTTCATGGATATATCAAACTATTAAAAATTTTAAAATTCGATTTCGATAATTTTCCTAAATGCTTTTTTGGCGGATTTTTAATCCAAAACCTCACATCTGAATAAATCAGTGTATCGCATAAATGTTATAGTCGTCCGATTTCGATGATTTTCAGAAGCAATTTGCAGTTCGTTATATATGTGTAGTATAAATTTTCAAATTTCACGTTCCTAACTACTTTTTTTGACGGATTTATGACACAAGATTTTAAACTTGAAATCGGTCGTATATATGCTATAATCTTACGATCTGCTGCTTCCAACAATTGATTGTTTAAACGCATAGATGCATCTTTCTACCAAGTTTAGTTGAAATATCTCAAAAATAGAAGGACTAGTTTGCATTCAAACAGACAGACGGGCAGACAGACATGGCTAAATCAACTCAGCGCGTGATTCTGATACGATCAGTATAAATTTCGCTAGGTCAATCTTTTCGCCTTCGCATATTTACATATTTCGGACCAAACTATTTCATATACGTGAAAGGTATAATAAAATAAAATAAAAAATTAAACTTGAAGTAAATTAAAATTAAAATAATTAAAAAAAAAATTAAAAAAAGTTAAAAAAATAAAATAAAAAGATACAATAAAACATAAAATCAAATATTATTTCCAATTGTATACAGCGTGTGTGAATAACTTCAAAAACTACATGAACATCTATGATTCCCGCTCTCACAATAAATCTTCAAACCCCCAGTGCCTCCAGCCGATTGTTATTACCGTATATTCACCATATTCAACTAGAAATGTCTGGTCGCTACTGAAATTGCGAACTCACATTTGTAATCCCTAGCGTGTATACTGGTTTGTAAGCCTACTTTTAGGCGTGCTCGCATGTAAACAATGTAGGAATTATTTACAGCCACACAAATGCGTGCGCTTCGTTCAGGGTGCAGTTTTGAATGGTTTTCATCCAAATTCATTTAATTTATCGCCAAGCGAGGTTGCTTTTAAGGAGTTTTTGAAAAATTGGTAAAATGAAATGGAAAATAATCTTCCTTTCCTTTCCTTTCATTTCCCTTTTTTTCCTTTTCAGCCCTCTCTTTTTCATTTTCCTTCTTTTCCTATCATTTCCTTTTCTTTCCTTTGCATTTCCTTTCTTTCCATGTTTTTTCTTTCCTTAACTTTCTTTTCCCTTTCTTTCCTTTCCTTTCCTTTCTTTTCCTTTTCTTTCCTCTCTTTTCCTTTGCTTACCTTTCCTATACATTCCTTTCTTATATTTTCTTTCTTTTTATTTTCATATCTTTTTTATTTTTTCATTCTTTTCTTTTTTGTTCTTTTCTTTACTTTCCTTTCATTTCTTTTCCTCTGCTCTCATTTGGTTCCAAATAAAACACTTTCTTCGCATTTTTTTTCAATCAAAATGACTTACCAAGTCTCATTCACATTGCGAGTATCGAAAGATTCTCTTTGACTACCTTTAACACTCCATTAAACTCTCATTTCTTTTGCGACTTTGTAAAGACGATAAAAAACTAAGCGTAAAAAATCCAAAGATAAGCGCAAAACGTACACAAAAACCCTAAAAAAATCGCTGCGAACACAAAACTATTGTCTGCATATTTGAGTGTCGGTGTGTGTGTGTATGTGTGTATATGTATGTGTTTTCGATAACAATGAAAGCCAAATTGCTCTATCAGCGAGCGAACACAATGATAACTGATGCGGTGTTGCTGACATATGCGGGCGCTGGACAAACAAGATGATTGCGATAAGGCACACATACACACGCACACACACACACACCGAGTTATACTTTGTGACACAAAAGAGGGTTAGGCGTGTCTAAATGAACAAAAGAACTTTGTGGAATGAGAAAGACAAAGGGAGAGCGATATCTATATTGACACACAAAACACATGCCTACCGCCATGAATATGCAGCCATATAAAGGAACAGGCTATTGATAGTGGAGCCTAGTGGAGCTGAAATGCAAGTTGTACGAATTGCGGGTAATATATTAAGTGGTTTTCACTTCAATGAACATATTCTGCATTTAACTAGCAATTAAATTTTGATTTTGGCTTTTAAGGTTCATCGATTCAATATCTTAGTGGCGGTTCACACTTTTATTAGTGTAATGTGAAAGGATATAATTCATAACGAAAGCAGCACCCAAATGCAATAAGCAGTTCATCTCATCGCTGATGACTCCGAAATATTAGCGTCCAAGACCACTTTTAACTTGAAAGAGGTTCCAGGTTCTGAAAAAGATGCTGTTGTACCTAAATTTGAGGACAAATCAAGTTTTGAATTTGAAAATGCCAATTGGCATCTCATATGATTCAGCACTGCCCTCGAAGTGGCAATGGCGGACTACACCGAATTCTCTCGATTTTTATATATCTGGAATAGTAGAAACCGAACAAATCACTAGACCAAAAGGCCTGAAGTAAAATTCTACAGCGTCTTCACATGAAATTGTTAGGGATGAAGCGATTTTAAAAATTACTTGCTGAAAATGGAAAACTTAATATGAAAGTTGAAGGAGGGTGAATCATACGACCATCTACCAGAGAGCTTGAGGCTAATCCACAATTAATTATAATCATTGCGGATCTATAAAGAAAAAACAGGATTATTCTTAAAAAGGTCTTTCAGGAATTTTAAGCTAACAACCAAAATCCTGACAAAGAACAAATCCTGAAAAGAGTGTTAAATGAATTTCAGCTTCTAGGTTGCCTAACGCGCTTTATAGTACTTTTTTTTAAATCCCATCTCAAATGCTTTTCAGAAAATTTAACAGAAGTGAGTGAAAGTCAATTTAAGCGATTTCAGCAGGATATGAAACATATGAAAATACGATACGAAAGGATCTGCAGTGTCTCACTTCTGAAATTTATTAGATACATAAATGGGTATAGACTTGATAGCTATCTTCAGTAGGCTTAAAGTGAAAAGCACTTTCAACTAACAATATATTTAGTAATTAAAGAAAGTTAAAGTAATGGGATATTGCAATGCAGGAAATGCTAAACTCACGTAACGATACTATTTCGTTTTGTTAATATAAAAAATGAACTCAACGAAATAATTTTGTTTCGTTTCGGCGCCATGTTTTCGAAGTGAAATGAAATTTTTGACGTTGAATCCAGGAAATGCGGTTTTGCAACGGAATTACTAACAGACTTAAATTTACACATTTAACTTCTCCGTTAACGATTTCAGACTAAAACAGCATTTCGTTTCATGTAAAAATGAAACAAAATTAATTTTGATTTAATGAAAGCATTTTCAACTGTTTCCACCGAAATTATTGAAATTTGTTATATAACGTGGAATTTATCGTAGCGCTGCAGCCTTGGTACGAGGTGGTTTGATAAGTCAGCGATTTGTTATATAAAATCTATTTTCTTCGGCATATAAGCGTTGTATATCTAGACATAATCTCTATTTAGCTCTATACATTTAATTCAATCCTTTTCATCGCAATCGATGTGAATGATACCTCAAGCATCGCAAAAAGTGATAACATGACCTTGTTGGCCTATAAACACATCTTTGCATACTTTGGTGCACATGCATCTACTGTTTGTATTGATCTTTGGTCTCTAGTGTGGTGTGGTGGGTTCATGCTTCGGCTGAGCATCGCCATCGGTTGCACGGTTGTGCCGCGATAGATTTTTCATATCCAAATATTTCTATAAAATATCTTGTACCCGATTAATTGAGATGCCGAAAACCTCAGCCGCCTCACGAACTCTTATTCTCCAATCATACAATATCATTCCATGGATTTCATCGAAGATTTATTAAGTGTATATTCTAGTCTAGAGACCCGACTTTCGAGCATTTTTTAGCAATTGATAAGAAAAGCATTTCATCAGCCATCCCAGCTTCATACATTGGGCCTTCTTCCTCTACTTCATTGATACATTTGAGCATTCATCTCCTTATAATGAACAGTTCTTTCTTCTTTTGAGGCATCTGAAGCTCGAATCTCAGACCGTTGAATCCTTACTGCGTTGCACCTAACAGCAAACCCATATGATTTCCGAACAATATTCATTCCCATTAGTTTCATGATATTTAAAATAGGATAAAAGCATTCACTTGAAATTTAAAAGAGTTCACAGAAAATTTCTCACTTGATTGTACGTCTTCACTATTTCGAGGTTAACATGTGACTAACTCAAACCAAAAACAAATTGAAGAAATAGTTTTGTATACTACGTTACAATGACCTTCAAACGATTAATGTAGTATACTGGAAATACTATATAAAGAAGGAAAGAGAGTTATTCATACTCAGGTAGCCCGGGCCTCCAGTCGCCTATTGTTGCAGTCGTCCGCTCAACCCGTCTAGTTGCAACGACACTAAAACGGTTAATAACTTCGGAAAAAAATTTGAATTTTGAAAAATCCTTTTAAGGTGATATTTTTTAATTTTTAGGCTAGAATAAACCATTAACGAATCCCCATAGTATTTATCAAGTACTTTTTTTTGGTTTCGGTGATGTTTTTTTACACAAAAAATAATGCTTAATCAGCACACGAAGTTCATTTTTTTCCATTTTCGATAAAGCTCAATAGGATTTTTGCTTTCAACACTTCCACCCAAATATATCATTTCTTATTGTAATAATTCAAAATTATCACCAAGAAACAAGTAAATTACAACATCCCACCACTGGAATAATAATAATACCTACAAATATACCAAACCTGATGGGGGGAAATTAAATCAATTATTTTCAAAAACGAGGTAATAGATAAGATTTACCATTATCCGTAATTCTTAGGCAACAAGAAATGAGAGGGTGAAGCATTTTCCAACTGCTGCATGATAAGCTGCTTTAAATAACAGCAATACAATGGATCTGAATATGTAGTTGTCAGTTGATGTGTAAGTATATTTACACTCCAATAGCATTTGATTATTAAGTCCTTTGTATGCTTGTATGTATGTACTTATATACATAATAGACACATGTGCAAATAATTGCTTTAATATTAGCTTGAAAGTGTAAGAATAATGGTTCTTTAAATAAACACAACACAACAAAACAAAGTGTAAATGAAGTGCAGAGTTGACAGAGCATGAATAAAAACTCACCAACACAAACACAAGTGAATATTCATACAGAACTTTCAGTCATTAGACTGCTTTTCTTTTGTGTGTGCATAATACTTGACAAAAAACTATATTTGCTCAAAGTTGATAGAATTGTTTTTGGTCTCATTCATAGATTTTGGTATAAAGCTAAGCGCATTAATGCATAAGCAAAAAATAAAAATAAACTGAGATTGCAGTTTGTTGCCAAAATGTTGCAGTTAACTTCTTTGAACTACCTCCTTGTAGTGCTGTGTACCAACACACTCATGGTGTGTGTCATGATGAAGAAAACGCTGAGATATTATTTTTTGTTGCAAATTTAGCTTGTTGAGTGCAGACATTGTGTTAACAAATTACATTAATCAAAATATAAAGTTTTCCCTAAGGGAATTACAGAAAATACAAAATCACTATCCCAGCAGGAGTCACCTTTAAACAAAAAAAATTTAATTTCTAGTTTTTCCATTTTTTTTTTTGGTGTAGAATTGTGTGTATTTAATATATTTTTTTGCATCATTTAATTATATATTTAAAATTCGAATTTAAAATCCATTTGATTACGTGTAATTTTGGTTACTCATACGCCCCCGCACAACTTCTCACATGCGTCTATAACCCTATATATATATATATATGTGTGCATCTCTGCTACCCTCATTCAAAACTTCAAATTAGTATTTTGAAATTACAGTAATTGTCAACTATCCAATAACTACCAATTGCAGTTGAAATTGCATGGCACATCCTTTGTTCATGTGCAATGTGACAAGACAATGAATGAAATTAATTGTTGGTGTTCGAGTGTCACACGGTCCATTCCTTTAGAGTGAAGTTGAAGACTTACACATATATGTGTATGAGAGTGTGTCTCTTATTACATTTTGTATGAATATGAATGAATGAGTATGAGCTGGATAATTGACATGACGATGTGTAATGCATACTGATGAAGAAGGACAATTGTATGAACAGTAATGTGCGCAAAATGTGTTAGGATACGGTTATATACAAACAAATACTCTCGGAATATTGTTCCTAAGGGAATAATGTATGAAATGGAAAATAAAGAAATAAATTTTTTAAAGCTGGTCTCAAAATAATAAAGGAATTGAAATTCTGGCAAACATCAGCTAGATTAGTGACAGATAATAATGGGTTTTTTAAGATTAAATTTTGATAAAATAATAATTCAACTAAACTGACTTTTTTAATGTGAAACTAAAACTTAAGTTAGTTTTTTTCAAAATTTAGAAAAAAATTTATTAAATAATCTTAAATAATCCCTGTTGAGGGGCGATCGTAATTACAAAAATGTTCGTATTTATGATCCACCGCACAGTACCACGCATGACTAACAACTCGACTACTGCTAAATTGAAAATATCCAATAGCCCGCCAATGACATCCCGATTCCTTGTAACATTCTTTAAATTACCGCTTACATACATAGGAATTAGTGTGTAACTCAGCCCTTACGACCAACAGCTGCATTAGGAGAAAGTGTAAAGTACACTTAGGCAAGCGCTAATCATCGCTAAATGAAACTGGCTGACAGCAAACAAGAACTCTCGACATAATTCTTAGCGAAATCCACAAATTTTGGGGCACATCAATCTGACAGGCACTCAAAGAATGAGACAATTGGACTGATTGAAATCTCAAATTCATATCTACATATAAAAACCGTTTTGAAAAAATGGAGCCACTTTCAAGTAGTGACCGAGCTGGGCAACGATTTCCCATTTCATTGGAAAGGTTTCTCACATCTGTCAACAACAATTAGTGTACAGCAGTGTATGCTTCTGGCAAAAACATTGGTTATGTCCTCTTCGAAAATATCCATATTTGTGTTAAATCAACAGAATTTACAGGATTTTTTTGGAAGGAAAGTGCAGTTGAAGCTCATCGAATGCTTCTGGAAGTTTGTGGTAACCCTGCGTCTACCGATAAGCAATGCAGAGAGAGAGAGAGAGGAATTAGAGGCTTACCTGAATCACAAACCATGTCGAACGCAAGCTGAACTCATTTTGGAATGCAATTTATGCGATTGAGCCGTATCTTGCGCCAAAAATATCCATACGAGTGAAAGGTATGGCAAGTGCATTTCGCAATATCGCTGCTGTAAGTGAAAGTGTAGCGGAAGACCCGAATGTGTCTATTTCTCGACTTTCTCAAGAGCTGGGACTTTCTTACGGCATATTGTGGCATATTTTGCACGTGGACTTACACTAACGTCCATATTAAGCCCAACTCACACAAGAACTGGATCGCGATTATTCAAGAAAACTTTTCTTCGACGACGAGGCACATTTCTCACTCGGTGGATACGTAAAAAATCAAAATTGTCGCATTTAGGGTTCTGAAAGTCCTCAAATAATTGAAGAGAGGTCATTGCGACAAAAAAATTTACTTTATGGTGCGGTCATTAGTCCGGAGGTGTGATTGGACCATACTCCTTTGAAACCGATAACGGTGAGACTCGAAGTATCGCTATAGTCGTATGATATCGGACTGTTTTTGCTAGGAATTAAGGAACAAGCGAATTTGGCTTTGTTGCAAGTGTATTTTACCGGCTGTGTAATTTCTTATCTTGAGCACTTGAAAACCAACATTCGCCAAGTTATGGGTGGGGTAGGGTTTTAAAGGCGAGAAAAACGCATATTTTTATGATTTTTTTTCGGCGACATCAATAATATATTTTTATTAAATTTTATTACATATTATTGTACAACTTTTGAAGTATGTCACAAAAAAATTTCAAAGAAAAATATTTATAAATAAGCCGGTGACGGTGAATCTCCAGAGGTGCCTTGAAAAAAAGTGGTTTTGCGGTGTATATTATAACTCGTTACTGGATTATCTGAAACAAAAAAATTGATATGCATTTTAAAGGTGATGTATTTCTCGAGGTAATCAGCAAGAGTTTTTTTCTATTTTTTACAGCATTTCGCAGTGAAAAACGTAATTTTAGCTAAAAAAATCGCGGTTAATTTGTTATTTAAAAATAGAAAAAGATAAAAAAAAACTCTTGCTGATTACCTGTTGATTTATGTGAAGAAGTAATGTTCAAATTTTCAAAAGGATCGGTTTAGTAGATTTTGAGTTCTGATGTTCACGAACTTCAAAAAGGACGATTTAATTTAATCGATTTAAAGTTTTTCATACGTGAAAGGTTCAGGTAGCACGGCCGGTCTTTTGAAACGCTGTAATTCGGTTAGTTTTACTCGGATTGACTTAAAATTTGTACATAATATTCTCGACATATTGTTCATTCAGAAAAAAAAAGAAAAAATAATAATTTTAAAACCCTACCCCCCCCCCCCCCCGCTTATGGCTGAAGTTCCGCCCAATATTAACCAAAATGTGTTCAGAAATTACCTCAAATGGATCGAAGTATCCAAAAATTCACGAGGTAGTCATTTGAATGATGTAAATGTAAGTCAAGGAATAAAAAAGGAATTTCAGGAAAAAATTTATTGAAAAGGATTTTTTTACGTTTATTTTGTAATCTGCATAATGGATAACCCTGTGTTTTTGTTTTTCCTCATTAATAATAACAAAATGAAACTTAAAGTTAGTAAACTCAGTATTTCATTTCTATTCCGAACTCACCGAACGCACAGCTTTACAAATACATGAAATTGAAGTTTTAAGTTAAGGTAAATGCATAAGCAAAATTGCTTCAGAATTGTGCCGAATGGCGAATATGTACGTATGAAAATGGAAATTTTTCTAAATGCTACATACAAACTAGTTTTTGTTACGCTCAGTTACGAGTCTATCTTCCACGCAAAGGTCTGAAAATCTCAAAATTTCACGTAATTCTTCAAAATCGCTTAATACTTTTATTTCGGGATTCATTAAAACGGAAAAATGGAAAATATTTTACTTTCACAGAAAATAGTGAAGCATGAATGACATAAAATATACGAAAACAAAGACTCAACATAAGCAAAATATGACTGAATTCACAGTAAACCACCTAAATATCACTCAATACGCTTTTTCCGTCAATTAAATCGAATTTCAACAGTTCACAGAGCAACACAGTTAACCAGGTTATTCTCCTCGCAACGCCGTGTTTTAAGCTATTAAAATTTTATAAATAATTAAAACATATGCGATTATTGAACTCTACCAAGCGGCGGGCATAGGGACTTCAATGGAATTCTTTTTTTTTTTTTTTGCATATCTGTGTGTTATGGGTGAGTGTACAAGGGCTAAATGCGAGGGAAAGAAATTCGTGTTTCCGCAAGAGCATATGTTTTATGCATGTGGTATGTAAATGTGTATATACATTCACAGTAATATATAAAAAAACATTTTGCTCCCACTTTTCATTACAGCAACAATATAATTGCATTTTCTTTTCATTTTCCATTTTTAGTTCGCATATTAAGCATTTTAATTCTTCCGTTGTTTCCAGAATTAACTCAAAAATACATACAGATGAAACCATCAAAAGACAAAAGCCAAAAGTAAAAAGCAATTTATTGAGAGAAAGAAACCCGAAAACTGCCACCACATTCCTTTTATTGAGTTAAAAAAAGGAAAATAAAACTTCTGTGTCCTTCAGCAACAGTAAGCCCTTACACAGTCTCTTTCTCTCTCACCCTCTCTCTTTCTCTTACACGGTTTTATACGCTCTTAATCATCTGCGGCATTCTCAACTACACAAAAAAAAGAAAGAAAAAAAGTCATAAAAAATGCAATTGTTTCTCACTTACACTGCGACATATTGACACACACTCACACACTCACACATGTGTGACCGCTACCCGCCAAATAGCGGCAAAGCGGCCGCGCAATTTCAATTTTTGTTCTTTTGTTCACAGCTTAAAAATGAATTTCCATTTGAGGTATGAATTTATTAAAACTGTTGGCTGCTGCTATGGACAGGTGAATGGATTTTTTTTATAGCAGCGCTGTGTGATATCGGAAACAAAAATGCTCACACAATAGCAAAGATATCATGGTATGCGTTTTACATGTAAAAGCTGACTCTTGTCCGATATTTCGTTAGTAAAATATAAAAAAATTAAATAGATATTTTTGGATGCCAAGTGATCGAGGCTCTGACATCTGTAAGCTTTGGCTGTGAAGTTTTATTTTTTTTATACTTAAAAATTATTAATTAATTATTTGTTGGAAAAAATCTTTATGACTTAAACTGCAAACACTTCATAATTCCCGTTTAAAAAATAATTTCAAAAATTTGAATATCAAAATTACACATATTTTATATTATTATCTTTTCAATCCCTATTAATCTAAGGAATTCCTGCGCATTAAAATATATTTAAAGTTGTTATATTTCTTCTCCAAAATTAATGGGTGACACATTTCGGGTTCCATACTTTTTTAAAGAAAAAAGCACTGAAAATTCAAATTTAATGAGGAATGTTTATTATCATTCGAAATAACTTTCTTTGGAATTTATTTTTTGAAGATTTTCTATTTCAATTGTTAACAGCGGCTATGTCTCAGATGGTCCATCCGTTGAGTCCAATTTTCTATGACTCGTTCAAGCATTTCGACTTGCAACTGGCGAATGACACGCTTTTGGTGGCCAACCGACCAGCCCAAAACGTGAAATTATCGGCTCACCGAAGTGTGCCCTCAATAAATCCACTCATAGCTGCGATGTGTGGGAAGTAGCACCCTCCTGTTGAATCCAAATGTCGCGGAGATTACGGTTTTCAATTTCAGGCATCAAATAGTCCGTTATCATGGCGCGATAACGGTCGCCATTGACGCTTGCGTTCGGCGATACCAAACCGTTGTTTTTTTCGGATGAAATGGCAGCTCTTGAATCTCTTCAGGTTGCTCTTCGTCCCAAATGCGGCAATTTCGTTTGTTTACATACCCATAGAGTCTCATCGCTAAACAAAATTTAGCTCGGAAACGTCGGATCTTCTTGGAACTTTTCAAGAGCTCATAGAGTGAAGCGATGTCGCTTGGGAAAGTCGAGTGGCTTTAGTTATTGCACAAGCTGCAAATGCACCAAATCGTTCCATAAGTCAGTCCGAGTTGCTGTGAACGGCGTCGAATCGACTCTCCACGGTCTTCGTGTACACTCTCAGCTATGGCCGCTATATTTTCTTTGCTGTGTGCTGGACGTAGTCTATTCGGTCGAATATTATCCAGTAATGAATGGTGGGTCTCAAGATGGGAGATGGTGTTGTGAATAGTACGCTCAGTAGGCCTATTATGTTGACCATAGATTGAGCGAAGCGCGCGATTCTTTACAGAAACTGATTTGTCGTAATAAAGTTGAATGATTTGTAAACGCTGTTCAGGCGTAAGTCTTTCCATGATGAAATGCCAAACAATACTGAACAAAAACAATATGACAGCTTGACACGATTCACGCGTGATCTCTCAAAAAGAGTTATTGAAAAAAGTACTACTTGGATCACCCTTTAAAACTATAATCGAATTTCAATTCGATAACACTGTATACCATCATGTGTCAAAAGTGAAAGCCTTAAATCAGTCTGTAACTCCGCATTCACTTGTTTTTCCTAAGTTTCTATAACAGATATTTACTACCCAAGAATATGCTCAGATAACAAGTTGTCTAGACAAAAGTGCACAAAATAAAGATTCAAGTACCATTAAGAGTATATTACAAACTTATTATATGGACATACATGTATGTATGAGTGCTTGTGTAAAACTAAAAAAAACTTAAAGTTTGAACTGTGAAAGAATGGAAAATAAAATAAGTTGAGATAAAGCCTTGTATGTATTTACTGTTAGCATAGTGGCGCTAAGAAAATGGTGAAAAATTAAAATTTTGGAAAATTAATTAATTTCAAATACCATCGAATATAGACAAACAAAGTTGCAGATTTTTCTTTTTTTAATTTAGTGACGATTTGAACACTAAGGCTCAAGTTGAAGAAATATTGCAGAGTCTGTTACCCAAGATTTCTACAAAAATAAAATTCAAAAATTAAACTTTTCAAATTTTTTACCCAAAAAATAGTATTAAATATAAAATTTAAAAATAAGAATTTTAAATATAGATTTTGCATTTCTTATTTTCGTAAAATACTATAAAAAGATTCAAAGATGATTTTGACTACTATTCTTAAAGCAAACCCCCAATTTCCGCAAGATTCTCTACTCGGTAATTTGCTGTAATTATTCGACTTAGCTTGTTCACTGTTGAAGTGCCTCGGCATGTAAAAATTAATTCGAGCCGATTTTTCTGTTCAAAAAAATATTTTTATGGAAAAATAATAATAAAAATTGAAAGTAAAATAAAATAAAATTACTTCATTCAACGTTCGCTAAAAAAATGAGTGCTCTCTGTCCTCGATTCAATCATTGTGCCATTCTTCGATTTCGTCGAAAGACCCGTACTGGTGAGGTCCCAAATCGTTCTGAATCTATTAAAAAAAAAACTGTAGCTGGATGGAGTAAGGTCTGTAGAATACAGCGGATAGGGTAAGACCTCCAATTTTAACGTTTCCAGATAAAGTGTAATAGCCACGTGGGGTCAAGCATTGTTATATTCCAAAATCACCTTGTCTACCTTTCGATCGTTTCTGGCCGTTTTTCGCACAACTTAACATATTAGTTGTGGTCGATAATGGGTTCAGCTTACGTTTCGCATGAATCTTGATGCTTTAAAGCCTCCAATTCCTCATTTTCAAACTTTTTGGGGTCAGCAAGGACGCTCTTAGTATTCGACACTAAAATATCCCTGTTTTGAAGCAGATGGAGCTATATTTAGAAAATGGACCAGAAGAAAAGACCTACATAATGTATACCGAACGTATCAGAATGACTTTCTTAGCCGATTTAGCCAGCTCCATCTGCGCGTCTGTCCATCCGCCTCTTTAAAAGCAAACTTGTCTCTCAGTTTGTCAGATATTTCAATGAAATTTGATAAATGTCTCTATGTTTTTGTAATTTATTGATCATTTATCGGAACCGGCTAGTTCGATCTCATAAATTATATAGCCTCCCGTTGGAATGATGAACCCGTGTGAATCGCCAGCTAACAGTCGAAATGCTCGAACGAGTCATCGAAAATTCAGACGTAGCAGCGGCTAACATTTGAAAAAGATAATCTTAAAAAAATAAAAGCCAAAAAATGTTCTTTCGAATGAAAATAAAAATTGCCCATTTTATTTAAATTTTCTGTATTTTTTTTTCCTAAAAACCTTAAGTCCTTTCTGCTTTTACCAGTTCGGTATCAACTGGATATAAGAAGTGAAGCCAAATCCTTTTCCAAGTGTCCTGTTAGCGATGTCCCCTGATTAGCTGTGCTGCGTCTAATTCCAACTCACTGGATGTTCTCTTTGCTTCTGCCTCATACTGAAAAACTAGAACAATGAGCAGTCTGTATATGCTTAATGCTTAATATTTGTTCAACGAAAGAGGACTTTGCTTCATATGTGCATATAGCTTGATGAGCTCTCCTGTGTTAGAATCTGGTACTGTGGACAACCATATTTAGAGCCCCGATCGCTCTCGGTCGATCTGAGGTAGTTTGGTCATGGAGGCTGAATTTTCCAGCTGTTGCGCAAAAGATACACCTTTTGCTGTCGCTGGCGTTAAAATAACCAAGCACAGTTTCGGCATCGTGGACCGGTACAGTAGGTATCTTTGCTCAAATCATCCGTTTCTTACACCGGGTCGTGAGCAGTTATCAGCGATTTGTTACAGAACCTCTCCAGCAGGATATCTCTGCTGCCCTAGATTCAACACCAAATTTGCACTCCATTATATTTCGATTGAAAAAACGTCGCTACGATCAACTTTTAGCCGCTTTGTCCCTTCCATTATCTCTCTTACACGGCGGCGTTGCCAACCTTATTTGTTTCCCCTATTAAATGACCCAAGCGCACACCCTCAAATGGTCCTTAATATCTGTGCAGTGGTCGTCTCCAAAAGCATTGTTGCTCATCTGAGGCATATTTAGTTTTTTTTCTCTATAGCTGAGGTTTAACCGCTGCTCACAGTCACATTTCAACGATGCTCAGCGAACCTTTAAACCGAATATGTTGCAGTGATTCCACTAAAGGTAACTCTTCTTTAGACAGCCGCACAAGAGTTGTTCACGCTTCGTGTGCGACGAGCACGCAACTTGTTGCACGTGCTGTGTGACACGTAGCACCGTCTTGTTGGAACCAGATGTTGTTTAGATCAACTTCTTCCAACTGTGGCCATAAAAAGTTTATTAGCATCGAATTATACTGCTCTCACTTGATAGTATACCACCGTTAGCTTCAGTTCGAAAGAAATACGGGCCGATGATTCCACCAGACCAAAAACCACACCAAACTGCCAATTTAGGTGAATGTAATGGTTGTTCATGAATAATTTGTGGATTTTCTTCGCACCAGAATCGACAGTTTTTTTTCTATTTACCGCTTCACTCAGATGAAAGTGAGCCTGATCGGAGAAGATGATTTTCTTAAAAAAATCGTTATCGCTTTCAAGCTGTTCCAAGGCAAAATCAGCAATGTTATTCTTGCGTATATCTCTCCATGATAAAATTGTAAACATTACTGAATACAATGGAAAAAAGGCAGACAATGACATATTATAAATGGCCACAACGACACTTAGAACTCATATCATCTCTAATGGAAAACCCTTTATATTTATTTGGTGCTTTATAAGCGCTGAACCGAGCTTTTCCCGAGCTCCTCCTCCAATTTGTGGATTTACGTCTTGATGTTTTACCAAGCAAATGACAAGGGACCTCTACACTCTACACTCGGAAGGGTTGATATTCCCTGCCGAGGGGCGACCGCAATTAGAAAAATTAATTTTCTATAATATTAGATGTTGCACGAACCTGTATTCGAACCCATGCCTTTCGAATTGTAGTACGTAATGCTAACCACTCAGCCATCGCAGCTGATGGTTATTGTGAAATCAATTTCCCGCTGGATAAATCAAACACTGCTGTAAGTACTCAACAAGCCATTGTCAGGTCAGCTACCGTTATTCGGCAATCAGTTTGTTTTGATTACGAATATAAAGAGGAAATTGCTTACCAAATTTGTTTGCTGCACAAATAATACCTGTCGCCTGTCGGCTATGTGTCCACCGGAACACACACACACATCTTAAAACAAGCAAGCTTTCTATGGGATTTCCACACACCAAGCGTTTGCAAATTAAATCGTCGATTTTTGGTCGTGCGCAACGCTGATGATGATGGTGATGTGCTCGTTTGCACATTCAAAACAAATTCCATTCCGTTTTGTTTGCAGTCATGACAGTGTTGGAGGTGGCGGTGACGCTAGTACACAATATTTGAAATAATATTGATATTTACGTATGTAGATTTTATTCCCGATAAACGCAACGTTATTTCAGAATTTCCGGAAAGGATCTCTTTCACTTTAACTGACTTCATTAAATACACTGGACATGAAAATATGCAAATTTATTTGTTGGTAAAAAAATTATAAAAAGATGGTAGCAATTCAACGTCTAGGCCTTAATTAATCATACTTTTAAGTATTTTTTTTTAATTCAGGCAACATTAGATAATATATGTGCTATGGCCATCCTTGGGATCCGTAGTGGCTTCATTATTAGGATTGGCAATTTTAATATCGACATAGCCTCCATATCCATGCTAAATTAAATAAAAATTATAAATCTGATAAATGCTTCCATTCAGCGCTCATATATTTTCCATAATATGTTTTATTTGCAGGTAAGCCATGTTGACTGAAAGCTTTGAATTTATCCACTTTTACCTACATGGAAAACTTTCACCTCAAAATATCGCCTTGTCTTTGGGTTTGGCTGACGAAATCTACTTCGTTTTTCAAATGCTTCTCTTCGGCGGTAACGCATTTTCTATGTACAACAACTAAATCTATAAAACAGTCTGGTCCCTCCAGATTTTAAAAGAGCCGTTAGTAATACAAATAATACAATAAATATACGTACCAGCGTCAATTGAAATGAAGCATACGACTCATGATGGGAAAATCCAAAGGCCAAAGGCTCCGTCGTTGGTGGCTCTCGTTGCTTTAGTATCTCATTGGCTACACCGATGAAGCGTCCAGTTACACCTTGAACACCCCAAATCGTAACTTTTTTCAATTTCATGCAATTCCTTATAAATTCCAAAGATTCCATTAATATATAACTCCTCCAGATTGATTAGCGTTTTGAAAACATCAAGCGATAGATGCGGTAAGGCGTCAGACAGAAATCTCAAACACTTCAAGCTTGCCAATTCGGCAATTTTAGGTAAGTGAAACTCTGCCACACAGCCATCACAGAATATGAGCTCCTCCAATTGATTTTTCTGACGTAAATTTTCGAAGAAGTGTTTGGCATGTTGAGTGGAACATGTTTCGTAGCAGTTGCCGTCTTCCAAGCAAATCTCACACCGCTGACTGACGAAATCCCAAATTTCGAGTTTCTTTAATTTTGGTAATTTACCTATTAATTGCCAGGACCTGCATGGATTGTATTCCACGACAAGTTCTAGAAAATTCTTTAAGTTCTCCACCATTTCGTAAGCATGCCGATTGCCGAATATTTGTGGATCGTTGGGTATAACGAGCTTACGTAACGAGATTGTAGTGGGTTGTTTGTAGTAAATTTTCCGCATCAAAGTATTCGTTGGTGTGAATGTGTAACTCCTCTACACTGCAGAGATCTATAAAGCTGCAACTTAAAGGAAATATTTATAAAAAATATGATTTAATTGAATAAATCGATATAAACGTAACTGAGAATTGAATTGAATTGAATAAACAAAATAAAATTGATAGAGTTGCAACCCTAATCAATATCACAAGGAAAACTTGGAACAGAAGAATGCGCAAATCTCTCTCCTTTGTTTACCCTTGTTCGCTTCGGGGAATAATAGGGGCAGGAATTCCTCTCGAATCCCAGAAACGGTGATCTAGGAAGGTAACGGTCTTTCAGCAAGCTGAAATCATTAAAAAAAACTACCAAACAGGTTCAATAATGTAGATCTCGAGGTTAAATTAGATTTAAGAAATTATTTAAAGAGGATTTATTAAAAATATATAGGAAAATGGTGCAAACACACTCATCTCGGATGTTGCTGTTGTGACTGATGAAATCAGAAAAGAGAGCTTGAGATCGACTACATTGATCTTTTATAAATGTTAAAGGTGGATGGAATGTAAATAACTGGACTCTTCTCATAAATTTGAAGAGTCACGCACATTGTGCCAACAGCAGCGATATCTATTTGGTTGATAGCATAGCTATTGCACAGAGTTGCACGCATAAATAATTTTTATGCAAAGATTAAACTTTCTCGTACTTTAGAGTTAAACTGTTTTACTGATTAATGAAAATTTGGAGTTTACCTCTCATTTAATCACCACCCTATAAATTTTTTTATAACATTTAACATTTAGTTATTTTTAATTCAATAATTATGTGGCAACTCTGTTCAAACACATCTAGCTTATACTTTTCAAAATTATTACAAATATTGATGTGTTAATTTTTTTGAAAATTTCTTTAATTTAATTCAAATAAATTAAAATACGCTTAATATTTTTTTTAATACTTAAGGAGGTGGCAACCCTATTAAATCTAAGTAAGTACTAAAATCTTCCCCTTCATTGCGCTCTTTTATATATTTCTCGCTTCACAGACTTAATTTGTACTCACCCCTGAGATCGTAAGTTCCAATGCATATCAAAATTTTCAGATTTGGTAACGGTCAAAGTTCAGCCAAATAATCATTGGTAAACGAAAATAGTTTCGCTACTTCAATCTCTTTATGAAACTTGCGTAATTTTTTGAAAAATTCTTTGGTGCATTTCGATTTCGACAATTGAATCCGTTTAACAGTTTTCAGAGGAAATTCAGCGGTGTCAATCAAATGACCAAAATTTTAAACCAAATCAGCATCTACTTAATTCCAATTATGAAAATATTCATTAAAAAAATATAACGAAATCTAAGACAGACATTCACCCCATGATACAGTTGCTTGTCGCTATCTAAATTTTTACAAATCATCACCAAACAAATGTCGGGTAGGTCAAATATCGTAGGCATTTCTTCATGTTCTGTTTAAATTGTGCAAAATGTTTGTTACGATTAATATGTGAGCGTAGTTATGGTTGGTAGTTTCAATAGATTTTCCAATATTTAGTATAAGAACTATATATGTAGTCGTAGCTGGCGAGCTTTTGTATTTGAATCAGTATTACAAAAACAAAGTTAGTCTAGAGTGCTTTGAGTGCATGTAAGTCACTCTCAGCTCAGCTCAGTTTTTATTTAGTATCCGTTATATTTTAACTGAAACAAACAAAGTAAGAAATTTTACTTTTATTTGTCAACTTAATTTCAGAATTTATTATTTTATATACATTCAAGGGGTGGCATCCTTGAGATTCAATATTAAATCCAAAATTATAATTACTATGGGGTCTCTGCACTCTCAATTTCAATGGTTAAGAACTGGTTTACTCAGTTCCGCTGTGGTCGTTCCAGCACAAGTGGCGCCAAACGTTCTGCTCGTCCAAAAGAGGCCGTCGTGCCAGAAATCGTCGATAAAATCCATGGAATGATATTGGACGATCGAAGAATAAAAGTGCGTGAGGTGGCCGAGGCTGTAGTCATCTCATATAAGTGGATGCATTACATTTTACATGAATATTTGGATATGAAAAAGCTATCCGCGTGATGGGTGCCGCGGTTTCTCACAAACGACTGTAAACGAAGCCGTGTAACCACTTTATAAGAGTAATTGGCCATGTTTTGCCGCAGTTCAAACGAACTTTTGCACCATTTCGTTACCCTGGACGGAACATGTATCCACCAAACTACACCAGAGACCAAAGAACAATCAAGATACTGTGTTACTCTGGGTGAATGTGCGAGGTTCACATGTTTTTAGTCATCATGGTATAAATTCATAAATTGGGCTACGAACTTCTGGATGAGATTCGGGTAGAATGTAGAGAACTTCGCAGAAATAAATTCCGATACAAAAATTTTAATTAAGTTCATAGAAGTGCAACAGCCCATTCGTACTTAGCGAGCTTAGCTGTATCATCCCTTTAAGATAATATCGACACTTTAGGCTCCTTTATTTGCATTTATATGAAACAAACTTTGAAATACAAGAACAATTTAGAGCTTTGAGTAGCAATTTTAATACTCATTCCGTCAGCTTTGATTCTTTTTTGTATCAGAAATACTTACTGGAAGTTTTACACTAATAAATTATCTCTTCTCTCCTTAACGTTTCTTAATCGCAACTTGCAACAATGCCTGCTTAGTATAAGAGGCAAGTGTAGCTGCGACCCTCCGCACTCGGTCTTGAGTTCAGGGCAGTCCAGAATCTAACTAGTTTTCAGTCAACGGCCTATTTTATTTTACGCTTAGCCATAATACGCGCCCCTCGGTCGCGAGAGGATGGGTACCTCTACTCTTGTATATATATCAAGCAAATACGTATCTTCCATTATGACTCTCACTGTATGCCTTGGAACAAAAACCCATAGAAAACGATAAAACAGATTAAACGAAAAGAGTTCAAAATCAATATTTGTATATATTTTTTGGCATTTTCCAATAAAGCCGTGAAAGGAAAGAGCAAAGTGTTGATTTTAAGCTCACATTTAGTGGAAAGAAAGCGATAAAAAATTATGGTTCGTAAGTAATCTGATAGAAATGACACATTCAATATTGCCGCAAGCGGGAAAATATGTTAGAGCAAAAGCAACAATGGTTGGTTGAATGTAGCAAGTAAAAAGTTGTGTGTGAAATCAAACAAATCCGATTGGAAAATCTGTTTAAACGAGTCAAACAATGTTAGTTAAAAACATACGTACTCGAATATTTATTAGAGAATATATGTGTTTGAGTATGAATACATCATACATACATTCACAAAGAATTTTTTGACTAAAAATAAATCTGGAAATAACGAGGATTCAGCTATAAAAATGTTCACACAAAAAGTTTAAAAATTAATTTTGAAAGACTTTTCCTCGTTGTTATTTTTATTTTGATTTTTGTTCTTTCCCTAAGAATTATCATATGCAACAAATCTAATAGAAATCACCAAAAAAAATTTATTAATCAGGAGCAGAATTAATTGCGTATATGAAACAGTCATAAAAAAGAAGAGTTCAGCACGGCCTTTATAGGCTAACAAAAAGTTCTACATTCGTTTAATTTAAGCAGTCGCTAAGTTAGAAAAACACTAAACAAAACCTAGCCCCTTGGAAATGAGTAACAAAGCCAGTGAATGAATGTTAACTGAGAGCGAATGCAATTAAATTTTAAATTCCTAAAAGAAGCATCGCGTGATATATAACTCCACGCGGACAACACTGTATAATCTTTGCATAACACCCGAGTACTCCATAGAGTACCTACAGGGGATTATATTATGGAGTATATGCGAAAAATTTCATTCGAACATACTTTTTAGTTTCGTATACCATCTGCTTTGGTGAAAAGTTAGTAAAAGATAATATATATATAAATTTATATCAAAATTAGTAATTTATTGTTAATAAATATATAATATTTCTTGTAAAGTCGTCTAGTGATGACGATCGGTAAAACATGAAGAATGGTCGTGCCGCACCAAGCTCGTATAAAAACATGAACTGTACCAATAGTTCCCACAGAGGAGTATATTTATAGGTACTCCAATGAACCATATGACCCCCAAATGTTTGCAGGGTAACCAACCAAGCATTAATTTATGCACAATTTTGCCGAAGAGTGACTAAATCGAACAAAGTGTGTACAATTGCACTATGGTTCAGGTGACCTAATTTGTGGCCAAAATTAATAACTCATTATGTAGTCAATATATTTCGATGGGGTTCCCAATCAATATACACATATCTTCAGAATATTTTTTGGAAATGTGGACCTCTCCCTGTTTATAGATAATTTTTTTTTTTTTTTTTTTTTTTGAATTAGAATAAATATATTTTGTCTTTTAATATTTGGAATAACAAATTTATTTTGGAATAAAAATAAGCCAGCCACGCCCGTACATATTAAGAGAATCTCATCTTATAAAGAGAGCCCAAATAAAAGAGAAAAAATACCGCTTTACTGTTTTGTGTTTTGAGAAGCTTACTATTTAAATGCTTGAAAAGTAGTTTTTGAATTTTTAAAATTTTAAATTTTCTTGATTTTTTTTTAACATTGTAGTAAAGCACAGATTACTACTACGAATGAGCAATATTTTTATCTTATACATACTTAGTTTTATCGATCTGTTGATCCGTGATCACCTTCAGGGAAGGAAATATACATATATGTTAATCGAAACGAAAACCTTCCAACGTACTAAATTTCAAACTAATCGAACTTGCTCCCTACTTCATTTCCGGTATTTGTTTCTCTATACAAAAAATTACCTTCGCACAACAGATCAACAAAATTGAGCGATATAAATATCTGTTTCAAAAAGGTCGATAACTGGTTCAATTTCTGGAAAGGAACGAATTTCCAGTAAATTTTTTTTGGATTGAGTCGGTCTCAGGTCCGTTTGTCGGAAGAGTACCTAGTAATTATCTTAATTTAGGAAAAAAAGCTATCTATGTGCCAATTTTTAATCAGATCGAACTAAGACTTTTTCAAAAAAATCGTTCCCTCACCCACTTCCCAGAAAATTTTACTCTTTTATAAGAACCGTCTCCTAGCAATAACAAATTCAAAAAAAAATTTAATTAAATCGGTCAAGAATTTCATGAGTGATGCCGAGACAAAGACAGATAGGGATAATTTTAAGTAGATAAATCGGGTGATGATGAATTGAAACCAAAGGTAGTAAAATCCGTAGCTCTGATCATAAACAATATGAAAACAACTTTATATTTTCCAAGTGACAAGTAACAAATTCCAAGTGAACGAATGATCATACACAGAAATCTTATATATGTACAAGAGAAAAAGAGAATATGCAAAAAATGCTGATGGTGCCATATGTTTCCTTTGTTGATGAGCTTCTCATATTGGATATAGTATATAAACGAAAACTATTTTAGAAATGAAAAAGAAAAAATTTAAAACCTTTTAAAATGTCTGAAAATAATACTCAATCTTATTTAAATCCCATAACCAAAACCAATTCAAGCGTGAAAATATGAATCTAACTGGTCGTCTTTTGGCAAATTGGTTCTCACAGTGAAAGATTTTTTATATTTTATTTCGATTTCTGTTTTTCTTAAATGGCCTTTCAACCGAATTCCGATTACAGAAACTAATTCTAATAAAAATAAAAATAAACCCACGCACACATTCACACAAAAAGCCATTGCAAGCGCTGCCATCAATGGCAGTCGCGGATTACAAACCGATTGAAAACAATTTTATTTTGTTAGCAAAATAAACGAAGAAAGAAAAGCAAAATGTCAACTGAATATAAGGAAAAAAAGACTTTAAAAAAGGGAAATTTCCCGAAATGCAAAATTCATTGTGTGAACTTTTTAGCAAATTTTACTTCTCCCTACCCTTTGGATTTTTATACATTCACGGGCATCAGCTTTGCACTATACTTTGTTGAGTTAAGTCCCTATGTTTTCGATTGTAGTAATTTAAAATATTTTTTATTTTTATTTATAATTTTTTTTTGTGCTGCAGCTGTAAATCCACTACCCTTTTATTGTTGTACTCATAGAATCAAGCTACTTTGACATGCTTTAGTGCGCTTATCCATCGAATTACAATTGAATTTCAATTTCTTTCTTTTTTCGGTATTATGTTGAATTTAATTTGTTTACATAACACTAGTTATATATGTATATATATACGAGGTGTGTTCAAAGGAGAAAGGGAATTTTGAATTTTTTTAAAGTACTTATTTATTCGTCAATATCTATATTGCCCCCTTTATCAAAGTAATCTCCCTCGGATATAATACACTTGTGCCAACGCTTGTTCCAATCCTCGAAGCACTTCCGGAATGCGCTTTTCGCTATGGCCATCAGCTCTTTCTTCGACTCTGACTTGATCTTATCAATTGTGGCAAAACGCTTTCCTTTCATTCAATTTTAAAATTAGTAGTTAACTAAGAAGAATTTTCGAAAAAGCACCTGAAGTTGAAAAAAAATCTATATTTGTGTATGCTAATTCTAACGCTCGAAGCGCATTTGTCTCAAACTTTTACACATTCTTCATAGGTACATTTCTGCGGTATTGATTGAAGAAAAACCATTTTCTTAAATTTGAACTGAAAATTTCATTCGAGAAGGGAAAATATTTGTTTTCAAATATATACCATTTTGTCAAATATCAAAATAATCAAAATTTTTCATATTTCCGCGTTCAATGCCTTCAATAAACTTTTATTTGAGAGTATCCATCATGTTTTTTTATCTCTGTTAAACCAAACCATCAGCCATTTGTAGGCGACTTAGAATAAACGCATAAGAAGCAAAACCGCAAATTGGAGGAGAATCTTTTTTTTTTTTGTGGAGAAAAAAGCGTTTTGTTTTCAAAATAATCTCATTACTTTTATGGTAATCTATGTGAATGACATCGCGTTCATGCCAAATATTGTGGCCATGACCTTCTTTGTTGAACGTTTACCCGAAGCAACTCATTGTCTTGATTATTCTTCGGTATCTGATATGGTGTGGTGGATCCATGTTTCGTCTACTACAACGAAACAGCGTGAAAATTCATTTGAATTGTGGTTGAACATCGCAAACTACTCTTGTGAAGTGATTACACGGTTGAGTTTACGGTCGTGTGTGAGCGACCCATTGCGCGGATAGATTTTTCTTGTCCAAATATTCATGTAAAATGTCATTCACCCGCACAATTGAGATGCATATAGCTTCAGTCATATGACGCACTTTTATCCCCGGAGTATTTATTACGTCTTTCCTTGATTTCGGTGAACAAAGTTAAATTTTTTTCTATTTTCGTTAAATTTCAAGAGGTCGTCTGCTTTCAATGCCTATCAAACACAAACTAAAGGACTTACAGCATTTCAGCTCAAAGGCTTACAGCATTCTATTAAGCGATATCATTTGACGGGAGTAGTGTTGTATTTACAGTCGCGCGTTAAATTCAAAAAGTCACTGACTTATCAAATAGCTTTCTTAACTATATTAATCAAATAACGATTCAACAAAGCGTCGGATAGCCAATACTTCAAGAACAATTTAACATGTAAAGATTGTTTGCTTGGTTCCTATCTTAATATATATAAATAAATGTATAAAAGGGTTATCCAATAGGGATTATATGATTTCTAAGTGTCGTTTTGGCCATTTTTAATATGTCATGATCTGTCTTTTTTTTCATTGATTGATTTCATTCAATAGATCGATGATAACCATTTTTTTATCACCACAATTGGAAGAAGTTGATCTTAACATCATCTGGTTCCAACAGGACGGTGCTAAGTGTCACACAGCACGCGCAATTATTGCGAGAAAGGTTTGGAGTTTCGATTATTTCAAAAAAATCTGACTTATACTTATATACGGTTATCGATTTTGCAGTTTCCAAAATAAACGTAAATAAAATTCAGTGAAAATTATTTTTTTCGTGAAATTCCACAATGACTTATTGAAATAACCGCCTCGTGAATTTTTGCAAACTTCAATCCGTTTGAGGTAATTTTCGACCACTTTGCGGCACATTTCATCCATAACTTGACAAATATTGGTTTTCGAGTGCGCAAGAGTTAAAGATTTAATCGAGAGATTACGCGGACGGGAAATTTCTCCCGCAATAAAGCCATATTCGCGCGGGTTGTGTAGCAATCTTGCTGGAAGCACATATTGACCAACTCGTGTTCTTCAATTGCAGGCCGAAAAAAGTCGGTTATCCCACACTTCGAATAGACAGTGACTGTCACGACGTTATCGTTTTCAAAGAAGTAAGGTCTAATCACAGCTCCGCACCAAAGAGTGCCTGGATTACTTAATTTTTTTTTTTTTTTTGGTATAATGGCTTCTCGCCAATTATTTGAATATTCTTGGAGACCCAAATGCAACAAGTTTGCTTGTTCTCGTATCAATCGCATGAGAAATGTGCCCCGTTGCTAATGAAAATTTGGAAGGAAAAACCACGGTCCGAGTTTATGCAATGAAAGATAGATACAAAAAAGTATGTCTGAGTGAAATCAAATTTAAGGTAAATGAATATCACGAGAAATAGAGGGATTTGAAAAAATTAAATTAAGAAAATTATGTTATTAAAATTATTCAGTGAAATATGATAATCATGCGAGGAATTTCAAATTTATATCAAAATACAGGCATTTATATGAAATAAATATATGGACATAAAGAACTTTAGTAAATCAAGACAAATTTCATTATAAATTTATTTTTAGCGTATTAGTTTTTCGACAATTGAGAAGTGCATTTACGGGTACATGGCAGCTGAGATTATAATTTCTCAAAAGAAAAATTCCCTCTTTCGGCAAACTTTGTTGCATGATTGAAGCAAAATTAATTCACCACTCAAGGGCCGTCTTATGTTTAACTAAATATTCTCTAAAGATATCTAACAGGAGTATTTAAAGCAATTTTCTTGGCATATTTATTTTCCAAATGCGCTTTTTCGATTACTTTTGCATTTAGTTCGGTAGCTGCTAATAGCAAAAAACGTATGGAAAATTCTTCTAAAATTTCATTGTGATGTCATTTTGAGCTTCGAGCTACTTGCTGAAGAATGTGTGTAGAAGAAGCATACACGTATATATGTAAATATGAAAAAAAAATCGTTTACTTCTTTTCGTTTGTACTGCATGGTTAGGCTTTCTCGCAAATGTTGGCAGCACATAACCTAGTTGTATGCGCACTGCAGGCAATAACATACTAAACTTGAAGTTGCCAAGAAATCAAACGGGGAATTTTGGGCTTTTTGCTTAAAAAACATTTTGAAAAAATAAATAAAAAATACTTATTTTGTCTTGATAGCATCTTATTAAAAAAAAATTAAATTGAAAGCACTTTTCACAACTAATTCAAAACCAAAATTAAGTGTTATACCTCTTTTTGCAGCATTTTTTCCGAAACTTGGTAAACAACAGTTGAAAGTAAAGGGCGATTTGTCAACAATGCATAAAAGACAAAGCGATTGAGCTACTAAAAACTCTTCACGATAATTAAAAGCTTTGCGCCATTTTCGCTTTTCCTCTTATTTTGCTCTTCTTTGACGTTCACTGTGCTTTATCACGAAAATTTCGCACAGCCTTCAAGCGTATAGCAACAAAAGCAGCGAAAGGCATTGTCATCAAGCGCCCAGCAATTCAACTCAATAACGATCAGTTGCGATTTGGAAAAGTTGATGAGCGAGAAAAAAATCTTTGTCACCTTAACCGTTAACTTTCTTGTTTTTGCTAGAATTCTATCTGTTGACTTCTAGGTGTAACAAAAATTGAAAAAAAATTAGCAAAATTTGTCCATCGTTGTGAAAACTTCGCTTAAAAAAGTTTTTCTCCATATTGAAACTGCATTCTTGTCATCTTACGCTGGTATTCGGGATAAAACTGAGAAATGTTGAATATTATAAAAAAAATTCCATTTCTTTCTGCTTTTGTACCAAGTCTCATTTCACGAGAACAAAAATGATTAACATTTTCCGAAATCGCTTCTAAAACTCTCCGTCACTCATTTTGTCTAAATCGAAAAATCAACAAAAAAAAAGAACGAAACTTCGGAAAATGAACACAGCTTTACTACAAAAATATCACCAGCTATTTTAACGTCACCACATCATACGACCAAAATTTTATGTAAATAAATACACATAAATAATTTTATTCCCACATGGAAACAGAAGAAAACTTTTTACCACTGCAGTGTCAGGGAAATAATTGCCAGTTTCAGTTGAAGCTTACAAAAGTGCAATAAAGTTTTATGCACGCGCAATTTCTTCCTTCCTTCGAGCACAAAAGCGACTGAAAATGAATAAAGTTTGGATTTCGATTTCAGTTTCTTATATGATAACAGCCTTCGGGGCGGGTGTTAATGTGCAACGCGGACGGAACTTGTAATTTCCTTCGATTTTAATGGTGATTTTGGTAGAAAAAGTTTTCGTGCCGAGGTATCAAACAAAAAATAATAAACCAAAACAGTATAAAAATAAAAATAAAATAAAATTGTATATAATTAAATTAAATTATATTAATTTCTTTGTGGTTATAAATAAATGAGCTTTCTTCAAAAGCCCATTTTTGTTAGAATTATATGAATTGAATATTTTGTTATACAACAAAGAAAAATTGGTAGAAGTGACAACTGTTTCGGAGATCATCACATTTCCTCATCAGCCTTCTTTTGCCAGGAATCGAATTAATTTCAATTAAATAATATCGAAATTAGTTTCAAATAAATAATATAAAAGAAATAAAAATCAAATAAAATAAAATAAAACATAATAAAATAAAGTAATTTAAAATTAAAAAAAATATAAAAATATAAAAAAATAAAAATGTAAATAAAATAAAATAAGTTAAAAAAAATAAAAAATAAAAAAAATAAAATAAAATTAAAAAAATTAAAAAAAAAAATAAAAAATAAAAAAATAAAAATAAAAAAAAAAAAAAAAAAAAATTCAATAAAAAAATATGAAATAAAATAAATAATATAAATAAAATAAAATAAAATAAAATAAAGTAAAAAATAAAAAAAATAAAATAAAATTAAATAAAATAAAATAATATCTAAAATAAAATAATACATAGAAAATACTCTAAAAATTTTGAACCCTGAAAAACTTATTTTATTTTCTTCCATTTTCTAGTATATTAACTTTCATCCATAATATTTATTGCTTACCATTCGTCACATTAACAACTTATTACGACAACAAACAAATCACCGTCTACCTTTTCAAATAATCACAACGCCAACACCAATACAATTGGCCGTCTCTGACAACATTTACTTCCTTCTCCTCTTAAACCTCTTCTAGGCTGTTATAAAATGCCATTTTATTTAAGTGTACTTCAATATAAATGCCTGTAAGGTCAATAACATTATTTCCTTTAGCAACAAATACCAAAGCCAACTAAAACAACACCGAAAGCTATATGAGTAGAAGACAGCAGTAGCAAAGGCGAACGAAAACATAATTGAGCCTTCTTAACCGGCTTAAGTAAAGTAGAAAGTTTCAAATACAAACAAACAAGGACCAGCAATAAACTGCCAACTAAAATAATAAGAAGAAGAGACGTTCCGATGGCTGACGAGGTGAACGGTGGCACCAGTAAGCTGAAATACAGTAAAAGTTTAAAAATAAGTAAAATCAATGTTGCCGCCAGTTAAGGACGAGAACAACGACAATGCTGTACTTGGTGTGTAATTTATATAAGTAAGTACGTCATAGTATGAAGAGCCTCTATTTATTTCCGACACTGAAAGTACAGCAATTAATATAGTCACTTGCCATGTGCTGTCTTCTTTTTTGCAGGACAATTATTTTAAAATATATATTTTTAGTATTTATTTTAACCATATAATATGCTATCATGTCAATTAAATTTGTAGCATAAATAATTTCCTCTGTCAAAACTAACTCCTACTATGTATTATATTTTAAAATTAAATTTCCGTGGCTTGTATTTCATAGATATCCCTACATATGCTTAACGTATTCCAACACTGATGTTTGTTTACAAAAGCATCAATAGAATAGTTTATAGCATATTGCGTACAATAGTGTGTGCTTGTTTGTGTATTACGTTTCCTCCAATGCTTCAACTCATTTCCACATTGGCCGTTTAGTACCTTTCAGGAAGAGTCTCAATTGTGTATACGTAAGTTATGATCTTAAAGGAAAAAATCGCTTATATTGGAATATTTAATAACGATTTTTTGAGATATTAAAAATTCGCACATTAAACCTTTTTCATTCTTTTCTTATGAAAACTATAAAAAAACTATTTCCTCTTCCCTTCAGACTATTTCAGCAAATTACCTACATCCCATTTTGAATTCTGAAAATAAAGTGACACATTCCGAGATCCCTCTCCACTTTGTGATTTTTCCTAGATATTTTACCAACGAATGGAGGGACCTACAGTTTATTCTAAACTGTTTCCGAACAGCCTTTTGTTTTTTATGAGAAAAACATGATATTCCACGTAATCAGAAGAATTAATTTTCCAGTATGCACTGCTGATTAGCTATTGCAGCCTTCGCATTCTCATACATTTTTATATTACTCGGTTACTTCACATTTTGTGTCTAAAAATATTTTATTCGAAATATGTTAAGTGCGACAAAAGACTGCTTAAATATTTTTTTTCTTATTTTTTTTAGAAAATGAAGTTTTCTCTCAGCAATCTTGTTTTCAAGTTATCCACAATTAATATGGTTAAATATACATATATATATAGGGTTTTCTAATAAGAGTGATATGGTCTCTTTGAAAAAAAAAACACACTAACTGTTAAGGAAATTCAAATGTTTTTTTTTATTTAATATTAAGTACAATCGATACGAATCAGTTCTGAATATAACAGCATTCAAATAATATCCACGACTTCTTTTGCAGGAACAAATTCGATGAACCTAATTTTTGAGCACTTTTTCCACTAAATGTTGATGAAATATCTGATTTCGGGATAATCTTTGATTCTAAGTTCCTTTTTCATAGCCAAATAAACTATGTTATTGCAAAATCCTATTCGCCGCTTCAGTACGGATTTCAGTGATCCTTATACTCTAAAATTACTTTTCTCATCTTTAGTGCGATCCAAGCTGGAATATGGAGTGTTCATCTGGAGGCCATACCATGCTTGTCATATTGGACGACTTGAGCGAATTCAAAAAACGTTTCTCAGATTTGCTCTTCGTTCGTTACATTTTGAGGATCCAGTCCCGTCATATAATTCTAGGTGTCTGTTGATCAACTTAAAGTCTTTAAATAGTAGAAGGTCAATCTTATCACTGATATTTATTTATGATATTATACAGGGGTCGATTGACTCGCCATTTCTTTTGGATCGTATACACTTTAATATACCGTCTCGAGCACTACGAAATCATGACTTTTTCACTATTGATAGAGCTAGAACAACTTATGCATCCAACTCACCAATTGCAAGAGTTATGAGGGAATATAATTTGCTTCCTAACCCGAGGGATATTGATTTTTTAATAACAAAGTGTAGGTTTAAACTATTATTAATTGATTTTGTGTAATTATTTAGTAAGTTATTATTTAGTTTTGTCGTATTTAAGTTTTCAATTGGAAATAGTCTGTAAGGAGTTTGTATATCCTAGATTATATGGAATAAATAAATAATAAATAAATAAATCAAGTCGTATGTCATGAATAGCACGTTCAATATTGACCTTTAAAGCTTGAAGAGAGTCTGGTTTATTGCTAAAGACCAATGACTGCAAATAACCTCACAAAAAGTAGTCTAATTGTGTTAAATCACGTATTCTTGGAGGCCATTCAATGTCACAATTTCTTGAAATAATTGAATCTCCAAACTTTTCTCGCAATAATTCGGCTGTTGCACGTGCTGTGTGACACTTAGCACCGTCCTGTTGGAACCGGATGTTGTTTAGATCAACTTCTTCCAATTTGGTCATAAAAAATTGGTTATAATCGATCTATACCGCTCTCCATTGACAGTGCCGTGAGTGCTACCAGCTTCATTTCGAAAGAAGTACGGACCGATGATTTCAACAGACCAAAAATCAGATCAAACTATCAATTTAGGAGAATGTAATGGTTGTTCATGAATCATTTGTGGATTTTCTTCGCACCAGAATCGACAGTTTTGCTTATTTACTGCACCAAACAGATGAAAGTGAGCCTAATCGGAGAAGATGATTTTCTTAAAAAAATCCAATTGCAGAACCATTGTTTTGATAATAATATTGAATAATTTGTAAACGTTGTACTTGCGTATATCTTGCCATTATGAAATTGTAAACATTACTAAATATAATGAAAAAAAGACAGATCATAACATATTAAAAATGGCCGAAACGACACTTAGAAATCTTATTATCCCTATTGTAAAACCCTTTAAATTGGAACGATATTAAGAGGCCATACCCATAGAAGTAACTAAAGCTCGTGATCTTACAGTGAAATAAACCTAAGATAATTTTGATAAAGTGATTTTTCGACGAAATGAATAATAACTGGAGTAGGTGAGTTGAGAAAATTTTCATTTGAACTTAAAACCATTCCCATATTAAGCCAGTGTTGTACTGCAAACACAGTCAAACCACTAGAAGTACCCAATTCAGCCAGACGCTATTCATTAGTTTCGTACCCAATTCATAAAGAGTTCAATATCTGTTAGCGTTTTTTACTTTTCCCCTCTCTCTTCTACTATTCTCTTGATGGCTGCGCTCATTCGCATGCTCAATAATTGCCATAGCATTTCACGAAACAATTTTGCTGCAGAATTAAGCTTTCCTACTCCGCTGTGCTACTCCACTTTTCACACCGCTGGGAATTGTCTATTTTCCATCAAGTAAAGAGCGGCCTGTTATGTTGTTGTTATGACACGCTATTAATGTGGAGACAAGTGAGGTTATAGAGTTTAACAAATAAAAATATAATCACAATTTGTTGCAGCTCAAAAAATGGTCAATCGGTTGCACTACAAAACACTTACTCTTACCTTCATTATGTAGTTGTTGTTGTTAGTATTCTTATTATACCATAAAGCCATTGTTTCATACAACAACGTAAAGGGTACACATCTCATAGGCATCATCTACTTTTAGCGCCATTTTTCTTTAGAAGGATTTTTTTACTTTTCATTTTGCCTTCTACTCTATCCTGGTGTAAATGTTTTTTATTTTTTCGTAGCCCAAGCAGAAATGGGAAATGTAAATAAAAGTGGATTAATGAATAGCCGTGGCGACAAAAATGAATTTATTATTTTTATCGTCGCGCAATTTCCAATGTCACTTTTGCTGCTTCTTCCATCCTGTGCAGCGTTGCTTTGTAGACTTGAAAGTGATGTCATACTTGCCAAGGCCGCACAAGTGGCCAGTAACACAATGAACTGTAAAATGCTATGGTTGCCTGGTTGATCGACCGGTTGGGGAGTGGTATATGAATGACATCAGGGAATTGGATGTGAAGTAGAAAATCCTTGGAAAACATAATTGAAAATACTAAGTTGAGATAGCTTTTTAACCGCTGAAGCGATTTCCGGTTGAGCTCCTCCTCCAATTTTGTGGTTTTGCGTCTTAATGTTTTTGCCAACAGATGGAGGGACCTACAGCTTATTTTAAGCCGCCTCCGAGCTGCCGAAGGATTTTTATGAGGAGCTTCTATTTCATATCAGAAATACTCTCGGAGAGCTTAAAATTCCCTGCTTTCCCGAGGGGCGACCGCAATTAAAAAAATTAATTTCCTTTAATTCTGGATGTTTCTCGAACCTAGACTCCAACTAGACTAAAATTATCCTATTTTTCAAGTGGATGAAGTTGCACTTTGTAAGAGTTCTAGCTGATTAGAGAAAGTATGAAATTATGAAAAAAGAGCTTTTCGGGTTATACCAAACTAGGTTAAACATTCTCCAACCAACTAATGTTATCTGACATGTATTTGATTTGTGATTTATCAATAAGGAACTATGATTTTTAATAAATTTATTGATTTTAGTACTTCTAACTTATTTTGAAAACAGGGTGTCCATTTTACTCTATTGCCATTGGGAGCGGTTATTCGAAGATAAACCACACAAGAGTTTTAATTATTTTTTCTGATGAACAATTTGCCATGCAATTCGACTGTGCACAATAAATGCAACAATAATAGCAACAACAAAATTGATAACGCACATACCGAGAAATAACTGAAAACAGTAGGAATGTCAATAAAGTGAATAAGAAAACAACAATAAAGGTAACAAATACATATACATAAATACAATTGTTGTTGTTGTAAATGTATCATTTGAAAATCCTGCCTTGCACTGCAGCTATACACAACAACAATTTCTAACAAACAGAGGCACAGTGTTCAACAACGTCATCCAAGGCGCTGCAAAAAAAAGCTTCTAAAATTGTGAAAATATGAAAACAAATTGTGGCGACCGCATCAATCGAGTGTTGACGTTGCAAAAATCTATGGAATAATAGTATATAAATTCTACGTATGTATGTATGAATTTGTTTGTTCTTTTGTTTGCACAAACTAAGTTATTGGCCCTGGCAGGTGTGTCCAATAGCAAAAGCTTAGCCTAGCGGAGCGCAAAGGAAGAGCGATCAAACATTTGTGGTGAATTTTCAATTATGCGGCTATTGATATGGATGGTATTTAATACAGGATTCAATAAAAAAAGAATTAATATAAAATACCTCTGAGAAAAATGTTTTTTTTTTTTAACGGAAATTACTTCTTGTATAGCTTTCTGCAATATATCTTTACAAAGGAACATTTTTGTATGACTTATTTATGGAACAGTATGAAATTCCGCAATCATCAATAATTTCGAATGAACTTCTGTCGCCAAAAAATCTCTCGTCACGTGTTCCCGAAAATGCTATCAGGGATTCTGACGTAGTTAACGCGTCAACTGTTTAACCAACCTCGAATTAGTGATACCAAATATTTTCACAAAGTTCTTCCGTTTTTTTGTTTGTTTATTTTGTTGACAGTCCAAATGTTCAAAATTTACAATATATATTTCTTAAATAGATCATCTACACACATACATACGAGTACATAAAAGAGAGATATGTTATTTCGATAATTCGCCCCAATTCGGATTGATCTCCGGCCAAACACGAAGAATACGAAAGGAAAATAAGGGAAGTGGACCAGGGACCGACCACTTCCAAAAAATGATACATAAATATTACTTTTTTTCTAGAGAAGTTACCCGGAATCTGGTTTAAATTATTTATAGTTAGGCTTTTGCTTAAGCTGGCATTGGGAAGTGGACCTGAAATCTAACTTTTATGGTTTGAAAGAAATTAATAAGCCGATTTTGCTTAAATTTTGAAGATTACTTCATTGAAAGCCGATTTCGGAGTGTTCCTATGAAATTCGGATATATTTGGAAGCGTTGCCACCTGTCAAAAAAAATTAAATATAAATAACTGCCCACTTTAAAACGGCTGAACCGATTTGGCTCAAAGTTTTTTGAATTATTTATAGCTTCCAGGAAAAAGTTTCGATGTAAAAATTTTATTTTTTCCGGGAAGTTGATAAGGGAACGATTTTTCTGAAAAAAATTTATTTATTGTTCGATTTCCTTCAAATTGTTACACAGATAGCTTTATGCCTAAGTTAAAATAGAGCTACCCTATCTCCCGGGAAGTGAATCTGAGACCGATCTTATTGAGATAAATATTTGTATAGTACATTGAATTTTTATACGAAGGTATACTTTTCTCCAGGCTGGCAAATGCCAGATATGGGTCGAGGAGATTTCATATAGGTTAAATATATATATATACATATATATATATATATATATATATATATATATATATATATAAGAATCTTACATGGCAGATTCTTGTATAAGATTAAATATAATAAAAAATCCTGACTAGCAGAAACATTGTTTTCTCAGTAAAAAGGATAATTTTAACCCACAAATTCGATAAGTTAGTTTTTGGCTCACTTTAGTATATACAAACAAGGCACACATTTTTTAAGGTATTCATAATAATAAATATTTCAAGCAAATCTATTCTAACTATTAACTATTAATATTCTCCATAATTAATGTATGCCCACTGGAAGAACCATAAAATATTTCTGCTCCAAAAAATATCTTCACATCCATTTAATGAATTAAAAATTTGCAGTATAAGCAAGCACAATGGTCTGTGCTATACACATAAATACTAATATCTATTCACTAAGGGACCTTCATTCAGTCAGTACCAGAGTGACTATGTAGAATGGGATAATGAACCATTTCATGCTGCCTCCCTCCATTTGCTATTTTAATTCGGCACCGAGTGTCAATTCGACTCATGAATAACAGTTTAGCACAGCTGATATCTATCAGTAAAAATTGTCACTATCAAACATCTATACGTGCATATTTATATGTTGCCCACAAAACATCTACATACAGGCTCACAGCATCTATCCGTTGCCTTCAGAAGGTTAATGAGGTCTCTCCATGAACTAATGGTGTGCGGTTGTTTGGCGGCATAGTGACGCGTCAGCAATGTTTAGGCAAAAAAATGAGAGAATATAACGGAATTTCAATGTCGAGGCGTGGCGAAAATGACTGCTTTGGGCTTTGGACTATTTATCCACTGAGGCCGAATGAGTTAAGAATGAAAAGTGGCGTGGAAATTTTAAATGTAAAACTTATTCGAAAATTTTGTAAATGACTAATTGGTTGTTTTTTTTCAATGATTTTTTGAATATACTATGTTTTCAGTTATTTTTTGGTTTGTAATTTGCTAGTTATAAGCAGAACAATGTTTGTATGCGATTCGAGGTAATTCAGAAATAAAATCCGAATTTGTACTTTTTTAAACAATCTCCTGCGAACAAAATATAAAAAAAATATTTTTTCGTATACAAAACTATAAATTTAATACCAAGAAATAAATGAGATCTTAAGATGAAAATATTGATCTTGATTTTTGTCAAATAGTAAAACAAAATCTGAAAACATTAATTTAGTATTTAAGGCCAACGGTTTTAAAGTAACATTCTGAATAAATTAATACAACTCGTAAAAAATAAAATTTTGAAATTAGAGAATAAAACCAAATATTAATCATCGAAATTCGCTTTAATGTTTTTGAAAATCTTCTCCATTAAGATCTATACACTTTTGGATGCCTTTGAACCAATTTTCGAAGCACTTTCGCCACTCTGATTGAGGTAATAAGAAGAAGTCATTCGATGCCAAGTCAGTACTATACGGGGAATGACTCATCAAATCAATATTTTGAGTGCTCAGAAGTACAGTTATTTCATTCCATGGCGGTTGGTTTTCCGGACTTCTTGAAAGACAACTGGCAAACAACTGATTCTGTACCGCTCGGAATTGGCTGTTCCTTCGATTGTGACTTGTACAGTTTTTCAAGAAAAAAAACAGGCAACCATTTGCTTGGAAGTGCTTCGTGTACGAACAATTTTTGTTAGATTCGGCTTATCTTGAAAAACCCAAACAGCCGACTTCTGTTTACTTTCGGACTCATATACGTAAATCCATCACCTGTCATGATATCATAGATGTGTTTCGAAGCGCCGTTATCGTATTTTCTAACATTTATCTTAACCAATCGACACGAGCCTTTTTTTTAATCTATTGACAAATTTTATGGGATCTAACGTGAACAATTTTTCTTTTAATCAAATGTCCATGCAATATTTAATATATTATGGTCCCACTGCCGATCTTGCAATATTAGTTTGCGCACAGCATCAATAGTTTCCGGAACAACAAGTGCTTTTGGACGAACTTCACGAAATTTGGCTTGGAGTGATCTACGACCTGGATTTAATTCACCATACAATCGATAATCATCCAGCAACAGAATGTAGCTCCATCGCAATAAAAATTAACTAAGTTCACCGATGCACTGTTCTTGAGTTAATCCACGTAAAGTTGTAAAAAAATGATCGAGGGGAAAATTATTGTTTCAATCCATTTTTTTACTGGATATGTTGTTTCCAGCATAGCAATAGCATTCATATGATAAAACATTCTGAGTATGTAAAACGTCAAAAATGTCAAACTTTACAATAAAATTGTCCATTGCCAGATTGCAACGCTGGAAATGGCTAAATTCCAAAAGAAAAGATTTAATAGTTGTCTGTCCCTCTTTTAGCTATTTTTCCTTTTCTTCAATAAGCGGAATCAAATTGCATTTAGTTATCAATATTTGTTAATAATTTCTTAATAAATTTATGAAAAATTTACTTAATGCAAAGTAAAGGGCTTAGGCGACGATAAAAAATAATTTTTTTTTATTAAGAAAGCAGATCATTTTTGATTTCTATCCTGAAAAAAAAAAATTGTTTTTCTCACTTTCTTCTCATTCTCGAATTCTTATATGTACACAAGTATGTAATAAATTATTTTTCAGTTGTACCTAAATCTTTCTAAATGACTATTCTGTACTCGATGTGAATATGAGCGTTTTTATAAAGATAAAATGCAATGGAATAATGCAGAAATATTTTGAGACGCATACATACATATAGACCACAGCATTTTTCACAGTATACACGAGTCAGTAGATTTACCTTGCAGGAGAAAAATTTTTTTTATTTAGAATGCTACTAGTTTGAATATTTTCCCCAACAACATATTACCTGGTCATTTGCGAAGAAATAGCGATTTACATTCTGGTTTAGCTTATCACTGTGAGGTAAGTATACAAGTAGAATATGACCACACAATCATATCAGCCTCCACATGTTCGCATGTACATGCAAATTCCCACATTCATCCAAATACAACGCTGCCGCGCTTCTATCATTCACAAAATATTTCGAAGAGTCAACATTGATTGTCCAACCAACATTGCAGTCAACCAATCAAAGCGAAATAGTCAACAGCAATATAAACTCAGCTGAAAGCAACACAACTACAACTACAACTCTTTGTCTGCAGTAGCAACTTCAACAATTCGTTTGTAGTAGCAAAAAAATTCTGCTGAATCAGTAAATGCTGAGGTTTTGATAGCCTAAACTGAGCAAAGGAAACTGATCGAACAAAAGAAAAATCAAATATTTCTAGTCTTCTTTATATGTACACCCGTCCTGTTCATACAAAATACACACTGAGATGGAGTAAAAGTGAAGCGTTTCGTTGACAAAATGTATTTTTCCTTATTTGTTGGCGTCCCAAATGGCATTCTCATATAGAGATTTTGCGTGCTTTCATTATACGAACATTTTTTAAATTTTTTTTTTTTTTGCAGCATCAAAGAAAGATTAAGTTCGGATGGAACCGAACGTTAAATACACAGCTGATATTTATTGTTGGTATTGTTGGGATATATATATATATATATATGGGGTTATCCTTCTTTCCTTTTGTAAATTTTTATTATAAAGTTTCAACCTTGGCATTATATGTGAAACACAACATCATTCAAATGATCGCTTTGACCACTTTTTAGCACATATTTGCCAGTATCTTAGCCATAACTTGACAAATGTTGGTTTTCAAGTGCTTAAGAGTTAGAGGTTTATCCGCATAAAAACGGTCTTTCGCCTCGCTCCTCATAAAAAAGTCCAACGGTGTCAAGTCGCACGATCTCGGTGGCCAATTGGCATCGCCAAGACGAGAGATTACGCGGCCTGGAAATTTCATTTGCAAGAAAGCCATATTTGCTCGTGTTGTGAGGCATGTTGTACCTTTTTTTGGGAGCAACAAATTGCCCAAGTCGTTTTCTTTAATTTCAGACCAAAAAAATAGCATATCATGCGGCCATAACGCTCCGATTTGACAGTGACAGTCTCGTCGTTATCGTTTTCAAAGAAGTAAAGTCGAATCACACCTCCGGACAAAAGAGCACATCAGTCATTAAGCTATTTTTTTTTTTTTTTTTTGTAATCTTCTCTTTTCAATTATTTGAGGTTTCTCCGAGCCCACCGAGTGGTAAATGTGCCTCGATGTTGAAGAAAATTTTCTTGGAAAAATCGCGCTCCACCACTTGTTGTTCCAACGCCCAATCGAAGTAATTACTGCATTATGAATGGCCAACTGGCTTCAGTTGTTCAGTGAGCTGGACTTTATACGGATGCAGGTGTAAATTCAAATGCAAAATATACCGTAATGTGCCGTAAGGAAGTCCCAGCTCTTGAGGACGTTGAGAAATATACACATTTGGGTCTTGGGTTCACTTATGGCAGCGATATTTGAGGTGGAACGTACAAAAAGATGGTGCACAGGCCTTAAAAAATCTGTAACCGATACAGCTTCTTCAAATTATTTTACAATATTACTAATAGTTTGAGTAGTTGGACGATGATGTGCATCATAATCTCCTCTTAGGTTTCAACAATATTAACACGTTGCGCGGATGTTAAACGATCCAATTTCATAAATGCCTGACTTTTGACTAAAACAAAACATGTTTGGTTTGACAGTTAGGTTTCACAGATGCCAAAATAGAGCCCTACGCTTTTGAAACCACTATATGGCTCATTCTCAAAGAAATATCTTCTCATATTTCTGAAAATAGTTTTTTTTTAATACATATATATTTTTTTTGCATTTATTAAAGTTTCCGCAAAGAGATATTTCGACAAAAAATATTTTCCGTTTGATTTTTAGTAATTCTACGGAAGGAGATGTTCTCTGCTTATAACCTCGTATTGCTGGTTCCGGCGTAAAATATTAATAGATTAAAATAAAAAATAAAATCTCTTTCTTGCAATTTGCTACGAAACTTCCATTTTGACATGTTTTTTGACAACCCTAATATTTAAATGTATATGTACAATCGTAGAGCGCTGAAGGTAGCCAAGCGATAATATTATTGCTTCTATTAATGTTCCCCTAATGGTACATGCTTGGCCATTAGAAAATATTAAAATTGATCAGAGCTTTTTATGGCTCTGCGAACATGCCCTTTTTTACCGTTGTGTATTACCATATTCATGGCTTCAAAGACGAAATATGAATGGGAAATTTAAACATATTAAAAAGTTATTTTGTTGTTAAATATTTGAAATTTAGGAAAATTAAATTTTCATAAAAGTAGTAAAAGCTTTTTTGCTACTGTTTATCTACTATTTTGTATCAATCTAGTCCCTTGCAATACTCAGTTACCACATCTTCGCCATTCAAACTCAAGTTAAAGTTCCCAAACTCAACATTGTCAAGCATGCTTTAACACACATCAGTTTCAATTTCGATTGAGTGGAGAAAAAGAAGTGGAAAAATAAAAATAAAGAAGAATTCAAAAGTTTTATTCAAAGCATTTTTTTACCACAAAATAGCAACACAACCTGCCGCTGGCAATTTTTCGTTGCAACTCATGCAACCAACCACATATCCTTCAGCCATTATTTGTGTCCTTGCGGTCAGAGCAAACAACAAGTGACAGAGCGACGTATACACACACACGTATACCCAAATAAGTGTACATATATTAACATTGCTCTTTTCTCCTCCATCACCACAATATTCGACAAAAATGTAATGCAGTGTTTGACTTATATATGTACGTACACGAACACGCAGCTTGCATTATATATGCTCATATATTCTCGAAAATGTGTCCTTCAACCTTTTATTGTCTTTCTATGTCACTTCCGTAAGATGCTTCGCACTTATTTTGGGCGGTCGGTTGGTGGGACGTTGAGTTCTATGACTTGCTTGGGCTGCATGAGACGTTTCTTTGTTGCACTTTTCTCAGCTTGCTGTACTTACCGCAGACCACACAGACCTACATATATCTTATTTTGTTTACTTTTGACATTTTGTTTTTAGTTTTTCTTCGCACAACTTTCTAAGCGTTGCTGCTCGCCCACTTATGAGTATGTATGTATGATTTTGTATTGCATTTTCTCCCCTCTGCTTTTGACTGAAATGTCATTTTATCTTTTGTTGACTTTCTTTCTGTCGGTTTATCTCATTTTCTAGTTTTATTCATCTGTTTGCAAATATTATGTGTATATTTTGTTATTGTTTTTTCCATGACGTGTTGCATTTTCGTCCTTCGAAAACACAAGTCCTACATATATATGCATATATATAGAGCTGTTTAGGTGGTAGTAAATGTGAACTTTTTTATTTTCTAGTAGATTAAATTTTATTTATGAGTTTTAGTGAATTTTGCATATCGTTGCTTATATGTAGAAACGACATAACTAAAATATTCCTAACTTTCATTTCAAGCTAATCGCTATGGAATATCTTTCATATAATAATCTACAAAATTATTATGAAACACACGAAATAGTAAACAAATTTTATTTAATTATGTATATAAAAATATTATATATATATTCCAGTTTATTGGCACTAATTTTCCACAAATTAGCATCTACGCTTCTAAAAAATATACTGAATAGGCTGCTCTTACTTACATATCTACGGCTCATTTAAGATAAATTGGATGCGACAGTGCAAATGTGGCTCGTAATTGAAAATAATAAAAGAATGTAATGAGGCATACACAACCACAACCAGCAAAACCAATACACTTTTTTGTGTTATTCGAAACTTTTCAACCTCCCTACTCTTGTCAGTCGTCGGGAAATGCTTTATGTAATTTCCTTGTTTAAAATAATAGCGGGATCAATATATTTTTATTTTTTTATTTATTTTATATAAATATTTTTTTATATTTTTATTTTTATACTTTTTTATTTTTTAATTTCCTTTTTTTTCATTTTTATTTTTTAACTTCTTTTAGTATATTATTATTTTTTATATTTATATATAAATATATATATATATTTATATTTATAAATTTTTTTATTATTATTTTTTATTTATTTATTATTATTTATGAGTTTTATCTTTATTTTTAATCTTTTTATAATTTTTTTGTTTTATTTTATTTAATTTTTTTTGTTTTATTTTTTTCCATTTTTTTATTTTTTAAATATTTAAAAAAAATTTTTTTTTTTTTAATTCATTTTTTATAATTATTTTATATAATATTTTTTTATCTTTATTAGTTTTATCTTTACTTTTAATCTTTTTATAATTTTTTTTTTGTTTTATTTCATTTAATTTTTTTTTTTTTATTTTCCATTTTTTTATTTTTTTAATATTTTAAAAAAAAAAATTATTTTTTTTTAATTAATTTTTTATAATTATTTTATATAATATTTTTTACATTTATTTTATTTTATTTTTTATTTTTTATTTTATGTCGTGTGATTTTATTTTACTTTATTTCATTTTAATTTATTTTATGTTATTTCATTTTATTTTCTTTTATTTTATTTTATTTCATTTTTTTTCAATTTAATTTTTTTTTATATAATTTTTAATTTTTTTATTTTATTGTTTTTAATTTTATTTTATTTTTTATTTTATATTATTTTTATTTATTTATTGTTATGGCTTTTATTTCATTTTTATTTTATCTTATTTTATTTTTTTGTTTTTTCTTTATTTTTTTTTTTAAAGTATATCATTTTACTTTATTTTATTTTATTTTTTTATAATATTTTTTTTGGTTAATTTTTTCGTTTTATTTTATTTTTTTATATTTAATTTTATTTTAATTTATCTTTTAATTTTAATTTATCTTTTTTGTTTAATTTTTTAAAATTAATTTTGTTTTATTTTTTATTTTTTTTTTTATTATTTTTTTTAAATTTTTTTAAAATTTTTTATTTTAGTTTTTATATTTTATATTATTTTATTTTATTATATTTTATTTTATTTTATTTAATATTTTTTCTATTTTATTTTTTAATTTTTATTTTATTTTATTCTTTTTATTTTTTTTAAATTTATTATTTTTTTTTAATTTATTATTATTTTTTACTTCATTTATCTTTTTATTTTTATTTTTTAATTTTTTTTTTTTTTATTTTGTTTTTTTTTTGTTTTTATTTTTTTTTTTTTAATTTTTTTTTTGGAATTTTTTTTTTCCTTTTATTTTATTTTAATTTTTTTAATTTAATTTAATTAAGTTATTTTAATTTATTTTCTTTTTTTTCCGTGTTTAATTTTTTTTAAATTTAATTTTGTTTAATTTTTTTAAATTTTTTTTTTTTTTAATTAATTTAAATTTTTTTATATTTTTTTGTTTCATCTGTAGTAATATCCTAACATTCGCAATATGCGCAGATTATTTGTTAATAAATTGCTGCGTCTTTACGCTAATCAACTATACAAGACAGCTCCAGTGGAATACTATTGCCTGCTATCCGTGACATGTACATTGGTCAGTGACTGGCACTCTGAAAATGCCAATTTTTTTACAAAAGAGAGAACAGTGAGGGTCGGCCACGTGTGAAACGTGTTATCTGCTCGCTTGGATAGTTCGTACTTCTGGCATACTGGCTCTCTCATAATTCGAGTTACCAGATTTTGGAAATTATTTTTTTATTTTTATTTTTGTATTAAGAGCGAACTGTGGGTTTAACAGTGTTTTGTATTTTTAATAGTTTCATCTATTCTTCGACTGCAATGGACTCTAGAAAACAACAAAATCATTATTTGTTACAAAATTTCGGTCACTTGTACATTTGCGTAGCAAAATAACAGAAATATGTTAATGTAGTAAAGCATAGAGTATGAGAAATCTTATTTATTCCAGTAAGCATGTTGTTAAGAGACTTTTTGCATAAACAGAGTTTTGTCATTTGCCGATTTCTGTTCCGAACATTCTGTAATGTCTGCCATTCGAGTAACTTGGACATATGTCACACGTGCATATTTCACGGCCAATTCTACATATTTATGACTTTTTGTATTAACATAACTGTGACATGAAGCTAAGGTAGAGCTTACAGTGGCGTGTTACTTTTAACAGATATTCCAAGCAATTTTATTTAAACTAAATTAAGGTAAGTTTTTTATATTATTTTTTTTTGTGTGTAAATTTCGTTAAATATATATTTTTAATTTTTTTATTAAAATAATTTCGGTTTTGTATAAATACAGGTATATAGAAAATTTTAATCAACAGAATTGCTGTATTGAATTTCTTCGCTCAAATCTTCGTCATTCATTCCGTATTTTGTTGTATATATATATATATATATATATATATATATATATATATATATATATATATATATTGCTTTTTAATAAAAAAATTTTGGCAAAGCTTGCCCCCAATATATAGTACAAGCAGTCGTAGACACCTTATTTATGAGCACAGCATTGCGACACAAATGTTGCATTTACTTCCGCTCATTTGTAACGCCTCATTTTAATATATTGCTGCGGTAAATGTCAATTTCTTATGCTTTGAAAGGTAGCCAATTGCCAAAAAAATATTTTAGAAAGAAAAATAGAAAAAACAAACAAGAAGCATGAATATGAAGATGCTTTTTACCAAAGAAAGCAAAAATACCGATGGATGGGTAAGTAAAAAATGAAATAATAGTTAGAAAATTCAGAAACTTGAAAAATGTGAATTTTTGAAAAGTCCAAAGTTTTACGTTATTCAACGTCATTTCATGATAGGAAATTTATTTATAAATTCTAGACATATTTCCTTTAAATTTATTATACTTTTATACAAATCTTTGTCTATATGTTACAAATCAAGCTGCTCAGGCACTTCTTAAAAATTGCACAATAAAAGTCTATATGTATTTGTGTACAAATCATCCATTAAATAATAATAAAAACATATAAACAATCACAATTTATGAAGTTTTCATAGTAAAAAGGTTTTGTAACAAAAAGTAATTTTATTTTATTTTATTTATCTTATATACACTCCTTGCACTAAGCAGACCTCATATGTCAACAGAGCTAAAGGCTAATCCAAGTGGAGGTACTTTTCTCAATAACCTTTTTTTGATGTATCACGCGTGAGTCGTGTCAAGCTTTCATGTTATTTTTGTTCAGTATTGTTGGGCATTTCATCATGAAAATACTTACGCCTGAACAGCGTTTACAAATCGTTCAACTTTATTACGAAAATTCTCGTTCGGTAAAGATTGTGTTACGCGCGCTTCGCTCAATTATTGTCAACATAATCGGACTATTGAGCATACTATTCGCAACACCATCACCCATCTGGAGACCCAGCATTCATTATTGCATAATATTCAAACGAATAGATCATGTCCAGCACGTCCAGTACGCAGTGAAGAAAATATAGCGGCCATAGCAGAGATTGTACATGAAGACCGTGGAGAGTCGATTAGGCGCCATTCGAAGCATCTCGTACTGACATATGGAGCGACTTGGTGCACTTTTCGTTGAGATATTAAATTGAAAGCATACAAAATACAGACCTTGCAAGAACTGAAGCTGTTCGACCTTCCCAAGCGACATCGCTTCGCTCTATGGGCTCTTCAAAAGTTCCAAGAAGATCCGACGATTTCGAGCCAAATTTTGTTCAGCGATGAGGCCCATTTCTGGCTCAATGGGTATGTAAACAAACAAAATTTCCCCTTTGGTAACGAAGAGCTACCTGAAGAGATTCAAGAGCTGCCATTTCATCTAGAATAAACAAGGGTTTGGGCCGGTGGAATCATCGGTTCACATTTCTTCAAAAATGATGCCGTTGAGAACGTAACCGTCAAAGGTAACCGGCCTATTGGCTACCAAGATCGTGTGATACCACACCGTTAGACTTTTTCCTGTGGGGATATGTAAAGTCTAAAGTCTATGCGGACAATCTAGCTTCGATTCAGGCCTTGGAGCAAAACATCACACGTGTCATTCGTCTTTAGTAGCCGCGGCCGACATTTTAATGAGATAATCTTTATAAACTAAATGCCAAAGAATATTCTTTCGAATGATAAAAAACATTCCCCATTAAATTTGAATTTTCTGTGTATTTTTGTTTTCTTTAAAAAAGTAGGAAACCTCGAAATGGATCACCCGTTATAAGTTAAAAGGTATCCTTGAATCATAAACTAAATTTATCACCTTTGCTTCTATTATTTTGTAGTAATTTAACCCTAACAATATAAACTACATTTGTTTGTTGTTTTGCCTTTGGAAAATTTCAAAAATTATTTTAATATAATTTCAATAATCCTTCACAAAGAATATTACTTAAACAAAATTATTGAATAAAGCAAATCCCTAGATTACTTCTGAAACAATTAATGAAAGTAAATCTGTGTTCTTTCTGATAAGTACTCCCTTAAGAAAAGACTAATATAAACACACCTTCAAATCATCGCCTATAATCATTACGCACAACTAGTAGTATATAAAGTACTTGGAGTGGTTAATGTAGACCAGCAGGTGACATTTGAACTAAATAAAAAGAATGCTAGACAGATAGAGAGAGAAAGGTGATAGTATCCTTTGGGGAAGTCAATCCTAAAAAAGATTTTATTTCTTTGGCGCATGTATTTGGCTGAATGTGGTGGCTAAATCTGGGAGATAAACTCACATATGTGCAGGAATTTTCTGATTATCTATTATCATACTTACAAGGGCACATTATGAATACACTTAGTAGGATTAACTTACATAATTACTTACAATATATTGATTGCTTTCTTTTCTGAGGAATGGATAATCGAAACACCCTTTATGTTTTTTATAGAGGTATAGAACTTTAAGTTGGCATTACTTTTCAAGATGGCGACCGATTTAACAGCTGTCAAGCGATTTATTCTCAGTTTGGTTTGGCAATTCATCATGAATAGACTCACGCCTGAACAACGCTTGCAAATAGTGCAATTTTATTTCGAAAATAATGGTTCTGTGCGGAAAACGTATCGCGCACTACGTCCAATGATACGGACCAATGAATCCACCAGCCCATAAAGTGCACCAAACAGTCAGTTTTTCTGGATGTAACGGTGTTTCAACATACACTTGAGGATTACCTTCACTCCAAATGCGGCAGTTTTGTTTGTTGACGTAGCCATTCAACCAGAAGTGCGCTTCATCGCTAAACATCGCTAAAATGGACGTAGTGCGCGATACGCAGAAGCTTTAGCGACGTCGACATCCGATGAGTCGACTTTAGGAATTTTCGAGAGAAAAGTTTTGTGTATGATTTGTACGACGATTATTGAAATAGTTCAGCGAATAAAAGGCGCTGGCTAAGTCATGTCATCCAAATGTATGAACGCACTACAGCTTTGAGAGTACTGTATGGAGTACTCACTTGTGGAAGCAGAGGAAGAGGAAGACCTCCGCGTCGTTGGTAGAATCAGGCGAAGAGCGACCTGGATCCACTTGGTATTTTCGACTGGCTCCAAGCAGTAAAGAGAAGAAACGAGTGGGGCGCTAGAAAATTTAGGCTTTGACGGTGTATAACTAATTCTTTCTGACATTTTGGTAGTTCTCCTATACAACTATAATGAGCTTGAGCTGAACATCCTTCCACGTAACATTCATACATTATACAAAATTCAAAGTCTAAATTTAATATTAGCACTGCATCATTTACCGTGTCAAAAGCTTTTGATAGGTGAAAAACAAATTGAGATAAGGAGTGTACTATTCGTTTGAAGCACGTTCGTTCTTTCCGCTATATTTTGTGTTTACTTTTTTATTCTTTAATAGAAAATTTATTAATTTTATATAAAATTGTTTCATTCTGTTTTAATACAAACTATTTCTTATCCACTAGATCGTGTAATTTTCGTCTAAGGTCATCTGTACCTAATGTCAAACGTGTACAGTTTTTATGAAAATCGGAAAACCACAAATCAGGCGGAGGTGGCATGGTGGAATTTTTTTCAATTGTTTTGATAGTCGTATGAGCAGAGGTCGCCAAAAAATGGGCGATTCCGACAACGGTTACGGCATTTTTTTTTTAATTGGGGAATAAATATGAGAAATTAAAAAGTCCTCATTTAAGTAATGGGTGTTTTAGAAACATTTAAGCTCAAATTAGTTAATCATAATCGCAAATTAATATTAAAAAATAATTTAATTTACAAAATATATATTATTTTTTTTCTGCCAAAAATTCGGTTTAAACGAAATCTGCTCAATACAAAATGCTGCTTTATGCATTTTAGAAGCAGTCATTTTAAATAAAGGACATTTACCCATTGAAATACACAATGTAAATGTATACATACATACATCTTTAAACAGAATTAATGTGCATTGAGAAACACTCAACAAAAAACTCAACCAAAAATCGCAGCTGGAAATCGGAAAATGTGCCAAATGCAGCTGTGACATGTAGAAGCTATTCGGGCTACTGAGAAGGGTGGTGGTGAGGATATGACTACCACCATCAGCCATCAGCTAGTGATGCGGGTATGTGGTTGCGGAAAACCTTTTGCGTGAATTCGCTGCGCTAACTTTGTTATCAGCTGATTTTGGCTGTCATATGAAGCCTCACTCACTTTCCAGCCTGTGTTTTTGTGTGTGCACTTTTTACCAGATTTACTCTAGTTTCTTTGTAATAACGTTGATATTCATGTACGCAATTTGTGAGTTTTTTATGTGGATTTTTTTGGCATGCAGTGTTAAGTATATCATATCCGCTTATAGCGGAGAGCTTCCGCTTTCACGTTCAATATGCATATACATAAGAGTTATGCATGTTTTATGTGAGCGAATAGCACCTAGTTCACATTTCCTCTAAGTGAACTAATTATATTTTTAATTAAGTTCTTAATACTCTCACGGATTGACACCGAACCAGCGATTTCGCGGATTTTAATATTAAATTTATTATAAAATTTTTGTCCAGAGAAATGGCTGAAAAGGCGTATTTGACCCGAAATTAGTTGCGACGCCATTTTTATCATTTGAATAGAATCTACTTTTTAATAAGGTCACCTATGTAGGTGCAAATATATCAACACTGGACTCTTCAAATGCCTTAAAATTTTTAATATTTTGCAGAATTTACGTATTACGTATACGCACCGTTGCACTCTACATACGAAATATTAAAAATTGAGATATTCAAAGCATACATTTCTTTACTGTTTTCAATATTTTCCATACAAGAAGAGAAGTTTTGCTTCTATTTTTTCTTTTATTTTTTTCGAATTTTTGAAAATTCAAAAAGTTTCAATTCAAGTAATGAAATGCAACAAAATGCCACTCTGTGCAAAACGTAAGCACTCAGTGGCCTAAAGAATATGCATTTGTATTCAAAATTTTTAATTTAAATTGCCAAAGACATTAAAATAATCCATAATTCCCAACCGTTACATGAAAGACGAAAAACATAAACAAAAACTTTATTCATTTTCTTAGGCAAGCACATTCACAGTTGAATAGAAATGCAAGGCGAAAGGAAGAAATCGTGCGCGCAACAAACTTTGTTGAACTCCACAGGCAACAGCAAATGTAACGTGCAATTATCATGCTACAAAAGGAAGCGGAATTTTAACGGTGCTACAGCAAACATTTCTACGCTCTGCTTTAATCGCTTGCCAGCGGCCAAGTATGCAATGAAACTTTAGAATTCCTGCGTATTCGAAGAAAAAAGTGTCGATTGCGGCGTTGAAAATGATTGCCAATGATGAAGGGAATTTGAATATATTTTAGATGACTTTGCAGTGTTGCAGTTTCAAAGTAAATTATACAGATCCATCAGCGATTTTAAAGTTTACGCGAACTTCCTGCAAAATACAGTGATTAGGATGGCAGCTAAGAAGGAAGTAGGCGTTAAGTTTTGCAATAGTTTTGAGTGAATTTTTGTTGGATATTAACATAGCAAACTTTTGTGGTAGGAATAATTATAGAAAAGCCTATTTCAACAACTTGTTGGAATTTATTTTATTTTCGTATGCTAAAAAATTCATGAAATTTTATTTAAAAATTTATAATGTACTTTATATTAAATTTTTATTTATATTGCAATTATAAAAATTTATTATAGAATTAAATTACTTAAAAAATTTATTAGAATATTTTTTAAATCAGTTATTTATTTAAAACAAAGTTTTATTATTTCTAAATTAAATTTTAAGTCAAACTCACAAATATAAATTTTTAAATATTATTTAATTCGTTACTATTTTTCTATATATACTAAAATATTATTGTTATATTTTTTGCAAATTAAAATAATAAAAAATATAGTTTATGATCTAGTTCGAAAACTAAATTGTTTAGAATTAAAATTTTATGAGAAAAAAATACATCTTTTTATAAAATGTTTGATTTCTGTAAAAAAGAAATAAATCGTAAGATTAACCTAATTATGAGTTTTTGGCCTTTAATTTATGAGTTATTATAATTATAAATAAATTATAAATTTATATTTGGATTGGACGTATGCCTGTGAGAAATGTTTTTCCATTCGGTTTTTAATCAAATTAGTTTTCCTAGTAGTTATGGTCGCGATAAAAATAGCGAGGGTGGTACGAGGATGATTTTTTAAGTCATTGACTTTTTGAATAAAATATTTTTTTTTTCGGCAAATAAGCGTTTTAATGGGGATTCCAACAGGGATGATATGATTTCTAAGTGTCGCTTCGGCCATTTTTAATATGTCGTGATGTGTCTTTTTTATTGTATTCAGTAATGTTTAAAATTTCATCATGGCAAGATATACGCAAGAACAACGTTTACAAATTAGTCAGGATTATTATCAAAACGATCGTTCTGCAATTGGATGTTTTTAAGAAAATCATCCTCACCGATGAGGCTGGCTTTCATCTGAGTAGTGCGCTAAATAACTGAAACTGTCGAGTCTGGTTCGAAGAAAATCCACAAATTACTCATGAACAATCATTACATTCACCTAAATTGACAGTTTGGTATGGTTTTTGGTCTGGTGTAATCATCGGTCCATACTTCTTTCGAAATGAAGCTGGTAGCACCGTTACTGTCAATGGAGAGCGCTATAGATCGATGTTAACCAACTTTTTATGGCCACAATTGGAACAAGTTTATCTAGGCAATGTCTGGTTCTAACAACATGGGGCTACGTGCCACACAGCACGTGGAACAACCGACTTATTGCGAGAAAGGTTTGGAAATTTGATTATTTCAAGAAATTGTGACATTGACCTACAAGAAGTTGTTATTTAACACCAATAGACTACTTATTGTAGGGTTATTTGCAGTCATTGGTCTTTAGCAATAAACCAGACTCTCTCTCTCTCTTCAAAAGACTTGACTTAGTGCAAAAAGTACTCAATAATTGGGTTCATCGGATTCATTCCTGCAAAAGAAGTCGTGGATATTATTTGAAGGATGTTGTATTCAGAATTAGTGTTGCTATTGGAAAACCCTATATTTCTCAACACATTCTCCCTTTAGCTCTATACATTTAGTCCAGCGTTTTTCCAATCCTTGAACTCCTTCCAAATAATAGGTTTTTTCAAGTCTGTCAAATAGGTGTTTGCGATGAACTCTTCATTCGAACCAAATCTCTTACCTGAAGTAGATGTGCAAAAATTAGTGCTGAGTTCAAGCATGGTACAAATGGCAAAGAAACAAAGCAATTGTTAAAAGTTAAAGCAGAAACTGGACACCAGAAAGTTGAATATAATATTGATGAGATACAACATTATATAAGAGTGTAGAGCTGATGGCGTACTTAATATCATTGGCCTCAACAACCGCGCCAAAATTCTGCTTTCCTCAGGCTGGATAAGAAAATGAGGCGATTGAGTCTGGTAGTGAGCGAGGACAAGACGAAATATATTCTGTGCAGACGCTTGGGCGATGTTGACATCCGATGAGTCGGTGAAAATGAACTATATCTGTTACACGACGACATTGATATAATTTAGCGAATTGAGAGACAGCAGCAAAGCTGGTTAGGTCATGTCGTCCGCATAGATTAGAACACTCTGGCATTGAAAGTGCTCGATGAAATACCCGCTGGTGGAAGCAGAGTTAGAGAAAGCCCACCACGTCGTTGGACTTCTGACTGAATTTCGGAGTAAACTCAAAATTTTCTATATTTGATAAAATTTTAATATAGATTTAAAAAAATAGTAATAATAACACCATATCCAACATATCACAATGACCTAAAAGGCATGCTGGCTACTAGCCAACAACTACTTCAATATGTATATGCGATTCCTACATATTTTCAAAGAAAAAAGTGTTTGAGTTTGTGTTTTTTGAGTCGAACTGCTAACTAATTTAAATTATTGTTAATTAATTCCATCTTTTCCAAAAACCAGCATCAATTTGTAGTTGTTTTAAATTATTTTTTTAATTATTCAAGCAATCGCTAGCGCGCTGGAAGTGCTCAACAGCTAATGACCCAGAGCATTTCATAATTTCCCGTTACATGCCAAAACTTTTCGCACTACTTCGCCAAGAAACTTAAGAAAATTTATTTTGAGTTTTCACCCAAAAGTTATATTTAACCAGCGACCCGCTTAATGTCGCTCTTGGTGCCAATTAGTACGCAATGAACTCTCAAAAATGGTGAAAAGAGGCCGAGCGTTCTGACAAAATGCAAACTTGCTTAATCAGTGATGGCTGTAAGAAGTAGCCACTGCTACCAACGGACTGCAAATTGTTTATACCATAACGCAGATGGAGTAAAAGTAATTAGCAACGCCAGTTGTTGGTTGGAAATAATTTTGAGAAAATGAATTAAAAAAAACTAAGCACAAAACGAAATTTATGGAAGAAGAAATGTAATGTTGTTTTTGCAGTAATATGGAAACAAATATTTTATATGGTTCAACGTCTTTTACTGAAAATATCTCAAAATTTCTTAATTTTTATTTTAAGGAAATTAAAATTAATTTAATTTAAAAATTTTAAAAATGTTTTGCACAGGAAAGTAAATGTTAGAGATTGTAGTATGACCTCCAGAACAATTTTTGGAGTTTACTGAAAAACTGCAAATTTTAAGTTGCGCCTTTTTTTTTTTGAGCGATTGTATTAGCATAAAATATATATTTTAATATTTTCCGGAAAAAAGTTTTGTTTTTACTCTCCACGCAATAACAAAGCAAACAACGGGTAACACTTGTTACCACCATTGTTGGTTAACAGTGACTTTTCACTTTCAAAATGCCACCAGCACGGTCAACCGGCAGCAGCTGCAATGCGCAGGAAATTGTGCAGTGTCAGACGCGAAAAGTTTAACACGGATATTGGCAATGTGAAATCGACCGACCTCCACAACAACATGAGAGGGAAAGAGGAGGAAAAAGCGAATAAATAAAGACACAATGAGAGGCGTCGAGCTGAAGCACTGCAAGCTTAATATACAGAGAATGATTTTTTTTTTAAATATTTTTATAACTTTCACGTACTTGAAATGATATACTAAATTATGTAAGTACCAGGAGGAGAAGAGATAAAACAACCAGAATATATACCGATCGTATCAGAATGACGAACCCAGTTGATTTAGTCATGTCCGTCTATTTGAGTGCAAACTATTCTCTCAGTTTCTAAGTTATTTCAACGCAGATGAATTTTTATACGATTATATGTCAAAGTCCGTCAGATCGGTCGATCCGTCAGATCGGATTCTTCAGATTTGAGACTTCGGGTCATAAAGCTGAATAAGTTTCATATGTTCATTAAAGGTATAGTCATGGCATTGGCATGGCCACTTTTTCACACCACTCATGTGTACACGAAGGCCGTGGAGAGTCGATTCGGCGCCGTTCGCAGCAACTCGGACTGACGTATGGAACGACATGGCGCATTTTATGTCGAAATCTTAAATTGAAGGCATACAAAATACAACTTGTGGAAGGGCTGAAGCCGCCCGATCTTCCCAAACGACATCGCATCACTCTATCTGCTCTTGAAAAGTTCCAAGAAGATCCGATGTTTTCGAGGCAAATTTTTTCAACGATGAGGCCCCTTTCTGGCTCAATGGATATGTAAACAAGCAAAATGGCCACATTTGGGACGAAGAGCAACCTGAAAAGATTCAAGAACTGCCATTTCATCAAAAGAAAAAAAAACGGTTTGGTGTGGTTTAAGGGCCAGTGGAACCATCGGTCCATATATCTTCAAATTTGATGCGCCATGATAATCGACTTATCTTTGCCTGATATTGAAGCTCGTGATCTCTGCGATATTTGGTTTCAGCAAGACGGCACCACTTCCCACACATCGCATCAATCAATGGATTTATTGCGGGAATACTTCGGTGAGCAAATAATTTCACGTTTTGGGCCGGTCGATTGGCCACCAAGATCGTGTGATATCACACCGTTAGACTTTTTCCACTGGGGATATGTAAAATCTAAAGTCTATGCGGACAATCCCGTTTTGATTCAGGGCTTGGAGCAAAACATCACGCGTGTAATTCACCAGTTACCAATTACCAGTCATAATGCTCGAACGAGTCAGCGAAAATTGGGCTCAACGGATGGACCATCTGAGACGTAGCCGTGGCCAATATATGGAAGAGATAATCTTAAAAAATTATATGCGAAATAATGTTCTTTCGAGTGATAATAAAGATTACCTATTAAATTTATATTTTTTTTTCTTTTAAAAAGTAGAGAGCTTCGAAATTGGTCACTCTTTATTTTCGTGCGTTACTCTTTACTAACATATGGATATTCAGATATTAGTCGATACTCAGTATCTTGCACAAAAATATGAATAAAAAAGACTTCACGGCAAATGAAGTCTGCTATTTTGACAAACAAAGCGATGCTGGTCCTTGACCGATTGGAATGGTTCCGTTTACTTGAAACAGTTTTCTTTTCAACAAATAGGCCAAGTAATGATCTAAAATGTTACTTTTTGTACTTCTCTTTCTGAAAAATAGATCAAAGATCAAAAATCAAAGACAATACTCAGAAGGCAAAATAGTTTTTATATATTACTAGGCGCAAAGCAAGTTGTGTATCTAATTTCAAGTAAATCAAATAATAAATATCATTTTTTCGAAGAGGTCAGTCCCTTGCACCTTTCCTAGAGCTTTTTCTTACAGAATTTCCGGTAACTTAAAAAAACTAAATATAAAATTTTCGGTAAAATCTGCAGGCTAGTTTCGGAGATCGTAGAGTAGAAAACTAACATTCAAACAAACGTTTTTATATTTATATATACAGGAAGATTAATAAAACCATTTTTTAATTTATCAGTTTCAAATATTGGTTCTATGAATGTCTTAACCTCTAAACTTCTGGTTGAATATGTTATTTATTTTAATTTTTTCAATGCGCATACATTAAACCATAATTTCTTAAACTCCTTTTTCCTTCGTTATATCTCACATATGCATATAAATTTTAACTTTCAATAGTTTTAAAAACAACTCATTAATAAATAAGTTATTTTTTATACAAAAATTAAATAAATGAATATGTACTAATATGCAATACATTATATTCGTATTTATTCGATTTGAAATACTTCAATTAAATTTCAATTAAGTATTCCTATGTATGGAGTGAATATTAGAGTTAATTAAATTTTAATTTAATTAGCTTTACGCAGTCATCAATCAATAATGTGTAATGAAATACATTAAAAAATAACTAAATTATTTAAAATGGCTATTAGCTGCTAATTGTTGAAATTTTACGAATTTTTTGTTGCAATAAAAGCTGATTTAGTTTTGCAGGCGTTAAAAACCTCAAGCCTTAAAGTTTTTTTTTTGGTTATAATTCCTTATTTATTACTTTTTTTTAAATATATTTCAAACTAATTCAAAAATTACACAAATTAATATTCAAATAGACTTATCAATTTGATTTAAATTCTTCTTTTTTTTTTAAATTTAACATTTTTATATTTATATATTCAGTGAGTAGTCCTTTTATCACCCACAGTACAGGTATTGAAGGTGAAAAACATTTCACAATTTACTCTCTTTTCAACAAAAAAGTTTCGAGTGAAGTGTTTATTTGTATAGAAATTTTGCGTACATTGTCGCATGGTTTTGAGACGTCTGCCTGTTGATTTGAATGGAAAGCAGTAAACAGGAAATCAACGCTGGCAAGTGCACCACTAGTTGCTACACAGGCGATCAAAGTAGGAAGGAAATACGTCAAGAAGAGACTGATGGCTTATTGTAACAAATTGTTGTATTTTTATGTAAATAGAATACTTGAGAGTACAATGAACTCTAATAACAACAAAAAGCATGTGGTATCAATTAAAAAGGTGATAAATAAAAAAATCTCTAAACCATAAGAAATTAGGGAAATTTAAAAAGTAACAAGAAGGGTTTTGATAATTTTCAATACCAATACTGACCTGAATTTACGTGTATAGAATACTAAAGTTCCTGCTTCTTCAAGCATTTTTGACGGATTTTTTCCGCAGATCCTCATATCTGAGCAAATCGGTTTTATGAAGGCTATATGATACAATATTCCGATTTAAATAATTTTTAGTACCAATTGTGCATCGTATATACCTCTTCTTCTTCTTTGGCGTAGGCACCTCTTACGCGATTATAGCCGTATCAACAATAGCGCACCACACGTTCCTTCTCCTTGCTGTTTGGCGGCAGTTGGAAATATCAAGTGAGACCAGGTCGCTGTCCACCTGATCCTTTCGCTAGTGGGCACTCCATCGAATACTTTCAAGCCTGGAGTGCTTCATCCATTCGGACGACATGACCTAGCATTCGTCGCATAGCTTGTACAGCTCATCGTTCCATTGTCTGCGGTATTAGCTGTTGCCAACGCGCAAACGACTATAAATCTTCCACAAAACTTTTCTATCAAAAACTCCTAAGGCCGACTCATCGGATGTCGACTTCGTCCATGCTTGTGTACCATGTGTCAGGACGGGAATGTTGAGCGACTTGTAGAGTTGGGTTTTAGTTCGTCGAGAGAGGACTTTACTTATCAATTTCCTACTCAGTCCAAAGTAACATCTGTTGGCAAGAGTGCTTCTGCGTTGGATTTAAATGATGATGTTGTTAATGCTGGTTCCTAGATAGACGATACTCGTAGATAAGACTTCAAAGTTATAACTGACAACAGTGACGTGTTGCCAAGTCGCGAATGCGATAACTGTTTATTTGATGGCAGGAGATATTTTGTATTGCCCTCGTTCATTACCAGACCCATTCGCTTCGCTTCTTTGTCTAACCTGGAGAAGGCAGTGCTTACGGTGCGGTTGTTATGACCAATCATATCAACATCATTCGAATACACCAACAATTGTACACTATTTTAGAAGATTAACCTGGTCTATTTAGCTCTTCAGCTCGTATTATTTTCTCTATCATCAAATTGAAGAAATCACACGATAAAAGGTCACCTTGTCTGAAACCCTCGTTAGGTATCGAACGGCTCGGTGAGGTGTGTGCTTTTTTGACGAATTTATTCTGAAAAATTGGTCGTATGATTTAGTGATCCGATCTGGTCGGTTCCGACAAATTACCGCTTAAAAGTTCAATTACAACTCCTACCAAGTTTGGTTACAATATCTGAAAACGAGAGGGCTAATTTGCGTTCAAACAGAAGGGCTAAATCCACTCAGCTCGCCGATCTGATATAATCGGTGTAAATTTTGGTTGGTCTACCTCTTCTCTTTCTAGTGCCTACTAACATATTTGTGTCATAATATATATATAAGACATATATATATATATATAAGATATATCAACATTTTGTAAGTAAATTCATTTCATTTATTATATTCAGCAGTCAATCAGTTAGCCGGATTAAAACATGCAAAGATTTAACTTATTGCATTCATTCGGCTTAATTAGCTAAATTGATAATACGCTTAAGCTCATTGGCAAACTGTTGCCGCCACAAGCACTTCCTATATATGGATGTGTATGTCAGATAGATTTTAATTTCTAATGAGAATGATTGAACTCAAAGCAAATTAATAATTCAGAATGAGTTGGAGATTGAAGCTTACCACTACACCTGCCTTAGTTAAGTACATTTGTATACTAAAAAAAATATATATATATACTATTGTATTTATATAAAGTATTGAATCATACAATAATATTTGCTGTACTGTAAAACGTTCAGAAAAAAGTTACTTTTCATTTATTTTACTTTAAGATTTAAGACTTAAAAAATGTTAAAATTTTATATGCAATTTAAGTCCACTTTTACTTATTTTATTCTCTATAACGTGAAATGATAAGAATTATTTCAAGGTAAAATTTTAACTTTTTAAAAATGGGATTATCTTAAACCAAATACAAATTCTTACGTAAATTATGAAAATTGTAGTTATTAAAAATTTTTTAAGTACCCGTTTTAATAGCTTAAAAATATTTTGAGAAGTAATTTCATATTTAAAATATCTCATATTTTAAGTAAGTTGATTTAACCACATTCAGCCGTCAGTCTGTTTGAACGTAAACTATTCTTTGTGTAATTTTTTAAATATTGATCATTTATCGGAACCAGCTAGATAGATCGTTATTCTGTATCATATACTGACATACAACAAACTTGTTCAGTTATTAAATTTTGGATCTTAAATACTTCAAAAAACCATCTAGAAACATAAACTTGGGTATAAAGAGTTATATATTCGTACTGAAAGTTATTGAATTCGGACTACTATAGTATAGCTCCCATACAAGAGCTTCGTTCAGATATGAAGTTTTGGGCCAAAAATTCAAAAATCCATCAAAACAGCATCTAGTAGTATACATTTCTTAAGCTGCCCATGTAAATTCAAATAAATAATGACACGAAAAATCAGCTAAATAGAATTTGACATTTTGTAATAAATTTTATATGTTCATGACGAAAGACAATGGTTTTTTCTTCTTCCTTCTTTTTTTTTTTTTGGTAAGCCAAAAGGTAAAACAAAAAGTTGTTTTCCTCAATTCATTCATCAACTTATTAACATTAAAACTTAATTGAAGTATTTTATCAAAATGAAAATAATTCATATGTTTTTCTAAAGAAATATTTTTCTTTAGTTTTGGTACACAATTTTTCTAAAATCCCAAAAATTAATATCTCAAACAGCTTTAAAAAAGAATAATATTTTATATGAAATGCGTCTCAAAATCATAAGACACCAGCTTTTTCTTTAATATTTTGATCAATAATTTCAACAGCGAAGTAGTATTTTGGAAAAAAAAATCAAAATAGTTCCATAAAAACCTAAAAAATTTTGGAAAAAAGGGTTTCAAAATTGTGAGACACTTTCTAAAGTCATTTAAATTAACTAAGTAAGCATTTATCCTAATACATGCATCACTGGCTCTAGCAACGGAAAAAAATTTGTTTAATCGATTAAGTCAATTTTTTCACAAGACTGAAACCCGGATTAAATCATTTGGTAACAATTGCAGCTTTAAACTCATCTGTATTGCCACATTGTCACTTATTTGTATAAACCATTTTCACTAATATGCCCCACACATTCTCTATGGGATTTAAATCCGGAGATCAATCCGGGCAATCAGTCAAAAATCCTTTCATTTCATTACTTACGCTAATGTGAGCATTAGGACGTTGGAAAATTTGTGTCCCCTCCTATAAGCCTCGTTAAACGGAAGAAGGCTGTTTTAAAACACTTGAAGATAGTCTCTGTTATTCATTCGAGACGATGTGAGCTGTTTTTGCGGCTTAGCTCTTAATGTAAAAGCCCACAGCACACCAATATAGAACCTCCTCCGAAATTGTGTTTAGAAAAAGCAGGAGGAATCTTTTCCAAATCTCTCCAATAGAACTGAAAACCACCTGAGCCATCAAAAACCCGTTTTCTTTTGTCCGAGATGATAACCTTTACCACAAATAAAGTCATAGAAATGGACTTCAGCATCACCTGCAATAACTAACTGTGTCCCAATTAGCTTGCTTGTGTCGTGGAGAATTTTTTTGGATAACTTTAAATACTTACAGCGGTGCCGGGTATGCAAAACTGTGGTTTTTGATACTTTATTCTCCACGTACTGGGCCAAGTTAGCGTAAGGCCTGATAGAGTTCGATCTTAACCTAATAATTTTTCGTTTATCAATTTCCTTCCGATTGGGTTTAAAATGATATAATTCTTTGAGCTCTTTAAGAAATTTCACATCACGCACGCTGTGATTTTTTTCCGAAATTTTAGATATTACTTGTCTAGAATCGTTGTATGGCAATATTCTGCCACGTTCTTCACTTGATAATATTTTACCTCTTGGTAAGTTTTTTAGAAATCGTTTGACAATCGAATAAACATCGAGATTATAGCTCCAGGCTGTTTGAAAGCTATCTTTGGACTCCTTTCCTACCATTATGAAACAATATGAAGTGCTGCTTTTCTATGCTAAGCTGCGTTTCAGATTTATTTAAGTACATATGACCTTTAAATACAGATAATAAATAATAGAAAAAATAAATCTGCATTGAGTTAAAATTTTTGTTTTGAAAAAAAATGTTTATATAGGTACACTTTTTGGTTTAGTGAAACAAGATTTTTTAATTTTTTGTTAAAACTTCCAATTAAATGCATTGGCCGTATACAAATTTTTGCTCTTCACTGTATAACCATTTTCACTTATAATTTTCCCCGCATTTGATGCTAGAGAAATGAAATCTCGTCTGTGCGCAAAATTTGATTTTTTTCCTAAGTAATATTTTTTCATGTCATTACGTTAGAGGATTTATATTTCAGTCAGCAATTTTTTTTAGAGAAAAACAACTAAATTAGATTTAGATGAAGATTTTCATAGAGCATTATCATCTTTTTTTATGCTTATGAAAATTTTTGTTTGTTTATTAAGTAAAAACGAGTGGAAAATAAGAGAAATTGACAAAATATGGAGAAAATAAAACGGTTCATTTAACAGCAACCCGCAATATATAAAAGCAGTATATGATATTTGAGCAAACAAACAGATAAAGACACACACATAAATAAATATGTGTGTGTATTAGATATGTGTAGAAAGAAAGAATAATGTGAAAGAAAAAATAGGAAACCATAAAAAAGTCAAATACATGTGATGGTGGGGGTAGAAATTTAATTTTATTATTACAATGGAAGAGGAATATAATCTGAAAAATCAAGCGTAGCCCATTTTCTCTATCATAATTTTTTATTTATTTTTTTTTTTTTTTTTGTATTTCTTTTTATAGATTAAGTTTATATAAAGTGCATTGAAAAGAGTGTATGAAATTATTGAAAAAAACTTATTTTTTTATTATATATGTATATATGAACGAAGGTTAAAAAAATATACATATAAAATTATATGAAGAATTTTTATAAAAATTCCTAGAAAAATTGTAAAATTTTACGTTAAAATAAAAGATAAATATATATGTATGTACGCATATGTGTACACATATATATTTTCCAGTGTAAAATAATTTCCGCAAGCATTACTACTTTCAGTTAACTGCTGTTGGCTGTTGTATATTTATTAATTTTTTATTATATATATATTCTTTTCACATGCTTAGATTGTCGTAGTGCGCCTGTACATCCTGCATGGTATGCACATTACCTCCATTCATTGTCACATGCCCTCAATTTTAATGAGCAAAATATTTTAATTTTATTGGCATAACTGGCACACTTATAGTGCAAACACATGAAGTTTTTCAGCTCAGAACAACAAAAGAATTAGTTACAACAACAATTTCAACAACTACTTTTACAAAGTTCACAGCATGCACATTTGTCTCAGGAAAATTATGTGCATGAAATAGGGAGTATTGTTTGGGAAATTGTAGAAAATAGAAAAAGCAAAAAAGAAAAAATTTAAGTTTGCGTTAAATCATAAAAATAAATGAGTAATATATATCAATACATACGAGTACTTTTTTTTTTGCATTAATTTGTTTAAATTTCCATCTCGCAAGGACAACACTTCCCACTGTTTTTTGGGCATGAAAAGAGCAATTTATTAAGCATGCAATTAAATTCAACTTGACCTACATTTGTGAACGAACTATCTGTTTAATAAAATAACTGTGAAACAAAAATGTGTCTAAATAAAAATTATGACTTGAAATTTGTTCTACCATTAAATATAGATAAGCATTGAAAATGGTTAGGTGGGTTTGAGAAGTTAAAAAAAGGAATTTTCGCAATTTTTTTTTTTTATATTGTGAGGAGCTCGGCCTAAAATCGCTTCAGCGGTTACAAAGCGCCAAATATATATTCATATAAAACGGGCAAAAGTTTGCGCAGATTCCTTAAGGGTAAATTAAAATTGATTCTATCTTCTTGATTTGATCTTCTTGCTTCCATAGATTTTAAATTGATTAAAAGTAAGCGAAATTCATAAGAGGGAAATCGGATTATCAAATATCAATTATCGTAAAGCATATTTGAGAAATATCTTTTGCACTCTTGCAAATTTGCACATTCCAAATTTGAATGAACGAAATCAGGTACAATACAAAGCAAAGAGCGCATACGAAAGTAAAGTGATCCATTTTGAACTAGCATGAAACTAGAATGTTGCAGGCAAAAGTCTGGAAATTCATTCAACTGAAAAGTGTAATGACAGCTTGTAGTATTTACAGAAAATAACTGGTCGACTATTTGGATTAGTTTGCCATTTCGAAAGAGAGTAGTTGATAATAACACATTTTAGTAAGTTTTTAAAAACATTGGCATGAGGTGATATTGTGCATACTTTTAACTGACCTATAGGTCACTTGAGACACATTGACAATTTTTCAACAATTTTTTTTTCGACTGCTTCTTCGTCTTGTGCTCTTTGGAAATATCTTTTGTGGCTGACATATTTTTATGCATGTACATTTTTTACATATGTGTGTGTGGCTGTATTTTACTTGTCTGCCTTTTCGATGAACTTAATAATTTTTTGGCCAGCCACATGCCTGCCCAATTTGGTTGTGCGAGCCAAAATTTATAGTCCAGTGTAGGAGAGGATTGTTTGAAAAAATTGCGTATGGAAATGTCGTCATAAATTTGTTGTTCTGATATGATTCATGTACATATTTTATGTTATACGAACTTGAGCAAAATAAAGCAAATAAAATGCTGAAAAAATAAGAAAAATATTAAATGTCACACCAAGTGCTGTGGGAGCTCTAGAGTTTCGATTGTTGTAAATCATATTATATAATTGTCAACGTTATGAAGAATGGGGTTCAAAGCATACAAGCTACTTAAAAATTAAAATTAAAAAATATTTGTAGTAAAAAACTTCAAAACAATATTTAAACAAAAATTGGAAAATAAAATAACTGATTGGTTTTCGGGTACTCATTTTCACTAAAACCACCAAATATCCGATATTCATTTCTAAATCAGCAATAGAGCCTGTTAGTAAAAGATTTAAAGCCGATTTGTAGCCTTCACAATGGCTCTGTCAACATTGTTGTAAGGGAAGTTGCATTGTTGAATTTTAAATACCTTGCAGTTGGCAATTAGTAGCCGAACAGGTTGTTGTTATTGTAATCTAGTAATCCTTCCTTATGCTGTTATTGTTGTAATTTGTTGTTATTGTAATCTAGTAATCCTTCATTATGCTCATTACAATTACAATTTCAGTACGTTCATTAGTACGCTTGTTAATGATCACTGCCAGTAAATACGCCAAACGCCAAGCCTCTGCCCAGCGCGCCTTAAAACCAGCAGCGAACGCACAAATCATCATGGAAATGTAAAACTGTCAGCCATTTATCAGGCGTCGCGTTGTGACCCAAAAAAGAAAAACAAACGGCCGGACCCAAGAGTGGTGGCGGCTGAGTTGTGTGTGTGTGTGTGTGCGCGCATTAACTGCTGTCGGTGTAGGATTGCATTGGCTTTTATTTCCTTCAACAAAAGCTATATAAATATTTGCGAATGCATTAATCAACTTCAGCCTCAAAGTATGCAACACTGTGGTAAAAGTGATATTTTAATGCATTAATTACCCAAAATAAATAAATTCATATAGATTATTTGTTCAAAAATACATATTTGAGGAAATCGTCTGTAAATCATACTTAGGGGTATTTAAAGAGCTATTTATTTGAATGGAGAATTTTTAGTAAAATTCTCTATATATACGATGAATTTCAGAAGGTTTTAAAACCGGAGCTTTTTTTTGGAACGAGAAAACGCTTAGGAAACTCAAACATTGAGTTTATGGATGATCCAATTCTCCTCGGTTGGCCGTGATTAGGGGGTCATGGTCTTAACCGCTAAACTATTCCAGCATGGCGGCGAAAAAATGACAATGAGAATATGGTTGGACGGAACAGCCTTAGCTCGTCGAACTAGCGCTGAGTAACACTAACACCTCCGTCAGAGTCAATAAGGATTTCTCCGAGCGCTTTCTGCAGCTGTAAACGATGTATTAGAGAAGTGCACATTTATAGTATGACTTCAGAACTTACAGCAGTGAATAGATAAGGTGCAATCTTCTATAAGAGAGTTCAAGTACTGTCATGCCATCATCTGTACATTATCGGCCTCAAAACCCGCATAGTGAGTCCTGCTTTCTTATAAGGAGTATATATGAATGGATCTGGTACTGAACGATCGCTATCAAGTAAATATAGTCTATGCGATCGATTCTCTGCCCTTCAAGACTGGTAACTTTTACCTAACGTGGTAGCTTCCTGTTACTCTTCATTTAGCATATGTTATTCCATTTGTTACTTTTGTTCTAGCTGTGTGAAAAAAGAGACAAATTTCCCCGCTGATTTCCACGTACGTGTGATTCTTTTCTTCATTCACCCACATTATATTCATAGTCATGCGATATCTATTCGTCTCTTCCAATTTTTGTTACCTTTTAGTTATGGGAAACAAATGTATATCTCACACGACATGTTACTCTTTCGTTATTGGAAACAAACGTATTTCTTACCCGACCTGTTATCGTTTGGTTATTCCGAACAATTGGATTTGTTAGCCGACCTGTTACCCATTGTTACCCTTTTATTACCATTGAAATAAAAAATATTAATAATATTAAAAACTTATGTCCTGTAGTTTTTGTGTAAAATAGTTACAAGGAAGTTTGGTCCTATTAATTTTACATATAAACTCATAAAAACCTAGTGCTTTATGTAAATATATACAACAAAATATTATATAGTAATAGAATATTTACTTAATCCCAAGTAGACCATACGACATCTGACATATACAATAAGAAGAAAATTATTAACAGTTGTTATATAAGTATTTGATAAATAATATTGAATAGTGGTTTAGTAAATTTTTTATTTATTTTCAAATTACGTTTTACTGGCTACACTAGCTACACTGTCTAGGTGTGGCTAGGTGTGGCTGCTTTAGTAGTTTCCTGATGGTGGAAGCAGAGGAAGAGGCAGACCTACTTTCCGTGGAATATACTGGGTGAATAAGGAGCTGGCCTAGGCTGGTATCTCGAACTAGCCACAAATGGCGGAGAGAATAATCTACTGGCACACTATTATTGACTCTGTTTTAATTAATTAGTAACAAAAACTACAGCAATCGAATCGCAATCATGAGGTCGGCTTTTAAATCATGAAATCATTTCCGCATCACTCAATGGATGACTTCAACTGTACTAACTGTTACGTGATAAACTTTAGCGGCGCTGACACTGTGAATCAGCCGACAATCCAAGCGGTCAACCGACCACTCACAAAGCAGCCAACCAACCACTCGTACAGTCCAACAGCCACAACAAACTGGGAGAAAGCTCTGTTCGTTGCATTTCACTTCCAGTGAGTTCCTTCTTGGCGTTGCTAACTCACTAAAGGATTGTGTGAAATGCATGTGTGTATGTGTTCAGTTTTTTGATTATATATATGCGCTTCGCCGTCGCGTGTCACTAACACTTGAAGTTGTGGCTTTGCGGACTTTTGGGTCACACCAAACGTCCGACTGTAATTGCTTGACTTTTCCACTTTCGTTCTTATCTTTATGATAATCGCAGCCGGCTTTTCGACTTTAGCATGACATTGAGATAAAGTAAGATTGGAAATAGGCATTTTCTATGCTTATGTGTGTGTGCGTGTTACTTTATAGGTCATGTGAGGGTCAAGTTGTGAACAAATTATCACTTAACTGTGTGTATTAGATGGTGTTTTCCCATATGCATAGAGCATAACCAGAGAGCTAATGAGTGTGGAGGGTAAGGAATTAATTTCTATGTGGATATAAAGCAAGTAAGTAATGATTGTGTGGGAGCTTGGATTAACAAGATATTTTTGCTGAATCTACGAGATATTTATTGAGTATCTATGAGTGTATAATTTTTTTTTCCTTTTTATTGCAAATAATGTTCTTTAGCCTTCAACTCCTCTCTATTTGTAAGTCTGACTCATATAATTTGTGACACTTAATGCCCAGATATCCTTCTTAAAATAAAAGCATTTAGATTCAAGAAGCGCTAGACTGCTGTGGTTTTTTAGTTGGCTTACATTTATATACACTACATTTTATTACGTGACACACACACGTCTACGTCATAACACGTGCCCTCTTGTGAAAATACAGACTCTACGGCGTCACATAACATTATTTATGCACACTCAAAGACTTACATACCGCCACAGAAATATGTGTGAAGATTTTCCAGCATGTCGTTTACTGTCTTCAGGAATTTTTCTTAAATTTACCTCCACCTTTCGCTAGTGGCTTATTTATTTGCCAACACTGATCACGTAGTGGCATGCCTTTGCACTTTGCCATTTACCTGGATTTTATTGGGTGCCTCAGTCAACGAGGCAAATGCTTGTGATTTGTTGTTTGTTGGTAAGTAAGTAATAGTTTGTGATGACAGTTGTGTAACAAGAAGTTGTGTAAGTTCTATTTTAAAACGTATAAATAATAAATAATAAATAATAAATAATAAATAATAATTAATAAATAATAAATAATAAATAATAAATAATAAATAATAAATAATAAATAATAAATAATAAATAATAAATAATAAATAATAAATAATAAATAATAAATAATAAATAATAAATAATAAATAATAAATAATAAATAATAAATAATAAATAATAAATAATAAATAATAAATAATAAATAATAAATAATAAATAATAAATAATAAATAATAAATAATAAATAATAAATAATAAATAATAAATAATAAATAATAAATAATAAATAATAAATAATAAATAATAAATAATAAATAATAAATAATAAATAATAAATAATAAATAATAAATAATAAATAATAAATAATAAATAATAAATAATAAATAATAAATAATAAATAATAAATAATAAATAATAAATAATAAATAATAAATAATAAATAATAAATAATAAATAATAAATAATAAATAATAAATAATAAATAATAAATAATAAATAATAAATAATAAATAATAAATAATAAATAATAAATAATAAATAATAAATAATAAATAATAAATAATAAATAATAAATAATAAATAATAAATAATAAATAATAAATAATAAATAATAAATAATAAATAATAAATAATAAATAATAAATAATAAATAATAAATAATAAATAATAAATAATAAATAATAAATAATAAATAATAAATAATAAATAATAAATAATAAATAATAAATAATAAATAATAAATAATAAATAATAAATAATAAATAATAAATAATAAATAATAAATAATAAATAATAAATAATAAATAATAAATAATAAATAATAAATAATAAATAATAAATAATAAATAATAAATAATAAATAATAAATAATAAATAATAAATAATAAATAATAAATAATAAATAATAAATAATAAATAATAAATAATAAATAATAAATAATAAATAATAAATAATAAATAATAAATAATAAATAATAAATAATAAATAATAAATAATAAATAATAAATAATAAATAATAAATAATAAATAATAAATAATAAATAATAAATAATAAATAATAAATAATAAATAATAAATAATAAATAATAAATAAACATACCGAGAGTATGTGTCGAAATATGTAACAAAAAAATAGAAAAAATCTAGAAAGACTTCTAGCACAATTATTAAATGGAGCTTCTGTCTGGCTGCTCTACATGTCGATTTCGCAAAACATTTTGTTCGCAATAAGTTGTTTTCAACAGTGCAGACAATCAACTTTTTCTCACATACCACAGAATATCTAATACAATACACAATGAAAGTGAAAAACTTTGGAAAAAAACAAAAGAGGAGTGTGAGAAAACTACAAGAGGAGAAAACGAACCAAATAAAAAAGTTCAGTCGAGTTTTAGTTAACCTTATAGATTCACTCACTCATAAATTTGTTTAAAATTTCTTTTCATTCAGCATTTTAACAGGTTGAGTATGAGGAATTAAGTATAAAACAAACCCTTAAAACATCATAGTAGTAGGAAGGTAATCTAGTAACAAATTTAACAATATTTGATGCTAAGCCGTATTTTATGTCTTGCTATATTTTTTGTTATGCCATAAGTTAGATTAAGTAGCAGTTTCAATTCAAATTTAAACGGAAAATATAAAATTGTGTGTGCACAATTTTTTTTTAAGTTTAGCCAAGTTCTATCTATAAGTCAGTTCATGTTTAAAATATAAGACAAAAATCATGGAAAAATATGAGTTTTTATGACTAGCAATAATACATGGGATGCAGAGTTTTTTTTTGTCGAAAATAAATTATATTCAGCTAAATTATATTTTTGGATAAATATTGTGTATACCACACTTATATTTCAAAATATATCACAGATAAAATATTTTTTATTTGAAGTTATTTTTTCATGCTAAGAAAATTATATTTTTGAGATTAGTTCGTTTCACTTCATAAAAATCTATTGTTATTAATTATATCTTAAGTAATTTTTTATTATAATTTTTTTTTAATTTTCCAACAATCATGTTTAAACACTCTTCAACTTTTATGATTATGTAGTCTCCGGATTATAATCACATTATCGCATTTCTTTAGGATACAAACACTTAAAGTTTTTTTTTACATTTTCTTTCCTATTCAAAATTCAACTATTTTTTTTTTAATATTATTTCTTTTTTCAATTGCAGCTATAATTTTGGAGTAGGTCGCCGATTGTTGTGAAACTTTTTTTTTTATATTTCTGTTGTTTACTTGATACCACAACTGGTTTCTTGCTGTCGTCGGTTTGCTTTTTCTACTACTTATCCCTTTGCTATACTTCTTATTTGTTATAAAATTTGTTTTGAAACTTTTTTGGTGCAATTTCTTTGCATTTGTTTGAGCTAATGTTAGTTTAATGCAAGTTGCAGTTGCATTACAGAATTAGTTTTAAAATTATTTGCTTTGAATTTTCTTTTTCTTTTTCACATAACAAAGAAATCCAGAAACATTTTTTCTTCGCTTTATTTTTCTGAAAGGAAAACAAAATTAAAGAAATTTAAAAAGAACGGAAAAAGATGAGAGAAAGTCATGGCAAAAGCAAAAGTTTACCTTAAGACTTAATGATTTGAAAATGAATTTAAATTTTATTAAATCTTTAATATTTTTGATAGTTTCAAAAGCATTTGAATTAAAAATAATTCCCAGCATATAATTTGAACAGAAAATACCTCAAGATTTTAGTTTATATGGTGCATTAGTATCGCCGAGAGTGTCGTTATAAAAAAAATTATTCTTTTCTGAGGACAGTTTATGTAATAGTTTCATTAGATTAGAGATTACATTTCAATTCAAATATAAAGTATTAGAGAATAGAAAAAAGAAACAATTTTTAATTAAGCTTAAAATAAAACTAGTCTGTCAAGCAGCCTTATCCACCAGGGGGTTAAACCTGATCTCACACAAATGAAATTAAAATTTTCTCTTTTTACGAACTACAGTAACAATCTCAACCAAAGACACTGATTGAAACTAATACTACATTAAAGAGAGTTGAAGCCAATTCAAGAACAAACAAATTGCAAACAAAAATTAAATTAAAATAAAAAAGATTCTCTGTGTTCACACTTTTTTTATTTCATTTTTAATTTTCATTGCAATTAAAAGCATTTTCAGCGTTTCTTCGAAGCACCTTCGTGTTATTTTATGAACTATTTGTGTGCGGAAAATAGAGGAACAAGCATAAAGCAACACTTGCACGACAGCAAATAAGCTTAATTATAATATTTACTTTTTTTCTTATATACAAGTAGTTTCATTAATGTCTTCAAATAGGATTAAACTTTAACCGAGACTAAGCAGCAGTAAACAGCGTCACTTTGTTGCTGACATTGCAGAGCGTAGACACAACTTAAAACAGCAGCAATTGCGAATGTTGATCTCATTATAACTGCAATTTACTGTGAGTGTAATTAAACACCGTGAAATTAAAATTTACTGCCACTGCGAAAAAAAACAAAGATTTGTAAGAAATGCTTGTTACTTAAAAAAAAATTTAAAAACTATTTGTGCGACGCTGCGTATGTGGAACAAAAAATTGTGGAAGAGGGAAATGGCGAAAGTATGGCTGCACAATGTCGAAAGTAGAATTTTAAAGCGCGCGACTTACTAAAATATTAATTGAAACTTCAAAAAGATTTCAAAAGCTCTATAAGTATTTATATAAAGAAAATATGAAATAATAACAGAGTTCAAGTAACACATAGCATATCTTTAAACCAATATTAGAGAACTTCTCAATCAAATTCACAAATTTTCAGTCTAAATTCATTACATCACTTTCTCACAATCATTTGCAACATACGCTAAAATTTCCACGTCATTAGTACATACTTGGCTTCCATACATCCATTTTTGCAGATGTGCAGTGTTGGGTCAAAGCCCTGCCAAAAATTCATCTTGAAGCATGAAATTTGGTGGTCTACAGAAATAAACTGAAATTAATATTTACACTGAAAACCATCGAAATAGAATTTGCAATTTACAATAAATTTGATATGTACATGAGAGGCATGTGCCGGCAGTGCCGAATACAGCACTTTTTCCTTGTTTTTATTTCATTTTTATTTTTATTTTTATATTTCATTCTATTTTACTTACATGTTTTTAAATTTAGTTTTTGTTTTAATATTATTCAATTTGTGTTTGTATATTTTTTTCTAATTTAATTTAATATTTTTTATTTTTTTTTATTTTTTTTTTTTTGTCAAATTTAATTTATTTTATTTTATTTCATTTTTTCTAATTTTCTTTCATATTATTTTTTTTATTTAATTGTATTATTTATTTTTTTTTATACAAATTGACTATTTTTTATTTAATTTTTTGCAATAAAATTTAATTAAGTTTCAATTAATTTTTTTTTGATTGATATGTTTTATTTCATTTCAGTTTTGATCTTTTTTTATAATATTTTTTTTGCAGCGTCTAATCTTACACCTAATTAATTAAGAACTTTTCTTGATCTGACCTCATCTGAGGTTGTGTGCAAATCTATTTCTTGGCGTATACACTTCATCGTTTTTTCTGTTGAGAGTTTAAGACCATGCTGGTCTAGCCACATTTGTGCTCTTATCATTACTTGGTTTAACCTTCTACGTACATCTTCCGTATCGCGCGCAGTAATTATTGCGACGATGTCATAACCCATAAGATATGTGCTGTCAGGCATCTCAATGTTTAATATGCCATCGTAGCTGACGTTTCAGAGGTCTGGCCTAAGTATAGAGCCCTACGCTGCGCCTGTCGTTACATTGAGTTTTTGTGGTCTGTCTGTGATCTGGTAAAGTCGAACTCTGTCCATCTCCTCATCATTAGCTAAGATATTTGGGGATCCAGAATTTTTTTTATAAGGTCCTTCCACTGGGCGCTGTTAAAAGCATTTCTGACATCCAGTGTGACGAGAAGGACTATTCGCTTTAATTTGTGACAGCTTTTATGGGCCTCGTGAACGCTTTTTATGACATTCTCAATTGCTCCCACTGTTGACTTTCCGGGTATAAACCGTATGGCTTTGGTGAAGGAGCACCAGAACTAGAAGTTTTCCGATAGTGTCCAGCATGCAGAGAGGGCGGTTTGCCGATTACCGACTGTCTAAGTTTCTTTTTCCCAAAGTGTTGTCTTTTCCAGATTTCTGAGCTGATTTAATAAAGGCATTAAAAATATCTAAAAGTAAGTTTCTGCGCTTCAAAGCAATAACTTTCAGCGCTTCGGCTGGTATGACGTCGGGACCTAGTGCTTTCTTCGGCCTCAGTTTGTTTGCTGCTATTTGAAGTTCGTCGGTGGTGAAGTAAGGTGTTTCAATAGGTGCGCTACCTCATGTGTCGGAAATAAGGCCTTAAGAAGCTGGTCCGTTTAATGTCTGCTTAATTCTGGTGGAGGTGGCGTCCTAGCGCCGAGTTTTCTCATCATTACTCTGTATCCTAATCCCCAAGAATTTCTATTGAAATCATCACGCAGCTCCTCCCCATTTTTTTTTTTTTTGCTAATCTCGATGGCACGCTTAAGTTCCTTTTTCGCGGCAAGACAGTGTACATTTTTTTGGTTTTACTGTCTCTACACACTGAATTTTAGGCAATTTTCAGTATTTTTAGTGTTTTATACTTAATTATTTTCTATTTAAAACGCAAAAAGTCAATTATAACTTCAAATTCATTCATAGATTTGTGTGTAAACTTACATTTGTGTGCACGTGTGCTTAATAACTTCATGCATTTCTAATTATGTATGTTAATGAATTCATGACTTTAACTGTATTCGGGTAATTAACAACAGCAATCAATGTCAAATTCACACTCCATAGCACTTAGTATCAACTTCATTTGGTGTGAACCATACGTTGCGCTGGTACAACATGACGTATGAGTGACATGTTAATTGTGGGTTGAATTGCTGCTGAAATGTGCTGGTTTATTTGCATATACACACACACTTACAAGCATTTTATATTATAAGTTAGAAGTAATGGGTTGATAAAACCTCTAAATATCAATTTTCAATTCTAATATGTTTACTAAACGCAGCTTTAAAGTATTTTGAACTTTTTTAATATAAATCAACAGCAATTACTGCAGCAAAAATAAATGGCAAGCGAAGATATTTAACGCTGAACAATTTTAGAAAAGCAAAAGTTATTGAAAAATTGTATACAAAAATGTATTAAATACTTTTCACATTACTGACACATTTTACCAACTCTGCAAATTATAACTAGAACCACAACATGCGTTAAATGGCAAAAGTAAAATGAAAATACCAAAATTCAATAAAAAAAAACTTATAAAAAAAGCAAAAAGTGGTGCTAAACAAATAAACTAATTTTGATGCGCTTAAAGTGTAAAGTGAAGCCAAAGCCACAACCAACGTTGCGTCAACTTGTTCAACTTTTAATATATATATTTTTTGTTGTTGTTGCTGCAAAATGTTTCACAACTATCTGTAGCCGCGTAAAACTACCGTGTGCAGTAAAAACAGCACAAACATGAGCCAAAAGCAATCATAAATTAACTAAATTTACATGAAAAACAGCAAACGCCACGTAAAATAACAGCATAAGCTTGTTTGTCCGCTTATTGACAAGCAAAAGCTGCAGAATGAGCGCCCAAAAAAAAAAAATAGACTACCAATAACTGACGGCTGAGTAAACAACAATGGACAGCCAGTGTGCGTTGAACAGCTGCCAAATTGTGTAATGAATAAAAGTACATTTCGTTGCTGAACATTAAGTAATAATCAGTGGCGGCTACCAGTGGCAGGCAGCAGTAGCAGCAGGAATTCCACCACATCACTGAGCCCAAACAGCCACTGAACCAAGCTGACTGCAACCCACGCGCCTCGTTTTTGTTTTTCATTTGTTTTTGGTTTGCTTGCACGGGCGATAGTGAATGCGATTGGGCAAGCGCTAAATTGAAATTTCCGAAATTTGAATTTTCATTTCAAATGCGATTGAACGGAAGAATGCAAATTGTTGGAATTTTACTATTAACAACAGACCGCTTCCACCTATACATACATACTTAACGTGTACATTTTTGAATATTTAAGTGATTATGCTGTTGGCTAGAAATAATTGAAATCTTACATTGGTAAATGCATGGCAGTGGATGAATGTATAATTTTATATATAATTTTTTCTTTCCTGGTTTCATAAGAATAAATAGAAATACAGATAATTTTTTAATAAACGAACAGAATTTTTGCTTAAAAACAATCATAAAAAAATAAATTTTTACCATCAATTCGGTGACGGGTCCCAGATTCTACAGAATTGGATTTATAAAATACTACATTTTTTATTTTTGGAAAAAATTTTTTTTCCGTAACAGGTTATTTGTTATTCCTAACAAACCAAAATAGGCTCCACATCCCTCTACCATCCGTTCGTTACATATTACTTATATTATCAGACTGTTATTCTATAAAATTAAATTTCTTGTCATATTTCCAACATTCCCTTCGCCTATTTAAATTCAATAATCTACCTGCTGTTATTGCTATGATTTGCATTCACGAAATTCTCTTCATTTTTCTACACGAGCGTAAAACTAACTTATGACGTGCTAACCCACAACAAAACGTAAATTTAATGCAAACGAAAACACCAGAACTTGACGAAAAGTTTTATTCAACCACAGACACAGACACACACATACACACCCATACACACCTAACTTAATGGAATTTACCCAAAATTGCATGCAATATTCGCATGCCAACTGCGTGTCGCGGCACACAGTCACGATCCACACAAAAAATGGCAGACGCGCACGAAGATAATAGCAACAAGCTTCTGTTTACTTACATTCTCATACATGAGCACAAGGGTATACAAACACATGAATACACTAGCGACTCTGCGTGAATTGCAAGCATAAACAGAAGATGAAGAAGAAGAAGAAGAAGAGAAGCAGATGTGGGAGCAACAGTTGAGTTTGTAGGGGTATAAAGCCACTTTGTTTCATCAAGTGCGCGAATGTGTGTGTATGTGTGTGCGGGCGTGTGTGTGGCACGTATGTGTAGAATATTTATTTACCATGATTGCGGTTGCATGCAATACCCAAATAAATTACGCCAAAATGTCAGCGAATGAAATGAGATGACGATAAAAATAAATTAGTGCCAAAATTTGTAGTTAAGGAGCGAAGATAAGGGGAAGAGCGAAATTTGAAATAAAAAGCCACATGAACAACTCACACAGATTAAATAGCATAAAATTAAATTAAATTTATTTAAATTATATTAAGTGAAATAAAATGAAAGAAAATTATATTCCATTAATTTAAATTCAAATAAATTAAAATATAGTAAAATAAAAATAAAAATAAAAAATTTTATTATGAATGAAACTAGATAAAACACAATATTAATAACACTGGCCTACAAAAAAAGAAAAATTTTGGTTTGGTGCAGCTCTGTTCACATCCGTAGTCGGTAAGGTAGGTAGTATGAACTACATTGCTGCTACTAGATGTCAGCTGACAGCTCTGGTTTACCTACGATTCTTATTTTAACTTTTTTCCGGTTTCATTCGAAATCAGTCAATGTTATAACGACTTTTATGACATTAATCGTATAAATTTAGTATGGCAAGTAAGTCGAGATGTTGCATTAACGATCCTGATATGTTTTGTTACATATGTGGTGAGTATATAATGAAAGATCAACGGAAACCGATTAATGACACGGTAATTCGCTTGTATTCTGCATACTTTGGTATTGAAATTAAAAAAAAAACAAGTGCTGATATGAAAAATGTGACAGGTTTTCTCGTATCAGCTCACAAAATATACCCAAAATCAGGTCTAAAATCTTAGGCAGCAAAATGAGTGTAGGCCAGTGTAAGAGTTAAATAAAATTAAATAAATTAAAATAAGTTTAAAACCAAAATAAACTAAAACAAAATAAAGTAAAATAGAGCAAATTAAAAAATAGTACAAAATATATTTACCTCAACTGATATAAAATAAAATAATTTAATTCAAAATTAAATAAAAATAAAAATAAAATATAGTAAAATAATAGAAAATTAAATAAAATAAAACAAATAACTTAATTAAAATTAATTGGATTAAAATAACCAAAAATATATGATTAAAAAAGTTAATAAAATGCATTTTGAATAATTTTTTTTCATCAAATTCATTTTTATTACAAACTTTGAACCATTGCATTATTTTCGAAAAAGCAGGGCTGTACTTCGACATTTATCAAATCTAACTGTCAAACCAAATATGTTTATGAATTGTTTAATGCAGCGTGTAATTGTTTGTGGTTATAAGTAAATGAGCTTTTTTCAGCGGCCTATTTTGTTAGAATTTTATTTGAATTGAATACTTTGTTATACAACAAAGAAAAATTAGTAGAAGTGACAGCTGTTTTGGAGATCACCACTTCTCCTCATCAGACTTCTTTTGCCAGGCATCGAACAGATGGATTTTGGCATCACAGGCGAATGCTCTAGCAACTGAGCCAACGTCTGCCATGTAATCTGTTGTTGTATTATGTTTAGTTTTAGTTGGGCATTTATGAAAATGGATGGCTTAAAAAACCCCACAAGGCGTTAAAATTGTTGAAACCCACTACTAAAATGGTAATTCAAACGTGGCCTCGTTTTGTGCTTTAAGAGGAGATTATGGTGCACAGGATCGTTCAACTACTCAAGTAATTGGTAATATAAAAAATATTTTGCAGAGTTTGGATCGGTTATAGATATTTTAAGGCCTGTACTTTATCGTTTTGCTCGTTCCACCTCAAATATCGTTGTAAGTGAAAGTGTAGCCGAAGACCTGAATATGTCTATTTCAGCGTTCTCAAGAATTGGGACTTTCTTGCAGCACATTAAGACGAATTTTGTACTTGGACTTACACCTGCAGCCATATAAAATATAACTCTTACAACAACTAAAGCCCGCTTACCATTTGGTGTTTGAACAACAAGCAGTCGAACGCCATTTTTCTAACAAAATCTTCTTAAGCGACGAGGCACATTTCTTACTCGGTGGATGCGTTAAAAAGCAAAATTGTCGCATTTTTGGCTCCGATAATCCTCAAATATGACCATTATACCCAATAAAAATTACTATCTAGTCCGGAGGTGTGATTGTGACGTTCATTGAAAAACACGACTTGGACAATATGTGGTTCCAAAAAGATGGTGTCACATGCCACACAACACGAGCGAATATGACTTTATTGTGAGAGAAATTTCCCGGTCTCATGATTTTTCGTTTTAGCGATGTCAATTGGCCACCAAGATCGTGCGATTTGACACCGTTGGACTTTTTTTTGTGGGGCTACACGGATAACCCTTTAACTAGCTTTATATTGGAACGAGTTTTCGTCATCCCTTGTCAATTTTGGTTTTGTAACAAACCGGTTTCGGCGAACCGCCATCTTCAGTGCTTGATTTCGTTCGAACGAAAATTCGTTCTAATATAAATCTATTATCCACCATGTCGGAAAAACACAAAACCAAATCAACTCAAACCTTTAACTCTTTAGCACTTGAAAACCAATATTCGTCAAGATATGGCTAAGATACCGCCCAATATGTGTCCAAAAGTGGTCGAAAATTATCTCAAACGGATTGAAGTTTCAAAAATTCACGGGACCATCTTTCGATTGATGTAGTATTTCAGATATAATGTGTAGGTTCAAAAATTATTTTAAAAAAAAAGGAATTTCATGAAAAAAAAATAATTTAAATCCATTTTAGTTACGTTTATTTTCGAAATTGAAAAATGAATAACCCTATACAGGTAAAAATAGTATAATATTATTAAATAAACTAATATGAATAAAAATAAAACAAATTTTAACTTATAAAATTTAAACTACCATTCATTTTAAATAAAATATGGCATTATACTTGTATCAAGCAATAGTCATCCTTAGCTGCCCTTCCCTTGCTATATAAACAAATCAACGAAAGATAAAAACAGATATAGCAAACCACTCCACTTTGTATTTCATGAAACATACAAAGATACTTTGTTTCTCTTCTTTAAATTTGTTCTTCTTCAATAAACTGATGTTGGCTTAAAAGCTGCTAAAAAATGCTGATTGTTGCAATGTTGCAATCTAATACGAAATTTGTAGACAAATTGTAAGGACATACAGATGAAGTAATCAAACCGATGATCTAAGTGCAGGCGAAACACCAGCATTTTTACAACACTGTTTGTTGAAAAAACTCTGCAACCTTTCTTAACGTAATTTCCCTGACCAAGTGTTCAACAATATGTTTAAAAAAAAAAAAAAAAAAAAAAAAACAATATCTCCATATCATGCTTATTCCTTACTATACATAGATAACTCACTATCGCATAACCCTGCAAATATTTATGGACAATATGGTCCTTTGGAGTACCTATAAATATACTCATCTGTGGCAAATTTTGGACCAACTCATGTTTTTTCACGAACTTTGAGCGTCACGACCATTTTCTTCGTGTTAAGCCGATCGCAATCACTACACGAAGTTACAATTTCGCAATAAGTTCTATACTCGTATACAGAAAATGTGTGGAAATGAAACTGAGTCAGTTTCGTTTCGCTGTTGAGCTCTACTGGTACGCAAAAGGCATGCAGAAATTATTATTATTTCAACGAAAATACGTAGAAGAACAAATACGCAAACTAATAGATATTATATATTCATTAACAACAAATTATTAATATTAATATAAATTTACACCATAAATAATATTTTTTAATAGATTTTCACCAAAGCAGATTTTATTCGAAATGTAATTTTTCGCAGACACTCCAAAATATAATCCCCAGTAGGTACTCCATGGAGTACTCGGGTGTTATGCAGGGATGGATTATATGGTCCAGCCCTAGGACATCGCAATGTTAATTGGACCATACTTTTTGTATGGATTGCGGTAGGTTTTGGATTACTCTATTGTCGGCGTGGATTATATATTTCACGCGTGCTCGACTTGTTTGCAGGGAAGTAGCGATATTATCTATTTACTTAAATTTTTTTTACCATATTGTATGCGGAAATCATTATAATACGGCAAATACGTATATTTCTATCTCTTTTCTTTAAACTGTCTTAATCGACTGTATAGATATATGTTTATGACCTTCAACTGGCTGAGTAAAGATAAAATATGGCATGACACGTAAAAGAAAATCCCTAATTATGACCATGCAATATTTAACCTTGACACAATTTGGCCTCTAGAAATGATAATTTATAGCAAAATTAAAACTCATATCAAGAAATTTTAGAAAATTGTTCGAAGTAATTTTAAATCACACAAAGTGCTGCATTTCTTTCTAACGTCTTTTGTGAGGGGGGAAACTATAAAATAATTGCGCTCATCAATTTCCCCAGAAAAAACCTTCGCCCAAATAATATCTCAAATATATTTGTAATAAATTTCGTCGCACTTGTGCTTGGCGTATATCATACGCAGTCACCAAGCATTTCGTTTTAGAGAAGAACATAAAAACTCTAGCAAGAAGGGTAATGAGAGAAGCGCACCCAACAATGTCACAAGCGAACAGGAACAAGTTAAATTTAAACGACACTGACAATGAAAGCACTTGTCGGTTGGCGAACTCAAAGTAAACGACGCCACAGCCGCACACACACTGTATGAGTATATAAATTTCGCGAAAACTTTTCGACTGCAGTGTAATATAGCAAACGAGCAAGGCAGCACTGGCAGTATGGGAAGGCGTGAACTAACTTTATTACATTGAATGCAGCAAAAATCACAAAAAAAAGCTAAGATAACAGCCGCACAACTAGTTGAAATAGTTGCGTAGTAGGCATACACAGAAAGATATTTTTTCTCTCTTATTTTCGGAAAGTCGTTAAAGCATAATTTCACTGGAACCAGAATTATTTAAAAGTGTTTGCATATTATTTGCATGAATTGCGCAGCAGTTCATATTGAACTAGAGTGTCATGGCGGAAAGTGTAGAGATTTGTGTAGAGCGCAGCAGATGAAGACTTTCTAAGCACATGAATCACCAAGGAGTTGGGTAAGGTCCGGTAATGGCAGTTGCAATCTGCATATCCTTTTGAGATTCAAAGACATGCAATGTGAATATGATTGTGCCGAAAGAACTTTAGTGAGGATATTGTGCTTGGATTTAATGTTACTCGCGCCAAATAGTATTTTTTTTTTCTTTCTTTCAATTTTAACCGTAATCATTTTCAATCATTTAGTGAATTCCGATATATTTTGATGCAATATAATCTAAATTGTTGGATGAGAACTCTGTGCTTACAATGGGCAGTGTTACTTTGTGAAAAGAGTTTCCAGGACCATAATTTTTATCTAGATAAAATGGAACTATGTCAATTGCCCTTAGTTTTTTTTTATTTTTTTCATATTTCCAATTATTTGTTTATTTATTGATTGACTTTATCAACAGAAAAATCGATAGGAATTAAGTATTTGCGAAGCGGTTGCTTACTTATATTCTGATCATTGCCCAAACATCATTAACGAACAACCAATTGAAAGTGAGTAAGCCTTTCGGCTTTCCACATACAGAATTAACTGGCTTAAAAATAATAAAATATATAACCAGTCACATAGAGGCCAACCCTGACCCTTATAGAGAGCATAACTGATATAGATAACGAGAAATTTATTTATTTTAACAGTATGATAGCAGCCACGAGGGCTGTGGATTTTATTTCAGTAGCTGGCAACCCTAGCGCTGCAATCTGGCAACTCACCACTTTATCGTAGAGTTTGACATATTTGATGCTATACATACTAAGAACCTTTTGACATACGAGTGCTATTAGTAACTTAAAATATTCATCTCAGCCAATTATTGGAATTAAATCGCAAAATATTTTTCGCGATTAATTTTTACAGCTGTCGAAATCAGTAACAGTGCCTCGATGAATTTTATCTAATTTTTGACGACGGAGCTCCATTCAGGACCAGTGTTTATCGATGGTATGGAGAATCCAATCGAGGTCGAAGATCAGTCCAAGACGAATTTAGTGAAGGCCGTCCAAAACAGTTGTTTTTCCGCAAACTATTGATCCTGTGCGCAATCTGATATTAGATGACAGTCATGTAACCTGTGAGAATTTGATTGCAAAAAAATTTGTTCACGTTGGTTCACACACATTTTTTCAATCGCTCAAATAAGGATTGTTCCGATTGGTCGATAGAAATGTAAAAAAAATACGACGGCGGTGCTTCGAAACACGTCAATGACATCGTGACAGGTGATGAATCGTGGATTTATGGATATGATCCCGAAATTAAACAGCTGTCGACTATGTAGGTGTTTCGAGGTGAGCGTAATCCAACAAAAGTTGTTCAGGCACAAAGTACTTACTACTACAAAAGGTAGCCTTTTAATTTTTTTTATTTTTATTTTTTTTTATTTTTTATTTTTTTAACTGAACCCTAGAACAACGCAGAACAGTAAATTTTGAGTAGTACACAACCACTTGATATTTGTTTGCTAATTGGTAGGAAATTCAAGCGCCGAAGACGGATAACTCTTCACCAAAACAATGCGAACGTTCACATATCGACTGAAACAACTACATTTCTGAGCACTCAAAACATCGTTTATGATAAGTCAGTCCCCGTATAGTCCTGACTTGGCACAGAATGTCTTCTTTTTACTACCGTCGGTAAAAAATAAACTGAGAAGTCAGCGTTTTTTCGATGCATGAAGGGGCAGTTGATACGTTCGGAACGTATGTTTTAGAAATACCTCAATGAGAGTGCCAGTTGATAGCTTCGATCATTGGCTCAAACTCATTTCTTTTTTGTTCTCTTGTCCCGTTCAGCAACTCTACAGCATAAAGTCTCCCAACGTTTCCACGCAAAATAGTTTTGGAAATATAACGAAAATCTCAAGCGACAAGTAAATACTGAGCGACGTTGAGATTATGTAACGGATCCTGGGGCAGAACTGAAAAAGAAAAAGCTACTTGTTTTGCTAAGAGAACCGCCGAGCTGAAACTAGGATCTTATTCCGAAACATGAAAAGTCGCATATAATTTTGATAGCTAAGCCAGTTAAAGACGAAACTCTACCGTCATCATATAGACTAATCAGCCTGTTGCTTGCCTTACCGAACTTTTTGAAGAAGTGCTGAAATCAAAAAAGGCCTTCTTTTAAAATTATATAATTTTTTTGTACAAAAGCCAAGTGAGTAAACTGCCGATTACTTTTCAGTTTCGCCACTAGACAGTAAAAAATTATGACTTTCACTGAAATTTACTTTTCTTTTTAATTTTTACATTTTTATATTTTTATATCAAATATAATAAAATCTTTTGCCTGTTATCAATTAAGCTAAATGTGTAGTTTTCTCCACTTAAGCAGCGAATATATATATATAGAATCTAAGGTATCAATATGGTTGAAGAAATAATCGCATTTCACATTTTCTGCAACGAATGTCAAAGCGATTTTCAGTTTTTAATAGATATATTTCATAAAAAAAACCTCAAAAAATAAAATAAAAAAAGTCGAAAAGAAACAAAAAAAATTTTAAAATTGTCACATTGTTTTGCATTTTAAATAAATATATTCATAAAACTCATTTTTACACACACTTAAGTACAAAAAGTTGCTTTACAACTACTTACTAACACACTTACCAAAACACACACACCCATAAACTGCCTTCAAATATTTGCTTATTATCTCGTTTTGTCACCATAAATCCACCAACAATAAAGCCAGCTCGCTTTCAAGTAGTTTCATTGCCAACATATTTCAACTGATTTGAACACACATTAAACGCAACAAATTACAACAGCAATAAATCGTCTGCACTTGGCACGAGTGGGTGGCATAAGCTTACTTGCCACTTGAGCGTATGCACTCATACATATGTATATTCATGTTTTTTCAGAGTCATCTCGCCGGCTATATGTTGCCACTTGCTGAACTCCGAGGCAGTAAAGCTCAATACTTGTGGCGTCAAGTGTAGCCAGAATAATGCATACTCACACGATAGTCAGATATTTGTGTTAGTACGTTACATATTTACATAATATTTTACATAAATGCACACACAAACACATCTCATTACACAAAACTACCGCACTTGGGACATCCAAAATGGCAGCTTTGGTAAAAATTATCTTGCTCGAGTGTCAAATTTTGTAATATTTTCTTTTTGGGATATTTTTTTCCAAATATCAAAAAAAATTATAAAAAGAATTAAGCAAAAAAAAGGCTAGCTTCCAATAGTTTGAAGATCTACATATATAACATATTATATATTGATAACTTTCAGTGCTCTGAATAGCTTTCAATTTGTGGGTTTTCCATTTTTTTCTCAGCTTTTTGCATATTAAATAAATAGAAATCCATTTATTGTTAAGCCCCATCGTTACTCTTCGACAACAGTTTGGAAAATGTACAACATTATTGTGCTCATAAATCATTTAAGAAAACCGCCAATGTGTGCAGCCAACAACAACAAGTGTGTTGCTTCAAACACTTTCGTGCAGAAGTTGAGTGCAAAATTTTCATGAAAACCGCAACAGTGACACCTGCTGAGCATATTAATGCAACGACTTTCATATATATGTATAAACAAAATATTCAGTACATAAAAATGTGTATGTGTACGTTTATATGTTTTTATTATGGGTAAAGAACTTCAACCTAGGTAAAAATAAATTATACAGTTACAAATAAGTATTTGGTTCTGCTGTACAGCCTCAAGAATAATAAGTATAAAATAAAATAATATAAATTTATATAAAATAAAAAAATGAAAAATAAAAACAAAATAGAATAAAATAAAATAAAATAAAATAAAATAAAATTAAATTAAATTAAAAAAATAAAATAAAATAAAATAAAATAAAATAACATACAATGAAATGAAATAAAATAAAATAAAATCAAGTAAAACAAAATGAAATAAAATTAAATTAAATAAAAGGAAATAAAATAAAATAAAATAAATTACAATAATTCTAAATAAACTTAAAGTCAATTACGATAAAATTAAATTAAATTAGCGTAAATAAAAAAAATGAAATAACATAAAATAATTTAATTATAACAATATTAAATAAAAATAAAGTTAAATTACATTAAAAAAATAAAATTAAAAAAATATATTAAATAAATTAAATTAAATAAATTGTAATGTAAATATATTACAAAATGTTTTGTATATTTTATTGCAGTAAAATTTTCAAAGCAAAAATGCTCCTATAACACATCTCTGTAGCCTTTTGTAGCCTTTACAGACAATTAATTTTCCAATTTCCTTTACCTTTACATTATATAGCGGTTTAACTACGAACTAAATACAAATACACAAACAAGTGTCTTAATAGCTTTGCTCTTGCAAAAATTTGTTATTGAAAAAAAGTCTCCATGTGGAAAAGCCAAAATGACGCCGTTGGTCAATGTATACGTCGTCCATTGTCGGTCTGCCGTACCATTAAAATCACATAAATTTTTAAACAACATATGCGTTCATTGACCTTTGCCGCATCTCTCGCATTGAAGTATTTCTCTTCGCTTGTGAGTGTTCACATAAAAACATGTATGCGTATTTATTTTATATAAATGCCAAATGATGGCCAAGTTGGGCCAAATGAGGTTTAAATGCTACCAGCATTCAGCAAATTTATTTGCAGTTTATTCCAAAATCTTTTCAACGCTTTGTGTCAAGGAAATTTATATTAAGATACAAAACAATCAATACATCAAACCTATTGAGAGCAGAAAGGTAATCGTTGTAAGATTTATTTAGAGTAATCTAGTTCTCCATTGCTCGGTCATACTTTTTATTTTATATGTTGTTTTGATTTGGAAAAAATGTTTCCAACTTCAAATGCATCCTTTCAGCCACTGTATCACTCATGTTTTAATAATTGTTATCCTTATCAATGTTTAATTAACGATTTTTCTCAGTTAGTACAAATTTTTCATACTGACATTACCACACTTGCCGCTCCACCAAAGATTTCTGTGTATTTTTTACAATATCTCATTTATTTCGAACGCTTTGCCCACAGATTTTTACGAAATGAAATCAGTTGATTGGTTGGCTTATTAATTGCGATTAATTATTCAGTCATATGTGTGTGTGGACGTGTGTGTATTATAGAAAGAAATAATCTTGCCAGCCCATTTTCTCCTACAATTCAACGAATACACTCACAAATTTTTATTATTATAGTTAAATACTAGTATGAAATAGAATGAAAACATCCCAGTTCGATATTTCTATAGCATGTCACCAGTAACGGGAATAATAATAATATTCACCACCACAACATTCGTGCGTTGCCGTTATTTCTTGAACGCTTGAAGGTTATCACAGTAGCGCATGGGGTTCACGGTTCGAACTTAGTTGCAGCTAAAGTCATTTAGAAATTAATGTTTGGTGTATTAGAAATTCAACATGTGTTAAAAATACCAGTTGCTTACGTGGGAAATGTATGGAAGATGAACTAGTTCAACAATAACTAGTTGGCTCGGCATAGTTTTTGATACAAAATGTATGTATGATAACGGGTGATCCATTTCGAGGTTCCCTATCTATTTAAAGAAAAAAACACAGAAAATTCAAATTCAATGGGGAATATTCATTATCATTCGAAAGCACATTCTTTGGCATTTATTTTTTGAAGATTATATATTTCAAATATTGGCCGCGGTAACGTCTCAGATGTTCCATCCGTTGAGTCAAATCTTCGATGACTCGTTCGAGCATTTCGACTAGTAACTGGCGAATGACACGCGTGATGTTTTGGTTCAAGGCCTGAGTCAAAGCGGGACTGTCCGCATAGGCTTTTGACTTTACATATCCACACAGGAAAAGGTATAATGGAGTGATAACGCAAGATCTGATGGCCAATCGACCAGCCCAAAACGTGAAATTATCTGCTCACCGAAATGTTTTCTCAATAAATCCATTGATTGATGCATTGATTGGGAAGTGGCGCCCATCTTTTTGAAACCAAATGTCGCGGAGATCACGATTCATTCAATTCCAGGCATCAATTAGTCGGTTATCATCTCATAATAACGATCGCCACTGACGGTTACGTCCCCACCTGCATAGTTTTTGAAGAGATATGGACTAATGATTCCATCGGTGCACAAACTACACCAAACTTGGAACAACTCAAGAGCCAATAGAGTGAAGCGATGTCGCTTGGGAAGGTGAAGGGACTTCAGTTCTTCACAAGCTGTATTTTGTACGCTTTCAATTTAAGATCTCCACGTACAATATGCCGAGTCGTTTCATACGTCAGTCCGAGTTGCTGCGAAAGGCGCCGAATCGACTCTACACGATTTTCTCAGCTGCAGTCGCTACATTTTCTTCACTGCCTGCTGAACGAATCTATTCAGTCGAATATTATCCAATAATGAATGCTTGGTCTCAAGATGGGTGATGGTGTTGCAAATAGTACGCTCAATAGACCGATTATGTTGACCATAAGTATAGCGAAGCGCGCGAAACAGAACGTGAATTTTCGTAATAGAGTTGAATGATTTGTAAACGTTGTTCAGGCGTAAGTCTTTCCATGATGAAATGCTAAACAATACTGACAGCTTGACACGTCTTACGCGTGATCTGCCAAAAAAAATCCTATTGAATAAAGTATCTTTACTTTGGTAACCTTCGAATAAAGTTAAAATGAAATTTGATTTTACTTAGCATGTTTCTTAGCTCTTCGTAGAGTAAAAAGCCATTAGTAAGAAATATAATATATTCTTTAGAATGGTAACTTTAGACATTAGTATCAGTCATTTAGATCCTTATTAACTATATGCAGCAACTATTATATTTTACTCAATTTAAGAGAAAAAATTATGACACACTTAATTCATTATTTTCTTTTCTCCCACATTACACCTCACCATTCAACAAATCTTTCTCTTAATTTACTCGGCATCATTCAACTTTTTTCATTACTCAACTTTTTTCAAAAAGAAAACACAAATATACTCTTGCGCAAAATAAAACTAAGCATATATCAACCACAAATACCAACATTCATATAAATGTATAAATATAAATGTCACATTTCACCAAAATGCGATTAATATTGCGGTCATGAGTAAATCTGTAAACTTAATTAAACTGGCAGAGAAAATTCAAAGGAGAGTCAAGTGACTAGATTTGTATAAATAATTTAAGTCTGGGAAAAAAGGAAAGCACAATAATTTGGACACAGTTTTAGACACATATTTTGTACAAACAAACAGTTCAAAGCGACTACCCTAGATTATGAACTAAGAATATCGCACAGTGTGGCACCTCAGCCCATTCATGTAAGCTCGAAATATGTGCCTGCAAGATAAAAGTCAGTTACCGAAATTCGAAAAAGTCTGTTTTGATTGAAGATCTAATAAAGGAAGGAGTATAGGCAAGCATGGTAGCCCAAAATGATACTCACTAACTTAAATTATAATTTTTCATTCTTTGTTTCAATTTTTTAATTCAAGTGTAAAAAAACCTTAATTTTTAAACATAATTAAAATAATTTTATTTGATCATCTGAACAAATTTATATCCTTTAATATCATCTTCATTGCCACCTGTGAGAGTTTTTTTTCTTTGTCAACAACGGTTTATATTAACAAAGCCATTATTATACGAATGAAAGTGTCTTTTACCATTTTGCATTTCATACACTCCCTTTCCCTTTCACATTTTACCATTATCCGCGATAATTTTTACCGCAAAGTTCATGAAAAATGTACATTTAATTACGCATTAATCGACAAACATTGCGTACGTGACTGTACACATGCTCATGATATATTTACATGCACATATATGCACATATTCATATAGACTTATAGACAATAGCTTTCATTGTGTTAAAAAAGTTTTATTAATTCAGCTCAACTCATTAATTGCCTTCTTGTAAAGAGATAACCGCAGGCGAGCGCTTATTATACAGCTGCTCAGCATTTAAATTAATTAATTTCAATTGTTTTCGTTTTAAAAAAGTTCATTGATTAAAATGCTTATGCTATTGTTCTGTAATGTACTGTAAAGGAAGTGAAAGTATTTGTTAAAAGTTGAAGTAATGTTAGTGGAGTGATTACAGTGGAGGAATAAATTTTTAGTTTTTACTAACAAAATACTTATATATGAATAATAATTGTTCATTATAGAGTATATATATATATATAATTTCATAAATTAGGTATTTTTAGTGGCGAGAACTTCATTTAACTCAGCACGTTAATTAAAAGCGTGCACAGTTCTTATACGTACATAAATAGTCAAGCAAAACCTCTTCACCAAACCATTAAAAGCCAGATATTTTGATAACAAGTTGAAATGAATTCTCTTTTGCTCTATTCTTCTCAATATACATACAAATTTGTTATCATTTTATGCAACCATTTTGTACTAAAAATCAATCACCAACAACAATGTAAAAGCAACCTCTTTTAGCATAAATGAATAATCAATGAGCCACTGAACTTGAATAATTAATAGAATTCTGTTCAATTTCAACTGTCGCATCAATTTTTTGCAATAATTTCCTACTTTTGAAATCATTGAGTGTAATTGAGTAGTATTTTAAGCAGCGATCAAATAATTAATGATGGGAATTCGAATAATTAGAGAGAGACGGAAGATGGAAATGGATGCACAATTAAATTAACGATAAAAAAAATTGATTTATTTCAGTGTAAATATTTTTATTTTTAATACTTAGTAATTTTTTGTTTGAACTAAAGTCTTAAAGTACATTATGTTCAGAATTAATTTATTAAAGCTAAGTAAAAAAGTTTATTTTTTATTTACACGTTGCTTTCGGTTTATATTTCGAAATTTGGCAACCCTAGTGTTGCAATCTGGCAATTGACATTTTTTATGTTATATCTACTGAGAAAATTTTATGATGTTGTTTATAGTAATTGAAAATTTTCAACTCGCCAAAAAAGTGCATCCAAGAACTTAATTCAAATTTTGACGATGAAGCTCAAACAATCACCAATATTTCTTGATCACCAATATAGTGAATTCAGTCGAGGCCGCAGATTACTGAAAGACGTATTTCGTGAAAGTGGTCCAAAAACAGATGTTGTTCGGGAAGGTATTAATGCTGTGCGCAAACTGATATTTCAAGATCGTCAGGTGATTTATCGTGAGCTGGAGACAATTATACTTATAGGATAGCATTTGAGTGTAGTAAAAAAGAATTGTTGACGTTGTATACCACACAATTGGTTAATCGCTCAAGAAAGGCTCATGTCGATTGGTTGAGAGAAATGTTAAAAAAATACGACTACGGTGCCTCGAAACACGTCTACGACATTGTGACAGGTGATGATGACTTACACATTTGAGTCTGAAAGTAAAAAAGCAGTCGAATGTGTGGGTGTTTCAAGGTGAGCCGAATCCAACAAAAATTATTCGCGCAAAAAGCACTTCCGACCACATGGTTGCTTGTTTTTCTTCTTCGAAAAACTGTACAAGTCGCAACCGTACCAGTGAAGTAATGAGCAGAAATTTCTGAGTGGTACTCAAACAGTTGTTTGCCAATTGTTGTTCAAGAAATCTGTAAAACGAACCGTCGAAGACGGAACATTGTTTACCACAACAATGCGAGCTTTCACACATCTACTTAGACAACTGAATTCGAAACATTGATTTGATGAGTCATCCAACGTGTAGTCCCGATTTCACACTGAATGACCTCTTTATATTCGCATAAGTAAAAAATGAACTGAGCATTTAACGTTTTTCGATACTTGAAGAGGCGGCTGATGCTTTCAGAACCGTATTTCGACAAGCTATAGATCTTAATGAAGATTATTTGAAATTCAATAAAGCAATTTCCCATGATTAATATTTGTTTTTATTCTCTAATCGGGATATATAAGCCACAAGCCTCGTATGAGACCAAATTCGAAGTATATTCTATCTCATAAAGAATAATTATGAAAATCGGACTACGTGATATCGCAATATGCGGGGTTCTACGTGGAAATCAATAAATCATCCACCATTCCTAACACACTGGTTAAATTTTATTTCCAAGTTCTTGTGGGACCAACCTCAAAGTATACTCTATCTAATGCAAGAGGAATTATTGGCAACGGACTACGTAGTAGGGGGATATCCGGAGGTATATGTATCAAAAAATGAATCGCCTGAATATAAAAGTCGTCGGTTAAAAACCAGTTGACCATCCAATTAATTATGGTCTTAACTTGCAATATTGGTCCTTGACGATTGATTTTTAGTAAACTTTAGGCCAAACATATTTTAGAATAGATTTGCTACTTCTTTAGTAAACGTAAAATGGGGTAATTTAGTGTATTATATAAGTATTTCAGAGGAAATATGTCAATGAGGAATCATTAGAAATTTTTCAGTGTAGACCAATTATCGCATAAGGTGAAATATAATGTGACATTTTTAGATTAGAAAAAAATTCTGGAATAAAATTCTTAAAACTACATCTATGATATTCCACTAAGCAAATTTGAGATCCAATTTAAATATGAAATTAGTTTAATAATCAAAATTAAGAATTTCACTTCATGCGATTTCTGCAAAAAGTACTAAAAATATATGAATTTGTTTCATATTGTCTCAGTCAATTGTTCCCCAAATTTCATAAATTATCTAAATTTTAATAAGGAATTAATTTAAGTTTGTCTACTACAAAATTCTACGCCTGTTTTAGTATTATTTTCTGGAATCATTTATTAATACCTTTTAATAATGCGCCGAAATGTAGGCAACGTTTTTTTCCTTTCCCACTGTTTTTCAATGTATAAAATTCATAAACAGTTAATCTTTTCTAGTATTTAAATAATATTTGTTGCTGTTGCCAAATTTAATTTTTTCAAGTACCCATAATATAACAAACAATCATAATATAATAATGAAAAAATGAAGCAAAATCATTTAAAAAAATAATAACAAATTTTTCATAGAAAATAAAATCCAAACAAACAACAAGCATCATCTATAAACTTTCCTTTTAACCGACTAATTATCCGTTTTGCTTTCCACCTTTGCCTTGACACTAACTTTTTACACTTGCTTGACTCACAGCAGTGCTTTCAAATAATCTTTTAGTACAGAAAGAACAAACAAATAAATAATAAAAGCAAACTTTTCCATAACTGCAATAAGCACTTCAAGGCAAAACCAGAGAGCTTTGTTTATAAACTCATATGTAACAAAAAATCTGCTCTTATATGTAAGTGTATGACGTAAACAACTCATTCCTAGCGACCTATGTCCTTAAACTTTGCCATGATGCTGAGGAGAAGAGGAGCGAGGTGAAGAGAAATATGAACTTGAATTGATGTAAAATGTAAAACAAATAAACAAACAAAGTTAATAAAGTTGTAAATTATAAAACTGTGTGAAAATTAACAGCTAAACTGTGAGTACCACGGCTGAGATTCTTCATTTGCTAATACACTGCGTATGAGTAACATTAAATTTATTAACAACTACATACTTGGCAAACATAAATATTATTAAGCGTATGTTTATTTAAAATCCAATTTTACTCAATTTAGAATATTTAGTAAAAGTATTAAGCAAATTTTCAAATTTATCGATAACACATACCAAAGAGTACTACAAATTCCCGCATTATCAATAGAATTTACTCTCTCTCGTAGAATCTCGCAACCAAATTTCCTTAATTTTCCTATCGATTTTCATTGCCAAAAGGATTCAAGTTTACTTTTCTGCCTAAATAAATGACATAAATTGCCATTATTTTTGTTTAAATAAACAAACACTGCATAATGCGCATATAAATATAATTCAATTTTAATTTTGCTTGAATTTGCATTGCAGATTCACATAGGAGGTCAAATAGATGATGAAGTTTGGTGACTAATTTGACTGAGTTTTCGGCTTGTAGGAAAAGCAATACGTATATGCGTAAATATATATTTATTGCTATTTTGGTAGGTCAATATGACCGTGTGCAAGTGCTCGCTTTGCCGCAAAGCCATTTCGATTGCAATTTAACCAAGAGTTATTTAAAACTTTTCGGTTCACTCTAATTGCTTCTCCACTTTTATAAGAGAGTGTGGTGAAATGTTGCGCTGGCATTGATGAGTAGAAAATAGGATAGAATATTTGGTCACTTGGTCAAGGGCATTTAGTGACAAAAGTTATTTGCGGTTTTGGTGGTCTTTAGTAATAAGAAAGAGATGAAAATAAAAATTTAAATCAAAATAAAGCTTCTTTTTTTTGAAATATTGTTATACCTTTTTATGATCAATGAAATAGTATATTGATTTTGGTCCGAACTAAGCAAGTGCCAGAAGGAGAAGTGAAAGACCGACCAAAATTTATTAAACAACAGAATGACGAGCATAAGAATTTGGGATGCTGCACACGTAACTTCAAATAAATATTTGTAATGAAAATAATCGAAATCAAAAGCCTATATCACACAGCCCTCATATAGCCGATTCATTAAGGGGGTATTCTAGTATAGAGGATTGAATTTTAGGTAATCTTTGAAGCTCCGCAAAAAGAAGGAAATCAATATTTTTACTATCCATTTTTATAAGCTATTTATTAAAATGAGAAAAATACCAAAAAAATTTTTTTTTAATTTTATTAATGCCAAGAATTAATATCTGATGAAATGGGGAGGAGCGGTCGTAAAAATTGTCACGTGACCATACCTTTGATTTCAGCTAAACTAGCAATCTGAAAAAAGAAGGATTATTAACCTGGAAAAATGTTGGGCAATGTCTTAAACATATAATGGCGACTGTTTAAAAAAAATAATAATAATTTTTTTTTAATTTTCGAAATTTTTTAAAAATAATAAAAAACTGAAATTAGCATATGAGCATAATTCCAGACATAGAGAAACCTATAAACATGACTCTCCATCAAGTAAATTTGTCCAATAGAACTTGCGAAATCGTGGTTATCGTTTGAAAAAGAAAGGCCGAAATGGTATGGATGACGCATCAGAAAAATACCTATATCTCCGAAACCAATTTGAGCTTTGAAAAATCCCTTTACAGACATATTTTTAAATAGTTCAACTTTAAAAATATGCAAAAATATCGAATTTTTCAAAATTCTAGACGAGAATACCCCCTTAAGATACGACGGTTTGGGTAAAAAAATCCGCCAAAAACGCATTTAATAGTGGTAAACTTGGTATGCTACCCATGCAAATTCAAATAAATACTTACATTGCAAAATTATCGAAATCGGAAGACTATATATTATAACCCCATACAATCGATTCGTTAGGTTTTGTGCAAAAAATCGGCGAAGAAGGCAACTAAACGACGTAAATTCAAATAAATATTTACACTGAAAATCAACGAAATTGAATTTCACATTTTGCAATAAATTTTTATGTTCATAAAAGGTATAACGACCACGGCATGGCCGAAGACAGCACTTCTTATTTAATTTTTATTTTTTTATGGTTTCCCAAGTTTATTTACAGAAATCCTTCAATTCAATGAGAAAGATTTTTCTTTGTTATGTAACAGCTTCAAAGATTAACCAAAATAATATTGTCTATAGAAAATGCATTACTAAAATATACTGAAGCAATATTGAGTAATTTATTGAGAGAAAAAAGAGTTGAATTCTTTGCCAGAAAAAAATGAAGGAATTTCGTATATCAATTAATCATTATTCAAATTGATTTATCACTAGGAAAAGTGAAAAGCCTTTAACCAAAATTCTCACAGGGTGCTTCATAAACGCCGAACAATTTATTTTCGTGCTTCACTCAACTGTGCTAAACAGAAAAGCAGAAAAAGTCAACCTAACACATTTTTCTACATTCGAAATAAACGTAAAGCTGCCTCAAAATTTTTTTGCATTTGTAGCCATTTTTCACTATATACTATACATAAAAACGCTTGTCAAATATCTCGTTCTCCACTGATAAATTACAGCCGTTTTGCACTCCTTGTTTCAGTTTTTTCCCACCGTTACTGTCTGAGTTGGTTATTGGCTTTATTTGTGTAAAACCAGCAACCGCTTCGATAAACTTGAAAAAAATTGTACGTGATTTGACGCTCTGTCTTTGTCATCTTTGTTATTTTAGTTGCAAAAAAGCAGCAAAAATTAAAAGTTGCAGGGAGACGGAGCAATTTCTCTTTGCTCTACTTAAGCTCAAAATGAAATTCATGAAAATTATTTTAAAAAAAAATTATATCTCTTTAATTGCATACAAAAAAAATTTTATTTCTAAATTCAACAACAACTTTTTTACTACAGTTCTTGTGGTATCTGCCGATGTCTTTCAACCTCAAATTATTATTTTCTCACTCCTTTTTCAAGTGATTCCCAATTCTAAATTATGTAATACAAATTAACACCCACTTTTATGGTTGCACCTGTTGTTATTTTTATTTTTATTTTTATTTTTATTTTCACTTTTGTGTTGTGTGGCATGAGCCAGAAAATAAAGAAATTAAAATGGCAGTAAAAGCAACTGTAAAGCAAAAACAAATGTGACATTATCAAAAGCAACTGAGTGTGTAAATCGTAAAACTGTTTGAGCCCAGCAATTAAGTAAAAGCGACGAAGAGAGAGGATAGGTTGATAGGATGATGGATTGAGTAAATCATGGAAAGGTTTGCAGACAATTGAATTTATTGAGGCATGTACGTAATGGAAATGATAATGATTGGTAATGGTAATTTTATAATTCTTGAGAAATAAAATTAGAGAAATGTTCCCTTTAAAATGAAATCTCACTCTTATTTATACTTATTGTATTATTTATAATTATTAATATGTTTATTTGTAAAATTCTAAAGATTTTGAGAGAGCACAACCTTTAAATATCCAGCGATTCTCGATATGTAACAGTGTTTATTGACAATAATTGGTTAGAAATATTTGAGTACAACGGAGGAGGAGGAGGAGGAGGAAATGGTAGGAGGTAAGTATTTTAAGGCGAGTATGGAAAAGGAGTGCAATGAGGTGTGTACCTATATAAAGGTGAGTAGGGAAAGTTAAGTACAAATTATATGTATTCTTATTGTAATATTATTGTGAAAGCTAAATCTCGAGATCATCTCCTCAGCAGCGAAGCACTACATAGTCCCGACATTCAAAATCGAGACAGTGTATACTCCAGTCAATTTTAAAAAATCCGGACAATACGCAGTCCCGACACTACATTGAACATACTGAAACAAATGCCGACTAAACATCATACAGACAACAGAATATCTCGATAAGTAAATATGTAAAATTCCAACAACTCTTTATTGTTCTTATTGTTGTATATTGTTGCAGATAAAATGACTTATAATTTACTCTAAGCCGCCTCGGAAGGGAACGTCTTACATGAATAAATAAGAAAAAAAGGTTCATGTGGCAATTAATTCTTTGATAGTTTGTTAACACATTCACAATACATCTCGACATACCTTTTTTGTATAGTTTTGAGTGGAAAACAATCCAGATATAAAATCCAGACAAAGTATAAAATTAATATAAAAAAACATCGCACGGAATTTTTTCGACTGAAATTTGTCGAGTCTGAATAATATTTTGTCGCGACTTGGTCGTGTCTGGATTATGTGTATCGGGATTTTGTATTTCGGGATTTGGTAAGTCGGAATTTTAATGTAATAGGTTAATTGGAAAGTCCCCAGCCTCACACATAGATTCCTCTTCTAGAATTAGTTAGCCTTCAAAAGACTATCGGATCATTAGTTCGTGAATTATAGCATTTTGACCGAGGCAACTTTTGTTATTATGAAAAAAAGTGGAGAAAAGTATTTTGCGTGTTGATAAAATATTGCTTTTTGAAGGGAAAAAATACAGTTGCAGCAGTTATATGACGGGTTTTCGGCCACTGTCTCAGGAAAATCAATCATCAAAGGTTGGTGTGCTAAATTTAGACGTGGTGAAATGAGCACCGAAGAAGGTGTACGCAGTGGACGACGAAAAGTGGTTGTTACCGACGAAAACACCAAAAAGAAATTCCACAAAATGATTTTGAATGACCGTAAATTGAAAATGAATTCAATCACAGGTACTCTAAGGATATCAACTGAATGTGTACATCATATAATTCACGAATATTTGGGTATGAGAAAGCTCTGTGCAAAGTTGATGCCGCGCGACCTCACTTTTGACCAAAAACAACGACAACATGATAATCCGGAGTAGTTTTGGAGACGCTCAAGCATAATAAACCCGAATTCTGCATCGATATGTGGCAATAGATAAAACGTGACTCCCTCATTTCACTCAGAAGTCCAATCGACTGTCATCTGAGTGGAGACTGCCCACAATGAACCACCTCCAAAGCGTAGAGAAACGCAACAGACGGTTGGCAATGTTATGGCGTCTGTATTTTTGGATGCGCATGGATTAATTTTTTTGACTACCTTAAAAAAGGAATGACCATCATCAGAGACTATTACATAGCGTTATTGAGCCGTTTGAAGGACGAAATCGCCGAAAAACGGCCGAATTTCCAGAAAAGGAAAGTGCTGTTTCACCATGACAGTGCACCGTGTCACAAGTCATTGAAATCGATGGCAAAAATTGGTGAATTGGGCTTCGAACTGCTTCCACATTCACCATATTCTCCAGATTTGACTCCCGCGACTATTCTCTGTTCTCATAACTCAACAGGATGCTCGCTGGGAAAAAAAAATTGTCGAATGAAGAGGTTATTGCCGAAACTGAGGCTTATTTTGAAGCAAAGGACAAAACGTGCTACAAAAATCGTGTCGGAAAGTTAGAGGGTCGCTATAATCAGTTTATCACCGTTGAAGGCAACTATTTTGAATTAAAAAAAAGGATTCTTCCCAAAAAAAATATGTTTTACTTGGTAGACCGGGGACTTCTCAATTGACCTATTACCCCCCTCAACCACGAAATAAAGTAAAGTCAACCAGCGAAATGAGAAAACGAACAACAAAAATTTGTTTACATTTCAGTTGTAATATTTATAGCCCAGCAAATATTCTGAACTCAAATACTTATTCATGCATTTATTCATCATTACTCTTATGACCCACTTCGACGAACACAATGTGTCAAGGTTCTCCTAGCCAGAGGCAAACAAATATAAATTCATAATTGCTTACTAAAAACAAGCCACGGACATGTTAACGCTTCATTGCCCAAAATAAATGCATAAAACAGTGAAAGAAGAGAGTAAAAAAAATTACGATGCGGTGTAAGTATGTGTGTGTCAGCTTTATTCGCACACGACACCGACATTTATAGTTTTTGTAATTTTTTTTTTTTTATTTTTTTTTTTTTTTTTTTTTTTGGCCACACCTGACATTGGACCAGAGGCAGGTAAAAGCGCATTATTGCCATACCAAAATGAACCACAGACAACATATATGTATATATGTAAGAGTATAATTCACTCATACATACATAAGTGTTTACATTTTAAACACAAACGACAATGATGCAAATGAGGCTACGACAATACCAACAAATAAATTTCAACCGCAAACAAATGAACGTCAGCAAATATCTGTACGTTGAAAGTACATATGTACGTACTAACATGCATATATACATATGTGTTGTGAGTACACATGAAGGAAGGCTCTTACGACCCGCTGCACTTATGTGTACATTATCCTTGAACTACCAAAATGAACTTTGCTTCTAAATTATGTCTTTGTGGCTTTTTGTCTCTTTGTTTTGCAGTTTTGTAAGGCTTTAATTACACCTGGACTGAAAAGTAGCACAGTCGATGACATACATTCAAGTAGGTCCCATATAAATCCACATACAGACATACCCACCACAATACCGCATTTGAGTGTAAGCAGGTAGGTTATGTAAGAACAAACTTACAATTGCTTGCCTAAATTCTTAAATATAGTCCAGTCGCCGGCCATGTTCAATAGAATTTCTTAATAATTTCTAGAAAAATAGTCCGTTGTTGTTGCAAAATGCATGTACCGTGTAGTTAGTAGTACATACTGCCACATACTATCTATCGAATTTTGGCCAGATTAGTATTAGAAATCATCAGCCATTCGGATTCGTTTTAAAATATACAGTATGCCCCTCCATTTTGTGGAAAAACATTATGCCACACTCTAAAAATTAGAAGATGGTCGACAATTTCTTCCGTGTTTATAAATCGCCAATTATAAAGGGTGATCCTTTTCGAAGATCCATATTTTTAAAGAAAGGAAACATAGAAAATTAAAATTTAATGAGAAATGTTTATTATCATTCGGAAGAACATTCTTTGGCATTTATTTTTTGAAGATTATCTCGTTCAAATTTTGGCCGCAGCTTTGTCTCAGATGATCCATCCGTTGAGTCCAATTTTCGATGACTCGTGCGAGCATTTCGACTGGTAACTGGCGAATGACACGCGTGATGTTTCACTCCAAGGTCTGAATCGAAGCGGGATTGTTCGCATAGACTTTAGACTTTACATATCCCCACAGGAAAAAGTCTAACAGTGGTGGCCAATCGACCGGCCCAAAATGTGAAATTATCTGCTCCCCGAAGTGTTCACTTAATAAATCCATTGCTTAAGGCGATGTGTAGGAAGGGCGCTGTTTTGTTGAAACCGAATGTCGCGCAGATCAAGAGCTTCAATTTCACACATCAAATAGTCGGTTATAACGGTCTCCATTGACGAATACGTTCTCACCGGCATCATTTTTGAAGAAATAGGGACCGATGATTCCACCGGCTCACAAACCACACCAAACCATGTATTTTTCTAGATCAAATAGCAGCTCTTGAATCTCTTCAGATTGCTCTTTGTCCCAAATACGGAAATGTTACTTGTTTATATGCCCATTCCGCTGAAAAAAATTTTGCTCGAAAGCGTCATCTTGCAACTTTTCACGAGCCCATGAAGCGAAGCGATGCCGCTTGGGAAGGTCGACCGGCTTTAGTTTTTACACAAACTGTATTTTGTACGCTTTGAATGTAAGATCTCGGCGTGAAATGCACCAAGTCGTTCCATACGTCAGTCCGAGTTGCTGCGAATGGCGCCGAATCGACTCTCCATGGTCTTCGTGTACACTCTCAGGTACGATCGCTATATTTTCTTCACTGCATGCCTGGACGTGGTCTCTTCGGTCGAACATTATGCAGTTATGAACGCTGGTTCTCAATATGGGTAATGGTGTTGCGAATAGTATGCTCAATAGTCCAATTATGTTGACAATAATGGAGCGAAGCGATTGTAACACATTCTTCACAGAACGAGAATTTTCGTAATAAAGTTGAATGAATTGTAAACGTTGTTTAGGCGTAAGTCTTTCCATGATAAAATTCCAAAAAAATACTAAAAAAAATAACATGACAGCTTGACACGACTCACGCGTGATCTATCAAAAAAGGCTATTGAAAAAAACCTTTACTTGGATCACCCTTTATAAAGCAAAATAAATTCACCTGAAGCAGTTCATGGTACAATCTTTCAAATTAATGAATTCCGATAGAAAATAGCTGAGGTTGATACTGGTACTAAGACATTTCTTCATGAGCTTTGGAAAATACTCCCTAAAGTCAGTCATTCTTTGAGATTAGGGTAATCCTGAAGTTGTTTTAGGTTTACTTTTCATAATTTCACTTCGGACGCTTTGTCTACACAGTATCTAAGTTCTGGCTTCGGTTGTTGGCTGAAACGATGCATGCTTGCGACATTGCTGAATTTTAAGCTGTGTTTTAAATTTTCCAAACGCTCTGCTGTAGTGTGTATATTTTGTTTACTTTGATTCTGATTTTATTGAATAAACGAAGTGGTATTTTACTAATATCAAGCTAATGTATTAATGGATGATTGGCTTTCTATGGAACTTCACTTTATTATAAATTATACCACAACAGTCAAAAGTGTTGGAATATAATATGTTGACACCAAAATGTGGATTGACAACATTCGCGTTAACAGCTGCAAAGTACTTTGGTTCACTTGGGTTAGATACAAGTGGCTGATGACAAGAGGATGCCACAAAGACAAATTAGAAGATACCACAAAGACACATTAGTCTTTTATGAGACCTGTTATTGACCAAACTAGTATGCTCAGTGCTGCATGCATGCTTGAATCAGCCCTCACAAGCTACAAGAAATAAAATATCCCGAAGGCCACTCTTATACTCATCTTACAGTACGAGAATTTGGATCTTAGAATGCCATGGAGGTTGCCTGATCTATCTTGGTCCAGCTGGGGCAAGAAAGTTTCGTGACCGTATATTAAGAGAGGAGCACCCATTTGTCTTTCATCCATACGTATAAAACCCATCAACATTGCAGTCCCCAGCAATTACACCGTGACTCTGTACCAATACAATTTTAGCCGACCTTCTCGTCAAAATAATTTTAATTTTTTAAATTTTCAATTAACTTTTTTCACGCAAAAGCTACAAGGGCATCAAGCTGAGTCGAATGTTGTTTTCTTCAGTCATACAGTGAACAAAATTTATGATATTTGAGTATATGTCAGAGAAATATTTTGACTTTTTCAAGGTTTTATTGGTCAAAAGATTATTTTTTTGGATCGCTCGGCAAATTTCGCATTTTTACTACTGCAGTCTCTCCTACAAAACTTCATAAATAATAAGTAAATAATTCAAAGAAAAAACTTAAAAGAAATGTCTGCCTTACGGCACTGAATACCTTTAGGATTTCTATATTAATGGCAGTTGCGACACCGTTAATCTATGTCATTAAATGTCAGCGAAAAATGTAAAAAAAAAAACTTTACATGGCAACACCGTTAGTTGAGTTGGCAAATGCATTACCATTAACGAACTCCACTTGCCACCTGTGCGCTGTCACTCGTTTCTAAACTTTGTTGCTGACATTCCCACAAATGCGAGAAAACTACCGCCACATATCAAGGCGCCTTCGGAACATTCACGCTCAATCAACGTTTAAGGGTTACAACAACAATAGCAACAACAATATGCATATAAGCATATGTGCTAGCACACACATCATACATAATCCAGCGGGTTGTAAATAGCATTTAACCCAGCTCAGCTGCCGTTCTACCCACATCAGCAAAGTAACAGTAGCAGAAGCTGCAGAATTTTCCTTAACTGGCAGCTTAAGAAAAATCGCTTACAGCAAAGCGCATCAAAGACGAGAAGTTGGAGATCAACACACGCTGGCATCCTTTAGAGCAGGGTGTACACACACAGTTACCGGAAAGCCATTGTTTTTTATTTTCCTATAAGAAACTCTTCGCTGAGCGGAGCCTGTGCAGGGGAAGCAGGCAAACATGCAGCAAATGTCGAAATCCATTTGAAAAATTAAAAATTGAATGACACTACTTGGTGGGTGGGTAGCACCTAATATACAAACACATGCACCTGCAACAGCAGCGATAGGCAAGCTAAAATCTGGAATCAAAATATGTTGCCCACAACCGGCTGCAGCAGCACAAAACCAAAGGAAACTTGGCAAAAAATCATATTTCTTACAAGACACTGCTACCACCTTTTTTGATACAGGGTTATCCATTTAGTGGTTTTGAAAGTGCGGAGCTGTATTTTGACATCTGCCAAACTTAACTGTCAAAATAAACATGTTTGGGTTTGTTACTCATAACAGTCCAACTAATCAATCAATTGGTAATATCTTAAAGAAATTTATAGAGATTGAATCGGTTACAGATACAGAGACCTGTGCATTATCGTTTTGCTCGTTCCACCTCTACATATCGCTGCTGTAAGTGAAAGTGTAGCCGAAGATCCGACTGTGTCTATTTCTCGACGTTCTCCAGAGCTGGGACTTACTTGCGGCACATTATGGCGTATTTTGCACTTGGACTTACTCCTACATCCATATAAAGTCCAGCTCATACAATAAGTGAAGCCAGCTGACCATACACATGGCTGTATTTACGTCGATTGGGCGCTTAAACAACAAGCAGTGTTGCGCGATTTTTCCGACAAAATTTTCCTCAGTGACGAGGCACATTTCTCACTCGGTGTATACGTAAGTAAGCAAAATTTAGCGTATGTAGAACTCCGAGAATCCTCAAATATTACAACAACAAAAAAATATTACTGTCTGGTGCGCTTTTTAGTCCTGAGTTGTTTATATGGACCTACTTCTTTGAAAACTGTAACTGTGGAACTGTTACTGTCCATTTGTAGTGGTATTGTTGTATGATAAGAGACTTTTTTTGGCCTGCATTTGAAGAACATGAGTTGGATAATATATGGTTATAATAAGATGGTGCCATATGAAAATCAATACGAGCGAATATGGATTTATTGCGAGAGTAACTTCCCGGTCGCGTAATCTCTCGTCTTGGCGATGTCAATTGACGACCGAGATCGTGCGATTTGACGCCTTTTTTTTTTACGATGTCATTTGGATGATGTAGTGTTTCGCATTTAATGCCAAGATTCAAACTACAAGATTCAAATAACAAAAAAGTTCATGAATAATTTTATTTTAAATGCATTTTATTTAAATTTATTTTAGAAACCACAAAATAGGTAACCCGTTACATATGTCGCGGTGTGTGCAGACAATTTGAGTTTTTTCTACGCCTTCGCAGCCTAAGTTAACGACAGTTTTGTCGAAAGAAACGATGCCGTTGTTCCTATGCGATTGTGTATCGCCTCTCGTTTCTCATTTTTGGTTTCTTCTTCTTTCTTTCTTTCTTACCTTTAGCTCCCAATGAACGGCAATATATTATGACAATACCGAAATGCTATAACATCAAGTATCTTGGCTTAAAAAATGGGAGAAAAATTGCGGCTGAAGGAAGATAGGCGAAGGCTCTTATGGTATTATCCTGGCGTATAAATACAGCAAATTAAAAAGAATATTCATTATTCATTTTGATTGATTAATTTCCATACGAAGAAAATATTGAGAGCAAGTTTTTTAGAAAAAGTAAAGTGCAGTTAAGTCCCTACGCAAGTTAAATTCTTCTACCCTTTTTTAATTGAGCAAGCTTTTATGCATTAATGTTTTTAAATGACATACCCAGACATACTACATATGTACATACAGTAGAACTAAAAATAAATTCAAACCGATTATTTCTGAATTTTTGTCTTCTTTTCGTATTCAAGTACAAACTACCATGAATATATAAACTTCTATCATAAATCTTAAGTAAAACTTTTCTCTTGAAAACTCCTAATTCTCATATCATTTGTGGCGGGAGAAGTCTTCCGCAATTGTTGGCGGACTCGGAGGATTCTGCTGGTGTTCATCATAGGTTTAGACAGTGTTGTCTAGGGGTTTTCCATTTTATACAATTTTTCCCTACGACCATGTTCTGTTTAGAAGGTAATGCGTGCATCTTGTCAGTTCTTCTCCGCCTTATTTAAATAGCGCAGCCATCTTCTCTTGTCACTTTATCATCGTGCAAGCGGACGCTCGCTAATCGAATTTCGTCGTAGACGTGTAGTGAAACTTCTCTTTCATCGTCATCGATTGGCGATTCGCTCTCACTATTTCCACTTGTCGCACTTTTTTTGTCATTCAGCAGATTGGAGAAGTATTCCCCCCTAAACTCAATCTACTCTAATTATTCAGTTCCACCTTCTTGGTTTCTACATAAATACGCTCAGATCTTGAAATCTTCATGCATAACCCCCGTCGACCAGCTTCTTGAGCTCTTCGAACTTATGTACGTCTTGGTTTCTCCTTCAGCTCTCGGTATCTGTCCCACATCGCAGGTGTTGTGGTCGATCACAACGTTGCGAGATAGGCAGTTCTCTACACTGCTGTTCGACCTTCTTCATTGTACCAGCTTTTCTTCCGACTTTGAAATACCGAGCCATAGTTTTCTTATGTCGACCAGAGGCTGTTCACAGTGATTCCAGCATTTCGACATCATACCGTCCTTGTGTTTGTTGACGATCGTTCTTGGCTGCACAAAGGTGAGGGGTTACCTTTGTTGCGACAAAAATAGGGATTCGAGTAGATGTTAAGTCCTCGGAATGTTCGCACATCTAAAAGACCGGATACATGTCGATCTAACGTGATCGATCTGGTTGCGCGATTTTCGGTCCCATAACTAAGTAGCCAAGTAGATTGATGAATTTTTGTGTGCTAAAAACAACCATATTTCGAAAGCATTTGGCAACGTTTCGTCATGCATACAAAATTTTCCAAGTGTTGTGCCGAAAATGCTTACCCACCGGGACTCTTCTTTTGTCGGCGAGTGGGCGCAAATCAGCGTTTATTTGAATAACTTCGTTTTGATACAGGGCAGCTGAGTATCTGGGCAATGCCACATTTCCTATTAAGGGCTCGGATATTGTAGGTGAATTCCCTCAATACGATATCTTTGAAACATAGGGGTGTTCGCCTTTTCACTTTAGCAAGTTTCCAAACGAATTTTTGTTGGCTACCCTGAAAAGGCTACTTGGTCTAAGACCGGAAGACGTATGCTGTTTGTGCCCCGACACATTTCATATTACATCTATGTTGAATCAGTTGCTAATCACAGCTTAGTAATATTTAAATTTGGTATACAGATAAACTTTTCGAAAATCGCTTGCAGAAATAAAATTATTATTGAACGATAATTACGACTTCTGAAAACTACTTTGTGAGAACTTTTAAAATCTCCGTAGTAAATAGTTACACATGCTAAAGCCATTTACATAGCCAATATATATATATATATTGCGCTTTGTAACCGCTGAAGCGATTTTCGGCTGAGCTCCTCCCCCAATTTGTGGTTTTTGCGTCTTGATGTTTATACCAACAAATGGAGGGACCTACAGTTTATTCTAAGCCGCCTCCGAACGGCTGCTGGATTTTTATGAGGAGCTTTTATTTCATGTCAGAAATATAATCGGAAGGCTTGACATTCCCTGCCGATTGGCGACCGCAATTAGAAAAATTTATTTTCTATAATTTTGGATGTTGCTCTAATCTGGGCTCGAACTCAGACCTTCCGAATGGCAGTACGCAATGCTAACCACTCGGCTATCGCGGCCGCCAATATATACATATGTATATATAAATATCATCATTGTATGGCAAGGCATATGTGCAGAAGGTTTAATCAGCTTGGCAATATCGAAACTTTCTTTCCTCTGCAACTAACTTTCGTACTGACACATGGCACTTACTATTCTTCCTCTGCGAACACAATTTCCTCAACTTCACGAAGTGTCAATGCCAACTTTGTTGCGCATTTAATTCAGCTTGCAATCACAAATTTGTTGCATTTGGGTTTCCATTTGTGCCCCAAATGCATGTATGTTGTTGTAATATTACTACTTGGTCGCTCTACCTTTGTTGTTTAAATTCCTTCTTACGCCGGAAGGAAAATAGTTAAATAAACTTTTGCAAGTTTTACTTGTAGATATTTTAATAAAAGCTTCATGAGAGCATTTCCCTGCATCCTTTCCCTGCGTAGCAATGAAGAAGTTTCGGAAATCTGTATTAAAATAACTTCAAGCAGTTTGCAATTGCATTACAATGAATAAAATATATTAAATAGCAGAGAGAGATTTAAATATTTTTTTAAGCAAGCGACAAGCTTAAGGGCAACAATGTAGAGACTTTGAAAAAAGTTGAAAAAAGATTTCGTAAGGCAAATGGGGGTATTTCGAAATTTTTGATAACTTTCTCAAAATATATTACATAATAATACAAATCAAAAGTAGAAAAAAATTTGGATTGAACTAAAAACCGATTTTGTTTTCATATTACTCTTCTAACTCATTTTCATCAATATTCTTTAACATTGTTTCAGCTCTGATTGTGGAATTTACAATCTTATTCTACTTTGATTTCTCGAAAAGGTCTTTAAAAATTGCAACCCATTCGGTATTCGCGAACCACACCATCTGACTTACCTGACAGTTGTAGATCCGGAGATTGTGTATATAAGGTAAAGAAGTGAATGAGGTTTTATCGCATAACAGTTTTTAATTTTAGAAATTTTCTGATTTATTTAGGCAAGCATTTACCTATATACATATATGTAATCCTATTCCTAAATATATATATGTTCTACTAGTTCTTTTAAGAATTTATTACATACTATAAGCCTAGGCAGCCTCTCTTTATATGCAAGCAACTCACGTTGATTTCAGAAGATGGCATTTTCTAAGTATATGACAACAAAGTGACAGAAAAATGAATGTAATTTATTGGCATTGTTAATTATATTCACACGCTATAATTGCCAAAGCCCACTACAGAAAACCGGCAGATGTTAAGATTTCCACGAAGGGTAAGGATATGAAGAGAGCAAATAATGAACTCCCGCGTTGAAAGTGCAATGAGCTTAAATAAGTTGTGAAAATATGAATGTAAATATGTATGGTTGAATCAGAAGCAAGTGGAAATAAGACTAAGCAAATAAAATGGAAAATTTAATTGAATTAATTTCTGAAATTAACTCAAATGTGTGAGAGCGTAATTATTTGTTCAGAAGCATGTTTATTAATTATATAATTTAAACGCTTCAAATTGATATCAGAAAATTGAAATTTTTTATTTTATTTTATTTTTTTAACGAAATCTAAAATCATTTAATTGAATTGAATTTAATTTAATTTTATTTTTTTAACTTCATTTATTTTATTTATTTTGTATTTTTTTATTTTTATTTTATTTTACTTCATTTTATTTTATTTTTTATATTATTTTTTTATCTTGTTTTATTTTTTGTTATATTATTATATTTTCTTTTTTTTTTTTCTTTTCTTTTCTTCTATTCTTCTTTTTCTCTATGCTATAATAATATATTTTAGTTTATTTAATTTCTTATTTTCTTTTAAATTCTTTATTTAGATTTATTTTTTTATTTCATTTAACTTCATTTAATTTAAATTCATGTTATTTTATTATTTTATTTTTTGTTTTTATTATTTATTATTTATCTTTTATGTTTTTTTCGATTTTATTTTAGTTTAATTTATTTATTTAATTTTACGTTATACTATTATACTTTATTTTAAACTTTTTCTCTTACTTTTGTATTTGTGTTTTCTATTTTATTTACTGTATTTTACTAAATTTAATACTTCTTTTCAAAATTTTTTTATTTTTCTATTTTTTCTTTTTTTATACATATAATTTTTTATTTTATTTTCTTTTATTTTAATTCATTTTATTTTATTATTCTTTGTTTTTTTTTTTATTTTACTTTATTTTTTTTCCTTTTTACTTTTTATAATTTCATTTTCTATTTTTTTTTGTTTTTGTTGCATTTTATTTATTTATTTTTTATTTTTTCAGTTTGTTTTAGTTTAATTTATTTATATACTTTATGTTATATTATTATACTTTATTTTAAATTTTTTCTATTACTTTTATATTTTTTATTTTAATTTTTTTTCTTTTTTATTTAATTTTATTTTATTTTATTATACTTAATTTTTTTAATTTGTTTTTTTTTTTTTATAATTTTATTTATTTCATTTTCTTTTATTTTAAATCATTTTATTTCATGTTATTATATTTTTTATGTAATATTAATTTTTTTATTTGACTTTATTTTATTTTATTTTTTTATTTTTTTATTTATTTTTTATATTCTATTCTATTTTACGTCGTGTTATTATATTTTAGGTAATTTTTTTCTATTATATTCATATATTTTATTTTATTTTATTTTATTTATTTTATTTATTATATTTACTTTAATTTTTTATTTTGTTATAATTTTTTTTTTCACATTATAAAATTTAGTTTTTTTCTCTGATTTTTGATTTCTTTTCCTTTCTAATTTTTTTCCCCAAAACTACAAGAGAAATCTAAAAGCATTTCACGTGCTCATTTGACATGTGATATTTCACTTTTCTTACCATTTAGACATTTCAACAAGAAAAGACATAAGCGCTCCTGACAAAAAACGGAAAGAAAATTGCATTAGACGTGAAACAAGTAACGGATATGAAACCTCAGACGACATGGCTGATGATGATGGAGCGAGCGAGATTTTTATGCGCTTGCTGAGGGTAGTAAAGCACGAGTGGAAGCTAGAAGTATATAAATATATAGTCATACATACGCATACGTTTGTGGTAACATAACTGTTTTTCTGCTGTAATCTTTGTTAGCAACTTTTTTGGGGAGTTTTTTGAATTGAATTCTGTTCTTAGTTATTTCCCGACTTAGGGGCAAATATTTTAAATGTCAAAATAATTTTGTTTTCTTGTTCGTTATAGTAAGATTTTTCATTGTTTCAAAATGTCAGTTTCTTAGCGTGTATTCTTGAGAATATCAAAAATAACGTATTTTAGTTTTATTCAATGGATTTAGAGAAATAATTCTGAATAATTTTAAAATATATAATAAAATATATTAACAAGCTATTCTTCCAAAAAAAAGTTTAATCATCATTAGCAGAAATCTAGAGGAAATACAATTTATAATAAATTACATAATTCAAATAAATTGAAGCAAATAATAAGGATACTTTAAAAACTATCTTCAGCATTCATCAGCCAACCAAGCCCTTCTCTTTAACACATTAATCTGCATCAAAATTTTTTCATTTATTTTTTACCCATTCATTATGCCACAAACCCCACTCGCCAGTCTCATACAAAATTGCATTGTCTTCTTTGTTGTATGTATATATATTCTCCTATAATTTTTCCATATTTCTACTGTACTTCCCAGGAGGCATTGAAAAAATTAGCATTTCGGTCAAAAGGCTCTAACGAACAGGTAAACAATGAAAGTAACTGCAAATAAAGATAACGGTGTCACAGGTTGGCTGTGTAAATAAACCAGTGAGCCCATTTTTACAAATTTCCCAAAGCATTGGTAAACACTTCCTCTCCATCGCTTATGCGCAAATCTTTTGTTCTCTCTTTCCACTACACTATCCTAAACAATAATTATACAAAGTAGATGAACAACAAGGCGAAGGAAAGCGAAAGGCGAAATGAAGGTGTAATAGCAAATTCAAATACTGCAACCCTCCCCATCTCTTCCGTGTCATTTATACTTTAATTGTTCTTTACGCGCTTTCACTATTCGCACTTTTTTGCGTCAGTTTGCTCAGCAACATTTGGCAGCAGCAGCGCCTCGTATACATTATATATACGTTTATCTAAGTATATATGTGAATAAATTTTGTGTATGCATTTCGTTAGTGATACTAAAATATACTGAAATCTGCTTATTTGCACTCTCCTTCTCTATTCTCCTCTACATTCCAAACCATTCTCAGCAATGTCTCGCCACAATGCTCCGGTGTGCAATGCTGCATTTGACAGCGACACTAACTATTTTATGCCGCAAATGCAGTGTTTCACTTTTTACTTGATTTTGATTTTACCAACGAGCAGAATTTTAGTTTTTTCCTTTTCTCTTGCGCGCCACTATCAACATTGTGCTCTCTGCTGGCCCACTGTCGACTCCAAGCAGAGAGACATGTCTCCTTCGGCTAGACTAACAATTAATGTATTTTACTTAGTTATATAAACGAAAAAACAAGGAAGGCCGGTTCCCACAAATGATCGCTTGAATGTAAAAATGCATCAGCTTACCAAGTTTGGTTGAAGTACCTCAAAACCTGAGGGACTATTCTGCGCTCAAACAGCTGGACAGACAGACAAATAATAAGTTTTTTTCAAAGCACTCAAAGCACTTGTATCTGTAATGAATTCTTCATTCGACTCGAATCTCTTCCCTCCAGCCAGGTTTGGAAACAAGAAATAGTCGCAGGAGGCTTAACCTGGAGAATATGCTGGAGGGGGGGTCAGTTCGTAACTCAATTTATAAATTTTTTGACACGGTGACTACGCACGTGTGTATTGTCCTAATGGAACAGCACATTTGTTTCGCCAAATGAGGTGGTCTGCTTCATATCAAGCTCTGAATAATATTTTGGGGTGATTGTTTTGCCATTTTCAGAGTAATCTATGTGACTGACACCTCGTGCGTCCCAAAACACTAAGGTCATGATCACGTTGGCATTTACTGTTGCACGGAATAACCCACTTTCTGAATTCTTTTGGCCTCTGCTGTGGTGTGGTGCATCCATGTTTCGTCGACCGAAACGAAACGGCGTAAAACCTCGTTTAGATTGCGGTTGAACATCGCCGAACACTCCGTTAAAGTGGTTCCCTGATTACGCCCTTAGTTGTGTCGCGCTGTTATTCTCCGACTTTTCAATATCATTCTATGGATTTTATCGACGATTTCTGGTTTGACAACCTTGGCCACCTCAATATTCGGTATCACTTGTAGTTGTCACTGGTATGACCAAAACACAGCTCCGTTAGCCGCTTTTTAATACTTGAGTCCCTGTAGTATTTATCAAGCCTTTCCTTGATTTCGGTAATGGTTTTTTACGCAAAGAAAAAATTATTTATCAGCACAAGAAATTTACTTTTTAGTATTTTCATTCAAATTCACGAGGTTGTGTGACAGTTGACGGTAATAATATTTTATTTATAGTAACTGCGCGGCAAATTCAAAAAATTAGTGACTTATAAAGCAGCTCTCGCATTAAGAACTCGCAGAAGTTAGTGATATGAGACTTAAACTTCGAAATAGATCTTTGATACTACCATTTCTCGAGATTATGAGCCCGAAACCCTGCTGGGACAGGTTTCATATAGACATAAGGTTATTTTGTTCTCTACTTTTGGAAAAAAATCTTCATAGATTATTTACCTTGTAAAAATTTAATAATTTATTTTCACTCTTCTCTAACATATTTTACTGCGTTTTCCAAGAAATGTACATTTTGATTTTCGTGCAACTTATTCATCTCGGCATTATTCTCGGTTTAACGATTTCCCATTTTTCCATGACATTATTGACGAAGAACTTTATCACTGTTATTTCATGAAAATTAGTTGAAAAACAGTGAGTAAATGATGAAAATCAAGTTATTAAAAAAAATTGATAATATAAGAAAAGTAATTAAGTTAGTGCTCTAATCCTAAGATCACAAACCGAGATTTCTAATCAACCAATCGACGAACTGTGAATAATATTTTTTTTTTGAATAAGAGAACTGAAACAAATATTAATCATTGAATAATCATCTTATTTTTTTTCAAAATATTCTCTTTTTGCCACTTTGATTGAGGTATATCAAAAGCAACTCTCAACCATCCTTTCAGTTGTAGAAAAACGTTGACCTCTCAGTTTATTTTTTTTTTTTTTCGTTAAATTGGCGTTTTAACTGCTCAAAAGCGCAGTTGTTTCAGTCGATATTTGAGAGCTCGCATTGTCATGGTGAGGAGTGATCCGTCTTCGGTGGCTAGTTTCCCTGACTGCTTGAAAGACAGTTGGCAAACAAGTGGTTATTTACTAGCCAGAATTTACTGTTCTGCCTTGTTCTAGTGATACAATTGTGGCATATTAGTTCTTAGAAAAAAACCAATACAGTCGACTACTATTTACTTTCTGTCACTTACTCGAAAATCAACGATTCATCAGCTGTCACGCTGTTTCGATGTGTTTCGAAAAACAGCTATCGTATTTTTTTACATTTCTGTCAATCAATCGGCAACAGCTCTTTTGAGCAAACAGCAATTGTTTTTGAATGACCTTCAAAAAATTCGTCTTGGAGTAATCTGCGACCTCGATTTAATTCAAGTTACCATTGATAAACAAAATTGAATTAAGTTAATCGATGCACTGTTGCTGAGTGCTAGTTGAGATGAATACTTTAAGTTACTCTAAACAACACAAACAAAGCTCCTATGTCAAAACGTTTTGAATTTGTTTAACATCAAAAATGTCAAACATTTACGAAACAGTTTTCAGTTGTCAGATTTTTATAGGTAATGCCGTAAATCCCGAAACATTTGCGCCAGTTATTTTCGCTCTCCTGAGGTAAAGGCTTTTATTTTTGTCTTGCTTTCTCGGTGAGTCTGTGCATTTTCATTCACAAATATTTATTTATCTTATTTCCCTTACACTGTATTTTTTTTTTTTTTAGTTTTAATTTTTGTGTTTTGAATAACACTGCCCGGCCTTTAAATTCATTTCATTTTCCTTAACACCTGTTAATTTGACACCTCTTGCTCGTCACTATATCCGTGTCCTGTGGTCCTTTATTCTCCTTTTATGTCATTAAATTATTTACCTGATATTTTTATTGTTGTTATAAAGTTGGAAGACAAAAACAGTACATTCGAAGAAAATGTAGTAAAAGGTAAAACACAATAAAAAAACGAATTACATTGCCAATGCATGAATAAAACTTTCCTCCCTCTGAAGTACTTCAGACCAGTGCCTGTGAAGAGCTGGATAATTTTTGAAGAAGGACAGAGGCAAAAAGAGAACTAAAAATTGAACTAAAAATATTATACTCTGAAAATGAAAAATCACACAAAATAATGTAAGAATACTCTGTCACATAATACTGATGCCTATATATGGTTATATGGTATTTATTTAACTAAAATTGACCAGACCGTTTTTGGAGAATAGTACAGGTTTTACTTAGATGTCTACAAAAAATTATAACTCGGCCGAAAATTGTTTCAGCGATACTAAGCTGTACTATATATAAGCTATATATATATATAACATATATGTATTATATACAAATCTTATATTCTAGAAAGTTTAAAGGCTGAAAAAATAGGAAATAAAGCAAATAAGGCAAAATTACACAAAATTAAAAATTTCAAAGGGTTCCTTCTTTATTAAATTTTTGGAAAATAAATAAAAAAATCGATGAAATTGTAATAAGGGATATCTATATGTATATATAAAAATCAATGCAAATTTTGATGAACGCCTAGAGCTTGAGAACCACCAGATCAAATTGCACCAGTTTTCATGAGATTGGCGCAGCCGTTCCAGAGATGCGACCATTTTAGTGAACATTGGTCGCTACACATACGAAATACATGCAACAACAACAAATACATGTAAAATTCGAAAATACGCATACATTACGCTGTATGTGGTGCTGAAAAAGAGAGAGAAAGAGGGAAAAAATGAAAATGAAAATAAATTTAAAAATAAAAATGAAAAAATTAATGGAAAAAGTTTGGAAAAAAATTTTAAATTAATTTTTTTCGTTTCGTTTTCCAAAAAAAAAAAATTAATTCAAAATTTCAGTTAGATTTTCTTGATTTTTTTTACAGGTGTAGCACGCTGGGGTCCGCTAGTAATTTATAAATGTACTACGGAGAGTACAAGAGCACAAAGCAATGATGATAAACTATCTTCAGCATAGAAAAAAAAACTACATTTTCATATCTAGCTCTAAGATGGGCGGAAATTCCCGTTGTTCAAACGTGCGATGGACGGGTCTGTGTTGATTTTGCGACGGAAGATTATCTGGCCATAATTCTACATTAAAGAGAAGTTCCTAAACATATCACTGATTTATGTCCATACCTCGACGGAAGAGAAGGATGATGTGACCAAAGATGCTTTCTATGAGCGCCTAGAATACACTTATAATTGCTGCCCCTGCCACGATTTCGAAGTTATGCTAGGCGATTGAGGTATTTTTGGTGCAACGATCGGAAAATTCAGCCTCCCATGACGAAACATCTGCAAACGGGCTGAGGCTGATTGACTGCGCCGGGGCGCGAAATTTGTAGTATCAAATCCCAGCATACGAAAATTCATCAAGCTTCATGGCTGTCGCCAGATAGTAAAACACTCAACCAGATCGGTCATGTTTTTATAGATCGAAAACATGTATCGAGTGTTTTAGATATGCGTGCATTCCTAGGACATAAAATCCTGTAGCAGCGACAATACGCATCGGATTCTGTGCATAAAGAACGACCTTCAGCAAGCACAAGGAAGGTTCGACGTCGAAAAGTTACAATCACAGCAAACAGCCGAACAGTTTTCAACTCGACCTATGCAGCTGGTCTTTGAGAGCACTCATCAACATCTCGATATAGTCATCATCAACCTTCCGTACGTCATGCGGACAGCGCCCCGCGTGCGGATGGGTGAGAGGTGGGTAAACCGTTGGGATTAATTAATCAATAGGAGAACTATGGATTGACATCTCAAACTTCCTAGGTAACGCTGCTGAAGAAACAATTGGATTTCGGCAAGGCAAAAGAAAGAGCTGCTACGATGAGGTTGCTGTACTGCAGTGGTGAAAGCAGACTCTCTACTACCTCGCAATGCTGCAGTTGACCACAAAAGGCGTCTGTTTTGGCTTAAATTAAAGAAGCAACACAAATTTGTATAAAACAAATTTTTGTTAAATTTTGTTGTTGATTTTGCGACGGAAAATTTTGGTTAATTTTTTTTAAAGGCAGAAAGTTTTACTCTTCAACTGCTCCGTTCAAAGTCATGCTGAAAGTACTCAAAAACATATATAAATCATTTTACATGAAAAACTGCCGAGGTTAACTACTGTTTAACAACTTACGAGTATGCCAAACATTTATGAATTACACTTAAAAGTATTTATAATTTTTTTTTCATTTACTTTGGCTGAAATACCAGCCAGTACTGTGCTTACTAAAATTGTAGTTAACAGCTACTTTTGCGAAGGCAAAGCTCAAGTTAAAGTTTTCAAGAGTTACATTTTCTCATTGGCTGGCATCAGATAAAAGCCTTTTAAGGCAGTTCAACCATAGCTGTAGTATTTTCAGTGCTTGTTGGTGATGCCCATTTGTGCTTGTATGATTTGAATTTGCACAGAGTAAATTTAGGAGAAAATTACGTGAATTTTGAAAAAATGTATAATAAAAATATTTAAAGAAAAATATTTATTATTTTAATGAAAAATGGAAAAATAAAAATTCAACATAAGTTATGTTGCTCATGCACGAGTGTATGTATAGAACTTCGTTTTTCTTGCGCTTCACCTCAATAATTTCTCTTACATATCCTTCAATATCAAAAGTATTCTCGATGCCTCAATTCCCGCGAATATCAAGTACACTAAAGACCACACAAATCATGTCAATCACATCATTGTCATCATTTTTGTGCGTTAAGAAGCAACAACAAAACCAAAGGAACAATGGCAAGATGCAAAATACAAGCAGCGATAAACAAGTTGAAGCGAAGTAGTACAGAAAGGATATACAAATAACTGGGGAAAATGATAAAATGGAGAATCAACAGCGGGTAGAATTATTAATAATAGCTACAGAAAACTATATATATATATATACATGTATATATTTAAAAACCCTTTATATTTATGTATGTCTGAGAAGTGACTCAAACTACAAGACTGATGGGAATGACCTCAAAATTGTCAGTAACCGAGAAAGCGGTTGTCAGTCTGCTAGCTTTTTTTTATATACAATTTATTTACAAAGCATAATATACATATTAATGCCTGTATGTGTGCGTAATGCATTATAATTATTCAATATTCGTTGCCATATTCACGTGCCATAACCACAGCATTAAGTAATTTTATCATTTCCTAACAATCAAATTTACACAAAGAGAAGCAATCAATTTGCAAACGAAGAAAAAATGGATAAAAAGGTATACAAAAAAAGAGGAAAAATTAATAAAAAGGAAAAATGATAATAGACTTCAAAGAAGGAATCTTAAGAAGTTGGGACATAAAATGGGCAAAAAAGGCTTAAATATACATACAATTTCAGATAAAAAAACAAATTAATAATATAGTAAAGAACATAGGCGAAAGTAGGTCTTAAGAAATGCTAAAAGAAAGGAAAGATGTGAATATAGAAACAACAATCCCTGTATGAAGTGCTCATACCTTAAGAATATTTTTTGTGCTTGCCCCTGATTTACCCATTCGCTCCTTGTAAAACTCCCAGTTTGTCCTATTCGAAAGTTGTTAGCAGCAGAACTAGGACCACCCAGCTCTCTTATGAGAAATCTTTGATATGTAATTATTTCAATAATTTTTTACCTTCTTTCCTAAGCCACACACACACCGTAACTTGAAAAATAAAGGGTGATCCATTTCGAGGTTTTCTACTTTTTTTGAGAAAAAAAAACACAGAAAATTCAAGTTTAATGGGGAATGTTTATTTTCATTCGAAAGAACATCCTTTGGCATTTATTTTTTGAAGATTATCTCTATCAAATATTCGCCGCGACTATGTCTCAAATGGTCCATCCGTTTAATCCAATTTTCGATGACTTGTTCGAGCATTGAGCATTACGACTGGTAACTGGTGAATGACACTCATGATGTTTTGCTCCAAGGCCTGAATCGAAGCGAGATAGCCCCTTTAGACTTTAGAATTTTCATATCCCCATTAAAAGAAGTCTAACGGTGTGATATCACATTATCTTGGTGGTCAACCTATTGGCCCAAAACGTGAAATTATCTGCTCACCGAAGTGTTTTCTCAATAAATCCATTGACTGATGTGACGCGTGGGAGATCACGAGTTTAATTTCAGGCATCAAATAGTTGGTTATTATGGAATGATAACGGTCGCCATTGACGGTTACGTTCTCACTGGCATCAGTTTTGTAGAAATATATGTCGATAAATCCACCGGCCTACAAACCACACCAAACCGTTGCTTTTTCTGGATGAAATGGCAGCTCTTGAATCTCTTTAGGTTGGTTTTCGTCCCAAATGTGGCAATTCTGCTTGTTTACATACTCATTGAGTCAGAAATGAGCCTCATCGATGAACAAAATTTGGCTCGAAAACATCGCATTGTCTTGGAATTTTTCGAAAGCCCATGGAGCGAAGCGATGTCCCTTGGGAAGGTCGAGCGGTTTCAGTTCTTGCACAAGCTGTATTTTGTACGCTTTCAATTTAAGATCTCGACGTAAAATATGCCAGGACGTTCCACGGTCTTTGTGTACGGCTGTACGTCTCAGCTACGGCCGCTATATTTTCTTCACTGCGTGCTGGACGTGGTCTATTCGGTCGAATATTATCCAATAATGAATTCTGGGTCTCAAGATGAGTGTTAGTGTTGCGAATAGTACGCTGAGTAGGCCGATTATGTTGACCATAAGTTGTGCGAAGCGGGCGAAACACATTCTTTACAAAGCATGAATTTTCGTAATAAAGGTGAATGATCTGTAAACGTTGTCCAAGCAATACTGTGTAGCGAAGCTCTCCTGTCGCCCCGGTGCTTCTTTAGTAATTGCTGGGGTATACTCGCCGTGTCCAAGGTTCGCTTACAATAAATTTGTAAAATCGGGACACTGCGCAAATCATTTCGTATATTATACTTTATTTAATTCTATATGATCCTATAATCTTAATTCAATAGTACTTCATTTCAAAATTTTCTTATAGTTAACTTCCTACCACCTGGCCGTGGTAGCGCAGCTTAACGGGCCGGCCGTGTTCCGTTAGCTGGATCCCGTTAGTATCTGGTGCGTTGCGTTCTGCCGCGCCTTCTGCTGGCGTCGCTGTTGAGTGATATGCTGGCGTGCTTCGTCGTTCTGCTGCCGTATCTCTGTCGCGGCGCGGTCCGCGTCGGTGTATTCTCTGCCGCGCTGAGCTTCGTCGCTCTGCTGCCGTATCTCTGTCACGGCGCGGTCCGCGTCGGCGTAGGCGAACGGACGTCACCTGTTTCGCGGTTGCGCATTGCTGTGGCGGGACTTTTGCTTTGCGGGTCCTGGTGGTATAACCGACGCGTTCACCGGTTAAAGCCCACGACTCACTCCTACGAAACGACCCTTTCTTGCCTAGAGTAAAAATCAGTTGCAATCGTGGGGCGCTTCGCTAGTAGCTGTGGTCACGACCACAGCTCCGTGCTCACTGTCCGCTGTGCTGCTGTGTTGCTCCTTTTATAGCTTTCGTACTCGGTGTCGCTAGCTCAGATGGTTGCGTTGCCATGGTTACTGCTGTTGATGTAAAATGTTTCTATTGATTGTGTAGGCATGTTGTGATTCATGATCGTGTTGCTGAGGCGTGTTGTGTTGCGGGATTGGTTGCGCTGTGTTTCGGCAACACGTTGTGTGTTTGTGTTTCCTCGCTCGTTGTTGTTAATCTGGTTGTGTGGGGTCGTTTTTGTGTGGGCCAAATTAATGAGGGTTTATTTGGTCCTCATAACTGAACAAAAATAGCATGGCAGATTGACACGACTCACATGTGATCTGCCAAAAAAAGGCTATTGAAAAATATATCTCTACTTGGATCACCCTTTATTTCCCAACATAAAATATTACATGTCAAAGTTGTCTAATCTTTCGCTACGCAAATTGATTGTGATTGATTCGCCTACCCGAAGAAAAAAAACCATTGACATCATAATTATTATCATTATTAGCATAAGATTAACGAGGCTAATTATCTTCATCAGGAAGGATCTACGCAAATAAAGGGAGTTCCATGCTTCGCTGGCTCAAGTGCTTAAAAATTATTGAAAATTCTATAGCTGCAGTCACACTTACACATACAAAGTAGACTCTTTCTAGCATTACTTTATTCATGGATTCCTTAAATTTTGTATTAAACTCTGTTTATCAACCTGTTTGTAATCAAAGTCAAGACGAGGCCCAAACACTTGCTTATAGTAGTACGAATTTGTATGTGTATGTGTTCATATACTTTGTTTATTTATTTGTTTATTTGTGTAGGAGGCGTTGCCAAAGAATTTGTATGCAAATTCTTTCCTTTTTTTTTTTTTTTTTTCTTTTTTTTTTTTTTTTTGCCTAATAGGAAGACGAAAAGAGGAAAATAATTTCGTCTTGGAGCCGGCCGAACTCAAATGCTGCCCTGCAGTCAATTGAACTGGTTAAAAATGTAGTAAACGCAAACTTCTGTCGGAAACATAACATAACATAACAACAGTTGGACAGGAAGCTCTTTGTCTTCGGAGCTAAAATCATCATTTTGAAACGTCGAAGCTAGCCTCTGCCTGACTTACCGGTCGGCATAGTTTCTATCAATTAAGATAGAAAATCAAAACTTTCCACAAATCGGAAAATTTCCAAAGAAGCAACAACCAATTTTGTTGTCAGAAACAGACGTTGTTGCACACTAATTATTGTTGATAGATACGAAACCATTCCAGTGACATAGGTAATCGCTTCCAAGGCACCGCATAACAGAGAGTGATGTCAGTTACTACGACTATAACTCAGGAACGCCTAGACCAATTCGAATTGGTCTCCGAACAAACAAGACGAATTCGAAAGGAAACGTTTCGAAGTGGGTCAGGGCTCTATCTTATTGATTTTCTTCGAAATACCTATACAAAAATAGCTTTTTCTTGGGATAATCATGAGCATTACTTATACAATAGTTTTTTAAAAAAATATTCTTATTGTAAGAAGTTTTCTTTTGAACACCCGACCTGCAAATAAAGGTTAGGTGGAATATCGAATAATATGGAAAACAACAACAGAAAGTAAGCAACTTGAGTTAATTTAGCCGACTTGAGTTTTAATCGGTTAAAAAATACACGACCTGACTAATAATGTTGCAAAGTATTGCAAAAATTGTATTATTATGAATGTGCACCCGAAAACCCCAAGAGAAATTTCTTCTAAACATCAAAATATTCGGAAGTTTGCTTCAAAATTCAAAATTCAGTGATTGTTCAAAATGGAAGAGTAAGCAAAATGGCGCCCGATAATTCGTTAAAAAAAATCTCAAATAAAATATTAATTACATCACGTGTGGCTGGTGTCTTCAGGCATTGATATATTTTGGGCTAGGATGTAACTAGTACTTTTTTTGACCAGTTTGACGCCTTACTGGCGAGTATTCATGAACTTTTCAAAATAACAAGAAGGGGTCGTCTGAAGCTAAGTACCTGTTTTGCTGACTTTTGTAGTGAACAACAACGTCGCAGAAAATCTGGTTGTGTTGTGTTATGTTGAACTCTGTGCTCTCAATCGCCTGCCATAGGATAAAGCCAATTTCTAGGCTTTTGCCACATCTTAGTCTGTCGACATTTGACTTTGCAGCCTGAGAAGTATATGCATTTTTAGTTTGTTTATCGTATGAACTTCATGCTTATATCTAACTATATGTATACAAATTTGCAAGGATGTGTATTGTGTGTGTGTGTGTATGGGTGCTTCGCATGCAACTCAATCACAAAATCTATCGCTAAGCCATCTTTAGTAGAGAGTGTTTGGTTTAGAGTACCCTAAAATTGTGTTGTACTGTTGTTGCTCGCATTGTTCTTGTTACTTCTAATATTGTTGTTGTTTTTGTTGTCACCCTTATTATTGTTGTTGCTCCTAAAGGCACTTGATTGCTTGTCCCCGACATATTGACTTAATCCAAGTGCAAGATGGCCTAACTACTTGCATATGCGATTCTGATGTTAGGCGCTCTGCTGCGATGTTGTGATGTTGGTGTGGTGGTGGTGGTGGTGATTACGGTGCCATTGTGGATATGCAGGTACTTGTTGTTTGTTTTAATTCGCTTATACGAATTCACGAAATTCAGACAAGCGCTCGTTGTTGTTGTCACATGCTGCTTAGTATACAATCGTGAGAAATTGCATTCCACAAGCCGAGCCTCACTGAATTTGTTTATGTGTATATGTATATATTTAAGTGGCAATTCAAATACATAACGTATAAATATATTGGCCAATATAATAAAATCTTACTGTTTGCCAATTCTTTAGTACCAGTTTCTCCTCATCGAATAAATTGAGACATTATTCAAAAGAAAATTTAATTTAGATTGATTTTATTGTACAGATGAAAAATTGCGACGCGAGGAAAATAGTCCTTAAAAAATCCAGTAAATGGCAACCGAACTGAGGAAATTTTTTGACTACCATTCACCTGGGAGTGGTCAGAAACGATTTTTTTACATATGCTTCAAGCAGCTCACGACTTCCGGTCTTATACCATGCATACCCTGGGTAGCCAACAAACATCCGTTTGGAGACGAGCTAAAGTGAGAAGGCGAATCTCCTACGGTTGTGCATAGGGTTTGAGACCCACCACATAAAAACTATACTCCAATGAATAATCAACAAAGTCCTCGTATGAGAGACACCCTTTTTATTGATGACCCCTGCAAACGTTATAAGTATCACGATTTGAGTGCTTGCACATGGAATGTCCAGATCCTTAATTGAGAAGTTGTCGCTGACCAGCTGGTTAAGGTCCTCGTAAGTCGAAAGGCTGACATCACCACCGTCCAAGAAATGCGATGGACGCGACAAGGACGGAAGATGGTGGATCCTTGGGAAATCTACTACAGCGGCCATTTAAAGGAGCGCAAATTTGATGTTGGGCTTGTGGTGGGAGAGAAACTCCGTCGCCGAGTCCTGTCATTCACTCCGATGGATGCATGTCTAGCCGCAATTTTCATCAAAGCGAAGTTCTTCACCATATCATGGTTTGCGTTCACGCCCCGGCAGAAGAGTATGTTGTGACAAAAGATGCTTTCTATGAGAGCCTATGTGTACTTATGATCGCTGCCCCGCCACGATGTAAAAATTGTGCTAGGCGATTTCCACGCCAGGGTGGGATAAGAAGGTATTTTTGGCGCAACAATCGAAAAATCCAGCCTCCACGACGAAACTTCCGCAAACGGGCTGAGGCTGATTGACTGCGTCGGGGCCCGAAATATGGTTGTCTGTAGTACCAGATTCCAGCTTAGGAAACTTCATCAAGCTACATTGCTGCCGCCAGATCTTAAAACACGCAACCAAGTCGATCATATTGTGATAGACGGAGGACATGTATCCACCGTTCTAGACGTGTGTACTTTCCGAGGGCCAAATATCGATTCGGATCATTATCTTGTAGCAGAAAAAATATACACCCGCCTCTGTGTGGCAAAGAACGTCCGTAAAAAAACACAAAGAAGGTTTGACGTCTGCTGTGACAGCAGACAGCCAGCAGGTTTTCTATTCAGTTTGCACACCTGCTCTCTGAGAGCACTCACCAGCAACTCGATATAAGGCAGCTTTGGAAAGAAATAGCAAATACATTGCGTACCGCTGTTTCGGAAACAATTCGTATTCAACAATGCCAGAAAAATAGCTGGTACGATGAGAATGTCGAACTGAAGTGGAGAGAAAGAAGACTTTATGATCGACTACAACACGTGCGGGTGAGATAGACACCGAGAACTGAAGAAGGACGCGAGACACATTTGCAGGCAAAAAAAGAAAGAGGCCGAGATTCGTGAGTATGAGGACTTGTCGAGAAGAACTGATCGGCCCTTATCAGCGTGGATTTAGAACAGATATTCACCATGCGACAAATCTTGGAGAAGACCGGAGAGAAAAGAATCGATACACACCACCTTTTTATCGGTTTTAAAGCTACCTTCGATTGCGAGATAAGAAACTGCTTCTGCACCTTTGAATTTGATATCCCCACAAAACTCATGCCCTGGATGGTACCAGAAGCGCAGTCAGAATTGGGAAGGACATCTCCGAGCCGTTCGATACCAAACGAGGTTTCAGACAAGGTAACTCTTTATCATGTGATTTCTTCAATTTGATGTTGGAGAAAATAATACGAGCTCCAGAGCTAAATAGAGCAGGTTAATCTTCTACAACACAGTACAATTGTTGGCGCATGTCGATGATATTGATATAATTGGTCATAACATCCGCAACGTAAGTTCTGCGTTCTCCAGATTAGACAAAGAAGCGAAGCGAATGGTTCTGGTAGTGAACGAGGGCAATACAAAATATCTCATGACATCAAATAAACAGTCATCGCATTCGCGACTTGGCTCCCACGTCACTGTTGACAGTCACAACTTCGAAGTCGTAGATAATTTCGTCTATCTGGGAACCACCATTAACAACACCAACAATGTCAGCCTTGAAATCCAACGCAGAATCACTCTTGCCAACAGATGCTACTTTTGACTGCATAGGCTATTGAAAAGTAAAGTCCTCTCTCGTCGAACCAGTACCAAACTCTACAAATTGTTCATCATTCCCGTCCTGATGTACGGTTCAGAAACTTGATCGATGTCGACAGCCGATGAGTCGACTTAAGGAGTTTTCGAGAGAAAATATTTTCACAAAATTTTTGGTACTTCGCGTGTTGGCAACGGCGAATACCGTAGACGGTGAGACAATGAGCTGTACGAGTTATACGAGTTATACGAGCTATACGGCGACATTGACATAGTTCTGCGAATCAAGGGAAAGCCTACGCTAGCTAGGTCGTGCGAATGCATGAAAGCGCTGCAGCTTTGAAAGTATTCGATGGAGAACCCACTGTTGGAAGCAGATGTAGAGGAATAGCTCCACTCAGTTGGAAGTATCATGTGGTGAGCGAGTTATTATCACTTGGTATTTCCAATTGGCGTCAAAGAGCAAAGAGAAGAGACGAGTGGCGGCGCTATGATTGACGAGGCTATAAACGCGTAAGCATTGCCTATGCCAAAGAAGAAGAGAAGAGACTAAGGTGAATTAAATTAACTTATTAACCTGATATGGTAGGCCAAAAATAAGGAAATAAGTGACAAGTCTTAAAACAAAATAAATTGCACTCAATGCCCTAAAAATGTATGTGCATACAAATAAGTAGCTGGATCAATAATATAATGAAAACTTTAATATTTTGCATAGATTAAAGATTAACTATGACTTCAATTCTTAAAATACCAACTACAAAAATTAAATTGAACAAAATACAAAAAACCACAGCAACAAGAGGCCGTTTCTTTTAGTATTATTACATATTGTACACATTAAAACTTTAATTCATTCATTCTTCAATACTCCGCCATCAATAATATTTGAATATTTTTAATATCGAAATTACTCAGGCACATGGCATAATCTGCATTTAATCAACTTGCTTTACTCAACACTCGAAAATTGCATTTAAACTTCCGGCTTGCCTTCACATATGCAAACAAACCAACACATATGCAGACATGCCTGCACAGTATATATTTCAAAAGTCCACCGCTATTAAATAAACAAGTTTATTGCATATAACCAACAATATGACAGCCTGTGTGACACTGGCGGCCATTGACCCGCGGATATTATCACCACCACTGTTTACACTTTCTACGCTTTAAAGCTTATTCGCTCCTTGGGGAGAATGACACTTCAGCGGCTATAAGTACACAAACGCACACAAATTAATATGTAGATTGCAGAAGTTGCACACTTGCAAACATTACAGAAGAGGCTGTCCACGCAGGTGGATGTCAGAAGGGATGACAGGCAAACAAACCAACGACTGGCAAACTGAGGGACTAACTGACCGTTACACATTGAGTTTAAGGGGAAAATAAATATTTGTGATTGCATTAATCATCATAAGATGAAAATTCAGTGTTGGTTGGTGCTTTACAAAAACAACAATGACAAAAACGACTGAAAAGGCAAACAAAATGAGATCCCTTTCACCGTTAGTGTATCGAAAAGGAAGCTTTCTTTTTAGGGAAAAAGCTTACAAATGTTGAAAAACTGCGTGATGAGGTAAAATAAGCTTTCATTAAATGTGAAAAAATATTTTCATTAAATACACTTCAAAAACCCATATGAAATGCGAGTTATGATCGTGCAAAGTGAGCTATTTTGTACGTATATTTTATACATTCAAGTTGTTGCATAATTAATTTATTTAAAATTCCTGAGTTTTTCATATCACCTAATTCCTCTTCTCCATCTTTCTCCGTTCTGCAAAGCTAAGGTCAACTGTTTGTAGCTACGTGACCGCTCTATTCATTAGCCTGCCTGACCGTGACACTTTGTACACCTACACTTAATTGCCTTGCGCCGTAGACAACTCAAAAGTTGGGGCAATTAAAACTTTTTTGACTCAGCGTTTGCCCAATTAAACTGGAGTTGTGTACGAAGCCGCCAACGGCATTGCTAGAATAAAACGTTACAAATCTCTGTGGAATTTTTGTATACACTTGTTTGGTAGTTTGTATGCCCAGACGCTATGCATTTATCAGCTTCACTAACTACTTTCATGCAATCCCAAATATTTCCCTGCACTCTTTTTTGTTGCGGCTGAATCTGCTGTTCTTAGCCACATTTTACTGCAACTGACAGTCGAATTTCTGTCTGCTTTGCTTTGCCACAATTTCCTTTCTGCGTTTGAGTGGAAAAACCGGAAAAAAGTCCGAAATTTACCAAATTAAGTGTAATATTTCACACTGGAAAAACGGGATTTTTTTTTGCTTAATCTCATTATCAATGGAATAAATCTAAAACAGAATAAATTGCAATAATAATCTACAAAAAAAAAAAAAAATAAACAATAGAAAATTATGCAACTTTTACAAAAAAATGGAAAGGATTAAATATGAAAAGAAATAAAATTGTATCAAAACATATTTCCCTACATTTTAGTGTTTAAAATAATATTACACTGAAACAGATAAACAAGAAACGGATGCAAAATTAAAAGATTTTTCAAAAAAGGCAATAAAAAATAAATTTGTCATTAGAATTTTTCTTTGTAAGTTTTACTTAACTGGATATATCCAATTAAAGACAACGTCTCTCGAAAAAACTTCATTTCACAAGTTTATTTACTTGTTTCTAATACTAGTCTCCATTGTACCATGCAATATAATATCTAAAACTAAAGAAATAAATGAAATTTTTTTAAATATTTAAATAAAAATCTATAAAAAAGAAAAAGTAACAAAATGGGCTTTCATTCCCATAACACCTACTTAAAAGCAAAAAGTTGCATTCATTTTGCATTGAGCTCCTCAACAGCAATGAAGCAGTTGTTGGAAGGCGTTTCACAAGAAGGATCTCAGCAACTCTCTTATCCTAACTCAATTTATGTAACATACCTACAAATCGAGGAATGAATTATATATTTCATTATTAGAGAACAAAAACAAATACTAACCATCGAAAATGGCTTTGTTATTTCTCAAAATATTCTCCATTAAGATCTATGCACTTTTCCATGATTTTCAACCAGCTTTCGAAGTACTTTCTCTCTCTCTCTTCCACTCTGTACGTGTTCGGAAGGCATGAACCGCCTCCTTAGGTGTCGAAAAACATTGACCTTCCAGTTTGTTTTAACGTACGGGAATAGAAATAAGTCATTCGGTGCCAAGCCAGGATTGCACGGGGAATGCCTTGTCAAATCGATGATTTGAGTGCTCGAAAATGCAAATAAAAACTCGCATGTCGTGCTGAAGAGTGAACAATCTTCTGTGGTTTGTTTTCCTAATTTCTTGAAAGACACTTCACAAACCAATGCCTTGTATCGCCCAGAATTAAAAAAAAAACCAGAAAACCATTTTCTTGGAAGTGCTTGGAAGTGCTTCGTGTGCGAACTACTTTTGTTGGATTCGGCTTATCTTGAAACACCCATACAGTCGACTTCTGTTTACTTTCGGGCTCATATGCATAAATCCACCATTCATATCCTGACATGATGTTAAAGACGTGTAGCACCACTATCGTATTTTTTTTTAGCACTATGAGGTTTCGAGATAAATATTTTGAGAAAATGGCCTTTTAAGCGTTGGCTACGGCGAATACCACAGACGAGGGAATGATGAACTGTACGACTTATACGGCGGCATTGATATAGTTCAGCAAATAAAAAGACAGCGGCTACGTTATCCAGGTCTTGTTGTCCGAATGGATTTATGCGCTGCAGCTTTGAAAGCTTTCTACGCGCTGGTGGAAATTGAGAAACAATATCTTCACTTTATTGGAAAGATCAAGTTTAGAAGTACCCGGTTTGTCTTGGTATTTCCAACTGCCTCCAAATTGCAAGAAGAAGATGCGAATGACACGCGTTATTGCTTCGGCTATAACAGCGCAAGCGCTGTCTACGTGACTGTAGTAATAGTAGTAGTAGCAAAACTCTAATAAGGAGGAGGCAACGATATTTTTCGACATCACAAATAAAAATTCTTTTAATTTTTCCATTTTAAGCAATGTTTTAATCGAGCCACAGATAATAAATCCGGATTTACAATCGACGCCGTTGTAATCTGAGTGTGCTCTGCCAATTCCACAAGAAGGGGAATCCACATATAATAATAACAGTCTAGTCTTTCTTTGAAGAACTTAACCCCAAAGCCAATGGGAATAGATCGCAGGAAATAAAAACCACACACTCGTAATTTGGAGGAAATATTTAGAGCTGCAGAGCCAAACATAGAAAGTACAATCTTCTAAAGGAGTATATAACTGCTGTCGTATGCCGATGTTTTTAGTATCATTGGCCATAACAACCACTCCGTTAATTCTAATTCTCCACACTGGATAAGAAAGTGAGGAGAATGGGTCCGATGGTGAAAGGGGGTTGAGACGAAACATGTCCTGGCATCAAAAAAAAAAAACAGTCAGCGCATTCGCGTCTTGTTACCCCGTCTCCAGCAGAGACAGTGGAAAAAAATCAGTTGGAGGACTAACCTTCGCTTGGTATGTCTAATAAGCTTATGGAAAGAACATCCTTATACAATTATTCGACATCATTAGTATGCATAATACTTTCTTGTCCTGCCAACTTCCAACTCATAATTATTCAATCGTATGCATTCATAACACACTCTCATTTACACAGAATTTCGCAATTTAGCGAAATAATCGAGTGAGGGTCACTCAACTACCAGCAATTAATTCCACCCTTTGTCCTGTCAAATTGCACATTGACAAAGGATGTGTCATGCATTTGAGCAGCAATTGATGGTTATGTGCTGATTTTGCTTTGTTATGAACAAGTCGTCCCAATAGGCATTCATAACTACATATAGATATATGTAGTTATGTTCGCGTTGGTTCCTATGTGGCTTATGAGTCGCAAAATATGTTCCAATATTTTTAAAAATTATTTTTGGATACCAAATCATATACAATAAAGAGAAGTTCTTTTTGGAGAAAAAAATATTAAAATTAAATTAAATTAAATTGCTAATTTCTATTGAAATATTAAATACAAGCTAAGCCGTGAATATCTCTATAAACTATACATTAATAAAAAGTAATATAATTCGAAAACTAAATAGATCGATAGAATAAAAATTTAAAATTAAATTATAAGAGGGTTTTTGAATAAAATATATTTCTTTCGGCAAATAAACGTTTTATTTCTCAACTCCTCCCCCTTTTAGCTCTATACGTTTAGTCTAGCGTTTTCCTATTTTTTAATTCCTTCCAAATAATAGGGGTTTTCAAGGCTCTAAAAACAGGCGTTTGTTTCTGTGACGACCTCTTCATTTGACCAGAATCTCTTACCGCCCATCCATTTCTTCAGGTTTGGAAATAAGAAATAGTCGTACTTGGCTGAAAGAATATGCTGCATGGGGTTGCAGTTCCCAGCCATTGTCCTGAAGAAACAACGCTTTTTCATCGCTAAATGCGGTCGTTTCTACTTCAAAACAATATCGAATTAGTTCAAAGGCTCTGAATAATATTCGGAAGTGATTATTTCACCTTTTCCAAGGTGATCAATGTGAATACACCTCATGCATCCAAAAAAAAACTGTGGTCCAATACCTTATTGGCCGGCAAACCCACCTTGGGCTTGTTTGGTTCACGTTCACCTGGAGAAGTCCACTGTCTTGATTGTTCTTTGGTCTGTGGTGTAGTATGGAGGATCTATGTTTCCTCTGCTAACGAAACGGCGCAAAAGTTCGTTTAGATTGCGGTTGAGCATCGCCAAACACTCCTTTGAAATGGTTACACGGTTACGCTTAAAGTCGTGTGTGAGCAATCGCGGCACTAATCTCACACATAGCTTTTTCATATCAAAATATTCTTGTAAAATGTAATGTACTCACTCATTTTGGATGCCTACAGCCTGAGCCATATGACACACTTCTATTCTACGATCATGTGATATCATTCCATGGATCTTATCGACGATTTTTTATCCTTTGAGATTGATGGTGTAGAGTCCCCATAGTGTTTATCAAGTCTCTCCTCGGTTTCGCCCTCGTATATTAGTAGAGGTTTTCAAGGGTTTCAATTTTAAATAAATAACAGTACGTAACTTCCACTTAAGCACATGTTTGTGTGTACCTGTTTGGATATTGATTATTTCCTCTTTCTTTGTTCGTAAATTTTCTCTGTTACACTTTATTCGCTTCACCGCCTTTTGTAGTATGAAAGTCGCTTTTAAACGCCATCTAAGTATGTGTGCGTGCGTTATCACAATCATATTGTTTGTCCATCGACCGCATATGTCAGCAACACCAGGTCAGTTATTATTGTGCTCGCTCGCTGATAAAACAGCTTGGCTTTCATTGCTGCCACGCACTCACACAAACGAGCACAGATAGAAAGATAAATGTTACTGCGTTTGCTGCGACTTTTTTGCAGTTATAACTTTTTCCGGTCTTTTTTTTTGGACTTTTTGCGCTTGCCTTATCGCTAGTTAAAGTTTCGAAGGCAAAGAGAATTTAATGGAGTTTATGGAAGTGAGAATTTGTGAGTTACACTAAAGGAGCTGAAGGAACTGTAAGTGAATGGCAGGGAAGCGAGGACTAAAATTATATGTTACTAGGCGAAAATTCCAATTTTTTATAGTAATATTGTTAAGGAAAAATTTTTACATAAACTAAAAAATTTATAGCAAATCTCTGCAGCTCATAGCAAAAAAATTGCTGAATCAACTGGCGGATTTACGACAGATTAGTTAAAAAGCCAATTTCATAGCGCTGCAGTATGAACGCATTTCATTCCGACTTATGGTTTAGCATACACTACAGTGCAACAACAAAAATGAATAATCGTTAGAAGCGAAAAATACATAACATACACTACGCCGTATGCCTCACAACCACAAATCAGCTTTGGCAACTACACCAATTTTCAACTCAGAATGTACGCCCACCCATAGGTACTACATATACATATCATTTTCATGAATTTGTTGGCATTTTATTTTCTCAAATTTCCAAAATCACCATAAAAGCTACCAAAAGCAACATCCCTTGCCGATAAATTAAATGAATTTGCATGAAGAACAGTCGAGACAGCACCGCAAACGAGGCGAACACTTTTGTGTGTTTGTGAATGTGTGTTTGTGTGCGCTATTGACATGCGGGCACGCTTAACAGTAGGCTGACAAACGAGTAAACACACTGGGGATTACAAACGTGAGCACGCACTAATACACCTGCAATTCGTGCAATTGCAACAGCTGTCAGGCATTTGTAGCCAAAAGTCTAGTTTGTAGTTCGACATGTTCAACATTCAGTGATAAAAGTCTGAGTCGGAATGGTGCAGTTTGGTCCTATGCTTAGTCTTGACTGCGTTTGCCTGAGCGCGAAGTTAGTTAAGTTGAGTGTTCGCATATGGAATTTATGTATAATTGATTTCCTTTGATTTGAAACAGATGGGCTGGAAGTTATTTCATCATTCAATACAGAAGCGAGAATTTTTGATTAATTTGGATGCTTTTTGTGCTCTTCCTCAAAGAATTCTCAATATTAAACATACTCCAGTATAGGGTTTGCCCTTCTGCTACTATGCTCTTCTGCACCGATTCAAATTCCCTTCTCGCTATATTAATAAATTAAATATTTCTTCTCTTTTTCAACTTCAACTATTTTTGAAAATATCAAATATTATTTATCCCTCTTCCGGTACTTTGCACCCTATTTCAATTTTCTATGTAGCATTATTCGCAAGCAATTGTCACTGCAGGCAGTACATCTTCTTGTCACGCTTGAAACCACAGTAATTTAACTTAGCTGTGTAAGAAGACATCGTGTAGAAGAAGTGGAAAAAGAAAAATTACTGCACTCCTAGTGGGGTGTTGCTGGTGTATAATGAATGACGTGTCGGTGCACAATTTGCCAAATGCCGCATGCGATGTGCAACAGCAGAAAGCGCGTCAGCGACACCGCAAACATTTTCAGCTACCACAGCTCACTACCACATTCCACCTTCACATTGGCAAACTTATTGCGATTTCTTAGCTCACCGCAAATCTTTTCTATTTATTATTTACTCATTTTTTTCACTTTGAGCTATCGTTGGTTCGATTTTGATGGCGTGCTGTGGAGTATTCTAGGAAGCAATCACGACTTTGCATAGACCTACGATCACAGTGAGCAAATTGCAGAAACAACGGTAAATATGTTTTGCGAATTTTATTTATTTGCTTTATTCGCACGTGCAAATTTAATTTATTTTCCGTGATTTCGGCTACGTAAAATACACTCGGGAGTTATGAAGCGAATTGTATTTCGATATACTAAAAAACAAATTTATATAAAATAAAATTAAATAAAATAAAATAATACTACCACTACTCCATTGACGTGGGCACCACTTGCGTGAGTGTAGCCGAATCAATATTTGCGCACCATTCGTTTCTTCTTTCGCAGTTTGGCGCCAATTGAATATACCAAGGATTTCCAAAGGAGTGGAGGTCGTCCTGTTTTCCTCTGCTTCCACCAACTGTTGCTGCGGTTGTTGTTATAACCGAAAAAATATTCCCAATTTGGTTTCGGGAAATATTGCGAGACTGACAGTCCTTGGAAGAGTCGTTCTGGTATAAAGAACCCACTTTTGCGAGAACTATTGGATTTTAGTCGTCTCTTACGACAGCTTTGCCTTGCCGCGGATAAATTCTTGAGTGCCTAATCTGCTTGGGTAGCGTAGCCGCTGTCTTTTCATTCGCTGAACTATGCCGATGTCGCCGTATAACTCGTACAGCTCATCGCTCCATCGTCTGCGGTATTTTGCAACCTTTCCCTACGTCATATGTTAGGGCGGGAGTAATTGTAGAGTTTGATGTTAATGCTGACATTGTTGGTACTGTTGATGCTGGCTCCAAGATAGACTTCAAGGCTATGGCTGTCAACAGTGACATGGGAGCCAACAAGACGCGTATGCGCCTATATATTATTTGATGACAGGAGATATTTCGCCCTCTTTCACCACAAGGACCTACAATTTATTCTATGCCGCCTCCGAAGGGCTGATAGATTTTTATGAGGAGCTCTTATTTCATGTCAGAAATACACTCGGAAGGCTTGAAATTCTCTGCCAAGGGTTGGCCATACTAAGAAAAATTAATTTTCTAGAATTTTTGATGTTGTTCGGATCAGTACGCCAACCTTGGCCTTCCAAATGGCAATACGCATTGCTAAGAGCTCGGCTTTTACAAGCGGCAGCATTATTATGACACTCAAATGCACATTCATCTACTCAATCATGTGTATAAAAGCAAAACATTCCCTATGCAAAGAATGCCAATGACCTCGAGACACTTCGGGGAATTAAATATAAGGTAACTCATTGAGTCGTTCATATATATTTTAAATATTTTTCATACGAGATATTAATGTGTATATAAACAAATGAAACAAACTAGTCCCTAAAGGCTTACATTTAACACTTTCACATACAAACATGCATAATCACTTACGTATTTATGAACCTTTATACTTATCCATAGATATTTCAGGAATAAAAGTTTACACCAAAGAGTTGGAGGGAAAAACAGCTCTTCCAGCGAGCATCAGCATCAGCAATAAGTGTAAAGTACACTTACACTTGATCAAGCGCCATGCATCATTAAATGAAACTTGTTGACAGCAAACAAGAATTCCCCATCCGACACTTAGAAAACCCACAAATAGTGAAGGAAATCAGTCAGACAATCAACCATTCCGACACTCAGTGTCACTCATCGCATGAGACAGTTTGACTCACTGATGAGAGTATGGATTGCTTAATGAGACATGTGCACACACACATACACACACATGCTCACATGATTAAATGTTATTTCTATGTATTTGAGCTGTTGTAAGTGCATCGCTTAATATTTTGAATTATTTGTAAATTTCACACTAAAAAAATTGTGTATATGCACATACATACGTGACCGCCAATGAGTTAAGTTCAAGAGGAATAAAGTATAAAAATATAAAAAAAATCCACTGTCGAGGGAGTACAGATCCAAAATGAGTGTGTTTCGGTAAGGCATAAGCTGCAAGTGAACTTCATAATATATGGTGAAGTGAATGTGAGCTTTCAACTTGAATAATTAATTGCTTGAAAGTGTTTTCGAAGTATTTCTCTAATTTTCCTGAACGAAGTAATTATATTATTATAGTAGTAGCTAAAAAGTTTAATGCTTCCAACTTTCCAATAAAGGATAAAGGAACACCGAAAAATGCACCAAGCGAAATTGAGGCTGGAAATTAATGAGTTGGTTGAAGCAGGAAAATGCTTGAAAGGAAATACTTATAAAAATGACAGTTTCTTACTGAACGTTTTAATTAGCAACGTTTTTAATATTCTGTTTTTATCTTCAACAATTATCACAATTTTATCTCACAAAAACTTGATTTCATAAAAAAAAATGGCCATCCCCTGAAAGTATTGAAGTAACACATTGAAGACTTGATATTTGAATGGAATGATGAAAAATAAATAATATTAAAAGTATTAATTAAAAGCTTTGGGGCAAAAAGTAGGGTAAATTATTCTCAGAAGGGAACGGAAACATTATACCAGAAAATGTTGGCAGAAAAAAGAAAAAAGAGCAACATTCAATATCAACCTCTCCATTTCTAAATAAATTAAGATTTAATAAGAATCAAGATAAATATTAGGTTGCAATAGAAATTTTTGAAAAAAAAATTAAAATTTTGATCATTAATTTCTTTAAAAAAATGAGGTAAGTTGAATATTTTCCTAATATTAATTTTTAGGCACACTTCGATTATGGCATGATTATAAGCGCTTTCTTTTTATCCCTCATTAAATTTTTTATTAAATCATGAGTATCGTGATTTTTTTTAACTATACATCAAATTAAAAACTAAATTTCTTGTATAGGGTTTTCCAATAAGATGGATATGATTTCTTTCAAATGTTTTTTTTTTTGTTAATGTGAAGTGCAATCGATACAATTAAGTTTTGAATATAACATAATTCAAATGGCCTCCACGACTTCTTTTGCAGGAACGAATTCGATTAACCTAATTTTTGAGCACTTTTTCCACTAAATCAAGTCGTATGTCATGAATAGCACTTCAATATTGACTTTCAAAGCTTGAAGAGAGTCCGGTTTATTGCTAAAGACCAATGACTCTTCAAATAACTCCACACAAAGTAGTCTAATGGTGTTAAATCACAACTTCTTGGAGGCCATTCAATGTCACAATTTCTGGATGAATCGAATCTCCAAACAGTCTTGTTAGAACGAGATATTTTTAAGATCAACTTCTTTCAATTTTGGCCATAAAAAGTTGGCTATCATCGATCTATATCGCTCTCCATTGACAGTAACGGTATTATCAGCTTCATTTCGAAAGAAGTACGCACCGATGATTCCACCAGACCAAAAATCAGATCAAACTGTCAATTTAGGTGAATGTAATGGTTTTTCATGAATAATTTGTGGATTTTCTTCGCACCAGAATCGACAGTTTTTTTTTTCTATTTACCGCACCACTCAGAGAGGATGATTTTCTTTAAAAAATCGTTATCTTTTTCAAGTGGTTCCAAAGCAAAATCTGCAAATTCATTTTTGCGTATATCGTGCCATGATGAAATTGTAAACTTTACGGAATACAAAGAAAAAAAAAATGACAGATCATGACATATTCAAAATGGCCAAACTGACACTTAGAAATCATATCATCCCTATTGGAAAACCCTATATATATACGGGTATGTAATATCCGATTACCATGTAATATATGAAGCACAAATAAAGTAAGGCTCACGCGACATTGGAAAAATCTAACTGTCCGCTGCTAGGCAATGCGTATAAAAGGCTAACCGCAGACTATGGAAACAGAAGTATTGAGTAGACTGCTGTAGGGTCAAGTAGCACAAATATCTACTCTCTATTTAAGGAATCAGCAGAAGGTAAGAAACTCTACTCCCTCTCCTAATTTACGATAGAACAAACAGTTAGATACGATGAAGCTCTACTCCTCCTCTTGGAAGTAAGTTGAAAGGGTTTACTCTTCTACCTTTAATTAATAAACCTTTTTAATTAATAAAATAAAATTAAAACATTTTTGGTTAAAATTTTTATTAAAAAATAATAAAAAAATTAAAAATATTTTTTTTGTCAGAGTATAAACGTATAATGCATCCAGCCGTCAAGCAAACGAGGAGGGTTGCTAAGTACTCAGTTGTAGTTAAAATGAAAATAAAATAAAAAACTTAAAAGAAGTGCTGTCTTCGACCATGCCTGTGTAGAATACCAAATTTAAAGCTCTTAAATGCCTTTTTGACAGCTTTATGATCCAAATATGAAGAAAAAATTGGTGCTATGGGTGCTTTGTGATGTCCTCTGCCGATTTCCGTTTCCGACAAATGATCTGCTTACCAAGCTTGGTTCGAATACCTCAGAAACTGAGGCATTATTTTGCATACAAACAGACAGGCAGCAGATAGACGAACACCTAAATAACCTCAGCCCATCATTCCGATGCGATCAGTATAAATTTTGGTGTGTCAATATCTTCTCCATCTGGTACTTACATACTTCAGACCAAAATTAATATATCATTTCATGTTCCTGAGAGGTATACTCGTAAAAGATATTATAGATGTTCATATGTCACTGAATTCAATCCATTCGTCATTTCATCTCTCTCATGCATAAATGAATATTTAATACAAAAAGCAATCCCGAATTCCTTGCAAATTGCATCGGCAAAACTATGTGTGTAAGCGTCTTTTTACATAAATATTTATATAGTAGCAATCTGCATAAAAATGTATAAAAATGTATAAAAATTTATATATAAATAAATTCCGCATTCCACATTGTATGCACAAGGCTTCTGTGCTTCTGAAAAACCGACAGCAAAGACAATTTTAAAATCACTCATAACTCGGTTGAGTCAAGCATTTGCTTCACTTCGACATTTTATAAAATGAAATATTGAAAAATTTATTGCTTTCACAAAGGCGAATGCAAAATTAATGGCGTAAAACATTCGAGAGCGAAGACTCACGAAATATACAGAGGGCAGAAAGGGCAAGCAGCAACACCGCATTTCAACTCATAGGGTTTGTTAAGCAATTCAATTTAATTGAAACATATTCGTAGGGCAGAATCGAGGCCACATAGGCAAGGCAAGCAATTTACCATGGTATGTGGGCTTGGAAACAAAAAAACGTATATATATATATATGAAACATATGAGATTATGGCGCTTTACCGAATGACTGCCAGAAGGACTATACTTTTATTCATATATGCCTTAGGTAAAAGTTCAGTACATAAAAAATGAAAATACTATTAGTGAAGTGAAGTGTTTGGTTTCCTAAAATTTGCATATTTTTATGTTCATATTTTAATAAATTTTTTCCAGCAGTTGTTTTACACTAACAATACACCTTTTGTATTTCACATTTGCTTTTGATTTTTAATTTTTATTTTTTAGTTTTTTTATTTGAAATGGTTTAATACACAGCGGTTGAGTGCTAAGCCCCAGCCATAAATTGAATGAAAGGCAAATGCAAAAAGTGAAAGAAAAGAGCACACAAAAAAACACCGCAATTGTCACACTCCACATTCATTTAATTAAAATAAAAATTAAAATCTCGTGTCCTTCAACAGCAGCATTAAGTGGTGGTTCTTCTTTGTGACCTTTCATTTATTTGTAAACATTTTTATTGCTAAAAATAGGAAACTCTAAAACATATAGGTGCTTCATACTGCCCAAAACTCACTCAAAAGCGTTCATTGCTCGCTGAAATAAGAAAAAATCATTTTTTTCATTCACTATGCAAAAAAAAATTGAAAAAAGAAACTTCATTTGCGATATGAATTTATAAGAACTGCCATTTTTCAGCAAGGAAAAGTGAAAACTATATGCTTGCTACCAACAACATAAACTAAAAAACTGCAAAATATTTTTGATACTAGAATTACAGTTGAAAACTCATTTTTCCACAACCTTTTACATAGTCACGCTCAAATGTATGTTACGTAACGTTCACCACCAAGCGCCGTAGCTTTAGCATTCCCTTATATGAAATTTATATTTTTTTAACGAATTTTTTTTCACATAGAAAATCATCTTTTTTCTATTATACACTTTTTCTCTTAGATTTCGCATTTTACGCTTCGTTATTTTTATATTTATGTACTTCCTTTCAACTATATGTGAAATCCGTTAAAATATATATTTATTTTAAGTGGTTCAGTTATTTGGCTAAATTGTGGTAATTAATTATATTTTCAACCGATAAAAATAAAAAAATAAAAACTTATATGAATAAAGTATGTGTTTTTTTGTTTCTTGTTAAATTTAAATTAAAATTTTTTAATATAAAAACGGTTTTAAGGAAGGCTGATTTTGAAAAATGCTTAAATCGAAAGCTTTTCGAGTATATAAGCTAAAAAAAGGTTCAATACAGCATAGCTTTAACTGAGCTTTAATTTTTCCCACACTCTAAAAGCTCTACTAATCTCTATGAATAAACTTTATAACATAACACAGCAACCTTATGTAAAGGAAAAAATAATAATAATAATTCTGGTCTACAGGGTTTCTGTTGCCCTAGATATAAAATTAATTTCATATACAAAGGATTATCCATTTAGTGGTTTCGAAAGTGCTGGGCTTTATTTTGACATCTATCAAACTGAACTGTCAAACCAAACATGTTTTTTGTGGTTAAAAGTCAGGCATTTATGAAAATGGACCGCTTAATAACCGCTTAGCGCGTTAAAATTGTTTGAAACCCACTACAAAAATGGTGATTCAAACCGTGGTCTCGCTTCGTGCCTTAAGAGGAGATTATGATGCACATAATCGTCCAGCTACTCAAGCGATTGGTAAAATTTTAATAATCATTTTAATTTTCGATACAGATATTTCAAGGCCTGTGTATCATGTTTTCCTGCTCAAATATCGCTGCAGTAAGTGAAAGTGTGGCCGAAGACTCGAATGTATATATATTTCTCGTCATTCTCAAGAGCTGGGACTTTGTTATGGCACATTACGGTGTATTTTGCACTTTGACTTACACCTACATTCATATAAAGTTCAGCTCACACAACAGCTGAAGCCAGATGACCATTCAAAATACCGTAGTTACGTCGATTGAGCGCTTGAACAACAAGCAGTAGACTGCAATTTTTTCAACAAAATTTTCTTCAGCAGAGGCACATTTCTTCAGAAGCACCTTTCTCACTCCATGGGTACGTAAATTTTCAAAATTGTCGCATTACACCAAAAAAAAAAAATTCTTTTTGTCTGGTGCGTTCTTTTGTCCAGATTTGTGATTGGACCATTCTTCTTTGAAAACGATAATTGCGAGACTGTCGCTGTCAAGTCGGAGCAGCGTATGTCGTATGATAACCGACTTTTCTGTTCTGAAATTGAAGAACTCTCGCCTTGACGATGTCAATCAGCCACCGAGATGTGTGATTCGACGGCGTTGGACTTATTTTTGTGAGGTCACGCGAAAAACCATGTTTATTCGGATAAACCTTGAACTCCTGAGCACTTAGAAACCAACATTTGTCCAAATTATGGCTGAGATACCACTCAATATGTACTAAAAACTGATCACGCTGATCAAAGTTTGCAAAATTTCACGGGACGGACATTTGAATGAGTGCATTTTCATAAATGCCTGACTTCATGTTTTATTTAAAGTTAAGTTTGACAGGTGTCAAAATACAGTACTACACTTTACACTTTCGAGGCCACTAAATGGATAACCCTTTATTTTGTTGGCTTGCAACAAACTTACGCGATTATAACCGAAGCAGTAATAGCGCTACTCGTTTCTTTCCGCAGTTTGGCTTCAATTGGAAATACCAAGGTAAACCAGGTCGCTCGACACCTTGTATTTACAACGAAGTGTAGGTCTTCCTCTTCCTTTACTTCCACAGGCGGTTGCTGCATCGAAAATTTTCAAAACTGGAGTATCCTCATCCATTCAGATCGCATGACCTTGTCAGAGCAGTTGCTTTCAATGTGGCTGTCTATCTCGTACAGCTCATCTTTCCATCTGCTGCGGTATGCGCTGTTGACAATGCGCAAATCTTCAAAATCTTTCTCTCGAGAACTTCTAGTTTCGTCACCTCTGATGTCGATATCATTCGGGCTTCTGCACCATATAACAGGGTGGGTATAATGACTGACTTGTATGGTTTGGTTTTAGTTCATCGAGAGAGAACTTTATTTTTAATTTTCCTACTCAGTCCAAAGTAGCAACTGTTGGCAGGAGTAATTCTGCGTTGGATTTCAAGGATGAAATTTTTGTTGTTGTTGATGTTGGTTCCAAAATAAACGAAATTATCCACGACTTCAAAGTTATGACTTTCAACAGTGACGTGGGAGTCAAGGCGCGAATGCGCCTTCGTTCAGCTTCAGAACCAGAAATTAATAAGTTTTAAATATAAATTTTCAGTCTTTCAACAACTAGATTATGTGCCGTTATGTGTCAAAAGTGAAAGTAATAATTCAATCCACAAATCCATATTTCTTTCCTTTTCTTTTCTTGTTTGGATATATAAAATATTTACTACTCCAGCGTATGCTGAGATAACAAGTTGTCTAGCCGAAAGTTCGCACAATGAAAGCTCCAAATACACTCAGCTGTAAGTATGTGAAACTATAAAGTACCAACTAAGAAAATCGAGAGCTAAAAAGGAGTTAGGTAAAGAAAAGAAAGAAAGTATATGTTTGTAGTGTTCGCCAAGAACTTTAACAAATTTATTTTCTTTCTTTCTGCAGTTACCGTTATCATACAAAAGTTAGTACAAAGAATATTTGAGGTGTATAAAACTTGAAAATAATATGCTTGCATGTATGCTTATCTATAACATATTTGCTATGATCCCGTAAGTATGTATGAAAAGCAGAGCAGATGCTGCGTGCATTGATGGCAGGAGTTTATTAAGGGGAGAGCTGACTTTAAGTGCATAAAAATAGCTAAAGACCATTTTTGTACTTTTATCAAAGTTATGAAAAATAAAGTTGCGTTTAATTTAAACTAAATTTGGGGCTTAAAAAGCCACTTCTGATATATTAGAAAATTTATTGAAAATTCAAACTAAAATTCAAGTATAAGTTTTATGCTAGCATCTTTTCAGCTTTACAGAAGTATTTCTCTTCATAACCCCTTCCCAGTTGTCAGTTCCAGCTTCCATCCTCAAACTTTGTACTGAAAATTTGGACTTGGAAACATCTAGTTTAGATTTTATAATTGAGTTGTATATAAAATTAAGTCAACATTTTTCATGGAAATATTTTATCAATCTTTAAGCAACCAATATTATTTTACATTCATTTTATTTAAATTTCTTCACCTTAAGTCTCTGACTCATCACTCATACGCCACGTAGCAACTTTTTGGTTAGTATGCGTTACAGCCAAATGTCACATAAATTTTGGCGCCTCAATAGAGGCGAACAACTAATTTTTACGCTGTTATATTATTCTACATTCTTCTTCAACTAATTTCGTGTATTTTTCTCAATTAAGCTTTTACGTTTTTGTTTCCTGCATTGCATTTTCCTCTTCAACCTTTAAAACCATGAAGAACGAATTTTACTAAACAATAAGTTGTTGCCACTTTGCTTTGTTTTATACTTTTCTTGCCTTTCCATCTTGCATCAGACCGCAATTATTCACTCGTTCGCTAAGCGACGTCTTTTGTATTTTACCGACGACCTTCCCCCCCCAGGACACATTTCCTTTCTACTTTTGCCTTCCTGTTGTTCTGTTGTTCTGTTGTTCTGCAATTATGTCTCAAATGCCTTAAGCACCCAATATATACTTAACGGTAAGGAAATTGGTCCAAGTGTTGCGCTAGCGCAGAAAAGGTAAGTTGAGCTACAAAACACAAAACAAAGGCTGGCATTTCAAAGAAGTACAAAAGAGTGCGACTGCTGATGGATGAGGGCAACGGTGAGTGTGATGGGCATTGTTGTTGTTATTATTGCTGTATACAGGTTGTAAATATTAGCTGAAACATTGTGCTGAGCTTGACGTAGCAACACAAATTTGTTTGAGAGCTCGTAGTTCCAAGCGGTATTTGCATGAGGTTATGCCGCGGTATACTAATAATGTTTCATTACTTTGAATATACTCGTATTTAATAGCTTTGAAGTACTTTATGTTTTTGGAATCAGACTGCAGACGTTCCAGCAAGCAAAGGAGTACCAACCTCAAGTCTTGCGGACGATACTGCTATTTTATGTATGAGCTAGTGCCCAATCAAAGCTTCAAATATACTAAAAATCCACTCATATTTGTTGGAAGTTGGCTATCAAACAAAAATGTAAGCATGTCACATTGCCATTAAAAGCAGAAACACGCCCAACTAAAGCTAAGCAATGTAATAATCCTCCATGAAAGATACCTTGGCATTCACCTAGATAGTCGATTGACCTGGAAGAGCCATAGTTCTGCTAAAGTACAGCACTTTAAACTTAAAACTACCAACAACAATAATAATCGAACGGCCTTCATCGAAGGGATCTGCCGGTCTTTTGAAAAGCAACATCTTATCTGTCGTACATTACTAATAATGAACTAAAGCTGTTTTACACTAGTCCTTAAGATTCTAAATCCTATTGTTAGGCTTTTATTAAGCAATTCCAAGAAACAAATTTCTTGAAAAAAATTTAATATAAAAAATTTATAGATCAAATTTTTGCAGATAATAGTATGACAAAAACGCATTCTATGGATCATTCTAAGCGATTCTATTGAGAAACCATATGTCAAATGAATTTCGAGGCGCCAACTTATTCAATAAATCTTTTTACCGCAATCCCAATAATTTGAGTTCAATAACATACTAAAAACAATTTGCAAACTCCAGGTAGAACTGAAAGTGAGGGCTTGCTGAAAAGAAACTTTCCTTTCAGAATCAATGGAAAGTCATAGATATTTGATAGAGCTTTAGGGTAACTCTAAGAGGAGTAGAAAAATATTTGAAGCTAACTGATGGAAAATTACTTCTTTAGTCAAAGGTGTGTTAAGAGAAGATATAGCAATTTCTACACACTTTGTAATGATGTATCTTTCCTAAAAGTCCGACCTAAAGTACTGAAGTTATTAAAGAAAAATAATTTTCACGTATTTAGGGTGGTCCAATATTTTCTTTTCATAACCACAAGTATTTTTTTTTTTTTTTTTTGAGACAAGCTATCATTAGTGAACATTTTAAAATGTTTTTGGCCATCCATTTTAAAAAATTATTTATTGAGGTTAGCTATTATTAGAGTAAATCAATAAATTTTCCCAATAGCGTACGAAAGTTTTCATTACCCGCCAAGCACTGAAATTTACGTTTAAAATTGCGATCTGAGTTTTTTTTTTTTGTTTAGCGCGAGATATCTATATAAAATTTCGAAACCTTAGTGACTTTTTTACCGATTCTGAAGGTTGGTGAAAATACCTTCCCAAACTGCGAGTTCTATCTGAATTATGCACAATTTTATGAGTATTTTATTGAAATCATTTATTACCATTGAGTCGATGCCTCGAAATCTTTTTAGACATATAGTTTCCTCAGCAAAATTGCTTAGAATGATCCGTAGAATACGTTTTTCCTTAACCCTTAACCCGCCCTAATGTATAAAATTCTTTGTCTTGAATGATTGACTTACGGATCAACACCCATCAACGCGCTTTTTTTTTCAAAATTCTACACCTAAGTGGATGAAAAACTAGGCTTAAGTAAAGATGTTTGTGCACAGTGTACACTGAAATCGGGTAGATTTTGATCAAATTTCGTATTCGGCAGGAATTTTGTCCAACTTATAATAAAAGAAATGATTATTTTGTCGCAGGAAGTGGACAAAAGAAACCGTTGTTTATGACTTGCCTGAAATTTATTACAAGATTGCCTAGGTTAAAACAGTCCTGTTTGGGTATAGTCAATTCCCCATATAGTGAACACCCACATTTTTAAATAGAAGACTCTGTCACTGAACAATCGAAAAACTGTCAATAGTGAGCCAAGTTTTAAAAGCATTTTCAAGTAAGCCGCAACAAAAAATTACCAAAAATTAAAGAAAATATTTCTCCATATTTTTGCTTATATGCTTACAAATTCATCTATTTTTTGACCTTAGTTGGTGGTCATATTTTTATCTAGTTCAAACAGATTGAAGTTTTTAAAGTTTATGAGCGCAAAAAAAATTACAGTAGAATTTATATACATAAAATCTGTTTTGAGCGAAAAGTTTAACCTTGATATATAGTCTGCACTGTGAAAAGGCTCAACTATAATTAATTCACTCTATCCAGATACCACTGTATATGGAATATCTATTTTTTTTTGGAAAGTAAATTAGTAATGTTACGAAAGTCTTTTTAGAACCACTTTCAGATTCCATGCGGTGGAACTCGATGGCAAATGCTAGTTTTACATAAATAAATTCATATAAAGGGTGATCCATTTCGAGATTTCCTAATTTTTAAAGATAAAAAACACAGAAAGTTCAAACTTAATGGGAAATGTTAATTATCATTCGAAAGATCGTTCTTTGGCATTTATTTTTTTAAGATTATCTCTTTTAAATGTTGACCGCGGCTACATCTCAGATGGTCCATCCGTTGAGTCCAATTTTCGGTGACTCGTTCGATCATTTCGACTGCTAACTTGCGAATGGCAGAATAGAGGAATTCAACTCTCTAGGTTGCTCTTCGTCTCAAATGTGGCAATTGAGCCAGAAAATGGCCTCATCGCTGAACAGAATTCGGATCGAAAACGTCGGATCTTCTTGGAACTTTTCGAGAGTCCATAGAACGCATTTGGCATATGGCATATGGCATTTAATATAGTTAACTCTCGGTTTTCGAATGGGAACTTTTCCTTAATTGGTCGGATGTAGTTAAATTGAAATTTCAGATCTCAGCGCGTTCTCGCAATTATCTCCATCAATAGGAGTTAGGGAAAATATTTTACTAACCCTCATTCAGGACCAACCACAACCGTATGCATAAGCGTGAATCAATATCATGATATGCTGTTCCTAACGAATTTACCAAAACGCGTACATTTCTTAAACAAAATCGGCAAAGGCGACATTAGAATATCTAAAATATCGAGTGCTATCGAAAGATTGTTTAATACTCATAATCGCTCAGTTGTCTTAGTACGTCATTAAAGATATTTTAGTCTCTTTTCAGCAGTTCATTTCGTCAGTTAAATAAATTTCAACTCTTTTTAGCATTGTTGGTAGTTAAAAGCTTTCCGACTGCCGTATATAGTAGTATAACAAGATTTTTCTATCGTTTTCATCTTACGTACAACAAACATATGTATCTACCTAGTTGCCCGCACTTATGCGCTCACCCACCAAACACCAAATGTAAATATGGCTCAAAAATTCAACATGAAAACCTAAAACTTACACAGCAGTTCCTACTTAACCAGCCGCCGACCGACAGCGGCGTCGAGACAAAGCCTGAATGAGTATCCACAATTTCCTGTGGGTCCCATATTAACACTAGCAACTTTACTACCGCCATCAAGGGAATTGTAATGCATACAGTGTAGGTGTGTGTGTGTGTGTGCATAGAATATAGTGATTTTATCACCACTCCAGCTTTGGTAAAACAAAGAAATGAAATGAAAATGAAAAAAAATTTGAAAAGGAAAAAGAAAATAAATTAAAAATGCTACTAAAATACTCGCTCCAGAGAGAGCACTCCAACTTAATTTAAAATGTTAGTGTCGAACAATGGAGCAGCACTTAACAAACATTGAAAGTTACAAACACACATGCATTACACACGTACACACCTATACATGTGTGCATATAAATATGAATGCCTATACTTTTGGGCTCACAAAAGAAAAACTTCACTTTAGTCAACACTACTCATTCTCATATGAATATACATACGAATATACCTCAAACGAGTTACCGAATATGCACTTATCCATACATTCACATATATATACATAATACTGTTAATATATACATGTATGCACTTACTTTTACTCCTCAAACAATAGCCATCACCAGCGTCGTCATTCTTGTCTTTTGGGGTTTTTCACATTAAACTCAGCTCTCTCACCACTTTGTCTCTGTGATCTCTATGAAATGTATTTGTTAAAATTGTGAATGTAATGGAGAATGATGCTGATGCTGATGGAACTAGAAATTGGTGTTGAAATTTTAATTAGTTTAGCTGCTGGTAGGTTTAATAAAATCCGGTCACATTACTTTGAGGCCTCTGTGAAGCTTTTCATTATTGTATCTGTTGTAGATTTAGTATGTGGCTTAGTTAAGAGAAGAGAAGCATGTTATGTTTAGTCGTATGTTTGAAAACTTTATTACTAGTGCATATATCTATATAAATGTATGTTGGTCTAGTTGAAATATACTTTTAGTTTCTTCTTTTATGCTTCCTTTATTGCTATTTATTTTAGGTGTTCTAATGAAACGACTGTGGGGAGAGTGAAATGACATCATATCTAACATAAAAAACTTTGAAATAATTTTGTATCTCGTACAGATGTGTATTTCTATTATTTTTTCTAGTTGAAAAAGATATTTTAATCTTCTAAAAATATAAAAATTCGCAAATGAATAGTTTCTACAGCTTTTTCCTTCATTTAAATGAAATTTATTTTAATTTAATTTCTTAATATCATTCACAGAAATATATTTTACAGACATTTTTTTTTTAAATTATTTCATTTATAGATATTATTTTCACACTACAGTTGATCCTAATGCTGTGATGACGTGTTGATGTGATGTCATTTCATTGTAGTGATGCTTTAAAATGATGTGATGAGTTCTTGTGATATACTACTGTACGAGTGTATGGCCTTAGGTACGAATTTTAATTTAATTTTTTGGATGACTCAGAAACATGTTGTATATGTTCGTAATTCGTCCCAATTTTATTAAAGTAAACGATGTAAGCCATGTTGAGCAAAATTTTTAGCCCTAAAGCTCTTACATATGTGTTCAAAAACATGTGTTGAAATGCTTCTGCCATTTTGAACCTATTTCCAATATATTTCGATCATTTGAAGCCTAAACAAGAATAATTTTTTCACTCCAATATGTGGAACTTTGCACCTGAAAAAGTGGTTTTTCGCAGAGTTCTCTTGATTACTTTCAATTGATACGAAGAAGTTGTTGCATCGGATTGTGACTGACAACCCTAAGTGTAAAGAATCATATGTGAAGCTTGGTCAATCAACGGCAAAGCCAAATTTCCATGGCGCTAAGATAATGCGTTGTAGATAGTGGGATCGGAAAGGTGAAACCCAATGGGGGGAACGCTACCGACAACAACGCATCAAATTGAAGCGAGCCTAAAAACACCCGGAATTCATGATCAGCCTAGAGGCAATAATTCTTCATCATGACAACGCGCGACCTCATGTTGAAATACCTGTTGAAAACTTGATTCATTCTTGATTCATTCTTGGCAACCAAGCCGGCGCCGTTCTTTACTATATATGGCTCGATTTGCTTGAAATTTCTTTCTCTTAAAGGGATAGACCGAACACCGATCCATTTGAAAAAATAATAATAATAATTTAAGGTTCGAAATGGTTACAGGTTTCTTCCGAATTACTGAGAGATAGAGCGTAGATCATAGTAGTTCACAGAGGTCTGGTGCGCTTTTTTCTCCGGAGGTGTGATTGAGCCTTACATCTTGGAAAACGATAACTGCGAGATTTACTCGGCGTTATGTCCGTACGGTAACCGATTTTTTTTTTTTTTTGGCATTGAAGAACACGATTTTCACAGTATGTGTTCCCAACTAGATGGTGCAACATGGCACACAAATCGAGCGAAAATGGCTTTTATGCAAGAGAAATTTCCAGGGCTGGTCTTGGTGACGTCATTTGACATGACATCGTTATCCTTTTTTAGTGGGGCTACGCGAAAGACCGCGTTTATGCGGATAAGCCTTTAACTCTTGAGCAGTTCAAAACAAACATTCGTCACGTTATGGCTGAGATACCGCCCAATATGTGCCAAAAAAATCATCGAAAATTGCTTCAAAAGGATCGAAGTTTACAAAAATTCACGCTGAAACTACTTTCGACCGAGCTCCTACTCCAATTTGTAGTTTTGCGGCTTCAGGTTTTTGCAACAAATGGAGGGAACTACGATTTATTCTAAGCCGCCTCTGAATGGCAGATGGATTTTTATGAGGAGCTTTTATTTGATGTCAGAAATACACTCGGATGGCTTGATATTCCTTGCCGAGGAGCGACTGAATTTAGAAAAATTAATTTTATATGCCACTATAGTGCTTGATTAATTAATGCTGCTAATGAAAAACTGAGAAAAAATTTTAAAATCAAAATTTATTGGCATAAAATGGCATTAACTTTTTTTAATTTATTTTCTCTCGGTTTTACATTTAAATATGTTTTTTTGAAATCACTTTCACCTTTAAACCACTTGAATTCCAAGCCTTTTGCCTTGCATTTCTTTTATTCTTTAATAAAAAGCAACAAGTACCACACTCGTATCTCCTTTAGACCGACACAAAGGACTGAAATTATCAAGTGTATAATTAACATAAATTGTCTTTACAAACACAGATATGAGCAAGGAAAGTTCAACTGAATGAAAAGAAAAAAATAAATAAAATTTTTTTTAAATGCATTTCACTTAAGTGGTCGCTAAGTTAGAAAACCGCTAAACAAAATATATAAAAGCGGCAAACGAAGAAGAAGAAGAAACAACAGCTAGTGCAGCGATGAATGAGTGAATAAGTTAGTGAGTGAATAAGTATGTGGGCATGAGTATGAACAAATGTATGAGTGAATACCTGATGGGCTTCGCCAGCAGCTGACTGAGCAGTGACATGTGAATGCCTAAAAGTATACTTCATCCATTGGTAGCAACTGGCAGCCGGCAACTACCAGCAGGCAGGCAACTGGCAACAAATGCCTCTTTTGCTAAGCAACCAAGCATTAATGCATGCGCAATTTTGCCAGTGAGTGGCAACAGTAGAACTCGTGCCGTTGGCGGTGGAGTTAACTCGTGAGCAAATCCTGTATGTTGGTGTGTATATGTGTACCTTGTTGCATTCACCACATATGGCGCTTACTATTTTTTTTTTTTGCATTCACATGAATTTTGTATTCAAACGCAAATAAGTTTGCCGATGTGTCTATACTGCTTGCTTTTCGCCTACAGGTTGCTGCCTGTAGCTTTGTCGCCGCAGAGTTTTTGAAATCAGCGAATGCAAATGTTGCTGAAGGGTCTATAGAGAGAGATCACGTGGAGTCTAAAGAAAGCAAAATAATTCCTATATGCAAAAGCATTTATGTGCACATTATGCGCTAGTAAATTTATTTTTCGGCAGATTTGGAGCGAAAAGCAAGGTTTTTTTTATTTTGAAATATAATTTTTTGAAAAGTTGAATTGGAGTAGCATGCATGGTATGTAGGTATAAATCTCAAAAGAAAAAATAATAATTTAGAAAACCTAAATAAAGTCTTTCCAAACAGCAAAAGGGGATAAATAGCCCCATCCCCCAATCCCAAAACTATGCTAAATTGCTTCAAAACAATATTTTAAGCACCATGTGGACAATGGTAACAAGTTCAATCTTCAATAAACAAGCCACAGTTTGATCTCCCAAAAAAATTTTCGTGTTAAAAATTTAATAAAACATTTATATAAACAAAAAAGCAATATCACCAATACATTTTTATATAAATCCAACAAACACATCCTCTTTTTTGTCCCCCTTCAATATTAATCGAATTCCAAAACTGATACTAGCGCAACTACACACACATATAAAAGAGTGTACATAAAAACATTCCGCAATCGATGCCCGAAAAATTGAGCGCTCCGGATTACAAAGCAATCGAAAACAATTTTATTTTCTATCAAAGTAAACGATGAAAACGATAAAATAAAAAAAAATGCCAATTGAGTAGTGCAACAATAAAAGGAGCTTGGCAAAAGGGAAAATCTCCCCAAATGCAAAATTCATTGCGTGTACTTTTTCCTTTTCCCGCTTTTATACGCTTTCACCCGCATTCATTGCAATTTATTTTGCAATGTATTGAGTATTTGTGTTTCCGATAGTTTTTGAGATATTTTTATTTTATTTTCTTTTATTTTGTTGTTAAATTTAATCCACTACACTTTTATTGCTGTAATCGTAAAGTCGTGCACTTTCATACGCTTTAGCGCGCTTATCCATCGAATTACAATTGAAATTCAATACTTTTTACGTTTTATGCACCAAGTTTATAATTTAATTTTCTTTGTGTGCCATTTGCAGACAGACATTTTTTTTTGAGTGTACTCATGTATTTGAATACATTTATTTTACTCTGTTTACTCTGTTCATGAGAATATCCAGGTCATGAGAAATTGAAAAATAAAAATTATTTTTAATTATGCATGAACTGCGTAAGTTTAATATTATTAAAAAATTTTATGTAAACTAAAAGTGGCAGTTTGATTCATTTATTATTTTTATAAATAAAATATATAAATCGAACGCCAGAATTTATTTTTTTAATTTATTTCATTTACTTTCTTATATTTCAAATTATTTTATTTTTATTATTTTATTTTATTTATTTTTCTTCTTATTATAATTTTTTTATTATATTTTATTTTATTTTATTTTAATTATTTTATTTTGTGTATTTTACTTGATTTTGTTTGATTTTTTTTTTATTTTATTTTATTTTGTTTTTTTATTATAATTTTTTATTTTATTTGTTTACTTTGGTTTATTTTTATTTTTTTTTTCTTTTATTTTGTATTTTTTTATTTTTTTTCCTTTTTTTATATATTTTTTATTTATTCTAGTTTATTGTATTTTGTTTTATTCTATTTGATTTATGTTTTTATTTTATATCATCTTATTTTAGTTTTATTTTTATTTTTTTATATTTTTAATTTTTTTATCTTTTTTATTTTAATTTTTTTTCTTTAATGTTTTTATTCATTTATTATATTCTATTTTATAGCATTTTGTTTTATTTTATTTTTATTTTTATTTTTATTTTTTTTCATTTTTTTTTTTTTTTCATTTTATATTATTCTTTTATTATTTTTATTACATTTTATTTTTATTTATTTTATTTTATTTTATTTTATTTTATTTAGTTTTAATTTTTTTTGTATTTTACTTGATTTTGTTTGATTTTATTTTTATAATTTTATTTTATTTTATTTTAGTTTATTTTGTTTCATTTTAATTTATTTTATTTTATTTTATTTTATTTTATTTTATTTTATTTTTTTTTAAGTTTTAATTTTCTTTTATTTTACTTGATTTTGTTTGATTTTATTTTTCTAATTTTATTTTATTTTATTTTATTTTATTTTATTTTATTTTGTTTTATATTTTATTGTTTTATTTTATTTTTTTTATTTTTGTTATTTTTTTTTTTACTTTACTTTATTTTATTTTTTTTTATTTTTTAATCTTTTATTTTATATTTCTTTATTTTTATTTTATTTTTATTTTATTTCATTTTTTTATTTTTTATATATTTTTTTCCTAGTTTATTGTATTTTGTTTTATTCTATTTTATTTATTTTTTTTTTATATAATTTTATTTTTGTTTTATTTATTTTTCTTTTAATGTTTTTTTTTTTCTTTATTGTATTCTATTTTATAGCATTTTGTTTTATTTTATATTATTTTATTTTGTTTTATATTTATTTATTTATTTTTTTATATTTTATTTTTTTCATTTTTTTTCATGTTATATTATTCTGTTTTATTTTATTTTATTTTATTTTGTTATTTATATTTTTTTTCTATTTTTTTTAATATTTTTTTTTCTTTTTCTATTTTATTTTATTTTTTATTATTAAAAATTTAATTTTATCTCCTTAATAGATTTGGCTAAGAAAAAGAGAATAAAATAAATGTAATTATTCACATTTATCTGTTAGCATATTTCTCTTGAAGGGAAAATTCTGTTAACTTGCTGTTAATTCTATTATAATAGCACCCCGTTTAGGAGAGAAAAAAAGCTTCGGCAATGAAAAAATGTTATAAAAAGGAACACAACTCTGCTATAAATTTTGTTGTTTTGTTTTAGATCCGAGAAGCCTTTGTAGTGATGAATATGCATGACTTCACGTAATCACTATATCACATAATAGTCCAAGAAGACTTGAATTCACTAATTAATACCCAACACTAAAGTCTGTTTAGGAGTATTTCCTTGAATAATGAATAAGTTAAATTAAATTGTTCTTTTGGTTATTATTCGCTACCAATAATTTAATTTAAAAAAAATTGAAATGCCATGCTATATTAGCTCTCTGAGCATTACTTATACCAGCATAAAAAATGCATAATATTTATTGCAAAAATGTCTGGTTGTCGCCCTTCGTCCTTTCCAAAAGAAACTTTGGCACTCTATTTGACTTACAGTTCGCACTGAAATCGTCGACATAAAAAACCACTACACCATGATCGACTAGAATATTACACACACACATATAATATAAAACATAAGTGTGTTTGTAAATAGCCAAGTCCACTTTTTACCCGAAAAGTGAAAAAGCAGTGTTGCATTTTCCGCCCACACAATAACTCATGCTTATTTAAAATTCATTAAATTACACGTACTAAAGTGCAAAAACAATAACAAAAATAATAACAACAAAACAGTGGCAATAACTAACAAAATCTCTGCAACGTTTTTTTGGCGCAGCAGAAAGAAGCTGTAACATGCCACACGAAAAATAGTTGTAAATAAAGTGATGTTGGTTCGTTGGTCGAGTAGAAGAATGTGAATGCGAGGGAGGCAATGTGTAGAGGTAGCTAGTGGCCAGTATTCGGTGAATAAATTGTTTGCAGTGCCCAGTTTAAGTGCGAAGTAAATTTGGTGGTAGAATTCTTTTATTGTTTTTTTAATTTTTGTTTATTTTACTTTTTCACACACGCTTCCACTGGCACTGGCTAAAACGCGAAAGCTGCCCGTAGAGGATATTATCAAAAAAGCAAAAATAAAATTTGGAGGCGACGGTATAAAAACAAAATAGCAATTTGGTCAGTTTTGTGTGAGTGCGTTAGTTGGTGGATTATTTTTTGTAAAATTGCTGGGTTGTGTGGAAATGAATATGTGATTTTGTGTTCATAAGAACTATTTCATTTTAAGTGATATGGGTTGCTCTTTTGTTGCGAAAATATATTTTAAATTCCATGCTGGTGGTAGCTTTAAACTTTATTTTTTTAATACTCTGTGCTTAAAGCCTTCAGAGTGAGCCATTTAGTAGATAAAATGAGCAAATTTATCAAGCAATTCAACTTTGAAGGGCCCATAATCCTTCCTATTAATATCGGTCGTCAGTGAATAAGTTAATATGTTCCACTACGAGACACTGAGAGATTGAAGAGGTGAGCCTGACAACGAACAGACATAAATTCAAGTTCATAAATAAAAATTCAGGAAAATAAACAAAGGCATGCGTCCGCAGGGCGATGTCCTCTCCTCGTTTCCTTGATCTCACATGCCGGTGAGTGCTCTGAGGGCTTCTGCCCCTGTTATTGATAACCTTTGTTCGAAATTAAACTGCTATTCCTCCAATATTTCCCACCGCCACACTGCGTGAAAGTAAAAACGAAATTTTTGGATGCCTTCTTGTTGTTTCTTGACGCTTTTTTTTTAATGAGTTTTGACCAAAGCTTCACAGCTCACAAAATCGGTGTGTGGGAGCTTTACGTTATAGTTCTCCGACTTCGATGATTTTTGAAACTGATGTGCAATTTATTATGTGTGTGTAGCGTATCGAATTTCGCTGGTACATTTTTGAAGTATTTATGAACCAAGTTAGAAAACTGAAAAATCGGCCGTATATATGCTATAATCGTCCGATCTGGCCGGCTAGCAAATCTGGTTGGAATATCTCAAAATTTTAGAAACTAGTTTGTGTTCAAAAGACAGACGGGCATGGCTAAATCGACTCAGCTCGTGATTCTGATACGATCGGTATAAATTTTGGTGTGTCAATATCTTCTCCTTCTGGTACTTACATACTCCGGCCCAAAGTTAATATACCATTTCATGTGCATGCCAGGTACAAAAAAAGTAAATTATCAAGTCGGTTTCCAGCAATACCTGGAAAAAATACAAAGGCTGGCCGATCATAAATTATGCCTCATCGATTTGAAAACTTGGGACTAGCGAGACGTTGATGAAGAAGCTACAAGCCTTACATAGTGAAACAGCTACGGAAACTTACGGTAGTGATCATCTATCTATGATTTAACAGATTAAACGTCTTTCAAGAGAGTTTAACTTTCCATAAATGGCGTAATCAGAGTCCAACTGTCACGCAAAACAGACGAAAATCTGGAGCTCTCTCTAGAAACCAAAGCCATTCTGGCGCAATTAAGATCTTCATACTGTAACAGAAGCAACTCCTTCTTAGCAGAAGTCGATGCCCACATATTTAGAAATCATATAGCCTACATGACATTAACCACCTCTTCCCACGCCCACTAAAACCTCTTTTTCATCTGGGGCCGTCGAAATGACTCTCCTTAAATAACGTCGAAGATATCGACTTACTTTGCGTACTGCTAGGAGCAGTGGAGAGCAAGCCACGAGTACTGCAACAACAACACCGACCAGTCAGTAAAATGTTTGAGATTTTCTCATACTACTCAATATGTGCACGCGAATTACGATATTCTGCGGGCTTATCGAATTTAATTAGGCTTATAGTGAAGTCATCAAGAGATAAATTAAGAAAGTAAATGAATACGTATATAATAAATGCACGTATGTATATATACTCAACTTGATTGAGGTGAAAGTACAAAGGTAAACCCGCATATAATTTAAATTTGGATTTGTAACAATGAACTAAGCAAGCTACACATCGTCTTAATATGGATAAGTACAACAGACTTATTATTGCCATACTCGTACATGCATACATACACATGGAATTTGACACCTTGTTGCCTGCATATCTGGGAAATTCACCACAGCAAAACTATATAAAAAATTGTTACACCTAAAACTGATTCAATGTGGGCCACTACATAGCACATCTGCAGATGCTCGAAAATTCACGTGAATGAAGGAATTTTTATTTCACTGTTTTTCGCAACTTGGGTTCTCAAATTTTTACATCCTCAATAGTACGCTCGTTGAAAATCTTAACTTTTTTTTTAATCTTAAATTTTGGTTTTTTTTTTTTTAAGTTTTAGAAAATTTCCCTAAAATAACTGTTAAATTTTACTATCTTACTATAAAAATATTGTAGCAAAATTAAAACCAAACAGCATTTCCAAAGATAAATCTTTAAAAAATTTACTAATATTTTCTAAAAAAAAAAGTATTATTCTCATAAAACTCAAAGATTACAAGCTAAATATAATATTTAATCATAATTGGAACATACAAAAATATGTTTTTAATACATATTACAAAAAAATAGAAGGTATATGTGTATGTATTTAAAATCGCTCACAACTTTAAATTTTGTATTTTCTAGTCACAAAAGTTCAATTAAATTAGGGCAGCGCCTAATATAGTTATTCCCGATGCAGCGTAGGCCTAGTGGGATTTACTATCGGGTATACACGTTATAGCCAAACATTTGCACGAAAATGCATTCCGACATGTTAGCTGTGCTTATGTATGCAAAGTTATATATTAGTTAGCAATGCGGGTGTCGGGCAATCAAAATTACGCTCAAAGCAACAGCGACGCCGGCCATTGAATTAAGTAAGTAAGTAAAAGAGGGAGATATGAGGGCTCACATATGTACATATGTATGTGTATATGCGTGTAGGTGATAAATAATGCTCTGTTATTTATATGCATACATATATAAATACATATATATGTACGTGTCTGCAAAGTAATTGAAATAGTAATGGCAACAAGAATTCAATTGCTGCCCTTTAGTATGCTTTTAGGCGCACAATTTACACTAAGCCTGCTATTTGTCGCTTACATTTAATCTACATTCCAATATCAAAATAACAACAACAGTAGGAAAGAGAAATAAAAACAAAGAGCAACAAAAAAATACATTCAGATAGAGAGAAAGCAATAAGCAATCGCTTTGATCGGCATTAAGTGTAATTCTATTTATGCACTTGATTGAGCAAAACAATTAATGAAATGAAAATTTTTCTAGCATACACACTCAGCTATGAGTACTTTTGATGCAGAGGGTGACGATTGATTATTTTTTAGCATACATAGGTGTATTTTCAAATGCAAATAACGGGTGATCCAAGTAGAGGTACTTTTTTCAATAGGCTTTTTTGACAGATCACGCATGAGTCTGGCATTTTATCATGGAAAGACTTCCGCCTGAACAACGTTTACAAATCATTGAATTTTATTACAAAATCACACATTCTGTAAAGAATTCGACCGAATAGACTACGACCATCACGCAGTGAATATAGCGGTCGCCACTGAGAGTATACATGAAGACCGTGTAGAGTCGATTCGGCGACGTTAGCAACAACTCGGATTGACGTATGAAACGACTTGGCGCATTTTACGTCGAGATCTTAAATTGAAAGAGTACAAAATACAGTTTGTGCAATAACTAAAATCGCTCGACCTTCACAAGCGACATCGCTTCGCTCTATTGGTTATTGAAAAGTTCCAAGAAGATCCGACGTTTTCGAGCCAAATTTTATTCAGCGTTGGTTTTTCTGGATGAAACGGCAGCTCTTGAATCTCTTCAGGTTGCTCTTCGTCCAAAATGCGGAAATTCTCCTTGTTAATATACCCATTGAGCCAGAAATAATATAATTTGGCTCGAAAACGTCGGATCTTCTTGGAACTTATCGAAGTGTGGTTTGTGGGCCGTTGGAATCATCGATCCATATTTCTTTAAAAATGATGCCGGTGAGAACGTAACCATCAATGGCGACCATTATCGCGCCTTGATAATCGACTACTTGATGCCTGAAATTGAAGCTCGTGATCTCCGCGACATTTGGTTTCGGCAAAACGGCACCGCTTCCCACACTTCGCACCAATCAATCAATGGATTTATTGAGAGAACACTTCGGTGAGCAGATAATTTCACGTTTTGGGCCGGTCGATTGGCCACCAAGATCATGTGATATCACACCGTTAGACTTTTTTCCGTGGGGATATGTAAAGTCGAAAGTCTATGCGGACAATCCCGCTTGGATTCAGGCCTTGGAGCAAAACATCATTCGCCAGTTACCAGTTGAAATGCTAGAACGGGTCATCGAAAATTGGATTCAACGGATGGACGATCTGAGACGTAGCCGCGGCCAACATTTGAAATTAGACAATCTTCAAAAATAAATGTCAAAGAATGTTCTTTCGAATGTTAATAAGCATTAAATTTGAATTTTTTGTGTTTTGTTTTTTTTCTATAAAAAAGTAGAGAACCACGAAATGGATCACCCTTTGTAAATGAATAGCATAGAATTTGATATCATGTCTTCATCGTGGAGAAAGTGTCACAATGATCCAAATTTTTTCGTTACGTATGTGGAGAATGCACAGTCAAATAGTTCAAGAAACCTTTAAAAGATTTGAATAATGTAGGCGAAAAGAAGCAGAGCATATCTTAAATTGTTTACAAAATGTGCTATGTACACTTGAAACAGTGGATCATTGATGTAAAGGACTCTTGAGGTTAGGGGTGCCTATACAATGGAGGTAACAAAAAATCACTTCGATCACTGTTACCTCTGTTAAGTCGATTTTCGTGGTTTTAAGGTTAAAAGAACGATTTACCCATAATGACTGGGCTGGAAGATCTTTATCACATTCTGTAGAAGTTCTATCCCTGAACCGTCATCTGAAGAAACCTATAGCCGAAGTATCTGGCGATAGCGGCATCGAATAAGTTGCGTATACAGAGCCAAACCTTTTACTTAAGTTTAAATAAACGATTTAATAAGTGTGCTTGAACTGCCTTAAGAATCTGTGAAGTAGCTTTTGCGTACATCTAAAGATCAAAACAAACTATCTTTCTTAATATTAAAAAAGGATACTTTTTGGAAATCTCTAATTTCAGATTTTGGAGTCATTTTTGACAGTATGTTTTCATTTGTTAACAACAAAGGTACTATGGTCCCAAAATCTTATGCAAATTTAGCATTTTCTCATCGTTATGCTAATTGATTTAGAGATCCTTATACTAGAAAAATTTTGTACATCTCTCGAGTTCGTTCAATGCTGAAATACTCTATCCTAGTTATTCATTTTGCCCTACAACGACTCCCCTTGGTTCATCCGTTACCATCGTATAGTGTTTAAATCACTGAAGTGTCTTAACCATACAAGAGCTTCGCAGTCTATAGTGTTTGTGTATGACCTTACTTCTGGTTCTATTGACTGCCCAGAACTTCATCAACATCATGTTTCAATGTCGCATGAAACCTCCTACTTTCTAACTATCCTTTTAATGTCATGACAGGTAAATCAATTTATTGTAACCTAGCCCTAATTACTCGTACACTCACTGAGTTTAATATTATTGTGACGAAAATCTCAAAGACGAAGAACAGACGGAAAGGAGTAGCATGTGAGGAGATTTCCAAATAAAAACACACAAAAGAAGCGGCCGTTTGATGCAAATTACCCGTACCAAGGACAAACAAAAGGGTTGACAATGTAAAGGAAATTCCCGTCGTTAATGATAAACGGGGCGGCTGCAGCTACCGCAAGCAAACGAATATGCAGCCTATCCTTAAGCTCTTGAACAGAATGGTTGGGTCATCTTCAGGTATAAAAAGATCGGCAGTAAAGAGTTGTAATTATCAAAGACTTAATAAACGTTGAGTTAATTCCTGACGGTTAAGAGGCCAAACGAACAAATCTTGGGAGTTTTATTTAGCCGTCCAGTGATCGGACTCGAAGGATTTGGGAAATCATCGAGGTAGCAACGAAAAACGTTACTTTATTTATAAAACATTTGTCTGGATTTCCGGAATAGAAACTGTCTAGTTTAAGCATAGAAAAGATACAAGCGGGGACTTTTAATGTCCCACAGATAAGAATATTGATAAGATATGTTAATTTCAAGTTGAATTCCCAGTTTAAAAAGAATTTCATAGTAGTTCGTGTTTTGAAGCTTGTTAAGAAAAACATTCCTGGAAATCACAATTCAAGTAACTCTCCTAATATTTTTAACAACATGCTGGGCAGTCACCTTGACCATTTTCTAAATAATCTTGGTTAAGTCAATGCTAATTAAAGTCAATATTGATTTGTTGCTACGAATAACTCGAATATGCTCAGAAATTTTTTGGTTGGGATTTCTAAATCATTTTAAAGACTCGCTTTTATTGGTTCAATGGTCACTTAAGTAGAATCCAAATTATATGGCATGATTCATAAACAGACTTATGAGGTGTGGTCATATGGCCACGCTGGCCATGGTATGGAGTAATTTTTCCCATGTTTTTATTTGAACTAAAATATAAATTTATGCTACAGAATGTAACTGAACAAGAGTGAACTATATCGCTAAAATGATTTTAAATGTTATTTGAAATGTGAAAGGTGTTTTTTCAACATATTTGATTTCAAGTGGTCGGCTAAGGTCCGTTGATTCAAAATATTTATTCCATCAGTTATTTATTTAACACTATCCTCACAGTGCAAGAATCCCGAAATCTCTCTGAATTGATTGCTACGCATAGCTGAGTATATCATTTCGTAACTTATGTCATTGTCAATACTCCAAAATGTTTTCAACTAACTTCAACCATTATATCCACAGAACAAGAAGATTGCTATGAAAACCTTAAGCTAAAAGCTAGTAATTAAAGGATTTGTTTTATCAAGAAAAATGGCATACGATTATCTTCCGGTATCATTTAAGATGTGCTCTATGAGCTCATCGTCAAACAACTTTTCAGGTTGCTCATGGGGTTTTACCTTACAGTCTTCAAAATTTTATGATGGGAAAATGAGAATCATTACGTCCGGGTTACCTTCTACCGACGTAAAACGAAATTTTTTAACGCGACAGTGGTGGTAGCACTGAAGACGATGTACGTTTCACTTTTTGGAAACGACTCACATATGTTACAGATTGCGATGAGCGCGGTTCTACTGAAATTTCACTCTTACAAATTCGTTTACAAATTCTTAGTAGAGTTTTCTAAAATATCTATCAACACGTAGATAGCAAGCTCCAACTCGGCATCATTAATTGTTAAAACCCGTTTGCCACTGCTCATCACTAACTCACAAGATGCTTTCAATTGACTAGCACATCCTCTGGCTTACCGAAGTCGTCTTTATCAGCATCATTTTCCCCTAATTCCATGGATTAGTAGACTGCTGTAAAATTTTGAGCAAGCTGCGCTATTTAGTTTGTGTTTGACAGCCATTGAAAGCCAATGGCCTCATGAATTTTAACATAGTAGAAAAAAGTGAATTTCGTGTACCTATTAAGCTTTACTTTTTACGTAAAAAAACCATCTCCGAAACCAAAGAAAGACTTTAAAATTACTATGGGGACTTCGTACCATCAATTTCAATGATAAGAAGTGGTTTACTGAGTTCAGTTGTGGTCGCAATAGTACAAGTGACGCGGAAATCCATGGAATTTGACGAACAGAGAATAAAATTCAGGTGTCTGAGGCTGTAGGCATCTCAACCGAGAGGGTACATCACATTTTGCATGAATATTTGAACATGGAACAGTTATTCGGGCGATGCCATGATTGCCGCAATTGCTCACACACGACCACAAGCGCAATCGTATAACTACCTCAAGGGAGTGTTTGGCGATGTTCAACTGCAATCCAAACGAATTTTTCGATACTCTGGATGAAACGTGGATCCACCGCACCACACCAGAAACCAAAAAACAAACAAGACTGTGGATTTCTTCGGGTGAACGTGCACCAAAGAAGGCCAGGGTGGGTCTGCCGGCCATGAAGGTCACTCATGGTACAGTCTTTTGGAATGCACGAGTGTCATTCACATCGATTACCTTGAAAAGGGTAAAACTATCACTGGCGAATATTACTCAGCACTTCAGGACTGATTCGATATTGATTTGAAGTAGAAACAAACTCATTTAGCGAAAAAATGTGCTGTTCAATCAGGACAACGGCTGCGAACTGCGACCCCATCCAGCATATTTTTTCAGCCAAGTACGACTACTACTCTTCTTTTCAAACCTGAAGAAATGGCTTAAGGGCCTGCAAAAAGCGTATTACGTACAATAAACGTAAAAACGCTGGACAAAATTTATAGAGCTAAAAGGATAATATTTGCTGGAAAAAAAATATTTTATTCAAAAAGTCACAAGTCAAATATTTTAGCTTAACAACACCGATCTATTACTATTCATTCTCGTACAATTCCATAAGTCAATGCTTACCTTTACTCTACATTCCCAGTTCGATCGATAGTCAGTAGTACTGGAAAAATAACCAATTACTAGTTTGATGCAAAATACAAGATAGTTCTTTTCCCCCTTTTTGTCTTCATTCTTCCGATCAAGTACATTAAAAACATTATTAAGAAAGTCATAAATAGTTTCTTCCAAAAATTCAGTTACAGAAATTAAAAGTTGGTGGCATCTAAATTCATATCATCACCGTAAGATCATAAACATTGCAGTGTTAAATTTGCAACAAAAACAAATGCCCAACCCCACGCTTCATTTGCATTTCTTTCGTTGAATTTGGGTTAACCTCGATCCAAATTCAGAAACCGAAAAACTCGACGTTGCGACTCAAGTATTTGCATTCTTAAACATATGGAAATCGAGACTTCATTCTCTAACTTTTTTTTTTTCAAAATGACTTGTTAACACTTTAAACTAGAGTTTTCGTTTGTTTGTATGTTAGCTGTTGTTGTACTAAGCAGCACTGGCATTGCAAATGCAAAACACAACACTTGATTGATTGCTGTCTGCGGAGTTGATAAGCTACAAAACGCTGGCTTAACGGTTTACATACCAAAACAAAAAAAAACATAGTGCAATGTGTGTGCGCATGCGTGTATAAAAACAACCAACAACAACAACAACAAAACAAGTATTTATAGACGTGCCAAAGAGAAGCTAATGAAACCGACTAGAGGTCGGCAATGGCGGCGGCGTTCATTGAAGCGGCAAACTGCCAGCGCCTTAGCTGATGATTTACTATCAACCAGCGTTGAAATTATGATAAAGGTCATGTTTTGCTGCCACCGCATAAATGTAGATAGGCTTGCATACCAGACGTATGTATGATGAACGCCAATGAGCTGAGTTGCGGAGATGCGCTTGATGGGGAGGATGTGTTGCTTAAGTCTTTTGTTTGTCTAAAATTTTACGCAAATTTTATCAAAAAAATTATTTCTTTTACGTTTTTGTAGTTTGCAATTACATACTTTTACATACATATATGTTCACAAATCGTTAAAAGTTTTGTAATTAATTATTATTATATTTTTTATTGAAAATTAAAAAAAAGAAATTTTTGCTTTACTTTAATTTTTGTATTTTGCTTCGCCTCTTTATGTAATGCATCGCCAAACTTTTTGCGTGTGATTGACAGTCAAAAAATATGTTTAATAATAAAAAGTAGCCGAAACGATGACTATATTAAGTATCGATTAACTTTGATCGATTACTGCAATGGTTATGACATACTGAATATTAACTTTTCGCTGCCAATAAAGTCTGAGATTATTTAATTATTTGGTTTTACCGGGTCAACTAAATTTATTTTCCTAATTTAATGATCACCATATTTGTGTTAAATTGTCATATGCAATTTCCTCAATTTCAAATGCGTGCATACACAAGCACACACTTATTCATTTATGCTGTCAATATGTTATAGGTATTTAGTGAGTTTAATTGTTACGACCCCAATTCACTGTCGTTGACAGCATTTCATCTCTATAAGGTTTGCTTTACGCTTTTTGTGTATTAATTATGCGGGCTTTCCCTCTCTCTCTCTTTTTCTCTCTCTCTCTCTTTATTAAATTAAAATGAAAGTGTTGAAAACGCAGTGCAATTACTGTCATTCCTTGGTATCGCTTGCATCAGCAGCACGTTCATTTTCGGTTGACTAGGTCAGTTTTATGGTTTTATGGTTTCATTACGAGAATGGGGAATGTTGGTATGTAACCACTTATAACATATTTTGGAGTTGACAAGCTATTTCCATGAATGACCTTGAGTGTCAAAATTTGATTTTAGTTTCATAACTATTATTTAAGGAACAACTAGTCTAAGGTAAAGAAACAAATATGGAACAAAATCATTTCTGATCCACTGAAGTGGTATTATTTCGTAACGAAATTTCCTCGAGAAACTTTTTAATTAAATCCTAATTAGGTTTTTAACTTTTATACTTCAGGTGCTATGCAAGAGATAGTTATTTAAAGCGGGCGATCCATTTCGAGGTTTCCTTCTATGTAATGAAAAAAACCACAGAAAATTTTAAATGTCATGGGGAAGGTTTATTATCATGCAAAAGAACATTTTTTGACATTTATTTTTTGAAAATTATCTCTTTCAAATGTTGGCCGCGGCTACGTCTCAGATGGTCCATCCGTTGAATCCAATTTTCAATGACTCGTTTGAGCACTGAGCATTTCGGCTGGTAACTGGCGAATGACAAGGGTTCTGTTTTGCTCCAAGGCCTGAATTGAAGCTGAATTTTCCGCATAGATCTTAGACTTTATATTATCTCCACAGGCAAAAGTCTAACGGTGTGATATCACATGATCTTGGTGACCAATCGACCGGCTCAAAATATGAAATTATCTGCTCACGGAAGTGTTTTCTCAATAAATCCATTGATTGATGGGATGTGTGGGAAGTGGCGCCGTCTTGTTGAAACCAAATGCCGCGGAGATCACGAGCTTCAATTTCAGGCATCGTTCTCGCCGGCTTCATTTTTGAAGAAATATGGACCGATGATTCCACCGGCCCACAAACCAAACCAAACGGTTTTTTTTCTGGATGAAATGACAGGTCTTGAATCTCTTAAAGTTGTTCTTCGTCCCAAATGCGGCAATTTCACTTGTATACATACCCATTGACCCAGAAATGGGCCTCATCGCTGAACAAGATTCGGCTCGAAAACGTCGGAGCGGCTTCAGTTTCGCTCACAAGATGTATTTTGTACGCTTTTAATTTAAGATCTCGACGCAATATACACCAAGTGGTTCCATATGTCAGCCCGAGTTGCTGCGAACGACTCCTTTGCGAAGAACTGGGAAATTCACAGCATTCACATTGGATGCCAGTACATATGGGCATCGAGGGCAATATGATAACTAATGAACTGGCTAAAGAGTGAGTACTCTCAGAACAGAACAGAAGTCTCATTCAGAAAAGTAAACTATGTAAATACAAGAAAAACTCTCTTATCTTCAGGCTAACAGATTTTGGAAACGAACAAAAAATACAAAATTGCGAAATTTATATACAAAATATATGATTCGAAGCTTACAAAGTTTCTACCAGCAGCAAAGTGTTCCAACTCCCGGTTTCTAGTAGGACTATTAACAGGTTATGGCATTCCATGTCCTCTAATGAGCACCTGTTGAGGAATGTGTAGAGAAAGTACTTTGATTTTCCGATGTTCTGCATACAGAGGAAAATCTCACTTGGCAAGGAAAAATTTAAAGATATTCCGGTAACACCATGGCCATATTATCATGTATGTGAGACGCCCTACGAAGTCGACTAGCTCAACCTAACATAATATTTGGGATATATATGGCCTTCAAATGAGAGGCTTCAGCTTTGAATTTGAAAAATTCCTAAATTTGAAAAAAAATTGTTTCCCAGTTTGTAGGATCTTAAGATCCCCGTCTCTTTTAGTCTTTCAAACGGAAGTACTAGGGATAGAAAAAGTTTGTTCAGCTCTAACCAATAACTATGGAAAGATACAGAAAATAACAATAAGCTCGGACAGTCAAACGGCACTGCTGATCTTAACTTCACCAATGGTGAGTTATAAAGCCATAAAAAATTGTAAAAAACGCTCAAACTAGCGGGCAGGTTAACTGGGCATCCCCATATCGTGGCTTTCTGACCAAATGCGTATTTTCGATAAGAAAACAGATGACGAGCTGACAAAGTCGAGACTATGTCTTCACGAATCCAAAGAAGAGTTAATTCCAAATCTATCCAGAACGTTTTGGAAAGGAGTTAAATACAATTTGAGCCAATAACACCGAACTAAGCAAATAGGACAGAATAGAAATGAGGATCTAATAAGTAGGTCTAAGAAGAACTTACAGCAGCAATAACTTGATTTTGATCCCTTGGGAAGCAGGCATCTAAAATGGGCCTACCCTTTAACAGCCCTTCCCAAAGCATTGAACTAGAAGGAGCTAAGGAAACAGTTTTTCGTTTTCCCTGTAAGTGTGCAGCTCTCTCACTTATTTGACATAGAACACTTTGAACCCATCGGGTATCAAACCTAGAATGGCTGTTCCCAAGGGGCATGTCGGATATAAGTAGCTTTATTGAGAGCACCATATGGTTCGAGCGCCATGTGGTTCGAGCACAATGTGAGATCAGCATATTAAGGTCTCATTAAAACAACGCATCTAGCGCCGATTAGGCCGTGGGTTCACATTATTCGAGCAGCAACGGAAGATACATATTTTTTTGGCTGCTTTCGGTTCGAGAGACTAACAGCAAATTCGGGAATGTTATAACCTACAGCAGTGTCGGCCGCAATAGCCGAGTAGTTAGCAGTACGTACTGTATGGGAGACCGGGCTTCGATTTCTGGTCCGGCCAATATTTCAAATTATGAAAATTAAGTTACTCTCGGCAGGAAATGTCAAGCCCTCCGGGTGTATTTCTGACATGAAATAAAAGCTCTGCATAAAAATCAAGCGGCCGTTCGGAGGTCGCTTATAATAAACTTTAGTCCCCTGCATTTCTTGGAATATTGCTTCAAACTGATCTACTCTACATCAGATGACTGCAGACTACAGTTACAAGAATAGCCAAAAAGTTTTGTAATGAAACTCATAATTATAGTATTAAATAAATAAATATTTCCGGGGTGGGTGTTCCGGCCATATGTAAGCGCGGCCAACCACCGAGTGGGCGTCATTTGCTTTAATAATGTGTTAATTGCTATATCAGCTCTCCATAATCTCCGCAATTATCAGCTAAATGTTTGACTTCATAAATAATAATCAAGAAAATGCATATAAACCACACAATAAACAGACAGCGGCGGAGAAATTACCGGTGAAATTGTTGATAAATGACTTCATTTCAAATGAAAACAAAACAAAACAAAAACAACAACACAATGACAAAGAGAAAAATCAGATAGGAGTGACGCCAAACAGCATAAAGTCATAAAATTAGTGACAACAAAAACAAGAACAACTGCATAGTCAACAGCAACAAACCGCGCGCCTTCAAACAGACGATCTCTGATGTTGTTTCAAAGCGGAAAATGTCTCAGACAACGAATGTCTCTCAACGCAACGAGACCAACAGCGAAATGAAGTCACCAGCAATGAGTGATAAACAACAGAAGTCATCACTACAGTTGTTGTTGTTGTTGTTGTTGCTAAATGCTGTGGTTGCAAAGTGAAAATGCGGCAAATTAAAGAAAGTAAAAAATGAAAAATACGAGAAAAAATTAAAAGAAAATCTAAAAAAAAATTGTAGAAAATTACCAGTATTTACAGCGCCAAGCTTATGCTGAATTTAACGCTTAAGACAGCAACAATGCTTACAAATAAAAGCCAAAGGTTGAACTTGAAGCATCATAAATTGCCGTGTGTGTTGTAGAGACTACTTATATGAAGCGACGTATATACTTTACTCTGAACTGTAACTAATAAGCGAACGAATTCTGTAGCATGCGCTCGTAAAGAGTAAATAAATGCAAAGTACATACAAACTTTCATATAATACTTCGAAAAAATTTTTCGCAAGGAACTCTAAACCCTTTTTTTTTTAATACGAGAGTTGTGTTATATATAAAGAAATTTCGTAACCCTAGTGTGGCAACCTGGGAACTGATAGCTTTATATTAAAGTTTGACATTTTTGATATTATACAGTAACTCAAAATATTCCTTTTAGAAAAAAATGGATAGAAAGGATGGCCCATTTCGAGGTTCCCTAATTTTTAAAGAAAAAACATAGAAAATTCAAATTTAATGGGGAATGTTAATTATCATTCGAAAGAACATTCTTTGATGTTCATTTTTTGAAGATTATCTCTTTCAAATGTTAGCCGCCGCTAACAGATGGTCCATCCGTTGAGTCCAATTTTCTACTGGTAACTGGCGAACAACGCATGATGTTTTGCTCCAAGGCCTGAATCGAAGCGGGATTATCCGCATAGACTTTAGAGCCAGAAATGTGTCTCATCGCTGAGCAAAATTTGGCTCGAAAGCGTCGGATCTTCTTAGAACTTTTCAAGAGCTCATAGAGCGAAGCGATGTCGCTTGGGAAAGTCGAGCGGCTTTAGTTATTGCACAAGCTGTAAATGCACCAAATCGTTCCATAAGTCAGTCCGAGTTGCTGTGAACGGCACCGAATCGACTCTCTACGGTATTCGTGTATACTCTCAGCTACGGTCGCTATACTTTCTTCACTGCGTGCTGAACGTGGTCTATTCGGTAGAATATTATCCAATAATGATTGCTGGATCCCCAGATGAGTGATGATGTTGCTCGTCCCAATTGGAAGAGAGAATTGAAAAAAATACAATAGCGGTGCTTCGAAACGTCTATGACATCGTCACAGGTTATGAATCGTGGATGTACGCATATTAGCCCGAAAGTAAGCAGCTGTCGACTATATGGGTGCTTCAAGACAAGCCAATTGCATCAAAAGTCGTTCGCGCACGAAGCATTTCGACCCAAATTAAGGCCAGTTTTATTTTGGAAAACTCGACATGTCACAACCACCACTAGAACAACGCAGAACAGTAAACTCTAACAAGTGCATAACCATTTATTTGCCAGCTGTATGTGGAGAAAAAATCAGGAAACCTAACCGTCAAAGACGGATCCCTCTTTACCACGACAATGTGAGCTCTCATACATCGACTTAAACAACTGCACTTTTGGACGACCAAAACAACCATTTGATGATTCATCCACCGCATAGTCCTCAGTTGGGAGCGAATGACTTATTTCTAATCCCGTACCTAAAAAATAAACTGAGAGGTCAACCTTTTTTCGACACACGAAGAGGCGTTTGATGTGTTCAGAACGTACTTTTTGCAGATACCTGAAGCAGAGTGGCAAAAGTGTTTCGGCGATTATTTCGAACATATACAAAAGTGTATAGATCTTAAAGGAGAATATTCTGAAACACAATAAAGCGATTGTCGATGCTTAATATATATTTTTGTACTCTAATCTCGAATTATTTTATGTAACCCTTGTATTATGCTAACTAAAGAGCAAAAGAGAAGAAAGTAATAATTATCTTACTGCCAACCTTTAAACTACGCACATTTTCTTATTATATATTTTTTTTTGACACACTTTTGATTTTTTTAATTCTCCAAATCTTTCTATGCTCCAGTTTTGCTTGCAGAGAAAATAATATTCAAACATATGAATGATATAATAAAACAAGAGTGTTAGTAAACTCTCCTAAAGCATAAAAGATTTATGATTTAAAAAAAATTCTGTACTAAAATCAATTCACTAAACTACATTAGCTCGAGTTTCAGCATTAATTAACATAATAGAAATTTATTTGGCGTCGGTTATGCTAAATTTTATATCAAAATAATATTTTTATTTTTATTTTTTTTATTTTTACTTATGGGATCAAGTTTCCGCTTAATCTCATAGCCCAGTGGTAAGTGGGGCAAAGAATAATTTAGTAACTAAAATGATAGTTATTAAAAGCAGACGCCAATAACTTTTCTAGCTTTTTAAAAAATAGTGGTAAATATTTACAAAAATAAAATTAATAAAAATATAAATTAAAGTCTGTAAGAGGCATTCAAGCATTTTGTGAAGCGTAATTTGACGCACTGATATTATTGATTATATATTTTTTTTTTCATTCTTTTAATTAACAGTACTCTTTTTTAAAGAGTAAATTCCACAAGAGCAGCTTCCCGATACTAAACTTCTGAAAACTCTGGACAAATGAGCAGCTTTAGCTCGGCGTAGGCGTTAAATAAATGTTTTATTCATTAATTTCCTTTTTGTGCTAAAACGATGTTTATTTACATGCACCTTTCATTTCAATATTTATTTTATTTGCTTCATAATTTTGTTAGCTCTTTTAAGGGGTGATCCAAGTAGAGGTACTTTTTATCAATAGCCTTTTTTGACAGTGAAGAAAATATAGCTGCCGTAGCTGAGAGTTTACACGAAGACCGTGGAAAGTTGATTCGGCGCCGTTCGCAGTAACTCATACTGACGTAAGGAACGACTTGGCGCATTTTATGTAGAGATCTTAAATTGAAAGCGTACAAAATACAGTTTGTGCAAGAACTGAAGCCGCTCGACCTATCCAAGCAATATCGATCTCGAAAAGTTCCAAGAAGATTAGACATTTCCGAACCAAATTTTGTTCAGCAATGAGGCCCATTCCTGCTGAAATGGGTATGGAAAGAAGCATAATCGCCGCATTTGGGACAAAGAGCAACCTGAGAGATTCAAGAGCTGACATTTCATCCAGAAATATGGTGTGGTTTGTGGGCCGGTGGAATCATCATCGGTCCATATTCCTTCAAAAATGATGCCGGTGAGAATGTAACCGTCAACGGCGACCGTTATCGCGCCATGATAACCGACTATTTGCTGTCTGAAATTGAAACTCGTGATGTCCGCGAAATGTGGTTTCAACAAGACGGCGCCGCTTCCCACACATCGCATCAATCAATGGATTTATTGAGAGAACACTTCGGTGAGCAGATAATTTCACGTTTTGGACCGGTCGATTGGCCACCAAGATCATGTGATATTACACCGTCAGACTTTTACCAGTCGAAATGCTCGAACGAGTCATCGAATGTGGGATCAACGGATAGACCATTTGAGACGTAGCCGTGACCAATATATGAAAGAGATAATCATCAAAAAATAAAAGCCAAAAAATGGTCTTTCGAATGATAATAAACATTCCACATTAAATTTAAAATTTTTGTGTTTTTTTATTTAAAAAAGTAGGGAACTTCGAAATGGACCACGCTTTATTATCACAAATTGTATTTTTTTATTTCTCTCAATTCACTAAGGTCCAAAAGATTAAGTTATGACAAAAAAATGTTCTAACAAATTTCAGATACATTCCTTGTACGAAAATAGTAGGCTGATTTTTTTTTGGATTTTTTTCTTAATCTCAATGTTAGGTTTGACAGTAATTCTGCTTGTATTTACTGATTCGAATTAATTTTACTTAACCTAAGTTGTACAAAATAATCTTTTATAATGAAAATATATTATTAATTGAAATTACATACTCAAGTGTGAGGGTTTCAGTAAATAATTTAATATTTGATATGCATATATATTACTACTATATATGTATGTCATGCGTTGGCTAACTCAACGGACACAAGAAATTAATACTAATATTAATTATAATATATTAAGTGAGTCACCGGTGTTGATCCTATTATACTTAATGAAGAGTGATACTAAAGTACCAAGTTTGTCTTGCCTACAATTTGAGGAGTATGAAATTACGAGCCAGTGGATATGTCTAAAACAATTTGTTGTAGATCACCTACAAAACTTATAATATACAAATACTTCGGTTTAAACTATATTACTCGCTTTATGCATATGCACAACAATGGTCATCATTTAAAGTAAATTTTCTTCTTTTCAATGGGGGCTAACGTGCTTGTGCGTTTATAGCTGATTCAGCAATGGCGTGTCGACTGACCGGTAGCGCCAATTGGAGATGCTACGTAAAGCTAGATCCTTCTCTAATTGAATTTGTCGAATGAGCACTTACTATTAAATTGCCTGCTCAGCTAATAGTAGCATCTGTTGGATTCACCTGTTGGATTTGCAGTATCTCATATCTGTTATTGTTAATATTGGTGTTAATACTGGTTCCAATATAGACACCCACGGTATGAACCAGAGAAAACTTTAAACGTCCATAACTTGTTTGTTTGTAGCTTATAAGAATAAATTTGATAAAATTTGAAGATATTTTATTTGTCAAATAAAAAAGTTTAACCATAAGAGAGGTCGTAAATTTAGTTTTAAAGCTAGCTGGTAAAAAAACTTTTAAAGGTCAAACATTAAATACAAAATTTATCAAGAAACTAGTTCTACATTTATTTTTTCCAATCAGATATCTCAAAAACTGAGAAACAAGTATCGTTCGGACAGATAGACAGAAAAACGGACGGACAACCAGGCGGGCATGGCTAAATCAATTCAGCTGGCCATTTTGACCATATTGCCATAAATTTTGATAAGCTTAAATCTTCTTCTTCTGGTACTTATACATTACATATTTCGAACCAAAATAAATCTAACATTTAATGTTCGTGAATTGTATAAAATCGATTTTCCTTTTTTTTTGATAGTCCAAAACAATTTTTTTTTCATAGTCCCAAACTTCTCTTGAGATAAACTTTCGTTTATCTGGTGGACTTTTAATTTTTATTTTTTTCATTTTAAATTTAAAAAAATTATTTTATTTTTATTTTTAGTACTTCAACAGGAATTTCGGGTCGGGTCGAGCCCATTTTTAGCATTCTTGTCGCTGACTGCAGCTCTTCGGAGATAAAAGACGTCTCTGCAGCAGCTCCTTCTATATCTATTTCATCGACTGTTATTTCGTTAGTCGGGAATAGAACATTTACGATTTAATCCATTATGGCATTCAGTCTGAGCTGAGGAGCTATGTCACCTATTTTTCTATTTTTCCCATAACGACTTTTCATCCTTACCCCCAGAAATTCCTATTATGATCGCTGCGCTGGTCTTTCTACTTTAATTTTTGCTACTACCGATTGCGAGTTAAAGTATTCTTTTCGCCTGTTGCCTCTTTTCTTCTCATTTTCTTAGTTCACCCGTACGAAACGCCATTTGATTTTATATTAACTCTCACTGAGGACGGTGTTAAGCACCATAAAACCATTTCGAGTATTCATTTGCCTCTGTAGTCGGCTTTTGGCCTGCCCATTCGATTGCTTTCGAGTTTAGGTCTACAGCAATTACCAAGATTCCTTCTATCTCTCGCGCTATTCTACTTTTATACTATCGGTGTTTAAAGCAGCTTTTTATGATGAAGAGGTGCAAATTGAGCGAAATGTAGCCACTTCCGCTGCCTCTGGCTGTGGTGTTGAGCTTGCTGTCAATACGAAGCCACATTGCAGCAGTGCCACTATTGTCTCCAAGCAATGTTCCATTCGCATTTCTCTTATATTGTTCGCTTATGATGACTACATCGTTGGGACTTTCAAATATCATTTGCCTTGCTTGTGCTGAATAGGCATTAATAATAACCCACAAGTGTCCTAAAATGAATCTGTGAGAGAATTGGGCGTTCAACAATAGAATCAGGTAATCCAATTGTGGCTGTAAATCTACTTATACTTTTCCTTGAGCTATGTTCTAGTTCATGTCCCATGAAACTTAGGCGAAATATTCTTCATTGTCTTACGGTTGGATATGGACTTTTATCTGTACTGAGTTCAAATTGCAAATAGAATTACCTACTGACAATTCCTAAAAGGCGTTGTATTATGCCCATTTCGAAATCGTGAAGAGATGCTCCAGACTACTTGACCAACTCACCAGCTCTTTCGTTAAGGAATATAATCTTTCTTTTCGTCCCGTAGTTATTTAATAGAGCCCTATAGAACTCTCTCTTTTGCTCAGAATGATTTAGTAAAATTTTTGAATACGTAAACTTAATCATTTATAAACATACATATATACTTATGTATATAAATAGTAACTTTTTATATAAATTATATTGCAGAATTCACACTTTACATATGTTTAACTTGCCGGCTTTCTGATCTAAAAAAATGTTTGTCATTGCAGCTGCTTCTTTTCAACAATATATTCAAAAAATCACAAAACCGAATTTAATATTATATATATACGCAAAGACAAAATATGCATAAAAAATAAAAATAAATTGTTTAGAGAAATTTGTGAATATTCCAACAACAACAAACCAAAGCACAAATAATCAATATAAGCAAATATATTAGGTGCGCCAGCAAAACGAACGAAACAACATAACAACAATAAAAATTCCAACTTCCAAAAGCCACATATCATCTTCGCTGATGAAGATTCGAAGCAAAGCAGAAATGACGAAACAAAATTTTTGAACAAAAAGTAGCCAAAATTAAAAGTCTAAGAGGCAGCAGGAGCTACAAAAGTGATCAGCACAGCAGCCATTAGCAGCAGTTTTGAGTGGCATGCATATTTGCGAATGAAGATTTGGGTTTTATTACAAACTTTTTGCGCTTAAGTGTTGGCAGCAACCCATATGCGACTGTTGTTGTAGGCCGAAATTATTGTTTTTAAATATTTACAAAAAAAAATGCTTGAAAATTTTACTATTTAAAATATAAAACTGGAAATAAAATTTACAAAAAAAGTTCAAAAACATATAAATTCGTCAGCAAATTTTTTGCTAAAAAAACATTATGAGTATGAAATTAAAAAAAATAATGAAAAAAATCCAAAGAAGAGTGAAAGTAGTACGCGTTCGTATGGGAAAAAATCGTAGTGTAACAACCAAAGTTTAGCGGGAAGTGAAAAGGTGCCGCCACATATATACACACAGTTACACAGACCAACGCCGCGGGAGTGCATATCGAAATTTTTTTTTTTTTTTTTTTTTAGTGCTTACCTACTCATTCTACCGTTCGGCCAATATTTTAGTGCCTTTTCAACTTTTTAATGCTTATTTTTGTTGGTATGTAGTACGTTTGTGCTTATCGTTTTTGTTGCTTATGCTGGGCACTTCACGTGCTTTGACGTTCATTGACACATTTACATTCGATTATGAATTGACTATTATTATTTTCTTTCTTGCATTTTTATTTTTATTTTTGATCGCACTTCAACTGGTAGAGGTTTTACTGGCTTCTGAAGTGTCTGTGGCGGGGCAATGGTTGCTAGGTAGGCTGTGAGCAGGTGATACTGTTTAATTTCGTTTTCAGTTGGGCGTGAATTTCACATCTAGTTCTGCCCTTCTGCTTCTCTGCTGACTTGGATTTTGATTTTTTCACTTTCTTGCATGCGTGACGCTGTTGCTTGGAATTTATCCTGAATATAAATGCATTAACTGATTTGTGGACAGATTTATTTCGCCTAAATATTTCTTGACAAAAACATATACATGTAACTTTTTTCCAAATACATCTTTGAATTTTTTTTTATTTCAAAAAAGAAAATTTAGTTCAAATAAATTTTTGAATTTTTGAACTTTTTTGTTGCGTACAAAAACGTATTTATTCAATTTTTGTTCGCAATATACAATCTTATATCGTCACTTTAATTAGATAATAATAATGTATGTATATAATTCTGCGGTTCAGCGCATACGGCTTCGAGCTATGTATATTTCTATTTTTTTTATATAAGCGGTGCGTACAAAGTATTTTTATTACTAAAACTATAGAAAGCTGTCATATAGGCGTACATGTTATATTATTCTATTGGAAGTTGCCATATAGGCGCGAACATTTTTTTTTGTGTTCAAATGTGCTCAAGCAGTATTTAGTTTAAATTTTGCGGTGCTACCATCTATTCTGAAATTTATATTTGAAAAAAATAATAAAATAAATGAAGTATTACAAAATGGATATCAAAACGAAGAGTCTAAAGAAAGGTTTAACAATAAAAAGGTTTCAGCAGCGTTGCCACCTGTTCAAGTTTTTTAATTCAAAATAATATAAGATAAATTATAAATTAAACATCACTACATGGCTATCGTAATAAAAAAATATTTCTTAAGGTCAACGGAAATGGAAATAAATTTGAGATGGGTTGCCATCAGTTTGGACATTTTAATACACTTAAATTGGTAAGTTAAATCAAAATTAATGTCGAGGGTATTATACTAAAAAGATTTTCGAAGTTTTACGATGCAAAAAGTTTTTAGGGATGCCATCTTTTTAAAATTTTAAATCAAATTGCTAAGATAATTATAATATAATATGGGTATCTAGTGGAAGATGATTAAGAAAGGCTTAATGTGAATATTTTTAAAGGCTCTAAATGCGTCATTTTAAAAATATTTATTTTACAAATCAAATAAAATAATATTGGTATCAAAATAGCGAAATTTCAAAACGTATTTGAAGATTGTTTCAGTGTGAAACACACTATTGAATATTCTCTATGTTTGAGAAATATTATTTGCGATCATGTGAAAGCACTTCTAATGCGGGTCAGAAGCTACTAAAATGCAGATGACAAAAATTCTAAAACTAGACTATTTGTTTGGGGTGAATACAACTGAAATATAAAAAATCGTTCGAATATTCCTGATGGTGCCTTTCGTAGCAATATTCAACCATTCAAGAGTACATAGTAGTATAAGAGATTTTAGAAAAATAATAAAAAATAAGACGAATAATTGAAACTTTATTGTAAAATTAATGGGATATTGCAATTTTTTGTTTTGGTATATCGAAATGCACTAGGATACCGCTATAATAATTAAATTTTTATTAACTTTGGAACTTCATGTTGAACAGCAATACCAGTAAACGTTTTATTTATCGTAATGCTGATTTTTACACTTTAAATTCAAATTGAAAATTTCTTTAAATTCTCCAAAAATACATTTTAAATTTTTTGCTGACACCAGATTTTATCAATCGTTGTCAAATTACTTCTATCTTCCCTATCTTTCTGGTAAGAAAAATCATTTTAAAAATGGTAGGCCTATATTTTACCTTTCGGCCGGCTCAGCAACCGTTTGAGTAAGTGGCCAAAGGGAAATATTTTTTGCTACTTAATGTTTCAACAGCTCGCACCATCATGGTTTTTTTTTGCGATTTTTTCTCTGTCACCTGCATCTTGCCTGTTTTTCTAACTACTGCATGTATCATTTAAAAAGGGATACCAAGTAGACGTCGTCTATGCCGATTTTTCTAAGCTTTCGAAACTGTTACGCATAGCAATTCATTGCGTAAGCTTGAATTTCTACTAGATTTACATCCTCCGCTTCTATCCTGTATTAGATTATATGTTTCCAATACCTTTTCTATTTAAAATTGGAAAATATCGTCGAAAACTCCATTTAAATTTCAAAATTGTTGCTATGATTTATATCAAATCTTGGTCATTAGAAACAATTTGGCTCATAATATTAAAAAGCCTTTTAATATGACATTTTTAACGAGTAAAAACTTGTTTATTATATTTTTGATAGCAGACTTTCTTCTGTTGAGAGTTTTTAGGTCTTGAAACAATCATTGATACGAGTTTTACCTTCATTAATCACATTAGATGTATCATTCCTAACTATTCTTCTAACCGTGTCTTTTTATAGTTATTTAGTAAAGATTTCAGAGGTCGAACTGTGATCTCATTCTCTACTATAGGAGCAATTTAGTTATGACTCCATTTCAACTCACTGATTGAATTGAATACAAAGAATTTCCAGGAGCCCTAATTTGAATTTCGTCATCTCGAGAACTGGATTTGGCTTATCAGTTTAATTTTTTATTCTTAATTTTTATATCTTTACATATCTAATCCCTTTTAATCACAAGCTTGTGTTCCTAGTCTGTAAGAAATCTTAGACTCAATAAATGAAATCAAAAATTTATTGTTGATCGACTAGTTCCGGAAGAACTGAAGTCAAAAAATTGATCGCGTAAAGGGCGGTGAATGCTTGCTAAAACGAGTATTTTCTGACCCCACATTCATAAACCACATTGCAACTGAGATTGAGAAATGGAGAAATGAGTGTGAGTATGCACCTGATATGGCTCTGATTGACTTTTTCTTCTTTCCAAATTGCATTCCAAAGACCAGTCTTTGGGAGAATTCGCAGTGAGAACTAAAATTAATATCGTAAACTTGAATGAATAATAAATATTCTAAGTTTAATTGGCCGACACTTTTCTTTGTTCACTCGACTTAGCTCATCCTTCACTTTGATTTTTCTGTCACATGCCAATTATGCCCCTCTGGACACTAAACTGCCTACAGCGCCAAGAGAGTTCCGCTTAGTGTTTATTTAAATGCCTAATTTTATTTAAGAGATCGATCTTCATGGAGCTAAGTCCGATTAGCTGAGCAAAATGTAATAGAATGATCCATTTCGAGGTTATCTACTTTTTTAAAGAAAAAAGACAGAAAATTCAAATCTAATGGGGAATGTTTATTATCATTCGAAAGTACATTCTTTGGCTTTTATCTTTTGAAGACTATCTCCTTCAAATGTTGACAGCGGCTACGTCTCAGATGGTCCATCCCTTGAATACAATTTTCGATGAGTCCTTCGAGCATTTCGACTGCTAACTGGCGAAGGACATGCGTGATATTTTGCTCCACGGCCTGAATCGAAGCGAGACTGTCCGCATAGACTGTAGAGTTTACATAAGCCCTCAGGAAAATGTCTAACGGTGTGTTATCACACGATCGTGGTGGCCAATCGACATCTTGTTGAAACCAAATTTCGCGGAGATCACGGGCTTCAATTTCATGCATCAAATAGTCGATTATCAAAGCGGGATCTTGAATATCTTCAGGTTGTTCTTTGACTCGAAAACGTCGGATCTTCTTAGAACTTTTCAAGAGCCCATATAGCGAAGCGATGTCGCTTGGGAAGGTCGAGTGGTTTCAGTTTTTGTACACTTTCAATTTAAAATCTCGCCGAATCAACTCTCCATGGTCTACGTGTACACTCTCAGCTACGGCCGCTATATTTCTTCTCTGCGTGCTGGACGTTGTATATTCTGTCGAATATTATCCAATAATGAATGCTGGGTTACAAGATGGGTTATGGTTGGAACAAAAATAACATGACAGCTTGACACGACTCACGCGTGAATTGTCAAAAAAAGGCTATTGAAAAAAGTACCTCTACTTGGATCACCCTTTAAATTACTTGATTATTTATTTTATGTTCAAGTTCGTTGCTTAAGTCTTTTCTATTTTTGTATTTACTCGTACCCTTTTATTATTGCTATTTTCATACGTTTTTATTATTATTAATGTGAAAGGTCAATGCTTTCTATTTACATTCTAATTTTTGGGGGAGTTTGAATTTTTATGATATTATTTTAATTGGCGAATTCAAATCAAGTAAACAATGTAAGCTACCATACAAAACTGACAGAAAAATTTACGAGCGCAGAATTTTATGAGCTAACATTTATTTGGAATTTTGCTATACATTATGGTTAGTATATACACCAACGAACATATATATAAGTAAAAAAGTATACATTGCTATCCATTTAGAAGTATTTGTTTGTATGTATCCAAATTCTTATGCATGCAAAATTCATGTTGGGTGCCATTGTTGGCGTCTAAGCCAACGTGGAACCGTTTGAATTGGCGCTTCCAACACTCAAACATACACATACACACAACCATATTTCTTATGTTCTTCAACAGCAGGCAATTTGCGGCGCTATTACGTGCCAAGCATTCAATTGCAAATTAAATAGAGCGTTGAACTTTGATTTTCACTGAATTCTTAGATTTTCTTCATTCTCAGCTAAATTCCAAATAAAAAATAAAAATAAAAAATCAAATGCCAGATTAAATCGGCATGCAGCCAGCGGTATTTAAGGTTCGAACAAAATATCCAAGCAGAAGTTCAAACCGCAACAGTTTACGCCGCGTACCCAGCTCAGCTCCCTGCTGGCCGAGTCAAGTGCTATGCTACCTGCTTTAGCGCTTCTCGCGACGACGCGGCGCTAGTGAAAGCCCGTTAGAGTTGGATAAACAGGTTGGTTGCTTTGCTGACTCGTGTTTAACTGCGCTTAGTGCTGAGCTCAGCAGCGTTATGGCAGCTATTAAAAATGTTGTCAGCGTGCAGAGCTTAAATATCAACTGCAATCGTGCAGAGATATGCTTAAAATGCAGAGAATAAAAATTGAAAAAAATGCTAATGAAATCAAGAAAAAATGCAAGAAATTAATAAGCAGAAATACCAGATGAATTAAAAATATAAATTTTAGGGTTTGCCATCTGCTTGTGTATGTCATATACAGCCTTTCATGTTCTGCTCGAGTCGATTGTGGACAGATATTTATGTATGTCTATGGCAGATATTTCTTGTCATTAGCACTTACAACAAAAAGAAGCTTTTTAATAGCAAATATTTTCGATGTGTTGAGTCTTAAAGTTTTTTATCATAATTATCTACGAATAAGTCAAAATTTGGCCATAAATTGGGCTGCATCTAATATTCGCTTAGTTGAGGGAGAATTTTCGCTGACTATTACAGGAATTTTTCAGATTCGAAAATATTTTGGTAGCTAGAAAAATTCCACACCTGCTTTTCAACCCCCAGTTTGGGCCCAACTTTGAAAGCAGTCACCAACATATGGGCTTGTTCAGTAGCAATGGATTCAGAACTTTCTATATCGTTCTATTGTCGCAGTATCTGAGCTTTAAATTTATAGTGAAGAGTTTTTACCCACATTTTTATTGATCGTTTGCACGCTCGTTGGGGTTAAGCCTATTGATAGGTAGTGGGACTAAAGATCGAAGCATTAAAAATGCAACTCCAGACTAGAGCAGGAAATAAAAAGAGGAAAAAAAAGTAAATTAAGTAAAAAGTATATTATTACAGTCATATAGCAAAAACACACAGTGGAATATACTTAGGAACCCATCGATTGTGCTTACTGGGCGAAAATTTTTTAGTTCAGCAAACATCAAGGAATCTCAAAAAAAAATTATCTAGCAAAATAGAGTCTTTCATACTGCAATCAGCCAATTCTCCAACTTTGTTTGCTACTAAAACAAGCAAAACCTCATCAGGTTGCCTGCTCTAGAGGTAAAAGTATGCAAAAATTTGCCTTTATTCATTACTTTCTTCACTCGGTTTTTCCTCTTTTCCACTCAGCGCCACCTTTCCGCGCTCAATTTATGCGACTTGCTGACACACGCTAATCAAAATTGCATTTATGATAGTTTTACTGATAGTTTTACTACCGTTCAACTGTCACTTTTACAGTCAGTGCACAACCTGAAAAGTATGACACACTTCTGTCGCTCATTTCAAAGCAAATTCTTCACCGCAAATTGTCAAGAGCATAAACAGCAACTAGGCAAATACAAGAAGAAGCAGAAGAAGAAGACAATCAAAAGTCATTTGCCAATTGCACCAAAGTGACTCCCTTATTGTCTACCTAAAGCCAATTATGATTGCATTGCATCAGGTTTTTAAGCGTTGTGATTTCCAACCAACTCGCTGACAAGTTGCTTGCTTTACAAGAGCCACCACCAGACCTGCTGGAATCCGGCTATGCTCCGAAAGCTCGTTAAAGCCGGCAGCAATATGCACGCGTTAAGTGTTTGTTTAAACAAGTAAACTTCGTGAAAACGACACCAGGTAACGGAGCAGGCGGATAACAGCAATGAAAGTGGTCAAACGACATCTCTGCTGATAACCATGGACGGACGAGCGTTTACATTTTGTGGTATTTCGGTGGAACAACTGCCGCATATGCTACCCAACTTGATCACATCTCCGCCACAGACCACCACCAGACGTACCAAAATAAAAGCCGTTGACAGGATGTTGAACTAGTTGCGGTGAAAAGTGAATATTTTTGTTCGGTCAGTGGAAAAATGGCACAGCGAAAGATCGTCACAGTTTATGTAAGTCGCGTAAGAAAGGAAAAGTCAAATTTATATTGACAGTGAATTTGGTGAACAACTTTCGATTTTATATCCTGACTGCGGTTATTTTTTATTTTTATTTTTATTTTTTTTTTTTGTAACATTCGTGGGAATTTACGGTGTGTCGTAATGTTTAGCAAACTCGTTTTTATTATTTTTTTCATTTGACTAGATTTTATTCCTTTCAATAGCATCTCATACCAACAGATCTAACAAATGTCGCCCTGTCGAAAATAGCTCTTTATTATAAAAGCCATGCCAGTATTCCAGCATTTCTTTAGCTCCAGAAATTTAATTTGATGAAATAAAATTTTTTTTATTACTTTATTTCACTTTTTACTTATTATTATTTTATTTTATTTTATTTTAATTCAGTTTATTTATTTTGTTTTATTTTATTTTATTTTATTTTATTAAATTTTAATTTAGTTTTTTATTTTATTTAATTTTTTTTATTTTTATTTTATTTCTTAATTTATTTATTTTTTTCCATTTTTGTTTTATGTTATTTTATTTTAATTTATTTTATTTTTTACTTTCTTTTATTTTAATTCAACTCTTTTATCTTTAAATATATATATTTTTTATTTTAATTTATTTCGTTTTTTTCTATTTTATTTCATTTTATTTTATTTTATTCTACTTTTTTTATTTTATTTTGTTTTATTTTATTTTATTTTAATTAATATTTATTTAATTTTATTTTAATTTTTTTATTTTAATTTATTTTCTGTTATTTTATTTTTTAATTATTTTTCTTTAATTTCTTTTATTTTTTTATCGTTTTAATTTTTTATTAGTTTTTTTTATTTAATATTTTTGTTTTATTTTTTCTTATTTTTTTTTATATTATTTTATTTTATTTTATTTTTTTATGAGTTTTTTATTTTATTTTTTTATTTTATTTTACCTTTGTTTTATTTTTTTATTTTTTTTACTTTCTTTTATATAATTTTATATATTTTAATTTTTTGTTTACTTTTAAATTTTTGCTATCATTTTTTCATTTATTTTATTTATTTTTTTATATTTTTTTTTTGTTCTTTTATTTTTTTTTTTAATTTTCTTTTTTTGTATTTTTTTATTTTTTTTTTTTTTTTTTTTATTTTATTTTTTTTTTGTTTTATTTTTTATTTTTTTTTTAATTTTATTTTATTTATTTTTATTTTAGTTTAGTTTATTTTATATTTTATTTTATTTTAGATTATTTTATTTTTTAGTTTAGTTCATTTCATTTGACTTTAATTTAATATATCTTTTTTTATTTTATTTTATTTATTTTATTTTATTTTACTTTATTTTATTTTAGTTTATATTATTTTATTTTATTTTTATATATTTTTTATTTATTTTATTATATTTTAGTTCATTTTATTTAATTTTTTTTTATATTATTGTTATTTATTTATTTTTTGTTTGTTTATTTTATCTCTTTTTAATTTATTTTTTTTTTTATTGTTTTTATTTTTAGCAATATTTTTTTGCTATTCCCTTCTTTATTCCTATTTTTGCTTGTTTTTTTATTTTATTTTTGTTTAATTTTTTTATTCTTTTTATTTTATATTTTATTTTTTTATTATTTATTTTTTTTTAGTTCACTGTATTTTAAGCATAAGTGAAATTTTATTAATTTATATTATTTATATTAGTTTTATAAACAATTCACGAGAAGAATTTAAGGCGCTCCACCGCCTACTCATGCCACAGATATTTGCACAGCTTCAACCTTGTCGAACGTTCTTTTGCTTTTTTTAGCGTTTCTGAATTCGCAACTATTTTATTATTTAAACGCATAATTTTTTAATTATATGTTGTGAAAACAATCAATTAAATTTACACCAAAAAAAGATATTTTTATAAGCAGAAAATTCGCGACACCTACGCATAATGCACTCAAGCACTCCCTAACGCCTCATATTGCACCAAAGCGCTACCAACAAGTACGTAATAAAAGAACATTTCGAATTAATTATGAAAACAAAAAATTGCAACAACATTTGCTTATGTAAGACAGAATGTATGACCTAGAGTAAGCAATATTATAAGGAACACAGAAGAATTCTAATATTGCTTTAGCTTGTATATGCGCATGTATGTGTTTATGTTTATGTAGCTGTGTTTGCTAGTGTTTAAACATAAAATTATGGGTTTGTTTAACAACCTGTCCCGCTGTATGCTGCCTTGAACTAAGCAACTTGTTATTTTTGTATACTTAAAGACACCTAACATTGCTTTGCTCTTTCAATTTTATTTGTCTTATTTTTCTCTTTTATCTATTACACTTCTACTGTAACTAACTAGAAATTGTTAACAATAATCGTTTTGTATTTTACATTTGCTCCAAAAGTGTTAAGTTAAATGTTAAACAATACTTGTTTGATGTATGTATAAACGTACATATGTTATGGGCTTATATGTTAGCTCGTTTGTTCTTAAGTTGGCCATGGCTATTTTCAGCTTCTTCAGTCGTTCATTCATTCACTCATTCATTCATTCATTCTAGGTGTAATGCATAGTACCTCAATTGCGATTCTTGTTTGTGTGTACCAAAAGATGACACCCAAATGCAATATGATGCTGCTTTTGAAACGTGAAACTCGCTGTCTGCTGCTGTTTTTATATGTGAAGATCTTTCAGCTGGCGCTAATAGCAGTGGTGGGTGTTGTCATGAGTTTTTTTTATGGTTTTTATGAGCGTAGCAAAGGGTCATTAAAGAAATAGCTTAATTGGGTTACTAAGCTGCTTAAAAGCTTTAAAGCTTTAATCTTTTATTAAGAATTTATGAAATGTGTTGCATAGTTAGTTCTGAGAAAGTTTGTCGTTTATGTAAGTTCTTTGACAATATTTTAATCGACGGAAAAAAAACATGACAAGTTGGCAAGCTTTTTATACAAATTTATTTACAAAAATATTTAATAAATAATAAAAATATTAATAAATGATTATTTTTTTTACAACTGGACTAACCATTTGTTTGCCATTCTTTGAAGAAATCATGAAAATCCAACCACCTAAGACATATCACTCATCACCACGACTATGCGAGCTCTTACACAATTGCACTATTGATCGCTCAAAACATCGATTTGACGATGAAACATCCATCGTACAGCACTGATTTGGCACCGAACGGCTTCTTATTATTCCCATACTTAAGAAATTAACTGAGAGATCAACGTTTTTCGACACCTCAAGAGGCGGTTGATGCGTTCAGAACATATGTTTTGGAGATACCTCCACCAGAGTAAAAAGGGAAAAGACTTTAATGTAGAATATTTTAAAACGATTGCGATTGTCGATTATTAATATTTGTTTTTTTTTTCTCTATTCCCGAAATATAAACCGCAAACCTTTTTTAACGATGGAGAACTTTTACCCATTGGCAGAACTTCTTTTATCAAGGGTCTTAGTGGGTAGAAAAAATTAAAGCATATCAAAAGAGAGATCCAAAATTGTTTGGCTTACGAAAAAACGTCACAATCTGTGGGTTTCTCATCGCAAAAACAAAGCTGTTTTGCTGCTTTCCTCGATGCACTATAATGTTGAAATATCTTCGAGCGGAAAGTCAGAAACTATCGACATTTGTAATGAAACCAAAGTTGGCGTTGATTTGATAGACCACTTATTTTCAGAGTATACCACAAGGCGATCGACAAAACGTTGACGGCCACTATCTCTTAGATATATTAGTCTTATAAAATATAATATATGAACTACGATATGGTACCGTAGGCTGTCAAAAGACAAAAGCTATTTCTTCGGAAACTGGCTGAAACAATGTGTATGCCTATCATTGAGGAACGTGTACTCTTAGAACAGCGACCCATCGGCTTCTGCATTTTAGGGATCATATTTACTTAAGAAACACATCATCGGGTGATAAATATTATAAGAATATGGGATATTTTTAGCGAACAAATTATAAAAAGGCTGTTTATCACTAAAAATATCATTTGCAACAATATATGCTTATATCGGTAAAAAATAATTATTATTTTGAGGAATAAAATTATTAAGAATTATACATTTATTTTAAAGATAAGGGCAAGTTGTAATCAAGGGTGATCCATTTTGGGTTTCCTACTTTTTTTAAAAAAAAACACAGAAAATTCAAATTTAATGGGAAATGTTTATTATCATTCCAAGGAACATCATTTGGCATTTAGTTTATGAAGATTATTTCTTTCAAATATAGGCCGCGGCTATGTCTCAGATGATCCATGACTTGAGTACAATTTTCGATGACACGTTCGAGCATTTCGACTGGTAACTGGCGAATGACATGCGTGATGTTTCACTCCAAGTTCTGAATCGAAGCGGGATTGTTCGCATAGACTTTAGACTTTTCATATCCCCACAAGAAGAAGTCTAACGGTGTGATATCACAAGATCTTGGTGGCCAATCGACCGACCCGAAATGTGAAATTATCTGCTCACCGAAGTGTTCTCTCAATAAATCCGTTGATTGATGCGATGTGCGAGAAATGGTTGTTTAAAGCAAATGTCGCGGAGATCAAGAGCTTCAATTTCAGGCATCAAATAGTCAGTTATCATTGCGCGAGAACGGTCGCCATTGACGGTTACTTCTTACCGAAATCATTTTTGAAGAAATATGGACCGATGATTCCACCTGCCCACAAACCACACAAAATCGTTATTTTTTCTGGATCAAATGCCAGCTCTTGAATCACTTCAGGTTGCTATTCGTCCCAAATGCGGCAATTTTGCTTGTTTATATACCCATTGAGCCAGAAATGGGTCTGATCGCTGAACAAAATTTGTCTCGAAAACGTCGAATCTTCTTAAAACTTTTCAAGAGCCCATAGAGCGAAGCGATGTCGCTTGGGACGGTCGATCGGCTTCAGTTCTTGCACAAGCTGTATTTTGTACGCTTTCGATTTAAGATCTCGATGAAAATGCGCCAAGTCATTCCATACGTCAGTCCGAGTTGCTACCAACGGCGCCGAATCGACCCTCCACGGTCTCCACGTAATGTACCTCACTGCCTGCTGGACGTAATCTATTCGATCGAATATTATTCAATAATGAATTCTGGGTCTCAAGATGGGTGATGGTGTTGCGAATAGTACACTCAGTAGGCCGATAATGTTGACCATAAGTTGAACGAAGCGCGCGAAAGATATTCTCTACAGAATGTGAATTTTCGTAATAAAGTTGAATGATTTTTAAACGTTGTTCAGGCGTAAGTCTTTCAATGATAAAATGCCAAACAATACTGAATAAAAATAATATGACAGCTTGAGACAACTCACGCATGATGTGTCAAAAAAAGCCTATTGAAAAAAGTACCACTACTTGGATCACCCTTTAGAAACCAACTTACCTAAACGTCGCAAAATTTCGGCGAAGTAAGACCCATTTTTAATTTTTTCAAGTGGCAACATTACAAAAATATTATGTTTTGTTGATCTTTACTCAAAAAAATGTGCCTAAATGAATCCAAAACTTTTAAATTGTGCTAACGCTCCTATGCGAATGTCAATTTCACAATTTTTTGTTTGTTTGTTTTTTTTTTTGTATATTTTTAATCCCGCTTCTTCTAAACATCGCCAAGAACTACCCCTGACCGACTATTTTTGTTTCCACATTGACGGGGTACTTGCCAGTTTCAATCCATTCATTTGCAACGGATTCAGGAATTAGGTGAATGTTTTTTGCTGTTGTTAATTTCCAAAAGGGAAGGATTCGACTTCACCAGATCATCAACAAGAGGATGAGAAAAATAAAATAAAATTTTTTTTTGCATATAACGATTAGTGTACTTTATTATCATTATCGTTTTTAATTTCTCCATAGCGCAATAGCATTATTTTCTATATCGGTTTTATTTTTAATAGTTTTTTGAAATTTTTAGATTAACTCGTATGGTCAAAAATATGACTTCTCATGAAATGTAGAATTTTATCAGATCAAAAACCCGCTTGGACTAGGCCTAATAAATTATGCATAAACTAATGGTTACTCATGTGTTGCGCAAAATCAATGCAATAAATTTTATTACTATTTTTTTCTACCAACTCCTTAAGCAATTTAACTGTTGACAACTTTGCACAAACTTCTAGAAGCCACATAACGATACAACGAACGACCTCAAATGTGGACAGCCGCCAAGGCGCAAAGCAATAAATCAACTTTAGCAAATAGCGGCGCAGTTTATTTACATGCGCGCCATGCAACAAGCAAATATCATTAAAAAAAACTAGCAACAATAACAGCATAATGTAAAAGAAAACAACAACAAAATTAACTTAAAAATTTTTGGCGATTTTTTTTTTAATTTTTTTTTTTTTACTTTTTTGTAGTTTTATGCTGTGATGAACAGCCGGTTGATGAAAGCCGCGAGTAGAGAGAGTGTCGCCAAAGCGCAACTGCAACAAGCAGCGGCCGAAATCAAAGCTTTCATAAAGAGCGTGAGCTTAAGCCGGCGATTAACTTGCCGCTGCTCAGCATCACACAGGTGATTTTTGGTTGTTTCGCTGCACCGTGCAAGCATAAGTACATACACACTTACAAACATTAGTATGTGTATGAATATGAGCGAAAAGTAAAGCATGTCTCTCCAGTGAACAGGTTGTCGTCGAAAGAGCTTTAGGCAGAGCAACAACAACAAAGGTAAATAACAAAGTAAAACTGCAAGCAGCAAGTAACAACAACTAACAAGCAATCAACAACTGATTTACTAGGTATTTATGTCTGTTTGTATGTGTTGTAGCAACAAAAGCATTCCAGCGCACATTTTTGTAGAAAAAGCAAAAGCAAAAAGCAACAAAATTCATTACGCTCGCTTACGGTTAGTTTAGCGCATGAATTACCCGTTCACTTAGCAGCCAGTCAGTTAGTCAGTGACGAAGCTCTGAAGTGTAAGCAACACAGCAGCGCAACAAGCAAAGCAAGCGAGTTTATTTCGGGTGTCTGAAGCAAAGCACTCTACAACAAAAAATTCGATTCATCGATTTTTATATCGCCAACGTAAATTGTTACTATTATCTATCTGACAGTCAGTCGGCGCGCACGCGTTCATCACGACTAACGGTAATATTTGTGAAGTGATGCTTCTGCTTTTCACTAAAGTGTTTTCATGGTGTTGTTGTTGCTTTTGTATGGCATTCTTTCCCCCCCGTTTTTTTGTTGTGACGCGAGTTCATTGCTTGTTCACGCTGTGTCATCTCAACAGGCTTCGGCTGCTACTAACGCATGCGCAACCTAATTGAAAGCCAAGCTAAATGCCAGAGTGAAACGCGTGCTTCTTTCTTTCTTTGATTGCATTGATTTCTTTCGATTTAATCCTTTTTTTCTTTGAAGTAACATATATATGTACATAGATATACACAAAATGAAAAAAAGTATAGAAAATTATTGTGACAAAGTGAAAAACAAGAAAAGGCAACTAAAGTGGCATATTAAACAGAAAGCAAAAATTAATATGTACGCGCAGCGCAGCCTATAAATATTTTTATGTTTTTTTTTTTGTGTATAATAAAAAACCAAATTTGCTGCAGTAGAAAGTGTCGGATGTTTGTTTTTCAGCTTTTTCTTACTTAAAAATTCTTTTGGTTTGCATTCTTAATGAGCAATAAAAGCGCAACTTTGTGGAAGAGAACCTTTTTGAAGTGATTCCATTTACTTTTGTAAAAAAGTATATTTTTAAATATATATATGAGAAAAATTATTGCGATTGGTAAAGTAGAAAATTTATTTTATTTTTTAATAATTATTATTTTTCAGCGTCAGTATTTACTATAAAGGACTTTCAATAATCATTTAATTATTATTATTATTATTTTTAATTAAATAAATATGTAATATATAAATATATTTGGACAATTAATATATGTTCTATCAAGTTGAACGGAACATTGGTCTATATCTTCAATTAAAAGTATTAATTACTCTAGCGGTTGATACTAAAGTTGTTTTTCGTAAATTTTTCGTATCCATTATAATTTAAAAACCAAAAATTAAAAGCTTAATACTTCTGAGTAAATAAGAAAAAACGTTCATTAAGAGATGAAGTCATAATTTTCTTTGAAATTTCTTCATCAAATTAAAAAGTTCATTCCTATTTCCAAAAAAAAAAGTATTTTTAAGCTATCTAGCACTTGTGCTTGGTGAAAACTATTTTCCTGTAAAGTGTTTCGTTCGGAAGCGGCTTAGAATGAACTGTATGTCTGTCTGGTACCTCCATTTGTTTGAAGAATAAAATAACAGATCAATTGAAAGATTCACGGCCTATCATAGTAAAACACATTTTGTTTTTGGCAAAATAAACTCTTTCCAGCGTGATACACTGATTATAGCGACCCTCTAAATTTTCCGATACCATTTTTGTAGTACGTTTTGTCCTTTGCTTCAAAATAGACCTCAGTTTCGGCGATCACCTCTTCATTCGACGGAAATTTCTTCCCAAATGCAAAGTAAAATTATATATGTTTTTTTTTTAAATTTGTTTTAAATTTATTTAATATTGCATACTAGAAATTTACAAAATTTTTAATTATCATATAACTAAAAATGCCTCCGGAATTCAAAAACTAGACTCAGCATTGCGTAAAAAAAATTACGAAAAGTTTGTTTTAAATATTTTTATTTATTTATTTATTTTATTTATTTTTTTATTTGTGTATCTACAATTTTCATTACAATTAATGTTATTCTTTATCTTGCCTTGAACATGATATAAAAATATGTAAGTACCAAGAAGAAAAAGAAAATACCCGGTAAAATTTATATCGATGTGATCAGCAGAACCGCAAGGATAATCAAGCCATGTTCAACTATCTTTCTCTCTTTAAGATATTTGAATGAAATTTGGTATAAAGATTTTTTTACTAATTACTATTAGAGAAGCGGCCCCAATAGTCGAGTGTTTAGCAGTGCATGTTATCACACGGAGAGACATAAGTTCTAACTTTGGCCGACCCAATATCCAAAAAAAATTTAAAATAATTAATTTATTCTAATTGCGGTCTCATCTCGTCAGGAAATGCCAATCACTTCGAGTATATTTCTGGCATCCAATAAAAAGCTCCCCGAAATATTCCTGATTGGTGGAGGCGGCATAATAAATATAAATGTAGGTCTCTGCATTTTATATTTCTATATATTTATATTCATCATTTGTCGGTATCATGCCCATGGGAGGGTTACTTTGTGCCACTGATTATTCAGATATGTGCATTGAAATAACAGTAACTTGTATAAAGGCATAACATAAAAATTGAGAAACCACAGTATTTGTGTATGAAAGATATAAAGAATTCGGTTCGGCTAGAGATATCACTTTTTCCCTTGTTCTGTATTACTAAAAAATCAAATAATTTAAAGAAATTATATATATCAATCGAATATTACTTTTTATGAGTATGAGTAGCTTTTATTTTCTTAACAAATATTTTTCCAAAATTGTTCTTATAAAATTATTACTATTTTCTATATTAAAACCAAATATTTGCACCTCCAACCGTACAGACTCTTCTACAGCAAATACAGAAAAATAGTTTTACTTTATTTTTATTAAACTATTTAGAAAATGGTAATAATCAGTTATTTTTCATTTTATTTTTATTTTTATTTTTTTAACTAGACTTTATTTAATGAAGCACATTTTAAGAGTTCACCTTCCTGCCCAGCTGGATTCCATACTTGAAGCGCACAAAATATTGTTGAGAAGTTCGTTTCTTAAGTCTTTTGTTTGCACTAGGCAATGAGGGCAGCTTAGTTTAGTTATAAATGATAAGCAACATTTAAATAATGATCAATGTTTTAAGTATTTTGTAGAGAAAATAGCTTAACAAACTTACTTTTTTTCAGTAGTAACCTTTATTTACGTACTTTTTGTTGATCACTAAAAGGTTTTACTCACTTTGACACCAATTTTAGAGGGTATTTGGATAAGAGGATCTTTAAATTAATTATTATTTGAAAAAAGGTTTATTAATCGCCTTAAATTTTATGTAAATCACTTAAAAAATGGTCATAAAAATTTATAAAAAGAGCAAAATGTTGAGTCAAGTTTTTTTGCAAAAGCCTTGATGTTTTCTTAACATAAAAACTAAAACATTATCAAGAGTTCATTTGATCTAATTCCAGATTTAATGAATTTAAAAAAAACTCCAACTTTTCGAATTCTTTTACCCTGACATTTATTGCCGAAAAGGCACGATTATGCCACAGCTGTATATGATCAATCTGCCAAAAGAAAAATTTTCTTCCTCTCCTCTCTATAAATGTTAATTACGACTCGACTCTAACTTGTGTGATATATGAAGCGAGTAAAACATAGCAATTACAGCTGAAAATTGGTGTCACACCAAATGCAAGTCGAAGAGTCGAAATATTAATTGCAAATATTTGATGCTGTGGGCTGATATAGTGTGTGACAGCAAGATTTAAAGAACACACGACTGAGCCCATTAAATGCCGCAAAATTTGTAAGATATAGCTGTGTATGTATTGGAATGCATGTGTGTGTTTTAATTTGTCACGAATTGCTGACAAAGTCACTTGCACGCTGTGAGATGGTATTCTAAGGAACAATAACAACAGCAAAAAATTTCAACCAACCCAAAAAATAAAATCACGAAAATACATTGCTGCAAAAAGTGAGAAAATTCACATTGAGATTAATGAAAATACATTTTCAAAAATACATAAATGGATAATTGACTTAATAAGCCATATGTTTGCCATTTTACGCTACAAAAAATTACATAATTGCTGCAACAAATTTCTTAGCCAAAGACAAATAACTGTGAGAATTTTTAATGCGAATAATTTTCATTTGCTGAATTTTTTATGCTTAATTTCATTAAAGTTTATCTCAATTCTGATACAGTTCTTTTTTAGATTTCCTAGTGAATTAGAATTGAATGTATTTTAAATTGATTTCAAGAGATTATTTGGTTGAGAATAAATTTGTGAACATAAAACAGGTGTGGCATTGGTGCTACTGCCACTTCCTGAGGCAATAAGTTGCCAGAAACTATATATAAAACACTCCTTCATTGCAAATCAGTAACAAAACTCAGTCTCCGCCAACACGCCGGGCTTGTTTTGACTGCCAGCTGCCAAAAAGTATAATTTGTTTATTTATGCCATAGATTAGACGTGGTAATAACAATACCAGTATTTACAATAAAAATATTTTGTTTTATTTTAGTTCTATTTTCCTCAAGTGTTATAATTGAATGATTGTACTTTAGGGGGCGTTAATTGCCACACGAAATTAGATTTACAATTCTGTTTATTAGCGCAACTCCTTTATTATTAAATTATTATTTATTTTATTATATTTATTTTATTTTATTTTATTTTATTTTATTTAATGTTATTTTATTTTATTTTATTATTTTATTTTATTTTATTTTATTTTATTTTTTCTATTTGACTTTAATTCACTTTTTTTTTTAATTTGTTTTATTTCTTTTTATTTTTTCCAATTTTTATTTTTTTTTTGTTTTACTTTATTTTCATTTTATTTAAATTTTTTTTTTTATAATTTTTTTTTGTTTTGATTTCACTTTACTCTGTTTAATTTTATTCTATATCACTTTATTTTATTTTATTTTATTTTTATTATTTTACTTTATTTTATTTCTTTTATTTTAGTTTAAAATATTTTATTTTATTTCACTTTGTATTATTTTATTTTTTTTTTTTTTTTTTTTTTATTTTTTTTTTTTTTAATTTTTTAGTTATTTTTTTGACTTTTTTTTTTTTATTTTTTTTTTTTTTGTTTTATTTTTTTTTATGTTATTTTCTTTTAATTTTTTACCTTTATTTTATTTTATTTATTTTAATTTTTTTTATTAATATTTTTAATTTTTTTTCTTTTTTATTTTATTTTATTTTTTTCTTAATTTTCATACTTTTTCTATTTTTTATTTTTTTTCCTATTTATTCAATTTTAATTTTTTTTATTTATTATTATTTTTTTTTTTAATTATCTAACACTTTTATAATTTTTTATAATTTTTTATAATGAGTTTTTTTTTTAGTTTTTTTTTTATTTCATTTTAGTTTTGTTTTATTTTGTGTTTATTCTATTTTTAGTTTTTATTTTATTTCTTCAACTATAAAAATTTCCACGAATTTTAAATATATTTCTTATTTGCACTGCACAATTTTTATGAAGAAAAAACAAGTAATTGTGGGCTTGAAAATCGAAAGTGTTTATTTCTATGCCGACAGTCGATTTTTTGCTTCATTTCTTATTTCATTATTTTTCCACAATTTATCTTTTTTCTCACACCTTTCGTTTCATTGCTCCACTTTTGCTTTCGTGCGACAGCAATAAAGTGCTAAATGCAAAATAAACAACAACAACTCATTCTGCTGTGAACTAGCAACCTCACTCGTCAAAGTAACTTGCCACCACTACTCGCCGCTTGCTGCCTTTCAGCTATTAATTTGCGATACATGTAATAAACGCATAAGTTGGCCACGCCACACCACACCACATACCACACAACACCACCACAGCAGGAGGTACTTCGTTTCTGTTGTTGTTTATATTTTTTAATATGTTTTTGTTGTTATTGTTTTTTTTTTCTTCTTTTCTGCTATCTTTTTATTTTTCGTTTTGTTGTATTATTACAACAAGCATGAAAATTGTTGTTATTATTTTGATATATTTTGTTTGTATGTGTGAGTGCATGCTTTTTTTTACCAATTATTTCATACTTTTTCTGCTTCACTTTCCGTTTGGTATTTATGCGGTTTGTTGCTCTTGTTTACAATCAACATTTTGTTGCTATTATTTTTACAATTGTTGTTGTTTAGCAGATCAAGTAAACTAAAGTGTGCTCATTTGCGCTTGCGCGCCGGTCACGCAATGTCCAGTGTAAATGGTGTGCTGGTGGGCAAGCGAAAGCAGAAATAAATTTTTAATTACGACTTGTTGATGGCTTCGTTAGCGGGCAGATAAGATTACATAATTATCTATTTAGAATGTTACTTTCAATGTCACATACTATGAAAAGCTGTAAGTGGTTTATCCTTAAGCGATTTTATTAGAATTGAGTACTAGTGTTAGAAAAAGCATTTAAAGAGTTCGAAAATATTGCAAGAGAAATAATTATTAGAGAAATTCTCTTTTTCATTTATTTTTCATATATTCACTTTGCTTTTTGTTTTCAAATTCTCTTTAAAAAAGTGAAAGAAGCTACAGAATATATTGAAATGCCAATCGAATTTTAAATACTCAATCACCTTGTATGCGTACTTTCAATTTTTGCTTGGTGAACGTGTTGAAAATTTTTAAATATTTGCCAAATAAAATATTTTTTTTTTGCGTGCAACAATGCAAATTTCTAACCCAATTTTGGCAATGCAAATAATACTGACTTACAAATAAGTAAATTCAAATAAGTAAATATTCGAATATATATATTTGACGCTGGGTAACCGCTGAGGCGATTTTCGGCCGAGCTCTGCCTCCAGTTTCTGGTATGTGTTTTGATGTTTTTCTAATAAATGGAAGGACTCACAGTTAAATAATTGGATCATTTGAATGTTGGTATGGCTAGTGTTCAAACCCATGACCTTTCCCATGATGGTACGCACTGACAACCGCTAGGCAACTGCGGCCGATGCGAATGGTGCTTTAAAGTGGTTCTAATAAAATGTTTAATTGATTTTTAAGCTATTTTTTTATTAAAACATAAGTTTTCTATATATTAACCCCGGCAAAGAGCCATCTTTATTTCATATATCAATCAAATCGGCCAAAATTTACAACTTTTTCGTGAGTATCACATGCCCACGTCACATGAACACAATATACAGCCTCCAATTTTCAGAGTTTCAAGTTGTATCTAAATAAGATGGCTTTACTTGCATTAACTAGTGAATTGTCAGTTTCTAAATGCAGGTATGAATATAATAAAATTTCGTGTATTTGAATTGCATTTGCAAATTTCAATAAGGCAATGCTGCCACATTTGACACCTTCTTACTATTGTGAATGGAAAAAATTGTTATCTATGAGATATATAGAAAAAAACATCGAGCAATAAGCGAAGACCGCTGCATTTCTATTAGGAATAGCTAATCGATTTTAATTTCTTTTTTTTTCGATTTTGAGCTCAAAGTTCTTGTCAAATCAGCAGGTAACTAAATGCGCATATTTACTCTTTTTGTCAGGTTTAAAAATAAGCATTTGTGCCACTTAATGCAGCTTAACTCAGCCAGTCTGTCTTCATTCAGGATAAATAATTTTATATATTTATAGTGTCAAAAGAAGAGATACGTAAAAAAAGAATAGCAAAAAATAATCGAAGACCGCTGCGATTCTATAAGGAATAGCGCATGTTTATTGTTCTAATGAAAATATTAATCAGGTACTGTACCAATACCGCCCTTACAAATGCATTAATTAATTTAAGTTAAGTTCAGTTAAGTTTTCTTTAATTTTAATTGTTTTTGCCATTGAATTAGCTGATAATCGATTTTAGTTTGTCTTTGCTCTAAATGCTCATATGTACTGTCTGTCAGGATTAAAAATTCTAATTTAGATTTATGCTGTCTACCAATACAACTACATATTTAAAAAAAAACATAAAGTCCATATATTTCGTAAATAAAATCGATTAGAAAACAAACACCAAAATATTAAAATAAACAAAAAAAATTAAAATATCTGTGAGTTAATACTTTCCACGAAACTTAAGTTACAAAATTTTCGATTGCATATTACAAAATACACATATATACATACATATATGCGCATGCTTGTAAATATCTGGGCAAAGGCAATGTTTCGAGATAAAATGCAATTAAAAACACTTTGACGCCACGGCGACTAATTTATTTTCGATTAACTTACGGCTCATATTTTTTGCCTGGGATAAGCGGAAAATTAGTTAGCTGCCCGGTGCTAAGCTAATGGAACGGCACACTTGCAATCCGGTCGGTTAGCCAACCACTAAGCGTGCGCCCAAGCGCATTTCCCAATTTTCCAACACTGCACCAATTAGTCTACGTAACTAAGGCGTGATATTGAGTGGCAGCGTTGGCTCAACACGAAATAAGCTTAATTCTGTCGATAGTTGGGCAGTGTTATGAAATCTTATTTTTTTATAATTTTTCTTTTTAATCTTTTTTTTTTATTTTTTATTTTTTTTTTACAACTGCGTTTGGGTTTTTTCTGCCTCTCAAACAACTTGCCAACGAGACACTTGTTGTGCGCATTTGTAGGAAATCATTAACCTTTATGTTAGTCAACGTGGTCAAATTCGCTCACCAAACGCTTATTTCTATGAGCGCCTGTTGTTGCTGCCACCTGTTGGTGATTCAATGTTTTTTAATGCCAAATTTGTTGCGGCTGTCCACGCGTTGCAGGAAGTAAATTCAACGTTTTTTTCCATTTTTACCATTTGTTACAGTTTTTCCTGCTTACAACTTTTCATACATTTTTCATAGCTGCCGCTTTTGTACTGCCATTTTGCATGGCTATCAGCTCGGTTGGTTAAGCGGTTTACTGATTTCATATACGCAGCTGCCAGGCTGCGGAATGCCTTCGTGTGCGTATGTGTGTGTGTGTGTGATTGCTGTTAACCGTTGTGCGCCTCGCTAACGCCTCTGCAGCATTTAAGTGGCGTTGCTTAGTGATTAATTGGTCAATGATCTGTTGTTGTCATTGCTTTGTTTTTATTTTTGCATTTTTTGTATGCTTTTTTATCTACAAATATTTTGTCTTTCCACTTGATTTGTTTCACTTTTCCATTTATAGCGAAAACTCCTATTTTGGCAAAAGAAAAATTTACGATTTCATTTCATGTTAATCTCTTTTTGCTTTCACATTTACAATCTTCCGCCTTCTGTTTTAGCAGTAAAACAAGAAAATTGATTTTGAATGTTTTCGCGTTACATTGTAATTTGAATGACTGGACATTGCGGTAGGGAAAATAAAAATTAAAAAACACAATATCAAAAATCTATTATTTCTTATTTTCGTTTTTTATTATTATTATTATTATTATTTTTTTTTTTTTTTTTTTGTAATACTTGAAACATCTTTTGTTGTGACTTTTTGCGGTAGGCAGTTGAACAGTGACTTTATGCAATGCCAATTTTATCACCAACGAAGCATTAAAGTTAATTATTATTGCCTCTTGTTTTTTTTTTCTAAAACAATATTTTTACTTTTTTCTGTGTCTTTTTCTAATGCTCTGTTCGATGCTCCCAGTCATTGTCCACCGGTTTCATTGCTTAGTTTGCATAACTCGCTAAATGTTTCTGGCTTTTTTAAATATAAATTTTCATAATTATTTTTTTTTGAGGCTTTCTTTTTTATTCGGCAACTTGTTTATTAAAACCATTATCACATTTGCCATACCTTTCTCTGTCGTTTAGTCGCCCTTTAATTGGCAATTTTATTTTTGCATAACTTTCACTGTCAAATCGCGTTAGGTTCAGTAATAAATTGATATTTTTTTTATTATTAATTTTTTTATGAACAAAAAAGCTTGCACCTACAACAACCTGCAATTGATTAAAGGTAGGAAAATTTTAAGTAAATTTTTCAAAATTTATTTTTAAAACCTTTTTAGAGGATTAGAGTGTCTAACAAAAGACGGATTAACGAGTAAAGCGAGAGACTAACCCTCTCTTTTCTCACTCCCTTGGGTCGGCTGAAATAACACCGATTTCTTTTCGGATCGAATTTATCTGATCAGAATACCTTCGACGTAAAATCTTGAAGAATCCTACAAAGTTTCCTACAGCATAGCCTTTGCTTTACCTCCAGAAACGCGAATGTTTTTTGTGAGTGGCATCAAGTTATTCTCTATGCTCTATGTGGGCACTTCTAACAATATAATACAGAGAGTTACCCACTAGTGGTTTCGAAACTGTAGGACTGTATTTTGACAACTGCCAATCTTAACTGTCAAACCAAACATGCACAACGTGTTAAAATAGTTGAAACCTACTACAAAAATGGTGATTCGAACGGAGACACGTTTCGTGCTTTAGGAAAAGATTATGATGCACAAGGACGAAAGCAACTACTCCAGAAATTGGTAAAATTTTAAAGAAATTTGAAAGGATTGGATCAGTTACAGATCTTCTGAGGCTTTTTTATCATCGTTTTGGTCGTTTCACCTGAAATATCGCTGCTGTAAGTGAAAGTGCAGCAGAAGACCCGAATGTGTCTGTTGCTTGACATTCTCAATATCCATATGAAGTCCAGCTCGCAAAAAATCTGAAGCCGACTGTCGTAGTTACGTCGATTGGGTGTTTGAACAACAAGCAAAGGAGCGTGATTTTTCCAACAAAATTTTCTTCAGCGACGAATCACATTTCTCATTCGGTTGATACGTAAATAAGCAAAATTGTCGCATTTCGGGATATTTGGTCCGCAGGTGTGAATGGACCTTACTTCTTTGAAAACGGTAACGGCGTCCTCTAACTCTAGAGCACTTAAAAACCAAATTTCGTCAAGTTGTGGCTGAGACACCGCCCAATATGTGTCAAAAAGTGGTCGAAAATAACCTCAAACGCATCAAAGTTTGTAAAAATTCACGAGGCGGTCATTTGAGTGATGATGTGTTACACATATAATGTCAAGTTCAAAGTTTATAATAAAAAAGGATTTTATACAAATTTTTTTATTTAAATCCATTTTAGTTGCGTCTATTTTTGAGAACACAAAATGTACAACCCTATACAGTGAATTTTATAGATTATTTTATTAGTCAGCTTCTCACAAGCTTAAGAAGAGAGTACATCTGCAAGGTGAAAGAAGCTCTTTCTGAGAGCGCGACATGCATAAAAACTGGGATATCTTTATAGAAAATGCTGTAGAAGTTGAAGAGATGAAATTTTTGGAAGTGCTAGATTTCGAAAATTTATGACCTTTTTTTTTTGAAGACCAAGCTAGTTGAGTTCAAGGTTATTGATCTAATGAGTTCTACTCTGATCTGATCGATGTATTTTCATCGTTAACCACTACGACCTAACCTACTATTGTATATAATTGTGAATCGCTAGAGGAATATTTCATGTGCGTGAAATGGTATATTAACATCGGTCCGAAGTATGTAAGCACCAAAAGTAGACGAGATAGGCCCACCAAAATTTATACCGATCGGATTAGAACAATGAGCTGAGTTGATTTGGCCATTTTCGTCTGTCCGTCTGTTCTTCTGCCCATCTGTCTGTTTGAGCGCAAACTAGTCCCTCAGTTTATGAGATATTCCAAGCAAACTTGGTACGTAGTTTCACTGGTATATTCAAACGATTATTTGTCAGAACGGGGCAGTTCGGACCACTATATCGTATAGCCCCCATACAACCGATTTGTTTAGATATAAGGTTTTGGATCAAAAATTCGTCTCTGGCAGAGTGAAGTTTAAATAAATATTGAAACTGAAAATTGTCGAGATCAGAGGACTATATCATATAGCATCCCTGCAAGCGATTTTTCAGATATGAGGTTAAAATCGTCAAAAAAAAACATGCAATACGTTCAAAATCTTCATGACAATAGTAAAAAAAAATTATCATAATAAGTTTTTGCGTGCAATTTTTCCTTCATCCTTAAGGTAGGTAAAAGTTTAGGAACGAAATTATAAAAAAAAAACTACTACCTTACCAATTCAATACGGTAAATAACTAGAATTTTTAGCCCTCATTTAGCAACAACTATTTTTTTAAATTTATTTCTTTTCAAAGAAAAACTACATATTTACTACATACATTTACGACATAATAACATAGTGCTACGAGCTGGCAATTAACTTAAGTGCAAAATTAGTGTCCGTAGCCCAACTTAAATTGTTTCCTATTAAAATTGGCCATCAACTAGTCAAAGTTGGGCAATAACTGAATAACAGTTTCAATTTTTTTTTTTTTTTTTTGGAAAATATTTTTTCTCTTTTTCTTCTTCTTTTTCTTCATTCTAAGTTGCGCAATAAACAATATTATAGATTGCAATAAACAATATTATAGATTGTTTATTGTGTTTCGAAAAAAAAAAAAAAATTACATAATTGTATTATGTCTGCAATGAGCACTTGTTGCCATCACATGGTGAGACACGAACCTCAGGTCTCGAGTATTTCACGCGCGGCGAGAAACGCGAAAAGTCATTCACGCCAAGCAGATAGATATTCACAGGCATACAAGTGTTTGTATGTTACTGTGTGTGTGTATAAGTACATGGGCTCGAGTACTTGAACTGCGCCAATTTTAACTTCCTCAATTTCATGTGACGTAGCGCGTTTTTCCACGCTCACTCATTTAATTGTCTACACGCAGACAGCGGAGAAGTCATACACTGTACTGTTATATACATTTCGTTTTTTTTAATCTTTTTTTTTTATTTTTATGATTTTTTTTTTTTTTTTTTTGATGTGCTATAAAACATCAGTTTGGCGAATCTGCAACTCATCAAAATGAGACCGCATAAAAAGTACTTTTAATTTTATTGTTGTAGTGAATGAGCTCGCAAGTATCTGCCTCGTGTGTTTGTGTACTTCAAATCAAAATTGCAAATCAAAGCAATAAATTTTGCAATCGCTACATACATAAATGCAAAAACACGCATGTGGCACGCACGAGATGAGCCTTCGCCGATTGGTGGCGTGTTCATTGTACTTGCGGTGTGAATGATCACCTGCCTTTCGTTGTGTGGAGAGTGGAGTGTGTAGCATTTGATGTAAATCGTTAAAGTGAAGCCTCTTTCAGCACTTTTCATTTCATTTCGGCGTATTTGCGTGTTGAAGCTTTAGTTGAAGCTTTAGTTTTAATTTTTATTTTTTATTGTTTTTTTTTTTTTTTTGTTTTTTTTTTGTTTATGTTACATTGTAACGATCTTTTATTTACTTAATTGGCATTTCAATTCACTGTTTATTCGCTTTGAAAATTTTTATTGTTAATTTCGTTTTTTTTTATTGGTTTTCTCACTATTTTCATTTCACTTTCGTTACCTCATTTAACGGTATATTGAACTTTTGGTGTTTAAATGTCAAAGTGTTCAAATGCAATTATGTAATATTCACACGCTTCGCAAGTGTAGTTGGGATTTATTATATATAAATTTTCTTAATATATTTTTTTTTAATTTCTAAAATCTTTTATATTTTGCAATTCATTGCGTTCATTTGTCCACTGTACTCAGTAGTTTTTCTGCCTGACGAGCGTGATGCTGCGCGCTTTCAATTAAAAAAAAATTATAAAAATAAATTATCTCTATTTTTCGATTCTTCTTCATTAGATACTCCTTTTTTTATCGGGCAATAAGAGGCTAGAAGGTTATGACAAAGCACTTTTTCGTATAATTCTTATTTGTTTGACATCAATTTTGCTTTATGTTTTCATTTCTTAACTCTTTGTTTGCATATGTAACGATGATTGCTGTGGTTTTCTTCTTCTTTATATTTAATTCAATGTGCGGCCTCCAACACTGAAGATAATTATTTTCCACAATTTTTAAGCATTTTTATTTATTTAATTTTAAATTCTTTCTTGTTATTTTTTAATGTTATTGATATTCCTTTAAGGGGTTAGGCCGCTCTAGAATTTTCGGAAAATGGATTTTTTTCTTTCAAATTATATATTATCTCTCAAAAATGTTATCCAGAAAGATTATGACAGATAAAAATTTCTAAATGCCCCATTTTCGTTCACTAGTTGAAGCGTCTGTTTCAGTCAGTAAGGCATATACAAAACTTTAAACGCATTTGTCTCAAAACTGCTTTTTTCAAGTTGGCTTGAAAGATAACAACATAACAATTATAACCGATTCACTTGAAATTTTGACAACATCTTCAGAAATACATTATCTACAGAAGTACGTAGGATTTTTTTTATCTCGCATAGTTTTTTTTTATTAACAAATTTCGAACAATTTTTAGGCCAAATTTTTACTTTTTCCTATAGAGACCCGCCATTTTGTCAAAAATGAAAATATCCTAGGGAGAAAAAATGGAGACATCCAGGGAGAACGCTGAATAGCCGCCATTTTTAAATTATTTTTTCTTAAAAAATAGTTATAAGCAGTTAATTATATGTATAATAAATGCCTTTTGTCAGAAATTAGATTTATTTAATAGATTCCACGAAAAAAAAAATCTTCAAAAAGTCCTGTTTTGTGGCCCACTGGAGTGGCCCTTAGTAATATTACTCCTTGATATTTTTGAGTGGTATGTACAGTATTTTAAGGTTTTTAGTTAATTTTTTACTGATTTTTTATACCTTTCATGAATACAACCGATTTATTCAGATATGCGGTATGGGGTAAAAAAAAACGCCAAAAATGCATCTAAGAGCGTGAAATTTGATGCTCTACAGAAATGAACTCCTCATATATTGACACTGAAAATCATCGAAATCGTCGCAATTTGCAATGAATTTGATCTGTACATGGACTTCGGTATGGCCGTAGACAGCCTTGCTTTCTTGTTTTTATTGAAATTACATTTTATTTATGTATTATTTATTTTTTTTTGATTTATTTTTTAATAAATTTTGTACTTTTTTATTTTTACTTCTTCAATTTCTCGCAATTATTTATTTAAATTTTGTTAATTTTATTTTATTTTTCAAAGATTTTATTTTTTTCTTGTTTTTTTTTTTAAGTTTAGTTTTTACAATATTTATTTTATTTTTGTTTTTATTTTCCACATTTTATTGTTCATATTTTAGCCATGACCCAAAGTGAATAGTGCAATAGTCATTTAGATATTAATTACATATTGGCGTACTCATGTTTGTAAATATATATATATTAAATGAGTAAACAGCAGGTGAGCAAAATGCTGCTAACACAATTGCACTCAATTTGCATAATTTCAATTTTTAACACTTGAACTGGAAAGTCATACAAACGCCCAACGGCAAGTGCGCTTTTTCAGTGTCATCCAGCTGGGCATATACGCAACCTTTAAGTGGAGCAGTAAAAAAGGCACAAATGCTCCGCCAATAATGCCATCTGTGTGAGCGAATGGTAAAAGATTTATTATTTTGATTTTTTATTTCATAATTCAAGAGAATAATGTAATTAAATAATTTCGATTTAACTTTTAAACAAAGTAATATCAATATATATGGAACAAAAATATGTTGGCTAGATGGCGCGAAAGTAGATTTAATTACAAAAAAAAGGTTTTTGAGGTTAAGAAGTCGTAAATAATGAATGTACTATGAAATAATACTAAGATCATTCTCAATAGCAGTGTGGTTAGCATTGCGTACTATAATTCAGAAGGCCTAGGTTCGAGTCCAGGTTCGAGAAACATCCAAAATTATAGAGAATTAATTTTTCTAATTGCAGCCGCTCCTCGGTAGGGAATGTCAAACTCTCCAAGTGTGTTACTGACGTGAAAAAAAAGCTTCTCATAAAAATCTGTCTGCAATTTTTGGTAAGAAACATCATGCTGCTTATCAAAAATTGGAGGAGGAGGTGAACCAAATCAGAAATACTGTTAATTATCAAAAGCATTGTTTGCTGTTTTCAAAATTTATAACAATTTTTTTGCCTTTTCGAAGATTTTTCCAACAGCACCTCTTCCAAATTTATTATTTTTCTCATCTATTTCTATATATGTCCTAACAATTTGAATACTACACATATATATATGAAAATTTTTACATTAAATTAAGCAAATATTTACAAACTTTCTCTCTTTCTAACTTATGAAAGCTCCTAAGAGATAAAAGTTTGACCCTTTTGTTCCTTTCTAATTAATCCCAACGGTTTACCCACCTCCCGCTCATCCGCACGAGGGGCGCTGTCCGCATGACGTACGGAACTTGTTTTATTTTTCATCAATGCCGAGTCACGATGAGGAGAGGTTTATTTAGTGTCGAGAACTAAAAGAGTTCAACTACAGAGCAAAATTCATCAGCTGATTTTTAAGAATTATTTAAAACATAAAATTTAATGTAGCGATTAGTTGACAGTCGACAAAATAGTTTTCTTAATCAGTCAGATATGTCAAATGTACTTGAATGAGAGCTGAAATCAAGACATAAACAATGCAAAGGCTCGTGAAATTCAAAATTCGTTTTACAAGTTTTCAGAAACAAGGGGCAAAAATGTCTGGACATTCTGAACGGAACATTAAATTTGATTTCAGAGAGAATAAGGGGGCTGGAAATTGAGCCTGTTATTATTTTAACCATGAAAATTACACCAAGCATTTCCCGACGACTGGCGAGAGTAGGGAGATTGATAAGTTTCAGACGACTAGTATAAGAAGGAAGATTGTACTGAGAGTCCCAATGCAAATTTCTTAAGGCAAATAGGAGAAATTGTTTTTGAATAGACTCTAGCTTGTCAGAGTAGATTTGATACCTAGGGTTCCAAATCACCGAGCCGTATTCAAGAATAGGTCTCACTAATGTGACATACAGAGCTTTTGTAACATAATAAACAAATCTGTAAACATCCAAAAAAAAATATTTTGGAAATTCTCCAAACTTATATATCTGCTGCCAGTCACACTCTCTTAAGTATATGTTTATTTTATTATATTTTTTTTTATTCGTTGGCCTTGCACACTTAAAAGCATTTATTTTAAGCATTTTTTTTTTCATTTTACTCTCCACCTTTTTCGAGTTATTTTTACCCGCAAGCGGCGTAATTAGTTGGTATTTATTTCGCATAGACAAAAGTATTTGCATTTTGGCAGCTATATGATTGTAATATATTGTATATATAATTGCCTGTTAAAGATATTGGATTTTAAGTAAATAATAAAAATGTGACTCAAGTTTTTTGTTGGCTACAAGCAGCGTTGTCAAAATCCAATTAAAAATTCATATTTATGACTCAAGATATATTTTTGAGCAAAAAAAGCATAAACAAAATGAAAATTTGTATATTCAAATATTTTGTAACTGTACTTTTGAAAGGTGTTAAGAAGTATAACAAAAAATATATGCAAATATTAATAAAAATATTTTTTAAAAAACATATAAAAATAAAAAATTAAAATAAAAATAAATTAAAGAAATTTAAAAAAAAGACATATATATCAATATGACGCATTTTAAGCCCAAACTTTTTATTAGATAAAAATTAATTATTAGTAGCTGTCGGTCGAAAATGCTGCAAATACATTTGTTATAAATTCTGAATTATTATCTTCCCATTGGAGTAACTGGTATGTGTGTAAAAAACCCATAATTGCCGACAAATACCGATAGAAGATGAAGATCTAACGAAATATTACATCACGATATTTAAACTGTCAACAGTAAGAAGAAACAAACAACAACAAACGATGACAGCAAGCCACCATAACAAGCTAATTAATAAAGTCAACGTTGACGTCATGTCTCGCTGGAGGTGCAGTACTGACGAGCACACATACGCATACTCATACTGTGAACTGATAACCAACAGACAGGCAACAAAGTGCTGCAGTCAGTAAATTTAAAGCCAGCAAAAATAATAACAGCAAATTAACAACAACAACTCAGCCATGCAACTGTCACTATAACAGGCAGCAGCGCTGCAATGCAACGGTGTTGCATTTCACAGTTACAGCATTTGAAATTTTGCGCGACAAGTTGCGTTTTTTATTTAATACATTTATCTGCGGAAAGATAGATGAATATCTTTTCTCATTCACGGGTCTGTGTGGATGTGTATTTGTGAAGATAAGATTTTTTACAAGTCACTGTTAATCTTCCTTTTGGTTTTGCTTGTGGTTAAATGTGTCAACAAACGAATTAGTTTTTCTGTCAAACACTCCCCCCACATACATACATGCATACATACATGCATATACAACCAATAACATGAAAATGCATATAACTGTACGTTTGCCTTTAAACGTCATGTGTTGTTGTAAACAAGCGGGAAAACAACAAGCAACTAAAGTTAGTTAATTCAATTCATTACACGCTTAGCGCATTTTCTCAGCGTTCGCGCACAGCAAACCAATGCAATAAAAACAAAAGGAATTGTTTTATACACTCAGATTTTTGCATCATCTTCATCACAAGCGTCCGCATTAGAACAATAAAATTGCTTGAGTACTCGTGTTGTTGATGGGTTGGTGTTAGTGTTGCTTGAAGAATGACTTGTATAGCCGCTGCAACGCTGAAGACGCTGCTAACAACTAACACTTGTCGGTTGTATTAGAAAATTGCAAGCATATGCCAGACGGCTATCTTCTTGGAATATTTTGGTAATTTTTTTAATTTTGTTGTTGTTGTTTCTCTTTTGTAATGTTATGAAATCAGGAAGCCTTTATGAGTTATGATGCACATTACCCAAAAAACACCTCATAAATTTGCTTTTTATATACCTAGAACAAGCGATAGCTGGTTTTATGATCATTTCCTGTGTGTTTTATTAAAAAGAGTAGTGAGCTCAAGGCAATATCTAAAAGTCTGTGGAATAAAATGTGTAAATGAAATAATCATTTTTGTTTTTTGTTATAAATTAGTAGTTGTACGAAATGAATATTTGTTTTTACAACAAAGCAAAATGATAGAAGTAACAGCTGTTTGGGAGATCACCACATCTCCTCATCAGACTTCCTACGGCAAGGATCGAACCAAGGGATCCTGACTAAACAGGCGCATGTTCTGCTACTGAAACAACATCAGCCATGTAATAAGTTGTTGTAATATTGAATCCATTCAACCATCAACACCATCAACAACTACTAAGTGAGCTGGTTTAGCCGCTATGCTCTTTGTTAGTGTGGTTATTGAGTTTCGTTGTAATCCGGTATTAGGTAGTATATCCGGACATTAGTTACCTGAAAAATTTATACAGCTACTGCATTCATCGGTTAATACGAGGAATGTTTGATAAGTCGGTGACTTTTTGAATTTTTGACCCAGTTACCTTAAATTTAACCCTTCTCCTGTCAACTGTTATCGATTAATAGATTGCTACACGTATAACTTTTTGCGTAAAAAACCATCACAGAAACTATAAAAAAATTGATAAAAAAAACTATGAGGAGTCTGCAAAAGATCGTGACACCAGAAATCATCGATAAAATCCATGGATTGAATTGAGACGATGGGAGAAAGAAATTGCTTGTGGTGGCTGAGGCTATAGGCATCTTAGCTATGCGGGTACATCACATTTTACATAATTATTTGGACATTAAAAAACCATAAACACAACTGTGTAACCACTTCTAAGCAGTGTTTGGTGATGTTCAACAGCAATCCAAACAAATTTTGCAACGTATTTTATTACCGTAAGGAAACATGGATCCATCACACCACACCAGAGACCAAAGAACAATCAAGATAGTGAAGTTCTCCAGGTGAACATTGGTGAACGCAAAGGGGGATCGGCCAATAAGGACATGGCAAAGTTTTTAGAGATGGACGAGGAGGACGAGATTATTCATATCGATTACCCGAAAAAGGGTTGGGCTAAATGAATAGAGCTAAAAGGAGACTATGTTGAAAATTAAAATGCTTATTTGCAAAAAAAATATAATTTATTCAAAAAGTCAATGAATTATCAAACCACCGTCGTATAATCTTCAAAACCACCATTAAAATATGTTTGCCTTAAAAGTGAGCTCAAATCCCTTTAAATACCGCAATGTCGCCAAAACACTTCCTACCATTCATGAGTAAGATAATGTACATATAATAAATTTATATTAGCTTACATACGTACTTATACAGGGAAATTCGAAGAAGTTGACATCAGTTTGAAGACCTTGATCAGTAGAGACTTCAATATCGATTTTGGATCTGCTATGAGCAATATAGATATAGTTCATAAGAGTTGGTTGTTGTTGCTGTTGTAACCGCGGAAAAATTCCCAAAATTGAGTGTCGGGGAGTATTGCGGGAGTAGCAGTCCTTGGCCGGATGAAAATCCAGGTTGTTTCGCTATAAAGACCCGACTGTCGCGGTAACTATAGGATATTAGTCGCCTCATACGACAAATATGCCTTACCTCGGGTAAATTCTTAAAGCCCTAACCCGCGTTTGGTGATGCATAATGCTAAGTCCAGTTTTACGAATTTCAAAATCTACAAAAATGGTCCTGCAACTGACTTTACACAAGCCTAGATTTTGAGAATTTTCACTCCATTTTTCTCTTCTTAAATTTATCTAAGGGTTAATATCATTGAAAACTAATAGACTACATGGTAAAGAGAAGATTTCGAGAGGAGTTGAGCTTATTTAATAATATCCAGATTCCGCAATAATATTGTTGAATTCTCTCCTGCAAAGGCTAGGTGAATAAGCACAGTTTTCTCCTTAATCTCACACAATAGTGGAAGGTTCAACTGCTCCTCTGTTTGCTTTAAGTAGATAGAGCAACTAACTTTTCATAGAATAAATACGCTCCTAAGCGCTTATTGCATTGTCGAACTTTATTTGAGCAGACAACAGCCAGTCTCAACATTTCCAAGCGGGTTTGCTTACGTATACTTATTCTTATGTATGCATCTTGTACGAGTAATGACAACTTTGTTTACATAACCATTTTTTCACGTAGTTGCAGTTTTCCAACTCTTCACGGTGTCTCTACTCTACTACGAATAAGCTTCTATTATTTGCGTTTGTGTTGCTGTGAAAATGTATATTTTTCATGAAAAAAATCTTCATCTGCACAGCTGCATGTAATTAATAATTTTTTTCTATGAAATATTCGTACTTGATGATGTTGTTGTTGTTGTGCGAGATTCATGCGTGCAGCTGATGCCTTGAGCAAGAAAAAGTCTCTAAAATAAATCAAATTTATTGACAATTTTCTTTGTGTTTCACTCGCTGCTTGCCGTAAACATGTAAATTTGCGTAAAAGATTTGAGCAAAAGCTTTTGAAAGCTCCATAAAACTATTGCATTTTATTGTTTTTCACGCATTACATTGTGACGCATCTTTTTGTCTCGCTGACAATAGTGATTTTTGCTAATAAACTGTTTTTACAAGCAATTGTAAATATTTCTTTTCATTTTACTTATGTTTTAGTTGGTGATATTTATGATTCCATTGAACTTTTGGCAGACGATGAAACTTAAGGCTTAACCGTTTTACAAACTTAGCAAGTTTGTTTCTTAAGTCTTTGGATTTTAAAGGGTGGTCCATTTCGACTTTTTTAAAGAAAGACCATAGAAAATTCAAATTGAGTGGATAATGTATATTATCATTCGAAAGCACATTCTTTGGCATTTATTTTTTGAAGATTATCTCTTTCGCGGTTCGTCTCAGATGGTCCATCCATTGAGTTCAATTATCGAATGACTCGTTCGAGCATTTCGACTGGTAATTGGCGAATGACACGCATGATGTTTTGCTCGAAAGCCTGAATGGACTTTAGACCTACATATTCCCCCAGGAACAAGTCTAACGGTGTGATATCATACGATCTTGGTGGCAAATCGACCGTCGCAAAACGTGAAATTATCTGTTCATCGAAGCATCCTCTCAATAAATTCATTGATTGATGGGATGTGTGGGAAGTGGTCTTTTTGAAACCAAATTACGCGGAAATCACGAGCTTCAATTTCAGGCACCAAATATTCGGTTATCACGGCGCGATAATGTCGCCATTGACAGTTAAGTTCTCACCGGTATCATTTTTGAAGAAATATGGACCGATGATTCCACTGGCCCACAAACTACACCAAACCGTTGTTTTTTCTGTATGAAATGGCAGCTCTTGAATCTCTTTAGGTTGCTCTTCGTCCCAAATGCGACAATTTTGCTTGTTTTTATTCCCCTTTGAGCCAGAAATGGGCCTCATCGCTGAACAAAACTTCGCCAAAAAACGTCGGATCTTCTTGAAACTTTTCAAGAGCCCATAGAGCGAAGCGATGTCGCTTGGGAAGGTCGAGAGGCTTCAGTTCTTGCACAAGCTGTATTTTTTAGGCTTTCGACTTAAGATCTCGACGTAAAATGCGCCAAGTCATTCCATGCGTCAGTCCAAGTTGCTGCGAACGGCGCCGAATCTACTATCCACGGTCTTCGTGTACGCTATTAGCTCTCAGCTAAGGCCGCTATATTTTCTTCACTGCGTGCTGCACGTGGTCTATTCGGTCGAATATTATCCAATAATGAATGCTGGGTCTCAAGATGAGTGATGGTGTTGCGAATAGTACGCTCAGTAGGCCTATTGTGTTGACTATAAGTTGAGCGAAGCGTGCGAAAGACATTCTTTACAGAACGTGAATTTTCCTAATAAAATTGAATGATTTGCAAACGTTGTTTAGGCGTAAGTCTTTCAATGATGAAATGCCAAACAATACTGAACAAAAATAACATGACAGCTTGACACGACTCACGCGCTATCTGTCAAAAAAAGGCTATTGAAAAAGGTACCACTACTTGGATCACCCAAAAAATCGAACGCAAAAGCACTTGAGCTCAAATATTTCTTGAACGTAGTTTTTTGTAAATATTTTTATGTATATTTTTTTCAGTATTGTATAAGCGTTCGATTTTGGTTTTGTAATTTAGAACGTGTTGGCGGCAGCGCTACGCAGAGCCACCAAATTAAATTTTACAATTATTGGTTTTTTCTTCTCCCCTCATTTAATAAAACAATTAATTTATTAATATTTCAATGTTTTTTTTTTGGTTTTTTTTCGTTTTTTCACTGCATATAATTAAAATTTCACGCTTCACGTGCGAAATCGGTGCATTGTAATAATGATTGTTTAACTGCTTAAGTGTTTGCAATTAATTTTTTAAGCTTTGCCGAAGAGTTGCAAACCTACCTAAATTGTAACTTCTCGTGGTTGTTTTTGTTTTATTTTTTGTATTTTATTTTTATTTTTCATAATTTTTCATTTTATTTTTTATTTCATTTTTTTTCTTAGCACAGTTTTTTTTTTTTTGTCGTAAGGTCATTAAATGCAATCGCCATACTAATTGGTATTGCCAAAAAAATTTTCCACATATTACCAAAAATTGCACGCCAATATATTGCAAATTTCGCAAACTTCGTTTGGTGGTTATGATGTGATATTTGATGTCGAAAGAGGGCGAAGAGAAGGATTTAGCAATGAGGTGGTGCAAACGTGCATTCCAATACACTACAGTTTACTAACACTATATGGAGTATATGAATGCAACAAATTTACGGAAAAATATCAAAATGAAAAAGTCAGCTCAACAAATTATGTAACGTTTTTTTTGCGTTTTTTTTTTTTTTGGCATTTTTAGGTGGCTTAGATTATGCTGCCCAAACAGCAATTTGGTCTAAACTAAGTTATATAAATTTCAATGATAATATCTTTCAAATTAAGAATTTTCTACCAAATTAAAAAGTCCCATGTTGTCAACTAATTTTTTTTTCTTCGCGGGTCTAATTATAATAAATGAGTGATATACACTGGACACTTCTGAGAATTGGTTTAGCTCTCCTTTCAATTTGATTTCATTCTCTGCTTTATACATCATCAAAAGTCCAATAAGAGGGAAAAATTCCTTTTTTATCCTCGCTAAAATTGTTTGAACTTAACTTAAATTGACGTTTGTCACCACAAGACGGTTTCATTTTTTTTTTTTTTTTTTTTTTTTTTTTGTATGGAATGAGTTTTTTCGAACTTTTATATTTGTCTGCACTATTTAAGTTTTTCTTTTAGATGTTCCTCTTCCACTTCTGCGGTTGTTTTCTCTTTTATTCATTCTGTTCCTAGTTGTATTTAGAGTGATAGTACCCTGCAAAAATTTGTGGAACATATAGTCCATTGGAGTACCTACAAATATACTCCACTGTATGAACTTTTGGACCAACTCATGTTTTATACGAAATTATTGCGGCATGACCATTCTTCGTGTTATACCGATTGCAAACACTACACGAAGGTACAATTTCGCAATAAGAAAAATATGTCGCTTTTTTCGGAAAAAAAACACGCTCGTTTTTCTAACACGACACTTGCACATCTAAAATATGTCGTTGAAATAAATGAGCGATATAATTTATAGCCACTACATATCTGCTAAAGTATTTTTTGGTCATCTGCAGAAAAATTAATTTTTTTTTGTCAAAGTTTCAAAAACTGAAATCGGCCTTATAAATAAGTTTGATCCTCAATATATACACTAAAACACCTTAAGCGAGGTTACGTTTGAAATTTTCGTAATTAGAATTCTAAAACATATAAGGATTTCGGGAACATTAAAAAACAAATGGTCGGTTAACTCTATTGAAGAAAATTAAAAACATATTTTTAAACAAAATTTTTGGTTTAATAGTATTTTAGGAGAATTTCTAATGTTATTTAGTGTTTCCATAATATATTGAGGCGAATGTTCATACTTTTCGGTCGTTTCTGGCAGTATTCGTTGTGGTCGATAACTGACTCAGTTTGCGTTTGGCACAAATCTTAATTCAGTAAAGTCTACAATGCCTCATCTTCAAACTTTCTGGGTTGGGCATGACATTTTCTGCTTTCGATGCTAAAATCAAAAATTTTGAAGTGTCAAAACCGCTCTTTGCATAACTTATCGGTCGGCCCAGAATCACCATAAACTTTCGTAAGCATTCGATGGGTTCAGCTGCATTTTTCTTCTAATTAAAATTGAAAATAAAAACTTTACACAAATTCTGTTCTTTTTTTAAACAAATATAGACATTTTCGAAGATGCAAAAAACAATGTTGTTGTGAGAAACAGACACTGATGCACACTATTTATTGTTAAAAGATATGAAACCTTTCCAATGAAGTAGTTGATCGCTCCCAATATCGTCCACAATTTGCTGGTGGAGCCATCTTTGAGAGGGACCGAATTAATTTGTGTACCTACTATTGATTTTTTTTTTTTTTTAATTTTTAACGCGACCTCTCTTATTTTAAGACTTATTTGTACCTATAGAGCAATCTACTTTTTTGTTTAAGCTATTATTATAATCTGAAGCATATCCACAACCTAGATCAATCACATCCCAAGGTCCTGAGAAAAAAATTCCTATTGTTGAGAAAATCTTGATTTTTTCAAAAACGGTAATAAAAAAGATCTTGAACTTGAAGTAAGAATTGAAGTATGTTATTGGTACCAATATTTCACCAAATTATGATGAGGCCGATACCTTTCTGGGGCCAATTCACTATACATATCGCATTATAGCCTTCATTAAAATAACTTTATATTTAAAAGCGTGGCCTTAACTGAAATGAAAATATCTTTATATGACCGAACTTCAAATAAAATACATACACAAATTTCTTATCAAAGATATTTAGATTGATTTGTTAAAGTAATTTTTGCCCTAACCATGGAATTCATATAATTAGTGCAAAATTAAAAAACAAAAGACAATAATAAATATAATTTAAATCCAATAAATGTGAATTTAATTGACTGACCTCGTCCTCAATAGATCAATTTCTTAAATTTGATTCAATTGATCAATGGCAGAAGTCTTTTTAAGTAAAAGATAAAGCGATCAACTTGTTGGACGCTAAATATTTGAAAACTTCATACATATATATATCAAAACATACACACATTTGTACACCTGTACGTTGTTCTCTAACAAAACGTCTATGAATTTGCTACACGGCAACAGAAAAATCAACTAAAGCACGTTGAAACTAACTAAACAAGCAATTATCTTTGATCTGACAACAACAAAAACTGTAATTAAGGTCAAATTGCCGAATTACGAATTAACGCATTTAACACTATTGATAGCCAACAACAGAAATGCAAGCAAATTACAAAAAAGAAAATATGAAAAATTAAAAAAAAATGTAAACTAAGCAGCTTCGTAATGAATGGAAAATATATATTGACTAAAAATCATAAGATGAAATCTCACTTCGCTTTCTTACGCTCGCTGTTGCCAATTGCTACTAACGCGCCGCAACTAATTTTCTGATCAAAGCGAACTCATACATGCATATGAGTTTAAAAATATTTTAAAAAAACATAGCCCAACAACAGTGCATTATTATTTTTTCCTTCGCGTTTAACTGTCTTGCGCCCAGCGTTTGTCGCAGCCTCACCAAATATTCGATTTTTGCGGTACAAAATGCTTCAGCTAAATTGTATACCGACAAGTAATATACAAGTATACAAACATATACAGAGGTATACTGAGCATAGCAACGCTTGTCGTTGTGGTTGTGTGGTTGTGTGCAAACCAAGTTGCAAGTGAAAGTGAATTTTTGAGTAGCCAAAAGTCGCTGACCAAATCTGGCTGTAGCAGAAACGAACGGCTTGGTTGATGAAACGTATAATTGGTGATCGAATAGTATATATGTATATATATACATATTTACAACGTCACCGAAACTCGCTAGAGTTGCGAAAAAAGGCGAAAAAGCAAATTTAATTGAAAATTATTTTTAGATATTGCACGCGCAACCAGGCAATCGTCGTGGAATAAAATATGCAGAAGCTAAGGAAAAAATTTACATAAAATTACAAACTTTAATTTTGTTGATCTTAGACAAAGCATATGTATGCATATTTTGTAATTAGAGCATTTTCAAGTGTTTCTGATTTTTCTCGCCAAACTAAGCTGTTGATCCAATTTTTTTAGGTAAAAGATTTAGTTCTTGTGAAGTTAGGTTCTTTTTCGTCTGAACTTAATGACGGAGTGAAGGTTTTCCTCTTTCTTTGCTTCCAAAAGCCGGCATTGCAGTAAATACTTAAAAAAAACTGGCTCGTTCTCGCCCCTATGAATCGACATGATCTAGCCAGCGAGCCTCTGTCTCTTAATTTGGAGAACTCTGTGCGGTATTTACCCATACGCAGAAGATCACAAGTCATCCGCTACCTTTTTTCGCCAAGACTCCAAAAGTTTGCTCATCAGATATTGTGAACGTCCCCGCTTCTCCTTCATAAAATGAGACCGGGATGCTCAGCGATTAGTAGAACATGATTTTTGTCCGTCTAGAGAGAACTTTACTTTACAGTTGCCTACTGAGTCCTAAGTAGCACTTGTCGGCAAGAATTATTTTGCATAGAATTGCAGCTCGTTTTATTGTTTCCAGAATTAAATTTAGGAACACCCACCATAAATAGTCACTCGGTCTGAAGCCTCGTTTAGTATCCCGGTTCTGATGAAGTCGCCTAAGTTTTTCGGGGTTAGCGGATGCAGACATAGCAGCAAGAGAGAACTCCATTTCATGTTATTGACGAGCATGTGGTGAAAGTCGGTCCATTTTTGGCGGACCTTTTTCAGGGTTTGCGCATGATTTGCTTCTGATCAATGGTGGATCGACCAGTTCTGAAGCCACGCTCATAAGGGTTTTCTGCTTTCAAAAAATACGTTAAACAAGACCTCATGTGCGATATTGAAGAAACTTATCCTACCGTAATTGACCTCAACACAGAACACGCTTTGGGTTTCAATAGTCAGACAAGCTCACTTTTGATCATATTCTGCAAAGAAGCTCATGCATGCACCTTGTCACGTCCTCGCCCACTTTGTGGTTATTCAGCTGTACAATATCTATTTAGACATGATCATAATCGGTGGATGAACGTCTTCTATTCAAACGTTATCATTTGAATAATCGGTCTCGCTTCATCTGGATTTGAAAATCACCTTTTCGGTTCCGACATAAGTATGTACTGAAGTTTTGAAAACTTCTGTAACTCGTTGCAACCATTCATAGAAATTTTGAGCATTTCTTTTATTCCTCATCATCTCAAGTTCCTCTCGTTCACACATTTCGGGCTATCTCATTTATCTGTCTGCCAGTGCATCGTGTTTACTTCTTCAGGGCCAGAATTTCTGCCTCAAAGTTCACAAATAATTATGTAATAAATTCTTCTAACGATTTTCGTTCATCATATGCAATTTTTACTTAAATATATAAGAAATGTCAAATTCGCAATGTTTACGATATTTGGTAATCACTGTAATGCTTTGTTTACTGTTATGTGCACTTTTTGGCATTATTATTTCACATAATCTCAGCTATTGCTTATGCAACTTTTTTCCATGTGAAAATTCACTCTTCTTACACCATCGGTTGCACATATGTATATACATATGTATAAACACATACGAGTAAATAGGCACTCGTGCACAAGACTATCTCTCATTCCATTACTGATGATTTAAAGATTTTTACGCATGTCTCCAAATTTACCGTAATGCGCTTTTGATGCGTCCAACGAGTGATCAGCTAAACAGCGTTTATGTTACAAGTTTGTTGCTTAAGTCTTTTGTTTGCACATTTGCTCAAAAAATGTTCACATTTAACGGCAAATAAAAGTAAATTTTATTAATTTCATGTACATAACATTTTGTACTAAGTTTATGTTTACGACCGACCATTTTTTATGTAATGGCAAGCTATAAATTCTGCCATGACGCAATGTTGAATGTGCAATTTATACAATTTTTTTTTTTGCGCATAACACATAAATCTTAGTAAGCAGTTAGGCAGACAGACAATTCTAGGTGGATTTGTGGCTAGGCACCTGTTGGCAATTTACGGCTTGATTTACTTTACTCTTTTTTTTTTTTTTGGTCATGCCATTTGAAATGCCAAGTACTGCTCCATTTGAAATTTTTCGCATATTTTTGCTGTGATTTTTTATGCTCCCAACCACTTGTGACTGTCATGCATTGTTTATTGCGCCGAAAACTATTATATCTGCTTTAAATCAGTTCTTTTTGAATTTCATATTCCCGCCCGCAGCACCATTGTGTCTGGCTAAGCATTTTTTTATATAATTGCCCGCCTAGTCACTTTGTATTTATTCAAACTCTTTTTCTTTGTATTTTTCTGATTCTGAACATTATTTTTTAAAAGTGAAAAATTCTTGTCGACCTGCCACTATGGTATTTATTTATGCTTTGCCGGGAACCGGTTACTTGCTGCGTTCGTGATATTCTGTTTTAAGGAGAACCGCTTTGCGCAAACTTGTTGTTGCGCATTGAAAATGCTGTTTTTTTTCAAGTTGTTTAACTATCAAAAGTTTTTCCTAATGCTTGTGAGGGCGCAGTTATGCGCTGCTGTTATTATTCTTTTTATTATTATTATGTAAGTGCTTGAGTTGCCAACAGTTGGGCGAAGGCTTGAGCCACTTTTTAATAAGCATTATAGAAAAACATAATTTCGAAAACAATACATTTGCTAAACACTTATACACAGGTAAACATAATTAGGTGCACATGAATATACAAAAGTCTCATTGTTACTGTTAACTTCCCGCTAAACTGCTTCAAAACGTGTTGCTTTCACTGTCAACCACCACACGGCAGACCGCTATCAAACGCACGCGAAACGCTTGTTCATTTTTAGAAGATTATTTTGTGACAAACCAAATAAATTTTGAAATATAATTATCATTTATTACTAATAATCCAATTATTAATTTATACTCAGCATAGACAAATCGATTACCATACTTTATCAGCTTAGCCGCAAACTGATTTATTCCACCACCGATTGCTCCACATTCAGTGCCATTTTATTCGTCTAAGTTGTGGCAAATTAGTTGCGCCATTGTGTCTCTTTGAAATGAAATTTGATTCATATGGTTTTGATTTCTTTGTCTTTTAGTTGCCTTGAGCACAAGTAGATATGAGTAATTTGCTATAATATTTCTTTATTTTTCTTTTTTTAATTGGCATGAGCAACAAGTGTGGCATTTCGCACAGACTCTATATTATTTATGAAAACAAGTTCCACAGAAGAATTGTTAATATGTATTTTATTATATTTGATTAATGATTTTGAAAACTGGGTTTGCTTGAAAAATTCTTCACGGTGATAGAATTAAAAACGGAAAAAATAAAATAACTTAATGTATAATGGAATCTTAGTGAGCAAAGAATGACCAAAATTGGCAGATTACGTAAGAAAAATTTAGATTATTTCTTTAACTCGCTAAAATTGTTCCATCACCAAGTGATTTGAGAGAGGCTTCTTCTAAGTGGTGCTGTCTGCCTGGCTTATAAAGTCATATTAAGCAGAAATTTAGTAAAGCAATTAATGAGAAGAATGTAATTACTGATGATGAACATACCTGTTATAGATGCTGAAGAAAATCCATTGTTCGTAGCTGTTATTTTGATGTATTAAAGAAACTTTATTTGTTTGTAGCTTATTATACATAAATTTATTAAAGCCACTATTTTATCATACAAATATCTATCACACTTATGATTTCATGAAAATAATTGAGGTTAACCACCAAAGCATTTTCTAAAAATTAAATAAAAAAATGTTAATCAATAGTGTTTTCAAAAAAAAAATCACAAATTATATACATTCGTGCGAGTATGTAATTAGAAAAAAATTGCGTAAGCAATGTGCTGCTGTAAAACAAATGAAAAATTATAATTTTTTCCTAATCACAACTCGTAAAATATTCACAAAAATATTTCCAATTTTATATTACTTGTAATTTGTGTTTTTAAATCACTACTTACAGGCGCTTGAGGCGTTCACCGTCAGCAATCAGCAATTCACATGAAAATACCACGCACCCAAATTCCACCGGAAACAGCATAAATGAGTAATTAACGATAGACAAACGAGCGAGCAAGCAACAACAACAACGCACAAGCACATACAAAATCAAAACAGTAGCAACAAAATGGAAGGCATGAATGCCGACAGCAGCAATTTCAATGCTATGTCCAATAATAACAAAAGTCGCGACACCAGCCACACAAACATGAACATGCAAATGCACAGCAACAATAGTGACGATATGATTCGACAGTCCGAATCGCCAGCACGCACAATCGATTCGCACGACTCCACTGTCGACAGCATGGATACGATTGTGGATCGCAGCATGAATCGCGAGGAGCTCATGCATGCCGCCATCGAGCAGAGCATGAATACGACAAACGCCCAGCATGACAGTCTCACCAATTCACAAAAATCCATATTACAACAAAATAGTAGCGATACTGATGAGCGGCATCACCAACAACAACAACAACGACAACAGTCGCAGCAACAAAAGCAACAGCAAATGCAAGCAGATACACAAAGTCACATCTACTCAAGTCCTGTTTACGATGAAAAACCGCCACTAAAATTAACAGCAGCCACGTTGGTCGCTTCAGTGACAGCCAAAAGCGCAGACAGTCGTGGCAATGTCGATGATACTAAGAAGCCGCAATTGATGACACACGAGGAATTCCAACAGCAGTTGCAGGCAGCAATCGCTTCGCGTGCAAATACAATCGATTCACGTATTAGCAAAAAACAACGTTTCCCACCGGAATTGATTAAAGTCAAAGATGGCGACGGTAGCTCATCGAATTCGGCGAAGACGGCAAAATATCAAAGGCGTGCCAAATCTAGCGCTGACTGCTGTTCAGCATTTCCATGGCAAATCGTTTTGGGAACATTACAGTTGATGCTGGCAATCACATTGGTAGCGCTTGGTTCGCTTTTGATTGTACGCGAAGCAGCACTCTCCACAGCTGGCTGTGGTATTTGGACTGGCCTGATAGCGGCGATTACTGGTTCATTGGGTGTTGTCAGCATACGCAAGACACAGACAGCCTTCTTGGCGCTGAGTTTGGTTTGCATTGCTACCAGTACACTCGCGTTAGCCGTTTCCGGTGTGGGCCTCTCAAGGGATGTTAATCGCGTTGAAGAAAAGGTACAAGTAGTATGTTATTGATAATATTTTTCGCTCAAATTTTAATCTGTTAATATATATATTTTTGAATAGTTTGACTTGTTGAATGCAAACAGTGAAATTTCTGCTGCTTCCGGTCTGATTTTGACGCTATTCTTACATTTTGTCGTTAGCATTGTTTCGGTATATAGATGTGCGTTGCAGATATGCTCAAGGTAAGTCAACACTATGAGTGAACACATTTCATTATATTTACGTGACAAATTTTTCAAATAAAACTACGAAATTTAAAAGTAATTTCTTGAAATTAATGCCAATTTTGATATCCGGTTGACGAAACGCCGCTGAGTTTGACAATTAGTGCAATCTATTACAATCAAATTTGGGGTTGCCACATTTTTTCTTTATAAAAAAATATAAGATTTCTAAAGCACAAGGCAGATCAGACTATTGGGCCGCGTTAAGTGACAGATTGACTTTAATGTCTACGATGAATACATGCAACTTCCCCGTAAATAATCCTTCGCTAACGCAACGCCAAAAGTTTGTCATCTCATTTGTTTGTCATTTTAAGCACTTTGATTATTACTTTAATTTAATAATTATTTATTTGATTAATTAAGAGCAAAATCCAAAGAAATGAGAAATACAACTCTAAAAAAAAGTTTAATAACTACTTAATAATAAAATATTAAGCTTTTTGATAGAAAAATAATTGAATAAAAAAATGTTCATTATTCATTGTAAATTCGGAAATGTCATGCAACGCAACGAAGTCCTAACTGGAATTGACTTTATAGCTCATTTATTTTTAAATCTTAATATAAGGAAATAACAATGAGGGGTTTTAAGCCAATTTTAATTCCTTTAATTACAAATAACCGTTTCTACATGTAAATACATGTAATTTGTACAACACGCTAGTAGAAAACGGCTATAAAATATGGTTTCTTACTTCTTCTCAAGATATTTTTCAATGCAGATAAAGTAAGTCACTTGAGAGATTTCGCTGAGTTCTTATCTGCTTCTCAGGTAAATCTGAAGTAAACTTCTATATAAAAGTATTTGACTTAACAGCCAATTATAGGCTTATTTTATTATTTTATTAGAGCAGTACTAATGTTACTGCTGGCTGCTTGAGAAGGCCTTTACTCTAGACTAAACTAAAAGTTTTGATATACCTAAACTACGTTTAAGCAGATCTTTTCTGGTGTCACCCATTTTACAAGTAAAGAAACTTTTCCAATTTTCTTAACTTTTCGGGTGGTTGTGTCTAACTCGCGCCTATTGATATCAAATTGTCGTTAGACGTAAAACTAAAATAAAATAGCCAAACTTCATTTCACGTCAAATCTCAATTGCACAACCGATTCGACCAACATGGCAACACTGCTAGCAGCCAACTGTCAAGTGCTGACGAATCAGTAGAAATTGGACAATAAGCTAGCAGCAGCGCAGTAAAGTGAAAATTTTTATTAAATGCAGGGTATTTTATAAAAATTCACATAAAAATGTGGAAACAGAGTGTGTAATTCTATTAAGTAGTATGTAAGTGACAAGTCGGAATGTTTAGTGAGTTTTTGAATGCTGTAGTTAAGCGTGGGACAACAAAATATTTGTGTACAAACAAACGAAGCGACCTGTGAAAATATCGCCCACGCCTTCCTTCCGCTAACCACGGTCGCAGTCACAGTTCCATCGCACAAGTCTCATTTGGCAATTAGCAGTCGGGCAGTGTGTGTAGTGAAAGTAGTAGAAATATTGAAAGTTACAAAAAAGCATAGCACATTTCAATTGGATCACGGCGACTTCAAACACGCCCACGTCTTCGGAGGTCATCAGCGTCACCGGCGCAATGCCACTGGCCGATTTGAATAAAGATTTGCGCCAACAGCATCAGCTAGGCGTGGGTATTGCTGGAAACAATGTCCACCAACTGGACAACGCCAATGGCGCTACGGGCCAGCAGCAACAGCTGCGTCAGCGCATGCAGATCACTTCGTCAGGATGTAGTAGTTTGGCCGTGACACCGATGGAGCACACTCCCACAGATGAGGAAAGTGGTGGTGTGACCACAGTGACGTCATCTCTTCGCAGACAGCAGGCACAACAACAACAGCAACAACATTTGCAACAGGTGCAACAAACAGCATTACAGGCAGCATTAGAACAACATCATATCAGCTCGGTGACGGCGGATACCACGGAGTTGATGGATTTAAGTGATTCCGAAAGCTATGTACCAGCTGATGGAGCAGATGGTGAGTTGCGCGAAAATGAGTTTGAACTACGTGAAGTAGTGAAGGAAGGTCATGACAAGGCCGACCCTTCACAATTCGAATTGTTACGTGTGCTAGGCGAAGGCAGCTTCGGTAAAGTGTTTTTAGTTCGCAAAATCATTGGCAAGGATGCTGGTACGCTATATGCAATGAAAGTGTTGAAAAAAGCTACGCTGAAGGTCAAGGACCGCGTGCGTAGTACAAACGAACGTAAAATTTTAGCAGACGTTGGTCATGCATTCATAGTGAAATTGCATTATGCTTTCCAAACACCCGGTAAATTGTATTTGATTTTAGATTTTTTGCGCGGTGGAGATCTATTCACGCGACTGTCCAAAGAGGTAATGTTCACCGAAGAAGATGTGAAATTCTACCTAGCCGAATTGGCTTTGGCGCTAAATCACCTGCATTCGCTTGGCATAATCTATCGGGATTTGAAACCGGAGAATATATTGCTAGATGAGAATGGTCACATTGCGCTTACAGACTTTGGACTTTCAAAGCAACCATTAGACGGCTCGAAAACTTATAGCTTTTGCGGCACAGTTGAATATATGGCACCAGAAGTAGTGAATCGCAGAGGACATGATTTTGCAGCAGACTGGTGGTCTTTCGGCGTGTTAATGTACGAAATGTTAACGGGTAATTTGCCATTTCATGGAAAAACCAGAAATGAAACCATGAGTCAAATATTGCGCTCCAAATTAGGCATGCCTGAGAATCTGTCGCCCGAGGCGCAATCCCTCTTGCGTGCGTTATTCAAACGTAATCCACAAAATCGCTTAGGTGCTGGTGAAAACGGCTTACTGGGTATTAAAGCGCATTGTTTCTTCGCCACAATCGACTGGGTAAGATTGGAGCGAAAGCTAGTGCGTCCACCCTTCATACCAGCAGTGTCACGCGATGATGCATTTTACTTTGATGTTGAGTACACATCAAAATCACCACGCGACTCACCCGGTGGTCCTATTTCTGCATCGGCACATGAAATCTTCCGTGGATTTAGTTTCGTAGCGCCGGTGCTGTTGGACCAAACTTCAAACAATTCCAGTCCTCTATCGCCATTCGTGCCAAATACACAACCCCAGCAGCGCAGTTTACCCGGTGTGTTGCCGGGCAATTTCCACGTGGAATACAATTTGCTGCAAGAATTGGGACGCGGCACATTTTCTGTATGTCGGCTGTGTGAACATCGTTCATCGAAAAAACATTTTGCCGTAAAAATTATTGAGAAAGCAGCTGCAGCGGTGTCATCAAGTTCTGCAGATTGTTGGGAGGAAGTCGAGATAATGTTGCGTTATGGTAACCATCCAAACATTGTCACACTATTCTCTGTGTATGAAGATGTAACGTCGGCTTATCTAGTTATGGAACTACTAAAAGGCGGCGAGTTGCTGGATCGCATACTCGCTGTGGGACAAATGTGCGAGAGCGAAGCGAGTGCGGTGCTGAGAACAGTGGTATCCGCGGTAGCTTATCTGCACGAACATGGCGTAGTACATCGTGACCTGAAACCATCAAATATGATATACGCAAGCATGCGACAGACGCCGGAGACGCTAAAACTATGTGACCTGGGTGAGTAATGAAGCGCATGCAATGCCAAAAAAAAAATTGAAAATTATTAAACCACAATTAATCTCATTTAGGTTTCGCCAAGCAACTGCGCGCAGACAACGGCCTGCTAATGACACCCTGCTATACCGCCAACTTCGTGGCGCCGGAGGTGCTCAAGCGACAAGGCTATGACCTGGCCTGTGACATTTGGTCATTAGGTGTGTTACTCTACATTATGCTCTCGGGCCGCACACCTTTCGCCTCAACGCCAAATGATTCTCCCGAGGTAATACTGAAACGCATCGGCTCCGGTCTTGTAGACTTCACATCAAATCGTTGGGCAATGACCGGTAGCGAAGTGAAAGATTTACTGCGTCACATGCTGCACATTGTACCAGAAAATAGACCGACAGCAGCACAAATATTGCAGCACCCCTGGTTACGTGAACAGACAGCGGGTTCAGTGCGCCTCACAGAGTACACAATAATACCACGACAAATGCCGGGGGCGGGCGCCATAAGCGCCAGCGCTGGAGGTGGCATGGGTGTGCCACAAACAAATGTCAATTTGGTGCGCGAAGCGACAGCAGCGTTACGTGGCGCAGTCGATGCGACCTTCCGTGCAATTGCAATACCACAAGCGGCTAATGTGGGTCCGGTAGAAATGTCGAAATTGGCGAAACGACGTGCCAAAGACCGAGCGAACGTGCACTCGTAAATCTGTATATTTTGTGAGAAATTTGTTGAATGATTCATGTTGGGCGGTAGTACGGGGTATCTGTTTAGTGCGTGTGTGTTCATCAGCGAATTGCCAACTTTATATGTATGTGCATACCTATATGTAGATATGCAGTGGCATACGATGTCAGCGCATTTATTAAGAAGAAACACATTTACCTTGTGGAGGGTAGGGGTTATGGGGTGGGGAATAATTATATTTTTAGGCGTTTTGTCGGCTTCCTACGCACGACTTCCACTTACAAATACATACATAACTTACGCACACATGTAAACGAGGCGTTATGGAGGAGGTTGTCGCTAGTACTTGCGTACGTACATATGTATTATATGCGAGCAGCTTTATGTCTCTGCGTATATAAAAAGCGAAATTTCGTTTGTGAACAAATTAATTAATTAAAAAAAAATTTTTTTTAATAATACTTTTTTGTTTTTATTACATTTACATTTTACACATATACAACATACATACATACATATGTATGTATTGAAAAGAATTAATTAGGAAAGTTTATACATAAGTACAACATATATTTTTTGCAAAACTACTTACATATATACATACATACATAATAATAGTTACTCATACAAATAATGGCCAAAGTTAAGATGCTTATCACACTTAAAATATACAAAAAAATTAAATCTCAATATATGTATGTAAAAAAGCAAAAAGTTGTTGCATACTTATACACGCAGCCAACGCAGTTGCTTAAAGATTCTAAAGGAAATTTTCTAAAAACTAAAAAAAACCGATTTCAGCCACAATTAGTGTTCGTAGCAGTGAGAAAAGCATTCAGTGAAATTTCCCTGAAACCAATACCCGTTACAAAAAAGTTCTTATGGAAATGCCAAATTTGACCTGTACCTACAAGCACCTGCAGCACTTTGTGTTTGAAATCAAGAATTTTTGCACGGACCTTGATAAAGAAAAAATTTAAATAAAAACAATTAAAAAAAATAAATAAATAAGTAAATAAATAAAAAAGTGGATTAACAATTTTTAAATGCTCTAAATTGTCTAAAATGTAAACAAAAATTTATATTATTGTAAAATTGTAAATTTCATGCTTAATTATAATGAAATTGCATTGTGAATTCAACACAAGATTGTGATTTGCCTTTAAAATTTAAAAACAGAACATACCGTAATGGGTATTTACATTTTACAGACATGCAGACACACGTATACATAGCATTAGAGTGGTGCAAACCTCTGCTAAATTTAAAAAAATGTACAAAAACTTGTGAAACTACTCAAAATTATGCAATTTGACACTAATAAATTCATAATTTTTTATATTTTAACATTTTGTTAAACTCTATTTGTGTTTTCGAACCACCCTAATATGCAATAAAGCTATAAGAAAGGATATTTTTAAATGCCAAGCAAAATTTTTTTGGAAGAAAAGTAAAAAATATTGCTTGCAGTGGTTCTGAACATGTTAAGCAAGCTGGAACCGAACAAAATTATTCACACACCTATGCATAAGTAAGGCTAGATAACGTATAACAGTTTTTTTGCGCTGCTGAAAGTCAATAAGTGTAAATTGTTGTGAAATAATTCTTCGAAATCGTTGGATTTCTTTGGAACACAGCAGGTTCGAAAGTATAGCATCTGAACTGTATATTTTGGCTCAAGTCAAAGTTCGGTTTCGGCTTTTACGAAAATGCCCAGCGTCAATGCGCCGCCTCCTTGCGAGTTGAGCATAAAAGAAGTTGTGGGTAGAAAATGTATATTTTGACGATTATATATACATACTTACATATATATATATATACAAAGAAATACACTTGTAGTTTTAGTAAATTAAAATTTGACATTTTGTAACTCGGCTGTAATTCGTATACATATTTATAATCATATTAATGCTTCTTCAATTTCAATATATAAACATATAAAAAACAGTTAGAATTAAAAAAAAAGTTATAATTCAAAGAGAAAATATATTATTGCTACTACGTATGTATGTATATAAATATATATATAAATTGTGCCGAAGAAAGTATACATATGTATGTAGATAATCTAACCTAGGAGTTGTCGATATAGTGTATTTTAATAACAAATTGCATTAATTAAATACATAAATAATTAAATATATATTGTAAAGAAGTTCAATTTATTAACTTTAAACTAAATATTGCTAAGCAGACATACATAACTACGGAAACACGTACGTATATACATACAAAAAGGAAAAGAAGAATATTGCATATATGTATATAATAAATATACTAAAAAAATATATATATAAAACTATTTTTAATTAACTAACGCATAAATGTACATAAATATATACAACAAACAAACAGATATGAAAAGTTTACATACATATATATATATATATATATATATATATATATATATATATATATATATTTAAAGTGAATTTATATAACTAAATACCTATGTATGTGAAACGCACTTAACTTCTAATCCTAACGAAATATTACAATGTCGTCAATATGTATTGCATAAATGCAATTTTTTTGGAAAATGCCGAATGCTGAATTTTCTAACGGCTTGAGCAATTTTTAAAGCTATGAAATTTGGTGTGCGTGAAGAAAAGTGATTTAAAAAAAAAATAAAAATAAAAAAATTAAAAAAAAAGTTTATGATAAACACATACATACATATTTTTGGTAAAGACAGTGCAAATGTAGGCTAAAAGTGCATATAAATAACGTTGAATATTAATAAAAGTTGAAGAAAAAAAATATAGTTTTTTGGATAGAGCTGAATAAGAAGAATATACATAATTGTAGAGAAAATTCAGTGCCATGACAACGCGTTTAGCACGCTGCCGCACAAATGCAATGGATAATTGTTTGGAAGTAACTAAGAAAATTAATAGAAAGTTGAAGAAATATATAAACACACACTCAAAGCTTTTGGGGTTCGTTTGCGCTAAGGGTATCAGAAACAAAAGCACTAAATTATTTCCTTAAGCACCGAAATTTTGGCTTTTTTATTTGCGCTGATATATACTGAAAAATAACATTTTTGAAATTGTATCGTTAAAACTCACACCAAAACACGCAAAAATAAAAAAGTAATGAAATTTCAACATTTAACATGCCAAGTGAAATATGTGAATATTTATTTACATAAATAAGCGCATTTAACGATTTTTTTTTTTTTTGTTCTCTACCGCCACTGATACGGCACACACATTATGGTCAACTACAGCGGCTGTCATTTATCATGAAAAAAAATTTAATAAAATTAAATAAAAAATTAAACGCAACCTATGCGCACAAATTGAAACTAAGAAAAACAAAAAATATTTATATTTATATATATGTATGGACATACTTACTACGAGTACTATATGTATTAAAATTAAGCAACAACAAAAAAAATACCAAACTAGACGCTAATTATCACTTCCTTTCTGCTCGCTGCTGGCTGGCTGGCTGGCTGGCGTTTGTCGTATCAGCGCTACAATAAACAAGCAAACACAAAAAGCAACAAAAATATAATAAAATATTCTATTGTGAGTGAAAATTTGAAGGAAAAAAACAACAACAACTTTTTGCGAAAAAAAACAAGCTTCCAATGCAAAATTTCGATTTGAGAAAAGTGTTTGTAAAATTTTTGGGTTTTTGTTTCCAACTAACTATTAATTAAAAAAATATACATATATTAAGCCTGACATACAAACAAACATACGTAATGAAACACACTCCATACATAAGTACTTGTACATTCAAACCCGCTGAGTTGTCAGTTCGCATTGTAATTATTGTGCAAATATTTGTATTCATCTACACACACACACATACACACATACGTACACATATTTTATGTACACATACCTATACATACATACATATTTTATTGTATTTTACAACAAACAAACAAAAACTCGATATTACTTGTTAACATTTTACCTATAAATGTATTATATTATGGAAATTTTGATGTTTTGTGTAAAACTTCTTTCTCGACTTTTAATATTTACCACACTTAAGATTTTCAAAAACAAAAACAAAAAACAAAAAAAAAAGTTTTAACTCTCTAAACACATACGCATGCATGTATGCATAATTTATTGTATTATCAAAGCATTTAAGTCATTTCAAACTAACTTACATACAAACAAACATACATGCACACATACATATATATACATATATCACAGTCAGTGCAACTGTCGTCGGTCGTAAGTGCATCATTGTATATTAATTTTAGTTTAATTACTTGAAACCGTTAAATGTTAAGCATGTTAACTGAACAGCATTTGCATTTAAATTTTAAATTTTTAGTGAATTCAAAAAGAAAAAAGAAAAAAAATATAAAAAAAACTGTAACAACTGCTGCTAGCATTTTTTTTTATTGTAAAATACGTTTGCACATGTGTTGTTGTCGATGATTTGTAAAACAAAACAAAAATAAACAAAAAATTAAACAAGAAAAAACACATTGCCGCACATTTCTTACATACAAACAAAACAAAAACACACACATGCATAAACGAAAGAGTAGGCGAAACTGACGCAATGTGATTTAAACAGAAAGGAGGCAGCGTTGAAAAAGAAAATTGTGTATTTCACACACTAAATATTCCAGATTTATTGCAGATTAATAATCAAGTAAGAAATAAACAAAAACAAAAACAAAATAATTAAATGAATTTAAAATTAATAAACGCTAAATGTTTTCCTTTAATTTATAATTAATTAATTATTCAATTGAATAAAGTTGATAAATTTGAAAAATAAAATGAAGCATTTTTTATTAAAAGAAAAAGCTTAGCAAAACAGAAAGTATTGCTTTTTTCACTATAAAACATTAAAAACTGCATTTTATCTTTTTTTTCCAAATAAAGTTTTTTACATTTATTTTTATTAATTTTGAAAAAAAAACGGATACCTCACGGGCATATTAAAAAATTTTACACTCGATGAATATTTATTGATTCCAATCACATGTTTTAATCTCGCTTATCATTTTCCGCCAGATATGAGGTTATCAATGACGTATTTATTCGTAAATTGCCTTTCATTTCTTCACTCTCTGCAACAATAGAGTCTAAAAATAAGGTTTTGCGACTAGGAAATGCTTATCGCGTTATAAATCGATTACAAACAATTGTTAAATGAGGCGTATAATCAGTAATTATGGGTTTTTATTGCAAACTTTTTATCGTTGATATTGCAGGAAATTAACGGCATTAAATTTTTGACGCTTCTGTTAAGAAAAAAAAAAAATTGAAATAAAAATCATTATATCCTAAGCAGCCAATTCGAAGCCGTATAGCTGTACCGCAATTTAGAAATTCAGTTGGGGTCTGGGTATAAGATACTCCACCATAGGGAGATTTGATAATACTCAATATTATATTCTACTCTATGCGCTGGAGAAAGGATTTGAAACTTAATCTACTAAAAATGTCTTTTTATAGAAAAACGAGTCTCGAACTTATTTCGATACCTTTTGTTTTCGTTTTTTACTGTTCTACCAGAGAACGTAGATTGTTATACGTTCTCTGGTTCTATCATAATAAAGATCGTAGTTTGTCAATTTCTCTCAGCATAAACCGTTTGAGTCCCCTATGTGTGTATTTAGGCTCCCTGTGTGTTTTTACCAAAGAAATTGAGTTTCGGGGCATAAAGCGGGAGTAACAGTCCTTGGTCGGATGAAAATCCGGGTCGTTCCGATATAAAGACCCGACTGTCGCGAGAACTATTGGATTTTAGTCGCCTCTTACGGCAGGCATGCCTTACCGCGGGTAAATTATTGAATCCCTAACCAGCAGGGGGTCAAAATATCGCTCACTATTATTGGTGGGATCGGTTAATGCTGATATTTCAGAACCACATTAAAGAAATTATTTTTACTAAGAAGTACAAAAAACCGAAAGAAATTGGTTGATGCAACGAGAGTTGCGGTGTTCATTACCTCTTCTCATTATGGAGTTTCAGCTCGAAGCAGTTACTCCGTATATGTCAAGTCAACGCTATGTCTATCCCAAACTGTTGAAATATTTTTTTTTTATGAAACTTATATTGGAATCAATTAATGCCGTTAGAATGTTTTTTAATAAAACTATCAATTTATTTTCGAAAATTTTCACTTATTACATTTTTTAATACTTTCGAACAATCTATTTTCGCAAATTACGCTCTTTACAATATATTTTTGTATGAGATTAATAGTATTTATTGTGTTATATGAATTTTGTTAAATTTTTATCTTTAAATAAATATTTCTCATACTTCATTTGCAATTTTCATTTGCTTCGCTTTGTTAATTAAACTTATCTCAACTTAGTGTAAAGATTTATAAACAAAACTGAACGTTCGCAAAGTGAATGGCATACAGCCAAGGACGAGTCTCTAATCATTGTAAATTATAAAGTAAAAGGAAAATAAATTATATTTTGCATTATATATAGAATATTATTTGCTTTCTGGTAATGATACAATTATTTGCGCAGCGTACGCAACACAGGGCTATCGTTCGTCACTACACTACAACAATATTCTAAGAGTTCCGATATTAAGGCGGAATGCTCATATTCTTGTATTCAAATAAAGTGCGTTTATTTTGTTCTAATTTCTAGTTATGCTTTTTTCTATAGACTTATATTATTATTACATATTTGATTTAGTAGAAAATTTTGTACGCTACACGGGCGTACTCGCGTGTTGTTTTTTTTTTGTTTTCCAAGTGATTTATTTCTTTGTTTTCCTCAACGTTTATCTTTGCGATTGCGATTGCGATGTTGCTGTGGTTGTTGTTGTTGTTGTTGTTTTTGCTGCTCCATTGATTTATTCGCCTTCTCCGGCGTGTTGACAGACGATTCTGTAATAACAGAGATAGAGAAGTTGGGGGTGTAATTTCGTGTGGTATTCACAAAGTCATCACAAACGTAGTTTATCTTCATTTTTTTAAATCTTAGTTAGATAATAAAAATTATCTCCACTAACAAGGAATTATGTGAGCCTCTTCAGCGCATCGGCAAGCGCCACTTGCACTTAAACAACGCCTTTAAAAGACAAATATCGTTGATTATACTTTATTGGTATGCTGTTTCACTCACCTTTTGCCGTCTTCTTTTCATCTTCTGTACTCTCGACAGCGTCTAATGCAGATATAGCTGCAGTCAATTCATTTTCTATTAATTCTTTTACATCTTTATCAGCCAATGTCGTCTCATTGTTAACCTCAGTTTTTGAACTCGAATTCGCATCCTCCTCCAACTCAATGGTTGCTTGTACCTGTTGTCTATTGACATCCACAACCACTTCCTCCTCTTCATCATCCTCATGTTCTATCTCCACTTGTGCTTTTTCGACGCCATTTTCCAAAAATATTTCGACCTCACGCGCTTCGGTGGCACTTGGTGTCAATTTAGCTCGTCGTGCTTGCAGTAATTGCGCACATTTCTTCTCCCATTCGACGTGCTCTTTGTAATACTGATAAACGGGTATCACAATCACTGATATATCATCCACTGTTGCTGCCGCTTTACTGTCGGCCAAGCGCCAGTGTCCTGAATCATTTATTTTTCCACGTGCTCGCGCCACCAACTCCTGCGCTACCATCGTGTAGCGATGTTTTTCTGTGGGATATTTGGCGAGTGTTTGAAAAACGGTATGTGCCACAGCGTCATTCTCGGAAACGTCCCAAAGACCGTCAGTGGCCATTACCAGTATGCCATAATCGCCGTCTTCGTTATTTTCACCTAAAGTAAATTATTGTTGATTATCAAACCATTTGTAATTATTAAGACACTTTGGCACAGACAGCAGTGTCTGTCTCACCTGGAATGCTGACAATTTTGGAAAGATCACGTATGACTACTTCTGGATGCGGCGTTAGATACGGTTTGATTTGTGTGCCCGTGTTGATTGCCAAGAGATCATGATCGCCAAAGCCACGTGTGACGCCCAGTGTGCCCAACAGTCGACTACGCTTGCCCTCACCTGTCACCTATACATATATAAAAAAATATACTAATATAATGTTCCATATGATATAGATCAAATCACCCTCACCACAGGCATGCGCAAATCTTCGCGTGTCAATGTCTTGTAAGTCCAACCTTTCATAGTGCCTTGTCGGCAGAGTATACGTTGGCCCAAATCCTTCATGTGTGGCCTTTTGGCATACTCCATGGCAGCGTAATTTTTCTCCATCAAATGTGGCTTTAAACGCGCCACTGTCAACAGCCTTTGACGTTCAGTTTCTGGCGTGTGATCAAACGAAAAGGGTACGGCGAATACCTCCTCTGTGTCGGCACTAATATCTGTACTTGTTGCAGCCACAGCAGATGTACTTGTGGTCTGCTTTTCAGCACAAGCAGTAGCAATTTTGCGTTGGCTCAACACTGCGCGGCTGTCGCCGGCATTCGCCACAAACAGCTTACCGTTAATGAAGAGCGCGACACAGGCAGTGCAGCCGCCAGCATCACGATATCGATCACGATCCTGGGCAATTAACGCATCCATGTTGAAGAAGGCACTCTCTAAAGCGCCAATGATGAGTTCATCCTTCGAAACGCGTCGTTGAAATTGACTGGGATGTGGAAATCCATTACCTTGGTTTGAATTTGTCGACTCCTCTTCACGTGGTAAGAGCAGTTCCAAACAATCCACAAGTGTTTCATGTAAAATATGATGGAATTGATGTGAAGCAGCCAAGGCGGCACCATAACCAGCATGGCCATCAAAAATGCCAAAATATGTATAGGGTAAATCTGGATGGCGATGTGTAGGGTCCGACAAAACTTGCCTGTTGTTCATATGATATAAAAAAATGTATTTAGTACAAATTACAAAAAAGTATAGATCAGCTTATCGCTTAAACTGTTTCAAAATTTAAACAAAATGCAAATGTTAGCGGAGTGAAGTAAACAAAACCAACTGATTAGCGTTGAGTCAGCATTGTTGAATTTGAATTTAAAGTTGTTACAAAAGCGATAAGGTGTCTTTTATTTTATACTTTTTGGCGCACATATGTATAATATATGAATTTGCACTTACCTGGCGAAGGCGGCCTGATCCTCGTTCCACTCCGACTTGCCAGAGTTCACACACTCGGCATATCCAGTGCCCCACGGCAGTAGGTTAATGTCGCGGGGTACGATGATGGGGCGTACATTGTGGTCGGCAGAGGCACGCAGCTCGTCGATTGTTAAAAGTTGCAGAAATGGTGGACGTGCATATGCGAATTTGTCTGGCTTTTTCTGTTGATGCGCCATACGGAGTTGGTAGTTCGAGGCGGCGCCGCTAATATTGCCACGGTGTAGCTGATGGTTGTGCATGGATGGCAGCGGTGGTATATCTGGTGCGATAACCGATATGAACCGATTTTTAATATTGGTTATGCTAAACATGTTCGACATTTTTGGGTATTTGGGCAAGTGCTTACAAAAAAATTTTATTTAACCAAAAATAATTTTAGCACGGGAACGGCTGCTTAAATATGTGGAATACTGGAGTAAGATTTTTGTTAATTTTTCTTAGAGTATTACGATGCGTAAATGTGTCAGACTTATATACGTCGACCTGTGTGTGTGTCTCCAAAATATTGCCACCGATCGCTTAGCCGATAAAATCAAACTAATTCCTTTGTTGCCTGTTTATATTAGTACAATGTAACGTGATGTATACAATGCCACCCCTTTCTCGTCCGTTCGTCGGTCGTTCACTTTAGAGCTCAATGCGTGTTATTATTGTTCTCGTCACCTTTTACATTGCTCGTGACTTTGCTACTGTTTTGTGTTGTCCACTTTTTCTCTGTGCGCCAGCAAACCACTGCCACCTTACCAATACTGCCGCTCTAACTGACGAGAATACGTCCGTCCGTGTTTGTTATTTCGTCAGCGTACGCAGAAATCAATAAAAAAAAATACCACAAAATTTCAATTCACTATCGCTTCAAAGTACACATCAGCCAGAAATCAAATTTATTTTTCCATAAAAAACAATGTTGCAAACGAATTTTCCGTGAATTGAGTGTTTTTCTTTTCGATTTCTTGCTTTTTACACTTTTATGATTTTGCACTTCTCTGCTTAATAATTCGTGTTTTTGCTTTAATTTTTCTTTTGACAATTTGAAACGTCAAATTGAAATGTCAAATCAGCTGAACTTTTTCGCACATATTTCGCGAGCTTTTCCAACTAACCAGCTATAAAATTTCGAGCTTTTGGTTATTCACTTAAATTTGGTTTATGCACCGAATATATTTATAATTATTTGCACATTAGTTTATAAATTTTTTTGTTTGTTTGTTAAACGAGTCTAAAATAATAAATTTTTTGCTTGCTGATAAAACACATATACAAGGAAGGCACTTTTTGGGAAGTTAATAATCGATAATCGATTACATTGATTGATTGTTATCGAAGAATGAGAAGAATAATGAAGTTTTATTTAACGAATATTTATTTTAATTTTAATGCCGTTAATGATTACTGAGATGTTTTTTTATAGTTTATTTTTCTTTTATTCTGCGATTTTTTTTAAAATAAATTTATTAAAATTTTTTAACTACGGCTTTTTTGTAAAAATTAGCATTATTTTATTTTATACTCATATGATGTATTAAATTATTCTTTAATATTTTTTTTACAGAAATGAAAGTACTGATTTGCGTGATGTCATCATCAACTCGAAGACTCCTGGACTTGCTTTGGATCAGGAAAAAGTGGATCAATATATTAAGGCTATGTCTCTAAGTGGCAGTGAGAAGGTGAGTGAAAATGATTAAAATTACAGGAAAATTAATCTCTTTTTTTTACGAAATGCCAGGAGAATGCAGAAAAACTGGCAGCCATGTGGATGTATGCGGCACAGATGGGCAGCTCGCGAAATTTAGCACAAACCGGCGGTAGTCGTCCTGTGATGTTGATTCCAGCGGGAAGCACAACAGTGAGTAGTTTGTAATAAAAAAATTTAAATAAGAAGTGAACCTGAAAAAAAATTATCTTTAATTTTCCACGTTCTTCGCAGATGTTAGCAACTCCACCACCACCACCCGTACCGACATTACCCGGCCCTATGGTCATTCCTGGCATACCTTACCGTCCTGGCATGACTTACACACTGCCCTACATGCGTCCTGGTTCCGTAATTTATGCACCCACAGGTAGCGCACCCAGCGGCACATATCGCACACATAAAAGCAGCAAATCAACCGGACCACCAAACCGTCGCCGTCGTCTAGGACCACCACCGCTACGTTCAGGAAAAATGGAAGCCAATCGTCGTCAACGTCGCAAATCCGAAGCAGACATCATCGACAATGAAGCGTTTCAGTATACGGGGCTAGATCGGGATATTGCGGATAACTTTTTGGCGCGTCAAGAGCAAACTAATAGCCAGCCGGGTAGTCATGTTGACTATTCATCTTCATCGACGACGGCTAGTGAGACGTATGGCAAACAGCGTTCTCGTTCGTCGTCCAAGGCGAAAATTGTATGTCGCGATGTTGTAATGTAGTGCAATGGCGTAGAGGAAGGAGCAGTGGAGTGAGTCGAGTCATTCTGACGGATTATTTTGTGCATTGATCCGGGGAACCGTTTAACGAAAAGCTAATACATACATACTTAACTATAATAAATATTGTAATATTTGTATGTCTTACATCAGATTTGCTATTGTAAATAACTGTACACTTAACATAAACTTATTCTTTAGTTTATTCGACTTTTGTATTTTTGCTCGCGGGCAAATTGCACATTTTGTATGTTATACACTAATTGTAGGTTTCAAATATTGATATAAAAATATATGTATATTAGAAAAACGCCAAGAAGTCGCTTATTGCCTTTCCAGATTGTGATGGTGCTGTAGTCTCTAATTATTTTTCCGCCAGCCTGCATAAGTTTACTTAGCCCGGATTTTAAAAGTCCTCATCGCTGTGATGCTCTGGTTTGCTTGCCGTTTTCGGACGTAGTGGTAACTCTCCAGTAAGTTTTGAAATGCTTATATCATCGATCGAATTGAGATCGACTGAAAACGTAAAGAAATAATTTTAAGGTCTATGCTTTCTTAATCTATGCAACTTACAATCATCATCGATGAGACCGCCCAGCTCGGAGTTTAAGTTGTTCAACAAAGCATTTGGTGGCTGACCGCCTCCCATACTCAATAGACCACCCATACCCAGTTCACTATCAGAGCTACCAAACGAGCTGTCATCGTCATCATCCTCACCACCCAAAGTAGCGCGATTGCTTAACGTACTGCTCATGCCACCGATATCAGCGTCTATATCTTCTATCGTAGATCTCTGTGTGTGAGCGCCACCACCAGTTGGACGACGCTTACGCCCTGTTATTGGGCGTCCGTTACGTGAAGTTGCCGTACCTGGTCGCTTTTTCATGTGACGCGCAGTCTCATCCATGAACTCGTTATAAGATTTCGTATTGCGTAACATCATGTCCTCATCCCGAATGTCGGGTATCTCTGCATCCAAACCGAAATTACCACGCCGCAGTACACCGCTGCCATCCAGCTCCTCTTCGCCGTTATTATCATCGTCGTCTTCTATCAGTCCTTCCGGTATGAAGGGCATTGATGATTCTTGTGCCTTTTGTAATAGCGGCGAGGCAACTGGTGTGCTACGTTTAGTGCGCGTCTCGTGTTGTGCACGCAAAGCATCACGCACATGCAGACGGAGAAAATATTTTTGAAACAATGTCTGCAATTCTTTCTCACAATCTTCGAACTCTTGCATGTGCGCGGGGCGTATCTTCTGTAATGCCTCCAGCCGCTGTTTAGTGCGCTCGAGCTCGGCGCGTTTACGTTGCAGCTTCGAGGTGAGCGCGTTCATTTCCACACGCGCATTTTCCAATTGTGCACGACTCGATTGCAATTTTAATTGGGCGGCCGCTATAGCATTCTTCAGCGCGCGCTCGGCCGACGCCAATTCCATTGGGCGATTGGCCTGTGCCAAACGTGCTTCCCTATGCAGCATTTCTTTGGCGAGTAGCTCGTGCAGTGCTGCGCCGCGTTGTGTTAAATCTCCAGAAAGTTCACGCGCGCGACGCAGATCATCCATTTTGTCACCAATATCTACCTGATTTAGACTGCGATAGTTCTCCTCTTCATCTTTGTCCTCAGCCGACTGACGCGGTGCGATCAACATACGTGTTATCTTCTGAAGCTCTGCAGCGGTTACAGAAGACGAGGCGTAAAGTTTGCGTGGATTGAGTTTGATGGCCGATTTGGTGACGAAAAACTCGGTGGCGGAGCGTATGAGCAGCACGCGGTCGTTTTCGCTATCAACGCTACCGGCGAGCACGGCACCTGGTTCAAGTAGGCCAGCGAGCCATTGCAACACCTCCGCAACAATATGAAATGACGCGAGGCTGCCAAAGTTATTGGTCAGTGCTTGTAAAGGGAACACATGCGGATAGCCAAGTAGCTTGAGGTGTTCAGCGAGATCTTTTGTGGGGTATTAGAAAAAAAAAACGGAGCAATGAGAAAATCGATTATTATATCTTGCACTACACTTACCACGCACGTCCTTGAACGACATTAAAGTCTTTTTGCAGATTGTGTGGAATTTATTTGAAATTAAATTATATTTTCTAGACTGTGAAAATTTGTGAAAACTGATTCAGTTAAAATTTCTCTTTGATTTGTTGTGGCTAGAAAAAATAATTGCTTACCAAATATCCTTCGCGTTCGTTGCTAGGATACGCTCATTTAAATTGCGTTGCGTGGCAGACAATGCAACAAGTTGCGAACAAAACTTGGTATTTTAACCCTTAAAATATCGAAAAACTCTTCGATCCAAAGTAAGGGTGGTTATTTTGAAAATTTTCTGATAAAATGTCGGAAGGCAGTGTTGAAATTAAAATATTTAGGTCGCAAAATGAAAGGAAAAGGGTTTTCTGACAACGTACTCATAAGAAACTTACTCTTTGGCCACTTGGAAAGCATTATACAAACCCAAATTTTATCATCTTTTCGGTACTTCTGATATTCAATTTAAAAAAATATTTTTTACGGCGTCTTAATGAAAGCCTAAAAGAAGAGTAAAAAGGTTTTAAAAGCATTTTTGATATATGTACACTACCATGGCAAAAAAAAAATATTTTCTTATGATTGTGCGTTATTGAAATCATTTTTTTAAATAAATTTTTGAACATATTTTCGCCAGGTTCTAAGTTTTTAGTTAATTTTTGCCATAAGGCAAAAAAACAAATATACAAAAAAAAAGCTTTGTATACACCCTGTGTTATTTTGAGCCGCCAACACCAGCCTCTTTCTTTCTCCTGTGCTCGATATTCCCCCCTTCTCTGTTGTATTATGTTCGCTTGCAAGCATGTTGTGTTCGAAAACAAACCAATGGGACGCAGAAATTCTCAATCCCACAAGTGTGAATGGAGCTCATTGCCCCCACTGTAGGCTTCGAACTCGAAGTTACCATTTATGGGTTTGCGTGCGACATACAGCTATACACTAACCCATGCGAACTCAACTTCGTAGCATAATTGTATATATGTATTTAATTAAAATACAATTAAATAAATAAAAATAAAATTAAAATAAATAAAATAAGATAAAAAAAACAAATTAAATAAAATAAAAAAAAAATATAAAAAAATAAAATAAAATAAAATATAAAATAAAATAATATCATTTAAAATAGAATCAAATAAAATTAAATTAAATAAAAAAATTAAAAAATTAAAATAAAATAATGGAAACTGAGAGGAGATATATAATATATATACATATAAGATGAAATAAGATAAGAAAAGATAAGTTGATAATAGAATAAAGTAAAAAATAAAAAATAAAAATAAATTAAAAAAAAGTAAATAAAAAAGGATAAATAAAATAACTTAATATAGAATGTAATATAATAAAATAAAATAAAAAATAACATAACTTAATAAAAAATAAAATAAAATTAAACAAAATAAAACATTAAATAGATAAAAATAAAATTAAATTAAATAAAATAAAAATAAAAATAAAATAAGATAAAATAAAAAAATAAAATGAAATAACTTAATGTGGAATAAAATAAAATGAAGTAAAATAAAAAAAATAAAAAAAATAAAAAATTAAATAAAATAAGATAAAATAAAATTAAAAAAATAAAATAATATGACTTAAAATAAAATAAAGCAAAAAAAAAAATAAATAATAAAATAAATTCAAAAAAAAAATAAAATAAAGTAAATTTTAAATTAAATTAATTAAAATAAAAAATTAAATAAATTAAGATAAAATAAAATAAAAAATGAAATGAAAAAACTTAAAATAAATAAAATAAATTGACATAAAAAAAAATTAATTAATTAAGAATGAATAAAATAAAATAGAGTAAATTAAAAAATAAATAAATTAAAAATAAAATAAAAATAAATAAAAAATTAAATAAATTAAGATAAAATAAAATAAAAAATGAAATGACAAAATTAAAAAAAAAATAAAAAAAATAAAAAAATGAAATAAATTAAAAAAGAATAAAATAAAATAAACATAAATAAATTAAAATAATTGTAACTAAAAAAATATTCTAATGTCTCTTCAAAACTACAAAAAGTTGGCAGTCATACCCGAGTAAGTTGGTGTTGTTGTATTTGCTACTTTTGCTTTTGGATTTTGTTATCTCAATCAAGTTTTTGTTTCTTGCTTTTTGATTGCATTTCTATGCTTTTTTTTCAGTTTAAAAATTGTTGCGTTTTGCCAGTATATGTACATATACAACATAGAAAAAAAAAACAGCAACAACAACTGCTTCTGACTGTTTGTTGTCAAGTGCATCGAGTGGCGAATATTTTGAGTTTTCGAACTGTTTTCTTGTTCTCCCAGTGTCGGACGGTATTAGTGCATTTGAGCAGCAACTGCAACATGCATATATCCATTCCCTACCTCTCCTTCTCCGCCCCCTGAACGTATGCTAAACGGCGGTGCAACAGCTATGAAGAGCGTTTTTTTGTTTTTGGTTTATTCAAGTGGATTATGTTGTCATATTTGTTCTCATATTTTGCATTCGCCGTCTTTTTATTTATACGTGTATGTGTCTATGCAACTTTAATAACCGATACATACAGATGCATTATTGTGTTGTTTCAATGTGTCGGTATTTTAGATATTGGATTATTTGACTTTGTTTTGCCTCCTTTATTTTGCCTTTTTGTATATGTTTACATCTGTTTGTATATATATTTTTTGCAATATTTTATGCTACACGTGTTTTTGCTCGTAGTGGCTGCAGTCGTTGCACATTTCGTTCAATGCCGATGCAAAGACGAAAAAAATTGGATATGAGTATATAGGAATGTATGTATGTATGTATGTATATGATTTCAAATATATTTATATTTTTTTTCTTTCATTATGCAGTCGCACAGGTTTTGTGTATTTCTAAGTTGTATATAATTCTGCTACACATAAACAAATATTGAAAAAAGTCAAAATCAAAGTTTTTTGTTTGGAATTTCAATAATTTGTCCTATTTCACAAGCTTTATCTATTTTTTAAGGAATATGCAGCTGGTAGAAAATTAAATTTTGCTGACATGTGGCAAGAATAATGAAAAAAATGTTTCACTGAGATTCTTCTTAGCGAATGCATTCAAATTTCTTAACAGATTGCAACCCTTCTTACTCTTCTCTTCTTTGAAATCTCTCTGTATCGATCCCCTTCAAATAAAAACTTCCAGAGAGTACCGCTTCAAAAATGTTTTTGCATTAAGCTTTTCTGAAATATCTTCAATTTGACATTCATATTGCATCATAATTATCTGAACAATTTGATTTTATTTCAAATTTTCAAAATATAGCATCCCTCAAGAGCTTTTTTCACTTAAACCTTCACAATTCGTTTTAGTTTAATACTTTCGACATTAATTTCAGTCATAAGTTCATAAATTTCAAACAGGTGGTAGCTCTCTTCACAATTTTCTGGGCTATTAACCTGTAGTAAGCTCTTTATTCCGATACCCATATAGTAACGCACAATGTTTTATGTGTTTTATCAATTCTTTAGTATTACAATTTATAAACAGGTGGCAACGCTGCGCTAAAATATTTTTTCATTAAACCTTTCTCATTAATCTCTTCAGTTCAATACCCATATTTTAATATTTCATTTAGATTATTACATTTTTCAAATATAAATTTCAGAACTGATGGTAGATCTACAAAATGTAAATCTAATACATTTTCGAGTACATTTCAATACAAACAAACCTTTCAAACATAGCACTAGTTTTCATCACCACTGTATTCGAATGTTGTTGTTATTTTTAGTACACCACGGCTGAGTTTCATTTCCTAAAAGCTCTTGTTGAAATGCGAAGCATGTATTTGCTCTTCATAACATAAGGAAAGTCGAGTGTTTAGAGATTATCACTCTAGCGCAAAAAGTTCCCGTTTCGATTCTTACTGCAGGCAAATTTCTTTCTATTTTTATTTTCAATCTTATTTTTGGTAAATTAAAAATTCAACACATACTAATAAAGGGTGAACCATTTCGAGGTTCCCTACTTTTCTAAAGAAAATAAAAAAACAGAAAATTCAAATTTAATGTTTATTATATTTCGGAAGAAAATTCTTTGGCATTTATTTTTTAAAGATTATCTTTTTCAAATGTTGACCGCGGCTACGTCTCAGGTGGTCCATCCATTGAGTCCAATTTTCGAAAAACTCGCTCGAGCGTTTCGACTATTAACTGGCGCATGACACGCGTAATTTTTTGCTCCAAGGTCTGAACCGAAGTGGGATTGTAAGCATAGACTTCAGACTTTACATATACCCACAGGGAAAAGTCTAACGGCATGATATCACACGATCTTGGTTACCAATCGACCGGCCCAAAACGAGAAATTATCTGCTCATCGAAGTGCTATCTCAATAAACCCATTGATTGATGCGATGTGTGAGACCGTTGTTTTTTCTGGATAAAATGGCAGCTCTTGAATCTCTTTAGGTTGTTATTCATCCCGAATGCGGCAATTCTGCTTGTTTACATACGCATTGAGCCAGAAATGGGCCTCATCGCTGAACAAAATTTGGCTCGAAAACATCGGATCTTCTTGAAACTTTTCAAGAGCCCATAGAGCGAAGCGATGTCGTTTGGGAAGATCGAGCGGCTTCGGTTCTTGCAGAAGCTGTATTCTGTATGCTTTCAATTTAAGTTCTCGACTCGATTTTCGTTATGATACGTAAAATGCGCCAAGTCGTTCCATACGTCAGTACGAGTTGTTGCGAACGGCGCCGAATCTTTTCGCCGCGGTCTTTGTGTACACTCTCAGCTACGATTGTTATATTTTCTTCACTGCGTGCTGGTTGTGGGTCTATTCGGTCGAATATTATCCAATAATGAATGCTGGGTTTCAATATGGGTTTATGGTGTTGCGAATAGTGCCCTCAGTAGGCCGATTATGTTGACCATAAGTTGCTTAAATGGGAAATATATGGAAGATGAACTAGTTAGTTCAAGAATGCAAACCAGTTGGATTCTAGTTATTAAAAAAAAATTGTAAAATGTCCCAGACTGGATTTGCTTTATATAACAGTTGTAAATAATTTAAACAATTTTTTGATTTTGCTTTTCGTGCCACAGCTTAAGGGATTATTACATAACTACAATGCTGTTTGTGGTATAACTGCGAATAATCGTAGAATTTTACTTGCTTAGAATTTTGCATAATATTTATTGTATTCATTTCATGTAACTTACCTTGAATTTTACTGCTTACCTGAGTTTTAGTAGAGAGATTTCGTGATTTTTACTGAAATGTTCACTTACGTCCAAATACTCAAGGCAAAGGTCTGTCTCCCTCAATCCGTATGCGGGTTAATTTGCATAAATGAGATATATTGAACACTTTCATACCCATAACCGTAACATTCTGGTAGCTAATATTTGACTTCTTCTTCTTCGTTGAATTTAACCTTATTTCGCCAATTTATTCTATTCAAATAAAATTAAAGAGATTCGTTTTTATTTCTAATTTCATTTCAAATTTAGTTATTTCTTATTTGATGTAGTTTTGAGTTCTAAATTAAATATTTGTAGATTGCTAAAATTACTTGTTCACATCGTATGTTGCACGGGACATCTAAAATATGCGGTGATTGGAGACAAAATCCCTAACTTATGAGCACGTGTATATATTTTTGCTTTCGTTACCAACACATAGAAAGATTTAGTTAACAATAGGTAAAAAGAATAGTATAATAATAATGCTCAATATTTTATCGCCGTCAGTTCCGACCACGGAAATGTCCATCTATAGTATGTGGTAATAAATTTCCAGTATATGAAAACTATAGTTATTTATTGCTTCAAATAGAAATGCTTAAAAATTAATAGAGAAACACATGAAAATGAAAAGCAAAATATAACGGTTATGCCTTCACCGATGCTTTTAATGTCGTACGCATTGTTCGTCCAAATTTTACGAGCTCACTCAGCGTGTTGACATAAATATAGCAAAATAAATAAAGAAATAAACAGTTTGCACTTTGCCACATGCAGCATGTGTCAGTGAAGTCAAAAGTCAGTGCCGTTAAGGTAAGTAAAAATTTTAAAATTGTGTACTACATACATATATACACAGAATATTACTCAGGTTAACAATTGTCCAATGGTGAAAACAAGATGATGACCATAAAAAATGGCAATGAAAATTTTAACGCTTGTTGTGTGTTAAAAGGATCAAAATAACTGTAAATAAGTAGAGAAAATGCGTACTAAAATAATAAAATGAAAGCAAATAGAGAGAGGCAAGGAAAACGAAAAATTGAATTTATATAAGTGTGAAGCAATTGTTAATTTTTTTTTTTTAAATAATAATATTTTCTTGGCGATTAAAGTATTTATTTTTTTAGAGAAGTATAATTAGGCTACTCAAAAATAAATTATTATTCTCAAATTTGGATTTTTATATGGAAAATTATAATTTTTTGAAACTATCTTAAGAACATTTTTAATTTTTATTATTTTTTATTATTTTAATTAGTTATTTTTGTTATTAAAAAAATTATATATCTCTGTTATGAATTAAGAAAATATATAAAAAAAATAGTATAAAATAATTCGTTGTTTTGAATTTGGATTTTGTATGGCAAAATTTTTTTCTTATAATATTTAAAATACTTTTTTATCAAAAAATTATTTCAGATATAGTTTCTTACTAATTTATTCGGAAGTATTTCTTTTTTTTTTCAAATTTTCATTTATGATTGTCTTCCGCCATCGTAATATGTAGTATTTCTCACCCTTAGCAGCAAACACGCTCACAACTGATAACTACATGTGCCGCAGATGCCAAGCCACATATAAAGGGTGATCCAAGTAGGGGTACTTCTTTCGATAGCATTTTTTTGACAGTTCACGCGTGAGTCGTGTCAAGCTGTCACGTTGTTTTTGTTCAGTATTGTTTGGCATTTCGTCATGGAAAGACTTGCACCTGAACAACGTTCACAAATAATTCAACTTTATTACGAAAATTCACGTTCTGTAAAGAATGTGTTTGGCGCACTTCACTCCACTGATGGGCAACATAATCGGCTTACTGAGCGTACTATTCGCAACACCATCACTCTTCTTGAGACGCAGCATTCATTATTGGATAATATTCGACCGAATAGACCGCACGCAGTGAACAAGATATAGCGGCCTTAGCTGAGAGTGTACACAAAGACCCTGGAAAGTCGATTCGGCGCCGTTCGCAGCAATTCGGACTGACGTATAAAACGGTTTGACGTATTTTACGTCGAGATCTTAAATTAAAAGCGTACAATATATATAGCTTGTTCAAGAACTGAAGCTGCTCGACCTTCCGAAGCGACATCGCTTCGCTCTATGGGCTATTAAAAAGTTCCAAGAAGATCCGACGTTTTTGAGCCAAATTTTGTTCAGCGATGAGGCTGATATGGCTCATTTCCGGCTCAAACAAAATTGCGGCATTTGGGAGGCAGAGCAACCTTAAGAGATTCAAGAGCCCCCATTTTATCCAGAACAAAACCAAAGGTTTCGTATGGTTTGTGTTTGAGAAAGCACACTTCGGTGAGCAGATAATTTCACATTTTGGGCCGGTCGATTGTATGATATCACACCGTTGGACTTTTTCCGGTTGGGATATGCAAAGTCTATGCAGACAATCCCGCCTTGATTCAGGCCTTGGAGCAAAACATCACGCATGCCATTCGCCAGTTACCAGTCGAAATGCTCGAACGAGTCATAGAAAATTGTATTAAACGGATGGACCATTTGAGACGTAACCGCGGCCAACATTTGAAAGAGATAATATTCAGAAAATGAATGCCAGAAAATGTTCTTTCGAACGATAATAAACATCCCCATTAAATTTGAATTTTCTGTTTTTTTTTTCTTTAAAAAAGTAAGGAACCTCGAATTGGATCACTCGTTAATAATAAATATCCTCTTGAGCGCCTAACAGTTCAGCCATCCTTACAGTTATTCACATTTTATTATCAACAAGCCTGTTTGTTGTTAGTTGATTGTTGGATAATATCGTTTTTGGCGTTTTCGCTTTGTATTCTTATTTTCTCATATCAACAACAACAACAACATAATAATCATTGACACTAGTCTTAACATATGTGACTGTGACGCATTTTCACATATGTTTTTTAGTGGCTATTTGTGTAAGCTTTGAGGACACTCGTTAAGTGTTCGTCATAATAAGGCGCGTGCAGGTGCTGTTTGAGTGTGGAAACATTTGCGCAAACACATTAAATTAGATTGAAAAAGTTCTTTCACCATTCTTAGTTGGAACGGGTTAGAGGCTAAGAGCTGGGCGGAGAGAAAACACAATGCTTAACGGAACTTTTTTCTATTTAGATTTTTTTATTGTATTTCCTAAATTTTTTTTACGAATCTTCTGCTCCTGTTACCTGTTGACGTCAAGTGTTCTGCACACATGCGGACCACGTTATATGTATCCATTTCAGAGATAAAAAAAAAATTGAAATAATAATCCTTTGTTTGTTACATTTGTACTCGCATGTACTATATATTAATGTATATGTGTATGATAATCACAGAAATTAGTGTCAACTTACATAATTTCATAAGTGTTTGACGTAAGTCCAATATGAGTAGCTGACATGCATTTCATTTGTAATCACGATAATCATTTCATATACATAAGTACATAATATGTATATATATATGCTTCCTGAGGACATAATTAAATATATTAAACACAAAAATAAATATTTTTTGTTGTAAAAGATAATGTCCCACAGAAAACGAGACTGATTAAAATATGCTCGTTATGAAAACTTGTGCTTGGTATATATCATGAAAAAATTGAATTTGAATTAAATTTTAATTGAAATATTTTCAGTTTCTGCAGCAAAATCGAGTAGCTGTATTAAAAAACTATATAAAAATCCCATACATGTCAACATTAAAATACAGTAATAATTGTGTGTATTTATAGAAAACACAGAAAATTCACATTTAATGGGGACTGTTTATTATCGTTCGAAAAAACATTCTTTGGCATTTATTTTTTGAAGATTATCTCTTTCAAATGTTGGGTGTGGCTACGTCTCAGATGGACCATCCATTGAGTACAATTTTCGATGACTCGTTCCAGCATTTCGACTGGTAACCGGCGAATGACACGCGTGCTGTTTTGTTCCAAGGCCTGAATCAAAGCGTAATTGTCCGCATAGACTTTAGAGTTTAGACATATCCCCACAGGAAAAAGTCTAACGGTGTGATATCAAATGATCTTGGTGACCAATCGACCGGAAATTATCTGCTCACCGAAGTGTTCTCTCAATAAATCCATTGATTGATGCGATGTGTACGAAGTGACACCGCCTTTTTGTAACCAAATGTTGCGGAGATCACGAGTTTCTATCCCACGTATCAAATAGTCAGTTATCATCGCGCGATAACGGTCGCCATTGATGGTTACGTTCTCACCGGCAGCGTGTTTGAAGAAATATGAACCGATGATTCCACCGGCCAATGGATGAAATGACAGCTCTTGTATCTCTCTAGGTTGCTCTTCGTCCCAAATGCGGCAATTATGCTTGTTTTCATAACTATTGAGCCAAAAATGGGCTTCATCGCGTAACAAAATTTGGCTCGAAAACGTCTGATTTTCTTGGAACTTTTCAATAACCAATAGAGCGAAGCGATATCGCTTGGGAAGGTCGAGTGGCTTCAATTCTTGCACAAGCTACATTTTGTACGTTTTCAATTCAAGTTCTCGACTCGTCTTTCGTCTCGACTCGACATACGTCAGTCCGAGTTGCTCCGAACGGCGCAATTCTCTGCGTGCTGGACGTGGTCTGTTCGGTCGAATATTATCCAGTAATGAATGCAAGGTCTCAAGATGGGGTGAACATAAGTTGAGCGAAACGCGCGAAACATATTCTTTACAGAACGTGAATTTTCGTAATAAAGTTGAATGATTTGTTAACGTTGTTCAGGCGGAAATCTTTTCATGATGAAATTTCAAACAATATTGAACAAAAATAACATGATAGCTTGACACAACTCACGCGTGAACTGCCAAAAAAGGCTATTGAAAAAAGTACCTCTACTTGCATCTCCCTTTACATATAAATATTGTACAAGCACATTTACTACTTAAAAGAAAATACTGCTGGCATTCCGAGTATTTATTTAAAAATTATTAGCTATTAAAAATACTCAATATATTGACTCAAAAATAATTTGCTTTTGTTTATACTAAAAAAAAAATAATGAATTATTAAATAACAAAGTCAACTTCATACAAAAAACACCCATTGTGCCGCCAACTACTTAACATATAGAGATTCTAATTAAAATTTCACACCTTCAGTATTCTTATTTTTAGTCAGGCGTTTTTCAAGTTAAGCAAATCTTGGAAAATTTTCATTATAACTAAAATACAAATTTTATGCAATTTTTGTTTTTTTATTAAAATAAAGACTTCTTCGGTGTCTTAATACTGAACACTTTAAAAAAAATATTATTAAAAACTTTTAAGTACAAACGTTTCAAACAAGTATTTATTCGTATAAATGACGAAATTAAACAAAAAAATTTCAGTTTGGTTAATTTTAACTAGTTGTTCTAGCAGTCTGAGCATTTATAAATATGTTATACGTGTAAATATGTATTTAACTTTTGCATTCTACTTTGCTGCATACAAATGAATGGCTTTCTGTTATCGATTCTATGCTAATTAGTTGTAAAACTTAGAATTAGGTAATTATCAATTAATTCCCTTACTCGTATCAGGAAAATTAAAATGTTTAAAATAAACTACGAGGAATTCTCGACAGGCATAAATAGATTTTGTAAAACACTTCCTATGCGGAAATAATTAATTTAAAATACAAATTTTCCTTATATTTACTAGGCTTAATTATAAGCAAGTGACCATTCTAATAGGCATAAGAACATTAATCTACACATTTAGAATGTCTTAAATATGCTCAAAAATAACATGAAATTAAATTAGAAGAATTTGAAGGGATTTTCGGCGAGCTTCCCCTTCAGTTTGTAGTATGCGTCTAGATGTTTGTTTTTTTTTTCAAAAAATAGAACAACCCGTATTTTATACTAATCCGCTTCCGAACAGCAGATGGATTTTTATGAGCACCTTGTTATTTAATAACAGAAATATACTCGGAGAGTTTACATTTCTTTTTCTTTTTGTAATTAAATCTTTATAGTTTTTAATTTTGTTTTTAATTTTTTCTGGGCTGTGTTCGAACCCATGACTTTCTACATGGTAGCACACACTGCTAATTACCCGATTAAACAAGAGCTGTACAACCATCCGTTAGCCGCCACTAGGAAAAACTAATTTAAGAAGCCTATTATATAGAGTTACATGGTCTGCAGATGTTCTCCTGATCCTGAAGTCTGTCGACGACTCCTTCAAAAGCCCTGGAAACTCTGAAATGACTTTAAGAACCTTTAAGGAAGTGAGTAGCAAAGCAATTATACTGAATGCAGTATAGAAAATACCCAAATATTATCTATAATACAAATTTCAGATAACCTGTTCCAAGTTCTACTTTTTCGAGTTATCCCAGATAAGATCAAGCAGAGTCCAAACAGCCATAGACATGTTCGCCGTGAGCTCAAAATTCCATGATCGGATAGGCTGTGGAATACACTCAACGATGCTCTCAATTAAAATTAAGTAGAAGCCAGAACTTACGCAGTCACGGAAGCTGCAGAGTAGCGACCGAAAACTAGATACAACCAGGATTTTCCTGAACTTAGAACCGGTCACAGAAGATCGCGGTATACTTGCCTCTTATTACTGAACATCTAGAGATTTGCTCATCAGATGCTATAAATTATATTGCGATTAAGAAGTAAATAGATTATTTATTAGTTTAAAACTCTTGATTCAAAAAAGCGAGTGAGCAGAATCAAAACTGGCGGAAAAAATATTAAAATCGTTACACCAACATCTGAATGGGTCGTACATTTCACAGTTTGTTTTGAATAAACACAAGGAAAGAGGCCTAAAGTGTATATCAACTTAGTTAAAAGTAAAACTTCAAGTCGACTATGGAGGATAAGTAGATTAATAAGCCTTGTTCGAATTTTATATTCAAATTATTCAACGCGAATAATATAAATCGTTTTTGTACAGACTCCAATTTATCACTATATTGTTGATAGTGTCGGTTCCATACAACGGTTCACTGAACTCCTTATTAGATCGTTTAATGAAAGCTAAGACCCCTTTTGCCTAAATAGTACAAGAATTTAAATAATTTTTAAAATCCAGCTAAATTATGACATCCAAGTCAATGAAGTCAGTAAATTATTTACCATTGTGATTTTGAATCATTTAGGCAAGGGATTGGAATTTCTTGAAGAAGGATATGTGTTTACACCTGTTTAAGTTTAACAACATACAGTTCACGTCAAACTACATGGCCAAAATATTTAGCTTAAGTTGCAAGAGTACTCTATATTTAATTCTGTAATTTAGTGACGTGGAAAAAAGAATTGATTCATAGAGTGTTCCCGCCTATCCAAATCAATTATAGGGATCATTCTTGGCTAAGTAAGTCAGCTATCCTCGCATTGCGGGCGAATCCATCGCACATAACCCAACAGACTGTTGTGGAAGCAAGTGAATCAATTATTAAACTTAATTGTTAATTCTTTGTTATTTTTTGGACCACTGCACAAATTAAATTTAGAGAATTTTTGCACACTCCGATCCGTTTGAGATAATTTTCGATCAATTTTTGACCAATTTTTGGCACAACTTGACGAATGTTGGTTTTTAAGTGGTCAAGAGTTAGAGGTTTATCCGCATAAACACGGTATTTCACGTAGCTCCACAAAAAAAGGTCCAACGGCCGGGAGATTTCTATTGCAATAAAGCCATATTCGCTCGTGTTGTGTGATGTGTTGTAGCCATATATTGTCCAAGTCGTGTTCTTCAATTGCAGGCCACAAAAACTCGGTTAGCAACCATAACGCTCTGGAATGACAGTGATAATCTCGCCGTTATCGTTTTCAAAGAAGGGAGGTCCAATTACACCTCCACACCAAGAGCGCCCCAGGCAGTAAATATTTTTTTTGGTGTAATGGCCTCTCTTAAATTATTTGAGGATTTTCGGAGCCAAAAAGAGACAATTTTGCTATTTACGGATCCACCGACTGAGAAATGTGCCTCGTCGCTGAAGAAAATTTTGTTGGAAAAATCAGGGTGCTCTGCTTGTTGTTCAAGCACCTAATCGATGTAACTCCGGCATTGTGAATGGTTAGCTGGCATCCGTTGTTGTGTGAGCTAGACTTTATATGGATATAGATGTGAGTCCAAAAGTATACGCAAGTCGCACCGAGAAATGAACACATTCGGGTCTTTGGCTTCACTTTCACTTACAGTAGCGATGTATGAAGTGGAACGAGCAAAACAATGCTCCAAGGGCCCCACAATACCTGTAACCGAACCAGTCTCTTCAAATTTCTTGGAAATTTACCAATTGCTTGTGTAGTTGGACGATTATATGCAGCATAATCTCCTTTTAAAGCACGAAACTTGAAAACGTTTGAATCAACATTTTTTTTTAGTATGTTTCAACAATTTTAGTGCATTGTGCTGTGGTCGAGCGATAAATTTTCATAAATGCCTGACTTTTAACTAAAGGTATGCAGCTTTTACGAAAACCAAGAACTCCATATAAAAAACCTCCCTTTTCAAGTCGAATAACGAATAACATACACCTCGCACATCCTAAAAAACCGTGGACATAACCTGTCTAGCCGATTGTTATACTTTCAGGCATTTTCGACGATGCTCAGCAGTTATTGTCTACTTAAAAGACGACCTTTTGATATCGGAGTGAAGTGATGATCATGTATCGATGCAAACATTCCGGTTTGTTACGCCCAAAAATGGTCAACAGTGATCAAACTCGGCATCCACTTGAAACAAAGCACGTTATTTTGAAGGAAGAACTCCATATAAAAAAAGTGCAAAAAAAAACGATGCGCGAAAATTTTTTTACGAAGCAGTACGCACCTCGAACGAAAAAACTTCATTTTCTACTGCCTATTTCTAAAGTTTTTAAACAAATACGAAAAAGTACGGCAACGGGGTTTCGAGCGAAATAAATAGTTTCATAAATATTTCGCGAGAAACAAGAGGAAGACTAATTTTCAAACGTATTAAAGCAAGCTTATAAAGCAATTTATGTAACGTTTTTTAGTTTTTTCATCATTACTACAGCTTTTATTTATTTTTAGCCATCAGCTAAGAATATATAATCAGCGACAAATATTTACCGTGCTCTCTACTTATGTTTTTCGTTTTGTTTTTTATCTTTTTCCTTTGTAAAAAGCTGTTCACAATAGAAAATCATCTGTCAAATTTCCGTGCCTACTACATTTTTTCAGCCACAAAATATATATGAGTTTTTTCTTCGCTAGAGGTGCATACCGACCTTAAAACAAAACATTTTTGATTGGACAGTTAGCTTGATAAATGTCAAATGTCAAAACAGCCCTGCGCTTTAGAAACCTTTAAGTGGTTAATGCTTCATTAAGTTAGTTTTTTTCCACAATTCTGAAATATAATTCATATTTGATTTGGATTTTTTTAAATGTGTCACCAAATTTTGAAGTTTGACTGAAATGTCTCAACAGTTTGACATTTAGTGAGAATTTCCCATCAGTTCTTTTAGTGGTTCATTCACAATAGTACCATTCCTTACTCTGCAATACTACTATACTCAGGTCGGGTATTGTTTAAGTGATTTAAACTCAAAACGGTTAAATTAACTCAAGTTGCTTATTATGTGTTGTAGTTTTCAATGTTATTCATGTTATTCTATAACCTAACCAACGGTTTTTTTTGTTTGCCGATCGAGTGCAAAATAAAATGCCTTAACTCAATAATTTACTCATTTATATCGAAATAAATTTAAACTGTTTTCATAACAAGGAATTTGTATTCGAATTTGACTTAACTTGAACGCAAACAACAGACAATTTGACAAAATATGTTTAATTTGGTAAAATCTAAATATTTTGTTTTATGTTTACTCAGATACAAACAGCCAATTAACTATCCAAATAGGCAAATAACAAAATTATTATTTATAATAATGTACACTCACCTGATACACTTAATATTTACTAAGCAATCTAATTAAATTGCTGTACATACTTACTCATATGTATGTATACATACAGTTAAGCAAGCTACCTGTTCTTACATTCATTTTTGAGTATATATATATTTTTTTTCTATTTAACCACTGTCTAAGTTATTTTAGAATGTGATCTACGCTATAAGCAAGCACTTGTTTCACTTAGAATACCTTAATATTCTATTATGTATGTACGTTTGTATGTATGTATGTATATAACTTTTATTAATTTTTAATTGGCTTTAAAGTTTAAATATGCAAATCTTCAGTACAACAGGCATTTTGAGTATAACAACTTGACTTTAATTTAACTATGTCTGATTTGTGTGTAATTAAAAATAATTATCAAGTGAATGTATTTTGAGTTGGGGTTTGCGGTTGGTCTAGGTTTGAGTGCATGGCGAAGCCTATGAAAATTAAAATATGAAAATTATGACTTTTGTCATGGTTAAATAATTAATAAATCGATAGAAAAACGATTAGTTTAAGAGAAATTGAAAAAAAAATTAATTCCGGTTATTTTTAATACACAGAGAAGGTTCAGGTAATGCCAGAAAATGTTCAAACTGTGAATTTATATTTCTAGATTAAAAAGGGTGTGCATTTTTTGCAACTGTAGTCTAGTGTTTTTTGCTCAATAGAGCAAAAAAAAAAGTTAAAAAACAGCCCATTGCTTTTGTTCCTATAAAGAGTGATTAATTTTATGTGTAAAAACTAAAAAAAAAATTTCGTTTCAAAAATTAATTTAAATGCAAATAAAATAACAGTATTCTCTAGTAGTATACTCATTTAATTCAATTTGTGCAAAATTCGCATTGCAATAATATATTTGATATGTATGTAAATGTCAAATCTCACTGTAACTGTATACCCTGAATACCCAATAAAGATAAGCACTCACACTACTCTACTCTCACTGACTTGCAAGGACAATTTACATTCGCAACTCATTTGCAGAGCGAAGAAAATGAAGAAAATTTGTATGAGTTCCGTGTTCAAGTGCAGAAATTTATTTTATTTTGTTTAATGTAATTTTATAAATATTTGCATATCACTCTCTGCTTCTCTTTTTTATGAATATATTTATGTATATACATTTGAGTGTATGTTGCCTGTCAGTTTGTTACGAATACTTCCTTAACATTTAGCGCGACACCTTCACTGTTTATTTGCATAGATGTGTTGTAAATAAATGTGCATGTGTATGTCATGATGTCGTGAAATATTTTATGCACACAGTAGATTAAGATGTGTTAATAGGCGAGTGAATATCCATTTATAAATAAATATTTCCTTCACACTTGCCCACGTGCACGACGCGCGCCGTGTCGCGACTGGTGACAAAAATACAATGTTATAACTGTACTGTAAATATTTCAATTAAAAATTAAACTCGACTCGAAATTTCGAGAAAATATATGTTTAAACTGTAGAAGTTGTAAGCGCTCAGCGAGTAGACTTTTGTTGCAATGAAAAAGTTCTCTCTAAAAATATTCTGAAAATGTACAGTTATTTCCTTCATTTTGGGGTCAAATATTTCAGAATAAATTACGACAAATGCCAATGTTATTATAAGTTTGTGATAATGACGTTCTGAAAGCACCAAAATTTCCGTGATCTGACATGTAAACTGTTCTGGACCATTAAAAATAAAAAAGTAACAAGAAAAACTATTAAAATAAAGTCAATCAGAAGTTGGAAGTATTTAGAATTGAGTTGGAAGTTGAGAATTGAAAAGATAACGCAATTTGTCGATTCTATAATTTTTTAATATTGACTTAAAAATTAATTCGGTCCTATTTTGTGTGTTCAAATAAGTGTTTTATACTGAAAAAAAAAAAAAAATAAAAAAATACAGCATTCAAAGTATTGCGAAAGCAAGTACTTTTTCCCATCTCTCTGGTAATTTTCGAATATCATCTCTAAAAAATGAGACCTCCCCGTTCTGGATACAAACATTGAGCTATTTTTCGATTTTTTCAAAAGACCCAAGCCAGTGACCCCCCAAATCGTATTGCATCCGTCGAAAAAGAAAATAGTCGGAAGGAGCACGGTCTGGAGAATACAGCGGGTGGAGTAAGACTTACCATCATGTTGCAAAATCATCGCTAAAATCACTATTTTGAAGCATCAAAACCACTCTCTGAATCGGTCGGCGCAAATTCACCATAGACTTCCACAAGCATTTGCTGGGCTAAGCGTTTCAAGGTAAATAGACTAAATATCGTAAAAAATGAAACACTTTTACTTTTTCCGTTACAGTTGGTAAGTCTTTCTGCGAATAATGAGGCCTCTGTACTGAATTATAGCGAACTTACGCCACACTAACCATATACTCTTCATTTGATCCAAATTTCTTACCGATGAACATTTTTTGAGATATCAGTCAGCTTTTTGACGATCAGCCAACAATCGCTGGGAGCTATTTGTTTCAAAGTTTTGCTATTACTTTGATTCAAATGCTTCAATAATGCTGTTACTTTCTGTTGATAATACCTCCCTTTTCAAGACAGTCGAATAACATACACCTCGCACATCCTAAAAAACCGTGGACATAACCTGTCCAGCCGATTGTTGTATACTCGAGTATTTTCGACGATGCTCAGCAGTTATTATCTACTTAAAAGACGACCTTTTGATATCGGAGTGAAGTGATGATCATGTATCGATGCAAACAATCCGGTTTGTTACGCCCAAAAATGGTCAACAGTGAGCAAACTCGGCATCCACTTGAAACAAAGCACGTTATCTTGAAGGTTATTACTAACTGAAAAGGTAGTGAATGCTATCAAACTAACGCCATCTAGAAGTAAGAGATGGAAATTTTCATTCCACGTGTTATGTTATTCATATAATTATGTTTATATGAAGCGATTTTCGGCCGAGCTCCTCCTCCAATTTGTGGTGCACGTTTAAAAGTTTTTCAAATAAAATGAAGTTACCTACAATTTTTTCTGAGCCACATTCGAACGACTAATGGATTTTTATGAGAAGCTTTTTATTTCATGACAGAAATACACTCAAATGGGTTGACATTCCCTGCCGAGAGACTAACGTAATTACAAGAATTAACTTAATTTTTTATTTACATTAATTTTTTTATTTACATTTCTATAATTTTGAATATTAATCTGAGCGGAATTCCTGCCCACGAGATTCTGGGCTATTCTAAAGGGTGTTTTTTATAGAGGTATAGAACTTTAAGTTGCAATAAAACAACGATGGATTATTCGATTGACATGAATTTTATTTATCCGAAAGATAATCTTGTGGCATTACATTTTAAATATGATTTCTGGCATATGACCGCCACGGCTGGCGCGGATGTAGTCCAATCTGGACGTCCAATTTTCGATGACTTTTTCCAACATTTGCGGCCGTATATCGGCAATAACACGGCGAATGTTGTCTTCCAAATGGTCAAGCGTTTGTGGCTTATCCGCATAGACCAATGACTTTACATAGCCCCACAGAAAGTAGTCTAGCGGTGTTAAATCACAAGATCTTGGAGGCCAATTCACAGGTCCAAAACGTGAAATTAGGCGGTCACCAAACGTGTCTTTCAATAAATCTATTGTGGTACGAGCTGTGTGACATGTTGCGCCGTCTTGTTGAAACCACATCTCCTGGACATCATGGTTATTCAATTCAGGAATGAAAAAGTTAGTAATCATGGCTCTATACCGATCACCATTGACTGTAACGTTCTGGCCACCATCGTTTTTGAAAAAGTACGGACCAATGATTCCACCAGCCCATAAAGTGCACCAAACAGTCAGTTTTTCTGGATGTAACGGTGTTTCAACATACACTTGAGGATTACCTTCTCTCCAAATGCGGCAGTTTTGTTTGTTGACGCAGCCATTCAACCAGAAGTGCGCTTCATCGCTAAACAAAATTCGCTTAAGAAAATCGGGAACAACGGTAATCTCGTTTTGGCCCCTTCGACGAATCTGCGCCTTACTTGATGATCGTTTGGCTTCAATTCTTGCACGAGTTGGATTTATTAAGTACGCTAACCAAGATCCTTCCGCAAAATCTTCCATAAAGTAGATGGACACAGATCCAATTCCTGTGCTCGATGGCGGATGGACTCATTCGGGTCTTCCTCAATGCTACGTTCTACAGCAGCGATAGTTTCTTCTGTACGCACCGTACGGCGTCTCTGGGGATGCGAGTTATCAATAAGAGTAAATGTGGTGCGAAAACGTTTCATGGTTAATGGAATTAACTGCTCTGATGGATGATTTTGTCGACGATAAAATGGACGTAGTGCGCGATATGTTCTCCGCACAGAACCATTATTTTCGAAATAAAATTGCACTATTTGAAAGCGTTGTTCAGGCGTGAGTCTATTCATGATGAATTGCCAAACCAAACTGAGAATAAATCACTTGACAGCTGTTAAATCGGTCGCCATCTTGAAAAGTAATGCCAACTTAAAGTTCTATACCTCTATAAAAAACACCCTTTATCTATTTAATAAAATTCTTATGTGACGGTGTCGCCGTGTTATTTAACTTTTTGTTGTTGAGACTGTGATGAGGCAGGTGGCGAATGGAAAGAAATATTCCGCCAAAATGATTCCTTCGACTCGCTCATCTGTATCAAAAAATATTTGTGAATATTTTAAATCGTACTTAAGATCAGAAAATTATGGATTTTCCGCTTATCGATCAGACGTGTGCCTCAACCGCTTTTCTCTTTCTGCGCTTGCATCGCCAAAGTTTTTAGGGGGAAAACTAGGAGTGACAGTGCAAGAAATGAACTTTAGAAACATTTTAGTTCCGATCTTAAGATAACTTTCCAACAAATTGCCAATAATTTACTTAAATTTAATAATTCCTATGACGTAAATAGAACAGCAAACTGCAAAGGACATTTTCGCCTCATCATGCTCACCATCTGTTGGAGGCACGTACTATTGGGACTATATTAACGAACTTAAATACTGAACTATCAATGGGCAAATGGTTACAGTAGAATTTTTTGTCAATTGTTTTAGCGGTAAATGCTAAATACCGAGGAAAACGGCACAATTTATTCATTTGCAACTTCTCTACAGTGCGAGGAGTTATGCGGCGTGTAGTTTGGAAAGTGGAAATCATAAAAATGTTTTTGATTTTAAACTTTATATTCGAGTGCAATTCATTTATTAAAAAAAAAATAAAATTGCTATCACGAATTTATTTGTTTTCGTCATTCCACTTTGTGCTTTTCATATATTTTGAGGTTTAGTTAAGCTGTGATGCCACCTTTCCTTCATTTTAATAAAAAGAAAATGTTAGCTAACAAGTAACGTTAAAAATGAGTTACCGAATCACATCATCGTTAGTGCAAGCGACGACATTTGTTCGTTCGATAAATAATTTACTGAAAATTTATTGAATTCCGCTACTGGTCAACCTAAAGCTTGCTATCTTAAAATATACTCCATATATATAAATATTATTCATTTGGAGGTTAAATGTCTGGCGTAATCAATCAAGATCAATATTAATCATTTAATTTTTCCATTGTGACTTTTTCATACATTTTTTTAATTTTATTTTTACAATTGTTTTACAACCACTTACAAACGCAAACATATACCCGTACGAATATATACATAACTTAATGAAGTTAATTCTGTTTACAACAGTGCTAAATTGTAATGTATGTATATATGTATGCATCATTCATTTCTTTTCCATCAATAAATTCGCATTAAACAGCGCACGCGTGGCTTCAGCTGAAATAACTTTCCGAAGAATATACACTGTGTGAAAAAAAAACAATACTCGTAAGCAGTAATAAAAAAAATATCAAACGAGAAGAAAAATTAATTATTTTGCTTAAATATACTATATACGAATATATTTATGTATATGTATGCATGCATACTCTTGTCATCACTACTTGTGTAATAAAAAAATCGTCACGCAGGAAGTTATGCAGACATCAAGTACAACGAAAAGATGTTGATTACATTTATAATGATGATGCAATTGCTCACTAATGTTGTTGTAAACCGTTGATGTTGTTGTCACCCTTACATATAATAGAAGTTTTACTGGTTGTCGCAGATGTGCATGCATAGTTACATATCACCAAAGTGTCAAGTTCATGTAAACTGATACGAAAATGAGAAATGCATACATTTTGGGTGAAATGTAAAAATGATCTAACTAAAAATTTTCAGATTTTTTAATTGAAGACAATTTGTTAAAAACTATACTATAAAAATTACAAATTTTTATATTAAAATATTGTTTGGATATAAAATTTAAATAAGTGTAATTAAAAATATTAAAATTAAATGATTAAAAATTACTTAATTTCAGTAGGTGCTCCAATTTTAGTTTTTTTTTTTTAGTGTTACATATAAAGACGTACATATGAGTATGTAAAATCAATGCTGCCTTCAAAATATGTAATAAATAAATAATTTTTTCTAAAAAATTAAATTTCTTTTTTACAATAGAGTATCAGTGCTTCAAGCATTCTCTACTTTATTAAATTTCTACTAGATTTTTATACCAAATACATACATACTTAATACGTTTTTTTGTATTTCCACTGTACAAAATCCCCATTCGAATACTTTTGAAGCGCTTAAAAACTTTTAGTTTAAATCTCAAAAGCATTTTACTCTCGACTGCGTCTGAATGCCGTCACCGTCACATAATTGAAGTAGTAAAGTAACAAAAAAGGAAATGCACTAAATGCAGTGCAAATATATATATACATATTAACATGTATATGCAACAAACACGATGCAGTCGCTGCAACAAAACCAAAAGCACTGAAAACAACTGCAAAACAATAAAAAAAAGTAGAGAAAAGAACGGAAAATCTAGAGTGCTAAAGTATTGTATATTTATGTATGTCCTGTATGTATTGTATCACATATGCGAAGTTAGTAAGAGGTTACTCTTTTTACTGCATAATAATATATGTACAATATTTATACAGAATGTATCTATATATATATATATATATATGTATATAGATATGAGTATAAGCAATTACACAGCAACAAAGTAAAAAACATTATAATAAAATTTTACATGAATTTACTTACATAAAACCTAATGGAATTAAAGTTAAAAGCAAAAAATCTCATGCATTCACGCATATCTTTAAAACTATATGCACATACATACATACATATACTTGTATAGGCGCTGCTAAGCCCAGCAAACATTCAGAAAGAATCAGCTAAAAAGCTTGAATAGTTAAAAACGGAGCGAATTTGATGTGGAACCAATTACGAGCTGGCCCAACTGGTCGCAAAATGGCAGCCTTAGTAGCCATACGGAAATTCGAATATTTTCAACACAAATTTATAGAATTTTTTAAGTCGGGTTGCTGATATGAAATAGAAAACACCTCATACACCATTAGCAGTTCGGATGCGGTTTAGAAAAAATGAAGTTACTCTATTTGGCTGGAGAAACATCAAAACTACGGGAGGAAAATCGCTTCAATGACTACAAAGTTTCCTTTTTATTGCATAATATAAATATAGTTACAAATCGCTTTCACATTAATTATTTTGGGATTTATATATAAGTAGTATTTGCTCTAAGGTAGTTCCAGAACGTTCTGTAATTAAATTCGTAATGGTTTAGAAATCGTTTCGAACTAACTTAAGAACTTGTCTGGAAAATAAAAACTCAAAATATTTGCAACTTGAAATGATTTTGAAATAGCTCAAAGTTGATTATAAACGGTTCCATACTAGTCATTAAATAATTCCGAACGAGCACAGAGGTGCTACTGAACTGATCCTAAAATATGCCTGAAAGAGCAATTAAGTAATCTAGAAATGGTTCCGAGTTAATACGAATGCCAAAATTATCAGGATTTTTTTTTCAAATAATTGTAAACAAGAATGTGATGAAAATTGGTTAAATAGAGTTTTCCAATAAGAGTGATATGATTTCTTTAAAAAAACACAATAATTGCTAAGGAAATTCAAATGTTTTTTATTTAGCGTGAATTACAATCGATACAATTAAGTTTTGAATATAACATCATTTAAATGGCCTCTACGACTTATTTTGCAGGAACGAATTCGATAAACCCTATTTTTGAGCATTTTTTGCACTAAATCAATTCGTATGTCATGAATAGCATGTTCAGTATTGACTTTTAAAGCTTGAAGAGAATCTGGTTTATTGCTAAAGACCAATGACTTCAAATAACCCCACACGAAGTAGTCTAATGGTGTTAAATCACAACTTCTTGGAGGCCATTCAATGTCGTAATTTCTTCAAATAATCGAATCTCCAAATCTTTCTCGCAATAATTCGGTTGTTGCACGTGCTGTGCAACACGTAGCCCTGCCGTGTTGGAACCAGATGTTGCTATGATCAGATTTTTCTAATTTTGGCCATAAAAAGTCGATCTATACCGCTCTCCATTGACAGTAACGGTGCTACCAGCTTTATTTCGAAAGAAGTACGGACCAATGATTCCACTACACCAAAAACCACACCAAACTGTCAATTTAGGTGAATGTAATAGATGTTCATGAATAATTTGTGGATTTTCTTCGAACCAGACTCGACAGTGTTGTGAGCCTAATCGGCAGATCATGACATATTAAAAATGGCCAAAACGACACTTAGAAATCATATCATAATATTGGAAAACCCTTTGGGTAACCAGAAGCGCTCATATAACTCAATAAAATAAAATGAAGTTAGAAGTTTTTTACTCGATATCGTTATATCGTCATAAAAACGGTATTAACTTACGTATTGAGACGAGAGCGACGACTTTTCGATAAAAATAATGTCGCTTAACACTTCTGCATCATCTGTTTCATTTCAAAAACTCTTTTAGCAAAGGATTTTTTTCTCAGAGTTGAATGATTATTTCCATTCAACAAATGTATTTTAGAACTAATGAAATGTATTCCAAGAATTAATTTTAGCATGACAGACTCTCGGAAAGCCGAGCAGCAATTTTTCTAAAAATCATAATTTCTTGATCAAATTATACGTGTGGGTAGAAGTTTTTTTAACTTTATAACACCAAAAAGAAGATCAGAACCTCTAATACGCTCAAAATTGGTGTTATTCTATGTTAAAATAGTAGTGAAACAACTTTCTTTCATAACAATATCTATGGTGTCGATAAAAAAAATCGTCGTTTGAGCTCAATTTCGATAGCAACACTGCGTAGTCAGTACCAAACATTTGCTGTCAAAAGTTATCGATAAGGTTATCGATAATACTGATGTTAACAAGTTGAAGTCGTTTAGTGTTGACACCAATCGCAGTAGGGGAAATACAATTTTCTCTCTTTTACTTCTTTTCAAATCAGGCAAAACAAACATTTTATCCCGTCTTAAAAATAATCCTTTCAGAATATTATTAAAAAAAAATTTAGAAGTTAATTTGTTATGGCACCCTTAGCACAAAACTCGTATTTACAGCAACTGTAAATTGAAGTTGAAACAGTTTTTCCACTTTCTCTGTTAATGCCCAGCTCTATCTCGAATCCGTTACATAAAACACTGGGAATCTATCAGGTACCAAATCTTGAAGAGTTAGTTAGCTAATTGAGCCACGGGAAGCTGCATTCCTACCTATCTACCTAGTTTGGTTCAATATGGTAACCCTAAGAATGTTTCTGGTATATCTTTCTCATACCCGCTTATTTTCACAATTTATAGAATTAAATCGATAAAATACCACCCAAGCGAAGTAAAAATCGTTCGACCTTCACTATGTTTGAGAAATTTATTGAGTTCAAGCTGAGTGTCAACATTCATTCTCAAACACATATCTCAACTTAATAACTAAGTAGATTACTGAGAGTTAGGGTGAGCGCTTTGATACATTTCAAGCGCTATCAAGCAAATGCGTTTGTTGGGTGTTACAGCAAAGAGAATGAGTGTTTGAACGTTGAGTGAGTGTGCAATAAATGACAAGAGTGGGAACGCTGCCATTAAATAATGCGTTGAAGTGGGAGTGACGTTGCTTAAGTGACTCGAACCGGAAGGGCAAGTATTTGTGGAAATGTTGGCGGAAGCTAAGTTTTATATAAAAAAATTGTTATGTTTAAAAATGTGCACAACGCGAATATTTCCAGCACATATTCGTCAATAATGAAAAAATTAAGAAATACTACTTCTTAACATAATTTCTACTCTATATTGCAGCACACAATATGATAAAAACACACACTCGTAACGATCCGCTGCTATAATTTTATCTCAACTCAATGTCGCTTTAATTATAATTAAATCATTATTTAATGCCACACAGCCACACACACGAAAACATCATGCCACTGAAATGGTTTGATCTGACAGCTAAGTGCACAGTGAGTGACAAAGATTGGCAATTGTTGTCAGCAACATCCGTCGACTATCAACAACCGCAACAGCAAAATAATAACAACACAATTGCGAAATTAATTGAGATAATTAAAATAAAGCTTGCAATTTTATTGGTTGGCATACAATTTAATTGAGGTAAGTGATTTTGAGATATATTAAATTTGTGCATGACAGAGCGAGAGAGAGAGAGAGAGAGAGAGTGAGAGAGAGAGAAAGAAGTATGTAGATAGATGAGAATAGTAACGATGCACATTGCTTGTACCAATATATTATACAATAATGCAACTCGAGCTTAATAAAATTGCAATTCTGTGTTATTATTATTAAAAAAAAAATTTTTTTTCTCTCTCACTTTCGATTTTTGCGTTTAACCATTACACACTCATCTTGCCATTCATTAATCATATGCTTGGAGCAAACATAAAAAGTAATCAAATTGATTTACCTACCGCCACTCAAGTGGAATCGAGTGCATTAAGTGATAATAAACTGCTGGACGCTGCGTGCAGGCGTTGAGCCAATTTGCCGCCGCTAATGTGTTTAAATCAGATAAATGATAAATGAGCGAGAAGAACATAGCACAGCTGTAAAGTTGTAAAATTTAATGAAAATAAACAATGAACAATTAAAATAAAATATAATAAAAATAATAAAGTGAGTGAATAAATTCGAAAAATGTATGTATGTATGTGTAAGTATATATTAATTGAAAATTAGCTTGATATGTCTGGCAGCGAATGCATCATTAATAAAAACGCATTGAATGTATATGTGTGTGTTTGTAGTGTGCGTGTCACAAGTGCCATGTAAATTATTATGGATTAACGAAATTTATTTAAGCCTTTTCAGTTGGCTTTTAATTTACAATTCTTTAGAATTTTTTTTTTTTTTATAGTCTCTAGCTGTGTTGATTTTTGACTGGAACGTGGAACGTAAGCTCTTTCAGCGGTTTTCAAAGTGACAAGTTTAAATGATATATTAAATTAGATAAAATGAGATGAGAAGAGATGAAATGAGATGACAGGAGATGAGATACGATGAAATGAAACGATAAGAATTGAGATGCGGTAAGATGAGATGAAATGACTTGAGAAGAGATAAGATGAGATGAGATAAGATGAGATGAGTTCAGATGAGATAAGATGAGATGAGATGACACATAATGAGATGATGGGAGATCAGATAAGATGAGATTAGATGAGATGAGAAGAAATCAAAAGAGATAATATAAAATGAGATGAGATAAGATAAGATGAGATGACTTGAAATGAGATTAGATGAGATGAGATGACTTGAAATGAGATTAGATGATATGAGATCAGATGAAAAGAGATGATATATTGAATTAGTTAAGATGAAATTAGTTCAGATAAGAAAAGACGAGATGAGATGTAATGAAATGAGATGACGCCATATGAGATGATTGGAGACCAGAAAGATAAGATGAGATGAGATGAAATCAAAAGAGATAAGATAAGATAAGATGAGATAAGATGAGATGAGATGAGATGGGGTGATATGAGATGAGATGAGATGACTTGAAACGAGATTAGATTAGATGAGATCAGATGAAAATATTATTGAGATGAAAATATTATTATATATTATTAAAATATTATTGAGATGAGATGAGATGGGGTGTTATGAGATGAGATGGGATGACTTGAAACGAGATTAAATTAGATGAGATCAGATGAAAAGGGATGGTATATTAAATTAGTTGAGATGAGATTAGATTATCTAATAAGATGAGATGAAATAAGGTAAAATGAGATGAGATGAGATGAAATGAGATGAGATGACATAAGGTAAGGTAAAATGAGATGAGATTACTTTAGTCGAGAGAGATGAGACGAGATCAGATGAGATAAAACTTAAAACTAGATGAGGTGACTTGAGATAAGATGAGATGAAAAATGATAATAAATTAAATTAGATAAAATGAGGTGCCATGAGATGAGATGAGATGCAATGAATTAAAATGAGATGAGCTGAGATTAAATGAGATAAGATCAGATAAGTTGAAATGAGATAAAACGAGATGGGAAAAGATGCGATGAGATGAAATGAGATAATATGAGATGAGATGCGATGAGGTTAAATGAGATGTTTTGGGCTGAGAAAAAATGAGATGAGGTGATATGAGATGCTAAAAGATGAGATGAATTGAGATGATATGAGACGGTAATATAAAAAATTACTTTATTTAAAAGCCTTCCACTAGCATAAACTTTTAATTTACATAACTATTATCAAGAAGAGATACAAAATTCCTAATTTAGATGAGAAGAGAATAGGTGAGACGAGAAAGCTTCCTTTAACAGCCATCATCCAAAAATAATTTTTGGACGTGCATATGTACACAGGGAGTGTTTTTGTGAAAATCGAGCAATCGACTATTGCCTTGGCTGTCCTTATATTTTACTTAAACCTATATACATATATTTTTCGTACTCGTATGTAATTGTGCTCTTCAGTATGTCACTTTTGACAAGCGTTTTATGTTTTTGACATGTAGCCTCATGAAATGAGCTCATCAAAGTATGTGATAACTCTTCAGGCGCACAATTACATACCTATATATACAAGTATAAACATTTATGCAGAGTTACATTCATCATAATGTATGACGTTGAAATTAACGTCAGATTTTAAGCACACAACAAAATGTGACAATAAAAGCCCATGCGAACGAGTGGATCGGCAGCGATTAAACGCCCCAAACGCATGTTGAGAGTTATGCCAATGGATTTTCATGCATATACAAACAAAGACATTATTCCTGCATATATTTTTATGTATACACATATATGTATGTATATATGTACGTAAGTATAGTATTTTATGCACTCGCACGTGTTCCTCGGCATATGTACATATGTACGAGGATATGCCTTGCGGTTATTCGCTTGTTCGTTAGTGTTGTCTGTTCGCTGGCAGTCGCGAAATTTCTCCATCAAAAAGCCCTTTTTAGTACAAGCAGTTTAAGAAGTTTGGTGATGAAGTTGAGGTCAAAATTTGACATTGTACAAGTTTTGATGTTGCGGCAGACCACATCTAACAAATACTCGTAGCCGCATAAACAAGATGAGAAGGGTACGAGTATTGAACCAAGGTGTGTGAATAAGTTTGTTGGATTTTAAAGAAAACATTCAAATTACATACTCTCTCAAAAGTAGTGAGTTTGTAATCATAAGATAATTGACTACGCCACAAGTAGGCTTTCGATTATTTGAGCCATCAAATGTCAGAAAGGGCTTTCGTCATAATCTATCAGTTCATATAACGAGTTTCCCATCAGTTTCTTAAGACCGAAAGGACAAAAGTTATGTTCACATATGTATACATGTATGTATGTCATTCTCTTTTCGCTCGCTTGTGCATTTTCGTCATTCTTGTCTGACAAACAGAACACAGTTGAGCGACAGCATTTATGCCAAAATAAGTCAACTTAGATAAAGTTGATAAATACATATGTACATACATACGTGTATTATTAATATTCAGTCTTTATTCCACTACTTTTGCATATTTTGTTTGTGTCGTCCGGTGGGAACTAAGCTCCACGGAAATGGCAGCTCTTGAATCTCTTCCGGTTGCTATTTCGCTAATTTTGCTTGTTTACATACCGATTGGGCCAGAAATAGGTCTCATCGCTGAAAACCATTTGGGTCGAAAACGTCGGATCTTCTTGGAAATTTCCAAGAGCCCGTTGAGGGAAGCGATGTCTCTTGGGAAGATCGAATGGATTCAGTCCTTGAACAAGCTGTATTTTGTACGCTTTCAATTTAAGATCTTGACATAAATGCGCCAAATCGTTCCATACGTCAGTCCGAGTTGTTGCGAACGGCGCCGAGTCGACTTTCCACGGTTTTCGTGTACACTCTCAGCTACGGCCACTATATTTTCTTCACTGCTTGCTGGACGCGATCTATTCGGTCGAATATTATCCAATAATGAATGCTGAGTCTCAAGATGGGTGATGGTGTTGCGAATAGTGCGCTCAGTAGGCCGATTATGTTGACGAATAAGTTGAGCGAAGCATCCGAAATACATTCTTTATAGAACGTGAATCTCTCAGAAAAAGCACCTCTACTTTGATCACTCTTTACTTGGACAAATAAATTGAAATCAGAGAGTATCGTTACTATTATGAAAACTATTTAAAGCCATTCAAAGAAAAAAATTGAAATAAATTGCCGTGTATGTTGGCGATACGATAAGTGTTTATATGAGCATTTTTGCATTTAAAAAACGTTAACGAACTTCCAAACACGCATCACATACACGTGCAAACACCAGAAATGCATTTAGTTGCAACAAACACTTCGAATAGCAATCAAAATGCACAAAACTTTAAGAAGACTTATGAATTATCTGCTGTTAACACTCTCAGCTTTAACTTTGTTCTCGTGCAAGAAATTAATCGCCTTACCAATTTGCATGAGCACGTTTGTGCATATGTTAGTTCACATGTGGCTCTATGAATTTAATGCCCGTGAACTCACCATTCATTCTACCGACATTTTCACTCTACTTATTTCGCGGTGTTTTGCTATCTCTGAGTGTGTGGTTCTTTTACTTGTGCAAATTCTTGTGAATAACAGCAGCAATTTCAATTTGCATGAATGTGTGTATCAAGAGTAGGTAGCAGAGTTGATCCCCATAAATATCTTTTGGTTTTCTGTCACTTACAATTGGTGGATATTGAAATTCCTTTGTTAGAACTTAGCACCATTTCGTGCGCGAACATTCAATTCAACGGAATCCTTTTCAACCAATTGTGTTTTGGTGGCTTTTGTGGAATTTCTGATTTACTTCATGTCTATTTCTAGAGGTATATGCGAGATCGTTAATAAAGGGTGTTTTTTGTAGAGGTATAGAACTTTAAGTTGCAATAAAACAACGACGGATTATTCGATTGACATGAATTTTATTTATCCGAAAGATAATCTTGTGGCATTACATTTTAAATATGATTTCTGGCATATGACCGCCACGGCTGGCGCGGATGTAGTCCAATCTGGACGTCCAATTTTCGATGACTTTTTCCAACATTTGTGGCCGTATATCGGCAATAACACGGCGAATGTTGTCTTCCAAATGGTCAAGCGTTTGTGGCTTATCCGCATAGACCAATGACTTTACATAGCCCCACAGAAAGTAGTCTAGCGGTGTTAAATCACAAGATCTTGGAGGCCAATTCACAGGTCCAAAACGTGAAATTAGGCGGTCACCAAACGTGTCTTTCAATAAATCTATTGTGGCACGAGCTGTGTGACATGTTGCGCCGTCTTGTTGAAACCACATCTCCTGGACATCATGGTTATTCGGCTCTATGCCGATCACCATTGACTGTAACGTTCTGGCCACCATCGTTTTTGAAAGAGTACGGACCAGTGATTCCACCAGCCCATAAAGCGCACCAAACAGTTAGTTTTTCTGGATGTAACGGTGTTTCAGCATACAGTTGAGGATTACCTTCACTCCAAATGCGGCAATTTTTTTTGTTGACGTAGCCATTCAACCAGAAGTGCGCTTCATCGCTAAACATCGCTAAAATAGACGTAGTGCGCGAGACGTTTTCCGCACAGAACCATTATTTTCGAAATAAAATTGCACTACTTGCAAGCGTTGTTCAGGCGTGAGTCTATTCATGATGAATTGAATATAAATCACTTGACAGCTGTTAAATCGGTCGCCATCTTGAAAAGTAATGCCAACTTAAAGTTCTATACCTCTATAAAAAACACCCTTTACTTATATATAGAGATCACGCATTATATAACTGAGTTAATTTTGGGTAAATAACCTTGGCGTAGATGTTTCTACAACCTAAAATTTTCGAAATGAAAACTCTAAATCTTGATGCCCTTAGGCCTTTAAATATTGATGTAAAAACCATTTTGTTGGTACCAGCGCTTCTCCTTGCATATGTACTTGAGCGACTCAAGTTCTTGAGAACTTTTTATTTTATCCTCAAAATCATGAATTCAAGAAATTGAAGCCTGAAAACGCCATTTCCCTTCTAAAATTTTTTACATAATGCTCATTTTTGAGATATGATAACTGCAATATACGTACATATTTCTACTTAGAATTTAGTTTTTACAAGCAATAATTAATTATTTGGCATTGATAGCAACATTAGATAAAAGATTAACTAATTCTGACACTTTCACACGTCAAAGTACGAAGCAATGACCGCTCCTTCACGGAAATTCTACTCGTTCGGGAACCCAAAGCAGCCGCGATAGCAGCAGCAGCAACACAAAATTTACAAATGAACAAAAGAGTTGCTATTGCGTATGTAGTGGAGTTGGACAAATGACTTTGTTGCTTTTTGCCAAAAGCTAAACATAAACAAGAGTGAATAGTTGAACGGCTATGACTGGTAAATAATAATAGCTATATATGTGCATATGTGTGTAAATATTGGTGCATAATATAATAACCCGCATGGCAATAAATATTTTAAGCAAATAGTGCAAAGGCAGTTCATTTGTATGTATGCAACAGAGAAAACCTAAATTGCTTGGGACGTGTCTTGCGGCTATGAATTCGTTGGCTCCCCTTATGAACTAACTAACGTTCGAGTACACTGTGTAGTGGATTAAAATGTACAATATTTTGGTTAATGACCTGGTGGTCATGTGTTGATAACTTGTTGGCAGGTTATGGATATGGAAGCGAAGGGAAAAGGTAAAAGAAAATGAGGGAAGCAAAAAATATTCTTTGAAATATTTAGGTAATTTTTAAAGTGAAAACTGTTGAAATATTAAATTTAAGGCAAGAAACGTGAACATTTTGGTATTAAAAAGCATTCAGTTTTAAGCAAGAAAATTTTATTTATTTAATTTTGTTGAGTGCTTATGTCTAAAGAAATTTTGTAACGAAAATTTGATTATTTATTTATATTATCTCAATTTTCCTTAAATGTCCATGAAATAAATCCATTTTAATCTTTTTTAGTAAAAACGCTTTATTTACAAATGCTTTTGTACTTTATTGCAACTATAAATTTTCAAGTACGCAGTCGATCTTAACTCCCTTAAGGAATTTTTTCGCCTTGCCAACAGTCGCGCACATACACACACAGAGAGAGAGAAAATCGCCTTGCCACTGAAGCTGCTTACTTATTTTTTATTATTTTATTTTTATTATCAGTCAACAATAATTTAATACTGAGTGAGTATTTACCATGCACACACACATACATATATATATATATACAATATATGTATACGCGTGTTAACTATCAATGGCAAGGTCAAGGACATTTGTAGCTTAGCACTAAAGTGATAAACTCTTTGAAGAGAAGAAGAAGAAGAAAAAGAGTAAAAATTGATATTATCTCAATTTGCTTATTCATTTATTTGCATTGTGGATTTGGTTATTTACTTTGTGGTTACTTTTCATGGTTAACTGATTCACTTGACAAGGCAATGAAATAATAATTTTTCTATAAGATTTTTGATAAGTAAAATTTAGTAAATAAAATAACTTTTTGTTTATTAATTTTACTTCTTCTACAATTTTTACGCCATATTTATAACCTTAAAAAGGTTAGTTGTGGAATTTCTGATTGAAAAGAATTTCTTCTTGAATGAAAACCGCATTTTCAAATATACAGGACGCAGTTTGTGCCAGAATCTTTGCTTTTTGTATGAAAAATAAATATCTATATTCAAAGTGAGATTTTAATTAAGTACTTTCCTTATTCAAATTATTATAAATTGGGAAAATTTAGTATAAAAAACAAAAAAATTCTCTAAATATTATTATAAAAAAAAAAATAAAAAATAAAATATTTGCTTCTGTCACTTTAAATGTTTAGCATAAAAAACGAAATTAAAAAATTTCAATATATAAGTAAAAAATATTTCACCAAAATAACGAAATTAAAAAATTAAAAAAAAATTTTTTTTTTCTTTAGTCACTACAAATTTTTAAACTTTTAGCATTTTTGGTCTGAAAAACAAAATTAAAATATTTGAAAACATAAATAAAAAACATTTCAACAAAATAACGAATTAAAAGAGTTAAGAAAAATTCAAATACAACATTTCCTTCGTTTATTCAGAATAAATTTGTAAATTGGTATAAGAAAAACAAAATTAAATAAATTCAAATACACCATTTTCCTCAGTCACTATAGATTTGTAAATTTTTAGCATAAAAACAAATAAAAAAGTTTCTAAAAATAATTAAAAAAATATTTCAAAAAAAAAAACATTTCATTCAGACACTAAATTTGTAAATTTTTAGTATGAAATACGAAATTTAAATAAAATTAAAAGGAAAATAATAAACATTTTAAAAAGAATCCCTTCATTAATTTTTTAAATTTTTGGCCTAAAAAAAATTATTAAATATGTCAAAAAAAAATATTTCAACAAAGTAACACAATAAAAAAAATTTAAAATATATTCAAATGCAGCATATCCCTCATTCAGTATAAAATTGTAAGTTTTTGAAAAAAAAGAAACAAAATTAAAAAATTTAAAAAAATTCAAATACACCATTTTCTTCAGTCGCTATAAATTTGTAAATTTTCAGTATAAAAAAAAACAAAATTAAAAAGTTTCTAAAAATAAGACAAAAAATATTTCAAATAAAGTATAAATTTGTACTTTTTTGGTATAAAAAACGAAATGAAATGAAAAATAAAATATCAAATAAAACATTTCCTTAAGTCACTTTAAATTTGTAAACTTTTATTAAAAAAAAAAAAGAAATTAATAACTAAAAAAATTTTTTTTTTTTTTTTCAAATAAAACACTTCCTTCAATCACTTTAAATATAATTCAGCTTAACTAATTGTTTTCATCAAAATTTCATGCACTTCCGCAAATATTCAGGAGTAATTTCGTAATTAAATTTTTATAACTGAATAGCGTAAACATACGTACACATATACATACATATGTGCATATTTTGGTAGCCGCAAGCTAACCGATAACCAAATACACTAATGAATTTAAATTTGCATACAAAATTGTACTTTTTTCTATTATATGCATTTAATTAAATTGCTGACGAATAAAAGCAAAAAAAGTGCTATCTGCGGCTGTGCCAAATTAATCATATATTTTTCATGAACACATTAAATTTATTTCAAAAAGCAAAATTCGGTTTTTTTGAATTTTAGTATCAATATTTACTTGAATTTACGTGCGTAGGTGACCACATTTCACGATTTTATATGGTTTTTTGAAGGATTTTTGACCTAAAATCCCATACGGGAACAAATCGGTTGTATGAGAACTATATATCTAGAGGAGGAATTTTGATGATTTTTGGATTTCTATGTTTACTTCATTATATGCAGATAGAATACCAATTTTTATGTTCTTAGATGCTTTATTGACATATTTATGACCCAAAATCCCATACTTGAATAAATCGGTTGTATGGTAGGTATATGATATAGTCAGCCGATCTTGTTGGTTCCGAGAAATGCTCAATAAATTAGAAAAATACATTCACATACTAAGTTTTTTTTCAAATATCTCAAAATCTGAGAGACTTGTTTGCGTTCAACCAGCACGATAGACGGACAGACGGACATGGCTAAGTCAACTCAGCTCGTCATTCTGATACGATCGGTATAGAAAGTGTTAGGTCCATCTCTTCTCCTTCTATTATTTACATACTTCGCACCAAAGTTATTATACTCTTTCATTTTAATTAATGGTATAAAAATCGGTGGCACGCATGGCGTATGAGTGATATTTTTCCGCAAGTAAATTTAATTAGGTCAACATAGTTTCCGTATAAAAGTAAATATTAAAGAAAACATGAGTATTGATAAGTTGTTAAATAATGCGTAAATTATATAATATTTGCATATATAAATGAAATTGTTTTATAATTTGCATAAGTGCCATGAAATGTTTGATATTTTACTGTGAAAAAAAAAACTTTATCAAAATATATATATTTATTATATATATAATTTAGTTGTATTTTGTAATAGTTTCTCTAATATTGATTTTCCTGTTGATATCAAAAACAAACTATTTGTCCTGGAACTATTACTACAATAGAATGAACGCCGCTGTAAGTCGGGACTAGAAGAAACTCTCTTGCCTTCTAAATGTGATGAAATATACACCTAATAATTGGTGTGCTTTTTGAACTACGGTTATTTGAGCATCGACTTTCAGTGACATTCCCAATATGTCCGTTTTTAGGCAAAGTCTCTTGGCCTACTAAATGGTTAAATTTACCCTTGAAGATAATATGGAAGAACTCGGGCAAAATAAAGCCCATTCGAGGCTGTTTGTGGATCAATTTGTGCCAAGCCAGTTCGTTATCTAACAAACTACCTCACGTACTTGCTCACCCACTGCGTTTAGGGGAGAATACTGCTGCAGTAGTACAAAGAAAAAGAAATTAAACATTTCGAGCCCTTGTTTGCCTTGAATTTTGTATAAAGATCTCAGTATGATGGCTGGTAAAATTTCAATTGGTCCAAGAACAGAAGCCTCGTGAAGATTTCAAGCGATTTCCTTTTGCTTCATATCAGCATTTTTACTGAACGAAAAGTAATATAATGCGAAGAAGCTCATTTTCACTTAACCGCCGCATCTGCGGCTCCGTAAACCCACTCTTTACAATAGAAAAGATAATACATACTCAATGAGTGACTGTTTAGCGCGGCAAGTGGATCAGCGGCATCTTAGGATCTTTTTTTCTTCGAAAACGAAGAAGAAGCTATAGTGAGACTGTCACTGTCAATCAGTAGTGTTATGGTTGTACGATAACCGACTTTATTTGGGTTGCAATTGAAGAACACGACTTGGACAATATGTGGTTCCAAAAGGTTAATGCTATGAGCCACACAACACGAGCGAATATGGATTTATTATATATTTATTAATTGGCCACCGAGATTCCGCTATTTGACAACTTTGGACTTTTTTTTGTTAGGTTACGCAAAGGACCGTAATTATGTGGATAAACCATCAACTCATGAGTACTTGAAAACCAAAATTCGTCAAGTTATGGCTGAGATCCGCCAAATATGTGCCAAAAAGTGGTCGAAAATTACCTCAAACGGATGGAAGTTTACAAAAATTAACGATGCGATCATTTTCACATATAATGCCAAGGTTCAAACTTTATAATAACAAAGGAAATAAGGAAAGAAATTGTTTGTAATGCATTTTATTTACGATAACAATGTAGTTTGTCCAACTTTTTGTAGTTTACCGAAAACTATACGAATTAAATATAATACGGAAGTAAAACTAGTCAAAAAGGTAATAAATGAAATGAATAGTCAACTAAACGCCTCAAGCCAGTAAATTCTAATACACAAATTAAACATAAAATATTCACGTGTAGCACATAATTTCTAATATGTATTTATCTGCCTTCCTGTTGTGTACACCGTGGTGTATGCACGGCACTGTTTTTAAGTGCAATGTGCTGTTCGGCCTTCAAAACGTCGAAATTTGCATGGCAAGTATATATTAAATAATAGTGCGTATAAAGGCAAAGTGAAAATATATGTAAGAATAAAATAAAAATAAAAATAATAAAGTAAATAAAAAATAGAAAATAGAAAAATAGAAAAATATCAATAAAATAAAAAAGAGAAATTTGAGAAAAATTAAATCAAATAAAAATAAAAATAAAATAAAAAATTAATAAAAATATTATTAAAATAATAAAAATAAAAAAATAAAATTAAAAATAAATTTGAAAAAAAAAAAATAATAAAATAAAATAAAATAAAAATTAAAAATTAAACGAAAATAAAATAAATATTAGGTCAAAGTAAAATAAAATGAAAATAAAATATGAAAAAAAAAAATAAATAAATAAATAAAAAAATTAAATATATAAAAAATGAAAAAAAAAACATAAAAAATGAAACTTAAATGAAAATAAAACAAAAATTAAATAAAATTAAATAACAATAAAAAAAAGAAAATTAACACAAAATAAAAAGGAAAGTAAATTTAAAAAAATAAAGAATATAAATTAAAAATTAGAAAAATAGAAAATGAACATAAAATTAAAATAAATTTGTAAAAATACAAAAAAAAAATTAAAAAAAAACAGATAAAATAAAAATGAAATGAAAATAAAATAAAAATAAAGTCAAAGTAAAATAAAACAAAATAAAATAAAATAAATATAAAAAAATAAAAGCAAAAATTAATTAAATAAAAATATAAAGAATTGATAAAACATAAAAAGTAAAAAAAAAACTAAAATTAAATGAAAATAAAACAAAAATAAAATATAAATAAAAATAAAATTAAATAACAATAAAAAATAAAATTAACACAAAATAAAAAGGAAAGTAAAAAAAAAAATAAAATAAAAAAAATTAATTAAAAATAAGAAACACAGAAAATGAACATAAAATTAAAAATTAATTAAAATACAAAAAAGAAAATAAATAAAAAATAAAAAAGTAAAGAAAAAATTAAATAAATATATAACAAAATAAAATTAAGTAAAAATAAATTTAAAAAAAAAATGAAAAAAATTAAACTTGATAAATAAAACAAAAATAAAATCAAAATAGAATGAAAAAAAATAAAATAAAATAAAAAATAAAAATAAAATGAAAAAATAAAAAAAAATAAAAAATAAAAAAATTTTATAAAATAAAAAATGTTATCAAAATAACTAAAATGAAATAGAAAAAAAAATAAATAAAAAAAGAATATTTAAAAATAGAGGGAAAATTAAATAGAAAAATAAATAAATAAAAATAAAGTAAAAATAAAAGGGAAAAAAATAAACAAATAAAAAATAAAAATAAATATTAATAATAGTAGTACAATAACACACTATTTAGCTTGCATAATATATATCAATATGAGCAACTATTTCTATTTATTAAAATTTCAACATATGTAAACATCGCAATTCAATTAAGTACAGGAAAATATTTTTAATTAATAAAAATATATACCTTTTAACTATTTACCGCGTAAAATAAAATAATTTTTTTGTTAATAATAATGTAGTACAAACTGTACGATTCATACCCCAAAAGCTTTTTATTCCCCTTAAATCTAATGCAAGGCAACGCTTTGCTTTGAATTACCACTCAACTTAAGAATGTTTCCAAGCGAGCGCATGCGAATGAAAATTTAATCATTAAAAAATCTGCAAATATACATTTAAAAAAATCATTTCGTTCCTTCTACAAACCCACACAGTAAACTCCAGCAATTTATCTCACGCAGGACCACCAACTGTCAGCGGCAGGATGCTGCTTACGCTCAACTATGCACTATGTACAAGTACTTAGTTAATAGTGCGTCAGCGCCATTAGGCTTAGCAAATGAGCGCATCATCAACAATTCCGGCCGCTGCGTCAATGCTAACAACGTCAGAGCCCGTCTTAGTTAACAAAGGCATACCATTCATTGAAAGAATATTTGAAAATATCTCTTTGCTCTTCGTTTTAAAGCTTTCGAACACTTTAACGCTTTGGTATTGAAAAATTGTTGACCTAAACCGAATGTTTGCCTGCTTTGTATGTGTTTGTGCGACTGAAAAGTGCGCCATTAATTCACTTGCCGCCTGGCACTTAAAGCTATTTCACACAGCAAACAACTCGATTTGCTGAAGCATTTTAAATCCATAATTCCAAAGGGCTTTTAGGTCATTGATATTTTTGGTCTTTTTTTTTTCTTTTTTTTTTTTTTTTTTTAACTATTGATTTTTAGTTGTATGCGTTCATGCATTTAGCTTTCTACATTATTTATAATTTTTGTTTGTTTTTATTTTTCCTCCCTAATTGGAGCGCGCAGCTGGGGAATAGTAGATTAAAGCAAAGATTGCTCACATTTGTTTTAAGTTTCTAAAGTTAGTTCGTTGACATTTTTCACATAGATAATAAATTTATTTTGGTGAATTCGAAATCTTTATTCGAAATATTCCATTAATGGTTTTCTCCATAATATTGATCATATTTCTCTAGATATTATTTGCAATAAAAAAACTGTCTTTATGGTGGTCTTGTCACAGCTCAAACCCATGACCTTTCGCTTTGTTAACCACTCGGCAATTGTGATAATTCAATTCGATTTAATAAATTTCCTTGTTTTCTTCTATCTATGCTTTCACATTCCCGTTAGGCTAGAGCTTGGGATATCGTACAAGATATGACGTCTCTTCTTCGGCTAAAGGCTGAGCAGTCGCAATGGTTACATCTTCTCCTCTATGCTTGAATAGTACATAGCTATTGCAACCGTACATTTCGTACATAAAAACCATTCGTTAATACAACTAAAAGGATATTATCTCCCTTTTGTTCAGTTCTAGTAATGGTTTGGTCTGCCCCACATTGGTGGCAATCTCGTGGCAGCAGGTTTTCTTTTCTTCCTAGTTCTTCTGACCATAACTTGCAGGTGTCTGTATGCCGACATGCCCATTTTCAAAATATATTTTCTATCTATCAATATTTCACATATTAGCTTCATATCATGTCAGATAATATAAATCAATTCGGTCCATTTATGCTATTAAAAAAAGGGGTTTTCATTGAAAGAAAGTAAAATCCATTACTCAAAGTTTTTTTCCTCAGAAGCGATTACTTTTTCCCATCTCTCTGGTATTTTTCGAATAACATATCCAAAAAAAATAGTCCTCTCTGTCCTCGATCCAACCTTTGCGTTATTCTTCGATTTTTTCAAAAAACTCTAACATTTTAGCCTTTCCAGATAGTTTTTTCCCAATACAAGCACGTGGGGCCGAGAGCTGTCTTGTTGCGAAATCAGTTTGTCATGCCTTTCGGTCGTTTCTGGCCGTTTTCCACACAATGCCTGGTTTAAACATATTATTTATGGTCGATATCGTTCCGCATTAATGGTTTCACCTGGTTTTAGCAGCTCGTAGTACACTGCACCCGTCTGCTTCCACCACATGCAGAACATGATCTTTGAACCGAGAATTTTTTTTTTGGCGTCGATGTAGACGGTAATGGAACTGGCTCACCAGGCTTGGCATATTATTTTTTTGTTCTTGGCGTTATCGTACTATGTCCACTTTTCATCTCCAGTTACGATCCGATGCAAAAAAGCCCTTCGTTTCATGTCTATAAAGACGCTGTTCCGAGGTGAACAATATCGCGGCTTCACCTCGGCAGCCAATTTGCTTTTGAATAAATCCAAATCGCTTTAACTGAAAGGAATTTCTTTGCTGAGTTACTCCTAAAGATTCTGCGAGTTCTATTCGCATTTGAAACAGATCTTGATCCAGTAAAACCTCCAGTTTCTAGTTTTCAAATTTTTGTGTTAGCAAGGACGCTTCGACGCTAGAATCACCACTTTTTATTCATCGAAACCACTCCCTGCATTACTTATCGGTTGGCGCAGATTCACTATAAATTTCCAAAATCATGCGGTGGACTTCAGCTGCACTTTTTTCGAATTAAAATAGAAAATCCAAATAGATGTGACACTTCCTTGCAGGTGGAGTGATCTTTGATACGGAACGAATTAATTTGTACACCCATACAAATATTTCTCTTTTGGAATTTTTTTCTTGAAACATTCGCTGGGAGTTACCACATTTTATATTAAAGGGTAATCCAAGTAGACGTACGTTTTTCAATAGCCTTTTTTTGGCAGTTCACGCGTGAGTTGTGTCAAGTTGTCATGTTAGTTTTGTTCAGTATTGTTTGGCATTTCATCATGGAAAGACTTACGCCTGAACAATGTTTACAAATCATTCAACTTTATAACGAAAATTCACGTTCTGTAAAGAATGTGTTTCGCGTGCTTCGCTCAACTTATAGTCAGCATAATCGGCCGTCTGAGCGTAATATTCGCAACACCATCATCCATCTTGAGACACAACATTCATTTTTGGATAATATTCGACCGAATAGACCACGTCCAGCATGCATTGAAGAAAATATAGTGGCCATAGCTGAGAGTGTACACGAAGACCGTGGAGAGACGATTCGGTGCCGTTCGCAACAACTCGGACTGACGTATGGAACGACTTGGCGCATTTTACGTTGATATCTTAAATTGAAAGCGTACAAAATACAGCTTGTGTAAAAACTGAAGCCGCTCGACCTTCCCAAGCGACATCGCTTCGCTCTATGGGCTCTTTAAAAGTTCCAAGAAGATCCGACGTTTTCGCGCCAAAATTTTTCAGCGATGATTCCCATTTCTGGCTCAATGGGCATGTAAACAAGCAAAATTGCCGCATTTGAGATGAAGAGCAACCTGAAGAGATTCAAGAGCTGCCATTTCATCCAGAAAAAACAACGGTTTGGTGTCGTTTGTGGGCGGGTAGAATCATCGGTCCATTTTTCTTCAAAAATGATGCCGGTGCGAACGTAACCGTCCATGGCGACCGTTATCGCATCATCATAATCGACTGTTTGATGCTTGAAATTAAAGCTCGAGATATCTCACACGTCACCTCAATCAATGGATTTATTGAGAGAACACGACGGTGAGCAGATAATTTTACGTTTTGGGCCGGACGACTGGCCACCAAGATCGTGTGATGTCTTACCGTTAGACTTTTTCCTCTGAGGATATGAAAAGTCTAAAGTCTATGCGCTTCGATTCAGGCTTTGGAGCAAAACATCACGCGTGTTGCCAGTCGAAATGCTCGAACGAATCATCGAAAATTGAACTCAATGGATGGACCATCTTTGACGTAGCCGGGGCTAGCATTTGAAAGAGATAATCTTCAAAAAATAAATGTCAACAAAATTTCCTTCGAATGATAATAAACATTCCCCATTGGATTTGAATTTTCTGTGTTTTTTTCTTTAAAAATAGGGAACCTCGGAATGGATTACTTTTTATTTGATAGTTTTCCAAGAAATTTAATAACACATTAGTTAAAAATTTAAAGCTTGTATCGAAAAGTGGTCAAACTCCAATGCCTATTATAAAATCCTTTCAACCACATTGTTATTAAAGTTTTTCATTTTGGCTTGAGCTCTAGTGGGAGGAGAGGAGAAATTAGGATACATTCCTTCACTTCGATCCGCTACTGATATGTATATTGTGAGAAACGATATTGTAATAAAAGAAATATTCTTGAATAACAAATTCCCAAATCACAAATATCTAATCAGCGTCTTCTATTATGGTCAATAATTTATCAGAACAAAGGCATGCATTTTCGATTGAAATGAGAGTCAACATCCCTCCCACCAAAGCAATTATATTTATGAATATACAAAATAGCTTCCACTTAATCCTGTCCATTGACTTCTTTTGGTTACACATACACACTTAAATGTGCGGATATTATTTGTTTGCGGGCGAAAAAATAAACCAAATAAATACATATATATTTGCCTATTTATGTGCAAACACTCACATACATATGAACTCATATGGAAAAGTACGCGGTGAGGAGATTTTTCTTTTTTCTCAGACAGGCGTCGAAATTCCTGCGCAACCAAAGCGTGTATATGGATCTGTTTATTTATGTGTGTAAGCTTTGTATATACAAAAGACATGCTTAAGTTATTGTGGGCATACAAATTTGTTGAAAAAATATGGCGTTGTATGATATGAACGCCATTGTACGGAATGCCAAACAGTTATAAATAATATAAGTATATCTAGATATGAAGGAACGTATAAGGATAATACCAAGGAAAACAAATACTACTATTTTTGGGACAAAAAAAAAATTTTTTTTAAATTCTTAACCAAACAAAATGATTGTTATAAAACTAAATAAAATATTCTTGAATAGTCTCCTTTTTCATGGCACAGTTCTTATAAGTAAGAAGATAAAAAAAAAATCCAATAATTTTTAACCCAAAGCTAGAAAACCACATTAAAAGCCAAAAATAAAATTTGAATGCCACATAGATATAAATTTTACATATATAAAGGGTTATCCATTTAGTGATTTCAAAATTCCATGGCTGTATTTTGACATCTGCTAAACTTGTTTTAGTTAAAAGTCAGGCATTTGTGAAAATGGATCGCTTAACCACCGCATAAGGTATTAATATTGTTGAAACCTGCTAGAAAAATGGTGATTCAAACGTGGCCATGTTCCATCCTCTAAGAGGGGATTATGGTGCACTTAATAATCCAACTACTCAAGCTATTGGTAAAGTTTTAAGAAATTTGAAGAGACTAAGTCGGTTAAAAGGTAATATTTTTAAGGATTGTGTATCATCGATTTGCTCATTCCCCCTCTAATATCGCTGCTGTAAGTGAAAGTGTGGCCGAAGACCCGAATGTGTCTATTACTCCACGTTTTCAAGAGCTGAGACTTTCTTACTACAAATTTTGGCATATTTTGAATTTCATAATCTTCCGTCTTGGCGATGTCAATTGGCGACGGAGATGGTATGATTTGACGCCTTTGGATCTTTTTTTATAGAGTTACGCGAAAGACCGTGTTTATGCGGATCGACCTTTACCACTTGATCACTTGAAAACCAATATTCGTCAAGTTATGGCTAAGATACCGCCCAATATGTGCTAAAAAGTGGTCGAAAATTTTCTCAAACGGATCGAAGTATGCAAAAATTCACGAGGCTCTCATTTCAATGATGTAGTGTTTCACATACAATGCTAAACTTCAAACTTTATAATAAACAATGAATTACAATATAAAAAAAATAATATTTTATATGTATTTTATTTACGTTTATTTTGGGAACCACAAAATGGATAACCCACTTATATAGGTTGTATTTATATATGAGCATGAGCATGTATGACAGTGTACGAGGCATATCCAGAAAGTAAGTGTATTGAGTTCTTGTGGGTTTCAAAATATTTCATCTAAGCACAAAATTACATAATGCTTTAGCACATAATACCTGGGGGAAACAAGTATATGTGCATTTCTGTTCACAATGGTTTTTTCTCTCTTAATAACAGTATTTATTTTTTAGGCATAAAAGTTTTTTTTTTTTTTTTGTTATATTCTCTGATATATTCCCATGTTCAAAATTCTTCCTTAAACTTTATCCGTTGTATTGTTGTTTGAAAAATGTGATTATACATAGGAAGAAGTTATATGTGCATTCCGAGATGAGTGTCTTTTTAAGAGAGATTAAGTAACATGAAGTACAGTTGGTGATATTTTTTTGTCAGAATCTCGGCAAGTAAATGAATTCTGTTCATCTTTAACATAAAATATTTATATTGGTTATAGTTTTTATTCTAATATGCTACGTGCTCGACACATTTATCAGAGCAGGAGCTTGAACAATCTGTTCAAGGTTTGCAGGAATCGAGAAAGAAAATTGCAGGAATTGCTTCCAGAGTGAACTTTCATAGAAATGCTATTTACAAATTCTTAAAAAATCCCAAAAGTAGTACAACTAAGCATAGTGGAAGCCCAAATGAAATCGATGACAGACGGTTAGCAACGCAGAAAAGCATGTCTTGCTTGGAAATCAAGGCACTTTTAAATCTAGGTGTATCATGAAGATGAATCCATCCAATCTTGACGCAAAATAAATTGGTTAGATTCATATAATCTCGGGAACCTGTACCAAGGCTGCAAAGTCAACAACGTCCGGCTTTTGCTAAAACACTAAAATTTTGGACAGATGAGTTCAAAATGGATTTTTTTTTTGGACTTATGGCTGCCATAAGTACTGGCGTCATATACAATAGCCTCGTCAAACTCGCTATAAGCGAAGTCATGGTGAAGGTTCACTGACGATTTGGGCAGCCTTTGGATATGATGGAAAGTCTCCGCTGTGTTTCATACCCACCAGAACGAATGCAGGAACATATATTAAGCTATTGGATGAAGTATTGATCAAGTGAGTTTGCTGGTAATATTCATGGTAATTCTTGGAGTTTTCAGCAAGACAGTGCATCAATCTATACTACGCGTGTGACTAAAGACTTATTTTCATTAAAAAAATCATACCATTTTTGAAGTGACCAGCAATAAGCTCAGATCTTATAAGCCAACCTATTTTTCACTCTATACAGGTGGCGAAGAGTGGTATCAATTTGGTAATATCCGAGGGTTTATGTGATAGTTTCGTCTACAGCATAGATCTGGAAATTTTGCGGAAACATTGCAGAAAGTTCATCCATAGTCAAACTGTGATCGTCGCGGAGCGCATCTTCGATTTTTTCAAACATTTTTTTCAATCACAATTGAAGATTTACCGTTCCACTGTTCTCTATTCAGAGACGTACGACCGTTTTTTTTATAGCTTTCTCATCATATGCAATTTTCATTTTATTATAAATCTCAAACGAAGGTTTTCGTTTCCAAACGAGATAAGGGCTGACGCCACGTACTTCACACTTGTCAGGAGACTGTTCACGAAATATGTAGTCGCGTCGACAATACTGTCCTCTAACCAGTCTCGTTGCAAAGGGGAGAAGTCTGGCTACATTGCCGTGCTACAAAAATGACGAAAATGAAATTTTTCCGGCCGTGAGAGCCTTAGTAAATTTCCTTTTCTGCATATGCCTCGTAATATCCCTATTAATGTCAGTGAATACAATGTTGACTACAAAAGAAAATGTGAGGAGTCCAAATCTATATATTTATGTTGAGAAACAGAATATATCTATTATTTACACATATGAATAGTTTCTATGGCAACTAGTACCACACGCAGGCATACATACGGCTATAGTAAAGCAATTTGAATGTAGATACAATGACCACTTGAGAAGTTCGATGAAATCCTATTCAATGACGTAGAAATAATTTAGCTCACAACGATGGTCAGACGAATTATTATATGATGAAATTTTGTGGTTAAATTAGCGAAAAAGTGAGTGCGGTGGGGGAAACAAAGTGCAATTTACAGACTATGACATTGAATTGAGTTGTAATGAGTAGAATAATTTATTAAATTAGCCCAAAGAAAGGAAAATATAGCTTATAACATTAGATGGTGTAGGCATAAGTAATATTAAAAGCTAGGATTGTGATACCACATGAATCACGTGGCTATAAAAATTATGAAAAAATTAACAAAAATACAAGGAAAATATAAATTAAATCTTAAATAGGAGAAAATATGAAGTAATTCGTGTATTGAGTGTTATTTAAGAGAATTTTTATAAGATTTATTTCGAGCGCCAAATTTAAGTTTGTCTTTGAGGACCACAAGTTTTTTCAGAATAAGCGATTTCCTCATCAAAAAGTACATATTCTTTCGTCAAAATTAAAATATTTTTTATTACAAAACCTACTTACGTCATTTCAAGTTGATTAATGATTATGTAAGCGATGTTGTATTTCTCTTCAAGTAGAGTGCTATAATTGCACCATACAAAAATAGCAAATGAAGTGTGTATAAATAAAGCGTGCGAAAATCACAAATGAGCAATTAAGATTGTCATTCAACCACCCACCAACCGGCTAACCGAGTAGTGACAATGATGGTTAGTTACATAATCATATCATCAGGCACGTTTTTTTTTTGTATTGTCTACAACTTGTCAACATCAGCATATACGCATATGTGCAATTAGATGTATTTGTTGCAGAGTGTTTTATCCGTGTCTACAGTTCACTCATCTCTCTTATGTACAGAAATAAATATTTTTTCTTCAAAAAAAAAAAAAAACCTAAAATAAATAGCAACAATCTCACTACTGTTAATTTTGATGACGTCACGGATGTAAGGGTATGTGCTAAAAGCTTTCAAATTTGTTCCTAAAATACGATATGTCACTTACTTCTTGAAAGACAAAGACTCTTTAGTGGGGAGCATTACAGAACTATGAAAGTCACGTACGGATACTTACATTTGCTGAAGTCTACCAAGGAATCTTGAAAGGAGGAGAAATTTTAAGCCAAATGTTAGATTAATTTTATTCTATGTAACTAGATCTAGCAAAACTCCAGTGAATACGATTTGGGTTGAGTTGATATAGCTGCTGACCTATTGTGAGATCCCATCACCTGGGTTTGGCTAATAAATTCTGTCAGATTGTTAATACTTGCTGTAGTTAGTTCAGCGAAGCAAAAATCTAAGTATATTGCGGTTCTGCTGCTTTTTCACGACAGTCTATTCAGAGTACTTCTACATTTTATTGCCATTTCTGAGGTTATGAAGTTGTACTGTAGAGATCTAATGGTAACTTAACTGTCAGAGGATATAGTAATAGAATGGTAAATTCAAACAACCATATGGCAGCTTCCGTATGTTCTGTTTGGAAGACGCTACCATGGCCCTGGTAGTCTCATCTTCAAACCGAGAGAGAGAGAGAGAGAGAGAGAGTAGCGGATTGTGAATTCCATATCCAATCCCATCATTGAATGTGTCAAATGCTAAGGCGAGCTCAGCCGATCCAGAGTCGAGTGGTGGTCCCACTAACCCCCGGCAATTAAAGCCCCATAATTAATGTGCTTAACTTGAATACGCACACCCGGCCGAAGAGCCGACAACCTTAATGCAAGAAGAGAGAGAATGATAGAACGGGAATCTTGCAAAGAGCTCGATGGGGTGGGGATAACAGTGGCAGCAAATAACCCTCAGTAGCCTACGAGCAGCGGTGAGTGTGCCTAGAGTACGTTGATTCGGTATCGGAAATGCTGGTATAGCTGGCAGTAATGACGGCATTCTCCAAGTTGGCTCGCTACTATAGATTGTCTTAACGGCTCGGAAAACTAATCCCTGCGACGGCAACGTGACCTAACAGACATTTGCCCGGACAACGCCGCTCCCGTAGTCCTACACTACATGCAAAGTAGTGGAACGGAAGTAGCGGTGCTGACTTAGGCCGGAGGGAAAAGGAGAGCGCTAGTTTATCTCCTCGCACTCCACAATGAGCCTGCGAGCGGGTGGTGGGTTTAATTGCCAAGCGGGTGTTCAGATCAGCTGGCTTTATATGGTTTTAAATCCACCGTTTTCCCATGACAGTTAAGGTTACTATCTAAGATTATGGGTTTAGATCCTATCTGCATTCCTTGCTCCATTTTCCTGCTATATGCATTTAAGAGTAGCTCGAGCACTTAGAGTCTGGGTGTGATCACCGACGCTGTAAAGGCAATGTTTTTCACGTTAAAGAAACAGCGAACTTACGGTGAGACACAACAATAGCGTGGAGAGAACTTCTCGTCGGAGAGCACTTCTTGTGGTGTATCCGCTAATAGATGCGTTGGCCAGTTCAGCAATTATTATATAATTCCTAAGGATGCATTCCATGCGCTTCACCATGGATTGCACAGAGTTGAAGGTTGAAGGCGCTTAATACTACCTCGGAGAAAACGTTGTTAAAAGCTGTTACAATGACGAGGAACGTGTCAAGTGCTCACTTCTTTAAGAGAAGTCCATTCTTAATACTCCCAACTGTATCATGTGGCGTTGTGTCTATCGATATGCCTATCGATAGGAATAAGAATTTTGGTTTCCCGACAGGCTATTCTAGGTTAGTTCCTGCTGTATATAGATGTCAAACAATCTCTCAAATGTTTTTTTTTTTTAAGAAACGAAGAGACGGTAATAGGTCCGAAGTCTTTTGGATCCGCAAAATTGGCACTTACTCCTTCCTGAGAGCATTCATATCTTGAATGGAATCCGTTTCACAGTACTTAAATTATATGACCGGCTAGAACAGGGGTTAAGGCCTTATTTGATGTCTATTATCTAAAAGAGCTAAACAATATGTGGCGCCACGTGTTTCTTTTCCATGGAGTCAATATCCTAATATATTTAAATGCTTAAAAAGCGCACTTTCATGCCATTCAGAAGTGCCACAAAGCCGTAGAAGAATGAATATTATTAAAAGCGTCTAAAAGTCGGCACGCAGACATTTAACTTAACAAAGACTTCGCTAATGCCAACACGTGTGCTCTTTCAGTGTAGAAATACTTAAAAACATACATACATACATACATACGTACATATGTATATTTGTTATCACAGCCATTTACCCACATGTGACAATATTTTCAACTGTGCTACGCTACGCTGTTGGCTGTGTGCGTTGATATGCTAAATTGTTTAAGTTGCAGGTAAACAACCGCATTATCCTATTTTCGAAAATTGTGGAGTTTCGGAGTTGCCCTCCAAGGCACACAAGCACACATACAGCCGTTAAATAGTTCAAATTTTAACATTTTAACGGTAAATGATTGGCAAATGTCGCGCTCTCACAATACCACTGCGCTTCGCTTGCGTTTGTTTACTTTCGCTAAGCCCCTAAGTTCATTCAAAGTAATATTTATGAGTATGTTAAAGGGCTGTGCTGACAATTTGTTGTCTCATGGTGCTCGTGCATACATACATATCGCATTTATTACATTAACTAATCGAAGTCAGTGTGCTCGTGTTGTTGGTGCCGCTAAGAGATTGAAGACGCGTGTTGTCCGCATGCCACTAATAAGTGCGTCATATAAACATATATATATTTCATACAAAACGCTTGCATAGCTATATGCTAGTTCAAGTGGTTATGCAATAGAGGATCATCCATTTGGCAGTTTTGAAATTGCAGGGTTGTATTTGGACATCTGTCAAACTTAACTGTCAAACTAAACATGTTTTGTTTCAGTTAAAAGTCAGGCATTTACGAACGTCGATCCCTTAACGACCCCAAAACCCGTTAAAATTGTTCAAATCTACTACGAAAATGGCCAAGTTTTGTTCTTTAAGAGGAGATTATGGAGATTATGGAGCAAATAATCGTCTAGCTACTCCAGTAATTGGTAAAATTTTAAAGAAATTTCAAGAGACTGAATCCGTTACAGATATTGTAAGGCCTGTGCATCATCGCTTTACTCGTTCCACCTCAAATATCGCTGCTGTAAGTGAAAGTGTAGCCGAAGACACGCTTTTGTCTACTTTTTGGCGTTTTGAAGAGTTGGGACTTTCTTACGGCACATCATGGCGTAGTACTTTGCACTTGGACTTTGCCCAGCTCATACAGCAACTGAAGCCGATTTGGTGCTTGAACTACAAGCAGTGAACCGCGATTTTCCTAAAAAAATCTCAGCGACGAGGCACATTTTTCACTCGGTGGATACGTAAATAAGCAAAATTGTCGTATTTGGGCCTGCGAGAATCTCCAAATATTTAAAGAGAGGCCATTACGCCCAAAGAAGAATCTACTGTCGAGTGCGCTCTTTGGTCCGAAGGTGTGATTAAACGTTAATTCTTTGAAAACAATAACGGCGAGACTGTCACTGCCAATTCGTAGCGTTATGGCCGTACAACAAAAGCGAATATGTATTTATTGCGAGAGAAAGTTCTCGAACGCGTAATCTTAAATCTTGGCGATGTCAATTGGCCACGGTAAACGTGCAATTTAACACCGTTGGACTTTTTTGGCAGGTACTTCGTCTAAATTTTTTAAAGCTGGAATGTTGTCGCACATATAACGGGAGGCCCCGGTATCTGAGAGCTGTTTCTAACGGTTGGAGTGTTAGATAAGTCGGTTTTAGGAGGAGGAGGAGAAGTGGTTACTGTCGTACAAGGATTCATTGTATGCATACGTTGGGTATGTCAGCATCGAGCCTGGATAGGTAGGAATTACGTCAACTATATCACTGGCGGAGCATCTTTTGTACAATTAATTGATCCATCGTCTGTGGTATTTTTATTCATTGCCAATGAGCAAATCGATAGTAGGACGGGAATTAGGGCAATTGGTGGAGATTAGTCTTTGTTCATCGCGAGGTGGCTACTCCGTCTAAAGTAGCACTTTTTGCTAATAGTAATTCTGTATTAATTTTCCAGTCTAACGTTGTTATTGACATTAATACTGGGCGCTAAGACCCGAATTCACTTACTGTTTTCATGTTTAACAGGAGATATTTCGTCTTAGCCTTCGTCGTACACTACCACATCCAAAAGCCTAGATTTCTTATCCAGTATGGAGAAAGCAGAACTTAAGGCCTTAACAACTGCAACATCATATCTGTTTAATGGCTGATTTGCTAGACCTCAATACACACTGATAAGACGGAGAGTTTTAATCTTTCTCATAAAAATCTAGTTAGGATCTTATATGCCATATTGAGAAGTTTAATCAACACTGTAACTTGCGTAGAATGTTGGGTCTCCCTTATTACGAATAGGGTAGCCTCTCAAGTTCTTCGTACTCATACTTTTATCATTTTTTGTCTGAAAATGGATCTCGCTTCCCTCTTCAACACTCGGGTTCGTTCCCATATCTTTCATTTTGAAGTCTATCACAACTTTGCGAGACAGACAGTCTTTTTTCTCCCACTGAGGTGCGACACTACTCATCGTAGCAGCTCTTTAACCACGCATTCGAAGACTAGTAGTTTCATTAGCGGCTGTAGATAGGGAGCGTGAAAGGCCCTCCCATTATTTCCTTATACCGAGTTATTGATAAGCGCTCTCAGAGACCAGGAGTTCAAGTCAAGTAAACTGTTGTCTGGTTTTCTGTTGTGATTGTAGTTTTTGAACGTCGAAGACTCTTTGCGTTTTTTAACGCACACTTTTTGTAGCTAAGAGGTGCGTGCGTATTTTAACTGTTAAATGATAGTAGTCCGAGTCGATGTTACAATATCGTAGAGGACTCACATATCGAGCACCGCGCTCATGTCTTTCATCTACCGTAACCCGGTAGATTAGGTTACTATCCCTGATACATTCCGTAGAGTTTTTTTTTTCGAACTGTTGCCAAATTTGAAAAGTTCAAGCGTTGCTTTATATGATTTTGAGACGGGGCTGAATTTAATAACCTTCACTAATTGAAAGCTTTGCAAACTTTAGTAAAATAATAATGGAAAATACAAATTTTTAATTTAAATGGAATTTTTATAATTTTCCAAAACTCCTTGGAATTTACTTGCTGCTCATCATGACCCATTTTTCTAACGAATTGCATTTCTTGACAAAAACAAATTTAATGAGGTGACAAGGACATAAATGGTGCTGAGTAAGTGACGACAGTTTAGTATTTATCATTTGGATATTAAACAGTTTATAGTGTTGTTTATCAATTGATTTTTATTATTTGTGCAACGAGAGAGTATGTTGTTATTGCAAAAGCTCAGTTTAGGATATACAAAAAGTATATAGAAATTAATTAGAGAATTTATACTGAGTAATTATAGTGAAGCTTTTATTATGCACACGTTAGCCGGTGTTCTTAGAAAAAAGTGCATTCAACTCAATCTGCACAATCCGCAACAGAAAACTTTTCCCATCAACCAAAGTGTGAAATTCAACACTTAATTTGCATTAGCCACATAAATGAGACTGAATAACTTTCACTACTTTCTGCTCACTTCGCTAATTACAAAACTCATTTTAATTGATGTGAGAGAATGGTGCTGCATACTGTAAATACAGAGTTTGTTGAATGAGTAGATATTTTACTAACAACAATTTTATCTCATCAATTAAAGCTTTTATAACTTTAAAGACTCTACTAAAGTTGGCTGAGTACAGTGCGGGGGAATATGAAACGTATGAAATATTATTGATAGTTTTTAGGTTATTTTCATTCTAATATTTTTTATGTCCACCAAATACCGCTCTGTTTTAAGAAGAATTTTATGTGTTCCGTTCATTCTTTAATATTTAAAATTTTTTCTGGCATAAAGTCGAAAAATTAATAAATGAAAAATTTGTTTAGGATCTAGTTTTTTTTTATGATAAACCTAACTGTGAGTATTCAAATCTTAAAAATAAATTAGAAACGTGTTAGTTCGAGCTACACGTGAGCCCGTTTTGAGCTATAGCGCTCTCTTTAGAAGGCGGAAAGATCTCTTCGTCGCAGACGGGATTCCCTTGATGAGCTGCATGATTTCTTGGGTTTTGTAAGGTACTTAGTTCCGCTCTTTTCAACTTCAAGCTTGACCAATAGGACAACAAGGGCTTTGTGTAGTTCTAAGTTATGAACTATTAATAATGCGCTCGTTGGTATCCTTAGCATTTCATACTGGTTTTCTGGTCTGTTTTTTTTTTTGCGTAAAAAAACCATCACCGAAACCAAGAAAAAACTTCATAATTACTATGAAGACTCTGAATAAAAATGTAAATGTTTAAAAAGTGGTTTACTGAGTTCCGTTGTGGTCGTATCAGTGCAAGTGGCGCCGAACGTTCAGGTCATCACGCCAAAAATCGTCGATATAACCCATGGAATAATATCGGAGATCGGAGAATGAAAGCGCGTGAGGTAGCTGAGACTGTAGGCATCTCAACTATGCGGGTATATCATATTTTGTATGATATGTGGACTTCAAAGAAGTACCTAGATGAAACATGGATCCACCACACCATACCAGAGACCATATAACAATCGACAGAGTGGGTTTCTCCGAGTGAACATGCTCCAAAGCAAGACAAGGTGGGGGTGGGTATGCCGGCCAATAATATCATGCATCATGCCCACAGTTTATTGGTTTGAACGAAGTGTCATTCAAATATATTGCTTTGAAAAGGGTGAAACGAGCATCGGCGAATATTATTCAGAGCTCTTGGCTTCAGATTTTATATATATTGATTTGAAGCTGTTCCATCAGAACAGTGCACGGATGCACACATGAGTAGTCACCATTTCAAAAAACACATAAATTGGGCTAGGAAATGCTACCCCATCAAGCATATTCTTCATATTTAGCCTTCTGCGACTAATTATGGTTTCCAAACCCGATGGCTGGACGGTATGAGATTCAACTTGAATGAGTCACAGTTAAGTTTGCCAGCCATTCTTCGATGAAAATTAAATGATCAGCAACAATTGTTAATGCTTTCCTTGGACTTTTATCCCAGCTTAATATGGAGGTGTCCTCTAGGATGTCTGAGGTGCACTTATATAAAATTTATTATGCAGGCCATGGACACTCTCTTGAGGGAAACCGGCTTATACTGGAAACTCCTCAGTGAGAACCGCCTGTTCGACAGATACGACTCAAATATATTGTATATAAATTGGACAGGTAAAGTTTTAAAAAGTTTGTCAATAGTCCTTCATGCCAAACTTTGTCGAACGCTTGTGCTCCGATAAGGAATATTGCACAGCAATACTCCTTAAACTTGAATGTCATCCTAATTTCATTAGAAATGCAATGAACTTGTTCGATAATTCCATGTTTTTCGCCAAACTCGAATTGGTGTTCTGGTATCACTTTGTTACGATGGAGAAAAGGCGATATCCTCGATGTCGGAATTCCTTCAAATAATTTGGAAAGCAAGATGGTAAGCTTTTCTTTACTTGGTTTAGTTATCATTAGTGTCTGTGACTTTTTCCACGCTTTTGCAAAGTAACCTAGTTTTAGAATGACATAAAAGAGTTCAATAAGGCCATAACCTGGAGAGAAAGTTATACATAGATCATTTGTGAGTCGTGTCAAGCTGTCATGTTATTTTTGTTCAGTATTGTTTGGCATTTCGTCATGGAAACTGGACTTATGTCTGAACAACGTTTACAAATCATTCTACTTCACTACGAAAATTCACGTTCTGTAACGAATGTGTTGCGCGCGCTTCGCTCAACTTATGTCAACATAATTGACCTACTGAGCGTACTATTCGCAACACCATCACCCATCTTGAGACCCAGCATTCATTATTGGTCAATATCCGACCGAATAGACCACGTCCAGCATGCTGTGAAGAAAATATACGGCTGTAGCTGAGAGTGTACACGAAGATCGTGGAGAGTCGATTCGGCGACGTTCGCAGAAACTCGGATTGACGTATGGAATGACTTGGCGCATTTTACGTCGAGATCTTAAATTGAAAGCGTACAAAATACAATGCGCAAGAACCGAATCCACTCGATCTTCCCAAGCGACATCGCTTCGATCCATGAGCTCTTGAAAATTTCCAAGAAGATACGACGTTTTCGAGCCAAGTTTTGTTCAGCGATGAGGCCCATTTCTGGGTCAATGGGTATGTAAACAAGTAAAATTACCGCATTTGGGTCGAAGAGCAACTTGAAGGGATTCAAGAGCTGCCATTTCATCCAGAGAAAATAACGGTTTGGTGTAGTTTGTGGGCTGGTCGAATCATCGATCCAAAATTCTTCAAAAATGATGCCGGTAAGAACGTAACAATCAATGGAGACTGTTATAGCGCCATGATAACCGACTATTTGATGTCTGAAATTGAAGCTCGTGATCTCCGCGACATTTGGTTTCAATAAGACAGCACCACTTCCCACGCATCACATCAAGCAATGGATTTATTAAGAGAACACTTCGGTGAGCAGATAATTTCACGTTTTGAGTCGGTCGATTGGCCACCAAAATCGTGTGATATCATATCGTTAGACTTCTTCTTGTGGGGATATGTAAAGTCTAAAGTCTATGCGGACAATTCCGCTTCAGGCCTTGGAGCAAAACATCACGCCAGTTACCAGTCGAAATGCTCGAATAAGTCATCGAAAATTGGACTCAACGGATGGACCATCTGAGATATAGCCGTGACCAACATTTGAAAGAGATAATCTTCAAAATGTAAATGGCAAAGAATGTTCTTTCGAATAATAATTAATATTAGAACTTTCTGTATTTTTTCTTTAAAAAAGTAGGTCGGTTGCTCGTAAATTTTTATTAAAATTGGTGAGTGGTAAGTAGATAAGTCAACAACAGTCCCAGCTGATATAAGCTGCGGGTAGATTTTGTTTGAGACGGCGAAGTCTATTAAGTCGGGTATTTTCCTCCGATCAGCAGGCCAATATGTTAGTTGAACTGGGGTAATAGTTGGACTTTCACGCTTGTTTATAATATTATTATAAAGCTGAGAGTTTTTTGAATTTTCAGTCTCTTCAGCTATAAATCTTTTCTCAGCTATAAATTTATTCTTGAACAAATTTTTTGTGATACTTCTAGGAGGACAATAAATAGCTGAGAATTTTAGCTCTTTGCCTTAATTATTCTTAATTATTCAAAGCTACACAAGTAGCTAGTTCGTATGTAATTCGTAGCACGTGGCTGTAAGACGCAGCGTTCATGGCGGTTGCTTAGAATTACCTCAGCGACCTTTATGATCCCTTTACTATCCATCAAATTTATTTAATTTTGATATTTTTAAATTATTTATATGGATATTGACTTTTGAACTTTCATTTGTCTATTTCAATACACAACCACACAACACTCACTATAAACCGAACCACTGTACTTACTATATCACCAGCAATGCATTGAAGACTCCACAAGGACGAACTGAGTTATAGTAAAATGTCATGTGTGTCACAGAAAACTAATTTGATCAAAAAGTATAAAAGTTTTTAAACAGATAAATTGTAAAAGTTCCAATAAACAATATAACTCTCTCTCCCTCTCTCTCTCTCTCCCTCAATCTATTTAGTTCTCTTCAGTGCAACTACGTAACTGGGTAAATGGAGCGGCAGAGTTTCCTACACTCGGTTGAGTTGTAAATGGCAGAACACTAGAAAATATTTTCTACATTTATTGCTCTTACATACAGACATACATACTTACATAGATGTAAGTAAATTGTGTTGTTGCTTTGACTTATTGATTTTATTAGTTGCATTCTTCTATTTATTTAATCAATGTCAGTATAAATAAGTTTAAATATAGAAATTGACATGACAGAAAGCCATTGCTGCGGGTTAATGTGATGGCAAAAAATGATGAATATTGAATCGATAACTATAATTCGTTTGGATTGTCATGAGATGGCGTAATTTTATTATTCTTCCATCTCTCCAATATTCTGGATGCGCGCTGGAAAGCTATTTGTTATTGTCCGTCTTCTTCAGTAAATTTCATTCAACTGAAGCGTAAAGAAGAATAATTTTTTAATTTAAATATATCGAATATTGCGCATGAGAAAGTGTTAACGCAGGGATTTCTACTTCCATACATTGATATGAGAAAAACGGCTGAGACAAATACATCCATCAGTACAACTTCAAACGCAAAAGTCTTAAGTGAAGCCTGACCAACCAGCCAAATCAACGGTGTAACCGTATACGCATAGCGCCAAGTTAATGTTCTGTATTCAGTGGGATCAAAAGGGCGTGCGTATTATGTTTATGCTACCGATAAGAACTCCTCAAATTGAAGCGCGCTCGCGTTTGTCGAAAAACTTCCGAATTTCGCGACCAGACACTAGTCAATAATTTTCCATCATGACAACGCTCGGCCTCATGTTGCAAGTTTTAGATGTTTCGACTCACTTGCCTTACAGTCCAGACCTTGCTCTTTCTGACTGCATTCTGTTGAGGTCCATGTCGAACGCACTCACTGGAATGCGGTTTGTGATGAAATAGTCAGAAAAAAGGGAAAATGTTAAAGCTTCAGATAGGCGATACTTTGAGTAATACTATTTTCCATATTTTTCTAAAAAATTTCAATAATTTGAAAAAAAAATCACTAGTTGCTATTCGAAGTTTGAGGTTTCTGTTTTCTATGTTTGGTAAAAATGAAGTTATGAATTTAATCGAGGTCGTAGATCCCTCTAAGACGAATTTCGTCAAATTCGTCCAAAAGCAGTTGTTGTATTGCCAGATCATCGTGTTATCTATAGGGAGTTTGAGACAACTATAGACATTAGTGGGACCAGAATATCTAATTGCAAAAAAATTTATTCACGTTATATCCCACACAATTTTTCGACCGCTCAAAAAAAGGGCGTGTCGACTGGTCTAGAGAAATGTTAAAAAATACGATGAAGGTGCTTCGAAACACGTCTACGACATCATGATAGGTGATGATTCGTGGATTTATATGTACGAGCTTGAAAGTAAACAGCAGGGCAAGTGTATGGCTGTTTCAAGATGCCTTTTTTTATCACCGTACACTACCACTTGAACAACTTTGACTGGTAAACAACCGTTTGTTTGCCATTTGTCTTCCAAAAAATCAGGAAAGCCAACCACCGAAAACGTATCACTCTTTACCACGACAATGCGAGCTTTCACATATCGACTGAAATAACTGCATTTTTGAGCACCCAAAACATCGATTTATTGAGTCATCCACCGTATAGTTTTGCTTGTGAGTCGATTGAGTTCTTTTTATTCCCGTTCGTAAACATTAAACTGAGAGTCGGACATTTTTCGACACATGAAGAGGCACTTGATGCGTGCAGAATGCAAGTTTTGTAGATCAGAGTGGCAAAGGTGCTTCGAAAATTGGTTCAAAAGCATGCATAAGTGTATAGATCTTAGTGAAGAATATTTTGAAAAACAATAAAGTGATTTTCGATAACTAATATTTTTGGTTTTTTTTCTCTAATCCCGGAATGTACGGGGGAAAACCCCATATAGTTCTACCTACACTCTTAGCTTGTACGCATTTACCAGGGGCTGGCAGTAATTTCTCTTCTCCACGACGCATGCACTTTCAATACAAAAACCTAAGGTATTGAGCTTTCAGGCATACAAGAGCTTGTGCAGATTTCAATGTTTCTGATTACCATTGCTGCTTAATTGTAGCCTAAATCAGGGTGGTTGACCAAAAGAAAATGTTTGAATTTTTCGTTCTTCTCATCAGCATAAAATCGTTAGCCCCATTTAGGCCATTACATAAATTCTGAACAAAAAATGCCCAGGCATAATCTCCATGTAAGCCCGTGTGTTCGTATTTTACAATTTATTCTGAACCAAAATGGTTTTGAAGCCTCAAAAGTGTTCGCTAACCGCTTTCTGAGTTCGTGCTCGCCATCTATTCCGGAGCAAATTGTAGCATAAAAGAGCAGCTTTCATATGTTCTTTGTCTGATCTAAATAAAGTGAGGCTGCCTATAAGAGTAAAATGGGTAAAAAAAAAAACTACGATGAGTTTCGATTTATTATATAGGTTAATGTGTAGGTGATCAAAAAAAAAACCTTTCAAAATTTGGAGCCTACTTTTAACTAGTACAAGGCAGATCTTTTTTGCTTTTTCTATCTAGAAAAATCAATTTATGAGTATCTTCCCTGGTAAGTTCCCAGGTAAGTTCGTTTACCTAGTTTCTGAGTGATTTTAGACCGAGTTCTTTCTTCAATTTGTTGTACATACTTTGATGTATTTTCAACAAAAATAGGAACCTACACTTTGAACCGCTTTCGAAAATTTGCTTTTTTATTTCATGCCAGAAATATACACTCAGGAGTTAACGTTCTCTGTTGATCGCTTTTAGGAATAACTTTTTGGATGTTGTTCTGCCCAGTATACGAAACGTTTTCAAACTAATATTTGCCAAAATTGCTTTTATTTTCTGAAAAGGCTCTCGACTCTTTTCAGAAGTTTCTTAAATTTGTTTAAAGAATTTTATATGGAATTAAATATCTTTATGGATTTTTACTATAAAAATAAGCCTCTCATCGACCTTTCTTCTTTCGGCTTCTTCAATTTTACTCAACTGTATTGTTAGAAATTTTTTTTTTCCTTTTTTTTTGTCGCCAAAAAACTTTGCGAAAGTGAATGTCAAATGTAATAAGTAAAATAATGAATAAAGCGCAAAATTCAATTACACTCACGCATACCATCTTATATATTTTTTACTCTTGTCACCAAAAGCTCACGCACCAACACGCAACACATATATGCCACACATACATATGCAGGCATATGTGGCTTTGTGGTCGCCACAAGCTCTTTACTTCATCATGTTTTTCTTCTTTATATTTTTTTTATATTCTTGCGTGTTTTCTTACCCCCCGCAAAATATATTTACTCACTTTAATGACTTGCAGAAATATGTATGTATGTTGGCAAAGCATAAATATATTTCGTGCAAAGCACAGAAGACAAATAAAGAGCAATAACGCACTTAAGGTGAATAAATTATTGTATTGATATTTACTCACATGTGTGTGTAAACGCATAAGGTGCAAATTCTGTGTCAACGCAAGGGTAACCGCAAAAATGTAAAAGTCACCCAAATAAGTGGAATGACATAGGAAGAAATCTGATAAAGTGATTTAAAGAGTTAAAGCGTGCGAATAATTTGATTATAAATACAATTAAGGGACAGGTGTGTAATCCACTCATTGAGAAATAATTCAAAATTAAACGATTTTTTTTTAATTTTTGGTAAATAAAAGGTGATCCATTTCAAGGTTATATACTTTTTAAAAGAAAAAAAACACAGAAAATTCAAATTTAATGGGAAATGTTTTTTATCATTCGAAAGGACATTCTTTGGCATTTAGTTTTTGAAGATTATCTCTTTCAAATGTCGGCCGCGGCTACGTCTCAGATGGTCCATCCGTGGAGTCCAATTTTCGATGACTCGTTCGAGTCAAATTTCGAATCGTAACTGGCGAATGACACGCGTAATGTTTTGCTCTAAGGCCTGAATTGAAGCGGACCGGGATGTCCGCATAGACTTTAGACTTTACATATACCCACAGGAAAAAGTCTAACGTGTGATATCACACGATCTTGGTGTTCCACCGACCGGTCCAAAACGTGAAATTATCTGCTCACTGAAATGTTCTCTCAATAAATCCATTGCTTGGTGTGATGTGTGGGAAGTGGCGCTGTCTTATTGAAACCAAATGTCGTGGAGATCACGAGCTTCAATTTCAGGCATCAAATAGTCGGTTATCATGGCGCAATAACGGTCTCCGTTGATTGTTACGTTCTTACGTTCTTCTTCGGGCATCATTTTTGAAGAAATATGGATCGATGATTCGACCAGCCCACAAACTACACCAAACCGTTGTTTTTTCTGGATGAAATGCAGCTCTTGAATCCCTTCAAGTTGCTCTTCGTCCCAAATGCGGTAATTTTGCTTGTTTACATACCCATTGACCCAGAAATGGCCCTCATCGCTGAACACAACTTGGCTCGAACACGTCGGATCTTCTTGGAAATTTTCAAGAGCCCATAGAGCGAAGCGATGTCTCTTGGGAAGGTCGAATGGATTCAGTTCTTACACAAGCTGTATTTTGTATGCTTTCAATTTAAGATCTCTCCAAGTTGTTGCGAACGACGCCGAATCGACTCTCCACGATCTTCGTATACACTCTCAGCTACGGCCGCTATATCTTGTTCACTGCGTTCTGGACGTGGTCTATTCGGTCGAATATTATCCAAAAATGAATGTTGTGTCTCAAGATTGGTGATGGTGTTGCGAATAGTATGCTCAGTAGGACGATTATGTTGACTATAAGTTGAGCGAAGCGCCTCAGTTTTCGAGATATTTCAACCAAACTTACTAGGCAGATGCATACATATTGTGACGCAAATCCCAAATACGAAGGACAGACAAAAGGAGCGGCAGTATGATGCAAATTCCCCGTAAAAAGGACAGACGAAAAAGCGGTAGCAACTATTGAAGGTAGACGAGTTGGCGTATGACCGGAATGTTTGGACTGTCGTTAAGCATAAACGGAGCGACTGCAGCTATGGCAGACAAACGAATAATCAGCCTATCCTTGAGCGCGTGAACAGCATGTTTGGGTCATCTTCAGGTATAAAAAGAGCAGCAGCCGCTATCACACAATAGACTGTGAGCTGTGTGTTTTAGAAACGGACAAACTGTGTGAAGCGGAGAGTAATTGTGTGTTATAAAGAATTGTAAAATAAACCATTGTGTATAGCAGAGAATTGTAATTATTTAAGGACCAAATAAACGTTGAGTAAATTCCTGTCGATTAAGAGGCCAAACGAACAAATCTTGGGAGTTTTATTTAGCAATCTAGTGATCGGACTTGAAGGATTTGGGAAATCATCTAGCTACGAAAAACGTTACAATATATTTAAACGATCGTTGTCGGAGCCTGCCAGATCGAACGCCTATTGCATATATACGATCGGTTTTTCAGTTTTGAAATTTTGGTTCAAAAATCGGCCAAAAAGCATATAGGAGATTAAAATTTGATAATATGCACATATATTATGAGCTGCATATTGGTAGTGGAACTCATCGAAGTAGGAATGCTATATAATATAACCTCTATTCGCGCCGGGGATGATAGGGCCCAGAATTCCTCCTGAATTCTGGAAAACGGGGATCGTGAGAGGTGCCGAACTTCCACAGCAATCCAACCTATAACAAATTAAAACCTACTTGATGTCGCTGCTACGAAGACAAATTTGAAAAAGAAGACGTTTGTCAGGCAACATTGGCCTTTTATAGATTCCACAGAAGGTGGAAATCTACATGGAATATCTAACGGGATTCAAAACTCCAAAAATGGTTTATCATGTTATCTTCCAATGTATCAGCGACATCTATGTGCGAGGCTGTTGCGGCGCAGCAGGGTTGCACGCATAAACATAAACTTTTCCCCAAATATGTAAGCTATAAGTTACAGTCACCAAATGAGGTTTATTTGGGGGAAAAATAGCTATAAATTCCTATATTACATTGGCGTGGGCACCACTTATAGCAGAATCAATAATTGGCCGTAATTTGTTTCTTTTTCACGCGATTTGAATCCAATTGGAAATACCAAACGAAACCAGGTCCATCTGAACTTGATTTTTCCAACGGAGTGGAGGTCTTTCTCTTACTCTGCTTCCATGTGAGGATACTGTATCGAAAACTTTTAAAGCTGGAGTGCTTTCATCCATTCGGACGACATGACCTAGCCAGCGTAGCCGCTGTCCCCTGATTCGCTGAACTATGTCAATGTTGTCGTATAGCTCGTATAGCTCATCGTTCCACCGTTCGTCTACATTGCTTGTATGCATAAGACCATAAATCTTTCGCAAAACTTTTCTCTCGAAAATTCTCAAAGCCGACTCATCAGATAACGATATCGTTCAAGCTCCTGCACCATATGTCTGGACGGGAATAATGAGCGACTTGTAGAGTTAGGTTTTGCCTACTCAGTACAAAGTAGCACCTGTCGGCAAGAGGTAGTCTGCGCTGAATTTCAAGGCTAACTTTGTTGGTGTTATTGATGCTGCTTCCAATATAGAAAAAATCAACTAAGACTTCGAAGTTATGACTGTCAACAGTGAGGTGGTAGCCGTGTCGCGAATACGTTCACTGGCAAAGTCGTCTATTTGAAAATCCAATATTTCTATACATAAACTCTATATTTTAATTGTTGGAAATATGTAAATTTCTAACAAATATATAAATTTAATTTTTTTTTTTAAATATTGACACCACAATTGATTTGAATAATCATAAAACTACTATCTGCTTTGCATAATTATATGCATATAATACAACAAAACCACCACTGAACTCCCCACAGACCTAATTTACGAAAGCGAAAGCAATTAAAATGCCACGCGTCATGCAACAGAATGTGGCATGAATAAATTTAAAAGCGCAGCACAATTTTTTGCGCCTGAATTTGTTTTTGGAACATAATTTGCGGTTGATTTGTTGCATTGAGGGAGAACCGCAACAGCATCAGCATCATTAGTGGACAACAACCACAGCAACAACAACAAAAGCAAAAGAGAGTCTGAGGTAAATGCACAACAGCAAAGCAGAGAATCACGAAGGGCGAGGCCGGTAATAACATTGAGCGCCATAACAAATAAAAAAAGGAACACGAAAAAAAAAATTATAAAAAATTACAATAAAAATAAAAATTGAAAAATATTTGCTCTATGTGAATATGTGTTTGTGTGGTGCTCTGCTAATGACAGGGTCATGACGCACAATTTGAGTTCAATGCACAAATAAAGGAACAAATGGAGCTGCCTAACACTGCCACTATCGTTGCTTGTACGTTCTTCTCACGTTGTTGTTGTTGTAAAGTGTAATTGCTGCATTTTGTGTTGATGTTGATGAGGCGTTTGCAGTAGTTTTGGCGCACATTGTTGTGCATAATGCGCTTCTGTCAAAGCATCGCTGCAGCTGTCGTAGTGTCATTAACGGCATTTCACTTTTGCTGTTGCTGTTGTTGCTGCTGTTGTTCCTACTTCTACCATGGTGCTACTGCTGCTAACACTGAGCCAACAACAACCAACACCATCATCACCACCAACAGCAGCAGCAATGTCGTTGCTGTAGTTATTGACATTCAGCCAACGATTTTGTTGGTTTGTTGACTCGTTGATTGCTTTGCTCTGCGCTCCGCTCCTTTCTTCTGCGCTCAGTTTTCTCCTGTTTATTTTCGGCTCATTGCAGTTTTACATTGACCTAGTTAGGGAGATTCGTGTCAAATGCTGTTTTAATTTACAAACAAACAATATCCAAAACAACAACAAAATATCAGCAACAACAACAACAACAGCAGCTGTAGCTATTTTAAACCAAGCAATCGTCGTGTACTCGTAATGGAGCTCACATGACTCATCTGCCGGTGGATAGGTTTTGTGTTAGTGCGAAGAGCAGTTTAAGTCGTCCTTGACAAGCAACACCACTCTAAAGGTAAATGAGGTGGTGCACACTCCTAAAACACCAGCAGATTTTACAAAATGTCATTGGTCGTTGTTTTCACGCAAATTTTTCCACAGTAAATTTAAAGGCGGTGAGGGTGTGAGCAACTGGCGTTTTGCCGTATATTCTCGCTTCTACTTCTGCTTCTGCGTTGAATATCATTTAATTGGAAGCGTCGAAGTTTTCGCTTGAATAATAATTAGCGCAAATTATGAGCGTAGTAATGCAGCTTCCATCACAAACACTCTATGAATTTCAAATAATTTCTATGCAATCACTTTTGAATTGAATTTTGGCCAAAGTTGTTTGATTGGAAGTAGAAGGTCACTCATATGCCTTGGCTTGGTGTGAAGTGGCCAGAGAGGTGTTCATTTTCTATGCAAATTAATGTGAATTGTTAACTGGTAAAGGTGGTAAGCCAAAGTTTCAGAGAAATTTACAATGTATACCACATACAAAATGTTGATTTTTGCAATTAATTAATTTAAGGAGAAATAATGAGCAAAACGAGAATTGAGCTGTATGAAAACTCATGAATTTTGTACCACCATAAGGCACCATCCCATTAAGCTTTCAATTGTGAATGAATTTTCGGCTAACCATTGAACAAATGCCATCAGACAACCACCGTATTCACCTGATATGGCTTCGGTTGAATTTTTTCTCTCTCCAAAAATCATAATTCCCATTTCGAGGTACTAGTTTTCAATCGATAGAGGACATATAAGAGAGTTCGTGGGGAGAACTGTTAATGATTCCAGAAAATGCGTTAATCTGTCTGCGTCTGTTTCAATGATTGGATTATTTGTTGGCATAAATTTGATATTTCGTAAGAGGCATGCACACTTTAAAGCCTTTACAACAAATTTGAAAAAATAATATGCTCTGGATATCAAATTTTAAACTAGTAAAGCTGTGAGGCTAAATCAAAGAATCCTAAAAAAAATGTTCACAGGGAATGTTAACCCCTTTGAGGGTATTTCTGACATGAAAATAAAAACTCCTAGCGGCATTTCAGCCGTATTTTGTAGAAATCAGAAAAATGGTTCAATGATTGGATGAAGGACAGGGAGGATTTATTTTTTAGAGAAGGTATTCGAAAATTACCAGAGAGATTGAAAGAAGTCGCTACCAACGAACAATACTTGGAGTGATGTATGCTTTACATTTTTTTTAAATATAAAACACTTTTTTGAATACAAAAATAGGACCGAATTAATTTGTACAAATATATTCTAAAATAATTTTATTAGAGAATTTCCAATTTGTATATAAAAATCTTCTAAATATGAGTTTTAATTATCGTACACCTTTGGAAAACTGCTTGTATTACAGCCCTAAGATGCGAAAAAGACTTATATTAAAATTAAGGGTGATCCATTTCAAGGCTCCTTACTTTTTTTTAAAGAAAAAAACACAGAAAATTAAAATTTATTGGGGAATGTTTACTATCATTCGAAAGAACATTTTTGGCAATTATTTTCTGAAGATTATCCCTTTCAAATATTGGCCGCGGCTACGTCTCAGATGGTCCATCCGTTGAGTCCAATTTTCGATGACCCGTTCGATCATTCCGACTGGTAGCTGGCGAAGGACACGTGTGATGTTTTGCTCCAAGGCCTGAAACGAAGCGGGATTGTCCGTGTGGACTTCAGACTTTACATATCCACACAGGAAATAGTCTAACGGTGTGATATCACACGATCTTAGTGGCCAATCGACCGGCCCAAACGCGAAATTATCTGCCCACCGAAGTGTTCTCTCAATGCATCCATTGCTTGATGTGATGTGTGGGAAGTGGCGCCGTATTGTTGAAACAAAATGTCGTGGAGATCACGATAACGGTCGTTACTGTTATGTTCTAACCGGTATCATTTTTGAAGAAATATGGCCCGGTGATTCCACCGGCCCACACACTACACCAAACCTTTTTTTCTGGATGAAATGGCAGCTCTTGAATCTCTTCAGGTTGCTATTCGTCCCAAATGAGACAATTTTGCTTGTTATATACCCATTGACCAAGAAATGGGCCTCATCGCTGAACAAAATTTGACTCGAAAAGCGTTTATCTTGGGAAGGTCGAGTGGATTCATTTCTTACACAAGCTGTATTTTGTACGCTTTCAATTTAAGACCTCGACGTAAAATGCGCCAAGTCGTTTCATAGGGTAGTCCGACTTGCTGCGAACGGCGCCGAATCGACTCTCCACGGTCTTCGTGTACACTCTCAGTTACGGCCGCTATATTTTCTTCACTGCGTGCTGGACGTGGTCTATTCGGTAGAATATTATCCAATAATGAATGCTGGGTCTCAAAATGGGTGATGGTATTGCGAATAGTGCGCTGAGTACGGCGATTATGTTGACCATAATTTGAGCGAAGCACGCGAAAAATATTCTTTACAGAACGTGAATTTTCGTAATTAAGTTGAATGATTTGTAAACGTTGTTCAGGCGTTAGTTTTTCCATGATGAAATGCCAAACAATACTGAACAAAAATAAGATGAACTGTCAAAAAAAAAAACTATTGAAAAAATACCTCTACTTGGATCACCCTTTATTAAAATAGTTCGTAATACTTCAAGAGATTTTTCAATCTCAAATATTAACTTTAAAAGAAGAGAAATGTGCGTGGGTGAAAAAACATTTAAACCAATTTCTGAGCCCTACACATGGTAGAAGAGTTTAGAAAATGATAAGAAAAATTCTTGAATAATCAAGAATAATATCTAATCTAGTGGGAGCAAAGTGAAAAGAGGAAACTTTAGGGATAAAACTAAGTTCACACTGACAAAAACGACTCAAAGAAACATCTTTAAGAAAATTGAAAAAAATATTATTAAACATTCTTTTCAATATACAATAATGATAAATTAAATTTAAATAAAATTAATTAATAATTAAATCTGAATTGTAAAAGAAAATCTCTGTACATTTCAACGGCTTCATACACTTAGCAAGCACAAACAAGATATATTAAATCTTTAAGAAATTGAACAAATCGATTGCTTGACTGCTTAAAATTTATAAATTAATACGCATGGACTATCAAGACTAATCTGATTAAGTGTTTGCGGTGACAAGCGCAGTTGAGATTGCTTTTTAGTTATAATAATGTACTAAACAGCGAAACGAGACAAAACACTTGAATGAGCAATTTTATATTGAAAAAATTAATAGAACACATACATACATAGTTACAATAGATGCATAGCAATAGAGGCTGCTTTTTATTTGCATATAAATAAATATAAGTTAAACAATATTAACGGCGGCACCACAAAATTTTCCAGTAGTTTGTAGGGCAAAAAAAAATTTTTTTTTAATTTATCACAGAAATATACAATTTATAGAGAGAATATTTTCCAACTGATTTATGCTTAAAATAAAAATATGTACGAGTTAGTTAAACGGCTGCTAACTTGAAAGTGTGCAATTTTTAAAAATGATATTATTTTAAAATTACCCAGACCATTTTCTAAGAAATTGAATTTTTATGGATATTCAGTTGTTCAACGTCATACCAAGCCAATATGGTATATTGTAAGTAAGTGAAGTGAAAATCACATACATAGCCATCAACACCAATAATAGCAGCGCGTATGAATGCTCTCAGACTGGCTGACTGACTGACTGACTGAGTTTGCTTTGGGTCACCAGGTCGTATGATTAATATGTTCTTTATTTGACGCGTCGCATCGGTTCATTTGAAGCACGTTGTTGGTGGTGTGCAATGAGACGTCAGATTTTTTTTAATGAAGCTGTGTTTCTTTAATTTCTTTCTTTTTTTCAACTTTTCATCTTCTCGCTCCTTCGAGATTTTGCATTTTTTAATTACTACAAGCTGTAGGCATTCATTTTTAATGAAATATTTTATGCGGCCAAACGCAAGCAATGAATTTATCGGGATTCTGGCACACACTTGTCTTCTGTTTAATAATTAAAATCTATCCTCCAGGTTTGCGTTGGTTAAATGTGGTAGTATGTGGTGGAGTGTAAATGATGGAAAAGAGATATTTATTTTTGGCATTTTCAATAATTATATATTTTAGTGTTTTGTTTGCTTTTATAATATTTTAACTATTTATGCTGTTTGTTGCTTTTTATAGTTGTTTTAAATTTTATTTATTTTTGAAAAAAGAAATTTTCTTTAAGGTTCTGAAAATTATCTTTTAAAGTCCGAAATTCGGAAATAAAAAATGCTAAAATAGTTCTAAAGTAAATATTTACGAGTAGACTATGAAAGAAGATTTTCTCTATACCTCGATACATGTGCCACCAAACGGCGTAAAATACAGCCTATATCTTTACAAATACCATTTTCCAAATTTGACTGAAGATGAAAGCATTTCTTATTGCACTGATTTCTTAAAACGTTTCAATTATTATTATTGTTATAAACCATATTTTTTAAACAAAAGGCAAACCACTTTGAACATATGCTTGAATGGTCAACATAATCGGCCTACGGAGCATACTATTCGCAACACCATCAGAAAATATAACGGCCATAGCTGAGAATATACACGAAGACCATGGAGAGTCGATTCGGCGCCGTTTGCAGCAACTCGGACTGACCTATGGAACGACTTGGCGCATTTGACGTTGAGATCTTAATTTCAAAGCGTACAAAATACAGATTGTGCAAGAACTGAAGCCGCTCGACCTTCCCAAGCGACATTGCTTCGCTCTATGAACTCTTGAAAAGCTCCAAGAAGATCCGACATTTTCGAGCCAAGTTATGTTCAGCGGTGAGGCCCATTTCTGGGTATGTAAAGAGGCATTTGGGACGAATAGCAACTTGCAGGGATTCAAGAGCTGCCATTTCATCCAGAGAAAATAATAGTTCGGTGTAGTTTGTGGGCTGGTCGAATCATCGATCCAAAATTCTTCAAAAATGATGCCAGTAAGACCCTAACAATCAATGGAGACCATTATCGCGCCATCATAACTGATTATATGATGCCTGAAATTGAAGCTCGTGATCTCCGCGACATTTGTTTTCAAGAAGACGGCGCCGCTTCCCACACAGCGTATCAATCAATGGATTTATTAAGAGAAAACTTCAATGAGAAGATAATTTTACGTTTAGTACCAGTCGATTGGCCACAAAAATCGTGTGATTTCACACGTTAGAATTTTTTCTGTCGGGATATGTAAATTCTAAAGTCTATGCGGACAATCCCGCTTCGATACCGGCCTTGGAGAAAAACATCACGCGTGCCATTTGCCAGTTACCAGTCGAAATGTTCGAACGAGTCATCGAAAATTGGACTCAATGGATGGACCATCTGAGACGTAGCCGCGGATAACATTTGAAAGAGATAATCTTCAAAAAATAAAAGCCAAACAATGTTCTTTCGAATGATAATTAATATTCCCGATTAAATTTTTTTTCTGTTTTTTTTTTTTAATTAGGAAATCTTGAAATGGCTCATCCGTTATAGCTAGCCCAATGCATAAGCTTTCCCCAGAGGAAACTTCTCTGACAGTGAATGGACGATTTTCCATGATTAATTTTTCAAGTATTTTTGAACATTTAATATATTTTTGGCACAAAATTTTATACTTTAAAAGAGTGTATTGAATAACAAAAATTTAATACAAACTGAATGTGCGTAGTCTGCGAAATTTTAAAAATCATCTAATTTTTTCATTTTTTCACATACATACATGGTACATGTCATCCTTATCAAAAAAAAAAAAAAAAAAAAAAAAAAAAAAAAAAAAACCAAATACTCTTCCAAAATCTTGGATACCCGCCTTTTATTTAATTTAATTAATATTTGAGAATTGCAATATTTTTCTGTATAAACATTAATTATAAATATGGCAACCCCTGCATAAAGAGAGATCTACGGATATATGTTAAGCTATAAAATTTTTCAAATTTTCGTTAGAATAAATTAATTATATTTATTTTTACCTTATTTTTGATATTCGTGCCACGATATTTTGCTGTATATATTCATTTTATATTGTATAAGGTGTCACGCCCAACCCCAACTTAACCTTAGCTTTAGGGGTTATTCATTCATTTTTATATATTTGTTTTTGCCGCATTGGCATACTCAGCTACAATAGTATATTAGAATTGGAATTAAATTTTTAGGTGGCAACCCCATGCTTCAGTTTTATATTAAAAATAGCAATTATATATTTGTATTTAATTATATTCCCATAATAAATTGACAACAGGTGTTACTGCATGCATTGAGTGGAACAAATTCCCATAAATAGTCAATTCATTACACGATTAAGCAGAATACACACACACGCACACAAATACACAGAGAAAAGCATACAGCTTTTTATGGTTATTAAGAGCAAATTTAATTAAACACATTTAATTTGATTGAATTAAAAGTGAAAATGTGCGTGGAAAATCTCTATTAATAATAAAAACGCACGTCAGGCCATTTCGTCGTGCGTTTATTTTTTATTTATAATTATTTACTTTTCGCTACATTTGCGCTTTTATGGTTATAAACCATAAAATATACAATAAACAATTAATAAAAAATAATATAAACAATTAAGTGTGAAAATGACGAATTGCGTGAGGTTTGCCTGTTTTGGAATGTGGGAAATTTTTTTTTACTGATATTTTCCTCTTTTTTTGCAGCATTCTAGTACTAGTAAAAAGACATGCATAAAAAAATATATTTTATTAAAAGACGTGAGTAATTAAATTAATTAAAGCGAACAGCTGAAAGGGTAACGATTTACTTATTTAAGAAATTTTCTTCATAAAATTTTTTGCTTTAAAATGCCAACATCATTTGCAACACATCTAAAGCGTTAACTGTTTGCATAGTTTTTCCAACGCACTTTACACTTTCACAGTACTTAACGTCATTTTCAAACTAAATCAATTACCACAAGCAAAGTGAAAAACAAGCGATCAAAACTAGCCACCTTCCGGCATGCTCTTGCTCCTCTCCCACCCGAAGCAAAGCAAAATATCCGTGTTGAATGTGACCGACCAATCATCATAAGACGCACTCGCTCTTAGCACCCGCCAACGCAAATATTTTCGCACTTTCTCTACACAATAAAATTTAATTTAAGTTCCAAGTAAACTTTGCATTTGCAAATGACTAAGATGGCAAACTACTTTCATGGGAACTTTTTTTTTACTGGGAGGGCGACATAATTTATTCCAATTATTTTATTGTACTAGCAATCGCTAAGTATTCGCACAATTTTATGATGAATAGAGAGTTGTAATGTGGAAAATGAGACAAAAGAAACACACCGACTTTCTTACATGGTAACCCTTGTCATGAACTTACAACACCTCTACCAACCTATGTACATATAAGTATACGTTTTTATAGTTAGTTGGCTTCCGGTTCCACTAACCTCTTTATAACCAATTGTATGCACTAGATTTCCAGATGCTTGAGTCATAAGGAAGTTCAGCTTATAATGATCTTCAGCTGACAACCAATGAAATATATATTGGAAAAAACAAACAAGATAAAGAAAACTTTCACACATGAACACATAAAACTAGTGAACTGGCAGTCCTTCCATGCCTCATAAATTACTTAGAGAGTTTTCATCCAAATTAATGTTTTAACAGCCACTGATACTGTCTTAGCTGCTCTTAGCTGATCCAAGCTCACCCTACCATTGGTTTTATTGTTGTAATCGAAACCCCTTTAAATCTAAGAAAAAACTAATCACGTAAATTCTTGTTAACAAAATGGTGTTATTTCTGGCTCCCACGATGTCCTAAAAAGTGTAGTTATAAAGATTGCATTATATTTATAGAAATTTGGTAAGCCAAGGCTTGCAATCAGGCAACTGTCAAGCTTATCGTAAATTTTGACACTTTTGATGTATTACATACTCAGCACATTTGACACACGAGCGCTTGTTTGTGTTGTTTACAGTAACTTAAAGTATTCGTCCCGGCCAAAAAATTGTATTAAATCTCGCGATTTTTATTGCAACTTTCGACGTGGATTAACTCAGCAACAATGCATCGATGAAATTAATTCAAATTTTGGACCATCAAGGACCAGTGTTCATCGATGGTATAGTGAATTCGATCGAACCTATCGTGAGATTGAGATAACTATAGGCATAAGTGGGACCAGCATACATTCAATATTGCATGAGCATTTGATTGTAAAAAAAATTATTCAAGTTGGAACCCACACCATTTATCAATCGCTCAAAAAAGGGGCGTGTCGATGGGAAAAATCTTAAAAAAATGTGATAGCGGTGCTTCAAAACAGGTGTCTGACATGATGACAGGTGATGAATTATGATTTTATGCGTATGATTCCGCCCGAATATAAGCAGCAGTCGACTATATGATGAGCCGAATGCAACAAAATTTATCCGCGCACAAAGTACTTCCAAGCAAATGTTTGCTTGTTTTTTTCTTTTCTTTTTTTTTTTTGTGTGTGTGTAAAACTGGACATAGCGCAACCGCACAACTAGAATAACGCCGGACATTAAATTTTGAATGGTACACAACCATTTTTTTTGACAGTTTCTGCTGCATTTCTGAGCACTCAAAACATCGAATTTGATAATTCATCCACCGTATAGTCCTGATTTGCACCGAATGAGTTCTTTTTGGAATGCATGTTTGGAGATATAAATCTTAATGGATAAAATTCTGAAAAACAATATAGCAATTTTCGATTATTAATATATATTTTTTTTTGTTCTCTCCTCCCCAAATATATAAGGCCACCCCTTGTATATCCAAAATAAGTATTATATATGTTTTATTAAAAAAGAAATAGTTTTTCACCGTAAAAACAGCTTATTAGATGCCACAAGACGCCGAATTGTCATGACAGATTCTGTTAAGACACTTTGTGATGTAGGTTTTGCCAATGCCACATAGACACACGTCTCTACAGCTAGAGTACCGGCAACCTTAGTCTAAGAAGTTAAAGAGAGAGAGAGAGAAAGAACAGTGCGCAGTGAATGACATAGCAAGAATGTGTTGGTTCTCACTAACTTCAGAATGGCTGGTGGACAACGATGATGGTTTCCATGTTGGCATGCCGCTAAGGGTAATCCACACAGCTTGGTGAACTAGTCCTGGTGACATCGAAGCGATCTAACAAGACTCTGCAGACTTTTATAGGAGCACACTACATAATTAGAGCAGGGTTTCTTGTCTAAGTGGAGAAAACGACTAGTTGCATCCAGAGACACATCAACGCCTTGTTTCACCACTAATCATGTCCAAGGCATGACAACATCTGGCTCGACTAGTTGAGCGTGCAGTTTACCAAACAAAACTGACTAATAAATGTATGCCAACCAAAACTACACGTAAAGCTAAGTTGCTCAGTGTGCTAATTATGCTCAACAATTTCAACACCGTGGCTGGTATAGAAGATATCTTTGGCACAGTTTTCGGAAAATTCAAGCTACACTATGAAACCTTGATAAATAATCTGAGACTGATCAACTCGACATTTCAAGAACGAAGAACTTGCGAAGCTGACCAAAAGAAAAATACCCGTAAATTCTACCAGAAGCTGACAATGGCCTTTCAGTGTGAGTTCGAATCTGTTAAATTCACCACAGACCTAATATACACCATTTTAAATGGAAGTGCTAAAAGCTTATATGTGATTAGTTCGATGAAAAAATTTTGCTAGATAAAAACCCTTCTGAAAAATATTATTTTTTTTTGTTAGTTACCTTAAATATCTTTGGTTGAATAAACTAAATGAATAGTATAACTGAGGAGTGTCTTACGCTTGGTAATAGAATTTCTGAATCGGCTGTTAGATCCAGTTTTCCATTTCGCTCTGTTAATGAAATGACTTATAATACAATTTTTGAGCTTGTTGTTATACACATACATATATACAAATTTGATTGACGTAGTAAGTGAGTTGCTTTCATTTTGAATTAATCTTTGCGCGTTTTTAAAAATAAATAAATATTGACACCGAAAATCATCACAATCGGAAGACTTAATCATATAGTACCCATAAAACCGATTTTTCAGATATGAGAATTAATATTTAATACTAAAATGCAATATAATAAATCTGATAGGTTCGTAAAAGGTGTAAAGATTTCGGCATTGCTGAAGGTAGCTTTTATTTTATGTTTTATATATTTTTTGTACTCTAACAAATTCTATGTTAAATATATATTAGAAATACCTTTAGGCGTATAAAATTTCATTAAATTCATTCATTTTGTTCAAAATACGAAATACATTTTGAATATTGTTTTATTAACACAAAATATTGCTAACAAAGGTAGGAGGAGTGAGAGCTGAACGGCAACAGAATCGTTGCTTTACCGCAAAACGTCGCTTAATTAAAAGGTGCTTCATACAGCCTGGCCTCATTTTGATGTAATATATACCATGTACACAGTTGTTTACAGAGGCAGTATATTGTGCTGGCAGAGTTGCCAAGCTACCGAAAAAAAAAACTTAATTATGCAATGCTCTTTCCGCTATCTTGTCTACCACTATTTTTCCCTTGAACCACACCCTCCAGTCAAACATTTTAGCCGCTAAGTAAACATGCTAACAGCTCTCAACACAATTATAATATATATGTTTGTATGTACGTCCTCATCAAACGCCTGTTTTGCTCTATACCAAGTGGCTGCCGCGAAGTAGAAATTATATCCGCGGTAATGTCATAAATTTACACTCATTAACTGTGGAAATTAAACTCAACGCCATGTTTCCGCACATTTGATGGGCGATACAGTAACTATTGGATCCTAGCAGCGCGCTTTTATGTATGGTATATATGAGGGTTGGGGCAACCACTACATTAAGTAAGAATGAAATAACAAAATTTAATGCTACACAAATACTGGTAACAGTAAATTGCCACACAGACAGTTAACGGCAGTTGTAGTACTCACACTTGCAGTGCGTTGAAGTGTCCATTTCTAAATGTATTTATGTACGAGTGTGCAGGTAGCGCAGTGCGGTTGTTGGTTGATACTACTAAAATTGTAATTACAATTTCACTGATTTTTGGCAATTGCCAGGAAAGGCTTAACAATTCGTCTTTGCGTTCTGTGCTACATGTGCGGTTCTGTTGACAATCTACAGGCTGATATTATAGATAGCAATATAAAGGGTGATCCAAGTGGAGGTACTTTTTTCAATAGCCTTTTTTTGACAGTTCACGCGTGAGTCATGTCAAGCAGTCATGTTATTTTTCTTCAGTATTGTTTGGCTTTCCATCATGGAAATATTTACTTACGCCTGAACAACGTTTACAAATCATTCAACTTTATTATGAAAATTCACGTTCTATAAAGAATGTGTTTCGCGCTCCTCGCGCAACTTATGGTCAACATAATCGGCCTACTGAGCATACTATTCGCAACAACATCACCCATCTTGAGACCCAGCATTCATTAATGGATAATATTCCACCGAATAGACCACGTCCAGCACGCAGTCAAGAAAACATAGCGGCCATAGCTGAGAGTGTACACGAAGACCGTGGAGAATCGATTCGGTGCCGGTAGCAGCAACTCGTATGGTACGACTTAGCGCATTTTTGAAAGCGTACAAAATACAGCTTGTGAAAGAGCTTCGCTCTAGGAGCTATTGAAAAGTTCCAAGAAGTTCCGACATTTTCGAGGCAAATTTTGTTCAGCGATGAAGCACATTTCTGGCTCAATGGGTATGTAAAGAAGCAAAATTTTCGCATTTGTTACGAAGAGCAACCTTGGTTTGCTGTGGTTTGTGGGACATTGGAATCACCGATCCATATTTCTTCAAAAATGATGCCGGTGAGAACGAAAACGTCAATGGCGACTGTTATCGCACCATGATAACCGACTATTTGATGCCTGCAATTGAAGCTCGTGATCTCCGCGGCATTTGGTTTCAACAAGATGGCGCCACTTCCCACACGTCACATCAATTAATGGATTTATATTTATTGAGAGAACACTTCGGTGAGCAGATAATTACACGTTTTGGGTCGGTCAATTGGCCACCAAGATCGTGTGATATCACACCGTTCGCCTTTTTCCTGTGAGAATATGTAAAGTCTAAAGTCTATGTGGAAAATCCCGATTTGATTCAGGCCTTGGAGCAGAACATCACGCGTGTCATTCGCCAGTTACTAGTCGAAATGCTCGAACGAGTCATCGAAAATTCGACTCAACGGATGGACCATCTGAGACGTAGCCGCGACCAACATTTGAAAGGGATAATCTTCAAAATGTAAATGCCAAAGAATGTTCTCTCGAATGATAACAAACATTCCCCATTAAATTTGAATTTTCTGAGTCTTTTTTTCCTTCCGTAATAAAGTAGAGAACCTCGAAATGGATCACCCGTTAAATACATTTATATGTATTTATGGACAACATCTGTGTCAGATAATGCTCATTGCCAATCAGCTTGTATTCATGGCTCATTATTATTACATTTTCGGCTTAATGAGAGATTTGTAATCGATTTAGCATCCACCGGCTCCACCACTTGTCCTTAACGCAATTTCATTTTGTTGGTATTTTTTTAAATAATGTCAGCTATAAAGCAATTCAATTTGTATAACCGTTAATCGCAATGGTTATACTTTCATATATTTTGTAAATGTCGCTTTATAACCGCTATTGTAGTTTGATATGCCTCGTGATGTTTTTTTCCCACAAATGAAGTGACCAACAGTTTATTCCAAGCCTCTTCCAAACGGCTGATGGATTTGCATGAAGATCCTTTTTTACATGTCAAGAATACATTCGGAGTGGTTGACTTTCCCTACCGAGGGGTGGCTGCAACTACAAAAATTTACTTTATTTCCTATTTAAATTAATTTTCTATGCTTTTTTGCTTGTTAGTCGGAATCGAAAAATCGAAATCTGGCCTTGGGAATGCTAGTGCGCAGTGCTAATCACTCGCAAAAGTATATACATACGTACATTTTTTGTGTATAATCTTTTATTTAAGTACATTTAAAGGAGCTTATCATCGCATATAATTTCTTTCATAACTTATACCAGACCCCTTTTATCCAAAGACACTTAAATTTTGCCCAAATGTAGAGTTTTGCTGTAACTTAATTGGCATTTATATAATCATTTCCCCTTTTTCACAATTTCCTTAACAATTCCGTTTCATTTGGACACACTCCCATATGTATGTGTAGCAACTACGTGTGTCATTGTTGTTGCCAAACCAATTGCATTTTAATGATACGAGTACACCTGTGCTTACGGCAATACAATTATCACTTTGGAATATAAGAGGTTCAGATATACAAAAATGTATGATATCGTGGTAGTAGCTATTACAATAAGAAAGTGAAAAAATTAAACAAAGCTGTAAGGGAAAGGGGAAGGGGTAGGGTTTTAAACTTCTTTTTTTATAATGTTTTTTAATTTTTATTTTCTTCTGAATGAACAATATGTCGAGAATATTATGTATAAATTTTAAGTCAATCCGAGTAAAACTAACGGAGTTACAGCGTTTCAAATGACCGGCCGTGCTACCTGATTTTCACATATGAAAAACTTTAAATCGATTTTCCCGAAAACGTCTTTTTTGAAGTTCGTCTTTTTCAGAACTCAAAATCTACTGAACCGGAATCAGCAAGAGTTTTTTTCATCTTTTTCTATTTTTTAATAACAAATTAACCGCAATTTTCTTTTAGCCAAAAACGCGTTTTTCACTTCGAAGTGCTGTAAAAAATAGAAAAAAAACTCTTGCTGATTACCTCACCTTTAAAATGCATATCAATTTTCTTGTTTCAGATAATCCGGTAACGAGTTATAATGTACACCGCAAAACCACTTTTTTCAAGGCACCTCTGGAGGTTCACCGTCACCGGCTTATTTATTAATAGTTTTCTTTCAAAATTTTTTGTGACATACTTCAAAAGTTGTACAATAGTATGTAATAAAACTTAATAAAATTACATTATTGATGTCGCCGAAAAAAATCATAAAAATATGGGTTTTTCTCGCCTTTAAAACCCTACCCCCCCGTAATGAAATATGTTTTATTTCATTAATTTCTCGTAATTCATTAATACAATAAGATTCAATATTTAATTGTACAACAATTCTAAATGTAATGCTTATCGAATTACCAAAATCAGTATATAAAGGGTGATCCCAGTAGAGGTAATTTTTTCAATAGCCTTTTTTGACAGATCACGCGTGAGTCGTGTCAAGCTCTCATGTTCTTTTTGTTTAGTATTATTTGGCACTTCATCATGGAAAGACTTACGTCTAAACAACGTCTACAAATCATTCAACTTTATTACGAAAATTTACGTCCTGTAAAGAATGTGTTTCGCGCACTTCGCTCAATTTATGATCAACATCATCGGCCTACTGAGCATACTTTTCGCAACACCATCACCAATCTTGAGACCCAGCATACATTGTTGGATAACATTCGACCGAATAGACGGCGTCCAGCGCGCATTGAAAAAAATATAGCGGCCGTAGCTGAGAGTATACACGAAGACCGTAAGACCGTGGAAAGTCGATTAGGCGCCGTTCGCAGCAACTCGGACTGTCGCATGGAAAGAATTGGCGCTATTACGTCGAGACTTTGAATTGAAATTGAAAGCATAAAAAATACAGCTTGTGCAAGAACTGAAGCTGCATTTGGGACGAAGAGCAACCTGAATAGATTCAATAGCTGCCATTTCATCCATAAAAAACAACGGTTTGGTATGGTTTGTGGGTCGGTGGAATCATCGGTCCATATTTCTTCGAAAATGAAGCCGGTGAGAACGTAACCTTCATCGAAAATTGGACTCAACGGATGAACCATCTGAGACATAGCCACGGCCAACATTTGAAAGAGATAATCTTAAAAAAATAAATGTCAAAAAATATTCTTTCGAATGATAATAAACCATACCCATTAAATTTGAATTTTCTGTATTTTTATTTATTTAAAAAAGTAGGGAACCTCGAAATATATCACCCGTTACGTCACCTTTACTTATCGGCAAAACTTAGTTGACAATAACGCCATAAAAAATTCAATCATTAATGTAATAGATAAAATTTGGAAAAATATACTGTAGAAATATATTTAAATTAAACTTAAAACCCAAAAGAGAGTATGCACAGTCACTTGTTGAGAATTTTTAACTTTTTCCTAAACTTTCTCGTATTATAAGTAAGTATATTTTCTGATACAGACTTTCGGAGAAAACTCGTGATTTATTGATATATATTGGGTGTACAAAATCACTCGTTTCGCTCTTTTGGGTTTAAAAAAGTGTTTTTTATTGAAAAAAAAAATTATATCCTTCTAAGTATTGCCCGTATGAGCGACTAATTTTTTCCCAACTCTCTGGTAATTTTCGAATAACTCTCTCTCCTCGATCCAACATTAATCAATTCTTTGATTTCTTCAAAAGTGCCGAGCCGGCGACCAACTAAATTCGTGGAAAAGGCTAGTAGTCGGAAGAAGCAAGGTCTGGAGAATATGGTGGACGGGGTAAGATCTCCCATTTTAGCGTTTCCAGGTAGTTGTTGTTGACTGTTACAGCCATGTGGCACCGACAGATATTGCAAAATCACCATGTCATACCTTTCGGCTGTTTCTGGACGTTTTTCGCACAATGCACAAATTTTCAAACTTCTTGGTTTGGCCAGGACGCTATTTATCTTCGACGCTAAAATCACCACTTTTGGTACTTTAAAACCACTCGTTGCATGACTAATCGATCGGCGCATATTCACCGTAAACTTCCACAAGCTGTACACCATGCAATTTGATTGATTATTTAGTTTCTTGAGAAAGCGAAACATTGCTTTACAATAAATTCATTTCTAAGCCATGTACTTTCCTATACCAGGATATGATTACTGTCACACATACAAGGAAATATTTTGATAACTTTTGATTTCTTCACACATAAATTTTTTATATAATGACCCTCATTAGTAGATGAAAGAGAATTTAAAAGTGAAAATGAAAAGGTGTACATGCAAACGGTATATCATATATGTATGAATGTATGTATGTATGCAAGCAAAGCGATTTAAACTCATGCACGTGTTTGAAAACATTAAATTATGACCTTACATATATGACGAAAAGGGCTTCCAGGTGCTCTAAAAAGTTTGACATATGCACAAAAAGGAAAGTTAAGCAATAAATTCCTTATGTGATTCCATTTAAATAAATTTTTTGTTTAACTTTTCAAATAGTAAACTTTTTACTATTAATACAGGGTTAACCATTTTGTGGTTTCCAAAATAAACGAAGATAAAATGTATTGAAATTAATTTTTTCATGAAATTCCAATTTTATTATAAAGTTTGAACCTTGGCATTATATGTGAGACCCTACATCACTGAAATGACCGCCTCATGAATTTTTGTAAGTTTCAATCCGTTTGAGGTAATTTTGGTTCACTTTTGGGCGGTATCTCAGTCACAACTTGATAAATAGTGCTCAAGAGTTAAAGAAACTCCTGCTTCGCGTGACCTCACAAAAAAATCCAACAATATGAAATCGCACGATCTCGATGGCCAATTGACATCGCCAAGACGAGAGATTACGTAGCCGGGAATTTTTTGTCGCAATAAAGCCATATTCCCTCGTATTGTGTAGCATGTAGCACCATCTTATTAGAACCACATATTGTCCAAGTCGTGCTCTTCAATTGCACGTGATAGTCTCGACGTTATCGTTTTCAAAGAGGTAAGGTCCAATCATACTTCCGGACCAAAGAATGAACCAGATAGTAAGTTTTAAGACCCTCGAAGCCCTAAATGCGACAATCTTGCTTATTTACGCAGCCACCAAGTGTGAAATGTGCCTCGCCGCTGAAGAAAATTTTAATCGAAATCAACGTAACAACGGCGTTGTGAATAATCAACCGGCTTCAGTTGTTGTGTGAGCTGGACATAAGTGTAAGTCCAAGTACAAAATACGCGACAATGTGATGTAAGAAAGTCCCAGCTCTTGATTACATCAAGAAATAGACACATTCAGGTCTTCGGCCACACTTTCACTTACATCAGAGACATTTGAGGTGAAATGAGTAAAACGATGATGCACAGACCTTACAATAACCAATTTAGTCTCTTTAAATATAATGAAAATCTTACGAATTGCTTGAGTAGTCGGACGATTATAGGCACCATAATCTCTTCTTAAAGCACGAAGCATGGCAAGGTTTTCTAGTAGGTATTTACAAAGTTAACGCGTTGTGCTGTTGTTAAGCGATTCATTATCATAAATGTCAGACTTTTAGCTAAAACAAAACATGTTTGGCTTGACAGTTAAGTGTGACAGTTGTCAAAATACAGCACTGCACTATCGAAACCTCTAAATGGATAACCCTTTTTTATATGTTCGCATATGTATGTAAATTCCAAAACTTAGCACTTCAAAAACTGAAAAAAAAATTTAAAAAAATAAGGCTAACTAGAATTTATTTTAACTAATTTCCATAAAGAAATCTTTCAAGTAAAAGTTTTACTATCCTTTTAAGTCCTTCTTGGAAGTACAAAATTTATTGAAGCACCTTACCATTACCTTAAATGATTGACCATTTTAATAATTAAACTGTTTTGTACTTTGTTGTTGGAAATAATATTTACTATTGCGTTCAAATGGCAGCAAATGAAAAAAAACAACTTTATATACTCTGGGGGGTACATATATACACATTCCACGTGCGACATGTACATGTTTAATTAAACAACAAAATGATGTAAGGGAATTTGTACATGACATATGTATAAGTATATACATAAATATGTAAATAAATATGAATGTTGCGCACGGCACACGCAAATGCGAGTCGGCGTAACCTAGTGCATAGAGAGCGAGAGAGAGAGAGAGAGAGAGAGAGAGAGAGAGGGAGAGCAGCTAATATTCAGGACAATACTCATACTTATATGCAATTATGTACAACATATAATCAATAGAAATTATTTCCCAGATAATTGAAAGGTTTACAAAATGGCAATGGGAATTGGTTAATTCTTCCGGCTTAACATTATTGAAGAAATTCATTGAAATTTTATTTTATTTAGAACACACTCAAGGGTAAATTAAATCAAAAATATAAAATACTATTTCTCGCGCCCATTTAGTGCTTTGAGATAATAAAATTAAAAATTTAACGAGCACAGTACGCCAACACTCGACCAGGCAACGTTCAACGGCCCGTGCGAAAAACAGGGAAATTCGAGCTGATTACCAGAGACTTCTAAAGTTTGGCCTCGCGATTTATTGATTGCCATTACAAAAACCATTGACGAACGAACTGAATAAGCTTGAATTCGAATAAAAGATCAGTTATAATAAGGGAAAATTGTGAGATAAGGATTTCTTGTTCTTTGAATGTACGCGCAATGATCATCGCTCGAATCACATCACCAGTTTCTGCACAGACAACCACGTATGGCCGATAGATTTTTATGTGGAGCTTTCATTTTATGCCAGAAATACACTCAGAGGGCTTAATATTCAATTTATAATGGAACGATTTTCTGTCATTCCTTGTCAATTTCGTTCTCAGAACGAAACTAGGCATTGAAGATGGCGGAACGCCGAAACCGGTTTGTCGAAAAACTGAAATTGACAAGGAATGACGGAAAATCGTTCCATTATAAATCAACTTACCACCCTGTCGGAAGATCAACACAGCAAAAGGAATGACTTAATATTCCCTGCCGATGGGCGACTGGAATTAGAAAAATTAATTTTCTATAATTTTTGATGTTGGTCGAACCTGGGCTCGATCCCAGGCCCTTTGATGGCCGCACGCAATGCTAACTACTCGGCTATTGCGAAAATCTATATTTATAGACCAAAGAACATAATGGTTCTGGTTGGTGAGCCAAAACTGACAATTTGATCTTGCCACCAGCGTATGGTAAGATCGGGGTTAACAAATTTACGTATCACAGGAACTAAGTTAATCTAAAACTGGTAAATTAGCCAAGGATCAGAGGAAATATTGTTATACTTTCAATTAGAAAAAAATAACTAAAACTGCTTTCTTCGCTTCACTTTTAGACAACCAATTTATCTCACATATCCCAAAACGGCCCATGCGGCATGAGCTTGATGGAGGGATTGCACCCGTTGTTGGAAATTTTTGTTTATCTTGCATTATTTTGTGATTTAGTTTCGTCTCGTTTTATATTTTTAACATTTTTTTGTGAACTCAAAAATGAAATTTTCTGGGTACTCAGGGTAGTGGTTTATGTAATTTTTTAAGGAGATGGATTTTCTACTTTAATTGAAACAAAAGTGTGCAGCTGAAACTCATTGAATGCTTGTGGAAGTTTATGGTGAATCTGCGCCAACCGATAAGCCATGCAAGAAGTAGTTTCGACACTTAAAAAGTGTTGATTTTAGCATCGAAGACTAAGAATGTCATGGTGAACTCAAAAAGTTAGAAGATTAAAAATTTAAGGACTTACTAAATCAAGATCCACGCTTAAGGCAAACTGAATCCCTTATCGACTACAACTAATGCATTTGTGCCGTGATTTGAGTGAAAAACTACAGGAACCAACTGAGAGATATGAAAATGATATTTTGCTACTTGACAAAGCTCGGCCTCGCGTGGCTGTATCGATCAAAAACTACCTGGAAGTGCTGAAAGCGGAGGTCTTACCTCACACACGGTATTCACTTGACCTTGTTTCTTTCGACTATTGGATTTATCGTCGACGATTTTGGGCGTCACCGGTTCGGATCTTCTGAAGAAATCGAAAAATGGCTCATTGATTGGATCGAGGACAGGGAGGATTCATTTTTTAAATATTTTATTTGAAAATTATCAGAGACTTGGGGAAAAAGTAGTCACTTTCGACGAATAGTACTATAGGTTCTGTATTTTTTTTTAAGTTTTTTTTCAATAAAAATACTTTTGTGAAAACAAAAAGGGGAACCAAATTATTTTGTACACCAAATAAATTCCACTGAATGCAATACTAATACTGTGGTGGATGTGATATAATATTAGACTAGCCAGATTCAGTGTATAAGAAAACCTCGACGGAATTACGGTAAAAAAATGACATTTACTTACTTACATGACCCTTACAACCCGTTATTGAATTACGGCCGAATGCGAACAGCTCTCGCCAGGTGCCTCTGCATTGCGTTAAACCCAGCGTGGATAAGTTCTCTTCAACTTGGTCATTGAATAATATATCGACTTCGCCGTAGAGCACATACAGTTCGTGGTTCATCTGAATGCGTTAGTCGTTCCAGAAACAAATAAGACCTAAGATTTCGCGAAGCCTTTTATCACGCACACTCAAAGCGCGGTTGCCTCCATCTCCAACACAATCCATGCTTCTGCGATGTATAACAGTACAGGCAAAATAAAAGTCTTGTAAAACGTTGGTTTTTGTAGGTCGAGAGAGGACTCTCTTGCTTACGGAGCTGATAGCAACAAGTGTGTTTATATGCACTACACTTGCAGGATTACTAATTTTATTGATTATAAGTTTGTTTATCTGAAGAAAAAGAAAACTAGGTAGATTTCTTCTCAACTTCTCCCCCAGTTAACTGTATAGCGTAGTATTCAAATTAATCCTCCTCTACTCTTTGCCAATCTATCGCATTTATGTCTGCTCCTTAAGTTTGACAACGGATTTTTCTCACTTACATCGTTCAAAACTTTTAAATCATGGAATAAAAAGCAAAATTTCGACAAAAAGCCACGAATTTTCTAAATTTTTCGAAATTTTTCGACTTTACCTCTAATGTTTTTTTTATGTCTCTATTGGAAAAGCTATTCCGTAAGAATAACACATAAAAATTCTATAACAAAAAACATAAATTTTTTATTTTACCAATTTTTTTATTTTTATTACGTGGAACCGAAATATTGATGAGTTAATATAAAAGAATCTAATCCATTTTGCTCATTAAAATAAATTCAATATTCCGTCGGTTCGATTCCTGGCAAAAAAAGTCTGATGAGGAGATGTGGTGGTCTCCGTAACAGCTGTCTTTTCTACCAATTTTTCTTTGTTGTATAACAAAATATTCAATTAAAAATAATTTTTCTAACAAAAATAGGCCTTTGAAATTCAATACCATTGGTCATCAAATATGAGTAGCTTCATAGAAAATTGGAAAAAGTTTGGTATTCCACAGTGATGTTGGACTTTTTTTAATTAAAAATAGTTCAATATTTCTTCAATAAAATCTGATTTATATAGAAATAAATGATTAAAAATCTTAAAATTAATTTAATTTAACTAAAAAAAATAGCTAAAAAATAAATTTAAGCACGAAAAAAAGGTATTGAATTTCTTAGAGAAAAAAAATTTTTTTTTTGATAATTTCATAGCAAAACTGTATAATTTAACACTATAGAGACGCATAATTTAATATTTTAGCACAAAAAATGCAAACCACGGAATATCGCGTTGTAATTGAAGTAAAATTGTAATTGAAGTTCAAATTTCCTACTGGGATCATAATGTAGCTCGCACAAAGTGTGTCTCAACATTGTCAAACAGATATAAATAATGTTGATATGTGAGAACAGTAACGCATGCAACATTATTTGTAGCTAAGTAAGCACGTAAAAATACATATATGTATAAGTATATTGTACGTGCGCAAGAACGTGCATATACTTAGCTAGTATGTAAGAGTATGTATGCCCCCACATTTGTAAATAAATGTATTGTTATTTTTATTTTTATTTATTTCACTGAATACCACTTCTGCGCACATCCATTATTGTTGTTGCCGATGTTGTGTTTTGTTCGATAGCGAACATGTTGCGCCGCCACAACAAGAACAAAACACAAAGGGCGACACCACCTCTGCACTGACAAACCAACAACAACCATGAACAACCTGTGAATTTCGAGTTTTCTTCATGCACCAATACTAACTGCGATGTACAGACACACAAATACACATACACTTGCACACTGAAAAATACATACATACATACGCATGTGGTTGACCTGTGCCGACAGCAGTGCGGCGAACAATATTTTATTCCATGTTTCAGTTGTGTTTTGTGCGGCGTGTGCGACGGTTTTAAATTCTCAGTTGAGCGGCAGATTCTAGGCACAATTCGATGGAATTCAACTCGATTCGGTGTTGATACGAAAAACCAGAATGAAACGTGTAACGTTAAGTGAGCAACAAAAAAAGTAAAAATAAAATTATGAAAAAATAGAGCAAGAAAGCGCAAAAATTCAAATAATTAATAAAGAATAGCAACGAAGTGGTTGAGAATTTTAAATTAAAAAAAATATATATATATTAAAATAAAGTATAGAAGCGCGGTGTTGAGAACTTGACTTGGTTGTTGCTTGCCAAAACAGTGTTTTGAAATCGATTTTTTTTGGTGTGTTTTACACGAATAGTGGAGAAGTGAACTACGAGTCTTGCCGGCCGCATACTACATACATATGTACATATATATATATTTAATCCTCAAATGTAAACATTTTCTTTCATTTTTGTGTGTAAATTTAAGTTTAAAAATATATACAAGTGAAAAAACAATATAATTAAGAAATATGTTTAGCAGAAATATGGAAAAAAACATAAATATTTATGCATACATACCTATATGTCAATGTAGAAATTGTGAATAGTAAAATTGTTTTTGTGAAATTTATTAATTTTATGCACAACTATAAATAACTACAATAAAAATTTGAAATCCATAATTAAATTTCGTGCAAAAAAAAATTAATAAACATAAAATACAATAACAAAAGTAGCGTAATAAAAATGTAACGTTAAGCGAAGATTCGCGGGCATCAACAAGCAGCACCAGCAGCATCATCTGTTTCTACTAATACTTGTAGTAAGTGAATGGCCCAGCGCGAGTAGTAAATATGCGTGCATTTGTGTGTATGCATATGTGTGTGTGTGTATCTGTGAGTGAGTGAGTGACTTTAAGTTTTCTGTGTGTAACCTTAAGATGCTGCTACTAAAATCGTCTGCATCTGTGAGATATGTACATACATATGTAGTTATATATTCGCATGCCTGCACTAAAAGTAGCATCGTCTGCTGGAGTGAGTGCTATCAGCAGTATGAAATCAAAATCGGAAAAGAGAAACAAAACAAAAACAAAAACAACATAAAACGTGCACGGCTACAGTGTAGCTGGTTTGTTGGTATTCTTTTTTTTTTTTTTTTTTTTTTGCTGTTGTTGTATTTTGTCTACCGCATTCACTCTTCACCTCCCTACATCACTATTTCTCTTTCTCCTGATTTTCCTTATATTCTGCTTGCTTACAGTCAGTCAGTTTGCGAATTTCGTTATACACTTTGAGTTGAGTTTCTGATTTCAAGCAAAGCAACAACAATAAAACATGTAGCTGCTGCACTTATGCTTTCTGGTTTACTATGCGATTTTGTATTTTTAAATTTTTTTTCTCTCGTTTCTTTATTTTTTAAGGGAATTCCCCTGTGGTCGCTGACGCCATGTAGTTAATGCATTTCGTAAGCACAGATGTGCTTTTTTTTTTGAATCGTAAATAAAGGGTGTTTTTTTATAGAGGTATTGAACTTTAAGTTGCAATAAAACAACGATGGATTATTCGATTGACATGAATTTTATTTATCCGAAAGATAATCTTGTGGCATTACATTTTAAATATGATTTCTGGCATATGACCGCCACGGCTGACGCGGATGTAGTCCAATCTGGACGTCCAATTTTCGGTGACTTTTTCCAACATTTGTGGCCATATACACTAAAACTATCTCCCCCCGTACGATAACCCCTGGTAAGACATTTCAGTATTTCGTCAGGAGGCCGTTTCAGCTAATAGCTCACTAGCCTGAGTCGATATCGTCCGTTGTTATTCTTGTTCAACCGTCCTGGTTTCAGTACTCGTTACTATGTACCACGTACGTAAGTTACCTGGTAATATAAGGGTCTTCGCCTTTGTTGTTCGTCACATCGTGAGTGCCGCATTATTTTTGTTATGATACTGCTAGCTTTGTTCCACACATTTCAGCATACATTTAATTAGTGTGTCAGGTGTTGCATTTACGCCGGCAGCCTCGTTCAGTTTTCGCCGTTGCCCTATATATTGCGGGGGCAGATGAAGATTAAATGATTGGCGTCTTCTACGACTTCTGGACCACAAAGTTCGCAGTATGGGTCCGTTCATGACCAAAGCGGTGAAGATAGCTTTTAAAACACCCGTGACCACTGAGAACTTGTGTTAGATAGAAGTCCACTTGACCATGCTTCCTGCCTAGCCATGCCACTAGATCAGGTATCAGACGGTGAGTCCACCTTCCTTTAGCGCTGTCATTCCATTTTCTCTGCCAGCGAGCTATGGACATCTGCCTTTCGGCGTTCTTGGTACTTCTGTTTCTTTCTTCACGTTTTAAGCCACCAAGTGGTGGTTAAGTTTATTTGCTATTCAGACCGTTAATAATTTATAAAAAGTACATAAACATGTAATTGACCAGTGTTACGCGGGGTTTTTAGTGTAATTTTTATCCTTAGCTAATTAGGTATGTTTGTACTTTAAATTAAAAATTTTGGTACTTTTGTGGTATGCTCGAGAAAATATGTATGAAATTTGGAAATATAGACATGAATGCAGACAAAATTTTAATCCAGAAGTTATGGATATTGTATGAGTCTGTTGCCTTTCAGGTGCGCGTTTGTTTGATGGCGTTGCTTATATCTTTTTCTGTTACCTTGATATTGCGTTTACATTGTGGGTTTTATCCTGTGTGAAATATTTTATTATTATTATATTATTTTATTTTTAATTATTTTATTTTTGATAATTTTATTTTAGTTTTGATAATATTATTTTATTTTTTCTATTTTATTTGATTTTATTTTATTTTTATATATTTATTAAATTTTTTGTTTTTTTTTTTATTTTGGTATTTTATTTTGTTTTAATTTTTTATTTGTTTTATTTCATTTGATGTTATTTTCATTTATTTTGCTTTTCATATTATTTTAGTTGAATTTAATTTTTTCACTTAATTTTCTGTCAGTACCATTTGTTTTTGCTTTCTTTTGATTATTTTCATCTCTTTACAATACTTGTTTGCCAATATATATCTCTATCATCTACATGCATCCAATTGCATTGACTTGTTTGCTTGTCCACCATCTCAATCATGTTCTCTCATTATATTCATGTTGTTACATATATAGACTAGAATCTAATCGCTTGTTTTCGGCCACATGTTATTGGAGGGCAGAGAGCTGGCTTGCCTACACTGTCACCTGTACATATGTATAAATATTATATTTACTCAATCATATCAGCATGTTGTGTCTAGAAAATTATGTTAATTACTTTGAACAAATCATGGGTATTGATTAAAGGAATTTTGAATATCGATAAATAATGACAAAAATTTTGAATTTAAAGATTCTTAATTCACTTGTTTCATAAGAAACTTTCGGTTTTTGGTTTGTCTGCATGCGAAATCGTGCCTTTGAGTGCTAAAATTTCATATTAGATTAATTTTTCAAAAAGAAAATTTTCAAAATATAAATTATTACTCCTCAACATAGTAGCAGCCAAAGCTTTGCACTACAACTACAAAAACTTTAATTTTTAAGCTAATTTGGTCATAATTGAGAAAACTAAGCGCCGAGCGTGAACTGCACTCCATTCATTTGTGTCAACTCTCGCAGCCATGGGAATTGCATAAATGCAACTCGTCCGAATAATTTACATTTTTTTCCTCAACTTTTCTCATTTCCATTTTTCATGAGCTTAATTATTTACTTGCATTTTCTTTCCTATTGCGCGCTTGATTTAAGTTTCATCGTTTTCACTTTTTCTCCTTTACTTTCATAAGAAATTTTTTTTTTTTGGATTTTTTTTATTAGTTTTTTTTTCGCTTCTCATGACAGCTACTACACGTGCTAAGTGCAACTACATACATAAATACCCAACTACTGTTGCACATTTCGGCCAATGCCAAATTGTGGTCGCCAAACCATTGTATATATGTATGTATGTACATTTTTATGCTAGTTAATGTTCTTGTTGTTTTCGCATGTTCGCATTACCATTTCCTCGCGCTTAACTGAACTTTACGGGCTGGCAGCGCGAGTTTTGCTCTTATACAAATGTACATTTGAACTTTCATATATGTGTATATATATATATATATATATTGCATATATATGTAGATTCACATGCACTTTAAACGCTTTTTTCTCTCTCCCCCCCCTTGCTAAAAGCTTAAGTTGCATGTTTTGGCGGATGCAAGTGCTCTCTCCACTGTTGATGGTGTTGCAAAGTGCTCATTTAGACCCAAGAGATAGTAGTGAAGAATAATAAAAAATGCTGAGATTCTAGGGGTTTCACTCGCTTCTAAGTATTCATGTGATTATTTTATATAAAATGTGGAAATGCAACTGAAAACTAAGTGGAAAAAAAAACTAAAGAAAGGCTTAATGTAAGGAGAAAGAAAGCGAAGGAGAGAGAAAAAGAAATTTCACTAAAAGAAATTTAAAATTCTATTAAAGTTCAGTATTTGTTGAGTATATTGATAAGTACTATATACATATTTCATATCAATTTTAAGAATTTTTTTGAATATTTATTGAAAATAAATTTGTTTTTGGCAAATTCGAACCAACTAAAAAGATTCAGAGAGGGAATAATTAATATTTTATTATGTAGAAATTGAGGTTACTTTTCTAATATATTTTAATAGAGAAAAAAGGAAAAGAAATTAAAAATTTCACTGATGAAAGAAAATATTTTTGTTAGAAAATTGAACTAAAATTTTTTTCTGATAAAAAACATTTATATAGTGTGATTTATAGTACGAATAAATTACCAAAATATCACCGAATAACCAAAATTTTAGTAATTTTTCGAATTTTTAAAGATACACATAAATAAATTTTATACGGAAGGTCAGAGTTCGAGTTCCGGTCCAGCCAACATCCAAAATTATTGAAAATTAATTATTCCAATTGCGGTCGCCCCACGGCAGGGATTGCCAAGCCCTCCAAGTGTATTAATGTCAGATATAGAATATACTAACAAAAATTTGTAGGCGGATTAGAATAAACTACAGCTCTCTCCATTTCTTGGAAAAATATCAAGTCACAAATAACTAATTGAAGGAAAATCTCTCGTGAAAATCACATTACCGTTTTCAAGAAAATGTAAATATGACTGCCTTGAAGAAAGAAACTTGAAGAAACTGGATCGGTTACAGATATTTTAAGGCCTGTGTATCATCATTTTGCTCATTCCACCTCAAATATCGTTGCTGTAAGTGAAAGTGTAGCCGAAGACCCGAATGTGTATATATCTCGACGTTCTCAAGATACATATTAAGTCCAGCTCACACAACAACTGAAAACAGCTAACCATGCACAACGCTGTAGTTACGTCGTCTGGGTTTGAACAACAAGCAGTGGACCGTGATTTTTCCAACAAAATTTTTTTCTGCTACAAGGCACATTTCTCACTCGGTGAATACGTAAATAAGCAAATTGTTGCATTTGGAGCTCCGAGAATCCTCAAATTATTTAAGAGAGAGCATTATATATACAAGTATATATGATAACCGCTGAAGCGATTTTTTTCCGAGGAGAGGATATTACACCCACAAAAGCTTACTCTCTGGTGCGTTCTTTGGTCCGGAGTGATTGGGCCTCACTTCTTTGAAAACGATAACGGCGAGACTGTCACAACCAATTCGGAGCACGATAACTCATTTTCTTTTTGCCTGCAATTGAAGAACATGACTTGGACAATATATGGTTCCAATAAGATGGTGCCACAAGCCACAAAGAACGAGTGAATATGCGAGAGAAATCTCCCGGCCGCGTAATCTTTCGTCTTGGCGATTTCAACTGGCCACCGAGATCGTGGGATTTGACATCTTTGGAGTTTTTTGTGGGGATACGCGAAAGTCTGTGTTTATGCGGATAAACCTTTAACTCTTGAGCACCTGAAAACCAATATTCGTCAAATTATGGCTGAGTTTCCGCCCAGTAAGTGCTAAAAAGTGGTCGGAAATTCTCTCAAAAGTTTTATTTTGTATGACAAATATTCCTTATGAATATGGGTAGCTCTCAGACAGAGAGAGCGGTAAACCTTATTCGCAATGACATCAATACGGCGATAACAGGTTTTGCATGACATCCTTTAAAGAACTCATCCATTAAATTTGAATTTTAAAATCAAATTATTTGTTGGTATTTGAGTACACAGCACTACAGCTTTAGCAATTTGTCATTATTTCTATTAGTTTTGTACAATTTTATTTTATGGTTACGCCTTACCACGTTCACTTACCACTGAAAAAAGAGAGTTTTGACTAAATTACGTGGCCAAAATGTATCCAGAGCATATGTTTCAATGCCCAGCAGGACCGAGTTCTTATGTTAAGTTAATTTTGTTCACTTAGCTGCTGTTTTTAATAATAAAAATCAAACACAATTGGAAATAGATTTTGACATATGTATATAAATAATTTAACATATGTATAAAATTCGACATATCTGAAATGATGACTGACAGAGTTTCAAAAAGAGTTATTACTTTTCAGAAAACTCATTGTCAAACTCGATGAAGTTCGAGAGATACTCATACAAATTTATATAATGAAAAAATTTCTATTTTGTTTCTTTTTAAAAACTACTTTTTATTTATTTTAATCTATAAAATTTCGATAAATTCTTACTGAGTAACTCTTCGATCTCCATAATGATCTCTCTTCTGATCTACACTGAAAAGAGGCGGATGAATAATATTCGGTTCTGCTTCAATTTAGTTTGACTTTTTTTATTCTTATAAATAAACATACATACAATATACAAATATATGTTTTACCAAATATGTTACTACATATAAAAATATATGTATGTATGGACGATTACAGCTCAACAAACAAGTTTAACTATTTTGTTTTAGCTAACGCCGTTGCAATGTTTATTTGTAGGCCAAAATGTATGATAGTTATGAATGTCCACACATACATGTATTTATATATATAGGTGTATGTGTATGTAAGTGCAGATAAAATGCTTTTATAGTGGCCTTTACAGTGTATTCCACTGCAATTACATGACACAATAATTACAATACTTTTTTATACTTGTACTTGCATTAAAAAAGCGATAAAACAGAAAAAAAAACAACAAAAAAATCAAAAAAAAATACAAACCAACAAATGCAAACTGCAGTCAACTGAAACAACGAAACGAAATACAAAAGTTGTAAAAAAAGAAAAAAAAACGATAAATAAAAACTAAAATGTAACAACGCGTTTTTCTTATTCCGATAATATTTTCCCGCCACTTGGTTTTTTGTTGTTGTTGTTTGCCAGTTTGCACAAGTATATGCGCCGGCAGGTAATGCCACCGGATTGCTTGCTTGCTTGTTTGTTTGTTTGCATGCACTCGTACGAGTATATAAGTATAGTCGTCGGTATGATTGCACTAACTTTGCCCGCTGCTAGCTTTACAAAAGCATTCCAACAATTTCATTAATTATGCATTTTATGCCATAACATTTATTCATTCAACAATTGTATTGTATAACAATTTTACATACACACGTATTTATGTGCATATTGATTTATTCGTGTCTTTTTCACTTGCTTTTCCAGCGCACTGTGGCATTGTTGTGTGAATTCCAGCGGCAGCCAGCAGCCAACAGCCAACAGCCACCAGCGACGATACAAATTGTGCACACACCTCCATATACATATGCCAGCATATATTCACATACATACAAACATACTTGCATATGCATAAGTTTATTAACAAATAGCAATGCTGCTGCAATTTGGATGCGAAATTCCTTGAATGATTTAAAAAATGATGCTGTGAACAGAGAGGAAAAAAAAACAAAAATTAAAACAAAAACAAAAAACATAAATAAGCAAAATACAAATAGCAACGAATAAGCGAGTTAATTTATTAAATTGTGGCATAAAATCGAAAAAAAATTTAAATACACAATATGAAAAAACTATAATAAAAGCAAAATGTAAAGAAGCAAAAAAAAGGAAATGAAACAAATCTCATAAATGCAACAACGGTAAACGGCTTAAGCGGCAGTTTTCCCCTGTAATTATGGTAAGTTTTTTTTTTGTTTGTAAATGGAAATTTTCTTTGTAAATGGAAATTTATTTGCAATTATGAAATATATATTATTTATATAGGTATATAACTACAAGCACTAATTGATAATTAATAATATCTTTGAAAAAAATTAAAATGTTGTATGTGTAGAGCGTGTTGTTATCGGATGGCAAAACTTTATCATAAGTGTAATTTTTTTATGGTTTTTGACAAAGAAATTTCTGACTTAAGGAAGAGCTAATTTCATTAAAAATAAATAAATTCATTAATCAACGTATTAAGTTAACACCCTCGCTTTTTAAAAAAGAAATTAATAAATAAATAAATAAAACTAAAATAAAGCAGTTAATGAAAATTATAAAATACGAAATTGTATATATAAATTTTTTTTTTTTTTTTTTTTTGGTGGGCTTCTTGAGAGTCTAGACCATTTTCACTTTAAATTTGGCGCTTAAATAACTTAAACTGAGCTAACTCTTATGATTCCTGCCCTGCTTATATGGGTAAATATAGTAAATATATATGTACGTAAAAAGGAATGAAATTAGTATATTTTTTGGTATAAAATTTACATTATAAAGGGTTTTCCAATAGGGAACTTTAATATGTCATGATCTGTTTTTTTTTTCATTGTATTCAGTAATGTTTACAATTTCATCATGGCAAAATATACGCAAGCACAACGTTTACAAATTATTCAATATTATTATCATTAATCGTTAATTATCAAAATAATCGTACTCCAATTGTAACTTTTCGTACTCTTTTGCCATTTTATGGTCGTCATAATCGTCCACCTGTGCTCGCTATCCATCGAATTGTTGAAAATTTCGAGCGTACATTTTCTTTATATAATGTTCAAGTGCCAACAAGACAAAGAACCGGTCGAAGTAAGGAAAATATTGCTGCCGTTCAGGCAAGTGTTGCCGAAGACCGCAATTTGTCGATTCCAAGACGTTCTGAAGAATTGGCACTGTCTCAAACTACAACCTGGCTGGATTTTGAGAGAGGATTAGGGCTTTCATGCTTATGAAATTGTTCTCACTCAAGAACTGAAGTCATTGGATCACCATAAATGTTGTGGATTTGCTGATTTTGCCTTGGAACAACCTGAAAATGATAAAACGAAAAAAAGAAAATCTTCTTCTCCGATGAGGCTCACTTTCATCTGAGTGGTGCGGTAAATAAACAAAACAGTCGACTCTGGTGCGAAGAAAATCAACAAACTATTCATGAGCAACCATTACATTCAACTGAATTGACAGTTTGGTGTGGTTTTAGGTCTGGTGGAATCATCGGTCCGTACTTCTTTCAAAATGAAGCTGGTAGCACCGTTACTTTCAATCGAGTGCGGTATAATCGATGATAACCAACTTTTTATGGCCACAATTGGAAGAAGTTGATCTTAATAACATGCAGTTCCAACACGACGGGGCTACGTGTCACACAGTACGTGCAACAACCGAATTATTGCTAGAAAGGTTTGGAGATTCGATTATTTCAAGAAATTGTGACATTGAATGGCCTCCAAGAAGTTGTGATTTAACACAAGAAGTTGTGATTTAACACCAACCGTGTGGGGTTATTTGAAGAGTCATTGGTCTTTAGCAATAAACCAGACTCTCTTCCGAGCTTTAAAAGTCAATATTGAACGTGCTATTCATGGCATACGACTTGATTTAGTGGAAAAAGTGCTAAAAAATTGGGTTCATCGAATTCGTTCCTGCAAAAGAAGTTGTGGAGGTCATTTGAATGATGTTATATTCAGAACTCAATTGTATCGATTATACTCCACATTAAATAAAAAACATTTGAATTTCCTTAATAATTATTGTGTTTTTTTTTAAAGAAATTATATCAGTCTTACTGGAAAACCCTAAATATTTCGAGATTTGACATCCCTAGTGTTGCAATTTGGTAAATTCCAACAAACTTTATCGTAAAGTTTGACATTTTTGATGTTACGCCTGCTTCGAAATGTCATTTTGACATACAAGCGCTTGTTTGTGTTGTTTACAGTAACTTAAAATATCGTCTCGGCCATCAAAAATGGAATCAAATCGACTGAAACAACAAAACATCGATTTGATGAGTCGTCCATCGTATAGCCCTAACTTGGCACCGAAAGACTTCTTTTTATTCCCTTACGTAAATAATTAACTGAGAGGTCAACGTTTTTCAACATCTGAAGATAAATTGTATAGATCTTAATGGAGAATATTCTGATTAATATTTGTTTTTGTTCTTTTATCGCGAGATACAAACGACAACCCTCTTAATATATTTTGCAACAAATTTGAAAATATTCAAAAGAATGTTTTGAAAAGTGAGTTTTTGCTCACAAATTTCTCTTTTGAGCATCTTAACAGTTATTTGTTAGGTTAGTTAGGCTTGGTTAGGTTAAAGTCCTTGCTGGGTGTCATCTCACTTAGACCATCGAAGAGTTCAATTATGATACCACTGTCGATCCTCCTAGTTAAAGTAATGCCTGCCTGCCTACTAGAAGATATGCTGTAGAAGAGGGATCTCTCAGAAGATTTTCATTTACTTCGGAGTAAGTTTCTATTTTTCTAGGGGTTTTTAGAACATTTCGGAGTTACATTGGAGATGGTCAGAGTGGCTTGTGGTGAATTTAATTTTCAAAATAATTTTCTAACTCCGTACAAAGCCGCCATCAGCTTAGGAGTATCTTTGGTATTATTTGCGGTTATTTCCAGTTTCATTATCGTAAGACGTCAACCGTAGTTCTGGCTTAATTTAGAACCTTTTCGTTATGAGAAGTTCGCAATTAGTTTTGGCAACATTAAACACCAATTCGGTACTACATATATCGAAAATGGTCCAGAACTAATTTGCGAAATTACTTCAGAAGTTGGTCGTAACTATTTTGATTTTGGATTAGGATTATGTAAGTACTTTATCGAAAATATCTTTGTAGACTTGTTCTGAGTTTTTTTGCATATAAATTATTGGAATTTAAACACTTCCAATGGAATATTTTGGAATCATTTCCTTCATAAGGCTACAGAAGCTAGGGGAAGCAATGGCTCAATGGTTTGAAAATATATACAATTATAGCATCCAGCGGCTTAGCAAAGTGTAAAATCTACTTTAGCAGAGCGAACCCTCAAGGAGATGTGTTATCCACGCTTCTATGGGTAGTTAACCTAAATAAAACTGTACTCACACTGAATAGAGGTGGAGTGAAAGTAGTAACTTACACAGAGTACATAGTGTTGATGGTCTCAGGGATGCTTTTTCGCTCAGCAATCAGTGAGATTATGTAGAGAGCTTTACAAAGATTACACTCATGGCCCGCGAACAACGGACTGGGTGTTGATCCCAATAAGATAGAGCTGATGCTTTTCACAAATAAGACTAAAATACCTCATTTTCAGTTTTCTTCACTGAATGGTTTTACAATCACTCTGTTCGCCACAGCAAAATATCTGGAGGTTGAGATTGATACTAAACTAAACTGAAAGTTGAATATTGAAAAACGAATAAGGAAGGCATATGTGGCATATTATGCATGCAAGAGAATACTGAGCAGGAACTGGGGCATCAAACCCAACATAGTCATGTGGATGTACAGGGTCGTTATCGGAACGCTGATGTAGTGATCAGAATTACAGAAACATAACATATAATTGAGTGAAATACAAAGAGCAGCATACGCAGAGGTTACAGGAGCCTTTAAGCTAGATCCGTTTGTTTTGTTTAACATACTCCCTTACATAAACAGCCTACAGAAGCCTATCATTCGCAAAATGTCAGCAGATTCCACCATCAGGATTAGGGATTAGAGTTGTTGGAATCAGAACAACGACTTGCCTGCAGGCAAGCTTGCCCGCCATCTCATGACCCGGTGTGTTACCATGTCCAGGCATCCATATTAGGTTCAGTATGAGAACTCCTTAGTCCTCATGTAATATCCTCCGATATTATTGTTAAAGATTCTAGGGCTCTAAAGGCGGCTTGGCCATCCGAAGAGAGAGAGAGAGAGAGAGAATTTACTGAGGATGCCATTAAGCTGAAACGATTGACAGCCTCATATATGACCGCCGGCTCGATACTATAATTTTCCGATAAGCGACAGGTCTTGCTGATGTCAAGCTCTCTTGGCTAGATTACGCCATCGACTCTGTTATCTAGCTTCCACCCAACCTATTGGTTACTAGTCGGAATAACTACCTGGAAATCTGTCGTGCAGACAGTGAATGTCTTGCAGCAGTAGCAAACCCTTTGGTTTTTAATTTATTGTTTTTTCGACTGAAAACTGGTGCTCGAAGCGAGATATACCCGACAGCCGGACGAATTGGTTATGAAAAGTTGAAAATCGACTGATGTGGGTATATCCTGAACATGAAATGGCATATCAACTTTATTCCTAAGCACAAGTACGAAGTAAATACCAAAAGGGTAGGAGATAGACCCATAAAAATGCATACGGATCTTATCAGATTGGCGAGCTGAAAATCATCGAGCGTTCAAAGCCCACGGCATGGCCGAAGACAACACTTCTTTCTTGCTTTGATTAATCTCAAAATAAGAAAGAAAACAACTTTGGAAACTCACAAACATTAATTATAATTTGGCGTAAAATATCGAATCGAAAATTGACTCATTTCGTAATTATTTGAATTAATTTTCTCCAATTACGCCACAAAACAGCAAAAGTTCTGACCAAAAATAGAAGAAGAAGAAAATGCAAAAAAGTTGAACAAAAAATGAACTTAAACTCATTATTCGCGTGTGCGTAAATATGTAAAAACACATGTACAAGTATTTATTTACTTACCTTTTGTTTGTTTGTTTGTTTATGTGCAGCACAGAAAAAAAGCGAAGTTCATTAGCGACGCTCTGAAGCTCATTACCTCACACTTTGCCGACGTAACGCGGCACGTGTACCTTATTTGGTGGGGAAGGTGTTAGTTTTGGCAATACAACTCACATCAACAGAATTACACCGCAGTTCACCGCGCACAAATTTCAATTTCAATTTCAATGCCTTGCCGGCGGCTAATTTTCATTTGCAACAACAGCAAATATTTGAATTTTTATTGTTTAACAAAGGTGAACTCGTGTTTTTGGTGAGAAAATGTAGACGCTTTGATGTCTGGTGCGTTTGGCATTAAACTACATATACAAACATATGTATGTACATATGTAATTGTTGTGTTGAAAAGTTTTGCGAATTACCAAAATCACACATACTAAAAAATTTAAATATATTTATGTATCTATGTATATAATTACTACGCTCATTTCGCTTTAAATATTTTTATTAACAATTCTTCCGAAAAAAAATTTAAAAAATAATAATTTTTGTTATTTTTTTAACTTTTTTTTCGCATTAACAAAATATTGATTTCTATATGTACACATTGCCGGCTGTCGATAGTCGCCAATTGGCATGACATCATTTTCCAGCCCACTGATCGTCCACCCAGCGCTTTTGGCTGTTAGCCGGTTCACCTTGTCTTCCTACATGAATTAATCGTGTGTTTTTTTTTTCGAAAATTAACGAAATAAAATTATTTGAAGTATTTTTTTTTTTTGCTTTTACTTTTAGTATTTTAAAGCTCCATCAATTATTGACATTAAATTAGCATTAATTTTTGCAAGTGATTGATGTGTGGTCGCCATCGGTAATTACTTAAATTTATCACATTTTATTTTCAGAATTTTTATTATAAAAATGGTAGAAAAATAAGCCTGAAATCATGAGTGGCACTGCTGTAATTACTAAAAAATGGCAGAAGATGACTAAACAAATATTCAAGGTGCCATTTTTCTCCAAAAAAAAAAAAAAAAAAAAAAAATCAATTTTTTTATTCAATTTTGGGATTACTGCAATAACTTTCATAACTTTTCGACAAAAATAAAATTAAGTTTTCAAACAAACAAAATTTTGTATTCTATGCAGTTGTTTCCACATTAAACTGTAGTCAAAGCTTTCAAGTAATGAGGAGAAATTTTTTCATACCTTTCTGAACTACCTTTTTTGAGTAACAGCTAAATTTTAGATACAACATAATGTCAGGGATGTAATTTATGCGAGAGAATATTTGAAAGTAAGTGAGCACTTTTTATAAAAAAAAAATATATAAATTTATTTATTTGCTGCAGAGCAATACAGTAAGTGGTGTCATAATGTGGCCTTTCCAATGCCTGTACTTGCCACCCAAATGCAATTGTGCTAATACATGAAAGTGACAATATGTAGTAAATAGGAGGACCTGTAGGGAAAATATGTGAAAATTTGCCAAGATTATGAAATAATATATGTATTTTAAAGTAAAAGGAAAAGAAAACAATATGACATACGAAACGACAAATCAAATAAAAACAAATTAAATTAAATAATGTAAAAAATAAAATAAAATAAATTAGCAAAAAAAAATTAATAAAAAATGAGTAAATAAAATTTAAAAAAAATAAATAAATATAACAAATTACAATCAAATAAAAAATTAAGTTAAAAATAAAATAAAACATAAAATAAAGGTTTACAAAATAAAAAATAAGCAAAATAAAATTAAATTTAATTTATATATATAAAAAAAATAAAAAATAAAAAATTAAAATAAAATATCACGGAATAAAATAAAAAATAATAAAGCAAAATAAAATAAAACAATTTAAAAATAAATATAAAAAATTAAAGAGAGAATTTAATATAAAATGCAATAAAAATTTATAAATAAAAGAAAATGAAGCAAAAGAAAAATTAAATTAATGGGTGATCCATTTCGAGGTTCCCTAATTTTCGAAAACAAAAATCAAATTTAAAGGGGAATGTTTACCATCATTCGAAAGAACATTTTTTGGCATTTATTTTTTGAAGATAATCTCTTTCAAATGTTAGCCACGGCTACGTCTCAGATGGTCCATCCGTTGAGTCCAATTTTCGATGACTCGTTTGATCATTTCGACTGGTAACTGGGGAATGACACGCGTGCTGTTTTGCTCCAAGGCCTGAATCGAAACGCGATTGGCCGCATAGACTTTAGACTTTACATATCCACATAGGAAAAAGTCTAACGGCATGATATCACACGATCTTGGTTACCAATCGACCGGCCCAAAACGTGAAATTATCTGCTAACCGAGGTGTTCTCTAAATAAATCCATTGATTGATGTGATATGTGGGAAGTGGCGCCGTCTTGTAGAAACCAAATGTCGCAGAGATCAAGAGCTTCAAATTCAGGCATCAAATAGTCGGTTATCATGACGCCGTAACGGTCGCCATTGACGTTTACGTTCTCATCGGCATCATTTTTGAAGAAATATGGACCGATGACACCACACCAAACCGTTGCTTTTTCTGGATGAATTGGCAGCTCTTGAATCTCCTTAGGTTACTCTTCGTCCAAATTGCGGCAATTTTGCTTATTTACATACCCATTTGTCCAGAAATGGGCCTCATCGCTGAACAATATTTGGCTCAAAAACGTCGGATCTTCTTGGAACTTTTCAAGAGCCCATAGAGCGAAGCGATGTCGCTTGGGAAGATCGAGTGGTTTCAGTTCTTGCACAAGCTGTATTTTGTACGCTTTCAATTTAAGATCTCGACGTAAAATGCGCCAAGTCGTTCCATACGTCAGCCCGAGTTGTTGCGAAAGGTGCCGAATCGATTCTCCACGGTCTTCGTGTACACACTCAGCTACGGCCGCTATATTTTCTTCACTGCGTGCTGGATGTGGTCTATTCGGTCGAATATTATCCAATAATGAATGCTGGGTCTCAAGATGGGTGATGGTGTTGCGAATAGTACACTCAGTAGGCCGATTATGTTGACCATAAGTTGAGAGAAGCGCGCGAAACACATTCTTTACAGATCGTGAATTTCCTAATAAATTCGAATGGTTTGTAAACGCTGTTCAGGCGTAAGTCTTTCCATGATGAAATGCCAAACAATACTGAACAAAAATAACATGACAAGTTGACGCGACCCACGCATGATCTGTCAAAAAAAGGCTATTGATAAAAGGACCTCTATTTGGATCACCCTTTATGAAAAATAAAATAAAATTAGATATATTTAAATAAAATAAAATAAAATAAATTAAAATATATTTAAAATATTATTTAAAAGGAAAGCAAGCAAAGTGAAATAAAAACAAATAAAATTAAATTAATTTATATAAAATAAAATAAAATTAGAGAAAAATAAATGAAAAAATAACATAAATTAGAATAATTTACAAAATTAAATTGAAATAAATAAACATAAAAAAGTCTAAATTAAATAAATTTAAATAAAATGAAATCAAATAAAATGGAATGAAAATTAATTAAAATATAAAAAATAACAGGAAAAAAATAAACTAAAATAAAATTAAACTAAAATTAAATTAAAATAACAAAATAAAATTAAATGATATTAAGATAAAATACAATAAAAAAAATATAAAAATAAAAATAAAAAAGACATTTAAATATAATAAAGTTAAAATAAAAAGAACAAAAAAAATTTAAATATAAATTCAAATTCGTTTTCCTCAGAAAATATCAACCCCTCTCCATGTGTATTTCTGACATGAAATACATTAAAGCTTTTTATAAAAATCCATAAGCTGTTTGAAGGCGACTTAGAATGAGCTGTAGGTCGGTGTACTTGTGGGTAAAACATTACGACGCACACCGTAAATTGAAGGAGTAGGTCGAAAGAAAACTACTGCTACGGTTATACTCAGAAAGCGCTTATTATATGCACAAATTCATTTTTTTGCTTTACTTTTTTTTTAATTTTTTTTTTTTGAGGTTATTGGTTTCTCAAGACTTCCTTCTTGTTTAAAAAAAATTTTTATTTTATTTACTTTTCATTAAATTTTGATTTTATTATAACCTCTGAAAAACTTCTTATACCTAATTTTCCTACTGGCACTTCATACACTGAAGGCTGATACTTTTGGCGCTCAAACATTTATGTATTTATACTGTATGTGTAGCTCAAATGGAGGCATGTCCTCGAGCTGTAGAAAAACAGTAAAAAAAAAAACGAAAGAATTGCAAACAGAATTCACTGTACAAACACGCGATTGCAGAAGCGCTGTATCCAACTCGGTTTGAAACATGAAACACGCACAGCGATACGGGTGCATATGCACCCAATGCAAGGGTATACTACATACGAGTATATATATATATGTGTGTGTAAGTTCTTGTTTGTTGTAGGCCATATTGCATTAAAAATATATACATATTCAGATATACATATGTATGTAACTATAAAAAAAATAGTAATATTTTAGTTAAAAAATGCACACTTTCAACAACCACGAGTAAACCGTAAAAACTATGCAAAGCACACACTTACAAACATAGTTGCCAACTAACAAACGAACTTACATACATACTCGTACTTACATGCTTTTATGCGCAATCATCAGGCTAAACTATAAAGACTTGTAATAAAAGCATGGACAAATTCCAAAGGGCATTTGTTCTGAAATGGGGAAGCACGACGATTACTTTTATTTGAACAAAGAAAAAATGGGGATTTAAAGTGGTGGCGAATGAATTACAGTTATATCCGCGCTCCACAGCAGCACATACTCGCAGATCATGCCTTTGTACTTTGATATGATTGAGTTTGAATACTTAGTGAAAATGAGTTTGATTGCTTTTTATTCATGAGCAGTTTTGGGAGCACTTTGAGATTAAAGTGCAAACTATGGCAAAGTTCATATTTTTTAAATTAGTTTTCAGTAGTTAATTATATATATGTATATATATATATATTTGGCTCTTTGTAACCGCTGAAGCGATTTTCGGCCGAGCACCTCCTCCAATGTGTGGTTTGGCGTCTTGATGTTTTTACCAACAAATGGAGGGACTTACAGTTTATTCTAAGCCGCCTAAGAACGGCTGCTGGATTTTTATGAGGAGCTTTTTCACATGCCAGAAATACACTCGGAGGGCTTCAAATTAGAAATTAGTCGCCGAGGGGCGACCGAAATTAGAAAAATTAAGTTTCTATAATTTTGGATGTTGCTCGAACCTGGTCTCGAACCCAGGCCTTCCGAATGTCAGTACGCAATGCTAACCACTCGGCTATCGCGGCCGCAAAGAAATTCACTAATTTTACTGCTACTGTGATGGGTTTAATGTTTTATTCCTATTTAATAAACCTATTTTCTATAAAAGTAATATTTTGCATTGTGAAAATATTGAAAAAATTAAATGATAGTTAAATTAAAAATCAAAAATGAAAAAATATATATTTAAAATGAGAAAAAAAAATATTCATATTAAATTTTAAAATTACGGAGTTTTATCCAGTAAACCATCAGTTTCAAAAATTTCTATTTTTTGGAGCTTTCACTCTTATTAAGAGCACACAAAGTAATCAACAATAATACAAAACCCTAAGAGAGAGAGAGAGAGAGAGAGAGTCTTGAAACTGGTTCAACAGAAGGAGCACTTAATTTCGGTCAGGAGTAGTCTTTTCTGGTGAATTTTTTCAATTCCAAAATTGCTCCTAGCTACTTTCAAAAAGGGCCATTTATTATGAGGCATATCCAGTAAATAATTGTACTGAAGCTCTCTCGGCCGGAGGTATTTTATTTTCGAATGTTGGCAATGCGGTAGTATAGCCAGACTTATTCTCTTTACAACGAGACTGGTACGTTGGGAACAATATATCAATCCAGTCTTCTTCCAAATGGGAAAAATGCGAATCGTACGAGTGTTGTACACACTCACATGATGAACAGATGAGAGGAAAACATTCAATTGATGAAATATCTGAAAAATGGAAAAGGCGACCCGTGGCTTTGGAAGATTGACTGTGGATTAACTTTCTGCAATGTGTATGCAAATTTCCAGATCTCTGCTAGACGAATGACGAGACTAGTTTTCTGGGAAACTACTTCGACGAAGGCATCAAAATATTCATACACCGCTTCACCACCTGCGTGCAGAGGAATGGCGACTTTGTAGAAAAATTGTAAGCTATTTTTCTTTTTCTTTTTTTATTATGTACTAAAGTATCACGTAATTATTCTGCTTAGATAAAAATTTCAAAAACCTACGAAAATTCAATAAACTTACTTTCTGAATATACCTCTTACTTAATCCTATCTTTGGCGGTTTGGAACCACTTCTCCGAGCATACAGTGCACATTTTTTCTATTACTTCAAACTTTCAGTTAAAGACTACTACATATATGAAGGTAAAAGAATTGTAAAAATACTGAAATCATGCTTTGATAAAATGTTTAAACTATCCCTGGTTACGAACACTTTTTTTTTGAGTTCCGTTAATTTTTTATATTAGGACCTCATAATTTTTTCTAAAGTATTTGAAGTATTATTTATAGAATTCTGAAGAATTTGTGTTCAGTTTGCGGGCTTCTTTACGACGACATTGTTGCAGATGCCTCCGCGAAACTCATACAATACAAATTACACTTTTCGAAGTCAAAAAAGATCATCGAAAACATCGTAGTGATTTACAAGTATGGAATCTTGTGTATTTTGCTGGAACTTGCCAAACTCGCATTTGCTTGTCAATCTCAGGATTTAACTGTCAAATAGAAAATCATAATAGCTTCCTGCAAGTTGAAAGGCAAACTCGACTGTGCGGACATTGTTGGAATGAAAAATCAATAAATACAGATACAAAGAAAGAATTAACAAATAACAGAATGTCGCTTTTAGAAATTTTAGAAATCGAGTGATCTCAGCTGTTTTCGAATGTAAACAAACAAAATGGCGGTTTCCATACTTGTAAAGCTGTAAAATGGTCGAAAATAATCGCAATTAAGAGTGATAGATAAATTACAGCGTTTAGAAAAACAGCGGTTTTATCTAATGTCATTTCTCTCTCTTTTTCTATTATTTTTTCAGCTTTTCATTTCAATTTAATAACTTTAGGGACTGCTCAGAAAAAGCTCTTTAATCGGACTCTTTTAGGAGTCTTTTCCTCGAAGTGTTCCTACATTGGTTGTTGAGTGGGTGATGGAAATTGCATTTCTGAGGCGCATATTTCTCCACACTCTATTTTCATTATTATTTCCCGCAACCACCTCAGCAATACCAAATTCATCTGCAAAAATAATTGTGAATTTGTGAAAAATAAACAATTTACATTTTCCATTTGCCTCGTGGCATGCTAAACTTTTGTTTATCAACTTTATATATGTATATACAAGTATTTTTTATGTACATTTAAATGGTGAAAAAGCAAAACTAATATTTACTTAATTTGTGCAAAGCATCAAATGAGAACAAGAGCGTAATGCGCTGCCCGCGCCAAACCGACCGTCTTTCACCGCTTCAGCGCCTTTGGGGCGCAAGGTGACGTAATTCTAAGCCACACTCAACGCTGAAATCGTTTGTCATGTATTCGTGTTGTTGTTATTATTCTTATTATTATATTTTAATATTGTATGTGTCAATTTGTTTGTTGAAGCTATTATGTGCGGTTGCGGCTGTGGCTGCTGCTGCTGCTGCTGCTGTGTGGCTACTTTTTCGCTATCCATTTCAATTTCGTTCTATTAAAATACTTATACTTATAGATACGCGTGCACTTGGCCTACGCAAACGAGAAACAACAATAAAAACAAAAATAAAGTGCCATAAAATTGTACAAAAGAGAAAAAAAACTAAAGTAGCGAAAAGCATATGTACGTATGTGTGAAATGTATACACGAGCATAAAGAATATCTGAAAAATAAAAATAAATAAAAATAAAAAATATAGAAAATGAAAATAGCAATAAAAACTCGATAAAATATTTGAGCAAATATTTTTTTTTTTTTAATAAAACTGGCAATAAAAACTAAATTTGCCGCTGCAGATACAAATTCGTTGTTGCTGGCTTTAAGAGGCGTGCTGCGCTAGTTTTTTTTTTTTGCTGCTCATGACTTTGTGACTACAAATATTGGGCGTCATTTCAACATATAAACATATACGAATGAATATATGCATACATTTGTATGTATATATGCATAAGTTGTTAGATTTTACTAACTCTCTATGAACGTTTAGCCAAGCGGTGGGCATTCTCGTATCTGGTTCTATGTGATTTTTATGTTATTATTTACCGTTTTTTTATTTTCTAGCGTTCTTTGTTGTTCTTTTTTTATTTCTTTTATAACAGTATATGAATTGTTGAATTTTTCTTATGCCGATTTTGGTCTTCCATAAAAAAAATTTAATTATTTTTTTTTTTGCTGTTTAAATTGGCTTCTATTTAGAGCTCTTCTCTCCAACTGGGTGCTTTCCTATCGATTTTTCATGTTTTGTATACAAGTATATTTTCTTTTTTTAATTTCTATGTATTGTACAAAAGTCTATTGGTTTAGGTCTCTGTTTACTTTCTCAATTATTTTTTTTTTTTTGCTTTTTTTTAATTTTTTTTTTTTGTAATTTTTGTGCGCATCGTCTCTGGCATAAGTAATTTCCAAAGTAGCTTAATAATTGATTGAATTGATTTCAATTGATTATTTGTGTATAGAAAAGAAGAGAGAAAAGCAAACAAAAGAATCACAAAACAATAACAAATATAAAAGCAAGCAATTTACCAATTTTTTAATGAAGTTTTTATTGCCTCTTTTATTGACGCTCATCGGAATTTTTGTTTTTTTCGCACACTTCAAAATCAAAAGTCAACTGGCAATTTGGGCACCACTCAAATGTCATACCATTTATTGATGTGCGTTCAAGTTTTGGCACTTATTTAAGGCAATTATTCCGCGCTCGGCTCTAGCTCTCTCTCTCTCTCTCTCTCTTTCAATAGCTTGGCTTATTTTTTTGGTATTATTTATATTTAAATTTACTTAATCGAATTAATATTGCAAATAAAACTATTGGGTATACACACACACACGAGGTTGTTCCTAAAAAACAGATAATTTTTGTAATTTCGTGGGTTTTTGGGGGTACATGCATGTCCCCAAAGTATGATAAAACTTTTAGATAAAGTCAACAAGTCAGTCACAGAAATGGATTAAAGAATTTGTATCAAATTTTGTCCATAAAATTGAATAAAGTATAACAAAGTGGGTGATTCACTCTTTATATAAATTCAATTCACCACGAACAGACAGCATATGGGCAGCAGTAGTGCAAATTTATCAGCAGTTGTGTATATTATGAGAGAAAGTCTTGCATTCGCATACAAATCGATGACCTGGTGAAGGGATCTGGTTAAATTTGTCCTGAAAACATGCTCACATCAGCAAAATTATTCAGACCTATAAGCTTAACATCTTTTAGCTTAAAGACCATGGAAAAGATTATCGATAGCTCATATAATTGCAATCACCTTAAGAAACCCACCTCTCCACCATGCACAGCATACATACAGGGAGAGCAGATCAACAAACTCGTCATAATTTCAGTTATCAAAATTCTAAAAAAAAAAGCGCAATTAACAACAAAAACAAGGTGCAGTTGACAAATCTCTAAGCAAGCAAAAGGTTAAGGAACCGATAAGAAAATGGATTAGCTTTATGCTAAATAACAGAATACTATAGAAACAAGAGTAGGAAATGAGATAATTGAAATAAAAACGACCAACAAATGTCCCCAAGGGGTAGTGCTACCTCCTCTTTTATGTAGATTTTGAGAGATGAAACCAGAAACACAAGTTCATTTACTACTAGAGTGCGAAGCACCTGCCAGAAAAAGATCGAAATTGCTAGGCATCTTGCAGTTGTAAAGAAATCATATCACATCGTCTAAGCCCTCAGTTCTGCTAGAGTACCTGAGGGACATAGCGTTGTAATGTGATAAGAATCATCGATGTAATATAATGAGAATCAGAGGGCACAATAGACCAATTATCGTGGTGGACATCCTCCTCCCATCTATCTATCCATGACAAAGTGTGTGAAAAGGTAATAAAGTCCTGTGATAAGGCTGCTATGAGTAAAGCAAGAGCCTACGAGTGTTAAGTGTTAATCGTTTTTAAGAAATCTGTGAAGACTTTGAAAAAGAACGCCCTGGACGCCTTAGCCGATCAACGTGGAAAAAGGGAAAGAAATGTTTATGAACGATCGGCGAAACTCATTTAGAGAAGTCGCCGATTATGTTGGCATATCGATTGGATTATATTATGACATTTTTTCCAATATTTTTGGCAAAAAAATTTGTTCCGCTTAAATGGATATTGCTGAGGAATCACTAAATGAAGTCAAGAATAATGCAGAACTACTGAAAGATATTATAACAGGTGACGAAACGAGGGTTTATTAAAATGACATCGAAGCTGAAGACATTTTGTACCGCGAAAAACGAAAAACGCTCGACAAATGCAGTCGAACGTGAAGGGCATGCCCACTGTGTTCGTCGATTTTAATGTCACAGTGCATGTTCATGAATTCCTCCGAACAAGTCCAATGGTCAATATAGAGTACTACCTACAAGTTCAATGTAGTTTGCCTGAAGCAATCCGGAAGAAATTCCCAAATTTTTTAAAATCAATACTACATAGTGATAATGTACCTTCTTCAATGCTTGTTTGTGCTGTTTGTTCAAAAACATTACTGTAACGATGCCTCAATCTCAATATTCATCAGATATGGCTTCGTGTGACCTTCTCCAATTTTCAAAAATTGGAGAGCCTTAAAGCCGCCGATCATAGACCAACAGGTTTCAGGTTTCGGAAATCTTTTCTTTTTGGTATAACGGTGTACAGAATGAAACTCAAATTGACCATTTATGTGAGATTTTTGGCCGAGATGCTCTTTTGTGGAGTTGGCCTGGTGTTTTTCTAAAATATAATATACCTTTGAAGGAGTGACGGAATTTCGTGAGAGGGATTGACATTCTCAAACCTAGAGGCGACCACATTATTACTAATTATTCTCAAAATTCTTATAATTTTCGTTTTTTGCCTTACTAGAGAGAGAGAGTTCAGTTAGATTATTTTTAGTTTTTTATGTATTCAGAGAATGTGTCGATAAAGCCAGAGTGAAATTCGTATGCTGTTGAGTTTACACTAGTCGACTTTTGTTGCCAAAACTTCAACGATGTTGGAGAAAGGTCAACGTCTGAGAAAGCACTTCACCGAAATCGTTGCTCTCTTCCCTCCGTACTAAGAGTTTTAACAGCAAAAGTCACCTTATCTGCCTAAGAAAAAGTACAAAATTGGTAAAAGAAAAAAACTTAAAAACTTTGGAAAGTCATTTTTGAAGAACTTCCAAGGAATCAGCATTTCATCGTAACACAAGTTAATCTACTCAAACTAAGTTCACCAAAGTCAATGATAAATGTCAATGGCAGTTAGTGAATTACCTTTGTACACCTATGCAGCGCTGGTGTCAGCTGTCAGTGGCTGACGAAGTGAAGACGATTAAATGCAAGCAAAAAACTATTAAATCGACAACAATTAGTGTGAGTATGAATGATTGGGTAGCAAATGAAGAATGTCTGACTGAATGGTTTGCTTGACATTTGATATAATTAAAAGAAACAAACAAGCAGCAGATCCATTTCACGCACAACATACAAATGGTATGGCAATGACATTTGTTGGTGTGGATGGTCGCAAGCGAAGCAGTGAATAACAAATTGGAAAAAGCAAAAACAAAATTTCAGATGTCATAAATTGTCGACGAGAACAATGTGCTTCCCCAAAATCAAAACGAAGAAGTCTGTCAAGTATTGATCGATATTTTGTATGAATAAATTGTTCAAAAAAAGAAAAATATCAAATAAATATTTTTTATGTACATTGTATGCAATAGCAATCGTAAAAGCATTGAACTTAACTATAAAAAATATATAATTTTTTTATTTATACATAAATAAAATAATTAATATTTTCCTTACAGTGTTTAGACAAAATTTTAGGTGGATTTTGCTAAATCATCGCTTAAAATCATTAATCATTGTATTTATTTAAAAAAAAAAAAGAAGCATTTTCTTGCGACTGCTAGCAGCTAATAAGAATAAGAATTTCATATGAGCGTTGGTGTCAAATAGCACGATCTCGGTGGCCAATTGACATTACCAAGACGAAAGATTACGCGGCCGAGAAATATCGCCATATTCACTCGTGTTGTTGTCCAAGTTGTGCTCTTCAACTGCAGGCAAAAACAAGTCGGTTATCATACGACTATAACGCACCGAATAGACAGTGATAGTATTGCCCTTATCGTTTTCAAAAAAGTAAACTCCAATCACACCTACGGTCCAAATAGCGCATCAGACAGTACTTTTTTTTTTTTTGGTGTAAAAGATTCTCTTCAATTATTTGCGGATTCTCGGAGTCCCAAATGCTCCAATTTTAATTATTTCCATATGCACCGATGAAGATAATTGTGTTGGAAGAGTCGTTGTCCGCTGCTTGTTGTTCATGCGGTCCAAGCACCCAATCGACGTAACTACGACGTTGTGAATAGAATCAGCTGGTTTCAGTTGTTGCGTCAACTGGACTTTATATGGATATAGGTGTAAATCCAAGTGCAAAATACGTTATGATGTGCCGTAAGAAAGTCCCATCTCTTAAGAACATCGAGAAATAGAAACATTCGGGTTCTCTTCTACATTTTCATGTACAGCAGAAGACAGCAGAACAGGTGTTACAATATCTGTAGCCGATCCCGTCTCTTCAAATTTCTTTAAAATTTTACCAATTGCTTGAGTAGTTGGCCGATTATGTGCACTATAATCTCCTCTTAAAGCACGAAATGTGGTCACGTTTGAATCACCATTTTTGTAGTAGGTTTCAACAACTTTAACGCGCTGTGCGGCTGTTAAAGGATCTCTTTCTCATAAATGTCTGACTAACTAAAACCAAAAAAATTTGGTTTGACAGTAAAGTTTGGCAGAGGTCAGAATACAGCTCTGCAATTTCGAATTATAAATATTTTTCAAGATTTAATTTTGTTTGGTATTCAACTGACTTTATTATTCCACATATAATTTATATATTTGTCTGAACTTATTTTTGTCACGTTCTAATCCAATTAAATGGAAATTTTCTGGTTCTTGATTTGTAACCGCCTTTCAATTCACTCAACTGGTGTATGTATGTATGTAAATATGTTTTTTTTTTTTTGGCCACCAGCATAAATTAGACAATTAGGCTGAGCATGTTTTTTATTTATTTATTTTCTTTCCTTTTTCTTCTTCTAAACTTATAAATGCTTAATGAATGTCGTGCATAAATAATTATCAGATTTTATTTGAATAACGGTGTTGATTTATAATGGAAATGATTTATTAATCAAATGATTTATGCATAAATTAAAATAAACGGAATCTCACTGAGACAGTTGAAAATTTATATAAATAAAAAATTGTTAAATTCATACCAACAAATGACGTTTAAGAAATCTTAAACAGTCTTGAAAGTCTTAACAGTCTTAAAATGAAGAAATATAAAGAAAAATTATGTGCAGGGGGTAAGAGACTTGCGTTATGAGTTGTTTCGATCAAGGCTCAAAAGCCGAAATTTTCTTTGTCCGTAGTGTCTTTCTTCTGATTTAGGTATCGCTCACAGTGCACTTCCTAATTTGCTCAAGAAAATTACCTGGTTTATTGTAACAATATTTATCGTTTGGTGCATACATTTAAGATCTCAAAGACGCAGTGGCGCATTTTCATAGATCCTTCAAAAAAAAAAAAAAGTCTTAAAGTAATTTTGCATCACAATGACGGCTTATATGCTTCTATTCCTGTTTAAGATCTACTACACCTCACAAAAACATAAGAACCTTGAATTAGTTTCATAAAAATTGAAGTATAAATATCGCGATTGGTAAGTGCACAGTGGTTTCAAAATCTGTACACAATCTGGGTTTATCAAATTCCTTTGGCTTTTGGGTCTATGGTATTGTGGATACAGAACAAAGTACTGGGCCAAATAGTTTTGGTCTCCAAGGAGCTTACCATCCTGCAGGGTGAGCACAATTAGAAAAATTAATATTCTATATTTTTGGAAGTTGGTTCGAACCCAGGCCTTCTGAATGGCAGAACGCAACGCTAACCACTCGGCTACTGCGGCCGCCGTGCCTCCTCACAAAGCTCTTCTATCACCGGTTGACAAGCGGCTGGGATTAATGTAGAATTTAGAAAAGTCACTTTCACGGTAAGAAAATTGTTTATTGGAGTGAAAGTTTTTAGAGGTCTTAGAGCCAAAGTTAAAGGGTGGTATTTTCATTGCTCCAGGTTTACAGCGGAGCCATAATACATAATTGCCTTTGAATAGGACATGCCGAAATTTTCTAAGTAATAATAAAATTGAGTTCAGTTGGTGCGGCTGCAGGCCCATTGTGAGCGGCATCAGAGTTCACCTTCTCAAATACGCGAACCATTAAGCGGTATGAGTTGCTTCAGTCAAATTTCGTTGGAGATTGCTTAAGGTTAGTTGTACAGATTTAAGGGAAGAAAATCGGGAAGAGTTTCCAGCGCATTTGAAAAAGCTTCTGCACTGAGGATAGCTGCCGACTGCTCAACTCTGTCCAGTATGCTTCAGGAGGTATTTTTTTTTTCGTTTCGAGTGCTGGTGACTCCATATCATAAGATGGGGCTAACTACGGCTGAGTAAATCTAGTGAAAATTAATCAGTTTCAGACACTTTGTCTTTGCCTGCTTCAACCAATTGTAATTTTCTTATGCAACTCTTAAAGAAATTAATAATTATTTAATAATAAAAATTCATAATTAAAAAAAAAACGTAATTGTATTAATTTATAAATAAATTTTGAACAAATTTTCAAAAATTCTCCCAATGTTTTTTCTATACTTTGTATATAATTATTTTTCAGCAATTAAACACATTTCGATTTTTTTTTTGCATTGTTTGCACAAATTTTCAATACCAACAATTATTTTCATAATTTTTTTGTTTTCAATTTATTACCACAACAAAAATGCAGCTGCCTACAGCAACTGTTTACTTATTTATAAATAAAATAAATTTTCCTTCAACAACGAAGAATTTTATGGCCCACTTGTGTATGTGGCTACTAAAGGTGGCTGATAAAAAAAAAGAAGAAGAAAAAAACCAACACACGTAAATAAACAATTATGTATTGTTAATGTATTTGTATGCAAATATAAATAAAATAAATAATAATTACTAAGCAAATTCGTTAAGCTGTTTTCACTATCAAGGTCAAGTTAATTAAAAATTTTAAGGGCTGCAAAATTTTGACAAAAACAATTAAAAGCCCATAAAATAAGAGCATTATACGAGGTATGTTCAAAGGAAAAGGTGAAAGGTGATTTTTCGCGGGCTGTGTACATTCGATTATCGATAGTTTCTTTTTGTTATAATCGGACACATATGTTTATCATGTGCTTGCATTAGGAGCCAATTTCGATTAATAGCTTGTTTTTGACCACAGAAGAGGTTAGCCAGGTTTTTGTGTGCTCTTCGATTTTTGACTTCTGAATTTTTATTAAATTTTGCGTTAAAATTGTAATAAAGTGCTCCAGGCACTTGAAATGTTGCCTGTGACATTCAGTGAGCCCACTTTGTCTCAAAAAACTGTTTACAAGTGGTACAAGCGCTTTACAGAAGACCGAGAAGCTGTTGATGACGATGAGCGTCCTGGAGGTGCGATCACGTCAACAAACGAAAAAAACATCGAAACAGTGAAAAAAATTGTTCTTGAAAATTGTCGAATCACTATTAGAAAAGTTGCAGAGGATGTTGGCATATCAATCGGCTCACGCCATTCAATTTTCTCGTATGTAAACGTGTGGCAGGGAAGTGTGCTCCGAAAATGCTAAATTTTGAGCAAAAGCAATATCGCATAAGTATCGTTTTGTTGAATGACGTCAACAACGATCCGGGTTTGCTCAAACGGATCATAACTGGTGACAAAACGTGGGTATATGGTTATGCCGTCGAAACCAAGGCCCAATCATGCCAAATGGAAGCTGCCAGATGAGCCAATACCGAAAAAACCACGCCAAGTTCGATCAAATGTGAAGGTTTTGCACTCACTGCTTTCTTTGATTACAATGATGTGGTGTACACCATGAGTTGCTGTGTAAAGCAACAGTACAGTTAATAGGGAATACTACAAGAAAGTCATGCAACGTTTGCTTGAAGCAATCCGGCTCCATACGATCGGAGTAGTGGAAAAACAAATCGTGAATTCTGCAACACGATAATGCACCAGCTCACACGTCAATGCTTACTCGTGATTTTCTGGGCCAAAAACAAAACCGTAATCATGTCTCAACAACCGTAATTCCCAGATTTGGTTCCCTGCGATTTTTTCTATAACCAAAACTAAAGAAACACAATGAAAGGAAAGCGGTTGGCCACAATTGATGAGATCAAGTCAGAAGCGAAGAAAGAGCTGATGGCCACAGCGAAAAGCGCATTCCGGAAGTGTTTCGAGGATTGGAAAAAGCATTGACACAAGTGTAGTATATTCGAGGGGGATTACTTTGAAGAGCACAAAATAGATATCGATGAATAAACAAGTACCTTTAAGAAAAAAATCACCTTTTCTTTGAACACCTCGCATATGCACATACTCGTGTATAAGCAACACAAATAAAAGCAAATATATGTAATATTATTTTATGTATTTTTTGTTGAGCTAAATAAAATTTATTTATTTATTTGTAAATAATTTAAATATCTGTGTATTTTCTTCTTCTTTTATTTTGAGTTCAATTAGTTTTTAGTCAAATATTGTTATTCTTTAAATTTAGTTTATTTCTTCAGCGAGAAATTTCTTATGCAATTAACATAAATATTTACGCTCAAACATTTGTTTATAATCAATTGAATTGCACTTGAACTTTACAAATACACTTGTACACTTATGTATATGTATATATAAGCGTATGTAAAACATATGAATTGTATGTGTGTGTATAATTTACAATTAACTGCCCGTGCAAAGCCACTTAACATCAATAAAAGTTGTAGATATTGCTAGCTAAATGGATTAGAAGTGTGAAATTCTTTATAAATTGTAATATAAAAATATCTACAAGATATGTATGTACTTGTATGGATGTGTATGCACAATAGCATCTATGAGATTCCCATCAATTGCATTGTGTATAGCGGTTGAAACAGTTATTGCAAGTGAATTTGTGTCTACAACTGTTTTACATAACGCAAGCGGACACACAAACACACACACACACACGCGGACAAGTTGTAACAGTTGGCATCAATCGACAGCCAGAATTTGTTAATTTTGAAATTAATTAATTTAATGCTTTAATATATTGAAAAGCATCTGGCTTTTTGAAGGATAAGATAATTTAAGAGAAAAATTTTTAATTTTTCAACTTTTTTTGTTGAATTATATTTTCATTTCTATTTCAAATGCCATCTTTAAATTTTAAAATCTAATTTTCAACTTTATTTCTCCGCGCACCAGTAATACTACGTGTGTATATATATGTATTTACATACATAGAAGAACATTTATTTATATATTGAAAAAAGCCATTTGTGTTTATTGCTTCGTTTATTTATTCGCAAAGTAAATAAACACCAAAGGTGTGGAAAAGGTTAAACGGAATTTAGTAGTATTTATTTTTTTTATTTCCTGCGAGAAAGCACAACATTGGCAATTCAATAGAACTAAAATACCCCAAAGGGAAAGCTTACCTTAGGAATTTTTGAGTTCTGTTTTCAGAAACCAAACAATAATTTGTTTAAAATAACTTCTAAAAAAGATACACTTCGAAGGCACGCTTAATTTAATTTTTTTTTTTAATAAGAGTATTTGGACTCTTAAAAGTGAATGTCCTGGTGGAGCAAGATTAGAAATTTTAATTTTAATATATCATCGAATTTTATGGATAAAATTTTTAATGCAAAGCCTGCACTACACATATCTGGCGATGTTGTTCTAGGGAATTTTAAGTCCCCTGCAAGAAAAAATACTAGTTGTTAACTAAAAGCCAATTGGCTTGTATTCTTGCACTACTACATCTTCCATCTACGATATATCTCATTAGGTGGGTATTCTAGTCTAGAGGGATGAATTTTAGGTAAACTTTGAAGCTCCGTGAAAGGAAAGCAATCAATATTTTTACCATCCATATTTTTATAAGTTATTTATTGACTTGAGAAAAATACAACAACAAAAATTGAAAGCAAAAAAAAATTTAATTCCACGAATTAACATCAGATGATGTGGGGGGTCGTGAAAAATTGCTATGTGACCATACCCACGATTTCATCCCTTCTAGCAACCTGAAAAAAAAAAATTATTAATCCAGTGAAATCTCGCAATGTCTGGAACTACGGAAAAGTCGAAAAAAAAATTTCACAAAATGGCGACTGTTTGGAAAAAAAACTGTTAACCTCTTTTTTTTGGAATTATCGAATTTTTCAAAAACACTAAATATTTAAATTTGCGGCTGAGCGCAGTTCCAGACATAGAGAAGTCTATAAAGATTACTCTCCAAAAATTTCAAGTAAATCGGCCCAGTAGAACTTGAGAAATCATGGGTATCGTTTCGAAATAGACAGTTTCGAGAAAAACGCGTTTAAATTTCCGCTAAATAATTTGAGTTCTTAAAAATCCTCTAACAGACATATTTTTAAATAGTTAAGCGTTAAAAATATGCAAAAAGCAACCGGTACTTTTAACAAGGCCACGTCCTACGAACCGTCAATTGTCCGACTAAGCAAGAGCGTCATTCTAATCAAATCCTAGTTCATTTAAATTTAAAAAAAAAATTAAATTACAATAAAAATGAATTTGCCTGCAGCGAAAATTGAACAGAGAACTTCACACGCTACAGAAATTTCCCTAACAACTCGTCTATCGTTGTAGTACAAATAGCAACGTCGGAGTTCGCATTTCAACAGAGCTTATTAGGAAAAGAAATTCATCTCTGGAGTACTAAAAATAACAACAACATACGAATATCGCAATGATGAAAATTATTATTATTCCCGTTACCTGTGAACTGCTATAGAAATAACGAACTGGTATGATTTCAACCCATTTCATACTAGTATTTAAATAGAATTTTTGCATACTAGCCCATCTTTTCACTGCTGGGTTAGCTATGACACAGACAGTTCACATCTACAATAAGGCTGGTAAGAGAAATAATTTAGCTAAAATCAATCGGACACAGTAAAGTGCTGGGCAAACCATAATGACCAAACCATGTCATATACCTTGCCTCTCACGTCATATACGAGGCTTGCCGTATATATATCGGGATTTGGCAGCCCTAGTGTTTCCAAGTGGCAACTGACAACTTTATCGTAAAGTTCAACATTTTTGATGTTATGCATACTCATACGTGCGCTTTTTGCGTTACTTACAGTAACTTAAAATATTCAGTTCGGCCAAAAATGGTATTAAATAGCAAACATTTTTGCGCTATACTTTTTTTAAAACTTCGACGTGTATTCAGTCGAGGTAGTTGATCACTCCAAGACAAATTTCGCTAAGGTCGTACAAAAACAGTTGTTGTTCCGGAAAGTATTAATCCTGTGCTCAAGCTGATGTTACAAGATCTTCATGTGACCTAGGTGAGATCTACGCACATTGGATTTCACAACATTTGTCAATTTATTCAAAATTTATTTAAAAGCATGCAAAGGTATATTGATTTTAATGGGGAATTTTTTGAAAAACAATAAAGCGATTTTTAATGACTAATGTTTGGAACAACTTTTTTATTGGAAGAAAATTAGATATCTATAATATCACCATTATATACAGCTTGTGACCGGATACTGAGGCATGATTTTATCATGTATAATATTGTTGATGAAAAGTTAAAAAAGTTTTGTGGGATTTTAAGACAAATTTTTTTTAATTAATAGTATCGACAGCTTTGGAATATTCCAAGAGGGAAACCTTCCTCATTACTTCAGTAAATTTTTAAAGCCTCGAGTGATGAACAGCATCTGCTGTGGTAGTTCAAATGATAGAGAAATAAGATCTGGAGTCCCTGTAAACTCTACGTACGACATATTGCGTTCTTTGATCCTCTAGATTATAACGGCGCCGGTGAGACTTTTTGCAATTGTATGAGTATTTTTGTAGGAGTGTAGGTGCGGTGTATACAAGCAAGCTTCACCCCGCAAGATTTTATTTTCTCTTTAGAGAGGCGTATCCTTATCCAGCAGTTTGAACAAGGTTAACGGAAAGTAAGGAAATACCTTCATAATTAAATCTATATGGTTAGTACTAGCATGAGATAACAGCTGCAAAAGGGGAGTAATTTGAAAGGTAATTGCTGAAGGCAACGTAATTCTTCAAGAGCAACACCAAATCTATTACAACTCGCTTTGCAGGTACTGAAGATAATCTAATAATAATAATCTGTCCACACTTTTTTGGAACAAGCATTAAATTATTCTACCCATCCAAGACACCCCCTTTTAGTTGTGGTAATTATCTTAACCAAAGTCATTCCTTGGAGCAATGAAAAAACTAATATTAATCCGAAAATGTGAATGCGGAAGAGTTTGCCTGTTTCCGGAGGAAAGGTGGAAAACATTCACCCTCTTGGTCTTCTTCTGCTTTATTTTTCTTTATTGCCGTAGGCATCGACTACAGCCGAGTCAACAACGTTCTTCTTTTCGCCGTATGGCACCAATTGGAGATACCAAGTGAAGCCAGATGCTTTTCCACCTGATCCTTCCAATGAAGTTAAGATCTACCTCTTCCTCTGCTTCCCTATCAGGTACTATCAAATTTAGTGTGCTTTCATACAACAACGTGATTTAGCCAGCGTTGTCGCTGTTCCCTAATTCCCTGCGCTATGTACATGCCGTCGTATTTCTTATAGAGCTCATCGCTGAATGCTCTATTTACCGTTACCAACGCGAAAAGTACCATATATCTAACGCAAAACCTTTATCTCTCATGGACTTTATTTTTCAATTGCCTACTCAGTCCATGGGTGCAACCGTTGGCAAGAGTTAGTGGATTTCTTCGGCGCATGGTGAGTTTCTGACCAAAAGTTGATTTTCCAGGTCTGAAGGCTTTCAAAATGGTGAAAGGGTAGTGTGTCGATCCTTTTTCCTCCTGTTGGTAATACTTTAAGGAAATAAAGGTTGAGTAGAGTGTCTTAAACACCAATTCAAGGAAATAGTAATCGATAAAGTAAGGTATCATATGAAAGCCCTATAGAATATCGGCGTGTTCAGATCTCGAGCCTTGCAATGGCACCAATACAACTATTTTAACTGATCACTGAGTGACCTGCAGTTTATACTAAGCTGCCTTCAAGCGGCTGATGGATTTCATATCAGAAATTCCCTGCCGAGGGGGGGCCTTAATTAGAAAAATCAACTAAATTTTATATTTAAATTAATTTTCTATAATTTTTTGATGTTGGTCGGACCAGTGCCAGAACCCTGGCGTACCGAATGGTAGTATCACCAAATTTCATATTATAGAATTGAAAATCATAGATAGGTGAATTTCGTTTTAATTTCTTTTCAATAAACAAAGCATTTGTTTACTTCATTTAAATTTATTTAAAAATGTTTATATGGGCAGCTCTGCACAAAAGCCAGCAATCAGCTGAGTCGGTTTTACGGAAAAGATTAAATCGCTCATGGTTTCCTCTCACAACTGTCGGAAACAGCAGCATCTAGCTAACTTTTAATTTACGTTACGCTCTCATATGGTAGTTAGTATCAGCTGAGTCGTTATGTTTTTGGTTGGCTCGGCTAGAATAAAGGTTTATGAGATTCTCATCGTTGGATTTATAAAATAAAATTTTTTTTTGCAGAAATGTTGCTTAAAATTGATCTAATTTGTAATCTCTAATAGCTGAAATACTATCTATATAAAAATATTTTTTTTTTAATACCTTCAAATGCTTATGCGCACACTTTCCGACAAGACATACGTACACAAATAACATATAAACATATAACGATGCGAAAAAAATAATATTAGCGTATTTTTATTGAAAATAAAATTTTTGTTTGCTTTCAAAATTGCACCATTTATACTTACAAAAAATATATTTGTGTATAAAAATATATTTGTTATTTCATTAAATTGCGCTCTATACAACATGCTGTTGCCATGGATACTATAAGTACATACGCACACAGTAGATAATCTGCAAGTTTATGCAACAAAATTTGTATAATTTTTTTTGTTTATTTTTTTTTTTTAACTCTGCAGTCAAGCGCCCTTGTTTCACTTAGCAACGCAGACTGTACGCAAATCCGCTGCAACCCTTTGATTTATGCCACCAGCGAGTGTACAGCTATTTTCTGCCTTTCTGCCTTTAGTTGCAAAGTGTGAGTGTAAATTTCGTTGCCAAAAAATGCCAAAATCGAATCAAAGTATTGAGGCTATTGGGGAGGTTCTATGCGGAACCTTGCTCCAGTTCGTGCAGGAAAATAGTAAAAAAAAAACCAAAAATTGAAAAACAAATTTCATAAATATTCTCTGTGCTCTTGTTGATTTTTGTTTGTGCGTTGTATTGCCTGTTTTTCGTTTTTTCGATTTTTTTTTTTTTGTGTAATAAAAAAGATTAAAACTGTAAAGCTTTCAATGGCTGCTTGTACATAAATATTTGCATTTTCATTTGACTGATTGCGTCGCTCAGCTCAGGCGGATTTCACCTTTTACTCTCTCGATCTAGTTGTTATAAACTGCAGCTTACATACATATTTATATTATATTTATACACTGTGTGCATTGTACTCGTTTATACAGACTTATCGGTGTATACATAAGTTTAGCTGTGTTTACCTGTGTTTCTTCAATGTTAGCAGGGTAATAATTTTTAGGTACACATATCATACATACATATCATTCATACATACCTGTATGTATATGTATAGCTGCTCCTTTATTATTATTGCACTTGTTTTAAATGAAATTTTCTCACTTTTGTTGTACAAATTTGTATGTGTTTGTGTTTATTAATTCATGTCTAAATGCTGTCAAGAATTTTTATTTATAAATGTTTATCAATTTACATAAGCCATATTTTGCTACAGATGACTTTATGAGCATTTTTAACATCTTAATAATATCTGGAAATATTTTCGAAATAGTTAAATTCATTTGTTGCTGTTTGGGCGGCGATATATTTATGACGAGTATACTGTAAGAACTAAACAGAGTTTCATAATTTATGGTATTTGAGGTACTACATACTATATTCGAAAATTAATGCGAAAAATTAGAAAGAAAAAAAAAACACTTGCCTAAATGTAGGCAATGCTTTTCTGGCATTCCTCCTAAATGTAGGCAGCATTAAATATATTGTTTTCACTTTCTAATCAATTATATTCTTACTCTTAGTATTTCAGAAAAATTCCCGTATTTCCAAGTTTCTGAGTACTTTTGGAGCAGATGTATCCACAGAGCGATAAGAGAATTTATATTCCAGCATTTGATAGTTGATGAAGGAAATTTACTCTATTTCGAATCTTTCTGCCAAGTAAAGACAAATCTTCCTGGATTATTTTTTCATGCATTTTAAATGAGTTTTTAAGGGTTAAGGCATTCTACTTGTAATAATTTACAAGAGCTAAGCGTGAAAATCTCCGAAGATCAATTGAGGAGAGGGTGAGACATGTCTATGACCTGGCCTCATGTATTTGTGTTACACGGCGATGACCTAGCTACTACTACTCCATAGCGCTCTGGTGTTGGACCGTGGCAAACAAAATCTCACACATGAATCTATTGGAGCAAGTAAAACGGCTCGCTGTACTCTGCATAACGTAGGCTCTTAAGACCACCCCAAGGGGTACACCTCTCCCTAGCACCAAGGAACATTACAGTGGAAACATTGCATCGAAATCAACTGTTAGTGGTATTAGGTGAAGGTTGCTCTAGAGCCATTGAATGTAGCTCAACAAGCTCAAAATAGACAACATACCCCCACTCATTATTGAAAAAGAAGTTAAAAGCCATATTGAATACCCAGAAACATGCGTGCCACCAGCGGGACGTACAACATCTATACGGACGGATTCAAAGTGGCTGATGGAGTGGGCGGAATCTATTTTACCGAGCTAGATCTGTGGCGGCTCTTCAAGCTATCGGATCAATGCAGTATTTTCCGGGCTCCCGGGCTGTACTAACCAGCCGATGACTATTAAGGCAATAATCTTACCATTAGAGAAGTTATTACGTTAAAAAATGTCCTTAGAAGCAGGGAAGGAAGCAGTGAGGTGGTGAAAAAGTTGATTGCATGCAAACTTGTGCAGATGTAGTGTGGTCTAGTCCACAAGAGCAGCGAAATAGTTCATGAGATGACCAAGAGCGCCATCTCTGTGGCGAACCACAAAAGACTGTGTAGAATAGAATTTCTTTGAGAGCTACGGAATAGCTAAAGACCTACGGGAATACCTCCCGCTGGTAATACAAGGAGCGAAAAATGGTTGTATATTAGACGTAGCAGCCAACCAGCATAACTTAACCTATTTATAATATTATTAGAGTAGAGGAAGAGGAAGAACTTGACTCCATTGGAAAAATCAGGTGCCTACTTCAAAGAAGGAGAAGAAAATGTCAATGAAAGTTTTTTTCAACGAACCAATTTCTTCTATATTATTATTGAAAATATGTATATGGACAAGGAAATGTATGAATGGAATTTTAAAATTTACATATTTTGGGTTATGATGAAAAATATTAAACATTGGAGTGTAATTTAGCACCCACCCTGCAAGAGAACGCCAGCTGGCTTATTATACCTTTCATGTGCATGAAATGGTTTCTTAACTTTGGCCCATGGTATGTAAGTAACAGAAGTAGAGAGATAGGCCCACCGAAATTTATGCCGATAGTACCAGAACGACGAGCTGAACTGATTTAGCCACGTCCGTCTGTTTGTCTGAATGCAAACTAGTCCATCAGTTTTTGAGATATTTCAACCGAACTTGGTGGGAGCATGCACTGGTACATTTATATGTATTTGGAACTGGCCAGATCGGACCACTTTAACATATATACGATCAATTTTTCAGGTCGTAAAACCTGCTGTTTGCTACATAGACATAAAGAATTACTAATTAGTTCTGAAAATTATCGAAATCGGACGACTATAACATATAGCTCCTGTACCCGATTTGTTCAGATGGGATTCTTTGGTCAAAACTCAGTCACAAAAGCATCTATGAGAGTGAAATTTGGTATTCTACATATGTAAATTTAAGTTTATATTGACACTGAAAATCATCATGAAGACATCCCCTCTTTCGCGTTTCTAACAGACTTATAATTTGCATTTAGTTTACAATGTATAAAAATATATATATTTTTGGAATATTATGTAATCCGAAGAATTTTTTTAAATAAATATATTTAGGTCGTTTTATCTAATGCATTATGAAATATTACTCATTCAAAAAAAAAAAATTCGTTTATAGACCATGAGGCGCGATTTTACTTACTGTTCCGTCTTAAATTGTTACTGAATTTTAATATTTTTTGAGGATTTCTTTGAGAGTTTTCAGTGGCCCATTCACAATACTATTCCTTTTTTATTTGTAAGACTAATAGTCAGGTCGGATATTATCTGAGCAATTTCAACTCAAACCGGTTAAATTAACTCAAGTTGCTCATTTTGGTTTGTAGTTTTCCTTGTTGCCTAGCGTTCTTTTGCAGGTTGGGTGCAAAAAGAAAACAGCTTATGAACGAATACGAAAACTGAAGAATTGCATCAGTTCTCATGTTTTATTTCCATATCCTTATATATGTTTTTAATTATTCTCTTTATTTATATATTATCATTGGTTATGTGTTCTTTGTTTAGGCTATCAAACATTATTAGGTAATAATAAAAAATCGCGTCTCGTTTAAGTAAAGAGAGAATATATATATATATATATATATATATCATAGAAACTCACCTGCATATATGCACTTGCATTCAACGGTGTAATTTACTTTTGCTTTTTGCTTAATTACCAGCTATTTTCCCGTAATCATTGCATTCTAAGAGCTGCATACATACAAACAATTGCATATATTTATTTGCTACACATTACCTGCTGCACACTTACAATGCACCAAAGTCAACGCATTGAATTCGTATTTGCATAATGCACGTAATGGCAAAAATTGAATTGATGAAAAGAAGAAAAAAAAGCACAAGACAGAGTTTTAATTGTACTATGAAATAATGTATGGAAAATATTGCAGCAATTGTTGTTACGTCTAATCGTAAATTGCTTAGTAATCGCACAGAATTACTCACTAGTCGCGCAATTCTAGAGCATTTATATGCAGTACCAAATAATCACAGTCATGTGGAGTGGCATAGTCAATTGTGACAGTCATTAGGTGAGCTCTTTTTGTGAAATATTTCAATTTTTTTTTTTTTGAAATTATGAATATTTTGTATGGTATAATTTCTGTATAAATTTGTATGAATGTGTTTTATAAGTGACATGACTTTTAAAATTGCATAAATAATAATGGGAAACATATAGAGACATAATAATAAGTTTTTATTGTAATATTTATTGTTAAAAGAGGCAAAGAAATTCAGGATTGAATTGTTTAATGCGGCCTGTAATTGTTTGTGGTTATGACATGTAAATGTGCTTTATTCAAAGGTCTAATTTGTTAGAATTTTTCGAATTGAATATTTTGTTACACAACAAAGAAAAATTGTGGTAGAAGTGACAGCTGTTTCGGAGATCAACACATCTCCTCAACAGACTACTTTTGCCAGGAATCGAATAGGATTATTTTTACAACTAATTTTTTATAATTTTTTTTTTCTTTGGAATTAGAAGTAATAGTTTCTTCATATATAGGTTTTATATATTAAAGTTTATTAAAATTTTAAAATTTTGAATTTTAATTTTAAAATATTAATATTTTTGCAAAATATTTATAATTTTTTTGTTTCAAAATATTTGTATTTTATTATTTGTTATGGCTTATATTATTTTACACTTTTTACACTTAATTTCTTTTTTGGTGAATTCATTTTAATTTTAGTAAATATAAGATCGCCTGAAAATTTTTTTTTGGAATACACAAATTTTAAAACTTGCCTTCATAAGCGCTCACTCACGCTTTTTATAGGCGTTTATATTGATTTTATCCAAAAATTTATGATAACAAAAAGAAATTGTTTCTGTTTTTCACCCAAAAATGAACATTAAACTGCAACTCCCCAGAAACGCCCTCTTTATTAAACGAATTATCGCCTACTAGTTTTGTTATTGTTTTTGTAACTCTTTTTTGATTATATTAATATAATGTAAAATTGCTTGCAACGATTTCAAAGGCAAATGCATTTATGAGTAATTGACCACGACGATTTCACGCTGCTATCAGCGTTTAACAGACACTTCATGCCTTTTCGCGCTTACTCTGTTTTATCACTTGCTTTTGCACTCAACGCTTGCACCGGTAATTAGTTTTTATTGTTTTCAGACGCGAAACGCTTGCGACACAGTACATGTGTTCACACTTGTATATATATATATATATATATATATATATATATGTATATATTTATATATTAGGCATATTATTATATTTTAATATACGCCACGCTATAATTATTAAAAGCATGGAAAAGGCGTTAATAAATTTTTCATATTTTTCTATCAATTAATGTTAATTAAAAGTAAAAAAAAAATCCAGAAATATTAAAGAGAACGCAAACGTCCCTGGTAAAATAATTGAAGCTCTTCCATGAGCAATCCATTATACTATTCTATTAATTTGGAATAAAAAATATATATTATTTCATTTATTTTTTAATCATTATAGGGAAACGAAAACAGAAGCAAGTACAATATTGATTCCCTAATGTATTACCACGGAAGGCAAAGTGGAATTAGTTCATATTTTAGTTCGATTTCTTGTATTTCACAATATCGATAGTTGATTCCTAATAAAAACGAATTATTTTCAACATATTGCACCAATTTACTATGCACTGGCCATAATAATTTTGAACTTTTAACGGGTTTTTAAATGTGTTTTAATGAAACATACATCAATTTGTGAAAAAAAATACTGTTATCTTTAGAAAAATCACTACATATACGCCATATTCGAGCGATCTTGACGAATTTTATTAAACTAGTTTGAATTCAAATCGTCGTACATAGTTAAATTAATGCAATCTTCATCTTAATCACAACGTTAATAATTTTGATGGATTTAGCTTTTCTCCTCCTGGCACTTAGATATATTCAATCTATAATATAAATCGAAAAGAGGGCCATTCACTCTTGTAACAGTAATATTTTCAGTAAACGCCTACTAACTCTCGCTGCTTTGCTTGAAGTCGTTTTAGTAATGAAGTCTTCTTCCGCTTATCAGTATGTAAAGGGTGTTTTTTACAGAGGTATAGAACTTTAAGTTGCAATAAAACAACGATGGATTATTCGATTGACATGAATTTTATTTATCCGAAAGATAATCTTGTGGCATTACATTTTAAATATGATTTCTGGCATATGACCGCCACGGCTGGCGCGGATGTAGTCCAATCTGGACGTCCAATTTTCGATGACTTTTTCCAACATTTGTGGCCGTATATCGGCAATAACACGGCGAATGTTGTCTTCCAAATGGTCAAGCGTTTGTGGCTTATCCACATAGACCAATGACTTTACAAGATCTTGGAGGCCAATTCACAGGTCCAAAACGTGAAATTAGGCGGTCACCAAACGTGTCTTTCAATAAATCTATTGTGGCACGAGCTGTGTGACATGTTGCGCCGTCTTGTTGAAACCACATCTCCTGGACATCATGTTTATTCAATTCAGGAATGAAAAAGTTAGTAATCATGGCTCTATACCGATCAACATTGACTGTAACATTCTGGCCACCATCGTTTTTGAAAAAGTACGGATCAATGATTCCACCAGCCCATAAAGCGCACCAAACAGTCAGTTTTTCTGGATGTAACGGTGTTTCAACATACACTTGAGGATTACCTTCACTCCAAATGCGGCAGTTTTGTTTGTTGACGTAGCCATTCAACCATAAGTGCGCTTCATCGCTAAACAAAGTTCGCTTATGAAAATCGGGAACAACGGTAATCTGTAATTGCACTATTTGCAAGCGTTGTTCAGGCGTGAGTCTATTCATGATGAATTGCCAAACCAATCTGAGAATAAATCACTTGACAGCTGTTAAATCAGTCGCCATCTTGAAAAGTTATGCCAACTTAAAGTTATATACTTCTATAAAAAAAACACCCTTTATCTCAAGGAATTGGTTGTATGGGTTACTTGTATATGCTATAGTCTGATTTCGATGGTTTTCAGTACCAATGTTTAATTCATTATATGAATATGTGAGTAGAATACCGATTACATATAGTGAACGGCCGATATGGCCAGTTTAGAAAAATTATCAATACATTACAAGAATACACTCTGATGTTAAGTTTTTTTTGTTCGTATTCTAATATTCAATATGACCACCCTTGACATAAGCTAAATTATTGAGATGTTTTTCATGGAATGAACCAATTTTGGTTAGTCATATGCAATTGGGATCTTAGATAACTGTTCCAGTTTTTTATTTTTCAATTTATTCATCCTTCTTCACACTCTAATGTAAATACACCAAAAAAAATTGCAACTGGGCTAAAGTAGGGGCAAGCTTACCACAATTATAAAGAAGCTAGTACCATACTCATTATATTTGGCATCAACGCTTAATATAATTTAAAATTCATCTAATTTTTGTTAATTAAGTTAAATTTTTTTTATTTTCGAGTATATTTTATAAATTACACTAAGAATGCTTTTTTCGACACTCTTGAGATCTCACTCTTCGATTGCAGCGTCATTTTTGTCCCGCTGTTTTTTTGTTTTTTTGTTTTTTTTTTATGATGATGATCTCAATGTTCAGTTGGTTGGCTGATCTTACTCACGGCCAAAGTAAAGCACTTTTTTTCGGTATTGATTAAAGCGAATATTTTTCTGTATTACTCTTAAAGGGTACTTATGGCGTAGAATGATCTGGTTTCCTGTTTTATGTGACATATCATATTTGGAAGGAGTAAGTAACGATATTTGTGCATTATGTGTAACCGTCGGCATGAAAGGGCTATTCTTTCCATCGCAAGTTTTCTTCTTACGGCCTCCTCCACTGCCTTTTTTAAGTCTGCATTCGTTTTCTGTACAACTTAACATATTGTAAATGGGTTTCCTCGGCACAGGAAACATCTCAACTAATTCTCTTGCAGATTTGCACAACTGGTGATTATAGAAAAACAATTGGACTGCATGAAAGCTTAAAAGCCGTGCGCTATTTTTTTTAATTAAAGAGAAATTCACTACTAAATTAAAAAGAATCCCATGCCACTGAACAATGCTACAAGTAAAGTTAAAAGAAAAGTGCCACTCTTATAAAACTGGTAGTAAAAGAGTTGAGAAACGAAATATTTCCATATTCGGATCTATAGAACGAAAATGTCCTTTCGCATAAATCAATAAAGAAAGTTATCTGCAAACACTCTGTGGAATTAAAAATGTATGGTATTTCACATTCATTTCTTAAAACATCGTTAAGATAAGGGCTTGTTGCGCCCTCGCTTTTCAAAGTCATTACCTCGGTAGGCATGCTTGTGTCAAAATAATAGCTTGTAGAAGCAAAAGTGGCGGCCGCGATAGCCGAGTGGTTAGCATTGCGTACTGACATTCGGAAGGCCTGGGTTCGAGCCCAGGTTCGAGCAACATCCAAAATGATAGAAATTTTTTTTCCTAATTGCGGTCGCCCCTCGGCAGGGAATGTCAAACCCTCCGAGTGTAATTCTGACATGTAAAAAAAAGCTCCTCATAAAAAAATCCATCAGCCGTTCGGAGGAGGCTTAGAATAAACTGTAGGTCCCTCCATTTGTTGGTAAAAACATCAAGACGCAAAACCGCAAATTGGAGGAGGAGCTCGGCCGAAAATCGCTTCAGCGGTTACAAAGCGCCAAATATATATATATATATAAATATATATATATATATATATATATACATATATAGAAACAAAAGTGGAAGCGCTTCAAAGTTTTTTTTCTTGATTCCATACTAATTTCTGAGGTAAGCGAGCTTTTCGGTGGGGTCTTATGTATAAGTATATATGTTATGTGAATATGTTCAGTAAAACAACTGTGCGTGTGTCGCCCGATGCACAGAATTTTATTATTTCTTCTAAGAAGTAATAAAATGTTTAATTTGTTTTTTATTAGTTCATTAAAAAATATTTCCTTAGTAGAAATTTTTTCACGCTAAAAAGTTGTTTTAATATATGTACATACATGTGTAATCTATTTCCCGTATTCAAATTCGTGTAGAGTTAATTTTTTCAACACACAGGTTGTCATTAAAAATAATTAAGTAAAAAAAAATTTTTATGAAAAAAATTGTATTTGTGTTTCCGACTAACTGTTTTTAACCTTAATTTCAAGATCGATAAAAAAAAGATAATGACTTCATCACTTCTTCTGATATTTAGAAATTGATTGCGGGAAATATCATTTTATCGACTCATTTATCACGTGGAAAAAACCATTAATTATCCTTAAGAGCAGTTTTGAGGTTATACGTGGTTCGAATTATCCAAAAGCTAACAAAAATCTTAAATTTTCTGTAATTAACATATATTTAAGTATATTCTCTGAATCTTAGAGTCAATCCTATAATGCTCTAGGGTATATACCAGAATTAAAAAAAAAATATTGACTATATGTAAGAAACTTGAAAATGATATTTCTTAAAAATGATTTGTTTCAAGTTACGGATTATTATTTTTCAGAAATGGTTCAAATTTTCAGATAATCCTCTTCGATATATTGCTCAGAGACTAAGCAAGTAACTAAGATTAAAAACAATTCACTCTTTTTTTAACCAAATTTGGAACGAAAACTTTTAGTCGAAAACGATTTGTTTTTCAAATAGTCGTCATTTCGTCAACAAATATTCAATTTTCGCCATTCTTAAGTTTCAATTCCATTTTCAAACTTTCATTGAAAAGAATCAACAATGCTTTTTGCTTGCTGATAATCCAAACAGTCGCCAAGCGCCTTTTTCAGAGATCTTTCGGAACATTAGCTGTAGGCGTGATGCACAGCAATCTTTTTGCATGATGGTCAGGCTATTGTATTAAAAAAAGTAGAATATATTTGAATTGCAATCACTTGTACTGACATATGAAAACTGTTTCCATAAAAAATGCAGAAAATAGGTAATTTTTGAGCTTTTCCACTGTTACGCGTTAAAATAAAATATGCAACAGTTTTGCCTTCACCTTTAAAATAGAGTAGAGACGGAAAAATCGGATGAGATTTTATTTTGTTTAAATAAATTTATTATAAAAAAATAAATTTAAATTTTTTTCTACATTTTTTACACTAAATTACAGAAAAATATTTTTTTTTCTTTTGAAACTCATAAATTTTTACTAGATAATGAGTTAATTTAAGATTTTTATTTTATAGTATTTTGATGAAAATTTTATGATAATTCCCACACAAAAAATAAATAAAAAATTTTTCAAAAGTTCTCATGCCAAAATTACTTTTAGACCGTTAGCGAGCAAGGGTTGTTTTTTTATAATATGAATTAAAGTAAGATTTTTATTTTTAGCCCAATCGTTTCAATCAAACATGATTACATGATCACGTGTGCCTGGGTAAAATTTAAGGTGCAAAGAAATACTAAGAAAAATATTAATTTCCGGGCGGGCATGTGGTAAAAAGTGTTCAAAATCCGTCATACAGATGTATACAAACATACATATGTATTAAAGCAGACTAACTATAAAAATAATTAAAAATGATTTAACTTCAGTCCGTACTAAACTTTTCTGTCTGATATGCCTTTAAATTTTTATTTAATTTTTTTTTTTTTTTTTTTTTTAATTTTAATCTTTGCATGAACTTTTGCTGAACTCTGAATTAATTTGTGCCCATTTCTTCATTACTGAAATGCCAATGCAGACATGCATATAAATACGATGCCTGCAAGAAAAGTCCCGCAGAAAAAGAGACTGTTCAAAATTTCCAATGTTCATAAAAAAAAAAATAAAAAAATTAAAAAATCGGTCACTCATCTTCGCTTGACTTGTGCTTTCGCGCTGCGCATTTGTCTCTTTCTTAAACTGTTCAAAAGATGATATCAACTCATTATAAAAATTCATTCGATGAACTAATTGACCATATAACGTGTATCGAGGAGAGGTTATTTAGAAAAAAATATTACTAAATTGTTACAAAAGAAAAATATAAATGGTTTTTAAAGCAGTCTCTTTTTCCTTGAAGCAAGCCTAGTTTTAATTGATGCTGGCTGACCGATTTTTTCTTCCGCATAAATGTTTTTTCCGCCTGACACTTTCGGCTGTAGAGCGCTTATACAATATATATGTAAATGTATGAGCTTGAACGCTTGATACAGAGCTTCTTTTTTTAAGGTGCAAATTAATGCAAAAATCTGTCACTAAAAATATTTGCAACAATAATTTGTTGTACGTCAATATTACACACATTACTTGTCTTTATCTGCTCGGCAGCGCCGCATCTGCTACTGTCTTATATTTTGGAGCTCATATTTCACTGCATGCGCACTCAAGCTTTGACTCACACTCAAAAGAAATATGAACAATTTTCAGTAAAGAATAATATGTTTTATTTTTATTTTGTTTCTTATTTTTTTATTTAATATATTTTTTTTTTAATTTTAATTCTTTTTTCTTTGCCCAAAACGTAACAACTGGCTTAACGCATCAGCTGTTGACGTCAGAATCAGCACACGGTTACGTGTTTATATCGATATCACATAACCAGATCTCAAACATTTTTTAAACACATACTTACCCTATAGGGAAAATTAGTAGTTGTTAACTAGAATCCAACTAGTTTGCTTTTTTACACTAACTAGTTCATCTCCCACCTATTTCACATAACTATAAATCGCGTTTTTAACATGGCGATACCCTACGAACTGTCATATATAAGTATGTATTGAGTTTCTAATTCACCAAAAATAAAATTGAAAATAAAAATTTAAATGAATTTCGAATCGTAAACCTCATGCGCTGCAGTGATAGCCACTAAACCCTAGACGCACTTCAACAGAGCTTATTGGGAAATGAAACTCAAACCCGGGTGTACTAAAAAAACCAACAACAGACGAATTTCGGTGCGGTGGTGAAAATTATTATTACTCTCATTGCTGGTGAACTGCTATACAAATAATGAACTGTTATGATTTCAACCTATTTAATACTGGTATTTAACCAGTATTTTTACCTCCTAGTCTATCTTTTCACTGCAGGGTAGCTACTGCGTTTGTCATCGCCTTTGCCTCCAACGCGTTCGCCACTAAAGCTGACTGACGATATGTTTCAGCGTTTCAAAGGTCTTTTACTCACTCGCTTTTTTTTTTTTTTTTTTTTTTTGGTTTATTATTTTTTACGTATTTTCATACATGAACTTGCGTACGCTTACACATTAATTACATATGTGTGTGTATAAGTGTTATGTGTGTCTCAATCGCCGGCTCAGTTTACGTGAACTTGGCACTTTGATTGCTTCTTGCTTGTTGTTATTATTTTCATTTTTTAATATATATTTTGAGATTTTTTTTATTATTATTTTTTCTTTTGTATTTTTAATGATGTAATGTTTTTTTATTGCTTTTGATTTCTTGCGCCTCTGTTTCACACTACACGAACTTTGTGTCTGCATCGGCAGCACTCTCATCTGGTGCAACGGTATCAACGCAACGCAACGTCTCAGAATCACAGCTTCTTTATGTTGAATAAATATTGTTTAAAGTAAAAATATTGTAATTGAGTCTGCCCGACTTCCTGCTTCTTATTTACATATATTTGTATGAATTATTATTTTCAATATGTATTTATGTAACTTTATACAAGTACATGTATGTATGTACAACCACATAAACGCATTTGGATAATAAAAAATGTGTAAATGCTCATCAAAATCTTTTGATAACTTTTCTTAATATAGATTTTGTGTGTAAAATTATACTGTTATGTTATTTTAACAGAATACATGTATGTACATATATATTTACAGTTATTGAATTTTTCGCATATTACCATGCTTACCGGCAACGTTTGTTTCCTTTCAATTATTTTCTCCCATAACTTATGCTCAGATTATAGTATAGGGTTATCCATTTAGGAGTTTCAAAAGTAGAGGACTGAATTTTGACATCTGTCAAATTTAACAGTCAAGCCAAACATGTTCTTTAAGTTAGAAGTCAGTAATTTAAGAAAATGGATCGCTTAACAACCGCACAATGCGTTAAAATTGTTGAAACTTACCACAAAAAATGGTTTTTAAAATTTAGCCACGCTTCGTTATTTTAGAGGAGATTATGGTGGACTTAATCGTCCAACTATTTAAGCAGTTGGTAAAATTTTAAAGAAATGTGAAGAGACCTGTACATCATCGTTTAGCTTGTTCCACCTCAAATACTGCTGCTACAAGTGAAAGTGTGGCCGAATACACGAATGTATCTATTTATCGACGTTCTCAAGAGCTTTGACTTTCTTACGGCACATTAGGGCGTATTTTACACTTGGACTTACACCTATCTCAAATGAAAAGCAGCTCACATTGCAACTGAAGCCAGCTCACTTAATTACGTAAATAAGCAAAATTGTTGTATTTGGAGCTCCGAGTGTCCTCAAATAATTGAGAGGCCAGAAGAGACCCAAAACAACTTACTGTTTAAAGGCTGAAGCTAAGACTGCAAGTTCTCAGATTGTATATGTTTACCAATCCCGAAAAAGTTCTCAGACATTGATATCAAGCAAGTTTTTTGAGTTGTATCGGGTGATCCATTTCGAGGTTCCCAACTTTTTTAAAGAAAAAACACAGAAATCTCAAATTTAATGGGGAATGTTTATTATCGTCCGAAAGAACATTTTCTGGCATTTATTTTCTGAAGAATGTCTCTTTCAAATGTTAGCCTTGGCTAGATAGCGTAGATTTTAAACTTTACATATCCCCACGGGAAAAAGTGTAACGGTGTGATATCACACGATCTTGGTGGCCAATCGGCTGGTCCAAAAGTGTAATTAAATGCTCACCGAAGTGCTCAATAAGTCCATTGATTGATGCGATGTGTAGGAAATGGCGTCGTCTTGTTTCAATTTCAGGCATCAAATAATCGGTTATCATGGCGCGATAACGGTCGCCATTGACGATAATTCCACCGGTCCACAAACCACACAAAACCGTTGTTTTTTCTGGATGAATTGGCAGCACTTGAACCGCCTCTTCAGGTTGCTTTTCGTCCCAAATGCGGCAATTTCGCTGAACAAAATTTGGCCAGAAAACGTCGGATCTTCTTTGAAATTTTCAAGAGCCCATAGAGCAAAGCGATGTCTCTTTTGAAAGTCGAGCAGTCAGTTCTTGCACAAGCCATATTTCGTACGTTTTCAATTTAATATCTCGACGTAAAATGCGCCAAGTCGTTCCATACGTCAGTCCGAGTTGCTGCGAACGGCGCCGAATCGACTCTCCACGGTCTTCGTGTACACTCTCAGCTACGGCTGCTATATTTATTTCACTGCGTGCTGAACGTAAAAAATAAAATAACATATTGGCACAACTTACGCGTGATCTGTCAAAAAAAGGCTATTGAAAAAAAATACCTCTACTTGGATCACCCTTTAATATATGCTAAGCGGCTCTCTAAATAACAATTGGCTTATGATTCAGGATATTTTTATTCTTTGCGTTGTCACAAGGCACGTGTCATATGTCATCTATTCAGTATTATCTTAGGATCAAACACTTTTACCTAACCTTACCTAACTTTGGCACCAGTTGAGTGCTAAGTAGAAGGTTTAGAATATCACACTGATTGTTACTCGTTTGCGACTGGTTTAACACTAGTTCGGTAGTAAGTGAAAATAGTTGAATCAACGAAACTCTTAGCCCAACATTACCAGTTTTGATCAACTGAAGGCTGCATCATGCTCATTTCAAAAATAGCACTTGTGATTTTCACAATTTCTGGAATTATTGCGTTTTCAGCTTGTGACTAATTATGGTGTCGATATCTGCTCTAATCTCGGACTTTAACCCTCAAGTTAAAGAAGATTTGATCTGTCATCATTTCAGTTTTGAGTTTAGACTTTTTTGAAATAAATTTTCACTTCATTGTATCAAATTTCATATTGAAACTGTTCAAACTGTTAAATATACGAACTAAACTAAATTGACATTAAACTAAAACTATTATTTAAACTATTAAAATAAGAAAAATTATTAAAAAAAAGTATTAATAAATGATGCCACGAACTTTTGTTTGCCTATTTGTATAGATTTCATAACAACGCATTATGCGATCTGAGTTCAAAGAATTTCCACTGGTTTTTTATTCAAAATCAAACAGATTATTTTAAGCTTAACTTCAATGCTTGCAATTTTCTAAAAAAAAAAAAAACTAAAAATTCAACAATGCGCAATATACGAGTAAATACGAATGCGATAAAAATTAAATTCAGCATTGGCCATTGAGGCCAAAAGCAAATATTAAAACGGCGAAGTAGCAAATGTAATCATACACAAATTGCCATTGTTTGCCTGCCATTTATTCGCAGACAATTAATTTCACAGAATTAACAAATGTAATTTGAAACACAATTTGGCTCGGTGACATGGAGAAATGAGCAATCAAAACAGGAGTGAAGGAAGGCAAACGACATAACAAAGCTTACGATTTGCAGGCAAATGAAAAATATTTTTTATAAAGATGTATTCCAAAAATTAAACAAAAAAGTTAAAATTTTCTCATCATCAAGAAACAATTTTTTTTCATTATAGGAAATTCTAAGAATGTTTGTAATGTGCCAAAATTCTAGTATGTTTGGAAAATTCAATGAACGAAAATTTCGAACATAGCCTCGCTTTTTTGAAGAATCCTTTGAACCGATATGGTTCAAAAATTTTTTTCCTGGAAATTACTTATGTGACCTAAACCGTATCCAGAATAAGATCAATCACTTCACAAGGTCTTGAGAAAAAAAAAACCAAATCAACTCAAAAAATTATTTCTTTATGTTGATAATTTTTTTCTAGAAACCGTAAAAAGAGATATTTTAAGTTTACAGTATCGAACATTTTTACTGGTATTGATATTTTCTGAAATCATAAGCCAGATACCTCTTTCGAGTAATTATTTATCTTTCTTATTATTATTATTATTATTATTATTATTATTATTCTGCATCAAATATCTTAGTTTAATGACGAGGAGCTATCTAAAGGCCACGAAAACTCTATGTAACGGCAGGCGCAGCGCAGGGCTCCATACTCAGGCCAGACCTCTAGAACGTCAGCTACGTTGTTATATTAAATATTGAGATGCCTGATAGCACATATCTCTTGGGTTACCTAATGACATCGCCACAATAACTACTGCGCGCGATACGGAAGATGCACGAAGAAAGTTAAACCATGTAATGATAAGAGCACAGATGTGACAAGACCAGCATGGTCTTAAACTCGGAATAGAAGAAAACCGAGTTGCTACTATTAACGATGACGCATATACCTCTAGAAATCGACTTGCGCACAACCTCAGATGAGTTGAGATCAAGAAAAGTTCTTAATTATTTAGGTGTAAGATTAGACCCTAGACTCTCCTACTGGGCCCAAATCCAGTACGCTGCGTTAAAAACTTCACAGCTTAGCATACTGATGATTAAAATCGGGAGGTCGACTCAGGAAAAAAGAAAGCTCACACTCAATATCTTACTCATACTTTACGGAGCCGAGTTATGCGCAAACACACTCAAGAGAAATAACAGGGGAAAGGTACTAGCTAAAGTGTACCGGACAGCAGCCTTGAGTGTAGCGGCAGCTTACCGGACAGTATCAGTAGAGGCTATAAGTGGGAGCGTTCACATTAATTTCTTAGCAGCTGAAAGGAAAATAAATTGGACACTAAGAAAAACGAAGAACCAAGGAAGAGCTGTAAATTTAACTAGAGAAGTTATAAGACAAAAAACCCTCAACCGGTGGCAAAACTGATGGAAAATGGAAAATCGGGGCCGATGGACGGCAAGGCTTATGACAGATGTCAGAGTCAAGTAGAAAATCCGAGGAGATAAATTACTATATTACCCAGATGCTGTACTTCCGAAAATATCTGTATAGAATTGGGGTAAGCCGAAGACCCGTCATGTTTCTATAACGACGACAACGAAGATGATGCTGAACATACATTCTCGCACTCGCTGGCAAACTGAGCGATTCAGACTCGAAAATACACTTGGGCCACTTTGCGCTGATAACATTACTTCAGTCATGCTGTACAGCGAAGAAAAGTGGAAAATGTGCCGAGCATGTGCTACGAGAGAAAAGGCGAGACATGGACGCAGGGGACGAGATGTAATCTCACTACGTGAAAAATGGAACGCCACCCTGAAGTAACGCGAAAGTGGGTCCAGGGTGGGAGACGGTTCCTTGAAGGAGAGTTTTTTTTTTGTAGTGACCTGCAAGTGGCAAATACCATTGATGTGACGACACAATGATGATGCGGAAGGCATTTTTCTTCTCCTCAGCCGCAAAAAAAATTATCATTATTATTATTATTATTATTATATATCCATACAAGGGGCTCAGTTTGTATGACTTTCGACACCTTTACCTTTGTTTTAATTAACGCCTTGTCACGATGAGCAGGAGTTTGTTAAGTGTGTAGAACTAAATCAGAATATATGCAAGATGATAAATTTCAAAACAAAATGATGCTTAATCGATTGCTAAATATTTTTTTTTTCAGTCATTAATCACCTAATAAATTATAAAAATAAAATTATATTTTAACCTTACAAATTGTTCATTAACCCTCAATCAAAAGTAAGTACACACGTTGGATATTTTGGATATGATTGATCAGTAACTTATAAAAAAAAACAGATTAAAAGGAAATTTTATATATCAAAAATATTAACGAAATTAAATAATTGATTAATTTCAAAATCCCGACTTAATTTTTTTTTTTTTTTTTTTTTTTTTTGTGGAATTCACCTTGTGCATGAACAGCCATACTTACACCCATATATGTTTGTAGGTATTTTATACATATTTACTTAAATCTATTGTTGATTTATTCGGCCGGTCAAACTGCAATATTTCGCTGTCATTGGCAAAATTCTACACTCTTTTTTATTGTGAATTGAAATTTAGACATTTCCACAAGTTTCTTGTTTTTTTTAATATTTTTTTTTTTTTGTGTTTTTGTCTGACATATAAGTTATTTCATTTGCTCATTATAACATTTCATTAGCTTGTTTTACATGAGCAATACATGTGTCAGTTTTTTGTCAGCACAATTTTACACATAAATACTTATAGTATATGCGACTGTGTGTTTGTTTTTTTTTTTCTTTTTTTGGTTTTTGTCTGCAGCTCAGTATACATTGCTTCTGATTGGTGCAGTGTTACAGACAATGGTTATTTGTTTTATTGGCTGTTTTTGCTTATTTTTTGCTTTTATTTTGTTTTCATTGTTGTTGTTGATTTTGTTTTGTGCAGTGAACAATGTTTAATCGCATTGTCTCATGTCTATTGAATTTACTGACAAATTAATTTTGTGTAATGGTTTTTTATTATTTTATTAATGAAACTTATTTTTAACAAATATTTCTTTTACAAATAAAATATATAAAAAATTAAAAAATATAAATTTAATTTTAAAAATTTTGATATGTTATTTTAAGTAATTTATTTGTATTTTTTAAATATTATTTTTCATACCAAACTGAATTACTCTTTGCTCATTAAATGAAATACTCATTTGCATTTTCCTAATTTGTTGGTAGCTGTTTACTAATTTATACTGCACAGAATTCCAAACGGCATATTCTCACTCAATTTAATTGTCAATTATTGCGCTCATTTCAATTTACCGTTAAAAACTTATTTTGCTCATAATTTGACACTTTCATGCCACACAGAGTTGACCCCCGCTGTTGACCCATTAATTAAGTTAACAAAATTTAATGAGCTTAGACAGATTATTATTAAAATTGCTTAGTTTGCGCTCAATTTCATTTAAAGCTATCAGTTTGTCAATTTTCATCGAATTTAAATGCCACGCAATGACATATGTACAAATTCATATTACAATTGCAGCTGAAGCACTTGGAATGCTGTCGGATTATTTTTCGGGCAATAATTAATATTCAAATGTGAATTTAACAATTATTAAATTTTGTAAAGAATGATCAGAAGGTCGTAGAAAACTATTTGAATGCATTTAAGTAAGTAAAATACTATTTAATGAATTAATAATAGAGGAATTAAGTATGCTGAAGCAGTAAAAGCGTAGAAAATATTATTGCTTAACTGATAATTCATTTAAGAATTTGCCAACAGAAGTAAAAATAAAGGGTTAGCAATTTAGTAGTTTCGAAAGTGCAGGGCTGCATTTTGACATCTGTCAAACTTAAATGTCAAACCAAACATGTTTTTTTTCAGTTAATAGTCAGTCATTTAAGAAAATAGATCGCTTAACAACCCCACTACGCATTAAAATTGTTGAAACTTACTACAGAAATGGTGATTCAAACTTGGCCACGTGCTCGTGCTTTAAGAGGAGATTATGGTGTGCACATAATCGTCTAACTACTACTCAAAGAATTGGTAAAATTTGTAAAATAACTGACCAAGTCGTTTTAAAGAAATTAAATATGTTTTTAGAATATATTTATTCACAATATAGTATGCGGCAATTTTGAATTTATTTTTGCCGCTTTTTCCATTTTATGGCCAAGTGTGCGATGCATTTCTATGGCAACCTTAAGCCATTTAACTTTAAAGAATGAATTACGCAGTTTTTGAATTAACTATATGGAGCCTGATTGAGCTAGTTCGAAACTACTTTGGAATCAGTTCGTCGGCTGTTCGGAAAATGTGTAACTTCTTCAGCATTATTCCAGAATTAATTTCAGACTATTCTCTGCACAATAACAATTCAGTAGTCAGTATTTATTTGAAGGTTATTTCGTCATTGTTTTGCAACTACTTCATTCAGAAAATATTTCAATGTTATATCCAAATAAAGCGATGTTTTGTTTTCTTATTTCGAACCAGTTAAGGTACATTCAAATCAAATTGAAAACAAAAAGTGTTGATTACTTTGAAATCAGTTTGGAAGTAGTAAAAAACTATATTCCATCATTTTGGAGTTTCAGTTTTACCCAATTTTAAACCAATTTGTAACTAATTTAGTGTTACTTCAGAAGCTGCTTGGATTTGTTTGATTTTGAAACTAGTTCAATTTAATTTCGGACGTTCTTGGATTAAGCCTCTATATGTTTTCGAATTGGTGTTACTTAAGAAGCACTTTTCTTTATTTCAACACTAGTTCAGTACACATGTTGAACCACTTTAGCATCAACTTGATAGTTATGAATGAATTAGGGAGTATGAATGAGTTAGAGACCATCCCAGTACACGCTGCAAAAATTTGGTTGTATTTCAAGATCATTCGAAAACGAATTTCCGGAGAAGATAAAAACTATATTGAAATTTTTATAGCACCATTTTTACACTAATTCATTTTTTCTTGGTATTGAGTAGTTGGAGCTTTTAGAAATGACTCGTTACATTTCTAAAAAAATTTAAGACCAGTTCAGAGGATATCTGTGTGCTTTCAACTTTAATTAAAATTGGATAAAAAAGAATTTCACGTGTTGATATTTTATATTCTTTTTTTTTCTAAAGGAAAAAAACCATAGTTGAAGAAAAAACTTGGCTTGTTGACGAGTTTCCGGACACTGCCCCAGGAAAATCAGCCATCAAGGGTTGATATATCAAGCTTAGACGTGTTGAAATGAGCACCGAAGACATAGAACGCAGTAGACGACCAAAAAAGGTTGTTACCGACGAAACATCAAAAAAAATCTAAAAATTATTTTGAATAACCGTAAGTTGAAATTTAATGAAATAGCAGGTACTTTAAGGATACCAACAGAACGTGTATATTATATCATTCACGAATATTTGGGTATGAGATGTGCAAAGTGGGTGCTGTGCGAGCTCACTTTTGACCTAAAACAACGACGACTTTATGATTCGGAGCTGTGTTTGGAGATGTTCAAGCATAATAAACCCGAGTTTTTGCATCGATATGTGACAATGGATGAAACATGACTCCATCATTTTACTCCGAACTCCAATCGACAGTCATCCGAGGGGACCGCACACGATGAACCCGCTCCAAAGCATAGAGAAACGCAACAGACGGCTGGCAAGGTCATGACGTCTGTATTTTGGGATACGCATGGAATAATTTTCATTGACTACCTTGAAAAAGGTGGGACCATTAACAACGGCTATTACCTAGCGTTATTGAACCGCTGGAAAGACGAAATCGATCAGATCTCAAAAGGATGCTCGCTGGGAAGAAATTTTCGTCGAATGAAGAAGTGATCGCCGATACTGAGGCCTATTTTGAAGCTAAGGACAAATCATACCACAAATGATATCGAAAAGTTGGAGCGTCGATTATAGCCTGTATTAGTATTACCCTTGAAGGGAACTATTTTGAATAAAAAAAAATGAATTTTACCAAAAAATGTGTTTTACTATGGTAAGCCGCGTACTTTTCAATATTTGAAAGACACTTTAACTAAAATGAGACGGAAGTCTCTTAGAGACATAAAAAAATATCTCATATAATAAAAATTTATTTTAAAAATAAATTTAATTTCATGTTTTTATATTACCTTAATAAGAAAAATATTTACCTACTTGAGTACATACAAACATATTTCTGCTTCAAGTGTATAAATAATTAATTAAAATTTAAATGACCTAAACATATGTTTCGATATTTTTATGTGACCATGTGTAAAGTACTTTTGTGAAATTAAATTTCATTTTCTTTACACGCACATTTATCTACCACTACAACTACAAAGAGATTTTGTTCACAATGCTACAATGTCAATATTATTTCGGCGCCATTTTATTACAACTCTACATGGCTAGAGGACTATGCAAGCGATTTGTGTCTGATTAAATTCGAACATATAAACTTGATTATGTACAATAGTTTAGGCAAATATTTCTTTCCTATTAATTTTATGGGAATGACGCAAAAAAGATTAACTTTTATAAAAATATAATTTTGTTATACGAGTATCTCACAACAAAATTAATCACAAACACACACACACATATGTACCAAATTGGTTAATAAAGACAGATAGATGCCAAATTATTTTTGGCAATCGGTTAAAGCATTTTAATTGACTGTTAACTAAAATATGATTTTACTGAAGTGTGCATATTGAAGTGTTGAGACGACTTTGTTTTTGCACTTAATAAAATAAAATATAATTTTTACAGGCAAAATAGTTTATTAATTATAGGCTAAATTCCTAACCAATAATTTCTAAGATATATTGAAATTAAAACACAATTATATGTATATATTTTAAGGTAAATTCTTAGAAGTGAAGTGCAAATACAAATAAGTAAAATAATTTCCATAATTTTTTTCAATCAAACAATGGTCATATAAAATATTACGCTTATATATTTTTTTCGCCAATTTTTTACCGTCCTACGTTATTCAATCCAAATAACTTCTCTCATTACACTATATCAGTAAATTTAGAGAATAAAAAACCAATTCAATGATTCATCATTCAAATTTGGGAAAGTCTTGGGGGTGTTGACTGTTGAATATTAAATTTATATTATAATATGAATATATTTGCTAGTAAAGATTTTTTTAAATAAAAAAACAAAGCTGCTGAAGGTGCAGACGGAGACTGAATGTGTCTATTTATCTATGTTTTTAAGAGCTCGGACTTTCTTACGGAACATCATGGCGTATTTTGCACTTGAACTTACACTTACATCCATATAAAATCCTGTTCTCATATAACAACTGCAGCCAGCTGGCCATTCATAATGTCTCAGTTCGTGGGTGCTTGAACAACAAGCAGTTGACCGCAATTTTTCCAACAAAATTTTCTTCAGCGACGAGGCAAATTTCTCACTCGGTGGATACGTAAATAAGCAAAATTGTCGCACTTGAGGCTCCGAGAATCTTCAAATAATTAAAGAGAGGCCATTACACCAAAAAAAAAAATTTATTTTTGGTGCGCTCTTTGGTCTGAAGGTGTAATTGGACCTTACTTCTTTGAAAGCGATGACAGCGAGACAGTCAATGTCAATTCGGAGCGTTATGGTCGCATGGTAACCGACATTTTTTCGACTGCAATTGAAGAAAACGACTTGGACAATATGTGGTTCCAACAAGATCGTACCATATGCCACACAACACGAGCGAATATGGCTTTATTGCGAATTAGGCGAGCATTCCGCGCAACCTCTCTATTCTTGGCGATGTCAAATGATCACGGAGATCGTGCAATTTGACACCATTGTACTCTTTTGTGGGGCTACGCGAAAGACCGTGTTTATGCGGATAAACCTTTAACTCTAGAGCACTTGAAAACCAGCAATCGTCAATTTATGGCTGAGATACCCCCGAATATGTGCCAAAAAGTGATCGAAAATTAAATCAAATTTGAATGACGTGGTGTGTCACACATAATGCCATGTTTCAATTATTATAATAAAAAAGGAATTTCGTTAAAAAAAAGTTATTTTAAATGCATTTTATTTACGTTTATTTTGGAAACCACAAAATGGATAAGCCTGTAGGTTTACCATTTTCAACCGCGCTCCCTCAGGTTGTGGTGCATCTTTTGATGTTTTTCCAACAAATTGGGGAACCTACAGTTTTTTTCTAAGAGGGTTTGAATGAATTTTATGCAGAGCCTTTTAATTAGTGCCAGAAAAACAATCAAAAAAATTGACTATCCTGTTAAGGGTTGACTACAATTAGAGAATATTTCTTCTATAATTGTAGAATTCGAACACATGACCTCTACATGGCTGTTTTTTTTTCGAATTTAATAAATTATCCTTTTAATTTTAATAACTTCAATTTGTTTTCAAAATAGTCAATTTGTTTTCGGAAAGTGTCATTTTCAAGGAATTCAAAGACATTTCGGAGTAAAACATGATTTTTATATTTAATTAATTTTTATTGCAGCAAAAAGTTTGCATTTTTTTAACCAATTGCCTTTTTTCTATTAAAATATATGAATTTACCTTGTGCAAAACTCTGCAAGATACAATACAGAACTAGTGCAAAAACAAGCCTTTGCAAGATTAAACGCCAGGTAACTTATCTGGCTATTATTAAATGACCAAGTCCAGTGGGATGAGAGCTTATTTGTTAGGTTCTGTTGGTAGATGTTTGAGAACCATTATTATATATATTCATAAATAAGAACAAGATTTCTCTATAAATCCTTTGAATTTTGGATCCTAAATCCAGAGATGGGTCAAAAATTGAAGGACACTTACTTGTATATGGAAGCTAAGTGGAATTCAAAGTTGAACTAGTTCAAAACTTGTTCCAAAATAGGAAGAAAAAGTTGTTTGGGAGAATCCTTATTTAAAAAATTGTTTTATGTATATTTTAGTTATAATCGCAAACAAATTTTAAAAAATGTTGATTTAAAATAATTTATAGAAAATAGGCATTAATTTATCTCTTTCTCGCTTTTCCTTTCAGGTACATCAAACTGAATTTCATGTTCAAAGCTAATTTAATCAACGACTTCACACAATTTACAACAACAAACATAAAACATGTTTACCAATTTATTTAAAATATTTAATATGAAATCTTTATTGCAACGAAAAATTGAAACTAAAAAAAAACTTAAAGAAAAGTTATAAAAATATTTTAACGACTCAAGAAATTTCTTTGCATATAAGCAAATTCATGCACTTGAAAAATAAAAGTTTTCAAGTTCGAAACGTCACAACAATATTCAAAAGCTTGTATATAAACAAAAACAAGAAAGCACTCATAGCTTAACGCGTGTCTATGGTATTCGTACGAGTGTGTGTTTAATATACATACATACCTATTAGCGATAAAATATACATACCTATTAGCGTAGAGGCGTAAAATTCATCATACGGCGTGTGCTCCATTGGAGCACACGACAATCAACGATCAACGCTCAACGCCCCTCACTCAGTCCAATTAGTCACTCACACATTCACATATTCGCTCATTCAGTCACTCAGTCAGTCGGTCGGGCGTGTCATTCGAGGCAAATGACTGACAAGTGCGATAACCTGTAGTGGCAACGCGCGTGGCTTCCTGAGATTTTCACACTTCAGGAAACTAACGAAAAATACAGTGACACACAAGCACACGCAACTCAGCAAAGAGTTCCTTATACAAAAGTAACAAAAACCAACACTGATTGAGAATTGTATGAAAAGTAAAACGCAAAATGTCGGAGGTAAGTGTTTTTTGTTGTAGTTTTTGTTATAAGTTGATTTTTGGTTTATTATCATATTATTATATGTATTTGTGAATTATTATTTATGCTAAGTTTTATTTGAAAAAAAAAAAAAATCTTCGTTTGCCGCCGTCATGCCACTTGCCGCTTGTGTCAAATAACTTTCTCGCCTCTTTCATTCGTTTCATCGTGACAACTATTCCATTTTGCTATGCCATTTTCTTTCAACTTATCACCACAAGCCACTCACATTTCATTAGAGTAATTTCATTTGGCACTTTAATGTGACAGCGTCTTTTGTGATTTTACTTGCAAAAAAAAAACTTTTGTTTTTACAGAATTTCGTTTTGGTTCACACTGTTTTTTTGCATTTTTATTTTTCTAAATTATTATAGTAGTGTATTTGAAATTTAATGAAAATGTTTTAAAGACAATAGATTAAATGTTGCAGTATTCATAAAAAAAAGTTTTTTTTATTTTTTTTTATTTTTTTTTTTTTTTTTTTTGCTTATCAGGTGTGGAAAAGGCAATGATTACATTCACTTTTCTAAATAGTTTCGAATTTCAGTAATTAAAAAATCAGCATATTCTCATTTTGTATTTTATGACACCAATGCAGATAATGCGAGTGTTAGAAAATGGTCAAACTTAAAATATGGCTTGCCATGAGATTGCTTAACATAAATTTTGGTTAGACATAAAATTCTGACACATAAATAAAATTAACAGAAAAGTGGTGATCGACCACTTAAAGTATGTATTAACATAAAATGTTGTCATGGTCAAACATAAAATATGGTATGCCATGAAATTGCTTAACATAAATTTTGGTTAGACATAAAATTCTGATAAATATAATGAAAATAACAGAAAAATGTTTATCAACTAAAAATATGTCTTAACATTAATTATTGTCGTACAATTTGTTTAAAATAAATTATTGCTGAGCAAAAAACGTTGATAAAATTATTTTAAACAAATTCTTAAAAATATATTCCTCAAATAAATGTAACTTTTTTGATTAAAAAGAATTTAAATTTTAAATGTTGCTTAACATAATAAGAAAATAGCGTCAAAACGATTTTAAAACAATCAATTAAAATTAAAATATTTACCAAGTATCAGCTTTGATGGCATATAAAATGTTGCTGGAAGCAAAGAAATATTTTCCAAATATCTCTTGACATAAAATATTTAAAAACATAAAATAATGCAAATAAATTGACTGAGCTAAGCGTTCAAGCTATAGGGACAGAAAGAGTAATTTCTATTTTTTGGTTAGGCCCTTTATAGTACCAGATGGAGGTTTAATCTATTTCGGGTCGTAGTGGCGGTCACTTTTTTTTTAAGTATAAAAGCACCCTGAAATCTAACCTGAATACTTCTTTTAGTTCTCTGAATAGCAAAGCAGCCGTTGGCTCTAGTGTTCGATCAATCCGCCCAAAAACAAAACAAACGAGCTATCTCACTGCCGTCCTACAGTCCTTTCAAAATCCAACAATCCTTTTGGATAATTATACGAGGTTTGCCTTTTATATTTGGCAACTCTAGTGTAGCAACCAGGCAACTGACAACTTTATAGTAAAGTTTGACATTTTTGATGTACTTCGTCCATTTTAGCGATGTTTAGCGATGAAGCGCACTTCTGGTTGAATGGCTACGTCAACAAACAAAACTGCCGCATTTGGAGTGAAGGTAATCCTCAAGTGTATGTTGAAACACCGTTACATCCAGAAAAACTGACAGTTTGGTGCGCTTTATGGGCTGACGGAATCATTGGTCCGAATCATTGGACGTAGTGCGCGATACGTTTTCCGCACACAACCATTATTTTCGAAATAAAATTGCACTATTTGCAAGCGTTGTTCCGACGTGGGTCTATTCATGATGAATTGCCACACCAAACTGAGAATAAATCACTTGACAGTTGTTAAATCATCTTGAAAAGTAATGCCAACTTAAAGTTCTATACCTCTATAAAAAACACCCTATATATACTCAGAACATTTTTAAATAATTGTTCATCTTGGCCAAAAATGGTATTAAATTGATAAAATTTTCGCGCGATTTTTTCTTACAACTTTCAACGTAACTCAGCAACTATGCATCGATGATGACCTTAATATAATTTTTGGCGGTGAAGCTCCCCCAAGAATCAGTGTTTATCAATGGTATTGTGAATTCAATCGAGTTCGTAGATCACTCCAAAACGAATTTCGTCAAGTTTGCCAAAACATAGTTTTTGTATTGCCAGATCATCATGTGATCTGTAGGGAGATTGTGGCAACTATAGGCATTATTAGGACCAGCATACATTCAATATTGCATGAACATTTGATTGTAAAAAAAAATTTGCTTACGTTAGATCCCACACATTTTTCAATCGCTCAAAAAAAGTCTCGTGCAGATTGGTCGAGAGAAATTTTAAAGAAATACGAAAACGGTGCTTCGAGGCAAGTCTTTGACAGTGTGGATTTAAGCCCGAAAGTAAACAGCAATCGACTGTATGAGTGCTTCAAAATGAGCCGAATTCCACGAAGCACTTCCAGGTAAATGGTTGCCTTATATTTTTTCGAAAAACTGGACATGTCACAAACGTACCACTAGCACAAGGCATGACAGGAAATTCAGAGTGGTACACAAATAGTTGTCTTTCAATAAATCAGGAAAACTAATCGATTAAGTAGAAGCACTCTTTACCACGACTTGTTTTGTCTCTCATACGTCGACTGAAGCAACTGCGTTTTGAGCACTCAAAACATCAATTTGAAAAGTCATCTACCGTATAGCCCTGACTTTGCACCGAATGATTGAACCGAGATTTCAATGTTTTTCGACACCTGAAGAGGCGGTTGAGGCGTTCAGAACGCATATTTTGAAGATACCTCAATCAGAGTGACAAAAGTGCTTCGAAAATTGGTTCAAAAGAATGCAAAATTATATAGATCTTTATGAAAAATATTTTGAAAAACAATACAGTTATTTTCGAAGATTAATATTTGTTTTTGTTCTCTTATACCGAAATATGAAGGAAATACTCAGTAAAGCGTTTGAAAAGGAAATATAGAAAGAGCAGGTAGTGTATGCATCAGCGGAGTTCTTAGCACAACGGAAATCCCATATTATCCAATACTATGGATTTCGAAATCCTTTGAAGATGAATTTTAATTCCTCCCTTAATATTGACTTTCCTTGCAGAGAGTAATGGGATAGGGGTCAAATTGGCAAAGATATACGGATGGTGCCAAATTAGGTAATCGAGTCTTCTGAGCAAAATTAAATACCAAAGTCGCCCTCCGACTATTGCAATTAAAGAGATACTTCTGGTACTGAGGAAAAGGGTGGTCACAATAAGAAATATATATATGTATATACATAAAGACACACTTTCCCTATCTATTTACCCACACCCACATGTACCAATTACCCGAAAGTTTGAAAGCTTATCTGAAGAGCAACTCCCATACCGCCCGTCAAAGTGTACATTTTTGCGTCATTCACCCTCTTTTAGTGTAGCTTAAGATATTCTTTCCAAAACAAAGCGTAGTAAGTAGTCTATTCTGTCTAATTTTCTGTTGTGTATTGAACAACACTGCATCTAAAAGCGTACTTTCTGCTCTCCTCAAAATTAGATCTTTTTGCAGAGCTTTCGGCATGGATTTTCACACAATAGGGAGGGAATATAACTTTGTCAGGCCTTACCTACCATACTTGTTCTACTAAACATTTACGGGGAGACCTTTAAAAATTAATAAATAAACTATAAAAAATAAATATAAAATTCACAATTTACTACCTGCCTAACTTTTCAATATAAGCAACGCAGCAGAAAACAAATTGGCAACAAACTTTTCATAGCAAAAAAGCTCGTTTTTAAGAACCAACTGAAATTTAGTAATAATGACTAACAGCTAATTACCACAATAACAAATTTAAATTCGCAAAGAAATGAGGAAGCAAACTTTTCACAGACAAACTTTTGACCAAAGCCAAAACACAAAAACAACAACCAACCAAATACGGTTGAATTGCGCACTTCAAGTGGACTTTTAGCTAGAGCAACAGACAGCGCGACACATGCCAGGTTGAGAACGGCGGTGGAGTTGGAAATGACAGTGAAAAACAATTAAAAAGTAATTAAATGAAATAAAAGTGAGCACGATAAAGGATGTGGGAGTGTGAGTGTGTGTGTGTATACAAAGCGAACTTTGTTTGTATTTCTTGTGTCGTGGGTGAAACAGAATATAAAAAGAGGAAAATATTTGAAAAATTAACAGCTAATTGCGTGTGACCACTGCGAAACGTTTGCATAAAATTAATAAAAAAAAATATAAAAAAATATAAAAAAATATTTGAGTGTGGAAAAGAAAAGCAAATTACTTGACACATGTACATATGTATTTGATGTATGCATAATACAAGTACATTAATATATTGTAATTATAATAATTTCTACATAATTCGAACATGCCCACTTCATTGCATTAAATTGACAGTATTTTTATTTGAAAAATATTTTTAAAAAATGTTTTTTACCATGAATTCTCAAATTAAAAAGGTAAATATGTAATAATAATTGATTATGTTCTCTTATTCGCTTGAAGTCACTGGACGGCCTCAAGCACGCGAGTAAATTATAAATAAATTTTTGTATTAATTTGGCAGCTAATCATATCCGCTTTTTATTATTGTTGTATTGTACTAAACATGTGAAAACTACACAGAAAACCGTTAATATATTTATATTTTTGTATTTTAGTTGTAATAAGCAAACTCTGCGTAAGGTTTTAGGTGAGTGTAGCTGAAAAAACGACGGTCAAGTGCATTAAAGTTCAATGACCAGGCAATCTTAGTGGTAGTTGTATCTTACATATATACATATTTACTTGTAATTTTAAATGCATATGTATGTGTGATTCAAATCCATTACCTTGTGTGTAACAAAAGCCACAAATCAGATTAGAAATTTATTGCATTGCATTTTAGTATTAAATATTAATTCTCATAACTGAACAAGTCGATTGTATTGGGGCTATTTACGTAGAATAATAGAGCCGTTCCTATTACGATGATTTTGAGTTCTAATATATATTTGAATTTATGCGTGTGGAATACGAAATCTTGCACCCCTTAAGGGGTTAGGTCACTCAAGAGGGCCATAAAATAAGCCGTTTTTGAGATTTATTTTGGGAAAACAATTAAATAAATCTGATTTCTGATAAAATGCATTTATTGTACATATAATTAACTGCTTGAAACTACTTTTTAAGAAAAATTAATTTAAAAATCGCGGGGCTATGCAGCGTTCTCCCTACGATGTCTCCATTTTTTCGGGAACCACGGCCGGACACACAGCTCCTGTAGTGTTTTAATTTAATAAGTTGTAGAACGGTTTCCGCTTTTAAACAGCAATAGCTACAGAAGTACGTAGGATTTTTTCAATATATGAATTTTTGACAAAATGTCGGGATTCTAAAGGAAAAAGTAACAATTTGGTATCAAAAAAAAATTTTTTTCATAAAAAAAAATGCAAGATAAAAAAATCCTACGTCCTTCTGTAGATAATGTATTTCTGAAGACGTTGTTGTGTTTCCGGCCAACTTGAAAAAAGCCCTTTTGAGTTAAACGCGTTTAAAGTTTTGAGTATGCCTTACTGACTGAAACAGACGCTTCAATTACAGAACGAAAATGGTGTACTTAGATATTTTTATCTTTCATAATCTTTCGGGATAACATTTTTGGGACCATGATATATCATTTGAAGAGGGGGAAAAACATTTTCCGAAAATTCTAGAGTGGTCTAACCCCTCAAAAATCTTAAATCTTAAAAATTGGCCATACACATGTTAAAGTGACTCGATCGGACCAGTTACGACAAATGTTTGTATAAATATAGAAATACATGTGAAATATCTCAAAACCTGAGGAACTACTTTGCGTTCAAACAGCTGAACACACAGACAGACGAACAAGGCGAAATTCACTTAGCTCAGCGTTCTTTTCCATGCGGTATGAATATCGGTGGGTCTGTCCCACCTGTTCTCCTTGTGATACTTACATACTTCGGACCAAAGTTAAAATACCAATTCATGATTTTAAAGGTATAGTATATATAGTACAGTATTAATTTTTGAATTTTTTTCCATGAAATCATTTTATTTTATGACCAAGAAACAAAAAAGGCGCTCATTTATAACTTATTTATAAAATATAGATTGAGGAATGATTAGCCATTCAACGTAGAATAGCTGCAATCACAACAGACAGTCTTGCAGTTTTCCACTCGACTTGCACTCCTGCTGTCTGAGAGCACTCATCAACTTCTCGACGTAAAGGAACTGTAGAATGACATCCGAAGCTCCCTACGTACCGCTGCTGCAGAAACAATGGAATTTCGGCAAGGCAAAAGAAAAGCTGGTACGATGAGTATTGCCGTGCTGCAGTGGAGAGAAAGCAGACTGCCTACCTCGCAGTCTGTGGCGATCAACCACAACACTTGAAGAGTGGTATAGGTATAGAGAGTTGAAGAGGAAACATAGAAGCATTTGCAGACGAAAAATAAAGAGGTCCAAATGCGTGAGTGTGAAGAGCGTGAGAAGCAGGTCGAAAAGTGGTTTGCTCAAAAATTCTATGCAAAGTTACAACGACTTACAGAAGGTTTCAAGACCGCAGTATACGCATGTAGGCACCAAGGAGGTAATCTAGTCACCGCTATCCAAGGCATACTGAGCTTATGGGGGAAACACTTCTCAAACATGCTGAATAGCAGTGAAAGTGTGACATCCGGAGATGGTGATCCCGAAACCCCTATCGATGACGATGGAATATACATTCCAATATCCGTCTATGATGAAGTAAGAATAGCGATTGCCGAGCTCTTCAAATACGACAGCGAAGAACTGACAAGGTGCAAACAGCAGTATATTTTCAAAATATGGCCCGACCATTGGAACCTTAGTGCGCTCAATATCGCATTCGCGGTCTTATCGAGCGTATTGTGTGAGAGATAAAAGCCAACCGGCAACGAACTGATTGGATTTTATCGGCGTGGATTTAGATCTGATAAATCCATCATTGACCTGCATTGACATTCCCCATGTGCCAAATTTTGGAGACCGAGTAGGCAATTGAAAAGAAAACTATGGTGCAGAAGCGTGGACGATGTCGACATCCAATTAGATGGCACTAGGGGTTTCCGAAAGAAAGCTCCTGCGAACGATTTGTGCACCTTTACACATTGGCAACCGCTAATACCGCCGCTGATTGAACGATGAGCTATACGAGATATACAGCGAGATCGCACATAGTTCAGCGACTCAAGCGACTACCCAGGTCATAGTGTTGATACCCCCTGTAGGTTAGGGGTTAACATATTTACTCACGATAAGACATGCCTGTGGTATGAGGCGACTAAAATGCAATAGTTCTCGCGACAGTCGAGTCTTTATACCGCAACGACAAGGAGTGTCACTCCAGTAATATTCCCCGAAGACCAATTTGGAGAATTTTTCTGCAGTTACAACAACAACAATATATTGTTGAAGGAAAATACTATTGCTTTGAAAGTATTTAATGTAGAATCGCTGGTAGAACAGAGAGAACAAGACTGGCGTGCATTGTTGACTGAGCTATAAATGCGCTGTCTACGGCAATTAAGAAGAAAAACATGGAAGGCATAACGGAAGCGTAAGATTCAAAATTACGAAACACGAGCATGACATTAACGAGTCAAATGTTAGAGATATACTTGGAAGATTTTTCTCGAATTCACTCAGGCAGACCTTTCAAAACAAACTTGCTTTCCTTTTCATAATTAGTATGAAGAGTAATCTACAATCTTAATTACTCAAAAATATTCAAATTTGAAATCCAATTTCTTTGACATACAATATTGAAATTAGCATTTCTGGTTACTTGATTTTTTACGAATTACAAATGAAGAACAATTTTTCGGTTTAAATTTCCTTCTTGACTAGTGCCATTACGCCAAGCAGCCTTACCAAGAAATGAGTAATTTAATCGTTTCTTATCCATTTAATATAATTTCCGACATGACGCGTCTCATATCATTCTTGTCCTATCCAATTACACTTCCCTATTATGGTTGATTTATTGAAATCCATATCATCTTCTCTATATACATACAAACTCAACATCCCTACATTACGAACGACCGCAGAAGTCGCGTCGTCAGTGTTGTGTTTACTTGTCCGCAACACGTTCTTTTCATATCAGCAGCCTAAATGCTTATCTCGCTTTGCCTTCTTACTCTCGCTTTACACATCTAAATAATTGTGATGATTTACAATTTAACCGCTCGCGCGGCATTTACATATATTTTCTGTGAAGTAAAAAATGCTGAAAAAAGATATATCGGTATGTGTGTGCTCGAATTTCCGGTCTGTTGAAGCAGCAACAGTTTTTGTTGCAAAGGAAAAAGACAACAAAGCGTGACCTACTTTAACTGCTTCCTCAGAATTATCTAGATTTAATATGTAAAGATGCCTTTATTGTTGGTCCTTAAGTGTCCTTACTGGTGGGGGCCTAAGGGTGAGCAGCGGCTTCGCAAAGCAATAACCAATTTAAAAAATACACATATATAGGGTAATCCATTTCGAGGTTCCCCAATATTTTAAAGAAAAAAACCCAAAAACTTCAAATTTAATGGAGAATGTTTATTATCATTCGAAAGAAAATTCTTTGGCATTTATTTTTTGAAGATTATCTCATTCAAATATTGGTCGCGGCTACGTCTCAGGTAGTCCACCCGTTGAGCCCAATTTTCGATAACTCGTTCGAGCATTTCGACTAGTAACTGGCGAATAACACGCGTAATATTTTGCTCCAAGGACTGAATCGAAGCGAGATTGTCCGCATAGACTTTAGACTTTAGACTTTGGTGGCCAATCGACCGACACAAACCGTGAAATTATCTGCTCACCGAAGTGTTCTCTCAATAACTCCATTGATTGATCCGATATGTGGGAAGTGGGGCCATCTTGTTGAAACTAAATGTCGCGAAGATCACGAGCTCCAATTTAAGGCATCAAATAGTCGGTGATCATGGCGGTCGCCATTGATGGCCCACAAACCAACCCACACCAAACCGTTATTTTTTCTGGATGAAATGGAAGCTCTTGTACTTCTTCAGGTTGCGGTTCGTCCCAAATGCAGCTATTTTGCTTGTTTACATACCCATTGAGCCAGAAATGGGCTTCACCGCTGAATAAAATTTGGCTCGGAAATGTCTGATCTTCTTTGAACTTTTCAAGAGCCCATAGAGAGAAGCAATGTCGCTTGGGAAGGTCGAGCGGCTTCAGTTCTTGCACAAACTGTGTTTTGTACGTTTTCAATTTAAGATATCGACGTAAAATGCACCAAGTCGTTCCATACGTCAGTCCGAGTTGCTGCGAACGGCGCCGAATCGAATCTCCACGGTCTTCGTACACACTCTCAGGTACGACCGATATATTTTCTTCACTGCGTGCTTGACGTGCTCTATTCGGTCGAATATTATTCAATAATGAATGCTGAGTCTCAAGATGGGTGATGGTGCTGCAAATGGTACGCTCAGTAGGCCGATTATATTGACCATTCGTAATAGAGTTGAATGTAAGGGTTGTTCAGGCGTATCAGGAGTCTTTCCATGATGAAATGCCAAACAGTACTGAACAAAAATAGTATGAAAGCTTGGCAAGACTCTCGCGTGATCTGTCAAAAAAAGCCTATTGAAAAAAGTACCTCTACTTGGATCACCCTTGTATGTGTGCATGTGTGTGTGTATGTTTTATGATAGGGAAAAAAGTTCTCTCTCAAGTTTCACTACTAAAGTGATTAATAATCTGTCTTGAGGTTGTCCCAACAACAAAGTAAACAAATTTTCTTCACAATCAAAATATTGTTGAGAGAAAATAGTTTAATCGATTTATCGTTTCATGTTTATATTAAATATTAATATATTTATAATCTCTTTAACGTTCAAAGACCTTAAAGCTGATACATAATTGATTGTTATCTCTTAGCCATTTATGGCATTGTATTGTGTTGTGTATGTGTGTGCCTAGGAATGTATGTGGGTTAAATAATCAAGATAATCCTTGGCCTACAAAATTACTTCCCCAAATCGTATCCTCCCAACTTTGTTGCTGTTGTTTTAGTTGCCTTTCCATTAACCTTTGTTGTCTTTGTATTGAATTACAATTAAATTGTCATCCAACAAATGCGCATTTACTTTGCTGCTGCTTGGGAATTGAGTAGCGTGTTAGGGTTTTTGGGACATCTGCTCTTTAATATGGTACAGTGGTATGGTGTTATATATTTTTGAGAAAAATTAATAAATTCGATCAAAAGAACACAGCGGAATAAATTCTCTTGGGTTTTTTTTTTTTTTTTTGTAAATATAAAAGTACTTGCAAAGAGTCATGCTGAAGAAAATTTTCGGTAATTCTAAATCAGAAGACGAATTTCAAAACTCTAAAATCGACTCAACCCACTATCTTGTCGCAGCAAAGATACGCAAGCCATTGAATGGAGTTTCAAGCTCACTACATTCAGCCGCCAATGAAAGTAATGCTTTTCAAAATTAAAGCCCGTAGGATGAGGAGAAAAAGAATGCCTACGTCGCAAATGTGGCGACTTAAAGAAGATTACCGACTCGATAAGACCGAATCATACTCAAGTAGGACCGAGAGAGATGTTCTATTGACTGATGCCCAGAATGTACTGAATAGATAATTGATAAGAAAAGTCCTCTCATGTCGAACAAAAACCAAACTCTACAACTCACTCATCATAAGCGTCTTGCTTTTTATGGTGCAGAGGCATGGACTGTGACAACATCTGATGAGTATGCGTTAGGAGTTTTTGAGAGGAAGGTCTTGCGAACGCATTGTGGAACTTTGCGCTTTGGTGACTGCGAAAACCACAGGCGATTGAACGATGAGCTGAACGAGATATACGGCGATCCGCTTAACATAGGGACATGAAACCAACTCTGCCTGCCCGTTCCGACAAATGCTCAATATATATATATATATATATTTGGCGCTTTGTAACCGCTGAAGCGATTTTCGGCCGAGCCCCTCCTCCAATTTGTGGTTTTTGCGTCTTGATGTTTTCTGCCAACAAATGGAGGGGCCTACAGTTTATTCTAAGCCGCCTACGAACGGCTGATAGTTTTTTTATGAGGAGCTTTATTTCATGCCAGAAACACACTCGGAGGGCTTGACATTCCGTGCCGAGGGGCGACCGCAATTAGGAAAAAAAATTTCTATCATTTTGGATGTTGCTCGAACCTGGGCTCGAACCCAGGCCTTCCGAAAGTCAGTACGCAATGCTAAATACTCGGTTATCGCGGCCGCCTTTACAAAAAACTGCACCCGCATACTAAGTGTGATTGAAATATCACGCAAAATGAGAGACTAGTTTGCGTTCAGACAGACGGATGGTCAGACGGATATGTCTAAATCAATTCTACTCCTCATTTTGATGCGATCGATATATAAATACATTTTGTTGGGTCTCTCTCTTCTCCTTCTTGATGTACATGAAAGGTGTAGAAATAAGGAAGAGGCAAGACAACAACAAAAATATTCGAAAGCAGAAACGAAAGAGCTGCAACACGAAATTGGGACAGCAATAAAAGAGGATGCAACAACAAATATTTGTACATTAATCAGAAGAAACAAAAGGAGGCGGCGGTGCTTTAAGCTCAAAGCTTTTTACCCTTATAAAGGTGGCTTGTCTGTCGCATAGCAGACAAACGTTTGCCTGTTACTTCTCGCTTAACTCATACCTTACCAATGCATACCTCTATGAATACGTGCATATGTATGTGAATATATTTAATGTGAGTTATAGTAATGCATGTAGCAAAACAAAACTCTACGTATATATATATATATATATGTGTGTGTGTGTGTGCAAAGGTATGCTTGTACGTGGCAGTATTAGTATGTCAGCAAGCAAATGGTGGTAAAACATTTTAAATATGCGCAAATTGACCTCAAAAAGTGAAGGCCTGCCCTGTGTGTGTATGAAGAATGAAGGCGATGCAAAAACCATATAGGCAAGCGAGGGAAAGTTATGCTGATAAAATATTACAAAAGCAGTGAACCCTTTCAACCTGCAGTAGGGCAAAAAAATAAAAACCACATGTACATATGTATAAACATATAATAAAGATATATATAAATGTGAACACTGGTAGTGAAGCGCTTGTGAGTAAAAAAAATTACATGCCACACGCCTGCCCTATTAGTATGAAAAGAATGCCTACATACATGCATAGATCTATACAAACCTACTTGCATGCAAACGTACGTACATACAAATAGAATAATACATCTATGACTATTGAAGTATTTGTATTGATTCCAATATCCTTTAATAACAAATACAACATTTGCTCTTTGCTCCATATTGTCATGTCATCACTTGGCATGTACATACTCTTATAATAGGTCAACGTAGACGTATCGATTTTACTCAAATACCCGTACATATGCACAAACAAATAAACTTTATTTCAATTCTTGACTTTTACATTTTCAATAAGCATGACGCCGTAGTGGTTAGCTCCATGAGATTAAGTAATTAAATAAATACTAGGGTTAGCACTTTAAGTAGCTTGTGATTATATTTTTTTATGATATTAGTTTTAATAAATATAATTTTTGAACTTCAATTTTATTTTATTTTCATTTTTTCAAATTATTTTTTTTCATTTATTCATTTTATTAATAATTTTATTTTCTTTATTTTATATAATTAATTAAATTTTTTATTATATTATTTTTTTATTTCATTCCAACTTTTTTCTGGTTCCTTATACTATTTATTTTATTTTGTTTTAATATATTTTGTTCTATTATTTTTTTATTTTTATATTTACTTTATCTTACTTTTTTACTTTATTATTTTTTTCATTTTATTTTATTAAATTAAAATTAATTTTATATCTTATGCCTTTCATATACATGAAATGGTTTATTACTTTTGGTCTGAAGTATGTAAGTATCAGAAGAAGAGGAGATAGACCCAGGGAAATTTATACCGATCGCATCAGAATGATGAGTTGAGTAGATTTAGCCATGTCTGCCTGTCCGTCTATCCAGTCCCTCAATTTTTGAGATATTTCAACCGAACTTATTAAAGCGATCATTTGTCGGAACTGGCCGGATCGGACCACTATCGCATACATACGACAGATTTTTCAGATTTGATACTTTGGGCTATAAACCTGTCAAAAAAATATCTAAGAACGTAAAAGTTGGTATACTACACAGACATAATGAATAGCGAATTGATTCTGAAAACCATTGGAATACACATACACCAGTTTGTTCAGATGTGAGGCTTTGGTCAAAACTCAGTCAAAACCGTCTAGGAGTATGACATTTCGTATCACACATCGTATGTCCATAGTAAAAGTCACTAAAATGGGAACATTATATCATATAGCCCCAACAACCGATTTATTCAGCTATGAGGTTTTGGATCAAAAATCTTCCAAAAAAGCATTTAGGAGTATGAAATTTGGTATCTCCCACAAATTAGTTAAATTAAGTATGGGTACTGAAAATAATTTCATATAATTTTTATTTTTTATTAATTATATTATTTTTAATTTGATTTTAGCTTATTTATTTATTTGTTTATTTTTAATGTTTTTTTCTTACTTTTTATTATTACTTTTTTTTTATTTTTCTTTTTTTCTTTTTTGTTTTAGTTTATTTCATTTTATTTTATTTTTTTATTTTATTTTATTTTATTTTATTTTATTTTATTTTATTTTATGTTATTTAATTTAATTTAATTTAATTTTATGTAATTTATTTTATTTTATTTTGTTTTATTTTATTTTATATATTTTTTCTTTTATTTTATTTTATTTTATATTATTTTATTTTATTTTATTTTTTTATTTTATTTTATTTTATCTTATTTTATTCTATTTTATTTTATTTTATTTTCTTTTCTTTTATTTTATTTTTTTTATTTTTTTTTATTTTTTATTTTTTTTTATTTTTTATTTAAATTAATTTTATTTTATTTTATTTTAAGTTATTTTATTTTATTTTTTAATATGATTTAATTTAATTCAATTAATTTTAGTTTTTTATTTTATTTTAATTTATTTTTATTTTATTTTATTTAATTTAATTCAATTTAATTTAATTTTTTTGTCTAATTTGATTTAATTTAATTTAATTTAATTTTTTTTAAGTTATATAGTTTTATTTTAGATTATTTCATTTTATTTCATTTTGTCTTAGTTTATTCTATTTTGCACATTGTAAATTCCTTTTTTTATTTAAGTTTGGTATTTTATTTAGGATTAGAATTTTAAGTCTCCTCAGCTATGTGGTTTTAAATATTATGAACTTGTTTGGTTGTGTGCATGCGAAAATTGTATATTTATATCTGTATTATGTGAAATAATGTCATTTGCCACATTTTATTAATATTTAATCTTCCATTTGTGTAAAGTCATGAATAAAATTCATTTGCGTTTTGACTAATACGATATGAGATAATGTATTATTCAAATTATTCAACTTCTGTCTAAAAGCCTGTTTATTCTGCCAGTGCTTTATGGTATAAATTTGTTTATTTAAATTTAATTGTGGATGTATGGTCATCACGAATATTATTTATTTGTATCGCATTAATTGTATAAGCACAGAGAGGTTGCGTATACGCAGTGCCATACAGATTTTTTTTTATTATACAGATTTTAAAGAAATTGTTATGTTGTTGGAGCGATTCTCGTGTTTGACTGGCTAATGTAGCATTAACGACCTTCAAAAAGCAAATACTGAGAATATCCACAGTTTCCTAAGCACTTTAACACACTCAAATACTCGTTAAAAGCGAGTCACATTTTGCTCTTAGCACCTTCCTTGCAGAAAAAGTAGAATTATTTTACGCATTTTACCACTTTTCTCTTTAGCAAACAACTTTTCCACTTACCTACATATAACCGAATTATTCGGTAAACAAAATTTAAAATTTCTCTTGTTTTGGAGGCTCGCTTTTTCTCTCTCTCTCTCTCTCTAAATCCTGTTCAAATTGGATTTAACGCTTTTTTCACTAAAACCTTGTAAGCCACCAGCATCAAGTCGTTAGAAGTCGAGTGAATGCCAATGGCAAGATATGTATGTGAAAAACAATAGCAACAACACACAGAATTACAAATGGTAACAATAATAACAAACAACAACAGCATTGTAAAGTTAGTGATACAAAATATATATAAAAAAATATATATAAAAAAAAACCACAACAACAAAAGTACATACAAACGTCGCTTTCTATCAACCTTTGTGTGTGCACTTCATGCTTTTATGGCTGGCGTCGCCGGGTGGCAAATGTCAAGAGAGTGCAAAAAGGGAGGAAATGGAAGCGAGTCGTGTCATCGCTGAGGTGAAACGCCCTTGTAAGTGTCAAATGTGTTGAAAAACTCTCGATGTAACTCAACTTTTGTTATTATAATTGAATGTTCATGTACATAAACGCACACACGCGCATTGTCTGCCACATAAATATATTTCGTTATCACTTTTTATTGAATTATATTCAAAATACTATTTATTTTGCGCTTTAAATCTATTGCTGGCATTCGTTATTGAGGTAGTGCGCCTTAAAGTATGCAAATTGTTTTGATAACAATGGCGCAAAGTTGTGAATATTTCCTATTAACATGCAAATGCAACGTACATATAAACTATTTTGACTTTGTACGAACACTTAAACTTTGACCGCCGGCTTTTTTGCATAGTTTTTTCTCTTACATCCATTTTCTGTGCCAAACTTTCGCCTTATAAATATATATGTGCGTACGTTTGTACATACAGTATTATGTTGGTGTGCACAAGTGAGTAGTTTTGCATATTTAGCTCCATTCATGCCGCTTGACCCACATTGTGCCTCGCAAGTGCAGCTGGTAGTCGCATGAAGTCTTAATTTTTTTTTTTTTTTTTTTTTTTTTTAGTGAAAGCGTTAATAAATGTATATGTACATATAGATTCTCATACTACTTGCCGCAGGCGTCTGTTTTTAATTAAAAAATATTTTGTGTTGTTTTTAAAAATTCTTAAAGTGTTTCTCGTGCTCTTGGCCGGCTGGTTGTTTGTTTAATAAAATACTCTCGGAAGTTGAGTTGGCACGTTGTAGCAGAGCTGAAAAATCTATTAGTTAAGTCAGTAACTAAATTTATTGGATTAGTTACACTTTACATTTAAATTGCATAAAATAAAACGTTTTTCAGAGAAAACAGAAATTTTTGTGTTCAATAAAATTATTTTATTTTTTATTTTATACATTTTATTGTCATTGAAAGAAAAAAGAAAATAAATTAATTTGAATTTTTTGGAAATCCTCTTGTTATGTATACGAATGACTTAAATCTAAATGTTATTTGATTGTTTTAATACTTTAAAAATTAAATTATCTCGCTTTACAAAATTTGCTGAGTAGAACAAAATAGTTGTAATTTTGAATAGAATATAAAATAATTTTTATTTTTTGTATAGAAAAAATATTATCTAAAATTTTTTGTTATGATTGAATTTTCTATAGCGGCTTGAAATATTACGAAATTTTGGTATAACATAAATATTATGGTATGACATAAAATATGGCATGCCAAAAAAAATTCATAGTCTTAAAAATGTCTAAATAAAATGTATTGTAAAGTCTTTTATTGCTACTATACGCATACAGCCGTCAGCAAATAATATTTCAAGTCATAAGCATTGGCTTAACATTAAATTATTCCATATATGTTCCAAAAAGCGAAATATTGGTAAACCAAAATGTTTACGATAAGTTTTCTAGACTAGGTACACCCAGCGGCAAAATCAAAGTTTTTACTTAATTTTTAATGTTAATTTAGTTTAGTATTAACTTTTTATGCTAAAAATTTCTAATCAAATTTATTATTTTGACAACATTTATGAACACTTTTGCTGAGAAAAACTTGACATTTATCAACAGACTTCAAAAATATACGCGATTATGTTGATGTGCGGGTTGTTTCCGGGCCAAGAAATAGACTTTGTGACCAACTTTTCTTTATGGTATTTTACATTAATTAAGGAAAAAAGAAGAAGTAAGCACAGTAAATACAAGAAGGAAAGGCCGTTTTTGGATGTACTGCAGTCTTTATACCTCTCATGAACATATCGAATTCCTTGAAAATTGTAAAACTAGATTTCAATTATTGTCAGTGTCAATATAAACTTAAATTCACGTATCTAAATATCAAATTTTACGCCGTTAAATGCTTATTTAACGGATTTTGGACGCAAACCTTATATTTGATCAAATTGGGGGCTACGCGATATAGTTTTCCGATATTGATGTTTTTCAGTACCAATGTGCAACTCATTATATATGTCTAGAATAATAATTTTTATGCTATTAGGTAGTTTTTTGACGGATTTATGGCCCAAAGTTTCAAATCTGGCAAATCGGTTGCATATATGATATAGTGACCTGTCAACTGACTGTCAAGTTTAGTTGATATATCCTAAAAACTGAGGGACTAGTTCACATTCAAGCAGAACGACAGACCGGCGTACGGACATATCTAAATCAACTTTGCTGTTCATTCTGATATGATCTGTATAAATTTCGGTGGGTCTATCGCTTTTCCTTTTAGTACTTACATACTTCGGACCAAAGTTGCCCGTTGGCATGGAGCAGAGTCATCCTGGAATATTACGTTGTCATATTCAGCGCGAACTGCTTCGATTGTCACAGCCACGCCTTCGTTTATACTTTTTGTGTATTTGTTGGCATTCACTGATGTATTGATTGAGTGTGCTCATGCAGTCAATTATAATGTGGTGTGATGCATTCACATACTATCAAATACAAGGAATGTTTTGCTGGTAAGATACTTAACCAGCTACACTAATGCCAGACTCCTCGTTGTACCATGCGTCGGAAAATATTACCTTTTTCCAATCTTCTTCAGTACAACAGGCATGTTTCTTGCATCATGACAGCCTCTTTAATCACAGTTTCATAGTTAACATTGATTTTCTAGAATCGTTTTTAGCGTACGTTGGGCTGTGCGAATACTGCCAGGGACTATTTGCGACTTTTATAATTCACTGATAACTTTTATTACCGATTTCGTGCACAAGTGCTTTACATGATTTGCGTTTCTTATAGTATTTTTTTTTTAAGCCAATATTTCCGACATTTTTGGTACAACCGGACTTCCAACTCAAAATTCCCCATCGAAAATAATTTTTAGTCACTGTCGTTTAAAGGAAATATTTTTTCATGGCGGTTTCTTGTAGAGCACTCTAGTGAACATACATGCATGTAAAGTCTCAAATGAATAATTTTTACTAAGCATAAGTTGTTGTTTTGCTGAACTTATACGTACACGCTACGAGTTTGCTAAGTTAACCTCGATGATTTGCCAGGTCCTTCGAGTCCGAGCCAGATATATGAGTCCGATCACTGGATTGTTAAATAAAAGTCGCCAATTAATTTTGCAGTTCCTTGATTATAAAGAATTTATTAAATGTTATTTATTACTCAATAACTAACAATTCACTTCACTATTTACAATCACTTATATCATAACTTTCACTACATGTTTTACTCCATAGTAATGTTATCACCAAACGAGTTCACTTATATACTAGTCGCTTGATGACAACGAACGGCTGGAATGATCGAATTCTTCGCGATAAACTATGTACTCGATTCACGCTCTAGAACACACCATTTATGGCCTTCTCTCTTTTTTTGACATTCGCTTCGCATTTTCGCCACAGTACGTTTGTACGTAATATAACATATATGGAATATATGGAATGTAGCTATCATATATATGGGCAAGGAGGAATCTTGATTAACATGAAGCATTATATTTAACCTCTACATATGTTGAGCAAAAGATATTTTTTAAAAAAATAATATAGCTAACCATAAAATATGGCTTAACATAAATACTTGTAATTTCCAAATAAAATTTAGTAAAATTGTGGTCTTAGATCAAAAATTTTTACTTCCTACTTTACTTCTATTTTCTTAACATAAAACTGTCATTTCAGTTGTTCAAAAAGAGTTTGTAATAGATCCCTAATAGCTAAATTACTTACATATTCACACAGTTACTCGTATGAGTACTAAACCGCCTTAAAGTATACCCAACAACCTCAATCAATTTTATTTGGCACTTTAAAGTGTGCTGTTGCACCCTATATTTTTTATTTATTTATTTATTAATTTTTTTTTTTTTTTTGTAATATGTTACCCTAAATATTTCTAAGCATCACTTATTCATGCGAGCAGACAAATTTTTTCGAAAGCAAAGCATATACAATAATATATGCACTGTCCTTCTGCCTGTCAGCTCATATGAATTATGAAATTTATGAAACAATAGAAATTTTCGCTCGCAAGAAAAGTGACATAAAAAAATATGAAAAAATTTAAACCATGCTATGACACAAAACCATTTCTCATAACACATGTCAATGCCAATAAACAAATACAAGGAATTTTTGTATATTTTATGCTGAGTTTTTTTTGCATTCGAACAATAATGTCAATCGGATAAAATGTGACGATTATCGGCATGCGCTTATTTTTAATGCAATTTCTTTATATCTGACCCACGGTTAAGCAGCAAAAGTACGTAAAACGGATTTCCGAAGGATAATTCTTTTTGTATATAAACATAAAAATATTTTATGTACGTGTATATGTAAATGATTATACAGTTTGTGGACTCCGAAAACACCCAACCGGTTTTTTGTTCAAATTTTCAGCTTAGCTCCCAAACCTCTGGAGAGAATTCTTGTCCATTTTGATTATTACTACCTGTCTGGAAAACAAAATTTATTTAAACATGCGAGTAAAGTGTTGCAGCATAGATTTCCACCAGATATTTAAGGACACTTTGGAAAAAATATTGTTAGCATAGTTGCCTCCTATATATGTATAAAAAAGAAATTAGTGCATGTCACTATTAATAAGTGTTAATATTTCGAATCCTGTACAGCCAAATAACCAAAATTATAGAAAAACTTTTGCGATTGTATTTCTGACACAAAATTAACGCTTCTCATAAAAAGCCTTTCCGAGGGGCTTAAAAAAAATTTTGGGTCCCTCCCATTTGTTGGAATATGAAGAGACACACCACAAGTTGGAATTTTCTTGTTTAATTTGGTTTTCCTTGACTCACTAGACGAAAATTTAGTGCTATTGACTGCATGCCCTATTTCGCTAACTATATCAGATGGTACCGTACCAGTTGAATGGTCTTAACTTATTTTTTTTTTTTTAGTTTTTTGAGAAAAATATTTTTCTAATATTTCTCTTTGTCATAAGTACCACTTGTTAGGCCAGTTGGAAGTACCAAGTTGGAGAACTTCCTCTTCCTCTGCTTCCCCCAGCGGGTACTCTAAAGAGTACTTTCACAGCTATAGCGCTTTCATCCATTCGGGTGACATGTCCTAGCCAGCGTAGCCGCTGTCTCTTGATTCGCTGATCGTTCCATCGTCTGTGATATTTTCAGTAGCCAAATACCATAAATTTTAGATACAACTTTTCTCTCGAAAACTCTTAAAGCCGACTCATTGGATATCGACATCGTCCAAGCTACTGCACCATATGTTAGGACGGAAATGATGAACGACTTGTATAGTTTGGTTTTGGTTCGTCAGTAGAGAACTTTATTTTCCAATTGCCTACTAAGTCCAAAGTAGCACCTGTTTTCAAGAAAGTTTCGGCGTTGGATTTCAAGGCCGAAGTTATTGGTGTTTTTGTTCCAAGATAGGCGTAGATAACTACGACTTCAAAATTCCGACTGTCAACAGTGACGCGGGAGCCGATTCACGAATGCGATGGCTGTTTATTTGATGACAGTCACCCTGTCTGAAACTTCGTTTGGTATCAAACGGCTCGGAGGGGTTCTTACCAATTCTGTTTGCGCTTCTGGTATTATCCAGGGTCAGTTTACTTCGCCGTATGAGTTTTTATATGAAGTTCTGGCATAAGCTGCGTAGGGGTCGGGTCATGGCACATCTGTACCAGCGTCATCGGGGTTTCGGGTTCACCATCTGTTTTTCGATCCAGCGACGACCTCATAGCTTGATAAATTTTCACGTACTGGAATCTAGAACTACAGACAGCCATATCTAACGATTTCTCATATTGAAGGTTAGAGTTTCAAGATGAGATTTTTCACAACTCTTGGTTCCCAATTTTCAACTAAATTTGGTTTTTAACAATCTAAAGAGGTGCGTCTTACGGTTTGTGCCGTAATAAAATTTTTGAGTTAATCACAAAAAGTTTGAAAATTTTACAAATTAATTTCAATGATTTAGTCCTTGATTCCTATTAAATAAATTTTTGATTTACAGAAAACAGTCATGTATGAACTCACATATAAACTAATAAGTAATTACATATGAAATGTATTGAATTCAGCATAATTTCTCATTTCCCATGAGTACATATGTGGTCTTTGAATGAATACAAAATTTTTTTCAAACGAATTATCAACTGAACTGACATTCAGTCCTACGCTGAACGGAACTTTCAACCACATCCTTTGATGACATTTATGAGGAATATGATGAAATGCACGTCTGAATGTTTTAGCGTCAACTTGAGACTGACTGTTTGCAGTGTCAACACGAATGCTCTGCGTCAGCAGCAGATGCAGCAGCAAACATCTTCATATGCTACATGAGCTGCATGAGCGCAAGGAATGTCTGCAATTGTTGTTGCTGCCACACAAATGACGTCAACGAAGCTGTTTGCATACGTTGCTATTATTATTACTTTCTTTCTTACAGATATTCATATTAATATGTAAATGCACATATATATGTTTGTGTGCATGTATCTTAATCAGCATACTTGTATCTGTTGAGTTGCATTCTTCCTTCTGCTTCTTCTTCACAATTCATGACGAATGATAAGCCAAAAAAAAAAAAACGTAGCATACATCTTGGCGCATTGCCTGATATTCTTTATGGATATTTTAATATAGTCTGCAAATATATATATATATATATATATATATACTCGTATGCATACATACCCGTAGCTTTCAGACTAAATCTATAGCATTGCAATAGAATAATTTGTGATGGTCATTGTCAGTGTCATCGTATTCATGCATATATACATATATAATTATGTGGAAATATCTATTCTGTGCCTTGATGGTGATTTTGTGCAAAAACTTAAATCCATCTGCTTAGCTGATTTAAGTAAATGTTCACCTTCAGCCCATTACATGGCATTCGTTCGTCCTTTGCACGAGTGGAACGTGATTTTTCAAATGTTAAAATGTTTAAATACACACATACATACATACATATATTTATGCATGTACATATGTGTGTGTACTGTTGAGTGAGTATTAGCGTTTCATTTGTTAATGTATCTCAATGAGTGCTAATATCCTCGCTGTTGTGGCTACTCTTCTTCTTCCTCCTCTACTTGTTACCATACTTTTTGTTCTTGTTGTTGTTTTGTTGTTGTATTGTTGTTGTTGCTGCTGCTGCTGTTGATATTTAAATTCAATGCTGCACTGTTATTGACATTCGTTGCAGATTTTATGGCCAAAGTCACGATCAATGTTACGGTTTCCCCTTTCCCTTTCATTTTTTCCATTTAATGGTTTATTTTCCTACATTTTTTTTTTCGGATTTACATTTTGTAACGGTGTCTGTCTGCTCTTTTGTTTCGACTATAACTGCCTTCTGCTTACCTTTCTTCTGTCTCGTTATTAGTGTCTCCATAGCTTTGGTGTATTCTGTTGCCATTGGTAACCAGTTTGTTGTCGTAGTTCTTTAGCTGATTAGCACATTTTACGTAATAATATTATAAGATATGTGTAAGCGCTTGTAGAGCACAATTATGCCAAGCTCAACAGGATTCTTTAGAGTGCAATGAACTAGTTTAAGACTACTTCGAAGAGAAATTCTGTCTTTTGCTTTTACAAAGATCTAGTGAATTCGACAAATTTTCCATTGCGTTCTTGTACTAGGCACATACCAATTCCCAATGGACTAGTTCAATTTGTGATTATAAAAGTGTTTTTCATTTTTTTAATGTCACTAGATTTGTTCTCTGTGTTTTAATTTTAGTTTAAAAAAAAACTCACAAATAATTTAACATATAAAATGAAATGTCCTACAATATTTGTCAGTTTTTAATAATAATTTATTTTCTTTTTTCAGGTAAGTCGGTATTAAATATTATTTTAATAAATAAAAACATTTTAAAATATACGCAACTAAGGTAAGTGAGTTTCTCTAATATTTCGAATATCTGGTTCTTCAAAGATTTTAATTCGAATTAAATGAGCATTAAAATGCCAATATAAAAGAACGGAGACAAAGCTACTCCCACGACAGCCGGTTCTACGCACCGGAGTTGACCCGGATTTTATCCGGCCAAGGGCTGTCACCCTTTCGGCGACCTAACCCCGTTTAGGTCATCAGGTAATTTTAGCTTTAGTACATCAACGGAGCAACATCTCGCAGCAGGCCTGCTCCAAATCCTTCTCATCAGGGCTGGTGTAGAAACCAATCCTGGTCCGAGGGATTATTTCTGCTGCGTGTGCCAAAGACGACTCCACCATTCCTCCACCTCGGTTAGATGCAACCAGTGCAATGGTTGGAGTCATCTTAAGACCTGCTCAGGCCTTAAGACACATAGGGAGTGGACCACGAGTTACGTGGCCCCATGCTGCCAGCGCCCAGCTGCGCCTCTGGCCCATACGGCAGTGCCTTCTGCACACTTACCCACTTTGGGTAACTCCCCCAGGCCTCCACGGCCCATCGGAGCTCCCCGCAGCATGACTCCCAATCATCTTCCCCCAACCCTCCCCACCTCCATCCAGCTCCACATCCCGTGCGAGGCTAATCAGCAGCTCTTAGTACCCCGCACAGTCTGCTCCGTGTGTCAGACCATAGTACGGCGGAACGTGACATCAGTCAAATGCAATTATTGCACTGGCTGGTGCCACTTTCGGTCGTGCTCTGGCCTGCGCACCACTCGTGAGTGGAGTAGTGCTTTCGTTGCCCCATGCTGTAGGAGTCTGCCCCCGCCTGCAAACACTACGCAGCCGCCAACTACCACCAATGTGCGGCAACTACCACAGCGGGTTACACAGCTGCAACAGACAAGATCTACGCACAACTCCCTCACCCCCCGTGTTACGAACGTTCCCCCGAGACACTTTAGACTAGTACAATTTAACTGCAACGGACTCCAAGGAAAGATCGACGAGATAGTTGACTTCATGAGCCGGGAACGCCTGCCAATAGCCGCGATCCAGGAGACCAAACTGAGCGCCCGCTCAGATCTTCTGAGCCGGGCTGGCTACAACATCATAAGGAAAGATCGCGAACGAGATCATGGCGGAGGCTTGGCCTTCATCTTACATAACAGCGTGCAGTATCGTCTTTTCGACGGCGACATCGACCGCAGGGATACTACCCTAGAATGTCAGGGCATAGCTATCCGGTCAGGCGATGTCGAGCTCGAAATATTTAATATATACATTCCTACCGTTACAAGTTGCCCAGTTGGATACCGTCCTGATATAGGTGCGCTACTCACAGGCGAAAACCGCTTGGTTTTGGGCGACTTTAACGCGCACCACGATCTTTGGCATTCCTGCCTGTGAAATGATCGTCGAGGAATGGAGCTGGCGGAACAGATAGACGATTCGACATTCTGCACAATGAATGACGAAGCCCCCACCAGGATTGTGGGCAACTGCCATAGCTCGCCTGACATTACAATAGCTAGCGCTGGTCTGATAAACTGCATAGATTGGCGACCTATGCTTACACTCGCATTAGACCATTTGCCCATAGTCATCTCGATTGACAGGCCTCCCGACTTCGTTTCCGTGGACCACCGGACATTTGTTAACTTTAACAAAGCTAACTGGCCCGGCTTCACGGAATTTACTGAGAACGCCTTCAGTGCTCTCCCCACTCCCACCAATGTCCTCCCTGCAGAAAAGCTTTTCCGCAAAATTGTCGTGTCTGCTGCCGCCCGCTTCATACCTGCAGGTCGAATCGCGGAAATCCGCCCTAATTTTCCCACCGAAGCGGCGGTTTTGGCGACAAGGCGCGACAAGTTACGCCTGGCCGATCCCGGCGATCCCCGTATCAGGGAACTCAACGCCGAGATTCGGAACAAGGTAAATCTCCATAAGCGGAACAAGTGGGAGGAGCACTTAAGATCCTGCAATCTCTCCTCTGGGGTGACCAAACTCTGGGCCACCGTCAAATCGTTGTCAAATCCGACGAGACGTGATGATCGGGTGGAAATTTCATTCGGTGATCACGCCTCGTCGGACTCGAAGAGGTGCGCGAGCTAATTTAGCCGGCTTTTTACACTGCACCCTTCGGTCGACAAAACGAAACGACGAATAACCCGCCGTCTGTGCAAACTACCGAACACCAGCGTGACGCTTGATTTCTCCAGGGAAGAGGTTCAGGGGGTTATCGGGAAGGCGAAAGCCTCCAAATCCATCGGCCCCGACGGAATAAGCATGCTGATGCTAAAACATTTGGGTCCAGCGGGAATATCTCACCAAGCTTCTCAATCTGTCCCTGACCACCCTAACTATAACCGACGTGTGGAAACTGGGTAGAGTGGTCCCGCTACTAAAGCCGGGGAAACCCGCAAATAAAGGAGAGTCATATCGTCCGATATCCCTCCTTTCCCCAGTAGCGAAGACAATTGAGGCCTTGCTGCTCCGTCCCTCACACACCACCTGAGCCAGCTACATCAGCATGGCTTCCGAAAAGTGCACAGCACCACAACTGCATAACGCCATAAACACTCAGATAATTCATGGCCTCAACCAAAATCGACCCTGTGCGCGAACGGTTCTAGTAGCACTGGACCTATCGAATGCTTTCGACACAGTGAATCATTCAGTGCTACTATCGGACATTGAGGATTCCTCATTACCGCCTAGGTTGAAGAGGTGGACCATGAATTACCTGAGTGGTCGACGATCATCGGTTGAGTTTCGAGGTCAAACATCTAAGCTACGCAAAATTAAACAAGGGGTCCCGCAGAAGTGGTGTCCCTCTCCCCAATGCTGTTTAATTTTTACATCTCGAGGCTTCCTCCACCACCTGAGGGCGTCTCGCTGATCTCATACGCCGATGACTGTTCGATTTTGGCGTCTGGTCAGGATATTGATAGCCTTTGTTCTTCAGTAAACAACTACCTCGCCGACCTTTCCAACTTCTTCGCTGCACGACATCTACATCTCCAACCTGCGAAATCCTCTGCCACCCTTTTCACCAGCTGGAAGAAGGAGTACCGGCTAGAACTCGATGTGAAGGTCGATGGTGTGAAAATTCCGACCACGAATAACCCAAAGTTACTGGGAGTAACATTCGATAGCCTGCACTCCTTCACTCCGCATACGACTGCAATTTCCACTAAAGTACAAAGCCGCAACAAAATCCTCAAATCGCTAGCCGGCAGCACCTGGGGGAAAGACAAAGAAACGTTGCTGGCGACGTACAAGGCAATTGGCCGGCCGGTCGTAAACTATGCTGCGCCGATTTGGACGCCGGGGACTAGCACGACGCAGCTGAAGAAGCTACAGACCTGCCAGAACACCGCCCTTCGGACCGCGACGGGAAACCCCCTGATGGCGCCGGAGCACCACCTACACAGTGAAGCATCTATGCTCCCAGTTAAGGAGCATAATGTTATGCTGTGCAAGCAGTACCTGCTGGGATGCTACCGCATGGATCATCCCAACAGGCACCTGCTGGAAGCTGAACCACCACCTAGGCACATCAGAAAGGGAGTACTTGACTACCGCGACGACATACAGCAATACAGACAAGACCCGCTGGACAGGACGGCGTACAGACAGGCCATCAACACCATTCACCGAGAGTCCGTTAACACCTTCTTGAACTCTCTTCCAGTGAATGGTGTTCTCGGTCAAACCACCACCCATTGCAGAACAAGAGCTCGAGTTGCCTCGTGAGACCCGCGTAACCTTGGCACAATTAAGATCTGGATACTGCAGTAGGCTTAATTCCTACCTATCCAGACTCGACCCTGACATACCTAACACATGTCCCGCATGCAAAGAATCCCGCACGACACTAACCACCTCTTTACATGCCCACTCAACCCGACTCATCTAACACCCCTCTCCCTTTGGTCCGACCCCGTCGAAACAGCACGTTTCCTGGGCCTCCCGTTAGATGACCTCGATGACTAAAGCTGAACTTGCCTGACCCTAAACGGGACTGGGCTTGCCGCTACAACAACAACAACAACAACGGAGACAAAGAAAAATCTTAAAATTATAAATAAGATTCTGAAAAATTTCCACGCTACTCTTATCTATTCGTGTGTACAAACATATTACTCATAATCTGAATTAAAAACGTCATCATGCGTCAATGTACGCATTTGGATAAGATACAAGCTCAAGAATATACTAATCTACAAATATTTGATCGAGCAAAGCAAATGTGTCAAAGCACATGCAATCAAAATATCATATCACGACGGACATTGTGTATACACATTACTTCAGCATCCGAACTAAATATGTATTTTAAAAAATAAAAATACGTAAATTTTTTTCATATTTGTTTAATATTATTTTAACAAATTTAATTTAAATTTATTTTTCATTTTATTTTATTTTATTCGATTTTATTTTATTTTATACTAATTTATTTTTTTATTTTTTTATTTTTTTATTTTTTATTTTTTATAATTTTATTCAATTTTTATATTTTATATTATTTTATTTTATTTTATTTTAATTTATATCATTTTATTTTACTTTATGTTATTTTATTCGATTTTATTTTATTTTATATTAATTAATTTTTTATTTTTGAATATTTTTTTATTTTTATATTTTTTTATTATTTTTTTATATTTTTTTAAATTTTATATTTTTATTTTATATATTTTATTTTATTCGATTTTATTTTATTTTATATTAATTTATTTTTTTATTTATTTTTTTATTTTTTTATTTTATAATTTTATTTAAATTTTATATTTTATATTATTTTATATTATTTTATTTTATTTTATTTTATTTTATGTTATTTTATTTTATTTTATTGGATTTTATTTTATTTTATATTAATTAATTTTTTATTTTTTTTTTATATTTTTTTATTTTTTATTATTTTTTATTTTTTTTTAAATTTTATATTTTTATTTTATATATTTTATTTTATTCGATTTTATTTTATTTTATATTAATTAATTTTTTATTTTTTAATATTTTTTTATATTTTTTTATTTATTTATTTATTTATTTTATTTTTTTTTTTTTTTATTTTATGTCATTTTATTTTAAGTTATTTTATTTTATTTTATGTTATTTTATTTTAATTAATTTTAATTAATTTTATTTATTTTTTCTTCCATAAAGGTATACATCAAGTATCGGTCGTTTTAAAACGAAATACTTAATACTATTGTTACATATTATAAATTAAATACTATGCATGGGTTATGAGTAACAATAAGTATAGGTTTGAAGGATACAGGGAACTAATTACAAGTGTGTTTTTTTCTTTTTAATTTTTCTATGTTTAAAAATCTTCCAACTATTGAAGTAGTGGATAATATAACAGCATTGTGTATCAGGTGTCGCTTCTTAGTTATTTTTAATTTATCTAGACTTGTGTTTAAATTTTTCGTAATAACTCACAATAATTGGAATCATATCGACGCTATCTAGTCTCCACATTTCCTTAACTTCATGCGCTAAATTGAGGTATTTTATACACTTTTATGTGTAGCAGTCTTGCAGGTTGTATGTATTCGGCGCTCCTATGTCTATTAGCAGAGTTTATCAATTACAGTTATGTCGGGTCTGTTGTGTGGCGTAGCATGATCTGTCAATATTGATCGATCCCAGTATAACTTTTTTGAACTATTTTCTAATATTGTTTGGGGGTTATATATGAAATACGGACATTCCTCCGTAATTAATCTATATTTGAGTGCTAAACATTGATGCACAATATTTTCGACGTGGTTGCGTCTTGTCAGATATTCACTGGCTCGCTCCTTGAGCGCATGCACCTTTAATGTGGTGAAAATTTTCAGCATTTTTCGGCATAGATCATTTTCAATGGCCGCACGGAGGATATATTTTTTTCAATTTTTAGTTGCAATCACTTGGTCATGTATAGCGCACATAAAACCTTCGCTTTCAGGAAATATTCCTGGTCTGCTTAGCCAGTCGTAGGATGCAGTTGTGTCTATTTCAGGTTGATCGATTGCATGTGCTTATTCTTCGTGGACTGACTTCATTTTTCATTGAAAATTAATAATTAAAAATGCTGAACATCTGTTGGGATATCACTCGTTGAGGTGTCACTTAAATTTAGAGGGGTGTATTTCAGATCTGACTGGCATACTACTTTATGCAATTGGCTTTGTTGCTTATGAAAAAACACCCGGAGGTTGTACTTGTATACACACTTTTGGTGTAGATATTTGATGTATACCATTCCTATACACATTCTACGGCTGATTTCGGAATTTTGTAAGTAATACCCTTGTCGTCCTTTTGGCGTTTTCTAGGTCTGTGTCAGACCATTTCGTCGTTCCAAACGTGTATGTTAACACTGGGATGGCAAATGTGTTTATAGCTTTGAATAGGTTAAAACCATTAAGATGAGACTTCAGCAAGCTTTTCACTCGCCTTACATATTCCTCCGTTGTTGTTCGAACGATTTCAGAATGATGCATTCTTTTTGCTTCAGTCAAGCCAAGGTATTTGTATGTATCATTCTCTGGCTTGGCACTAATAAATACTTTCATTGTTTGATAACTCAAAATCTCGCATAATAGTTCGACCACTTTCTACACTAAGTGGATACGGCTTTTTTGTGTACCAACTCACATTTTAATCATTAGAGAAGTCTTCGGTTAGTAACCATAGTGTTTTTAGCTCGTTCATTTAACGCATATAGCTTCATTTCATAAATATATATAATAGGTGAGAAAGCTTATGTTGAGATGAACGTGGTCTTTTTATATTGAAATCGCAGTTTGTTTTATTTAATAGAGAAGATTGTGGATTTAATGCGAGACAAAACCATAAAGCGCTCAGGGCATATACTTGAAATATACCTCGTTTAATAGGTATTGGAGCTTGTCTTATGAGACCATTGCCTTTCTTGAGGTTCTTATACCACTTTAACTTTTTTTTTTTTTTTTTTTTGAACGATGACCGTGGATCTACTGTATTAATCTTCCGAGCTCCACTCGAAGCTTCTAAATTTTTGCATTTCCCTATACTTTCAGGGAAGTTCGGATATATTTGCTTTGCAAATCATTTAGATCGTAGCTTACCACCAGTGGAACATATAATTACTATTGTTGCTGCATATATTACCGTTTGTAGTTCCTCAAAGGTACTGACACACTCAAACAGAAATGTTGGTAAAATATTAATATGGTTTACCATAGATACTGCTATGGCCACAGATTTTGTTGAATTTTGTTTAGGTATAAAACGACGTTGTGTTGCAGCTGTTCCACTGAATTCCGTCATTGCCATTTGGAATTCAGATTTTAGTCTTTCTAATATTTCGGCTTAAGACTGAGTTGATTGAGCTAAGTATAGAGCAAAATGATACTTTCGTCCGTTTCACCTGCAGGTCTAGTTGTCTTTTCGTTAGAGAGCTCGTTCTAGTTTCAGTTCAGTTAGTCTTCGGGAAGATATGTATTTATTTTTAATAATTGCACTTCCCTGATCACCTATTCTTGGCACTGTTACGTGGATATTTGGAAATTTTTGTTGAAATAGTTTATGTAGTCAAGTTCTGTATCCATTTAGTTAAGTAATAGCTGCGCATAATGTGCTCATTCAATTCAATAGTCTATTTCATGCGTTGCCCAGGGGATATCGCTACGGTGGTCAATGATTGGCCCGGTAAAACAACTAAAGTAGTTAGTTGGTTAGGGTTTATTGTAAGTCTATTCGAGATGGTCAAGCTGCCACGTCTCGCATCGCCTCTAACCGTTGCGATGCTCGTCCGAGGCTTCTATTAAAAATTGTTTAACCATTTTTCACCCAAAAAGGTGGTTGGTCTTCATGGCTGTGGTATGCGTGTTTGCTAAGAACGAAAAGTGTAAACCCTCTCCGCTGCATTATCCAGTTTTGGTCCACGGGTGGTATTTTATTTACCACCTACCCGATATACTTGTATTTATTGAGCTTTTCCTTATTCGCCACCTAGGGACGCGCCTCATGAGGGATCTGGTAACTGCTCAGCGGGTTTATTTTTTTTTCTTTTTAATTTTTTTAATATTTCATTTTATTTTGATTTACTTTAATGTACCTTATTTTATATAAATTTTTGGCTTTTATTTTTTAAATTTAATTAAATATGAAGTCAGCATACATAAGTACAAAGCATATATGTACTATGTATGTTAATAATAAAAATATCGCAATGCTTTGAACTCTCAACACACGATTTCAAACGCATAACAATCCGCGCAGGATTTAGCAATATCTCACTCAAATACGTGCTCATTCACTCTTGGGACACTTTGTCAACACTTTGAAACAACAACCATAACAGCAGGAACAGTGATAACAACGAATACACACAAACACATCTCCACATTTCTAGAAAGTGCATTAGAAATCGAAAAAAAAAATAAAAATAAAACAAATCAAATAAATGAAGCAATTTCATATCATAGAAATCGAGAGAAAAAAAAACCAAAAAATTCAACAAAATTAAGAAGGAAAAAAATTATGAGCAAATGAAAATGCAACTATATAGTTGAACTCAAGTGGGTTGAATGGTGGAGTAAAAGTAAAAATGAAATCATCAGCCATGGAAGATTTACTAAAAACGACAAACTCAGATGAGCCGAACTGTCGGCGCAAATGACAAACTGACTTAATAGCAGGCACGTACATCAAAAACTTCTACAAGTACATGTTCTAAATGAATAAATGAGGGTATATATGTATGTAAGAGCGTGTACGTGAAATAGCATTAGAATGAGCAAGTGAAAGTAAATAAAACACTCTGAAACACTTTGACACAAGCCACAAGTGTGCAATTAAATTTTTCTACTTTCGCACAAGCCAATCAAGCATCAATGGAGAGAATACGTAAGAGGCAATAGAGAGATGGTGGAGGGAGAGTAGCCGAAGCGGCGGTGTGTTAAAGAGTAATTGCTACAGTGTGTATTGCAATGGGAATTCCTGTAAAGTTGGTGACACTTGATGGTGGCAATAGATGGAGAAGATCAGGGTGACCCGTTGGTCAACTTATACCTACATACATATGTGTATGTATGCGCCAGAGTGGTCACTAAAATAGTAAAATTCCATTCATGAAAGCCTTGCAGTTGAAAATACTTTGAAATATGTTTATATGACTATTTTAAAATAATTGTGTGTTTACAATATAAAAATATTTTTTCTATTATTTTTTTTTTGTAAAAAAATAAAAATAAATAAATTTTTTTATATCTTTTTAATATTTTTTTTTAGTTAGAGTAGCATTTTTACATTTCTAAATTTTCCTTTTTTTTTATCTAAAAGTTGCCACCCTAACTAGCTTAAATTCAAAATAAATAAATTTTTTTATATCTTTTTAATATTTTTTTTTAGTTAGAGTAGCATTTTTACATTTCTAAATTTTCCTTTTTTTTATTTAAAAGTTGCCACCCTAACTAGCTTAAATTCATTTACAATCATTCAAAGGCAAGAGTATGCACAAATATTTATATATGTATTTTATTGAATTAAACTCTCAAAAGCATAGAAATTCATAAAACCACTTTAAACAAGAAAACTAAATAATTAGAGTTTTAGTTTAAGAAATTATCGCAATTTTTCAATTATTTCAGCCTTTCACATTTTATACACGAAAACATGATGATGAAGGTATAACAACTCAGAACTTACAAAAAAAAAACTGCTCCACTTCTTCACGCTTCATGCCGATTTTTGGCCATATCAAAAAAAAAATTTTCCTCTGATCTATGGGAGTCCACATTAGATTTTCCAACATCACACTCTCCCCTCAATATAAAACTCAAAAGCATTTATCGAGCATGCTTAAAGTAAGAATACTAAATTAAAGCCTTACAGTAGTTCATGACTAATATTTTACCTCTATAATAAGGAAATTTTATAAAAAGTTTACACATCTCACAAGATGTCTGACTTGATTTATGGCACTTAGAAAAACTTAAGAGATACACAAGTTAACAAAATATTGGCCACTCAAAGCATAAGAAAACAAAGGGCGCCAACTTAGCTCAATTCATATGCTCCGAAACAGTTGAATGGTTTCGTAAACATACGCAGCTGTCGCACTCTTGACTACAAATTTAAATATATTTAGAAAAAATAAAATTAAAAACAAAAACAAACAATCAAAACTAAAAGTTTAAGGTTCACTTGATAAATGTCCTCAAAAACAAAAGAAAAATCACTCAGATTGCTACTAAAGCATCCATGTTATACAAATAGGCCTAACACAAAAAAAAAATTTAAACAAAAAACACACCAAAAAAGCGTCACGCGTGATTTACTTTATTTATCCATTTCAGAAAACATAAGAACAAACAAACAAACTCTACCTGCAAAAAAATGAATTAGTACAAAACTACTTTGACAATAGTATATCCAGCAAGGGCCACAGTACTGCAGCGAAAGATACGAGTTGTTAAACAGTATGCTACTAGTTTGCATTTTTACATTTACTAGTTCGTTCTGCATCATTTTTCCCCAAATGGCGGTACTAAATATCAATTGTACTTTTAAGCATCAGCTTCCTACTAGTTAAGTACCAGTCTATTTTTTGCATGCTGAATTTCTACTTTACATAAATAAAAATAAATAAATAAAATTTCGAAGTGTGAACCTCAGTGACGACATCAACCAGTAACTATAACTCACCTGCGCTCCTTAGTTAGCATATAAGAAAAATTAAACTAACGACTGCGTGGGGTGGAAAATTTCTTATTTTTTCTCTTAGTGGTTTAATACCATCTTTAAAATAATGGTATTTAACTAGAACTTTTTCTCACTAGTTTGGTTTCTCACGAGGAGTATACAGCCGAATGCCATATTTCCATAAAAAAATTATAATTAATCAATTTTTCAAACATAACCTCGTTTTTTGGAAGAATCTTATTAACCGATTTAATACTTACTTCCTTTCCTAGAAGTTCCGATTGTCCCCTGTAAAATATACGACATTTAGAACAATATATTCACAAGGTGTTAAGAAAAAAATTTCCTAATTTTCAGAATTTTTCGATTTGTTGAAAACCAATAAAATATAGTAAACTGAAACTAGCAGCAACTCGAAACATAAAAATCAATGCAAATTTTAATGAACGCCTATAACTTGAGAACCACCTAATCATATAGCACCGAATTTTTAGGTGTTATAAAGGGATATTAGGAGAAGGTTAGTGTACAGTTTTTATGCGATTGGCACAGCCGTTCCAGAGATATAACCATTTTAGTGAACATTGGTCGCTACCCATACAAAATAAATGCAACAACAACAAATACATGTAAAATTACAAGATACGCGTACATTACGTTATATGTGGTGTTAAAAGAGAAAGAGAAAGAGTAAAAAAAAATTTTAATAAATTTAAAAAAAAAATTTTTTAATTCATTAAAAAGTTTGGAAAAAAATTTTTAACCAATTTTTTTCGTTAAATTTCCAAAAAAAATTGAGTTTTCAAAATTTCGGTTAGATTTTCTTGACTGTTTTTATAGGTGTAGCAAAGCACTTATAAGCCCCGAACTACTCAACCGATTTGGTTAACATTTTCACGATGGGTTCATTGGAGTCCGTTCGGAGAGTATTCTCGTTAGGTTTTTTCGGAGAGTGGACCTGGGGTTAATCTGTCCCCAAAAAAATTATTTATCGTTTGATTTACTTGATATTTGGTACATAGGCAGGTTTTATCCTAAATTGACACAAGCAAGTGCTGCTGGGACAGAATCTTTATGATTGAATAGAATTTACTTGAAATTTGGACTTGGAACCGATCTATCCCATATGTATTATATGTATTTATATACAAATATTTTATCAATTTACTTGAAATTTGATACACAGAAAGCTTTTTACGTAAACTGAGATAAGAACCAGTTTTTCTTCGGGTAGCAGGCCTTGGATCGATCTGTTCTATAAAATCTTATTAATGATTTGATTTACCTGAAATTTGTTGCACGGATAGTTTTCTGCCTAAGCGAAGATGAGAACCACTTTTTCTTATAGAAAGTTTGGTCTAGAACCGATTCAAAAAAAATCTTATTTATGACTTAATCCAATTCAAGTTAATTTTTTTCGAAGAAGTGTGCCAGATACCGATCTGATTGAGACAAATATTTATATGGTTCGATTTTGTTGAATTTTTGTGCGAATGTATTTTTTTATCTAGACAAAAAAAAATGCCGGAAATCGACCAGGGATCACTTTCGATTTGCTTGAAATTTAGGACGAATGTACGTATGTTTTGTTGTCTAGATTAACACACATTTTTTATTTTCGGGAAGAGGATCATAGGTCAACAGATCGATTAAAATAGGCATGGTTTGGATAAAAGTATAGATCTTTTATAGATCGCTACGTTATGTTAGTAAACGGTCTGTTTTTAATTTTACGATTCGGTTACATTCATATGGCTTTTGGTATACTAGCATAGACCAAAGTAGTGGTGTTTGGCTTACTTTTAGGAATTTATATATAGATTTTCAGGGAGGACTTTGAGAGGGGTGGCGGGCGACTAATCTCTAGCATTCTCTGGTCAATAATATAGTATGAAATTTCATATCCTGGATTAACTGCCTCATCTGCCTCATTCTTTACAAATACAATTATAATATCTGACTCATCAAAGTAAGAAAGCATCACAACAAAGTGTAGCCGTTCCTTGCTAGTTTTCGTATAAAAAATTCCTGTAAAATGAGCCCCATTAACTCTCTGGAGCCGATTAACAATGTTTATCGTTTTATAATCTTTCTATAAAAAAATTAAATATGAAAAAAAAATACGAAAAAACATCAAACATAAATAACAATTTGTTTCAGTGAACATATGTATTTTGAAAATTAAATAAACACATTAGTAATTGGTCTCAATTTGATACTTTTCGAACTAGTATGATTTCAGTCAGATTAACCCAATCAGTTTGACATTTCATTTTCTTGCTGGGTTGTATTAAGCGCACATAAATTTGTCATGTCATTTACATATATGTATGTACATTCATGTGTATGTGCTCTCCACCCTGCCAAATGTTTCTGTTTATAATTTAAATCTATTTGTATTTTACATGTCATTCACCGTCGACTATCAGGTGGCTCACGTAGCTGATAACAAAAATCACTTGTCCGCTCATAAGTTCTCGCTCATTTATCCGTTCGCTTATTTGTTTGTTTGTTGACTTTTTAGCAAAAATACATACTTAATATATATGTATGTAAGAAATTTAATTTTTTTTTTTGCTAATTGTTTACCATTTGTCATTTCAAAATGAATGAAAACAAACAGTAAAAAAACCAACAACAACAAATTTTGCTTCTCTCCTCAGTTTGCACATAAAATTTTCAACGTTAAAAGGGACACACCCAAAAAATAAAAAAATTTAGAAGCGTTTGCTTGCTATTAAGTCTCGAATGAGTTGCAAAGTAGAAAAAACAGTCGGAAAACGTTAAATATATTAATTACATAAGTGTAAACAATATCATTATTGTTATATAGATTTCATTCGATATAAATTTCAATATCAATAACCGCGGAATTTGCCATGATTTATGAGTTCGCGGACACGCCTTTGTTGGCAATTGCATACACTGATTTGTGGAATTTTATTAATGAAGGCATAGATTTATTGACTGTTTTTTTTTTCTTTTTTGTTAAGCAAACAAATGTATTGTAGGCTGATTAGATTGTTTTAGAAAAACTATATAAATAAATAAAAATATTTAAGAAACGTGTAAGCAAACAAACAAACCTTTTGGGTATCACCTACACTAGACGGCATAAATATTTTGACGAAATCAATTCGAAATTCTTCAATTTTTAATTCGATTATTCGAATAAAATCTACACTTTACTTATACGAACTTAACAATAATTCAAGAAAAATTATTTCAAGAAATTTTTTCAAGATATTGAAGTAATTTTTAAAAGTTGGCACAAGTATTATGAGAACTGGGTACTTTTAGAGAGCAATAATAAAATTAAGACAAAACAGCTGACTGCAATCGATTGCAAATGATTGCAAATTGCAAAATACGAATTCGATGATTTTCAGTGTCAATACTAACTTCAATTCACGTCTGCAGAAAAGCAAATTTCACACTTTTAGCTGCTTTTTTGTCGGATTTTTAACGCAAACCCTCATATCTCAACAAATCGGTTATATGGGGGCAATATGTTATAATATTCGGATTTCAAAGATTTTTAGTACCAATATGTAGTGCGTAATATGTGTGCGTGTGGCCTTGAGATTATCACATTTTCAAAGGCAAATAACCTTTAATCACATTTTATATATCTGCAAACAAAGTTATTTTTCCTATTTAGGGTGATCCATTTCGAAGTTCTCTACATTTTTAGAGAAAAAACACAAAAAATTCAAATTTAATGGGAAATGATTATTATCATTTGAAAGAACATTCTTTGGCATTTATTTTTTGAAGATTATCGCTTTCAAATCTTGGCCGCGGCTACATCTCAGATGGTCCATCTGTTGAGTCCAATTTTCGATGACTCATTCGAGCATTTCAACTGAATCGAAGCGGACTTTACATATCCGCACAGGAAAAAGTCTTACAGTGTAATATCTTATGATTTTTGTGGTCAATCGACCGGCTCTAAACGTGAAATTATCTGCTCACCGAAGTGTTCTCTCAATAAGTTCATTGATTAATACGATGAGTGGGAAATGGCATTGTCTTGCTGAACGCAAATGTCGCGGAGATCACGAGCTTAAATTTTAGACACCAAATAGTCGGTTATCGGTGACGTTCTCACTGGCAACATCTTTGAAGAAATATAAACCGATGATTCCACCGGCCCACAAACCGCATCAAGTCGTTGTTTTTTCTGGATAAAATGGCAACTCGCTTTTGGAAGTTGAGGGGCTTCAGTTCTTGCACAAGCTGTATCTTATACGCTTTCAATTTAAGATCTCGACGTAAAATGCGTCAAGTTGTTCCATACGTCAGTCCGAGTTGTTGTGAACGGCGCCGAATCGAATATCCACGCTCTTCCACGGTACACTCTCAGCTACGGCCGCTATATTTTCTTCACTTCGTGCTGGACGTGGTCTATTCGGTCGAATATTATCCAATAATGAATGCTGGGTCTCGGGATGGGTGATGGTGTTGCGAATAGTACGCTCAGTAGGGGGATTATGTTGATCATAAATTGAGCGAAGCACGCCAATATACAGAACGTGGATTTTCGTAATAAATTTGAATGGTTTGTAAACGTTGTTCAGGCGCAGTAAGTCTTTCTTTCGATAAAACTCCCGAGATTTGTGCGTTTGGCCTCTGAATCGTCAGGAACTTACTCAACGTTTATTTAATCTTCAATAACTACAATTCTTTACTATAACCAATGGCTTATTTAAAAATTGTTCATAACACACAATTATTATCTGCTTCAAACAGCATATCCGTTTCTAAAACATACAGCTCACAACAATGTTAACTCCACTCCGTTTTCTACTCGTCTCTTCTCGTGATAGCGGCTGCTGTTCTTTTTATACCTGAAGATGACCCAAACATTCTGTTCACGAGTTCAAAAATAGGCTGATTATTCGTTTGCCTGCGGTAGCTGCAGCCGCTCCGTTTATCCTTAACGACGGGGAGTTTTCTTTACACTGTCGACCCTTTTGTTTGTCCTTGGTAAGGGTAATTTGCATCATACTGCCACTTTTTTTGTCTCTCCTTTTTATTTGGAAATCTCGTCATACTGCTACTCCTTTTGTCTTTCCTTCGTATTTGGGATTTCCGTTACAATATTGAAGAAAAATAATATGACAGCTAGATACCACTCACGCGTGATCAAAATGTGATTTCAAAAAAAGGCTATTAAAAAGTACCTCTACTTGGATCACCCTTTATTAGAGATCACAACAATAACATTTCGGTGTGGTGGCCATTGGAAAGTTTAGCACCATCATTTTTCAAAAATTGGTTTACCATCTTACTCTTGAGGCATTTGCCATTGTTCTGTTGCAGGGTAAATGCCTAACGAATAAAGTTGACTTCGGAAGGACGAGAGTCTTTATACGTAAACTGGATTTGTTGATTTGTAATTTAATTGTACTAATATTTCTCCATCCACACATTTTGTTGTAGAATTAATTATTCAAATCTAAAACTAACATTAAGCACAACCTTATATGCACATCTTTTATTTAAGTAGTTGGTAACGCGACGAACGTCAGCTGATTCGGCTAGGGCCTTTTTTTGGTATCTATTATAAAAATTCTCAATTGAGCGGTCGTATTTTATTCTTTGTAGTTTTCTTTATATTATTTCTATACAACAAAATGTATTTTCTCGGTTAAATAAATTTTAATTACAATCTTTCTTCGGGTTGCTACAATTGTTTTGGAGTTACAGGAACAAGTTTGATCACTATAGTACCAAAAATTGTGCGTTTTGTCACTGGTGGACATTATTTCAATTTCCAAGGACAGCAATATACTATCGCGCAACAATTCTATGAAAGTCTCTGAAATTCAATTCAAATCGCAAATGGTTACATAATTGAAAGACATCGCTATCACTACCGCTCATAGTTTAGAAGTGGAGCAATATTCACTTTTGTGGTCCTTCGAGCCAATATAGGAAACTTAAGTGTGGACTTCGGTTCATCGATCCTTCAGTGAGAACATATGACAGGGCTACCATGTAACCACTTTAAAGGAGTGTTCGGCGATGTTCAACTGCGGTACAAACGAACTTGTGCGCCGTTTCGTTAATGAACAATTAGGACAGTGGGTTTCTCCGCGTGAGCGTACGCCAAAATAGGCCAAGATGGGTCTATCGGCCAACAAAGTCATGACCACAGTTTTTTGGGATGCAGGAGGTCTCATTCACATCGATTATTGGTCCACAAAATAGAGACAAATAAATATTCAAAATGCTATTTAATTCCGTTAGGATTCTAGGAGTTACACTACCTATCTTTCTACTAGGCATGCTGAATTGCATTCCTTCCAAGAGGTTAGAACAGTAACAATGGGCACGACAGTGACAGCGAGGAAAGAAAGTCGACTATTCAGAGATTCAATATCAAAAACCAGACAACGCGATTCCCACGAAGGAGTCGGTTCAGAAAAATTTAAAGAACCACAGAATCCCTTAGGCAATTTTAATAACTGAGTAAATATTGAGCTTTTGAGCACAAAGAGAAGATTTAGTTGTATGAAAATAGGAACTAACATCATTGGTGAATTAAATAAGCAGGAATGGGCGCAGGAAGCTGCTTCGAGGTACATCCTATGTCGCTATAAAAGGTCGGGATAAAGCATTATCAGAAGCAACTGCACAGAGTCTTTTAGATAAGATGTTATCCATTGAAGAAAAGTAGAGTGAAACCCTAAACTAGATAATTTAGAAACTAGAACATTCCGAGACACTCTATCAAAAGATTTTGAAAAGTCTACATAAATTATGCCGAATTGACTTCGAAAGCGGTAAAATATTCTTTAATAAAGACTGAAATATTAGATACAGTGAACCAACCTTTGACAAAACAATATTGGTTGGTACAAATCAGCCTTCTAACATTTTTTAAGCAATTATCTCAAATAATAATTTAGAAACAGTAGACAATTTTGAGATCGGCTCGTGATTAGTAGCATTCTTCTATCCATTCATAGATATTTTGGTTGAAGATTTGAAAAACTAATCACATGCTAAGGACATATTGAAAGTTTTCATTAGGTTTTTTTTTTCTTAGAGATGAACATTTTTTGAAAATTATTTTTGCAAAGTCATTTATATTCCTAAACTTTGATGATTTTAAACCTCTCAAATGGATGCCTCTCAAAATATCATATTCAGGCAAAACGAGCGTCCCAAAAGCTAAAATAGTATCAGAGATAGAACAGCAGTCATGCCGAACTTCTGAGTCTAAAATGAAGTTTTGAGAAGAAAACTCCAGCGAAACTATTAGCCGCTTTTTCAGAAATATTAGCATACTTGTCGCTATAGAAGACGGATGAAGAAGAAATATCTGAACTAGATTTCTTAGTTTCAATATAACTCCAGAACGCCTTCGGATTACTTTTGTTACTAATTTCATATTTATTAATGTATTTACTGTGAAGTAATTTATCGAGGCTGTTAAATTTATCGAAATGGAGCTTGTACTGACTGTACTAGTACGGACTTGTATAATATCTAAAATTTTTGAGAAATTGGGAATGTCATCAACAAACAAATTTTATATATACTTGTATATATGTATATACGCAACTTAAAGACATTATAAGAATTAGCAATAGTCACAATTCAAAAAAAAATTTGTTTTAGATTTTAGATGACACTGGGAAATAAAATGTGCTAATTTATGAGAATAAATAAAATAAAACAAAAATTCGCTCAATTGGCTCAAATAATTTATTTTACTCCTTCGTGTTTTCGTTTAAAATTCAACAATTGCCTAGAGTTATTGATCATTAAAGTGTAACACTTAAAATAACTTAAAACAATATTGTATTTGAGTTATGTATAAACAAAGCAGCGACAGTAGCAGACGCAGTTGTTGCATATCGAGTACAGAAACAACAGTCAGTAGCTGGAAAACTGAAAATATAACAACAAATTAAATAATACACTCAAAGAACACTACAAGCTATTACATGCCTGAGAGTATTGGGTTAAGTAGAATGGACGCGGCCCCGACACTCGCGGAATGCCGCCGAATGAATTGTGTAAATAAAATTGCCGTTATTACGAAATGGAAATTAATGCAATTAAAAAAATATGTATATGAAAGCACAAATTTCAACTTTTCAACAATTCAAATATTTACGAAAAATGTGTGTGTGTGCGTGTGTGTATGTGTGTTTCTGCGCATCTAAATGGGCGTGCGAAAGTTAAATGGCATAAATGAAGTGTCAATGAAATTATTGCATAACCAGCAGGGAATTTAAAAGTTTATTCGAACACAAACGGGTTTTTGCGCAGCAAAAATATTTAAAAAAAAAATTTTTTTTTAAATTAACTACACGAGCTTTTAACTAATCTAAGTAAACAAATAAAATATTGAATTGATGGCGAGGCAGTAAATATTGCCGGGAATGTGCAAAGAAGGAAGGAAGACGAGAAGCTAAGAAATAATGTAAAAATTGAAAAACTTGCACGCTTTTCTTATTAATGTACGAAAGGATTAGCAAGTATGTCGATTTTTTTCATAATTGCGCATACATACATACATATGTACATGCATATAGAAGTTTTGACACGCTCAACTTGATAAATTGCTCGCTGCGAAAAAGTTATTGCTCACACAAATCTGTGTAAAATCTTGTGATGTATATACTGCACGTATATATGTATGTAAGTATGTATGTATGTATGTGTGCGTAGATTACGCGTATTTTCACTCGACTTTCCTCTTGTTTGCTTCCGCACTTTGCTAGCCATTTCACTAATTGCAGCTTCCAATCCATTTATTGCCATTGCCAAGCGTCAGTCAACTATTTTTGTTGTTATTGTTATTATTATTTGATGTTCTTACTGCTGCTGCTGCTGTTCAAAGTTTGTCTGCACAGCCATCATTTTACTTGGAACATGTTTATCCCATCAATGCAGTAGTTGCTAAGACTTTAATGATGCCATTGAGTGCTGCAAGTCATATGCATTTGTGCATGTGTATGTGTGTGTGTGTGTGTGTGTCTGTTTGAAGTTGTTAAACTGACGCACGATGGACGGGTACATAGCGCAGCGCAAGTGGTTACAAGGTTAATGTGTATGTGTGTATATGTGTAAGCATGCATGCGCAGTCATATTCGACAAACTTTATCAATTATAAAAATAAAAAAATTAACAATTAATAAATCTATTTTATTTATAAAAAAAAAATATTTTTATTTTTATTATATTATATGTACATAAGTGAAATATCGTTAACTGTGGTGTTGTCTTCTTTAATAAATAGCGAGAAATGGCTAAAGGGAGAAAAGGACTCAGAAAAATATTTAATTTTTTTTAAATCCATTCCATTTGTCATAAATGCGCATAATTTCGCATAATTTATGAGCGTCCAAGAATTCTTAATTTACTGAATTATTTCCACTTCTCAACATTTGTTTAGAGCTTTGGCAAAATATGTTGACTATTTGAATTATTTCCAGCCCATTTATCTGTGTATCTATCAAATTCTTAGACTAGCATGGCGACAGTTTCAGTTTTACGCACATCCACATCCATTCACACAAAAATCCGTTAGGAATTAATTTATACGCTTTGTGTGTGTAGGTGTGTATGTGCCTTTAACCTCGTCCTTTTCATGGTCTCCCTTTTAGATCTTTGCTACCCAGTCATTTGTTCTCTGCTTATGACTGTGGTCATATTTGCAATAGAAATTAAATATTTGAGTGAACCACTCACCGCCACTTGACGCTAGAAGACAATGAACTCATCAATTTTTCGTTACATTCAACAACTTAACATAAAAATATTTTCGTTGACATTGTGCGCATTTCTTCCTTATTCCTCGTTGTCTGCCCCACCTTTTATAATTTTGGCACTTGCTCGTTTCTCACGCGACATTTGCTTTAAGGGTTTAAGATGGATATTATTCCAGGAGAATCTGTAGCAACCGGTGCAGAAAAAAACCAATATGAAATTAAAAAAAAAACTATGAAAAAATTATATAAAGTATTATTAAGTATTATAACATTTAATAAAATAGTTTAAAAAAAAGTTTAAATTAAAATATTATTAAATTAAATTTTACAAAAATTAAATAAAAATTAATTAAATAAACTTAAATTACATTATATAAGTAATATAAAAAAGGGAAATAAATTGAAACCAATAAAAAGGAAAATAAATAAAATCAAATCGAATAAAATGAAATAAAATAAAATAAATTCAAATGAATTGAAATAAAATTAAAGAAAGGTTAGAATAAAATGCAAAAAAAACAATTTAAAGAAAAATGAAATAAAATAAAATTAATTTAAATTTAATTAAAGTAAATTAAACAAAATGAAATAAAGAAATAAAACATTAAATTATTATATACAATAAATTAATATAAAATAATTGAATATAAAAAAAATATTAAACCAACGCAAAATTTCATAATAACGGGTGATCCATTTCGGGGTTCCCTTTATTTTTACAGAAAAAAACACAGAAAATTCAAGTTTAATTGCCTTTGGCATTTATTTTTTTTAAATCATATCTTTCAAATGTTGTCCGCGGCTACGTTGAGTCCAATTTTGGATGGCTCGTTCGGGCATTTCGACTGGTAACTGGCGAATGACACGCGTGATGTTTTGCTCCAAGGCCTGAATCGAAACGGGATTATTGGCATAGGCTTAAGAAGTTACATATCCCCGTAGGAGAAAGTCTAACGGTGCGATATCACACGACCTTGGTGGCCAATCGACCGGCCCAAAACGTGAAATTATCTGCTCACCGAAGTGTTCTCTCAATAAACCCATTGATTGATGCGATGTGTGGGAAGTGGCGCCGTTTTGTTGAAACCAAATATCGCGGAGATTATGAGATATCAAATAGTCGGTTATCATAGCGCGATAATGGTCGCCATTGATGGTTACATTCTCACCGGCATAATTTTTGAAGAAATATGGGCCGATGATTCCACCGACCAACACACCACACCAAACCGTTGTTTTTCTGGATAAAATGACAGCTCTAGAATCTGCTCAGATTGCCCTTCGTCCCAATTGCGGCAATTTTGCTTATTTACATACCCATTGAGCCAGAAATCGGCCTCATCGCTGAAGAAAATTTGGCTCGAAAAAGTCGGATGGGAAGATTGAGCGGCTTCAGTTTAAGCACAAGCTATATTTCCTACGTTTTCAATTTAATATCTCGACGTCAAATGCGCTATGTCATTTCATAAGTCAGTCGAGTTGTTGCGACCGGCGACGAGTCGACTCTCCACGGTCTTCGTGTACACTCTCAGCTACAGCCGCTATATTTTCTTCACTGCGTGCTGAACGTGGTCTATTCGGTCGAATATCATCCAATAATGAATGTTGGGTCTCAAGATGGGTGTTGATGTTGCGAATAGTACGCTCAGTAGGCCGATTATGTTGACCATAAGTTGAGCGAAGCGCGTAAAACATATTCCTTACGGAACGTGAATTTTCGTAATAAATTTGAATGATTTGTAAACGTTGTTCAGACATAAGTCCAGTTTCTATGATGAAATGCCAAATAATACTGAACAAAACATGACAGTTTGACCCGACTCACGCGTGATCTGTCAGATAAAGGCTATTGAAAAAGTACCTCTAATTGGATCACTCTTTATATTTATAATAAATTAGAATTAAAAAAATAATTCAAATGAACAAAATTTTGTTTAAATAAAATAAAATAAATTTAGATTAACATAATTTTTATATCAATTACGTTCCGGTTCTTAAACACATCAAATTATGCAAATATCTTACAAAAAATCTCTTAGTGGAATTTTATGCTAATATTAATATCCAAATCTGAATGAGGAAATTCTGGACGTAACGACATGGAAAGCTTAAAAAAGCGTAGAATTATAAAATGTGTTTAATGACATAATAAAAAATATTTGAAGTTCAAAAAAGAAGAAATAGGAAAAATGCAAAATAATTTTGTTTTAATTAATATGGTGAAAAGTTTAAAAAGCATATTTGCGTAAATTTAATAGAAAACCCCTTACCTAAATGACTTTTGTAACCGCTGGAGCGTTATTCCTTCGAGCTCCTCCTTCAATTTAAAGAAGATAGGGAAACCTTCAGTTTATTCTAAGCCGCCTCCAAATGACCAGCTTTCCCTGGTAAGGCGCGAACGCAATTGGAGAAAATAATTCTAACTATTTTAAGATGTAGTTCGAGCCGGCAATCGAAGCCTGACTTTCCGAATGGTAGAAAGCGCTGCAGCCACTTTAGACTCTATTATTTGTCGATGAGTTCGCGTAAGCTAATAATTCGTTTATTTACAAAGCATTTAATTTTTTTCATAAAAAATACGGATTAAAGAAATTCAGATTTGCTGAAGAAATTTAATTTAGGAATTCCAAAATTTTTTTTCATGATTTGTTTAAAGCCACGTGCCCGATTACTTATATGTTATGTGATAGATGCAATCATATTATATACATATATACGTATATGCAAATATTAGTATCGATTGCACTTCCTCATTCCAACAACAACTTAGCTCAGTCGATTTTTTCTTGGCAATGACATTGGGACGCTGCACACTCATAAAGATTCTGAAATAAGGCGATATATTTGTGTCAGTGCCTGGCAACGGTTATAAAAATCAGTTGCACTTGGCGTATGAGCGACAAAGACGATGCAGCAATACTGCTGCTGCCTCTGTACTCGGGGCTGATTGTGCCTGATTACTCATCGCTTAGCCTTATTGGCAATAGTTTTATTTTTTTCATGTTTTTATTGTATTAATGAAATGCAAATTGTTTGTGTATGTGCGTCTTTGAAATGCCTGCATTTTTATATATACTCGTATATGTACTTATGAGAATGGATGCTTAAGAGCATACATATATACTCTGCTGTATTATTTGCTTTTTAATGTCATTGTCAAGGTTATTGGCACATGAGCCTCTTCACTGTTGCTCAGTTCTTACTTGTAATTTAATTATGTATGTGCTCTCAGACTTTATGGAGACGCCATTCATTATTTGTTGGGAAAAAAATTTTGAACGCAATTTTAAAATTAATACGTGTCAAATTTATTATTTACAGCAGTGAATGAGATTTTATTGGAAAAATTATAACAAATTTTAAATTCATAGAAATTGAATTTTTCATCAACTTCATCGAAAGAAATTCTTTGTCGGTTTGTGACTTCACTAGTTAAAACTGTTTACCCCTAAATGTAGGCAACGTTTATGGAATTTTACGGATTTGAGAAGCTTTTTAGTTGTATTAAAATCGATTAAAGCAAATCTAAATAGTTTCAATGAAATAGTTTGGAAGGTTGAAAGCTATTTGAAAATTGTAGTAAAAATTTCAAAAAAAAAAGAAAGAAATTGTCCGTCAAACTGTAAAGGCTCTAGAATTCTTACATTGCAACGTTGCAAGGTAGGTACTCCGTTTTCTCTCCACTGCAGTTTGACATTCCTCGTTGTATCTGCTCTTTTTCTGCCACTGTTGAAATCCAATTGTTTCCGAAGCAGCGATACGTAGGGATTTTGTTATTCCATTTCATTACTGCCGTACATCGAATTGCTGATAACTGCTGTCAGATAGAAGGTGTGCGATCCGGGTAAAAAACCTGTGTGTTGTAATTTCAGCTCTTCAACGTCGAACCTTACTTGTGTATGTTGACGGGCGCTCTTTGCTGCACAGAGTCGGACCTCGTCCTAGGAAGGTATGCACGTCTAGAACACTGGATACATGTCTTCCGTCCATCACAACATGCTCGATTTGGCGACGGCCATGCAGCTTGAGGAATTTTTGTGTATAGAAATATAGCACTAAAGATGGCAGCACTCATAACTGAGTTCTAGACTCTAATAGTATGCATCTTTGGTCATATCGTCCTTGTCTTCCGTTGGGGTTGAAGAACTTCGCTTTGATATGGATTGTAGCTAGACGTTCATTCAGCGGGGTGAATGCCAGGACTCAGCGACAAAGTCTCTTTTCCACAATAAAGCCAACACCACAAGCAGGTGGGTCTTCCGTTTTTGTCCGTCCATCGCAATTCTTGGAGGGCGGCGATGTCAGTCTTTAGTGTTACGAGGACAATAACCAGCTGGGCAGCGGCCCCTACCCAATAAAGGGGCCGGATATTTCAGGGACATGCCCTCAAATCGTGATCGGTTAAACGTTTGCTGGGGTCGTCATTAAAAGGGGGGTCTCTCATCCGAAGCATTTGTTGGTTTTTAATTGGAATGTATTTTTTTATGTGGTTTGCACACAACCGCAGAGGTTTCACCTTCTCACTTTAGTTTCCATCCAAACTAATGTTTGTTGGCTACCTAAAGGATCCTTTATTTATTTAACTTTTCTCTAAATTATTTTCTAACCGCAAATTATACCAGTAAAATATGCATGAAATGAAAGCTTTTGACTTTCGAACCGAAGCACATGTAGGACTACAATTGCAAAAAATTTCAACGCTCTTAACTAAAAAGAAGCCACTTCAACCAGCAAAGCCGTAGAACATGTGCTTCACCACTCAATTAAATAAATAAATAAAAATGAAACAAGAAAGAGTGTGCAAAGTAAGCCAATGTGGCGGCAGTTCAAAACTCAGCCAGTCTAGAGACAACCTACTTAAAATTTGTGGAACATAACAACAACAACAACAAAATTAAATATACTTATAGCAAATTCGGTAGACACATCATCATCCCAACGCGTTCAGAAGCGAACGTCCTTGCCTACTCTGGAAGGCAGCGAATTTTGCTTGCGTACGTTGACCAGCCGCTTAAAATTTTCATTAAAATTAAATTTGCAAAGCAAGCAAAACTTAAAAGACAAAAAGTTAAGTACATACACACACACACACAAAGTTACTAAAAGCAACAAAATGGGAGTAAAAATAAAAATAACGCAAATTTCGCACATTAATGTACTATCAACCGGCTGATGCCCAAGCAAAAGCCGAAAATACAAAATAATAAAACATTAATCATACGAACGACCTGGTGACCGCCTGCCTCACTTCACATGCTGTACAGTAGCAGCAGGTCCGTGTCGAGGCGTACTGCTGTACGTGTAACCACGTTTAACACGTTTACTACCTTGAATGCCTTAACCGTCGGTCAACTTGCCCCCCACCGTCCGTCAGCCAACACATTAATAACAAATTAAAATTCTCATTTTCAGTTTGTTCTTGTTGTTTTTAGCAACGCTAGTTGAAAATCAAAGTAAAGCAAAAAAATTAGAGAAAAAAAACATTTTGTCGCTTCTGGTAATGTCGTTAGCATAGCATGTCCTAGCTGAGCATAACTTGATTTTTTCTATGTTTGCCTACATGCGCCAAGTGACAGCTGTCATGTCAGCAGCTAGCAGCTGCTGGTGATGCCTTTTTGATGTTGCGTCATCATCATCAGCAGCGTCGAAAACAAAAACAAAAAAACAAGAAAAACGCCACCACTGTCATTGTCACGCCAGTAAAGGCAAAAAAAAGCTGAAAATCCCTGCAAAGCAAAAATGTCCTTGTTGGCGTTGAAAGTTTTCACTTTTAGTTTCAAAAACACTGCAGGTATTTAGTGCTGTTGTAGTTACTGCTGTTGTTTAGGGCATATATAAGTACTCGCGCTGTGTTTGTGCTCTCTTAATAGCATCTGTCAATGTGTCATATCAGGTCAGTCGTCAAACGAAACGGAGACGCGCCTTTAGTCACATCAAACAAAATATGATTTTGCAGTCGATTAAATAATGATTCACTAAGAAATCTATTCAGAGTAAAGGGTTATACATTTAGCGCGTTCGAAAGTGCAGAGTTGTTTTTTTGATATCTGTCAAACCAAATATATTTTGTTTTAGTTAAAAGTCAGGCCTTCATGAAAATGGATCGCTTGAGAGCCTCACAACGCGTTAAAATTATTGAAACCTACTACGAAAATTGTGATTAAAGCGTGGCCATGTTTCATGCTTCAAGAGCAGATTATGATACACATAATCGTCCAACTACTCAAACAATTAGTAAAATTTAAAGTAATTTGAAGAGACTGAATCGGTTAGAGATATTGTAAGGCCTGTGATCATCTCATTACTCGCTCAAATATCGCTGTTATAAGTGGAAGTGTAGGCGAAGACCCAAAATAACTTTCTTTAGGCATTTTACGGCGTATGTTGCACTATTACTTACACCTACATCCATATAAAGTACAGCTCACACAATAACTGAAGTCAGCTGATTATTCATAATGCCGTAGTTATGTCGATTCTGTGCTTTTTTTCTTCAGCGACGGGGCATATTCCTCACTCGTTGGATACGTAAATAAACAAAAATGACTCACTTGGGACTCCAAGAATCTTTAAATAATTGAAGAGAGGATATTACCCCCAAAAAAACTTACGATAACGGCGAGACTCTCACTATCCATTCGGAGCGCTATGATCGTATGATAACCGACTTTTTTGCGTGCAATTAAAGAACACGACTTGAACAATATGTGGTTCCAAACAGGATGGTGCCATATGTTACACAACACGATCGAATATGGGTTTAATGCCAGAAAAATTTCCTGACCGCGAAGTCTCTTGTCTTGGCGATGTCAATTGGCCACCGAGATCATGCGATTTGACACCGTTGGACTTCTTTTTGTGGGGATACGTGAAAGACCGTATTATGCGAATAAACTTTTGACTCTTTAGCACGTGAAAACCAACGTTCGTCAATTTATGGCTGAGATAATGTCCAATATGTGCCAAGAAGTGGTCGAAAATTACCTCATACGGATCGATGGTTGCAAAAATTCACGAGTCGGATATTGGAGGGATGTGGTGTATAATCACGTATAATGCCAAGGTTCAAATTTTATAATAAAATTTGAATTTCATGAAAGAAAAATTGTTTTAAATTCATTTTATTTACGTTTATTTTGGAAACCGGATATGGATAACGCTATATATTTGTGGAAGTCTAGCAACCGATCTTTATAACATAGCTCATCGAGTTGAGATCCAAACTGATGAGTAATGTATCTGCACAATTCACAGCGACATTTATCTGCGAAAATTTCAGCTTAGCAGGATTGCTTACTTAAGCAATATTTTATTTAATAAAAATTTAACAATATAGCCGATTCGATTTACGACTTTAATTCTCACTCGGAAGAATAATTTTCTTTTTCGCTCTAAATTTCGTGTGTCAAAAACATAAACTGTCTGTGCACTGTTCTTCTGCTGAACAAATATTTTACAACAATATATTCTACTCTTACTGTTAATAATAAAATTCTGTTAATATTTTGCGTTCAGCCTTTTTTTGTTTTCCCTTTTCGGAAACTATTTTTTATGATTTTCCGTTAGAAAAAATTTTAATTTATTAAATAATGATTATTTTTAAGCGAGGAAATTAAATGCTTCAAAAATAATCACTAATTCTGAACAGAAAATAAAGTTCAAAAAATAAATTCAAAAGTTTAAAAGTAAAAGAAAAATATTTAAAACCTTTGGATTTTTTTTGTAAAAGTCAAAATTGTTACTATTTTATGCTAAAAATTAATAACTTTCAAAATTTCAATCGGCAGATAAATAAAATTGTATGAATTTCTTTTTTTTTTTTCAAACAAATATCTTATTTACATTCGATTTAGATTATAATTAATAAAAATTAAAAAAAGTTGCAAGAAATCATTTATCATAATTTTATCATAAGGAGTATAATTAAAAAAATAAAAATTATTAACTGATCAACTTGTGAATTTTTTTTATTTAATTATACTCCTTACCCCGTTAAAGTGCTACAAACAAATTTTTTGCATATATTTTTGAAATAGTCGAAATTAATTAATTTTGTATTGGAACTTTTCGCTATATGTAGTGGAGTATGTGAGCGAAAGTTTCTTGTTTGATAGCATAAAAAATTTTGTGGAAAACCCCATTAAAAACATTAATAAAAGTTTTCCAATTGAAAAGTTAATAGCTAATTACGGTTGAATATAAGTACTTTGTCTAAACTAGTTTTTCAGTTTCAATTTATTTAATACTAAACAGCTACGTTTTTTAGTATTTTAGTAAATTGAAGTTGAGTTTTATGGCATTACAGAATAGAGAATAGAGTATTTAAAACGTTGATCTGCCAACAATGTCGCAATACGCCTAAATGTAGACAATGAAATATTTTTCCATACTTTTTTTTATTTTATACTTTTTATATTTTGATTTATCAAATATTGCTTAGAAGTTAAGTTTTCAGTTCATAACGGGTGATCCATTTCGAAGTTCCCTACTTTTCTTAAGAAAAAAAAACACAGAAAATTCAAATTCACTGGGAAATGTTTATCATTCGATTTGGCTGGCCACAGGTACGCCTCATTTTAATTTAATTTGAAACCGGAATCGAATATCGATGGTCCATCCGTTGAGTCCACTTTTCGATGACTCGTTCGAGCATTTCGACTGGTAACTGGCGAATGACACGCGTGATGTTTTGCTCCAAGGCCTGAATCGAAGCAGGATTATTGGCATAGACTTAAGAAGTTACATATCCCCACAGGAAAAAGTCTAACGGTGTGATATCACACGATCTTGGTGGCCAATCGACTAGCCCAAAATGTGAAAATATGAAAATATGACTGAACCGAAGATTGCACCGACCCACAAACCACACCAAACCATTGTTTTTTCTGGATAAAATGACAGCTCTTGAATCTCTTCAGGATACTCTTAGTCCAAAATTCGACAATTTTGCTTCTTTACATACCTATTAAGCCAAAAATGGGCCTCATCGCTGAACAAACTTTGGTTCGAAAACGTCGGATCTTCTTGTAGCTTTTCAAGCGCCCATAGAGCGAAGCGATGTCGCTCAGGAAGGTTGATCAGCTTAAGTTCTTGCACAAGCTGTATTTTGTACTTTTTCGATTTAAGGTGTAGACGTAAAATGCGCCAAGTCGCTCCATACGTCAGTCCGAATTGCTGCGAATGGCGCCGAATCGACTCTCCACGGTCTTCGTGTACACTCGGCGTCTATATTTTCTCCACTGCGTGCTGGACGTGGTCTATTCGGTCGAATATTATCCAATAATGAATGCTGGGTCTCAAGATGGGTGATGGTGTAGCGAATAGTACGTTCAATAGGCCGATTATGTTGACCATAAGTTGAGCGAAGCGCGCGAAATACATTCTTCACAGAACGTGAATTTTCGTAGAAAAGTTAAATGATTTGTAAATTTTGTTCAGGCGTAAGTCTTTCCATGATGAAGTGCCAAACAATACTGAACCAAAACAACATGACAGCTTGATACGACTCACGCGTAATCTGTCCAAAAAAGCTATTGAAAGAAGCACCTCTACTTGGATCACCCCATAACTACAAATTTTCTGGAATTATGTAACCTTTATCTGAAAAAATGTATATTGATTTAAATTCTTTTAAAATTTTTGACAGAAAAAAATTCAAATTTGGGCAGGCTCTCCGCTTTCAATCCTTTTTTTTACAAACAAGTTAAGAAATCTTATCCCAGTTAACTTCGAAGAAACGCCATTAATTCAATTGGAATAATTTGAGAAAAGGAATCCCCTTTACTTGATTCAAGATCTTTCCTAAATGCGCAAGTAAAAAATTACCTTGCGAATTTGCATAAAGCAAGCGTATGTAATAAACACAAAAGTGTAAAGTGCAAGCAATTAAAGTTATATTAAAAATTTTGTAAGACACACAAAGTAAAAATAAATTATTTACGCTTTAAATTTAAATATAAAAGATCTGTTTCAATGATTTGTTTTATGCGATTTTGTATCGGTATCATGTAAATCCATATTTAAATTGCTCTCATACCCAATAAAGCAAGCAATTTATATTTATACATTGACGGATTATAAATATTTTCAAGGAAAATCATCTATTTATAATTTGTGATGAATTTATTTTTATACACTACCACACATCATCAGCTTTATCTCTCTCTTTGTCTTGCTCTCCTTCTCACAAAATCTTGAAACCTTGATAAGCCCACAAGTCTTTATTTAGCTCATCAACTAAATTTTGTTGAAAGCATATTCCTACGCAGAAAGTATTTTATGGCGAGCCCAGGAAAGTAAAAGCAAATGCCACGAATTTATTTCACATATAAATTGAATGCAAAAAAACAAAATGGAAAATGTGAGAATGTTTAAAAATACACTCTTGGAATCACAACTTTTCAGTAAAAATTAATTAAATGAATAAATTGAGCTTGATTAATCATTCACTAAAAGTATAACAGTATTTAGATTATATTCCTTATATTTAAATTTAGTTTTTAAGAACTGTATAAGTAATAATAAAACCACTAGCACAAAACAAAATTTTTTTAACCTTATTCGATTCCGGTTTCAAATTAAATTAAAATAAGTTACCGTTAAATTTTAGTAATTTTTTTATTTTATTTTATTTTTTTAAATTTTTTTATATTAATTTTGATTTACATTATTTGATTTTATTTTATTTTATTTGATTTTTGTTTTTAATTTTTATTTTGTTCCATATTACTTTCTCTTATTTTATTTTTTTTTTTACGTTATTTTATTTCATTTTATTTTACTTTTTTAATTTAATTTAGTTTAGTTTTTTTTATTTTTTTATATTAAATTATTTTATTTTTTTTATTTTATCTTTTTATTTTTCTTTTATTTTTTTATTTTCATTTTATTTTATTTAAATTCATTTTCTTGTATTTTATTTTACTTTATATTATATATATTTATTTCATTTTTTTTTTATTTGATTTTATTTTTGTGTATTATAATTTTATTTTGTTTTATTTTATTTTCTTTTGTTTTATTTTATTATAATTTATATTATTTTATTTTATTTTATTTTATTTTATTTTATTTTTTAATTTTTTTTTATTTTTATTTTTATTTTTATTTTTTTTTAATGTTATTTTATTTTATTTTATTTTAGTTTATTTTATTTTATTTTATTTTATTTTATTTTATTCTATTTTTTTATTTTGCTTTATTTTATTTTATTTTTTTCTTAATTTATTTTGTGTTAAATGAGTGTGTTTTATTTTATTTTATTTTATTTAAATTTATTTTATATTTTTTTTCTTTTTTTTTCTTTTTTGTTTTTTCATCATTTTTTTTATTTTTTTAAATTAATTTAATTTTTTTATTTTAATTTTTTTTTATTTTTTTATTTTTTTTTTTTTTATTAATTTAATTAAATTATTTTTTATTTTTTTAGCTTTTAATATTTTGGTTTATTTTTTATTTATTTTGCTTTATTTAATTTAATTTTATTTTAAGCTATTTTATTTAAATTTTTATTTTAAAATTTTTTATTTTAATATTTTTATTTTATTTTTATTTTATTTTTTATATATTATTATTATTTTTATTTTATTTATTCCCTCTTTTTTTTTATTTATTTATTTTATTTATTTAGTTTTTTTTTAATTTATTTTATTTGAATTAATTTTCTTTTTTTATATTTTTCACTCTGTTTATTTTTTTTTATTTTTTTTTTGTCTTTAAAATGAATTAAAAACTTAAAATATGTAAACGATAAGCCAAAAGTGTTAAAAAAGCGAACAAAGGCGACAAAGTCCAATGCGTCCACAATAAAGAAGAATAAGTAAATAAACAGAAAAAGCAGAGCAAGTAAGCGTCAGCAAACTTCATTCAACAAATCAACAATAAATGGTGTGGTGCGCGGACTGCATTTAATTGGAATTAATATATAATTAGCAATCAGCGCTTGGTGGATGGAGTAGCACTTTAAATCGCCCACACTCACAAAATTTCTTTCAGAATTTTTTCATTTTATTTCTTCAGCTCAGCCCTCGCTCACTTCCAGCCATCAAACTTTGCTTCACACAATATTTTTAGGAAATCACGGCACTTCCATGCGGGCTTATCAATATTTTCTTATCAAATCAACGCCTTTGTTTGGATTATTGAGTGCCGTTCTCTTCAAATTCAAAAATTCTCAGCAACCACTTGAAAAGAGCGTTACCTCCCCACACACTCAAGTGGTTGTTTTATTATTTGTCTTAGCTGTTCGTTCATTTTTTTTTTTTTTGCTCAAGCACGTATGCTCTATTGCTTGTTTGTACGCGAATATGTAGGTGTATTTTTATGCCTTTTTTTGCACTAGTGTCGACAATTGCTTCAAATATCTGGTTATCTTATCTACGGTATTAGTGGATTTAATAAATCTTATTATTATTAGGTATTTAGTGAATATTTTTAGCATTTTTTTACACTAGTCTTTGCTTTTTAGCCATTTATTTGCATACACTTGATTTTAATTGCTTAAATTTATAAGACTTTTTTTTGCTTTTTCCTCAGCTTGTGTTTCCATTAATTTGGAAAAAAAATTATGTGGAACTTTTTTGGCAGAAATTTCAAGGCTAACAGCATTAGATTGGTATCATTTCTTTTTTTTTCTTTAATTTGATCAAATTTTTTCTCTTTCTAAGGAAATCTAATTGTAAAATTTTAATTTTATTTTGGCTACTTAAATAGCTCTTAAATTAAATTATTAAAGAATATTAGCAATTTTGTTATAGAATTTTAGCAAAATGTAGTATATTTTATTATATTGACTCCAGTGACGATTATTAAAATGCTGAAAATTTAGAACAGTTTTTGATTATTTTGTTTATTTGATCTCTATCTATTGATGAAATTTCCTTTTATAATAAGAAATAAAAATTATTTCATTCTGAAAAACGCTATAAAATTGACAGCACCGGCATAACTTGAGTTTTTACTCAATTCTTTCTCATTAATTATGCTCACAGTACTATTTCTCTTGTAAAAGCCCTCTTTTAACGCAATAAAAAAAGTAGTGCCAGCGGAAGTTCCTCAGATAAATCATACTTGCATGATTCAATACAATACAAACTAAATGCGTTTTATTTTCAAACAAAATTCGATAAAAAAAAATGACAAATAATCCCTTGCTTTTTTTTATTAAAAAGGTTCCGTTGAAAAACTCAGTTTCAGAAAATGATTATATAAAGTGATTTAAATATGTTTAGCTCTTATTAATTCATTATAAACAAAAACTATTTTTACTGCATCAAAAAAAATAAACTTTTTTACCGCATCATTTCTTCAAGTGCTCTCATCGATGTCTCATGCCACCAATTTAATTTTAATAGTTTTTTCCGAGTTTGTTTGCAGATTTAGATAATGCTATATTTATCATATCCAACTTCAGACGCGCTCAATGAGAAAATTTACGAAAGATCTCTCATTTTATTTATTTATTTAAAAGTCGTGGTAGGAAAATTTATCCCACAAAACGTTGCGAGAGATATTTAGAACAACCTTAGCCGGCCCAGTTATTAAAGTTAGTGTTTTTGCTATACGGCCGATTCGTCTTTCCAAAAATTTGAGTTTCAAAAGCTTTACTTACTCAGCAGCTCAAGGTCGGAAAATGGTTTGTCTCTTTCTTTCTCTCTCTCACTTTCGCGTTTTCTGTCGTTTCTTGTTATTTATTTTAAGACGAACTCGGCGTTACTCGACTTCTCGTTCAACCGACCGAGTGTCTTGTTTGAAGGATAAACAACGTTAAATTCAACAGCTCGGTGACTGAAAACCAACTACAGCCCGGAGTGTTTTGAACCAGAGACCGATCGATGAATGTCTACCGATTTGCCCATCGGTTACTAACGGGTGATCCATTTCGAAGTTCCCTACTTTGAAAAAAAAAACACAGAAAACTCAAATTCACTGGGAAATGTTTATTATCGTTCGAAAGAACATTATTTCACATTTATTTTTTGAAGATTATCTCTTTCAAATGTTGGCATCGGCTACATCTCATATGGTCCATCCGTTGAGTCTAATTTTTGATGAGTTGTTCGAGCATTTCGACTGGTAACTGGCGAATTACACGCGCCAGAAAGCTCCAAAGCCTGAATCGAAGCGAAGACTTTAGACTTTACATATCCCCACAGGAAAAAGTCTAACGGTGTGATATCACACAATCTTGGTGGCCAATCGACTGGCTCAAAACGTGAAATTATCTGCTCACCGAAATGTTCTCTCAATAGATTCATTGATTGATGCGATGTGTGTGAAGCGACGGCGTCTTGTAGAAACCAAATGTCGCGTAGATCACGAGCTTCAATTTCAGGCATCAAATAGTCGGTTATTAAGGCGCGATTAACGGTCGCCATTGACGGTTACGTTCTCATCGGCTTCATTTTTGAAGAAATATGGACCGATGACACCACACCAAATCGTTGCTTTTTCTAGATGAAATGGCAGCTCTTTGATCTCTTCAGGTTTCTCTTTGTCTCAAACGCGGCATTTTGGCTTGTTTACAAACGCATTGAGCAAGAAATGGACCTCATCGCTGAACAAAATTTGGCTCGAAAACGTCGGATCTTCTTGTAACTTTTCAAGAGCCCATAGTGCGAAGCGATGTAGCTTGGGAAGGTCGATCAGCTTAAGTTCTTGCACAAGCTGTATTTTGTATGCTTTCAATTTAAGGTATAGACGTAAAATGTGCCAAGTCGCTCCATACGTCAGTCCGAGTTGCTGCGAACGGCGCCGAACCGACTCTCCACGGTCTTCGCGTACACTCTCAGCTACGGCCGCTATATTTTCTTCACTGCGTGGACGTGGTCTTTTCTGTCGATTATTATCGAATAATGGATGCTGGGTCTCAAGATGGGTGATGGTATTGCGAATAGTATGCTCAGTAGGCCAATTATGTTAACCAGAGCAACATGACAGCTTGATACGACTCACGCGTGATGTGTCAAAAAAGGCAATTGAAAAAAGTATTTCTACTGGGATCACCCTTTAAGAATATAAACTAAAGTGAGATTAAGAAACGATGAGAAATAAATAGAATGATTAAAAATATGAGTAGATTGGTATAGAAAAGCGAGTCAGAAGAATCAATGCTAACGGATATAGAATTTTTTCATTGAAAAGTTTCTTTATTTTTAGAACACATTTTCCTGATATTCAATCTGTTAACAACCACTAATTTAATAGTTTTATTTTTAATATTTAATTCGCCGAGCATTAGTAAGTTTATTTATAACAATATTTGCACATAATTCAACCACCAACAACAACAAATGAATTGCATAATATTACATGTAAATTTGCCCTACTCAAGTAGACGTAGAAGTCTTCCTTTGCTCACGCTTAGTTCCTTAAAAAAGCACAAAAATCTTATAATAATACGTTTCCTATAGAAAATATATAGATTCATGCATTTATTAATTGAAAAATTCAAATGTTAATGGAATTAGATTTCCAATGCAAATGTATGAATAGCATAGCGACACACACACAAACACATAATATTGACTAGCTGCATAAGCCACTCGGTAGATGGTAATAATTGTACTTGTGTATGCATACAAAGAAATGTATGAGACATTGTATATTCATACATATATCTAACTGTTTATCTGCAGCAAATAATTGCTACTAACAATTTAACTGTTTGGCCATCGTCAAGGCTTTGAGGTTGCATGGCAGTGTGTACAATATACAAATTTCTATTATTATTGTACATGTACTTGTATATATAGGTCTGTCAGACGACACTTGTCCGGCTGGGTGGCAGTATGGCTGCACTTGAAGCTGGTAAGGGGGATGTGTGCAAATAGTTATAACCCAACGACTACTTGGCTGCGGCCAACATAATTTGAAGGTTGCGCTTTTCTCGGAAAGCAAACCTACACAGTATTTACACGAAACTATTAGATTAAATAAGTTTGTTTGTGCGTGTGTAATGGGGCAAGTCTGCTTAACTTATCAAATAGATAAACTCTCCTCTTCTCTTTTTTTTGTGCTCTCTGTTCCACTAGTTTTTCTAGGCTTTGCTTTACCCAAAGCACTCTCTCACTCTCTCACTCTTACCCTTCTTGCTTCGTTAACATCTTATCTGTTTGATTTAATTTTTTTATAATTATTATGTTGCCTTAAATTGTTGTTGTTGTGATAATCTCATTATTTTTTATATATTTTTTTATTTACAGTTTTTTTCTAATCGCGTCATCGTCAGCTGTTGCTCACTTATTGCCGGTTTTTATTTTTTGTTATTGCGAGTTTCTTGCTCATTTAAAGCCATTTCATAGGAATCACACTGCTTTAGTAGAAAACTGTTGAGAAAAAAGTAATAAGAAGGTAAATACGAGTACAGAGTACAAAAGCAAGCATATAAATAACTACTACATGGGCGTGAAGAGAAGTGCAGGTTTTCAAGGCACAATACGTCTTATATCTACTATTATTTAATTTCACAATAGTTAATGAGTTAATCTAAAAAAAATTGAACTAATTTTAGCTTACCGAAAATCCTATCGAATTTAGTGATAGTTTAGCGTCGTGTTACCCAAGCTCTCACTATTTTTAAGAAATTTCTCACATTTTTTAATGTTTGTTTAGAAAATCTAAAAAAATTCTAAACAATCCGATTCATATTTAGTTTAATTTATTTAACATTCCCAAAAAAAAGCAGATCTGAAAGTAAAACCTTCAATTTCTAAGCCACCCCAGTAGCGCGCGACAAAAGAGCAAATTCCGAGCGAATTATACTCTCTCTGTAGCGCAATTTTCAGTTGATACTTCAAACCAGCGGCTCCTGGGTTTCAACATAACCTAAAAGGTGTTTTTTTTTTATTAAATGTGAATATTAATTTAAAGAGAAAAAATATCAATAAAATAACTTCAAAAATATTGAATAAATAACGGAACCTACTGACAAAAAATGCACGAAAATAAAATCGAATTTTGAAATTTTTTTAATAATTGCTTTGAAAGTTTTTGTTCGATGGGATTTTTTTATAATCAATGGAATCAAAATAACCATTCAGTTCGTGATTTAAGTCTATAAAATGCTTATTCAGCGGGATATATAGAGCATGAGGTGTAGCCATTTTATACCTGAAATTGATCAGAGGTGACAACACCCTCAGCCGCTCCTATAGATGATACTTTCTATAGACGACGAAGTTCCTTCTTCTACTTCAGAGTCACCACAGACAGTAATCACGATTCAGTTAACGATTATTTGAAATTTTACCCAATATATCGTAAAATTTTATGAAATCTGAAGTAGTGTTGACACAACGAAGTATGTGACTAATTTCAGTTCATATATCCTTAACAGATTTATAAGCATTCAAATGCAAATCAAAAGTACTCAATGAATTACTCTTGAAGACGATGTCTTAATATAAGAATATTAACCGAAGTAACAATGTTCAGAATTTTCTTTCATTTCTCAAAGGAGTTCAGAGTGACAGTATTGCACACATCGTCTCTGTGTCCATGAAACGGAATTATGCGCCTGTCTCCAAAATAAATTATTTTGAAATATGGATTTTTTTATATTTTTGTTTCTCAAATTCTCTAATTTCTTCGTTCTGATGGTTGTGGTAGTTGTTCAAAAAGTCTTTCCCAACCGGCAAAGGCATTTCTATGAAATTGTAGGACTAAAACGTTTAAAATACGAATATAATTTCGAGAGAAAATATACGGCTCATCCATTTCGGGTTTCCCTACTTTTTTAAAGAAAAAAAAAACAAAGATATTTTAACTTTAATGGGCAATGTTTATTATCATTTGAAAAAACATTATCTGGATTTTATTTTTTGAAAATTTTTTCTTTCAAATGTTGTCCGCGGCTACGTCTCAGATGGTCCATCCGTTGAGTTCAATTTTCGATGACTCTTTCGAGCATTTCGACTGGTAACTGGTGAATGGCACGCGTGATGTTTTGTTCCGATAATTCCATCGTCCAACAAGCCACACCAAACCAAGATTGCTCTTCGTATCAAATGCGGCGATTTTGTCTCTTTACATACACATTGAAACAGAAATAAGTCGCATCGTTGAACAAAATTTGGTTCGAAAATGTCGGATCTTCTTGGAACTTTTCAAGAGCCCATAGAGCGAAGCGATGTCGCTTGGGAAGGTCGAGCGGCTTGAGTTCTTGCACAAGCTCTATTTTGTACACTTTCAATTTAAGATCTCGACTTAAAATGCGCCAAGTCGTTCCATATGTCAATCCGAGTTGCTGCGAATGGCGCCGAATCGACTCTCCACAGTCTTCGTGTACACTTTCAGCTACGGCCGCTACATTTTCTTCACTGCGTGCTTGATTTAATAATGAATGCTGGGTCTCAAGATGGGTGATGGTGTTGCGAATTGTATGCTCAGTAGGCCGATTAGTTGACCATAAGTTGAGCGAAACACATTCTTTACAGAACGCAAATTTTCGAAATAAAGTTAAATGATTTGTAAACGTTGTTCAGGCGTAAGTCTTTCGATGTTGAAATGCCAAGCAATACTGAACAAAAACAAAATGGCAGCTTGACACGACTCAGACATGATCTATCAAAAGAAAAACGCTGTCGAAAAAAGTACCTCTATTTGGAGCACCCTTTATATATAAATTATCGAAAGAGATCAAAATCCAATAACATATCCCTGCAAATACACTACTTGACTATAAATATTTATTTTTTATTTTCCACTGATTCCATCACTATATTAATAGGAAACTCACATCCTTGAAACATGTTTCCCACAAAAAAATTTTCGTACAATTTGAGTTTTTGTAGCAGTTTTATATAAATTTTTCGGATTAATTCCAATTCAAATTTCTGATTTATAATAAATGCAATATATTATATGGTACTCGTATATGCGTAGAAGAGCTTTTGGTTGAGAGGAATTAGGGATCTGCCGCTGGAAAGATCAAGAATTCGACTCCTGGCCAGACCAAAACACAGAGTTATAGAAAATTAAATTTTAAATTGAATTTTCTTATATAAAAATTATAAACAAGTCGAAAATAAATTAATTTATTCAAATTTTAGATAGTGAAAAATATATATAATCATAACTCTGATTTTGAAATAAAAAACAATTTAATATATAAAAATATTCTAAAACGAAAATGCTTACAGACAGACAAGTTAAATTTCCTTTATTTACCTTTATTTATTTATTTGGGCATATAATTCATTTTTCTAAATCAAAAATTAGATAAAAATTTGAATATTTTACAAAATCGAAAAGTTAGGCGTTAACAACTTCTTTCTCTCATTAAATCGACTTTATCTTAAAAAAAAAGTTTCCAAACTGATTTATTTTGAGAATTTGAAAAAAAATGAAAATTTTGACTTTTGTAAATTTTTTTCGAATTGTATCACATTTTCTGTGAAGAGGGTAACATTAATAAGCGTTAAACGAAATCAAAATGCAATTGCAACATCTTGCGCCCTCCCCTCAGCACTCTAAAACTCACATGCCTACTATTTAGTTAATTTTTCTTTTTTTTTTTCCTTTTTCGTTTTCCTACTACATTTATTAGTATTTACTTACGTCTTATTAGACATACATTTGCGACAGTAAGGTAATCGCAATTACACACATACTTAAATACATATGCACAAATGAAACAAATGAATTGTCGTCAGAACACAACACACTCTCTGGGTGGCTCACCGGTTGGTTGGTTGGTTGGCTGGCTGGCTGGCTGGCTGAATGACTGGAGCGTCAACAAAATGGCATGAGAAAATTTGCAAAATACAAATTCAAATCAGTTTTGTCGCGTTAACACGGCCGTTTGGTTGTTGGCTGAACTGTTGGACGGACGCCGGGTTGCTATTGCAAAGTATTTTCTTCTTAACCAAAACTACTACAAACCACAAACAGGGGAGTGAAGTGAAGTGGAGTGACGACAAAAGGAAGCGCAGCAAATAAACAAATAAACATAGCATTTTCTTATTTTATTTTATTTTATTTTTTTGCATTGCCGATGTGTAAACACTCGTAGTTCGGGATTAAAAATTAATAAAAAAAAAAGTTAAAAAACTAAATAAATAAAAAAATAAAAATAACTAAGTTAGCCAACTCATTGAATCGTAAGGTGTTTGTTTGATAAGCTCAGATGGAAAAGTGTGAAATTTCAAAAGTCAAGCGAGAGGAAATTGGAAAAATGCACTAAAAGTTTGTGTAAACAATTGTGTTTAATCTGATGAAAATTAAAATGAAAAGAAATTTCTGAAAAAAAATTTTTTTTGAAAACAAAAAAAAAAAAAAAAAATGAATAAATAAAAAATAAATAAATAACAATAACAATAAAAGTAGAATAAAATATTAACAATTGCACTATCAAAGCAGCGGCTGCTCACGCGTGGCATTGACCGTCACAGCGTGCTGAACGCTGTCAAGCAGCTTCCGAACAACGCGCCTTCAATTCTCTGTTTTTTTATTTTTTTATTTTTTTCCGTGTGTACTTTGGAATTTTTTTTTTTTTAATATTGTTGCAGACACACACCATTATGTGCTGGTGAGTTGTGTTCTAAGCTGATTTTTATTTTATTATTATTATTTTTTGTACTTTTTTTATTTAAGAGAAAAAGTTGAACATTTCAAGCTTTTGCTAAAGGCTTTTTCTCATTTAAAATTGTCTGATTTTCATATTCGACGCTGTTGTGTCTATGGCGCGCATATTTTTTATTTTCCCCACTCATTAACGCGCCACATTGGCAGACCGTGGCTTCTAGTCTGCTTTGTCAAAAGCCACAGGATGGCAAGCGGCTCTATTAAACTCAGCGTGGCGTGCGGTGTATTAATCCAGTGGATCACATATAACTATATGTATGTATGTGTTGTATGTGCGCGCAATGTGTAATTCTAAATTATTGCTACCTCAATGAACACATCACAATGTAAACAATTTATGCAGCTTCTGTTTTTATTTGATTTTTGATAATTAACGCTGCCATATTTAGCACACATACTTCGCTTTAGAGCAGTGCTTTTGCTAAAATATTCCTCCAATATGCAGGAATAAGTATAAAATTTAGTATAAAAAAAAACATTTTGAATTATGCACTTAGTTGAGATAGCCCAATATATTACCAAAAAAAAAAATAAAAATTATTTATCGCGAGTAATAAATATGAATTTTAAATAAAAGTTAAAATATTTCCAAAAATTTTTTTCTTAAATTTGCTATGAACCAGAAACTATATCAAATAGCTTGTTATTCGTATTAGTAAATATAATATAAATTTATATTCCATCTATATGTGTGCATAAAAGGGGAGCACTACAGGATCCCAACTTTCATAATCCAGACAATTTTAAATAATCTTGAAAAAACACAGTTCCGACACTAAATAAAATAGATGTAACGAAATCCCGACTAGACAAAATAAAGATAAGACAATATTCAGACAAGAGAGAATTTCAACAAAACTTTATCGCGACAGCACCAAAAAGGTAGCTTCTCGATTTTATTCGAAATTTTACAACAATTTCCTGAAAATAAACTAAAAGTTTGTTTTCAATGTACTTAAAATATTGTGTATATTTGTATACATTAGAGCTCCAGAATTTGTTCAAACATTTGCGAACTGTGCGAGCATTTGAGCAACGAGCACTCGCAAAACTGCTCACTGCTCATTACTCGAAAATTTTTCGAGCCCAGACAAACACTTTGACTTTTTTCTCAAAACTTTTTTTTAATAATTTTAAATTTATTTATGCAAAGTGTAAAACTCATTGAAACGCCAAAGAAATTTTGACAAACTAAAGTAAAAACTAAAAAGTAAAAAGTAACATTTTTTTTGTTCTGCTGAGCAGTTGAGCAATGAGCGAGTATCGAGCAAGCATTGAGCTGCTCGCTTTGTTCGATACCCGGGTATCTGGAGCTCTAGTATATATATGGCTGTCGCTTAATAACCACTGTAGAGTTTTTTAGTCGTGCACCTCTTCGAATTTGTAATGTAGGTATTGAAGTTTTCCAAACAAATGACAGACCAACAGTTTAGTCCAAGCCGCCTGCAGAGGGACCGTCTTACACAGATTATAAGAAAAAGGAGAAAAATCACAGCCGCGTTGCCAAATATTTAAAAAATTCTTCTCTGTAGATAGGAATACACTTTCTAAATTTAAAAACAAATTTCAAATAAAGTTATGACAGCATCAATGACCGTATAAAATATTTTATTGACCATAAAAATTTTCATCTTTTCCACTGGAGGAATACTCTACTTGGATGGTTAACACATTTACACTATATTTCTACATATCTAATTATGTATCATTTTTGAGTAAAAGACAATCAAAATAAAAAATCCAGACAAAGTATAAAAATAATTTTAAAAATTATAAATTTTGTTTACTTATTTGTATACTTCTACTTTGTCAGGATTGTGTCATGTCTGAATTATGTTTCGTCGGGATTTGGTCTTATCTGGATTATATGTTTCGAAATTTTGTATTTCAGGATTTTGTGTGTGGGGGTCTCGTTATTCACCAATACAAAAAGGCTTTGCACTGAATAACTGAGAGATCAAACCATAGTCTAACCACTTGTCGTGAAGGCCTGAAGCTTGGTTAGCGTATTTTATGTATAACATATGACCGACCGATGGGATCGATCTATACGAAGAAATATTTTTTTGGTTAGATTTGCCTAATATTTGTTATATAAAACTTTTCTTAACAAAAAAAAAATCAAAAACAAATCTAGTATCTTCGTAATTTGAAAAAAATAATTGAAAATATTTCCAAAAGCTTCAAAAAGTTGTTAATGCAACAAAAACGTTATCGGAATGTTGTTATAAGGTGTTCTGAAAATAAAATAAAATATTGGAAATATTTTCGGAACGTCTTGTGATGGTGGTGGTATACATAAGTCATTGGCTTTTTGAAATAATATATATTTTCGAAAAATAAGCGTTTTATTCCTCAGATCTATACACTTAGTCCAACGTTTTTTTAAAATTTTTGTTTTCCACTCAAAATAATCGCCACCTCCAGCAATTTTATTCGCCGATATCATTCCACGGCTTTCATCTACGTTTTCGGGCGTGACGACCTCTTTTGGGCTACATGAACGTTCGGCGTCACTTCTACTAGTACGGACCACAGCGGAACTCAGTGAACCACTTCTTAACTATAGAAATTGATTGTGCAAAATTCCCATTGTACTTATCAAGTATTTCTTTGGCTCCAGTGACCAAAATAAATGCTCAATCAACACACAAAAATCCATTTTTTCCAATTTTCGTTAAAATTCACGGGGTCGTCTGCTTTCAATGGTGGCGCAAATTGCTCAAAACTTTATAGCAGTCTATTAATCAATAACAGTTGAAGGGAGCAGTGTTGTATTTACAGTAAATGTGCGGAAAATTTAAAAAGTCGCTGACTTATCAAACAGTCCTGATATTAGAAAAAAAAGTAATATTAAAAAAAAACGTATTCAAATTGGCCCTTTGTAACCGCTGAAGCGATTATTCACCGAGCTATTCCTCCAATTTGTGTGGTGCGTTCTCTGTGTGTGTCTTGTAAGCCACCTCAGAACGGCTGATGGATTTATATGAGTAGCTTACATCGGCTTGTCGAGAGGTGATCGTAGTTAGAAAAATTAAATTAATTTTTTATTTCAATTAATTTTCTATAATTTTGGATGCTGATCTAACTATAAATCGTACCCAAGATCTTTAGCATTATGCCCCAGTCTATTTTTATATTTCAACAAGCAAGTGATGATGAAAATGATAAAAAAGTGAATGTCATGATGAAAGGGAGCGTAAACTTCCTTTCGACCCTCTTCAAATTCCCTTTCATTTTGCGTCTATAGATTAGTAGAGATCGAACAAATCAGTGAACCAAGGAGTGTTGATCTCTGAAGAAACTTAACTTTGGTGAAATGAACGTCTTGCATGAAAATTAGGTACCTTCTCATAAAGTTCTTCTACCACCGCTCCAATGGATGGAATAATGAAGTAATTTGTGAAGTCACTTTCAAGAAATGGAAAACGCTTCACATAGTTAATACCAAAGTTTCCAGTCTTCTCAGCGGCAAAGTTGAAGAAATGTGTTTCCGTTTGACCAGACATTAGACGGTTTATGGCTGATTCACAATTCATTATCACCATGACAGTTCCTCAAAGAGAATGGTGTTTTGAACTATAAAAGCAAATCGTAAAAAAAAGTTAAAAGCATTTAAAACTTTATCTTGCCTAAAGAGTTTGAAAGTGCATTTTCTTCATTCAAATACGAATGATTTTCAGAAAATTCAAGAGAAGTGTGTTGGGTGGGTGATTTCACCAAAACATTAAAGAGATGGAAAACAAATATAAAAGCAGATGGAACCTCTCAATGAGGGCAGACTACATATTGTTGGAAGCTTCAAAGAGTTTTCTGATTCTTCCTGCAAGCGAAAATTTAACAAAGGAAAAAATTTACAAAAAAAAAATTCTTAATGTTTTCTAATGAATTTATTTCAAAAACATTATAAAAAAAATATTTTAATCTTCTAACTGTTAAAAAATACTTTTCTTTGCTAAATCATTTGCAGTGGCATTTTCCAGGGCATCAGAACTTAAGATGAAATTTAGAATATTTTTCCTGGTAAAAAAAGGTTTCTGTTGTCATGAACATTGTTAGCATAAAAATTTTTTTTATCAAAATTTAATCCTCACTACACTCGTAGCGAAAAATATTCCTTCTCTAATGCCTCTAACTAAAAACCGTCGACATTCCTTCTCAAAGAATTTGTGTCAAGTTGTTTTGCAACGCTATGCAACAACAAGGCGTACTCATTTCATGCATAATACTTATTAACAACAACAATAAGAATTAAATCAAAGCATAGCAAAGTAAATCCATAGCAACAAAAGCGATTGAATGAAAGAAATAAACAAAACTGGAGAGTAAAGGAAGCAAAAATCAAATAAAAACAGCTGATAACAGCCACAATACATCACCATGAATAGCGGAATAGAAGTGCTTTGTGTGTCATACTAGCATATATACATACATATTTACATACGTGCATAAACATATGATTTGACTATAAATATATATAAATGATTTTACTACTAACTGAAATAAATTTATTATTTATTAGCAATGATTTATTTCATTACAAACATACATACATATTTTTATATAATATTATTTTTATTAAATTATATTTATTATAAATGTAATAAATTCATCATAAAAGCATTTAATTATTTTATATTTAAAAGCCAAACAAGAAATTCATTATATCAATCATTAAAATCTGCCCGCAACCATAACAGTTCGGGTGTGAGTTCACCATGAGGTAGAATATTTGAAATAAAGATGAAAAATATTATGAAAGTTTAATAAACTAACAAATATAATTTTATATATAATTTTTCCATTTAATTGCTGGCAACAAAAAACCTAGAACACAAATTTATTGTTTAAACTTTCCTTTACGTAAATCAGTAAGTAAATGAAATAAATTAATTTTTGCAAAATTTTTAATATAAATATTTATATTTGCATTAAATATTTTATATATATTTATACCTTTCATGAACATTAATTGCATATTACGTGGGTGGTTTGATAAGTCATTGACTTTTTGAATAAAATATTTTTTTTTTCGGCAAATAAGCGTTTTATTTCTCAACATTATCTCCTTTTAGCTCTATGCATTTAGTCCAGCGTTTTTTTTTTTTTTTTTGAATATTTGTATTCCTTCCAAATAATAGGTTTTTTCAAAGCCCTCAAAATTGGCGTTTGTTTCTATGATTCTGTGATTCATTCGACCCAAAATCTCTTAGCGCCCGACCAGGTTCAGGTTTGGAAACAAGAAATAGTCGTTATCGTGGCTAAATCTCGAGAGTAATACTGGGTAGCGTAGTGTGTAGCCCAATTTATGAATATTTGCCATTGTGGCTACACACCTGTGCACCCGTGCATTTTCCTAACGAAATAGCACTTTTTTCGCCAAATGCGATCGTTTCTGCATAATATTCACCAGAGATCGTTTTACCCTTTTTAAGGCAATCGATGTGAATCACACCTAGAGTATATCAAAAAACGAGCATAAACAAAACTTTTGATCTTTTTTAGTGCACCGTCATCCGAAGAAACCCATTGTCTTGATTATTCTTTGATCTCTGGTGTGGTGTGGTGGACCCCTGTTTCGTCTACTGTTACGAAACGGCATGAAAAGTCATTTGGATTGCGGTTGAACATCGCCAAACACTTCTTTGAAGAGGCTAAACAGTTACGCTTATGGTCGTGGGTGAGCAATCGCGGCACTCATCGCGCGGATAAATTTTTCATGTCCAAATGTGATGCACTCAATCACTTGAGATGCTTGCAGCCTCGACCATCTCACGCACTTTTATTCTCCGATCGTCCAATATCATTCCAGGGATTCTATCAAAGATTTTATCTCTTCTTTCTATCTCTCTCTCTTCTCTTCTTCAGCTATTGAAATTGATGGTGCAGGGTCCTCATAGCATTTATGAAGTCTTTCTTTGGTTTCGGTGATGGTTTTTTAAGCAAAAAAATAATGCTTAATCAGCACATGAAATTCACTTATTTTCATTTTCGCTAAAACTCACGAGGTAGTCTGGTTTCAATGGCTGTCAAACGCAAACTAAATGGCGCTGCTTGCTCAGCAGCCTGCCAATCGATAACAGTTGACGGCAGTAGTGGTGTACTTACAGTGACTACGCGTCAATTTCCAAAAGTCGATGTTTCATCAAACATCCCTAGTAACTTTGGTCCGAAGTATGTAAGTACCAGAAGCAGAGAGATAGGCCCATCAAAACTTATACCGATCGGGTCATAACGACGAGCTAAGCCAGCGTTTAAGCGTTTAAGTCATAAATCCTAAAAAAAATTTAAGAGCGCGAACTTTGGTATTCTGCAAACGCAAATTGAAACAAATTGAAAATTCTCAAAATTGAATTGTGCAAATTGAAATTTCTTAAATTCATGAAAGGTATAAATACTTTGGCATGGCGAAACCATGCCTTCCTTCTTTCTTTTGATAAATTCGCCTTTATTTTGATTTAAGTGATAATCGCGCTTTAATGGCACCACACGCCCATCTAACGTTTGACCTTGAATTTCATTTATTTTATATTTTTCATATTTTTTGTTTTTTTGAGATAGGTAAAAAAGACGCTTAGTCATATGTACGTGCATGTATGCGTTTGCAATTATGGAAAATTTTGTTGAAAAATTGTGATTTTGCGTATTTTGACAAGCAAAAGCTGCGATTTAATTTGTTTATATGCATTTTTTGAAATTTTCAACTGATCAGCTGAGCTGAGAATGCACTGTTATCTGTTTATAGATTAAAATTCATTAGTAAATATGCACAATCAAGCCATTTGAGTTCAGCAAATATCGCTGTCTATGTCTATGTCTTTATTAAAAATGTGAATTTTGCACTCAATTCATATTAATGTGTACATTCGCGTGATTCTTTTTGAAACTTCAGAGAGATTTTTTACTGTTTATTTATAGCTCAGTGAAATTAGTTGTGAATTGTCAAAGAATCGAGTATTTCGTAAAAGTAATTGTTCGCGAAAATTTCATCAGCAAAACATACGGTATAAAAATATTTTTGGGTTGGTTTTTTCAACCGAAAATATCATTTTGAAAAAATCGTCTTTAAATAAAAAAAAAATAAAAACTTATTTATTGTGTATTTGAAAAGGCTTTGATTCGCTTTTTTATGAATTTTATTGGGCAAGCTCGTGTTATTGTATATTCTTTTTTTATAGTTCATATAAATTTTGTGCGAAATAAAAAGACCACTTGTGTGCAGTCAACTGTAATATCCTTCAAAAAATATAGAAAAGAATTAAATATTTCATAAACTTAAAACTATTAAGTTTTACTTTATAAAAAGTTCTTGAAAAATAAACATTTGAAGGTTTTATTCTCATAAATAAATATTTATATAATACTGAAGCTACCGGCCAACTTCGCATCACTCTAACTTCAGACAAGCTCCAAATTTATAATAAAACTCTGTGTGTTTAGTTTAAATTTGAACTAAATTTACAGTAGATAGTGATATAATATGTGGAATATATTTAAATGCTTTTAGTTAGTCGCAAAAACCCAACAAACACATTAACAGGGCCACTCGAGAATAGTCCCACATACTTTCAGTTAAACAAATACCCCTCCCAAAATAAAAAAGAAACCATAGAACCAATCGAATTGAAAAGAAACTTCTTTAAAAAAAATAGGAAATTAATATTTCGCAAAAGATGCACGAATTTTTTGTGAAAAATAAATTAGCTAGCGGTTATAAAGGGTTACCCATTTAGCGATTTCGAAATTGCATGATAGTATTTTGACATCTGCTAAACTAAACTGTCAAACCAAATGTGTTTTGTTTTAGTTAAAAGTCAGGCATTTGTGAAAATGGATCGCTTAACAACCGCACAACGCGCTAAACTTGCTGAGACCTACAACAAAAAGGGTGATTAAAGAGGATATTATGGTGCACATAATCGTTTAACTACTCAATCAATTGGTAAATAATTAATTAAAGAAATTTTAATCGGTTACATACAAAGTCCAGCTCACACAACAACTGAAGCCAGCTGACCGTATGTTATGTCGATTCTGTGCTTTTTTTCTTCAGCGACGGGGCATATTCCTCACTCGTTGGATACGTAAATAAACAAAAATGTCTCATTTGGGTCTCCGAGAATCCTCAAATAAGAGAGGCCGTTACACCAAAAAAAAACGATTACGATACGATACGATAACGATTGGTATTGCCAATTCGAAGCATTATGGTCGTATGATAAACGACTTTTTTGTCCTGCAATTGAAGAACACGATTTGGACAATATGTTGTTCCAACAAGATGGTGACATGCCACACAACACGAGCGAATATGGCTTTATTTTGAGAGATTTCACGTAATCTCTCATCTTGGCGATGTCAATTGGACACCGAGATCGGGGGATTCGACACCGTTGATCATTTTTGGGGCTACGCGAAAGATCGTGTTTATTTGGATAAACCTTTAATTCTCGAACACTGCAAAACCAACAAGGTATGGCTGAGATACCGCCCAACATGTGCCAAAAAGTAGTCAAAAATTACCCCAAATGAATTGAAGTTTGCAAAAATTCACGAGACGGACATTTGAATGATGTAGTATTTCTTTCACTTATAATGCCAAGGTTCAAGCTTTATAATAAAAAAGGAATTTTATGAAAAAATATTTTAAATGCATATTATTGACGTTTATTTTTGAAATCGCAAAATGGATAACCCTGTAAGTAACGGAATGGAATAATCGAGATTGATATGGACATATATAGGTTTATCAATTCATGGAATGACGAGTCTAATCGATCTGTCTGTCCCTCCCTCTTGGTTAACATATTTCTCGGGCCATAAGTACAAACTATCTGAAATGAATGATATGGGATTAAATTCACAACCTTTCCCTTTTTTACCCGATAATTTTAAAAAGTACGAAAATCCCTATACTTCATTAACTAAATATGCAAATGAACTCGTATTTTTTAGGAACGATTGAGTTGAGAAAACATCCAGCTGGACTTAACACCTTTCTGTTTAAGGTGAAAAAGTATATTTCAGAAATCACAGGAAAGATAAAACTTATTACTAATAATTTCCATGGTTTACTATGAGAATGAATTAAATTGGAAAACAACTACGCTTTTGTCCCATAAAAAGGTCTTTTTGCTTTTCACAACCTGCTTGACTCAAGATCAATTATTTACACGGCATTAATCAACAGAACTTAATCAAACTTAGTAGGTATGTTACTTTCAATGCGGACTAAAGCTCTACCAAAAGGCTCCAGACATAGATTCAACTCAGATATAACAAACATTGTGCTTTTGACCGATTTGTCGACTTAAAATCAATATTAGCTGAGTATCTTATGTTCAGTTCCTTTCGCACTAAGTATTCATTACTTAATTTCCAATTATTTTCATGCAATTGTTTTTGTTATTTTTACTAATACAGTAATCAAATTTCTAAAATTGGCGCTTCATAACCGGTAAAGTAATTTTGTGTCGAGCTCTTAATCTTTCCAGCAAACGGGGGGACCTACCTGTTTTTTCCTTGCCACCTCCACACATCTAATGGATTTTATGGGGAAAATTTCACCGTTATAATTTTCTATTTAAATTTTCAATTTTTTTTTTCTTTTTTTTTTTTTTGTTGATGAAGTTAAGATTGTGTACTAAAACATATTCCCATTTAGATCTGTCGATTAAAAAGGTACAAAAAGTGAAAACTGATATTTAGTTATTTTTAGAAAGTTAAAATATTACACTCGCAGCAAGGAAGCGTCTTTGACGTGCTTACATCTCCTAAAATGATGATTCTGATACCCTTTTGGGGCCGATTCACTACACTTGTTATCCTACGATTTTTCAAAGAGATCAAATCATTAATACTACGATTTTGAGTTGATTGGTTTCAGGTTTACTTCCTGGAAGAAAGTGTTATTCATGTTTATCGAAGTAAAAAGCTACTTTCATACAAAATTTCAAGTAAACCGAAGCATAAATAAGTTGATTTTTTTTTTCATTTCACTTTCATTTCTTGGAAGGAAATTAAATTTTGTTTCGTAAAAATCTTTTCCAAAGCAAATAGAATGCAGCAAAATCGATACGGCCGTACTCAATTGAAAAATTACAATTATAAATTTATGTATGTATAGTAGTAAGTAATCAAAAATATCTTAAATTTTATACTACACATCGTTTTTTATATATGTTATTAATAATAAAATTATGGAAAAAAAAATTCCTATTTAAATTTTTCAACTATTTTGTAGAGTTTTTCTTGTAAATTCTTCTAACTGAAAAATGCCTCTTCTAACAGCTTGAAAAGTGTGTCGTCCCACGGAAAAAGAAACTTGTTAAAGACAAAAAAAAATAGTTTTGTATTGTATTTGTGAGTATAAGTCTTGAATTTTGAGTACATTATACAAATTCATAAATATAAATTTCATCACCAAAATAAAAGTCCAAAAACAACAACAATTAAAGCAACAACAATTTCTTTGTGACTGCAAACGAAAAAAATTATTTACTTGGACAAGTCATGTGCAAAGGCTTTAACAAAATGTCACATATATATACATATATATAAGAGTGTAAATACATTTATATGCTCATATTTGGCCATATCTTTCTACAAATAAAATACATAGCAACAATATGATAGCCATAATATTTATGCGCCGATTAAAAAAGAAATTGAAAAGAATTTAAGCACTGAAAAATTTTTATTAGATAAGCAAAATATATTTGTTTCGAAATTCGCAAATATGATAACAGCAAAAAACCCAAAAATATTTTTAAATGTTGACAGCAACATGTTGCGCAACTTTGTGATATTGCAGGGACTGGCGAATGTTGACTGAGCTCGTAAGCAAAAGTTTGAGGAAATATGTGTTAGTGGATAAGTTCTCAATACACAGCAGCAAGTTGCTAAACAAAAACAAATACACACACGTTTATATATACGTATTTATGTATGCATTGCACATGCCATGGCATATTGTGTTGCTACCACAGGCCATTCCATTTTGATTAATGAGTGAAAGTGTGATTAATGTGTTGTAACTGTATCATTGTAAGCAAATTTGTGCCACAGCATGCAGTTAAAGTGCAATAGACCAGATCGCAATGAGTAAGAGAGTACTGGAAAGCGAGAGAGAGAGAGAGAGAGGGTGAGGGTAGATTTGATGCAAAAGCGTAAAATGTGATATGAAAATGAAGCTTTGTTAGGCTGCCTGGATGCGAGTAAATCTAACGTACAGAGGATGTGGTAAATTGAGATGAAATCAATGTTGTTTAATCAAATGACAGGCATGAGTAATGGAAAGCAGTATTAGGCTGAAAAAAAAATTACAATTTTTACAAAATAAGAAAAAAAAATATTTTAAAGAAAAATTTCGTGTGTAGAATTTATTTTCTCAACTTATTGTTGTACTGTGCATGTGTAAAACAAATTAGTTTCGATACCCTTTTCTACTGTATTTTTTAAGTTTTTACTGTTAATTTTTAAATTTAAATTTTTTTTTAAATACCAATGGGCCGCTGAAAACATGCATGTTATCACAAACCGGAAAATGAGCTCAGCGAAAATCGCTTTAGTGATTATATACTAACAATTTTACTCATATCGTATGTTACTCATTACTTATTTCTCACATTACTCATTCGCCCCGACAAACGGTTATCTCTTGAAATCAATAATAAATCAATTAGTGTCGTAGGAGATATCAACAAACAGGCTTCATATATCAAGTGACCATAAAAAACTTAAATTTCAAAGTTAAAAAAAAAATTTACGTGAATGAATGTGTGTAAGAAATTCAACAAAACTACAAAAAAAAGTATTTATAAAGTTCGTGGAGAAAAATTAATAACAAATGCATGTGGAATTTAATATATTAAAAGTCATCATTTATTGTTACAAAAGTAAGAAAGAATTAAGTAATCCTTAGGAAAAAATTTATACCTAATTAAAACATTTTTTTTTTAATTCTAAACAGGGATCTCGAAAAAAAATCTTAATAATTTAAATAGTTTTTTTTTATATGATATTCAACATTTTTTCATACTGAAATTTAATTTTTTTACAGAAATTAAAATTTTATATAAACTAAATTTTTTAACTTCTTAAATACTTTTCACATATATTTTTCATAATTTTGAGAATAAAAAAATTGCATATTCTTGAATTTTTTTAAATTTTTTTTTATATTTTAAACAAATCTTAAATATTGTAAGAGTTTTTATAAGCAATTCTAGATTGTTTTGCGCTGATATTCAAGAAATTTAATGGATATTTAAATTTCATAAAGGTTAATTCATTCTGACTTTTTAATATTTTTCATATCTAGTTTTCTAACTTTTCAGAATTAAAAACTTGTGTATTCATGATGTTTTAATTTTTTCAATCAAATCCATTTTGTAAAGCATAATTTTCTTATTTTCTTTTAAGTTTTGGCTATTAAAGTTATACAAAATTTACAACAACAAAATATTGTGGTTCATGTTTAAGTCAAAATCTTATAGAAATATATTTTTTAATGTTATAGAATATTTTTTATCAAATCATAAAAAATCATAAAAAATAATTTTTTATTCTCCTAAATTTGTCTTTAAAAGAAAAACTTTTCAAGAAAAGGGCAAAAAAATACTTTACAAAGTCTTTTAATATTGAAAATAATATCTATTACACAGTTTCTAGTTTACCACAAAGTTTTAATTTTTTTCGACTATTTTTTTCTAGTAAAATCAGTTCATAAAAGTATGGGAGAATCGCAAATATTTGAAAATCCTGATTTGTAATTATTACCAGTTTAAAACAAGTTTTAAAATTTTTCAATAATTAAATTTTTCAAAATATTTTTTATAACGTTATATTTTTCACAAATTACGTGAAAGCCAAATCAATTTTAATTTTCATGTCTTGAATTCAACACTATACAATATATTTAGTCATTATAAATATATCCTATAGTGCTGATATTGGCAGATTTTTTTTTTAATTTTAAGAATTTATAATATAAAAATTAAAAATTTAGATAAATCAAAAAAAAATTTAAACTTAATTAATACCGGCATAAAATTTTTTTAGTAAAATACAATTTTATTTATATTTTTTCCCAAGTTTTTAAATGTTTTTAACGAAGAATTTTTTTCGAAATTCATTTCTTTTTTTTTTAATTTTCTGTTAAAAAAATTACTTACTTAAAGAACTTGACTTCAGAAATTTATTTTTAATTTAAGAAAAATCTTAATATGGGCAGCTCTCTAGCGTATTCATGAAATTTAAATATTTCCAATTCCATTTTCATATTTATGTTTTTCATATTTGTTCGTCGCTTGTAATTTTTAATAAAAGTTTTTCGAGTTAAATAAGTTTTTTGTTTATAAAATTATATTTTTACATTTTTTTTGTGCAACCCTAATGTGCAAAAGCAAGAGTAATTGCTAATTTTTCATTGAAAAATCTAATGCCCTTCCATTCCCCATCTGCTGAACTTACCACAACTGAGATGGAAATTATTGACCGCACAACAGTGTGCTCCCAGCCCATCTTCCGCTCACTGCCGTCTCGCAATGCGTTCCACACAAGCACACCTGTTGCTTGAGTGACTCAAAACTAAGCAGCTAGCAGCAAGCAACCGCCCACAACAGCCATTAACAAGCACACAGTGAGAATGCAACATGCAACAAGCAATCAATCCAATCACACACACATATGTACATACCCACGTGCACTCGCCAGCATACAGACTCTTCAAGTAGAAATTCCAGTTGTTGTTGCATACTAACTAGCGCGAATGCAAAACCGCTAATTGGTGTCATTTGAAGGGAATACTGAGTGAATGTATGTAAGACTGCGCACACATACACACACCCACACACATGTACACTCTCATATGTAAACGAGAGTAGGGAAAAAGATCGCATGTACGCATGGCGGAGATGTATTGCATTGAGTAACACAAAAGAAAAATTGCGTACCTACGAGTATGTACGTGCAACATATTGTTGCAGCAGAGCAACAAGTTACAAATTGACTTAATTACATATCTCAATTTGTCTTGCGTACGTTTTTTTTTACTTGCTTTATCGTATTTTCTCTTCTTTTTTTAAACTTTTTATATTTTTTTTTTAATATTTTTTGACTTGCTCTGATTTGATTTGCGTTCTTTCATGGGATTTTTCATTCCTCTGCTTCGAGGGAAATTACTGCGGGTTTTTGTATCTTCAAGTTTGTGTTGTTATTGTAATAACTGTTTATTTTTATTTTTTCTCTGCTGTTGTTGCCTTTGAACTGTCAGAGGGTGCTCGTAATTAGTTTTGCATGTCATTCAAGTCGACAATTGAGGGAATAAAGTGTGCAAATTAGTGGAAGAAGCAAATCTCGGGTTGACTTTGATAAAAAAAAATCACATTGTTTCTTTCCAAATGAACAAAGCAATTAAGTGTGCATACAAATGAAACGTTTCATATATTCATGCAATTTGACGAATCTAGCGCAAGAGCTCGATTTCAAAGATATATTACTTTTTCTTCTAGCTTAGAGGGCTTCCAAAATTTATGAAATGATATTGAAGTAACAATAAAGTAATAAGAAAATAATAAATTTTTTTTTATAATAATTTTTTTTTTTTTTGTTAACAATTTAATATGATCTCACTCGGTTTATCGATTCTAAAAAAAAATAAAAGGAGCTGCAAGCCAGAGTTCTATTCCAATTCGAATTTCAGTCAAACCCACTAGAGCAACCTTCTTATTATACTTCTCCTTCTTCTTCGTTTTCTTCTTCTTCTTCTTGTTCTTCTTCTTATTCTTGGGCGATTATAGCCGCATAAACTCTTCCCTTCTCTTCGCTGTTTGCTGCCATTTGGAAATACCAAGTGCACCCCAGTCGCTCTCCACCTAATCCTTCTAACGGACTGGAGGTCTTCCTCGTCATCTGCTTCCACCAGCGGATAATCCATCGAATAATTTCAAAGCCGGAATGCTTTCATTCATTCCGACGACATGGCCCAGGCAGCATATGCGCCTTCCATCGATTTGCTAAACTATCTCAATATCGTCGTGTATCTCATACAGCTCATCGTTTCACCATCAGCGGTATTCACCGTTGCCAAGCGAACCAGAAATCTTCATCAAAACTTTTCTCTCGAAGACTCCTAAAGCCGATTCATTGGATGAAGACGTCGTTCAAGCTTCTGTATCATACGTATATCAGGACTGGAATAATGAGCCACTTGTAGAATTTGGTTTTGATGCGTCGGGATAGCACTTTACTTTGGAAATGCCTACTCAGTCCAAAGTAGCACCTGTTGCCAAGAGCTGGAGTTCTGCGTTGGATTTCACGGCTGGCATTGTTGATGTGGTTAATGCTGGTTCTTAGATAAACGAAATTATCTACGGTTTCGAAGTTGTGACTATCAACAATGTCGCGGGAGTCAAGAATCAAATGCGCGGACTGTTCGTTTGATAACAGGAGATATTTCGTATTGCTCTCATTCACTACTCTACCCATTCGCTTCACTTTTGTGTCTTTCCTGGGGAAAGACGAACTAAATATCATCGGCATACTCCGGCAATTGTACACAATCTTATACACGTATTATTTACTCCCACGATATTCCACGATAAAGATTCTGATCTCTCGTTTGGTAACGAACGGCTCGCAGAGATTCTTCCCAAGTCTAATTGTGCTTCTGGTATTATCCAGGGTCAGTTCAAACTCAAACTGCGTAAACTCTTTGCATAACTCATCGTGAAAGAAATTATCTCTGATATCATCAATATGAGATCGTCTGTTTACACTACCTTTACTGCTCCTGCGTGAATAGTATTTCACGCAGCGCCACTAACCACATAAGTGGGAATAAGACTTTCCTTGGAAAGTTCACTACTAACGCAGCTTAGTCGTATCGCTGTGCTACTAGATGCTGTGATCATTCTGTTCATGAGCATCAACGTGTCCATTTGCAAACCGTGCCATCTGTGGCGATATGTAACAATGAATCAATGATTGTTGTCATTTCTGTATTGCTAAAGGCTTCATCTATGTATAGAAAGACCACCATGGTATACTCTTTGTGATGTAATGACTTTTCAATAAAATTTATCATCTCATGTTGGTCAGCTTCCTTCAATCTACTCCTTAAGTAAAGGTTAATAAAGTTGTTCCGACATTGTAGAGCCTTTCCTGGAATGAGCCTCCTCAATATCGCATATAAGGTTCTATACAGCCTATTGTATGAAAAATGAAAGCCTGCCGTCAACAAACAGGCTTTAGACCTGATAAATCCACCATTGTCCATATATTCACCATGAGACAAATCATGAAAAAGACCTGAGAAAAAATAAGCGACATACCTCTTCATAGATCTTAAAGCTGACAGTACTATAAGGAATTGCCTCTTCACCGCTATGCATATGTCGATGATATTGATATCATTAGCCAGAACAACTACACCGTAAGCTCAGTCTTCGCCAGGTTAGACAAAGAAGCGAAGTGAAATATCTCCTGTCTCATTGGGCTCATCATTTTCTTCGCGTCAATATACGTTTTCATACATTTGCAGTTAATACCAAAAATATTCAAAGTATCATTAGCAGCAAGAATGGAAACAACGCAATTGTGTATGCCCCTAAGCAAAATGCTCTCTGTGAGACACTTGTTGGATATATGACAGGGCCAACTACTGTGTAATATGAGTTCAAAACGCAAATGGCGCATTACTTTGCACGCTCGGCTCAATTACACGCTCATTACAAATAGATCGCATGGAATGTACACACGAGTAGTGCATACATTTTTTGCGTGTTGCAAGCACAGGCTGCTGCGGCGTTGCAAAGGGTTTCATGCCTACGCGGATTTTCAGAAGAGTTGTGGTTTGTATTCGCTTCAATGTGATTTAACATTGACCCAGTTAGCTACTAGTTTACTGGCAGTCGGCTAGTTGCTTGCGCGTTGAGTAGTGAGAGATCGAATTTCATGAGAAATTACAATTTTTTTTCTTTTATTCATTGCATAATGGCACAACGGCTCAATACTAGATTTAATTTTACTTTTCCGCGGTTTATGGCATTCAATGGCAGGACAAGGCAGTTTCTCATATTTCCTGGTATTGTGGTAAAATCTTTTACTAAAAACCACTTTCAATGCATAAAATATCATTTTTATTTTCCTCAAAATACTTGTATTTCCTTCGTCCACGCTAGGCTTCTGTTGCTGACTGGAAAAATACCACGAAAAAGACGATTCACCTACAAATAATCCATTAAGAATATTATAAAATATTTTTTCCACATTTTTTTTGTTTCGTTGTCCCCTCTAAAAACCACACTTGAGTGGCTGCAATTACCGTTGGCGACCTTTACTGTTATTTATGCTTGCAAAGCCAAACTGCCACCAGCCATTTTCGTAAGCCGCTCTTTAGCACGTCGCATACTTGAGCGTTTCCTTCCGTCCTTCCTGCCTCGCTTTTGAAGTAGGAAATCTCAAGCAACGTGAAACAAACAAAGCAACCGCAAAAAAAAAACACGTCGCGCTCCACTTCAGAAAAATGTAGCACTAAATTCTCTTTCATTCGAGGTGGTTTTAGCTAAACCTTTAGCCTTTATTTAATATTTTTATGTATTTCACTCTTCCTTACTTAGTTTAGTGTAGCGAGCTCTCTAACATACACATATAACAAAAGGAGCATTGCAAGTTTGTGTTTGTGTGCATGTTTATGGTATTTGTAATAACGGGTGATCCATTTCGAGGTTTCCTACTTTTTTAAAGAAAAAACAGAAAATCCAAATTTACTGGGAAATGTTTATTATTGTTCGAAAGAACATTCTTTGGCATTTATTTTTTGAAGATTATCTCGTTCAAATAATGGCCGCGGCTACGTTTAAGATGGTCCAACCGTTGAATCAAATTTTCAAAGACTCGTTCGAGTATTTCGACTAGTAACTGGCGAATGACATGCGTGGTGTTTTGCTCCAAGGCCTGAATCGAAGAGGTATTGCCCTCATGAACTTTAGAATTTACATAACCCCACAGGAAAAAGTCTAGCGGTGTGATATCACACGATCGACCGGCCAAAACGTGAAATTATCTGCTCACCGAAGTGTTCTCTCAATAAATCCATTGATTGATGCCATGTGTGGGAAGTGGCGCCGGTTATCATAACGCAATAACGGTCGCCATTGACGGTGACATTCTCACCGGCATCATTTTTGAAGAAATATGGACCGATGATTACACTGGCCCACAAACCACAAACCAGACCAAACCGTTTTTTTTTTCTGGGTGCAATGGCAGCTTTTGAATCTCTTCAGGTTGCTCTTCGTCCCAAATGCGGCAAACTTTGCTTATTTACATACCCATTTGTCCAGAAATGGGCCTCATCGCTGAACAAAATTTGGCTCCAAAAGCGTCGGATCTTCTTGAAACTTTTCAAGAGCCCATAGAGCGAAGCAATGTCGCTTGGGAAGGTCGATCGGCTTCAGTTCTTGCACAAGCTGCATTTTGCACGCTTCCAATTTAAGATCTCGACGTAAAATGCGCCAAGTCGTTCCATACGTCAGTCCGAGTTGCTGCGAATGGCGCCAAATCGACTCTCCACGGTTTTCCACTGTTTTACACTCTCAGCTACGGCCGCTACATTTTCTTCACTGCGTGCTGGACGTGATCTATTCGGTTGAATATTATTCAATAATGAATGCTGGGTCTCAAGATAGGTAGACCGATTATCTTGACCGTAAGTTGAGCGAAGCGCGCGAAACACATTCTTTACAGAACGTGAATTTTCGTAATAAAGTTGAATGATTTGTAAACGTTGTTCAGGCGTAAGTCTTTCCATAATGAAATGCCAAAAAATACTGAACAAAAATAACATGACAACTTGATACGACTCACGCGTGAACTGTCAAAAAAAGGCTGTTGAAAAAAGTACCTCTACTTGGATCACCCTTTATAAGCATATCAATTATTTTTTTCAGTATTACTATTTTTCTACAGCTTTCTATTTAATATTAGAAAAGGTAGTAGCTGCTCCGTTTTTTACTACTATTTGGCTTCCTTTCACTTTCATGCGCTTGCCGTCATCGCTGACTGTCCTCAGTCTGCAGGAACCCATACTTGGACAGCGTAAGCCTTTAAAATACTTTTCAATCTTTATTGTTTTGTATGTACTTGCATGTGTGCAATTCTTCCTGTTTGCGTATGCACCTTTCACCGTTGCCTTGCCGCATTTGCCATGTTCTGCCTCACCCGTTTTACATTTTTAATGGCGGTAATTAATTTTCATTTACAACACCGACTAGAATATTGTCCATTATTTTACTGCGGCTGAACATACCTTTATACACACGCATATGTATGAAATGTACAAGTGTGTGTGTGTGTGTGTGTAGTATGTGTGCGTTGCTACATTATTTTATATTGTTTTTACTTTCGCTCTATTTTCTTCTTGTTGTTGTTCACGTTCGCATTCCTTTGCATTTTGTCGACTGCAGGCGAAGTAAATTGTTGGATTAGAACACAGGAATTTAATTAAAATTGCATTCGCCCAATCACATATCTACATACATATACCTGTAGAATGGATGTGCGTGTGTGTGTGTGTATTTTATGGTATATCGATATGTAAGAGCGTATGTGTAATTAGTGTCAATATCGGTGGCATTTAAGATTCTTCAAATGCATAAATATATTAAGCAAGCCACGAGTGTATCATTATATATAGGGTATGTCCCATGAAAAACTAGACCGCTCAGGAGAGGGCGCCGATCGGAAAATGAGTTGCAAACGAAAAGTCACCAATAAGTACTAGTCAGAATCTCCCAAAAAATACTAAATTTTAGTAATGGAGCTTATGGCGTATGTAACATATCGTTTTCCATGGGACAGACCTAGTATTTATACAAATCTTCTTCTTCTTCCTCCTCATATTTGGCGTTGGCACCGCTTACGCTATTATAGCCGAATCAACAACAGCCCGTCAGTCGTTCCTTCTCTTCGCTCTTTGGCGTCAGTTTGAAAATATCAGGTGAAACCACCAGTGGGTACTCCATCGTTGTGAGCGCTTTCATTTATTCCGGCGACATAACCTAGCCGTTGTCACTGAACTATTTATATCAGGTACAGGTCATCGTTTCACCGGCTACGGTATTTTTTGCTGCCAACGCGCAAAGGACCATGAATTTTCCGCAAAACTTTTCTCTCGGAAACTCCTAAAGTCGACGCATCGAATATCGACATCGTCCAGGCTAATGCACCATATGTCAGGAGGAGAATGATGAACACCTTGTATAGTTTAGTTTTAGATCGTTGAGAAAAGTCTTTACTTTTGAATTACCTACTCAGTCCAAAGTAGCACCTGTTGACAAGAGTGATTTTACGTTAGATTTCAAGGCTGATATTGTTGACACTTTCAATGCTGGTTCCAAGATGGACAATTATATACAACTTCAAAATTCTGACTGTCAACATTGACGTGGAAGCCGAGTCGCAACCACGATGACTGTTAATTTGATAATAAGAGATATTACGTCTTGCCTTCGATCACTACCAGACTTTTGCGGTGAGGTTGTTATGGCCAATGATATCATTACCATCGGTATATGTCGAGAATTGTACACTCTTGTAAAAGATTGTACCTGGTCTATTTAGCAGCTTGAATTATTTTCTCCAGCATCAAATTGAAGAAATCACGCGATAAAGAGTAACCCTGTCTGAAACCTCGGAGAGCTCCTTCCCCATTCTGACTGCGCTTCTGGCATAATTCAGGGTCAGTTTACAACACCATATGAGTTTTGCAGGGATATATAATTCAAACACAACGGCGTAGAGGCAGTTCCTTATCGTACTGTCGAAGACAGCTTTAAAATCAATGAAGAGGTCGTTTGTATCGCTTCTTTTGTCACGAGTCTATGCCAAGGTTTGGCGTATGGAGAATATGTTGTCAATGATTTTCCAGGGCCAAGCTCGCATTGATAAGGTCTAATCACTGTGTTGACGGTGGGCTTTAATCTTTCGCACAATACGCGAGATAGGACCAGACCGTGGGGTCAACCTTTTTATAGATTGGGCGGAGCACAACCCAATCGTCGGGCATTCTTCCGACAATATTCTGCAAAGAAGCTGATGCATGGACATTGTCAGTTGTTCGCCACTGTCTTTGAATAGTTCTGCCGGTAAACCATCGACTACCGTCGCTTTGTTATTTTTTAAACGGGCAATCACGCAATTACAAAATATATAGACACAAGAAAAAGACACCAAGGGAAATTTACCTACGACGGTTTATACAGAGGAAGTGGCACAACATGATATTTTATTCGGATGCACCCGAGGTGTTGCCGCACGTAACTTTAACCCTCCTATTTGAGTAGGTTCTGTGTGCAGGACATTAAAGGGATAGATGAAGAAGAGCGAAGAAATTGATATTGTCGGCACCAAAAAAAAAAGGAAACAAACAACAACGAACTAAAAAATGCTTAGCGTTGCTCGGTCGAGTGTACGTTTGACTTTGATGCTCCGTATTCGATTTTTGAATAGGTCGGTCCATTGTCTACTATGCGGAGGAAAATTTATTGTTCATGTTAATCAAAGGAAATAAATTCCAGAAAAATTAAACTTAAAAACGATTTTTCAGAATATGTCGGCTTCTGGTTCACTGCCCGGCTATTTTCAACCATTTGAACCTTTCATAAACTTTAAACAAATATTTCAAGGTCAAAATTAAATAACTCGATATATTTTATTGTATATTTTTAATCTTTTTTTTTTTTTTAACACAGACAAATGTTTATGACTGATGTACTTTGCTCAGCAAATTTGGTTTCTCTCTCCAAAAAATCTTTATTTTAAATAAATATAAAAGTCAATTGGATCTAATTATGCCTAAATGTAGGCAACATTTCATTTGCTACAAATTTTAAACCAATTATTGCCTACGATTAGACCCGTTTTGAAAATAATAAAATAAAATGAAAAAGATAATATTATTGAAATATGCGAGCTGAACGAATTCTGAGAATAAATGTAATAAATACAATGTCTTAAGCCAAATATTATGTTCCCTAATGAATGTAAATAAAGTTTGCGATGTTGAATTTTGCCATACAATTTAATATCAAATTCGCTTTACTTAAGTTTCAAATATACACGTACATGCAAGTACACATTTTCTGAGCTTTAACAATTTCATTTTTGCAGCATGTCTTAGGTACTTCAATTCACACAAAAGTGGGAAATTTTTTTTTTTTTTGGTTTTTTTTGACTACCTTACTTTTTTTGACTTACCTACTCGCCACTTGTGTGAATGCAATAAAGTTTTTCTCCTTTTAACATTAGAGTGAGTGTGCGATTGGCATGCCAGTAAATGAATGATCGAATCGAAAATGCTTAAAGCAGATGTCAGATGTAAAGAAGAGAATGATAATCGCAGTAATTCGTACTGAACTTTCCAGAGATAGCTATCGAAGGTTATAGAAGGAGCGAAGACAGATACTACTTGGTGTAAAATAAAACCAATGAACTGTGTGAGTGCCGATTTTCCAAATCTCGCTGAAGCTCTATAAACTCTAAAGTGTGCTTGAACAACAAACGATTTTTCCAACAAAATTTTCTTCAGTGGCGAAGTACATCTCCAACTCGGTGAATACATAAATAAGCTAAATTGTTGCATTTGGGGCTCCAAGAATCCTCAAATAATGGATGATGGTCTGTTGCACTCTTTGGTGCGGAGGTGTGATTGGACCTTACTTCTTTGAAAACGATAACGGCGCGACTGTCGCTTTCAATTCGGAGCGTTCTGGTTGTATGATAACCGACTAATATGGGCTTGCTATTGAGATGCACTATTTGGACAATATGTGGTACCAACAAGATAGTGCCACATGCCACACAACACAAGCGAATATGGCTTTTTTGCGAAAGAAATTTCCCAGTCACGAAATCTCTCATTGAAGATAAAAAAATATATTTTAAATAAAATGAAATTTAAACTCGAAGAAAATCATCTCTTTTTCTCCCCTTTCATGAAAAGTATGGGTTTCAATTAATTCATATTATTACGATATATTGTTTCAGACACACAACCTATCCATTTGTGCTTTTCATATTTCCTTTTATTCAATTTGTCTGTGTGCAAAATTTATTCCAGGAAAAAATGTGAAATACTAAAGAATTCAGAAAAGCTCTCAACGCACAGCCACAGGTAATTTTCATGTATTTTTCTTAAGTGCAGTTGTGTCTTGTCAAATTTGAGTAAGTAAGGCCACTCTTACCTTGCTGCGATTTCTTTAAAAATAAAAAATAAAAATTCTTAAAATAATTTTCAATAAGTTCTTGACTGCAAATTGTTGAAAAATCATTTTAAAAACAAAATTTATGCTCAATGTTCATTTTTAATACCATCACCTAATTTGAATCTGTTTTAACTACATTTGAATTTAATTGCTTGCGTAATTTTCAATATTTAAATAAATACGTGTGTAAGCATTTGCGCTTTACCTATCAATGTGTGCATCAGAAACATAAACGCAACCGAAGACTTGTACACATTTTGACGGTAATAAACAGAATAATGCAATTAAGCAAGCGAAACTCCGGCTTGTAATATAAATGGTGATCCAATTCGAGGTTCCCCATGTTTTTAAAGAAAAAAACACAGAAAATTCAAATTTAATGGGGAATGTTTATTATCATTCGAAAGAACATTCTTTGGCATTCATTTTTTGAAGTATATCTTTTCCACATGTTGGCCGTGGCTACGGCTCGATGATCCATCCGGTGAGTCCAATTTTCGATGACTCATTCGAGCATTTCGACTGGTAACTGGCGAATGACACGCGTGATGTTTTGCTCCAAAGCTTGAATCGAAGCGGGATTGTCCACATAGACTTTACACTTTATATATTCCCACAGGAAAAAGTCTAACGGTGTAATATCACATCATCTTGGTGGCCAATCGATCGGCCCAAAATGTCAAATTATCTAATCACCGAGGTGTTCTCTAAATAAATCCATTGATTGATGCGATGTGTGGGAAGTGGCGCCGTCTTGTTGAAACCAAGAGAGCCGCGGAGATCTCGAGCTTCAATTTCAAGCATCATATATTCGGTTATCATGGTGCGATAATGGTCACCATTGACGGTTACGTTCTCACCGGCATCATTTTTGAAGGCATATAGACGGATGATTACGCCGGCCAACAAACCACACCAAACCGTTGTTTTTTCTGGATAAAATGGCAGCTCTTCAGATTGCTCTTCGTCCCAAAAGCGACAATTTTGCTTGTTTACATACCCATTTAGCCAGAACTGGGCCTCATCGCTGAACAAAATTTGGCTCGAAAACATCGGAACTTTGTGGAACTTTTCAAGGCCCATAGAGAGAAGCAATGTCGCTTGGGAAGGTCGATCGGCTTCAGTTCTTGCACAAGCTGCATTTTGCACGCTTCCAATTTAAGATCTCAACGTAAAATGCGCCAATTCGTTCCATACGTCAATCCGAGTTCCTGCGAATGGCGCCGAATCGACTCTCCGCGGTCTTTCACGGTACGCTCTCAGCTACGGCCGCTATATTTTCTTCACTGCGTGCTGGACGTGGTCTGTGCGGTCGAATATTATTCAATAATGAATGCTGGGTCTCAAGATGGATGATGGTGTTGCGAATAGTAAGCTCAGTAGGCCGGTTATGTTGACCATAAGTTAAGCGAAGCGCGCGAAACACATTCTTTACATAACGTGAATTTTCGTAATAAAATTGAATGATTTGTAAACGTTGTTCAGGCGTAAGTCTTCCCATGATGAAATCCCTAAAAATACTGAACAACAATAACATGACAGCTTGACATGGCTCACGAGTGATCTGTCAAAAAGAGGCTATTGTAAAAGGTACCTATACTTGGATCACCCTTGATATGTATTAAATAAGGATGGTGAGCTTCAAAAAACACATAACTCACACTTTTTCGAACACATTTTTTTACTGACCTAAAATCTTATTAATATTTTAAGAGAATGTCTTGCTCAAGAACTTAAAAAAGTAAATTTAAAATAGCTTTCAGCGCACATATTTCAATTATTGCAAAAAAATAGTCTAAATTAGTGTAAACAGTTGGAACAGAAAACTATTGCCACCAGCACTTCCAAATTATTTAAATACTATGTTAAGGCATTTTAACATAATATGAACGTTAGATATGCTGAGTTATATATTCACACATATCCATTCCCATATGCATAGGTATGCCTTGCCTTACCTGTCGTCGCTTAAGGTGTCGCCTGCCTATATGAGCTTCCCTGATTCACCTGCGCGCCTAAACACTGCGATAGTTAACAAACGCGTGTGCGGCAAGTTCCATACGAACGCACTTCTACAACGTTGCACAATTAAGTTTAATTAAAGTTTCGGTACGCAATGTTGGAGCCTTACAGTGAATGTGATTATACAACAACAACAGTTTGTAATCTACAACCAACAGAATTCCGCATACACAAAATACAAAAGACAATGACAATTTTAATTTTAACTAGCTTTTCTCTTTAAATTTTTCTTTTTTTCAATTTGCGCTACTTTCAGTGGCGCATTTTCCACTTTTATGCATTTCAACCGAAGTGTACTTGTTAATACCGGAATTACTTTCCATTTTATTGTTTTATAAAAGGCCGTTGTTATCAACTTTCTAACTGTTTACTATCTCTCTCTCTCTCTCTCTCTTTCTCTCTCTTTACAGTCACGTCGTCCTTCGGTCAGTTTCACCGCTATGCCCCCCGGCGTTCTAGTCAACGACAGTCGCAGTAATTCCACCGACGATATACAAATCGCTTTAGCGCCACACATACAAACGTATCTAAGTCAAACGGGGCGAAGGCATTCCTGCTGCAGCGTCATGTTGCCAGTGGCATTCGAGAGGGCCTCGTCCAAATCATGGTTGGATCCGAAATTCGATTCAGCCGTGCTGGAGGGACAATTTCAAACAAGCGTCTTTCCACATGTACGCATGAGATACAGGTGAGTGGAATGGAATAACAGTATATGTATACATATATACTCATACATGTGGGATTGATGATTTGCTGGTTTAGTATGGTGTGTACGTGTGTGTTTACGCTGAAAAGCAAGCAATTGCGCTTTAAATAATATAAATGATTTCTCTGAATGTGTGTATGTATTGAAATTTCAGTTGTAAGCGGTTTTATCTATAATTGTGTTTGACTTTGTAATCCAATTGAAAGACACTACAAAGACAGTTACTCAATTTTAATGATACTGATGCGAGTTGCTGCTGTTTCGATCACTTAGATAGTCAAAAACAATTTTAAAATGTCGAAAATATATTGTATTTTGAAAAAGGTTGGAAAATTTGATTCAAAACATATATTTATTTTTAATTTCTAACTAATAATATCAAATTGTCAAATAATATAAATTTCAAATATAACAGAGTTAGTCAAAATCTAATTCTTTTTCAAAAAAAAAAAATTTTTAATTATTAAATGTAAAGCAAATATTGTAATTTTAAAATTAAACTGTTAATTATTTAATTTTTTAAAACATGAAATTACAAATATATTTTTGCACTTATAAATATAATTAATTCAAAGCTTTCACTATTTTATTAAATATTATAATAACAAAAATGGCAAATAATGTAAGAAATTAAATTTGAATATAAAGATTACTTAAAATTATATTTAAGATTTTGTTTTTAAAATTTTCATTTAAAAAAAAATTGCAAAACAATTCAAGTACTTTGGCTTAGTAGAAATCAGTTAGACAGTTTTTACAAAATATTAAGTTTTTTTTTGGTTTTCTTTTTAAACAGAGCAAACAATTACGAGTTTAGTACAAAATATATTAATTTAATTTAAAAAATATTATATTTTTGCATGTAAATATTAATTTCAAACAGTTCATTTAGAGTGCTAACCTTCGCCAGTGCTACAAGTAAACAGAACATGATACAAACATACATACTGAACTCACACTACTTGCCTTGAAATGAGCAACAAAAACTTTTTTAATTTAGTGCAATGAGAATCTGTGTTTAGTTCATGTCATAGCTCAGCAAACAAGTTTAATTACATCATTTATCACGCTGAATGCACACAAGTGCGTGGGGGCGTATAAGCAATATTAATGCGCTCGGTGTGAAAGTAATGTAAATACTTATATAACTATGAAGTGCATGTATGTAAATGTAGAGGAAAATTTTATTTTGGTATTATGTTGTTTTATTTTATATTATTATTTTTTTTTTTAATTCTAATTTCGTTGAAATGTATTTTATTTTGTATTAATTTATTTTATTTTAATTTTTTTTCGCTTAACTTTATTTTATTTATTTATTTTTTTATATTTATTTTTTTATTTAATTTAATTTTTTTTATTTATTTAATTTTATATTATTCAATTTTTTATTTTTATTTTATTTTATTTTTATTTCAATTTTTATTTTAATTTTTTTTTTTTTTTTGAGTTTTATTTATTTTTTTTCCTATTTTTTATTTTAGTTTTAATTTTATTTTAATTTTATTTCATTTTAATATTAATTTTTTTTAATTTGTCTTATTTTATTTTATTTTGCTTTATTATATTTTTTTGTATTTTTTTTTAATTTTTATTATTATTATTATTTTTTTTTTTTTGTTAAATTGTTTGACTCTTTTTTTATTTATTTATTTTATTTTATTTATTTTTTTAATTTTTTATTCTTTTATTTCATTCTTTTACTCCAGTTTTTAATTTAATATTTTTTTGTGGAATTTTTTTTTGGCAAATAGTTTGACTTATTTTATTTACTTATTTCATTTTAATTTATTTTACTTTTTTATCTATTTTAATTTAAATTTTTTTATATTATTTTATTTTATATTTTTTTAAATTTTTATTTTTATTTTTTATTATTTAATTTTTTGATTTTTTTTTGTTTTTCTTTTTTAATATTATTTTATTTAATTTTTATTTTCATTTAATTTTATTTGTTTCATTTTATATTTTTTATTTTTATTTTTTTTTTCTACTTAATTTTTTAATTTTGTTTTGAAACTAACATATTCCTATTTATTATTCAAATCCTCTTGCAATAAATACTCCAAGGAGTTAATGCGCATTTATAAAATCTATGAATATTCATACCTACAATATGCTAAGCTATAGAAACGTATACATATTTATTAAGCAATAATGATGACTGACCTCTTCAGTATCATCACTAAATCTGCTCAACAAAATAGAATAATAAAGTAGACGAAATGAGTGTGTGTGCAGCGGCGCTTAGTATGGTTCTAATGGGAAAGAGTATTAAAATAAATTGTTATTTGTTAATATTAAAGAACTCACCAAAGGTGAACTCCAATCTGCACTGAAATATGATCACGTGTACAATACATAAGCGAAAAATATGCATATATTAATCACTAAGGTAATATTTATTTAAATGCAGTGTGCCACTGCGTATACGCAATATGATTGTAGTAAATAAATACCATAAATTTCAAAACTTAAATCTTATAAATAGTTTGGTTTAAAATAGAGGTTTGTTAGTTTACGTAGCATATTCTTAGCTTCTTATCGTGGCTTAAAATAATTCAAACTTAAAAATTTTTTTTTAATTTTACACTATTAAAGTTAAATTTTTCTTTGGTGTATACAATCTGTATTACTAAAAGAAATGTATTAATGGAACATGAGTTGTGCTTAATACTGCAATTAAGTTTATTTTCTTCTTTACTCAGTGCTTTTTTTTAATTATTTTCCCCTCTTTTGTTGTGCATTTATCAGCTTCTCATTTTCCAGCCCCTCAAATTATGCTGCAATTAACGTTTTAACCCAGTTAAAGTGCCAACTTAAACGCCAATTAAACTGACCTGTCCTTGATACTCTCGAAGGCATTTGAACGTGCGTTCATGTATTGCTGTGTACTTTTGTATTTGTGAGTTCAGTACAATTTCTGTATGTATGTATGTACATGTAGGATTGTGTTGATTAATGATTTCCGTTTGACGAACTTTTTTCATTTCATTTTATTTCTTGTTTACAAAAGAACCGTTTAATATTTATTGCTTGCTCACCTCAGTGAGTGTCATAAGTTAAATAATTATTTGGATATATGTCTGTGTATGGCTGTAGGTGTATACACATTAGGTTGATTCAAATAGTACTTATTTTTAAAACGCTCATTTTCATTAACCTCTTTTTGAAGCTTTAAAAATTCACTGAAGTGTATGTATATGTTTTATACATTAAAAAAATGGAACATCTTATGAATTTTATGTAAAGTTTTATACTTTTAAAAAATCTCTAGAACATATGAATTTAATAAAGTGAATGTGTTCAACTGGAAATTGTTTCGTAATATTAACTAAAATCGTAATTTCATTAAGCTGATGTTTAAAAATTGAGCAAAAAATCAACATTTATTTACGTATTAAAATAAGTTCAAATTAATTTGTTTTCCAAGTGAAAGTTTGGCTCTAAAATAACTGAAATATTGAATTCGATAATTTTTTTTACAAAACTTCAATGTCTAGCATTAAATGTTAGTTAAAAATATCCAGTTCTCAATGAAGAAAGGTCTCAAATTTTGCTATTTTTTTAATTCTGGCGAATTTTTTGTGCATTTTAGGCCAGTCTAATCTCGTATTATTGCTATCTTGTTGCTTTTCCTGTGAAAAATTGCGTGATATCACTTCATTAAAGGTTCTTAACTATTGCGTACAAGTCAATTTCCACTAGTCTGCAATCAAAAACAAGGCATATGTGATAAAAACTTAAAAAAAATGTGACAAGTAGATAAATAATTGATTATTAATGGGCAAATATTTCATGATAATATTTACCCAAGAAAGAGTATTAACGATAGTGAGAAGAAAAAACTTAATTTCTCATAATTTAGTGATTCATTAAATGCAGAAATACTTAGTATTTTATAAATCTATTAAATATAATTATTATTTTAAGCAGTTCTCTAAAGTATATTCTCTTTCCAAAAACCTTCAGCTGCTATCTTACATCCCATATACTCGTATAGGCACGTGTCGCTATTCCTGCCATTCATGAAAGTATTTATTCATTTAATAAAAATAAAAAAAACCAAAGATGCATGAAATATGTTCAACGGATGTAGCTAGCTGGCGCACGTGTCGCACTTGTACGTGCGCATATTTATGGCAACATACTTATGTACTTATATATATACAAATAAATATATTACTATCCGCATGCGGTCTCCAATCACAGCTGTCACAGCATTGACATATTATACAATTATTTAGTGTTGAATGAAGCAATAACAAGTAGCATAACAGTATATGCTTCAAGAACTTATATGCATATATACGTACATACTTAGTTAAATACAAATAAGCGATGGAAAGTATGTCAAATTATACTTGTCCTTATGCGCATTTTGGACGCCACAACATTGACTGCTCAACATGACAGCCAAATTCATTTCAATTTATATAATATTCTTATGTAATTTTTTTTTTTTGAGTTCCTCGTCAATCGCTTACTGCCACAATAATATTTTTTTTTATTTGTTAAATTTTTTGTTTTGATTTTTTTTTCTTTTTTCTACATTTATTTTTGCTTGTAGTTCGAAAGTATGTCATTGTCCATCACTACGAACATTTCCGCCTGCGCCCCTCAGTAATCTAATTACATACGCTGTATATCCTCACAATTATTGGTGCCAGCTTGAAAGTAATGTTATTTTTAGTAACGATAATCGTTGGTAGAGGCAATTAGTACAATGGTAATAGCTTACATCAAGGAAATTGAGGTTAGGGAGTGAGATGCCGGAAATGGTGTGTCAAGGTTAATTGAGCCTGTATATGTAAGGCCAAGTATGAAACTTTTGTTCATTACTTTTAAGAAATTCAACTTTATTTCAGTACAAATGCTGTGCTGTATTAGTTAGAGCGAAATAAATTGTTTCTTCTTGTAAGAAGGAATAAAAAGTGATTTGTGTGCAAAGTTTAGGTTAATCAATAATATTTGTTCCGAAATATATAAGTATCAGAAGGAGAGGAGAGAGACCCACCAAAAATTACACCGATTGTAACAGCATGACAAGCCGAGTTGCTTTAGGCATGACCGTCTGTCTAAATGAAAATTAATCTCTCTGATTTTGATAAGAAATGAAATTCTGTATTCTGCACACATACATATATTGAACTAAACATTTCTACTCAAAATCATGAAAATCTGATTACTATATCACATAGCTGCCATATAACCTATTCGTACAGGTATGAGGTTAAGATCCAAAAATTCGCCACAAATTGTGTGAAATTTTAAATATTCACACCAAAAATCATAGAAATTGGAAGAATATATTATATCGCATCATCGAAGAAATTTTATATTTTACAGTTATTCAGAATAAAGAACTATAATTTTACTTTCAATGAAATACGTTTCAAAATTCTTAGGAAATGCAATATTTCGAATTATTAATGGAATTAGTTGCCAAAATATATTTTTTGGTCAAATTTAAAGCCAGAGCAATTCTAAATTGTGTCTGAATTCAATTCTCATATCATACTTTTTATCAAGTAATTAATATTTTAAATATTGAATTGACCTTTTCTGTAATGTGTTTTGAAGCTTTTCCTACAAAAGTACCTAAAGTTTTAAGGTGCATCTGAATGATGTTTTAATAATATAATTTTGGATGTTGGTCTGGCTAAGGCTCCAACTCTTATCGAGCCGTAACATGCTTAATACTTCCATCATAATTTTTTTTTTTAATTTGATAAATTCTTTTTTTTTTGTCATATATTATTTCATTTCAATTCTTTATTAAATCTAAATGCATAAAAATCAATGCAAATTTCGATGAACGCCTATAAGTTGAGAACAACCATATCAAATTTCATTTCTAGGAGTTATAAAGGGATATGAGGAGAAGGTTAATGTGAAGTTTTCATGAGATTGGCGCAGCCGTTCCAGAGATTTGACCATTTTAGTGAACACCGGTCGCTACCCATACAAAATAAATTCAACTACAACAAATACATGTAAAATTCCAAAATAGGCGTACATTATGTTGTATGTGGTGTTGAAAGAGAGGGAGAAAAAGAGTGAAAAATAAAATAAAAATTAAAATAAAATTTTAAAAAAAGTTTTTAAAAAAAATTCATAAAAAAATTTTTGGAAAAAAAAATTTGAAATTAATTTTTTTCGTTTCCTTTTCCAAAAAAAAATCGATAATCGATAACCTAATGGAAAAAATCGATCCAACATTAGGTACATACATTACGTTCAACGTTACATTGAATACAATGAATATTGACATACAATCCAATATCACATCTAGCCATTTGGTCTATTCCAATTAGATTGTTGAGCTGAATACATGCGTCTTAATCTCTCTCATTCATTTCTGCGCATATTTTCATGTAAGTCTTATTTTTTGATTAAAACAAAGTGAAAAACGTGACAACAACAACAATACTAATATTTTCGTGTGGTTTTTTGAATGGTTAGTTAGAATTTGTTTCGAAATTAATTTATTCCATTATTCCGCAGATTATTTTTGATATTACTTGCATCAAATTGTGGTGAATGGTGTAGAAAAAATGCCACTAGCCAAACGATCACCTATAGGTCGGCGTCCGCGCAATGCAAATAGATTTTCAACGCAACGAAGATCTCAAAATGCAGAGCAACGATCAAATGCGAATCAATTGCAACGTAGCTCACGGAAGGGAGCGGAAACTGCATTGCCAAGAAATTTAGCGTCAGGACGGCCATCACGTAGTTCTGTAGAAATTATGACTTTAGCTACCTTTTACTATAACAGCGAAGCTGAATATAGCATCCATTCAAATATTGGTAGAATGACGGTGAGATGTACACATTCTTATGCAGCCAAATTCTGGGGTTAAACGCCTGGAATCAATGCTGTAAATTATCCAATTGAATTCAATTTGAATTCATTGGAACCGCCTGATATGCCACCACATTCCTTGAATTTAAAAGTCGGTTCATCACTCATTACACCTCGCAATTTAAATGCACCAAAACTTTGCAAAAATATTTATGCCGAATTTGATTGAAGCCACAATTTTGACTGGCAAAGCAAAAGGTGAAATTTTTGGTTATACCTCGGATGCCACTTGAATTTAAGCGTTTGCAATTCCCAGTGAGACTCTCATTGGCTATGTCGATCAATAAAGCACAAGGGCAAACGCTTCAAGTGTGCCGTGCTTTACACATGGCCAATTATACGTGGCAGGCTCACGAGTGGGAATGCCTAATTATTATTCATCTATGTTCCAGATGGAAATTTCAAAAATATTGTTTATCCCAAGTTTTAAGGTGGTTTAAGAATAAAATATTTTCGATTAAAACAAATATTTTGACATATCTTCATACAAAGCTAACAGTTTACATTCGATTTTCTTGATTTTTTTTATAGGTGTAGCAAAGCACGCCAGTTTTCCGCTAGTTTTATATAGTTTATTTTGTTTCATTTGGTTATTTTATTTTATATTATTTTTTTTTTTATGTTATTATATATTTATTTATTTTATCATTTTTTATTATGTTTTATTTGAATTTAGATTTTTTTGATTTTTATAGCTTATTTTATTATACTAGCTACTTTATTTTAAATTTTATTTATTTTTAACTAATTTTTTTAATATAATTTTTTTTGGTTTAATTAATTTCTTTTTGGTTTATTTAATTTTTTTATTTTTTATTTTTCATTTATAGTTTTTTATTTTTTTCTGGAAAAGTCTCTTTATAATATGGCCAACATTATAATCAAAATATTTATTTTCACTTCAGCGAGTGTTCATCACACTCTACACAGTATGCAGTCTCCAAAGAATTTCCACATTCTCTACAAGCATCGCATCCGCATTAAATTAGCTTTAATTATGTGCACGAAATTGTCATTAAGTCCCTTCATAAATGTGCAATGGCAACATCCACACCTCAGTTGGCTTCTTCTGCATGGACCATCATATATACTTATAGAATAAATAAATATGGTTTGCCTACTTTTACATAAAGGGCTCTGTAGGAGTGGTAGGAATTCTGCTCTCTTTCATTTCTTTTTTTTTTAGCAATATTTGTCTGTTGCCTGTCACATTTGGTATATTTTGGAACCTTGTCGGCATCGTGACAATTGGAATTGCTTGTATGACGTTTATATGTATGAATCTATCTGTATAAATGGGCATATGTATTTAAGCATAAGTGTATGAGCTGTCGTTCAGTGTGAAGGGGGAGTACAAAAGATGACAATGCAACATAATTATAACAGTTAATTAGTCGTAAATATGTATGTGCTTTCAATTACCAAAGCAAATTGAGAAATTAAAGTTTCAATTATTTTTAGGTGGCTAGGAATTGGCTTCCTCTCATTAACTCTCACGTCTGCTTGGTGTTGAATTTTGTGAAAATTACCAGAATAAGACTAGAATATTTTTTTTAAATTAATTTCTTGTTTCTATTGAGAAATTTCAACATCTAATTATTATCTCTCTTCCTCTTTTCCCTCTCTCTCTCTCTCTCTCTCTCTCTCTCTCTCTCTTCCCTACAGATTTGCACTCTCGTACATTCTAATATGCTCACTCTCATGGTTCCTGTACTTTCTCATCGATGGCGGCTCCGAGCATTATTGGCGCCCAATATCGAGCGCCTTCTCAATGCTCTCGCTCATCACAGTCACTGCGCTCTGCTTCACACACTGGGATATGTATCGGGCCTACCGAAAGCTGACGTCGGCCGTCACAGCCATCGTACTATGCGCCTTCTCACTGGCATTCCTCACATTGACAGGACGCGCCTTTAGTCCGCTCGGTCACTTTTCCATTTGCGTTTCGATTGTGCTGCTCATTTACACCGCACTGCCCATGCAATTGTGGTTGAGCGCCTTCATCGCTGTCATTTACTCCGTACTCTTTGAGCTAGCCTCGCACAGAGTGATGGGTAATAGCGCCACTCACAGCACGGCAACTGAGAGTAATAATAAAATTATGCTACTACGCATCCTCCTGCACATCTGCGTCCATCTTGTTGGTATTCATGTACTCGTTATGAATGTGGTGCGCATGCGTGGCATGTTCATGAAGATTGGGCAAAATTTGTTGGTGCGTCGCCAACTGGAGATGGAGAAACAGCTGAAGGAAAAGATGATACATTCGGTAATGCCACCAAAGGTCGCCGACATGCTGCTGAATGAGAGTGGCGTCGGCGCTATTGATACCAAAGACGGTGTGATCGATCCAGACTCACACTATGTACGTCCGCGTACATCCAATGACCTCAAATCACTCTTTCGTCCATTTCACATGCATAGCATGGACAATGTGAGCATTTTGTTTGCGGATATTGTCGGTTTCACGAAGATGTCCTCCACCAAGACGGCGGAGCAGCTGGTGGAGATACTCAACGACCTGTTCGAACGTTTCGATGATCTCTGTACGCTAAATGGCTGCGAGAAGATTTCAACACTGGGTGACTGTTACTACTGCGTATCTGGCTGTCCGGAACCACGCGCCGATCACGCGATATGTTGTGTTGAAATGGGTCTTGGCATGATCGATGCTATGCGCTGCTTTGACGCGCAACGGCATGAAGGTGTAAAGATGCGCGTGGGCGTGCATACGGGTACCGTGCTCTGCGGTATTGTTGGCACGCGGCGAGTTAAATTCGACGTTTGGAGCAACGATGTTAGCTTGGCGAACAAGTAAGTAATGATAAGGTAGAAAACTTCTTATAGCTCAAGCTCAACTATATCTTCTATTATAGAATGGAGTCTTCTGGCAAGCCGGAGCAAGTACACATCTCCGAGGAAACGTCCAACTTCTTGGCTGACGCTTACATGCTGGAGGAAGGCGAAGAAGTATTCGGTAAGCTTCGCTCAGCTCACTGTCCATGCATCGTTTAAAATTTCTTGCATTTGATTCTTTACACAGGTCATCGCACTTATTTCGTAGTCGGTCGCCGAAAAGATGTGTCTCGCGCCAACAGTCTTAGCCCGAGCATACCCGCCAACTATGACGGCAGTCACTTGCAGCTGCCTGGTATACGTGGTCAACCGACGCCACTTTCACAGAGCGCCACAAATATTTCAGTCATTCAACCAAATGTACCACCGGCCTCGCCAGTGGGTCAACTCTCCTCTTCACTAAACCCCTCGCCCATTCTCTCAATGCGTCCACGCCTTACCTCGCTGAGTATGAAACTGCGCAAGAAGTCTCAAAGTCGCGAACGTGATATCGAACGTGGTATTGTACATGCGGACGGCATGGGTGTGCCACCAGTGATAGTAGTGCGTGAAAGACCAAAGATTATTATAACCACAAAAAGTCTACCCGGCAGTTTGGACTCTGGTGATGAACCCGACAAAGTCGATGATAATTGTTGTAAAGGACTCAACGGCACCAATGGAAGCGCAACCAAAGCGAATATAGCGGAAGAGACTGGGCGCCCGAAAATCAAGTTGAAGGTATGCAAAGTTCCGCGCTTCTTCAAGAAAATCGAAGACATCGTCAAGCACTCGGACAAGTCTTCAACAAATGACGCGGGTAACATTGCGCCAAACATCAAATCTACAACATCGCACACCGATGAAACTGTCGCGTTCATTGAACCGAATGGCTACCATCAATTACCAGTCGTCATTGAATCGTCTAGGCCAACAACAACATCGCACACATTGGAGATACCACAGAAGCAGGGACTGCATCATGCCGCCACTTCCAGCGGCATCTCACATAACTACGTGCGTTCGCCGGACGGCAGTTGTTGCTCACCCGGACAATACTCCATGTTCGACGACATAATTGATATACGCTCCTACATTAGTCAGTCACGTAGCGATATCTCGCCTTTCGGCCGTTCGGGCAGCTACCGTTCACAATGCGGACGTAGTGGCAAATCGGAAACTTCGCCGGTGCCACGACCACGCGCTTCCACACTCACCTCGGGAATAGTTGACACCAACGGCGATACACCCGCGGCACAACCACTTATAGCCAGCGGCACACCCTTCCCGTACGCGCCGATAGTCACAGCAAATCATCAGCCAGCACACTCACGCAATTCAAGTATTTGGCCGGATGGTCTCAGTATATGTCCATCGGCGACTTCTCGAAAAGATTCCGGCATCAAAAGTAACTCACGTCGTTCCTCAATACAACAACAAATCTATGCGCTAAACCAATCGGCCATAAGCCAACACCGCGTCTCAGGTTATTTCACCAGCTCTACATCAAGCATTTCAAACATCGGCGACGTAACAACGCTGCCACACGTGCCACTCCCACCGATACCACAGCCAATGCCGCCAGTAGCCGATCCGCTAGCAGCCTGCCTGCAGCAGCTACGCAAACAGTCCGATCTCCAGTTGATACGCTGCGTACGCGACAATGCCAAATCACAGCGCAGCTATCTGGTCAAACCGCCACTCAAACGTTTCAGTTTATACTTCAAGTCAAAACAAATGGAATGCGACTTTCGCTCCAAGGCACATCGTTTCGGCAATGAGATTGAGACCGAGGGGCCACCAACGCTGGCGACGCCGCGCTATAATACGTACATCGACATCTTTGTTGGCATTGCCGTCTACTTATGCATTTCCATTTCGCTCTTCCTCATGACGCCAAACACTGTTACACCCAGCTTTCGACTCTGGGTCTCGCTCTTTACCATCTTCACGGCTATACAGATCTTTGCATTGTTCCTCTTTACACGTCAAATGTGTCGACGGCACAACACAGCGCGTACGAAAGTCAATGAGACGGAATCATGCGCCGACCGCATATTCGAGGCAATCTCCAGTTGGTACCCCTGGCACATATGTTTGGCTATCCTTATGGCCATGCCAGTAATACTGATAATTGCCAATTTCCTACTGCTCGATCTCAATCTACTCGAAGCCTTCGAGTACCACTACGGTTTCCTGATCTTCGTCTGTATTGTGCACTTCTGCAACTTCACACAACTCAATTGTTGGATGCGCAACATTTTGGCAATCATGGCGGCCATGTGCTTCATTGGCATAGCCGTGAGTCAACTAACAGTATATTCGAATCGCACCGATGCAGCCGAGGCCGCCGCTTTAGCACAAAATGCAACACGCTTACCCTACCCCGGTGCGGAAGGTGGTAACTATCTCATCGAGGAAATCAAATGGTTTCAGGACTATCACGTGGAAATCTATCTGGACATACTGCTCATACTAGTTCTGGTTGGATTTTTGAATCGGGAGTTCGAGATCGGCTACCGGCTGACCTTCTATGGCAACGCGGTGGCCAATCAAGACAAAATACGCGTACAAAACATGAAAAACCAAGCAGACATGTTGTTGCACAACATCATACCTAAGCATGTGGCTGAGCATCTAAAGAATACTGCAAAATATTCGGAGAATCATCACAATGTAGCCATCATCTTCGCATCTATAGTGAATTTCAATGAAATGTACGATGAGAGTTATCTCGGTGGCAAAGAATACTTGCGTGTGTTAAACGAGTTGATTGGCGACTTCGACGAACTGCTCTCCCGGCCAGAATTCCGTTGTGTGGAGAAAATTAAGACTATCGGTTCCACCTTCATGGCGGCAAGCGGACTCGATCCCTCACATCGCGGCGAGAAGAACGAGCACATACATGCGCTAATGGAATTCGCCATAGCAATGCAGGAGGTGGTGGATGCCTTCAACAAAGATCTGCTCGAGTTCAATTTAATACTACGTATTGGCATGAACATCGGTGACGTGACAGCGGGGGTGATTGGCACGAGTAAACTGCACTATGACATTTGGGGTGATGCAGTGAATGTGGCATCGCGTATGGACTCGACGGGTGTTCCGAATCGTATACAAATAGGCAAAGATTGCCTACCCTTTCTGGAGGACAAGTATGAATTCGAGCCACGGGGCAGTGTATATGTGAAGGGCAAGGATCACATGGAGGTGTATCTTTATACGATACGCAGAGGTGAATGGGAGGAGGGCAAAGAGGATAGGGAGCCAATGGAGAAAGCGGAAAAAGTAGAAAAATTTGAAAAAGCGGAAAGAGAAACAACGATAGAAGAAACACAAACCGAACCAAATGGCGTGCTTAAAGCAGAGAATGGCGAAATAGCTGGGAGAGCAGAGACTGTGCTCTCAACGAACAAAGAGGTCACCTAAAGACGCACACAACGCAGTGAGCTGTGTATGGTAAAAGAGGAAATAATTATTTTAATGGGAAATCAAGTGCTGTGATGTTGACAAATGACTATACGATGACATAGGGTGCGTTAGTCAGGCGGAACGTGTAGAGGCTTACGAGTATTAGGTTGATCAACAACCGGCGTTGCACGAGAGCCATCTAACGGAGGTAGTATGAAAGTTGGACGAGCGAAACTTAAACTAACTCAGAAGTTTTTTTTTCAATTATTTTTGCGACTTTTGAGAGCGCAAGAGAGAATTAAGTGCAAAATGTTTAACACACAGGTCTAAGGCCTTACTGAAAACTAAACGGGTTTTGAAGTATGGAAAGGTTTCAAAAACTGCATTTATACATATTATGTACGGGAAAGGAATTTGAAAAGCGATGAAAATTTAGAAATTTCTGATTAGGCAACTACTAAATTGTGATATTGTGGATAAAGGCGGCTTTAGAATATGCGAAAAAAAACTATGTTGGACGGTTTAGAGTAGTTGCAGGCACAACTTTACACACTTAAGTGTATAGTGAAGAGTTATTGTTTTTGTTAAAGTGTGAAGGTATGAAAGTGTGAGACAACGGCTGAGGAGCTTGCACTGGTTTTGGAGAGCTTCTTGCATTGGTTTTGGAGAGCTTAATAGTGGAATAATGTTGGTTTTTTTAAACGACTGTTGGAATATTGAAATGATACAATAAAATGTTGAGGCAAATTTTGAAAAAATATATGCATACAAACAAGCAAACAAACAAACAAAGAAACATATATAAATATGTATATCAATGTGGCTTTCAATGTCTTAGCGTTACAATTTAATAGAGAAAAAGGTAAAAAAAATAACTGTAGTTTCAGACAAGGGATTTTAAGCATCATTCAACGTTAAATTAATTTAAAATTCTTATATATATACTATAAAAGGTAGAGCACTTGCGAGCATAAAATGATAAAAGTTCTCTTTAATATTATTTTTTTTTAAATATTGAGAATATTAAAAAATCACTTTCAAACTAAAATTGTAGAAAAATTGATTTTCATTAATTTCTATTTTTATTTTTTTCAAAAAAGCATTAAAACATGTAGTAGAGCTCCAGATACCCGCGTAACAAGCACTGCGAGCAGCTCGATGCTCACACGATACTCGCACATTGCTCAACTGCTCAGCAGAACAAAAAAAATGTTACTTTTTACTTTTTAGTTTTTACTTTAGTTTGTCAAAGTTTCTTTGGCGTTTCAATGATTTTTTACACTTTGCATAAATAAATTTAAAATTAATAAAAAAAAATTGCGCAAAAAAGTCAAAGTGTTTGTCAAAATACTCGAAATGCTCGTGCTCGGCTCGAAAATTTTTCGAGTAATGAGCAAATGAGCAGGTGTGGCAGTTGCTCGTTGCACAAACGCTCGCACTGCTCTAAAATGTTTGAACGAAATTTGGAGCTCAAATATGTAGCAAAAAAAATGTAGATATCGTAAAAATTTTGAAATAACAATTTAGTTTCAAAAAAATTTATTTTTATGTTTTTATGTTTGTATTTTTTTCATATTTTTTTTAACATTTATAAATTGTTTAATATTAATGAATGAGTAAGTAATATATAAAATAATTGACTAAAAGGTGTATAAGTAAAATATATTAAATTTGATTTTTTTTTAATTTTGCTAAGAAAATAAAAATAAAAATTAAATTGTTTTTAAGTAAAATATGAAAGTATTTTTAAAATTAAATCAGTTAAGTAGAAAATTATAAATTTTTAATTTTATCTTAAAACAACCAACAAGGTTTCTAAAGATTGAGCAACGCATTTCTATCGATATATACATATAAATATGTATGTGAAATAAATGAAATAAGTAAATTCTTCCAACAAAGCACCCTTACTAGCCAATCTAAGCCACACACAAACCTACAAATACAAACAAAAGCAGTAACCTCAACCACAAACTGAACGAAGAAAATATGCTTTCATAAAAACTTACAAACATATTTTTTACCCAATGCCAAAAGAATTTTTTATATTTGTACGTACAGAGTGCAACAGAAAAAAAATCATTTAAATTTCCTCACTACATTTAATTTAAGTCAAATAAATTTTACAAAAAAAAATCATATAGTATTTTATAATAATATTAATAAAAAAACTTTAAAAAAAAGTAACTGTGTAGTTGAAAAAAGTAGCAAAAAAAAAGTCTTAGAATTTTTTATTAGCTCTAAACCTATTCTGTTTGTTTTCTAATTCTAAGCAAAAAAATATAATGAAAAGCAGCCGGCGCAGCTGAAAAGAGACGTAAGGAAACGAACTTTAGCACAAAAAAGTGTGAAAATTAAATAATTTTGTTTGTTTTTATACAAAAAAAAAAACGATATATATATATATATATATATAAAGCGTTAGCAAGCAGCACATACATACATATTTTTTAATTCGATTTTATGTGAAAATTCTAAATAAAAAACAGTTAACTATTTCCTAGCGCAATCAAATATTAGCATATTCATTATATATACATACATATTTATGTATACATGCACACACACCTGTTGTGTATGCATGCTTGTTAAAATCATAGCTGAATTAATTTTATTATATATTTAATTGATGTTACACTTTCCTGTATATAAGCAGACATATATGTATATATGAGAATATATTTACTTAACTTAAAAAAAATTAAATATATATATATACACACATATATATATATGTATACAAGTACACACAAATATATATTTATGTACATAAGAAACTGTTGAATGACGTCTAAGAGATTTATGAAAAGAATGTTGAATTTGATGCGAAGTGAAGATGATGAAGTGTTGAAATAGAGAACAAATATTTTCAATGATAACACCCTGTTGGTATGTATGTATGTATGTGTGTATGCACATATATGCATTAAATTAATGATATAAACCCAACAGTTATTACGCTCAAATTACAGTTATATATGATTTATTTTATTATGTATTAAACGTGTTTGTATGTATAAATGCCAAAAAAATATATAATAAAATCAAATTCATGCTTATATACATATGTACATACATATACGAGTATGTGCATGCAGTAAAAACTTCAATTTTGTTGCACATGCAAGCAAAACCGTTAAAGCCAAAATTTTATAGTCATACATACACATACATACATACATACATACATACATACATACATACATCGATACAAACATACATACAAACATGATATATGAACTATGTTATTGCATATGTGTGTAAGTTGATGTGGTCGGTATATTCTACAATCTTTTGTAAATTATTATTGATTATTTTTAATATCATAAATTTACAAACATACCTATATTCGTATGTATAATCTTGTCATATTATATATTGTAGCTGATGATACCTAGTTGCCCTTAGAATTGCACCCAAAAAGTAAAAAAAGAAAAACAGAAACTGTTTTCCATTTCTTACTAAAAAATTTATTAGCTTTTAATATTGTAAATAAAAAAAATTTATATTAAACACATTCATATGTATATTTATTATTATTTTTTAATTACTTTTTACTAAAACTATCTGTTTTACATTTAGTGTATCTCCTATTTATATGTAATTGTATTTAAATATCTTTTTTAAGTGAAACTATTAATTTAACTAAATGTATACATAGCAAAAGCAAAAATGAGAAAAACATAAATCAGAAATACATAAATAATTGAGATTTTGTGTCTAAATGTCAACTGAAAGTGAGTTTTATTTTTTATTGCATTAAGAATTGAATAAACGTTGGAAAAAAGGTAAGTGAAAGTAAGTAATTAAGTTTAAAAAAAGTATAAATAAATAAAATTTTAATAATTTTATTATAATTCTAGAATATTTTCTTTACTGGTAGTTTTTAGTCTCTTCATTGGTCAAAATTTTCACACACAAAAAAAGTTATGTAACCTAATTAGAATACAAAAATTAGACATTTTTGTGTACAAAGTAATATTTCGTAAATCTGTATATAACTGTTTTATCGCAGAAAATTATAAATGGTTACCATGGTAAATATTGCGGAATTTAAAATTAAAAAAATATTACTTCTTGTTTGAAAAGTGAAGATACACAAATATTTTAAAAAATTTAATTTTTTTGTTTAATTTGCAAGTTGTAAAATTAAAGCACTAAAAATATTTCCGTGCCACAAAATAAAGCGAATGTAGCCAAACAATTCAAGCTAACTCCTAAAGATATGCAGCAATGTATCAAAAGGTAGACTGGAAAACGCTGCCTACATTTTGGCGCATGTATGTAATTAAGAAACTTCTTCTTGTTTATTATTGTTCCTTCCTACTCTTCGCTATTTGGCACCACTTGGTAGTACCAAGTGAAACCACTTCGCTCTACTTATATATTTGATTTTTTAAAGAGAGTAAAGGTCTTCCTCTTCCTCTGTTTCCACCTGCGAAAACTCCATCGATTACTTTCAAAGCTGGAGCACTCTCAGTCATTTGGACGACATGACTTAGCCAGCGAGGCCGCTGTCTCTTGATTCGCTGAACTATGTCAATCTGGTCATATATATATCGTACAGCTCATCGTTCCATCGTCTACGGTATTCGCCGTTGCCAACGCTCAAAGAACCATAAATCTTTCCCAAAAGTTTTCTCTTGAATATTCCTAAAGCCAACTCAGCGGATGTCGACATCGTTCAAGCTCCTGCACCTTATGTCAGGACAGGAATGGTGACTAACTTGTATGGTTTGGTTTTGGTTCATCGAGGGAGGACATTACTTTTCAATTGCCTAATCAGTCCATAGTAGCAACTGTTGGCAAGAGTGATTCTGCGTTGGATTTCAAGAACGAAATTGTTGATGTTTTTAATGCTGGTTCCAATATAGCAGAAATTATCTACGACTTCGAAGCTATGTCTGTCAACAGTGACGTGTGGGAGCCAAGACGCGTTTGTTTGATGACAGATATTTCGTCTTGTTCTATGTCACCACGAGACCAATTCGCTTCGCTTCTTTGTCTTACCTGGAGAAAGAAGAACTATAAGTAGATATATTCGGCATACGCCAACAATTATAAACTCTTATAAAAGATTTTACCTTGTCTACATAGCTCTGCAGCTCTGTTTGAAGCCTCGTTTGGTATAGAAGGGCTCGGAGAGGTCCTTCCCAATTCTGACTGCGTTTCTGGCATTATCCAGATTGTCCAAGATTTGTGGCATGGCGAATACCTGGTCGATCCACCATTACCAGGTTGAGAGCCACACTGTTATGTTACAATCAATTTGTTGACGGGGTGCTTTAATCTTTCACACAATACGATGGATAGGACTTTATTGGGATATTGAGGAGACTTATCGCACGATAATCAACGTAGAGTGTGGAGTTCCTCTTTCTATGGATTAGACAAAGCACACTTTGGACATGCGTTCGTCCAACCATAGTCTGCAAAAAAGCTGTTGTAGGCACTTTGTCAGTTCTTCGCTGTCGTTTGTATAGCTCAGCCGGTAAGCCAACGGCTCCCGCCGCTTTGTTCATCTTAGGCGGTTGTTGTAACTTCTATACGATCGTGATCAATTGAGATTTCGCGAACACTACCACAATTAAGATTTGGATATTGTAGTAGATTTAACTCCTACCTATCCAGACACGACACCGACATAGCCAACGGACGTCCCGCATGCAATGAATCCCCGCACGAGACTATCTACTTCTGTGCATGCCCCCTAAGACCCCCCGCGACATCTGATCCGAATCCGTCGAAATAGTACATTTCCTTGGACTTCCGTTAGATGACCTCAATGACCTGACCCTAGGCGGGGTAAGTGAACCGCTACAACAACAAGAACATTTGGGATTTCTGGTTCGCCATTTTCGGGTTTCTACTTTCACTGCCATTCAACAGGCTGGAGTATTGTTCCCTCCATGCACTAAGAATGCTCCCCTACATGAGTATGATCCGGTCTTGAAACCTTATGTAAGCGTCGCATCTTTTCATAGAATTTTCGAGCATTACCGTTGTCGGCCAGTTTCTCTAGCTCCTCATTCTCCCCTCATAACGCCCTCTTTCTTTTTTTTTGTCTACAAATACCTCTCGCTTCCCTCTTTAGCTCTCCGTATCTATTTCACCCCGCACGTGTTATAGTCGATCAAAAAGTTGCTAGGTAGGCAGTCCGCTTTCTCCACACTACTGTTCGACATTCCTCATCGTACCACCCCTTTTTGTTACACTGTTGAAAACCAAATGTTTACGTTTCAAGGTTCCCTTATGTCGAGTTGGTGAAGAGTGCTCTCAGAAAGCAACAAGGCGAGTAGAAAGGGTAAGTAAAGCGTGTTTTTTTATAGGGGTATAGAACTTTAAGTTGGCATTACTTTTCAAGATGGTGACCGATTTAACAGCTGTCAAGTGATTTATTCTCAGCTTGGTTTGGCAATTCATCATGAATAGACTAAAGTAAGGCGTAGATTCGTCGAATGGGCCCAAAACGGGATTATCGTTGTTCCCGATTTTCATAAGCGAATTTTGTTTAGCGATGAAGCGCACTTCTGATTGAATGGCTACGTCAACAAACAAAACTGCCGCATTTGGAGTGAAGCTAATCCTCAAGTGTATGTTGAAACACCGTTACATCCAGAAAAACTGACTGTTTGGTGAGCTTTATGGGCTGGTGGAATCATTGGTCCGGACTTTTTCAAAAACGATGGTGGCCAGAACGTTACAGTCAATGTTTATCGGTATAGAGCCATGACTACTAACTTTTTCATTCCTGAATTGAATAACCATGATGTCCAGGAGATGTGGTTTCAACAAAACGGCGCAACATGTCACACAGCTCGTGCCACAATAGATTTATTGAAAGACACGTTTTGTGACCGCCTAATTTCACGTTTTGGACCTGTGAATTGGCCTCCAAGATCTTGTGATTTAACACCGCTAGACTACTTTCTGTGGGGCTATGTAAAGTCATTGGTCTATGCGGATAAGCCAGAAACGCTTGACCATTTGGAAGACAACATTCGCCGTGTTATTGGCTATATACGGCCACAAATGTTGGAAAGTCATCGAAAATTGGACGGCCAGATTGGACTACATCCGCACCAGCCGTGGCGCTCATATGCCAGAAATCATATTTAAAATGTAATGCCATAAGATTATCTTTCGGATAAATAAAATTCATGTCAATCGAATAATCCATCGTTGTTTTATTGCAACTTAAAGTTCTATACCTCTGTAAAAAACACCCTTTATTATGCCGCCTTAAAATCATTTGCGCAATGTCAAAACCATAGTTATTCCGCTTTACAATGTTAAAATATGGATTTGATTTATTTTTCCTTAAATGGTTTGCTTACATGTACTTATGTATGTATATATATATATACATATGTATACCATTTTCAAATATGCTTCGATACAGTTTTGAATTACTTAGTGTCTACAGATTGCAGGTTCCCTTGTTATTACATACCAAAATTGTTGAATTTTTTATTTATTCCCTTATTTTAACCACGCCTACCAATCACAATAGGAAACATATATTTACAGATATTTAAATTAAAGAAATGAAATAGCAGAAAAGTGGACTATATAAATATGTACGAAATAAATTTAAAAAAAGGACGTGCACAAAACGAGTCACGACATTCAGAGTAAACACTTTAAGGCAACAAAATAATTATCATTCATATACTTGTATGTATGTATAGTGGTACTTAATAATACTACAACAAAAACTAGCATTTTTATGCGAAAACTAGTAGTACGTTCTATGGAAAATAGAAAAAATAAAGGTAAAGGTAACTACAGCAAAGAAAATACACAAACAAAATGTATTTATAATAATCAGGAGTCATTTAGAATATCTTTTAATATTGAGCTGGAATTGCGTGATGGCGCAAATTCATTCAGCAACATTGGTTGCACGGGTTGTGTACTTGCAGCAGCTGCCGCTGTACCGCCACTATTACTAGATGTGGATATGCGTCGCACGGCCTGCCCACCCAAAGCTGTTGATGTGTTGGTGTTGCCTTGCTGTGTGATGTTCAACAAATTTGGCATATTGTTGTCATCTGTTTGCGGCTGTGACTCCTGTTCGAGAAATTGCACAAATGCTTGCACTAAATTATCCTTGGAATGTACACCTGTTATTGTTGTGAGGTAAATGAAAAAGAGAAAAAATGTGTAAGTGAGTAATAGCGGTAATCAAGTGCACACTGTGTTACCTTGTGCGCCTGCGGCACCACCCAAAATGGCGCCAAACCAACTTGATTGTTGCTTGTTCAGACCGACTTTATCCGATTCACTTTGCGTAAAGTCCAATACGGAGGAAATCATGCGCAATACTTGATTCTTATCATTCGGATTGCTGCTCACCACATAGCCGATTAGCAAGCTCTTTATGAGACTCTTCTCTATTTTGTCCGCCTGACTACATTCGCTGGCCTTTAGCTTGGTGGAGATCTGCATATTCTCTTGCTTCAGCGTTTCAACTGGGGGGAAATATGTATGAAGCAGGTAAGTAAGTTGAATACAAATTGTAATGAAAATTTTTGAAAATAATAAAAAAATAAAAAATTAAATTTAAATATAATTTAAATTTAAAAAATTTAATATTAGAAAAATTACATATTTTATGAAGTATTTATGTACGTTTGTAAATCATTTAGTGAGTTAATTTTTCAAGCACTTTTCCTTGCAGGCAGGCGGCATTCGTCATTTTCTTTAGTATTTTTTAACTTTTGGTTTTATTATTTTGTAATATTTTTTTTTTTTTTTCAGTTCTTCTTCGAGCGTTGTTATTATGGTGCATGCAGTATAGGGCGTATCATCCGGGACAGTATGACATAAGTACTGGTAGTCATAAAAAGCAATAGCACACACCAGTACCTGATGTAATACTCAACCAGACGAACGCATTGTAAGGAGACGGGGGAGGCGGCGGCACGTTGGGCGAAACGTTGTGAGCGGTGCGAGCTATTTTTTTTTCATGGTTAATGTTTGTCTTATGTTTTTGTTGTAAGGAATATTACTACTCATACAAAAGTTATAGAGCGCTAAGTGTGGAATTGAGGCTACTAATTTACAATATACATACATATATGCATAGCTTTTTTTTTTTACAAATTCATAGTAAATGCAGCAAGAGGTGTAGGCAAGGCGAAAAACGCAGGCAATTTATGCAAAATAAATCATTAAAATTAGCAAAAAGTCAATCAAAAAAAAAAAACAAAAAAAGTCAGTTGAAATCATATTTTCTTTCATGTAAATAAATTAATCAGTGTGCAAATCAAAACAACAACGACAACAACAAGTAGAACAAAAACAAAGAATGTAGAAACGGATACAACGTTGGGCAATCTCCAGTTGCAACGTGAGTTCAGCATATCGATATCGCTCACAGTTACAAATTGAGATTAACCAATTTTGCATCGGACACTAAGGACGCAAGTAGAAAAGAAAAATAATTTATAAAAAAAAATCATTTTAAATAAATTACTAGTTTATAACTAAATGGTTGTTGGAAAATTAAAAAAAATGATAGTAAATACGAGAAAAGCGATACACTAGGAATCAAACACTATTTAAGTATAAAAATAATAATAAAAAAAAATTATAAATAAAAATTATAAAAAATTAAATAATTATAATTCAATAATTATATATACATATAAGAACGTGTGTCATAAAAACATACAAATTTTACTGTTAGATATGCTAAAACTGCCCATACAATGGACTTAAAGAAGAAGAAAAAAGATTATGAATGGAGTTAAACTAAAAATAATTTTAAAAAAATATTTGTTATTGCTAAGCATGCTAATTTATTAGTTTCGAAAGTGCAGGGCTATATTTTGGCATCTGTCAAACTTGACAGTTTAGTTTGACAAACAAGTTTTGTTTTATTAAAAGTTAGTTTATGAAAATGGATCGCTGAACAACCGCACAACGCGTAAAAGTTGTTGAAACTTGCTATGGTGATTCAAATGTGGCTAGGTTTCGAGATTTAAGATCAGATTATGGTGCACATAATCGTCCAACTACTCCAGCAATTGGAAAAATTGATTTAAATTTGAAGAAACTGGATCGATTCCAGACAGTGTAAGGTCTGTGCATAATCGTTTTGCTCGTTCTACCTCAAATATCGTAAGTGAAAGTGTAGCCGAAGATCCGAATGTGACTATTTCTCGACGATCTCAAGAGCTGGAACTTTCTTACGGCACATTATGGCGTATTTTGCACTTGGACTTACACCTACATCCATATGAAGTCCAGCTCGCAAAACAACTGAAGCCAGCTGACCATTCACCACGGCGTAGTTACGTCGATTGTGTGATTGAACAACAAGAAGTGAACCGCGATTTTTCAAACAAAATTTTCTTTAGCGACGAGACATATCTTTACCTCTGCGAATACGAAAATTTTTCATTTTGGGCTCAGAGAATCCTCAAATAATTGAAGAGAGGTCATTTGAACAAAAAAAAAACTTACGGTCTGGTGCGCTCTTTGTTCTGGAGGCGTGATTGGACCTTACTTCTTTGAAAACAATAACAGCGAGATTGTCACCGTCAATTTGGAGCGCTATGATCGTATGAGAAGCGACTTTTTTGGTCTGCAATTAAAGAAAACGACACAACATGGGTAACTTTGGCTTTATTGCGAGAGAAATTCACCGGCCGATTGTGCGATTATGCGATTTCACAAAGTTGGATTTTTTTTTTGTGTGGTGCTACGTGAAAGACCGTGCTTATGCAGATAAACCCTTAACTCTTTAGCACTTGAAAATCAACAATCGACAAGATATGGCCGAGATTTCACCTAAATTGTGCCAAAAAGTGTTCGAAAATTACTTCACACGGATGGAAGTTTGCAAAAATTCACGAGGTTTTGCATATGACAAGGTTCATACTTTATAATAAAAATGGAATTTCGTGAAAAAAAATATTTTAAATGCATTTTATTAACGTTTATTTTGGAAACCTCAAAATGGATGACCTCTTTATATTGCAATATGTATTTTATTTAGGTCATTGGTCACAAGAACATAACGAGTAACTTATAAAGGGTGATCCAAGTAGAGGTACTTTTTTCAATAGCCTTTTTTTGACAGATCACGCGTTAGCCGTGTCAAACTGTGGTATTATTTTTGTTGAGTATTGTTTGGCATTTCATCATGGAAAGACTAACGCTTGAACAACTTTTACAAATCATTCAACTTTATTACGAAAATTCACGTTCTGTAAAGAACGTCTACTGAGCATACTATTCGCAACACCATCACCCATCTTGAGATCCAGCATTCATTATTGGATAATATTCGACCGAATAGACCACGTCCAGCACGTAGTGAAGAAACTATAGCGGCCGTAGCTGAGAGTGTACACGAAGACCGTGGAAAGTCGATTCAGCGCCGTTCGCAGCAACTCGGAATGACGTATGGAACGACTTGGCGCATTTTACGTTGAGATCTTCAATTGAAAGCTTCAATACAGCTTGTGCAAGAACTGAAGCCGCTCGACCCTCCTAGGCGACATCGCTTCGCTCTATGGGCTCTTGAAAAGTTCCACGAAGATCCGACGTTTTCGAGTTGGAAAATGATGTCGGTGATGCCGTAACCATCAATACCGACCGTTATCGAGCCATGATAGCCGACTATTTGATGCCTGAAACTGAAGCTCCTGATCTACGCGACATTCGATTTCAACAAAACGGCGCCCATATCGCGTCAATAAATGGATTTATTGAGAGAACATTTCGGTGAGCAAATAATTTCACATTTTAGGCCGGTCTATTGGCTACCAAGATCGTGGGATTTCACACCGTTATACTTTTTCCTTCGGGGTGGGTATGTAAAGTGTAAAGTATATGCGGACAATCCCGCTTCGATTCGGGATGGGCCATCTGAGGCATAGTCGCAGCCAACATTTGAAAGAGATAATCTTCAATAAATAAATACCAAAGAATGTTCTTTCGAATGATAATAAACATTCCCCATTAAATTTGAATTTTCAGTTTTTTTTTTTCTTTAAGAAAGTAGGAAAACTCGAAATGAATGAATAAAAAAAATTAACTATTTCGGCAGACAAAATTGAATAAGTGAATTTGAAAAATAATTAAAATTAATAAGAAGACACAATAATTTTTCTAAATAAATTACAGAAAATGATGAAATTGCTTTTCTAAAAATAGTTATATGCAATTTCAGAATATACCACTACATATGCTACTTATTTGCTACACTTTTAATGCTGAACACATTTATTAATATGTACATATGTACATATGTATTATCTTAAGGTAAATATAAAAATGACTAAATATAATAAAGTAAAATATTTGATATCAAGACTGCTGATTTACTGCATAATAATTTTTATGTTAGTTTTATGTGATTTTCTAAAATAAAAAATGTTAGAAACTACATGCATGTGAGCGCAAGCTGCCTGTTTGTGTTAGTTAAAATATATGAGTAAATAACTAAATCGATTACAAAACTTTCAATCCATCAATCGAAAAATCCTGCTGAAACGGCCCATAAATAGGTCACTTCGCTACGCAGACGGCGCGCGCATTACGCGCCTACACGCGACTCAGTGTTGTTGATAACTATGAGTATGCAATGGTAGAGGTGAGCAATGATGTCGCAGCAGCAATCATAATTATAATGACTGATTATGCATCATACGCTTTATGAGCAAAGCAATGAGACAGTGATTAATGATTCGTGTTTTAAATTTATATTATAATAATATATGTATGTATGTATGTATTTTTTTTTTTTTTTTGTATTTTTTGTTATTAACGAACGAGTTCTATGCTCGGTGAGGTGGTCGGTGGTGGTAGTCGTGGTGGTGGTGGTGGTAGTGTATGTGTTGATGGTGTATTGCTCATTACAATTAGGTATACATAGATATTTTTTAAAATATTTTTTTTTTTTAATTTCTTCTCTTTTAATTTTGCATTTTCATTGCGTTGTCTACATAGAATTCGTAAAAGTGTATACCAACTGAAATTCCGAGTGTTTGAAAATTGATAAAATCCCAGAATTACCAGCTGATATTTACCTTTAAGAATCAAATCAGCGTGGCTTAAGGGAAACTTTACAACAAATTATTTCAAGTTTTAACAATATTTGGTTATAATTAACTTTTTTCGATATTCAAAACCGTTCTTCCACAATGCAGTAATTTTTGTTTTAAAAATGAATTAGAAAAAAAGCATAATTCTACAGTTCATTAATGCCAAAAGCCAGTTTGCGTGCGAATATTGTAGATTTCCCTTATGGCTGACGTGGTACATAAGTAAGTATGTACATATACATATACATATATTGCGTTTGTTCGGCGCTTGCTTGGGTTAGTAACAACAATTTTCCAGTTCATTTATTTGCAATTAGAAAATAGTTCGAATATTATATTTAAAACAAAAAAAAATATTATAAATATTTGTTAGTGTACAATACACGTATATTATATATGTATGTTTGTATGTACATATATATTTTTCCCTTGCGCAGTAATTATTCTTCACCGATTTATTTACAGTTTTAAGCAAATAACAGTTAATTCATAATCACCTTCTTCGCGCAGCACTCCAATCGTACGTTGACACGCATCCAACTGATCGGTGAGTCTTGCTGCAGCGCACAGACCCTGCTTGGCTTCGGCTAGTTGCTGCTGCAAGCCGCCAATCTCTGCTTGGAACTGTTTTTGCTTCTCCTGTTCCTGTTGCAGCTCCTTGCGTATGCTATGTGTAGCGGCTTTGATTTCGTTTTGCTTATCTAAAGGGGAAAAGAAGAAGAGTGGCGGTTGAAAAGTGTTGGCAAAAGGTATAATCTCAAATATTCGTAGATGTGTTGAGGTTAGGTTAAAATTCAATTTCAAATTTTATGCCCGACTGTAACAACCGCACATCTACTGCTCGAATCGGTCGAGCTTCGCTCCACTTTACTTGTGCCAACTCACCATTTTGGAACTGCTCCAGCGCACATTGCAGATTACACAATGCCGCCTGATTCTTCGACTCCCGGTCTTCGGCCAAGCTCAGCTTCTTGACTAACTCATCCCGTTGCTGCAGCACAAGCGCGTACTGTGCCTGCAATGTCTCCGCATGTTGATTGGCGCGTATACTGTGGAGAATTGAAGAATGTCATTTAGTAAATTAATTTTCTCAGAAATTATGATAACCGAAGGTGATGAAGATGAAGGTGGTGGGAGTGGTGGTTGTGGTGCGATGCATAAATGTAATTTGTTTTATTGCCAACACGAAACTAATGAATTGTTTTTTTTTTTCAAGCGTATCAGCAGCGTTAACCTCAAACTGAAAAAGAAAATAAAAATGAAAATTACCGTCAACGTTCCGCACGTCTGCGGCGTTGTTGTATGTAATGAGCCAGCCGAGCCGGTCTGTGTTAATGTTCTAATTTAACTGCGGCATTGCAAATGCGCATTTGTTGCAGTATTTAGTAACAATAGCAAAGCAGAAGTAACAATAACAATAACAGCAACAACAAGAGAAAGAATAGAAGTCACAGTAAGCGACCAACGACACCGGCGACACCGTTCGCACTAAAATAACAGCGCCGCTCCAACACCACACCCTACCTATCCGACCGACCGATTGCCTGCCTAACTGCGTCGTCACCTCGCTATCAAATTCAACTAAACTAATTTCCAACGCTTTGTGACACGTTGTTATCGCCTTGCAAACCAATTGCCGTGAGTCGTGACGAAGCTTAACGAAAGGCTTAAAAGCGATAAGAGTAACTATTACCACCGTGCTGACTGCTGCCGGTCTCAGCGCCGCCCTGTTGCCGTGCGCACCGCCGGTGCAATACTCGCCGCAAAAGGGAGTTGCTGCCGGGAAGAAAGCGTAGAGTGAAGAAGAAAAACAAACACAAAAAGCACTAAAGCAAATGTGCGATGAGGAGAACGTCTAACCGCCCGTCCGTCCATCCGTCGGTAATTTCATGCTAACGGCAGTGTGAATGTAGAATTTTTATTTTGTTATACAAGCATATGCTTGGATGTGTGTATATATGAGTAGATATGCGATAAGCTCGCTTTGCTTTGTCTCGGTCTTGACACTAAACGCCCCCGCCTGGCGCTTTAGGTGCTTGGAACTGAAAACATATTGTTTGCTCCGTAATTAGATGATAATTTTTACTATACTTTCAAGGCATTTTTTAATTTTTTTATGCTTACTGTACCTACTTGTATGTGTTAATATACACTTGTGTACACAACACAGTATATAGCATGCATATGTATATGTACATACATGAGGTAGAGTGATATGTAATACATTTCATAAAAGCACGTTTTTCTATTTCGGAATGCATTTTAGTTGTTTAATTTCCGAATATTCTAATTTTTTCTTTGCATGTATTCTGTTTTCGCTTTTGTACTGCCACAAATTACTTTTCTGAAAAGTATTTTGCAAACTTAATTAGAGCAAGAAAAATCGCTGTTGTTTAGGAAAGCAGTTATAACCTGAACACTCTATTGTATGGCAAAAATATTTTTGCTATCAGTAAATTTCGATGATTTTTCCTGTCAATAATCTACTAACTAATCATAACTGCTTCAATATTTACCCAAAAACGCATTTTTGAAAAATCTTTTGTATGGGAGCTATGCGTTATAGTCGGTTGATTTTGTTAGTTTTTACTGTCAACATTCGACCGATGATGTAGATGCAGAACACAAAACTACAGCTTTTTAGTAGCCACAACTAGCGGGTTTTAACTCAAAACAGCATTTTTGAACACTCAGTTGTATGGGAGCTGGGCGTTAGAACCGACCGATTTTGATGATTTTCACTGTTAACATTGTACTGATGATGTAGATGTAGAACACAAAATTACAGCTTTTTAGTTGCCAAAACTAGCGGGTTTTAACCCAAAACAGCATTTTCGAACAATCAGTTGTATGTGTACTATGGGTTAGAATCGACGGAGTTTGATAATTTTCACTGTTAACATTGTACTGATGATGTAGATGAAGAACACAAAATTACAGCTTTTTAGTTGCCAAAACTAGCGGGATTTAACCCAAAACAGCATTTTCGAACAATCAGTTGTATGTGTACTTTGGGGTAGAATCGACGGAGTTTGATAATTTTCACTGTTAATATTCTACTAATGATGTAGATGAAAAACATAAAATTACAGCTTTTTAGTTGCCAAAACTTAAGAGTTTTAACTCAAAACAGCATTTTCGAACACTCAGTTGTATGGGAATAATGCATTAGAACCTACAGAATTTGATGATTTTCACTGTTAACATCCTACTGATGATGTAGATGTAGAACACAAAATTACAGCTTTTTAGTTGCCAAAACTTGCGAGTTTTAACTCAAAACAGCTATGTGGTATAGCCGTCCATTATCAAAGATTTTCACAGTCAATATTTGACTAATAATTTGTAATCAGTATACCTAAATTTTATATGCTCAGCTGCTTAATTATGAAAATACTAACATAAAAATACATTTTTTAAGTCAGTTGTAAGGAAGTAATGTGGTCTCGTTGTCTGGTTTCCGTGTTTTTCAGTTGGCAAATGTGAAATTTTTAACTCAAATACTTTTTTCTAAATTTTAACGTTTACAGTTATTCGTTTAGTATCTAGCAAGGCCACTCCCAACAAAATTATGAGCAACAAATACAATTCTACTCGCTTTTATTCTTCTAACTACTTCACACACATGCCACTCACACTTCACCCCTCAGTCCACATCCCTCTCTACACTCACCTCGCCGATGTGTACGCATTGTTCGACTTAGCCACATCGTTCTGCAATGCCGCCATTTTCGCTTTGGTCTCTTCCAGCTCGCGTTGCATTTCGACCGTCTCCTGTGTGTGCATCTCCTCAATTTCCAGCAGATGCTCACGCAGACGCTCCAAATCCTTGCGTATAGCGGCATTCTGTTCATCCACTTCAGCTTTCTCCTCTTTCACCAACCGTTGGTTGGTCTGTTCCGTTAGCAAATTGGTCGTGAGTATGTCGGATTTCTCTTTGAGGAATTTAATTTGATCCTGTTGCTTCTCCAACTCCTTGCGTAGCTCCGTCAACGTGCTCTCGAGCGTCGGACATTTATCGCAAATGTTGGTGGCTTGTGTGCTTTGCTGCAGCTGTTGTTGTAGTTGTTGTACCATTGGTTGGAGTCGTTGAATTTCTGTGTAGTATTGCATGTTCTCAGCGTGCTTCTGCTGCAATGCCTTGATCATTTCATTCTTTTCGTAATTCAATGTTTCGACGATCTTTCGGAGGTCAGCTGTCGCCAGCAGCTCAGCTTCGAGTTGTGCAATGCGTGTTATGACGGACGTATCGTTGCTGGTGGACGTGACTGATGATTCTTGCAGCGCTTTTAGCTCGACAGTATGCGCCTCGCATTTCTTCTTAAGCTCCTCAAGTTCACGTTGCAGTATTTCCTTCTCCCGCTTCAGTTGCGCCAATTGCTGGTTAGTCGCTGTCTGTTGTTGATGCTGTTCACTTAGCTCGCGCTTTTCACTCTGACACTCTGTCAGTTGTTTGCTCAAGTCCTTCAACGCATTTTCCTTTTCTTTCAACAATTTTTCAAGATCGTTTATCATGTCTTCGCAGGAAGTTAACCTTACTGTGTCACTTTGTGCTTGTTGCAGACCTTTCTTCTGACTCTCCAATAATATGTCCTTCGCCAGTAATTCCTGTTTCAATTGCTCAGTGAGCGCGGCAAGTTCATCGAGTTTCTTCTGCATGTTAACATTCTGTTCTTCTTTAAGGTTTTCAGCCTTTCGTTTTATCAACATTTCGTTCTCCAATAATTTTTTGTCTGCTTGCTCACGTTTCACTATTGCCTCTTGCAAAGCGGCTTTCTGCGTCTGCATGGCTGCTACCAAATCAGCATGGTCTTTGCTCAAACGCGCTAATTGGCTCTCAAGGCTTTGACATTTGTATTCAGCGCTTTGTAGTAGCACATCTTCATCAGCTTGTTTGGACTCATTGGACTGATGTTCGTTGAGCTCAAACAACAGATTTCCCTTTTCCAACTCCAAAGTCTCGAGCTGCAATTTCAATTCCTTCTCGGCATTGCATAGTTCGTCGCATTTTTGTTGTGCCTCTCGTAGCTGCTCGGTGAGCAACTGTTTTTCACTTTCGAGCTCATCATTCTTCTTATTCAGTTCATCGTATTCCTGCTCCAGTGATTGATTCAACTTGCTAGACTCCTCTAACTGCGCTTCCAACTGCATAACACTCTCCTCATTATGTTCGTGTATCGTCTCGAGCTTGTTGCGCTTATAGTTCTCCAGTTCGTTCAACAATATCTCGTTGTTCTTCATCAATTCGTCACACTGTAGTATATACTGTGAAATATCGGCTTCGAGCGTTTTCTTTTCATGATCCCAAACCATTTTATTATCCTGCAGATCGAGTACTTCATCAGATAAACGTGATATGGTGCGCTCCATTGCATTAACGGTGCGTGTAACACGCTCCTGCACAGCCCGGCAGGCCTCTTCCATTTCGTTTGTGAGTTTGGACTTAATGTGTGAACTGAGTAATTCACGTATTTTGTCGACGGTCAGGGGCTCATCATCGTCCGCATCTAGATCTGTGATCTCTTGCTTCTCTTCTTCAATAGCTTCTCTGAATTTCGCCTGCGCTATGGATTCCAGCTCGGCACGCAGGCTTTCGTTTTCTTCGTTCAAAGACTTGATACGCTCGGTGAACTCAGTATCTGATTCTGCATTCAGCCGCAATTGCTGATTCTCCACAATGAGTTTTTGCACTTTGCCTTCCAGCTCTGTGATGCGTTCTTGTGTCGCACGCAAACCCTGCAGCTCTAACTGCAAGTTCTCTTTCTCACTCTCAGATAAGAGTAACCGTTTTTCAAACTCCAAAACGCTTTGCATGTTCTCGTTCATGCTTGCAATCTTCGCCTCAATCTTTTCTTTCTCCTCTGCCAGTGCTTTTAGCTGTTGTTGCGCGATGACAGACTCAGCGGCTTTTTCTCTGAGAGCTTCCAATTTTTCTTGCTGCTCATCCAATTGTTCTGTTGCAGCCTTCAGTGCTGCTTCGGTTTCCTCACAGCGCGTTTGCAATTCTTGCAAGTTCTCACGTAATACATTCGCCGAGAGCTCTTTCTCCATCTCACAGTCTTGCAATTTCAACGCTAAACTACCATTTTCCAAGGTCAACTCCGAAACTCGATTCTCTAATTGCACTATTTTGTCTTTGAGCTCTTCCTTTGTCGGCGGCGTTGCTGGTCCGAAGGAATTGGCGTCACCATCACGCACCACTATGAACTCGTCCTCGCTTTGTTTGCCCGTTGAACTGGTTGAAGACTCTGAGGTCTTCTTTTCTTTCATTTGCTTAACCTCCTCGAGCTCCTTCGTTAGTTGTTCAACGCGCTGCTGCAGTGCACTGACCTCTTCTTCAGATTTATCCGCTAAACGCCCGGCCGATTTCACCTTCTCAATAAGCTCTACATTATCTTGTGTCTTCTTATCGAGTAGCGCTTGCAAATCAGCCATATCCTCAATGGACTTCTTCATCTCCGCCTCATAGTTACTCAACTGCAACTGTGACTGTTGCCTTTCGAACTCAAAAGACTCTTGCTCTTTCACCAAACCGTCCAATTGCTTCTGCAAGCGTGCCATTTCCAATTCGCTATTAATGAATTTGTCGGAGTGCTCTTTTTTCAAGGCCTCATAGCTGTTGGTGACGGTGTTGAGTTTCTCCTGCAGCTCAGTTTTGAGTTCGAGGACATTCTGCATAGCCTGATTGTGTTGATTATCCAACTCTTCGAGTGACAAACTCAACTGCTTGTTCTCCTCCTCCAATTTTTTATTACGCTTTTGGAGCGCAGCAATCTGCTCGCTAGCAGCACGCTTTCTGCTGGTGGTTTGAGCACTACGACCCAGTGGCACCTCTTCCAATGTAATGTTGACCATTTCGTTGCCATTACCGCTGCTCGACGATTCGGAGGAATGGTCATTATCTGATTTGGCATTATCTGGCTCCCAGCACCAGCTGTCTTCGAGTGGATCGGATGCATTCGGGTCTTTTGTAGGCTGAAAAGAGAAGAGAGGAAATGATGAAATTAGAAAAGGAACTTCGAAGCAGTGGAAAATAAAATATGAGAATTATAAAACCTTAAAAAAATTTAAGGAACTTTGCAGGGAAGAGCTTTCGTGCTTGGCGAGCTTTTCGAATTCACGAGAACAATTTTCACAAAATTAACCTTCGTTTCAAACAAGCTGTAAGTATGTACACACAAATGGCAATAAATTTATTTATTTTATTGTAAATATCTCGGAAACATAGCAATAAAATATTTCATTTTAGAATTGTAAAAAAAATTAAATCAATAAAATGAAATAAAAATAAAAAAGCACGCAAAAGCAGTAAAACAAAGCAAATTAAATTAATTACCGCTTAATTCAAAACTAATTCTGTATTGAAAAGTAAGTAAACTTATGACAAAAGTTTAATAATTACAACTCTGGTACAGATATTTTAGTAGAATAAAGGAGCTTTGATGTAGCGCCATCTACCGCGCCAACAAGGGTTTACAGCTTTTAAGCTTATTCGACGTGTTACGTCTGAAAATTCAATAAAATCTAATACACAAAACAAATCTCATATTTGAAAAATTCGGCGCTTATTAGAGACATCAAGTCAAGCCACGACACGGCCAAGCGTCTCTCTATCAATCTCGCCGTATACCGTGAATAGTACGTAAAAGTAAATACAAGGATATCTATTTTACGGTCTCTAAAATAATCGTAAAAAAAATGATTTAAAGTAATATTTTTCATAAAATTCTCTTTTTAAAGAGTGATCCATTTCGAGGTTCCCTACTTTTCTTAAGAAAAAACAAATTCAAATTTAATGGAGAATGTTTATTATCATTCGAAAGTACATTCTTCGGCATTTATTCTTTGAAGATCATCTCCTTCAAATGTTGAGTCCAATTTTCGATGACTCGTCCGAGCATTCCGACTGGTAACTGGCGAGTGACACGCGTGGTGTTTTGCTCCAAGGCCTGAATCGAAGCGGGATTGTCCGCATAGACTTTAGACTTTACATATCCCCACCGGCAAAAGTCTAACGGTGTGATATCACACGATCTTGGTACAAAATCCACCGGCCCAAAACGTGAAAATTTCTGCTTACCGAAGTGTTCTCTCTATGAATCCATTGATTGATGCGGTGTGTGGGAAGTGGCGCCGTTTTGTTGAAACCAACTGTCCCGGAGACCACGAGCTTCAATGTCAGGTATCAAATAATCGGTTATCAAGGAGCGATAAAGGTCGCCATTGACGGTACGCTCTCACCGGCATAATTTTTGAAGAAATATGGACCGATGATTCCACCAGCCCACAAACCACACCAAACCGTTGTTTTCTCTGGATGAAATGGCAGCTCTTGAATATCTTCAGGTTGCTCTTCGACCCAAATGCGGCAATTTTGAATTTTTACATACCCATTGAACCAGAAATGGGTCTCATCGCTGAACAAAATTTGGCTCGAAAACGTCGGATCTTCTTGGAACTTTTAAAGAGCCCATAGAGAGAAGGTCGAGCGGATTCAGTTCTTGCACAAGCTGTATCTCGACGTAAAATGCGCCAAGTCGTTCCATACGCCAATCCGAGTAGCAGCGAATGGCGCCGATTCGACTCTCCACGATCTTCGTGTACACTCTCAGCTACGGCCGCTATATTTTCTTCACTGTGTGCTGGACGTGGTCTATTCGGTCGAATATTTTCCAATAATGAATTCTGGGGCTCAAGATGGGTGATGGTGTTGCGAATAGTATGCTCAGTAGGACGATTATCACACGACTCATGCGTCATCTGTCTAGAAAGGCTATTGAAAAAAGTACCTCTACTTGGATCACCCATTATTGTAAAGCTTGAACCTTGGCATTATATACGAAACACCACATCATTCTTCGATCCGTTTGAGCTAATTTCCGACCACTTTTTGCCACATATTGGGCGGTATCTCAGCCATAATTTGACGAATGTTGGTTTTCAAGGGCTCAAGAGTTAAAGGTTTATCCGCATAAACACTTGAAAGTTATCATTTAGAGGGAAAAAATCAGGGAGTCCTTTGCCGAAAAAAAACATAGGTATTGATCATATTTTGAAATACTAATAATTCTGCACTGAATGACAAGTCTGCCAAGGCATTCGAAGTATTATTGAGCTGGTGAGGTCTGTAATTCTGAATGAACCATCTGTTGGGATGTCATCAAACGTTTTTGAACAAATTGGTGAGTTCAATACTCAAACCGGCCACCATTCAAAGCACAGTGGAAGTATTATTTAGTTGACTTGCTGGGACTATGTTACTCACCAGCCTTTGGCGATGGAAACACACAGCATTATTATCGCCAACAACATCTTGGTTGCACTACAGCACAATATTCCAACTTTAATTTTATTATGTACTTTAAGCACAAATGCAAATGCATAAGCAAATAGCTAGCTGGCTAAGCGCAGGTACAGGTAGTTAAATTGCGTGAGAGTTCGTCAATTCTCGGCGTTCATTTTCGAGTGTGCGTGCATTTCTGCTGCCCAGTCGTTCCGCTATTTTCAAAATCATTCAAGCGATTCAAGAAAAAGCAAACAAAAAAAGGAGTTGAATATAAATATAACGGCGACGATTGGTGAGCAACACAGCAACGCAGGAACAAAAACAACAGTGGCGGTCAACAAGTTAGCCCACCAGTAGCTGTGGATGCCACAGTCAGCATTACAATTTGGTTCGTCATACGCGATTGTGCGGAATAATTTCACTTCTCTATTACAGACCGACCATTTAACATAAATATGTACGTAGTTTGGCGAAAAGGCTAATATATGTAAATCTTCATCTGTGTGTGAACGGACCTAGAGTACCCAGCGAACCACTTAGACACCCAGCCAACCAAATGAATGGAGTTTTTTTGTAAAGATTCCAGCAATTTTGTAAGTTGTCAAATGCTAAAAACATATCAATCAAAAATCATTTGAAAGTCTTTACTATAGAAACATTTTGGAATGGTGTTGCCACCTTTTTTTAATTTATTTTATTATTTAAACTTTTTGAAAAACTTAAATGAACCGAGCTTTCTTTTAAAATTCTTCTGATGAACACTTACATGTTTAAGGAAAATGTTAGAAGGTTGCCACCTGTTCAAAATTGTGCTGTCGTGAAATGTGAATATTTACACCCACCATATGGTTCATTGGGTTACCGAAAACCACATTGTTGCATTAATGTCTACACTGACGTGCTCAAATAGCATTTGGCTACTTCTATGACTCTGTGACTATGACTATTATTATTATTATTGTTGTTGTTCGTTGATTTTTGGGCAGTTAGAGAAGATGAATTTGTTTAACGCATTATTTCGAACTAAACTTAGTCGAACATTAAGTGAACCACAGCTGAACTCCAGCTGTAAAGTAAAAAGCATCAGCAAATACACATAAAAGCGGTCTGTCTGTCTGTCTGTCTGTCCAACAAAGTTAGACGCGTTCAGTTTTAACTCAGCTCAGTTTAGTTCTTTCAATTATGGGACCACGCGTTGTTTGCGCTTGACAAGTATGTCAATACATGAATAAATTCTACAATGTATATGAGCATATGTAAATACGCGCATGCGTGCACTTACTTCATCAGCACACATTACAACAACTGGGTCAACTCTAATTGCTAATGTAGAAACAAGAAGACATCGAAATGGTCAACTCAATGCGGAGTTGCAACAACACGCACAAACTGCCAAGCGCAGACAAGGTCTTTTGTACGCTAACTTTGGAACAACAATAACAATGGCGTTGAAAATAAAGTTGTTTTAACAGAATTCTTATTGTTTGGAATTCAACACAGTTTTTGTTTATAAAAAAATAAAAAAATTAACATAAAATAAAATAAAAAAATAAAAAAGTAAAATAAAATAAAATAAATAAAAATTTAAAAAATTAAAATTAAAAAAAAAATTTTAATTATAAATATTAAAAATTGAAAAAATTAAATAAATTAAAAATTATATAAAAATTAAAAATAAACAAATAAATAACTTAAAGAAAGGTAAAAGTGAAATATAAAGTAAAAATAAAAAAAAATTCAAATAAGTAAAAAATTAAAGTAAAATTCTTTCTTTTTTTTTTTTTTTTTTGAAATAAAATTAACATAAAGTAATGCGCTTTAGTATTTTTAGCTGTGTATTTACGTTTGTATATGTCAATAAGCATGTACCCACACATATTGGAGAAGTACCTTAAACAACGAAACGCAAATATTAGCTTCCGTTGGTTAACGAAAAAATTAAATTGACAAAATAAATATAACCAAAAAAAAAAAATTTAAAAAACAACAAATACTAGTAGTTTGAATTGGAAGCTGTTTGTTTATGTCTGTACTATATAAAATGTTACCAAATAATTTAAAAAGTAAGCAAATAATTACCTAATTTTAAAGGACAAAGAGAATTTGTGGGAAAATCTCAAAATTTACTGTCTGAACACGAGTAGCACCAGCTCACCTCCTGTTTTTCATTTTTTAAAAAGAATAAATGATCAAAATATTTTTGAGTATGCCTAAATGTAGGCAACATTTTTATTTATGCACTACATTTGGGCATTATTTGGAATTAAGGAACATAATAATAGCAGTTTTATGGAGGGAAAATAAAATTTCAAAAGCTTGAGTGCAGAATTTATGAATTTAACAAAAAGTAGTTTTATGGGGAAAAGCACAAAATCGAAAGTTTGAGTAAAGAATTATATATTTGAGAATGAAAGTGAAAAGAGCTGCATTTTGACATCTGTTAAACTTAACTGTCAAACCAAACATGTTTTGTTTTAGTTCAAAGCCACACATTTAAGAAAAAAAGATCGCTTAACAACCGCACAACGCGGTAAAATTTTTGTTAAATTGTTCAGATTATGGTGCACATATTCGTCCAACTACTCAAGCAATTGGGGAAAATTTTAAATAAATTTGAAGAGACTGTATCGGGTACAGATATTGTGATACCGGTGCATCATTGTTTTGCTTGTTCCACCTCAAATATCGTTGCTGTAAGTAAAAGTGTAGCCGAAGAAACAAATGTGTCTTTCTCTTGACTTTCCCAAGAGCTGAGACTTTCTCACCGCGCATTATGGCGTATTTTGCATTTGGACTTACACCTACATCCATATAAAGTTCAGCTCACACAACAACTGAAGCCAGCTGGCCATTTGCAACGTCGAGTGGGTGCTTGAACAACAAGCAGCGATTTTTCCAAAAAAGAATTATACTAGCGACGAGGTACATATCTCTCTCGTAAATAAGTAAAATCACCGCATTTGGGACTTCGAGAATCCACAAATAATTGGAGAGAATCCACTACACTCAAAGAAGCTACTGTCTGGTGCACTTCTTTGGTCCGAAGGTGTGATTGGACCTTACTTCTTTGAAAACGATAACGACGATACTGTCCCTGTCAATTCGGAGCGTTATGGTGACATGATAACCGACTATTTTTGGATACAACTTGGACAATATGTGGTTCCAACAAAATGGTGCCTCATGCGACATAACATGAGCGAATATGGCTTCATTGCGGGAGAAATTTCACGGCTGCGTAACCTCTCGTCTTGGCGATGTCAATTGACTACCGAAATCGATTTGACACCGTTGGACTTTTTTGTGAGATTACGCGAAAGACCGTATTTATGCGGAAAACCCTTTAATTCTTGAGCACTTGAAAACCAACATTGGTCGAGTTATGGCTGAGATACCGCCAAATATGCGCCAAAAACTGGTCGAAAATTACCTCAAACACGTCGAAGTTTGATCCACGAGGTGGTCATTTGAATGATGTAGGGTTTCACATATAATGCCACGGCACAAACTTTATAATAAAATAGGAGTTTCATAAAAAAAAATTTCAATGCATTTTGTTAACGTTTATTTTAGAAACCACATAATGGATAACCCTGTACATTAAATTGAGACCCAAAACGAAAACCTACAGATATGTATATGATAAAATATATTTGATATTGCGGTTAAAGCATGCGCCAAAATGTAGGCAATATTTTTGAATGGCCTACCTCTAGGCGCAAAATGGTTAAATTTAAATTTCAAGCTTCTATCGCTTGCTGGAAACTTAAAAAAAGAGATGTGACTTATCAATATTTACGAGTACAGTAGCTAGCTGAACTATCTATCGACTTTACGAATAATTACTAATCGTCATGACATGTTCAATGTAGGAAAAGTACAGTCATCAACTGATTAATATTTTCAAAAAGCACATGTATGCATGTATATATTTCAACAATGGTGACACCTTGCTTCAGTTAAAATGAAATACACAGCCAAACTCAGGTATGTACCGTTTTGCCCACATACATATGTATTCTGCATATGTGTATGTTTTAGCAAATTTAATGGCACATGCGCGATAATTAGGTTTTTTTTTTTTGGTTTTTGTAAGGAATGTTAGTGCACAAAAAAAGGCTAGATAAATCGAGAGCTATAAAATCTCTCAAAAAAAAAAAAAATTAAAATAAACTAATAATATAAATAAAAAATAACAAAATAATAATTTTTTGATTTCATATAACTACTAGCATAAATATAAAGTAGATATAGGTTAGGTATGTACTTGACTAATGCTATATATTTATTTTTTTCATGAATGCATAACCTCAACACTCTACATTTAATAGCTTATAAAGTTTCGGCTTTAAGTGCACGTTCGCCATATTTTGTGCAATTACGCGTGGAATTTCACCACCTTTTTTTGCGAGCGCACTAATTTCAATTAACACCTTGCCATGTTTTTTTTTGTAATTTTTTGTTTTTTTTTTACAATATTTTGTTGTTGTTGGAATTTTGCTTATTTGTTCGCTCTTAATTTATCTATTATAAAAAGCGCATATGTGTCGTTTATACACTGCTCTTATCGCAAAGCAATGAATATATAAAATACAACTCTACCAAAAGCATATGTATATAAGTACATAAAAAATAATGAGCAAATATATATATATTTACAGATGAACTCATTTCTAAGCTCGTAACATAATGAGTACATACGAAGTTTTTTTTTGCTTCTAATGCTGCTATGTTTTATGTAGGTTTGCATATTTAAGAAGAAGAAGAAAACACATATACACATGCATGCGTGTTCTCAGACGCTTTCTGTTATTAAGTCACCGCAAATATATAATTATTTAAAAAAAAATTGTTTTCACATAAATTTTAAGTTTTATTACGAATGCTGTGCAAAGTTTAGAAGAATAGCGATTTCGCACAAAAAACTCTATGTATATATATATATATACACTTACATACATATGTAACAATATTGAAAAATATTAGTACACTTTTTCATCGCGCTGACTTGTGTTCTAATACATTTCAGTCGTGTAGTGTAGCCTTTTTTCGTACTTTCGAGATCGGCGAAAAAAAAAACAGCTTCAATTTTTTAAATTATATTTAATGAATAATATAGAAATGACTGCATGTTATAAAAGGCGGTAAATCATAAAACCACGAAACAGCTGCAATCATTATTTGCAAAGAAATAGCAAATATAAACATATAAACATATTTTTATGTCATTCACTGTTTGTTTTTCTCGATTGTACACATTTATTTTGAGCAAAACACTTGTTTTAAAAGCAAATAACCAAATGTCTGTCTGATGACCGGATTTTAATTGTGTAATGCAATTAACTTAATTAATATTTTTATGCTCTAGAAAATTCTACACTTGCCATAATATATATGGCAAAATATTGAATATGGGGAAGAAAATTATGTGACGATATGAGAAAAAATAAATAATATTTAAATATGGTTTTTAATTAGCCATAAATTTTTTATCTATATTAAAATACCAAAAAAATTTAATTTAAAAAAAAAATATTTACATAAGTAATTAACAGATTTCAGGTTTTCCCTTAGTATTACTTTTAAGGTCATTTTTCCTTTTTGATTTAATCGTTTTAGAAACTCCAATTTTACGGTCGTAATGCTTCATAGTTTATGCTTCGCACATAAAAGAGAGCATATTAAGGAGATTGAGAAAAATTTGAAATATAAAATTAAAAAAAGCAAATACAAATCTCTCTAGTTGACATATTTTTGAAACGTTTAAAAATAAATATAAATTTTTCTAGCTACATATAATACCAAGTTTCTGCAATTAATGAAAAAAGTAAATATTTTTAACAAAGCGTTATGTCATTAATTGAGCGCCTAGCGGTAGGCTTCGTTTTCTTTTGCTTTCGATACTGTTTGGCACATCATATTTGAAACGTTGCCTACATTCGGGCGTATATAACTAATGCAAGATTTGTATATTATTTTTTAATATCAAATTTTTTTTTTATATTTTGTTATGGTGAGTGCTAAAAAAACGCTTCTTTACATAAAAATAAGGATTATTGAGATTTTAGAAAAACGAAGTTCATATGTAATCAAAAGACTTCAGCTTTTTCCTAATATTACTTTTAAGGGCATTTTTCTATTTTTATTTAATTGTTTTAGAAACCCTAATTTTATAGCTGAAATAGAGCATATTTAGTAGAAAAATTAGAAATTTAAAATTATTTCATATTTTCGAAACGATTAAAAATAAATATAAATTTTTTAATTAAATATAATACCAAGTTTCTGCAATTAGTCGAGCGCCTAGCGGTAGGCATCATTTTCTTATGCTTTCGATACTGTTTGACATTTATAACTGAAACATTGCCTACATTCGCATACATACATTAATGAAAGATTTTTATATTATTTTTTAAAAGAAAATAAAATAATATTTTAATTTTTTTCTATCTATTTTATTATAATAAGTCTTAAAAGGTCGCTTTTTTACATCAAAATAAGGATTATTGCGATTTTATAAATAAAAAGTTAGTATTTTCCAGTTTGTACAAGATAAATTCTATTTCATGAAATTGTATTTTAACTAACGATACGAGGCGTGTAACTATTTTTCACACGCATGTGCGAATATTTACGCAAATAAGTTTCCTAAACGCTAAACAGTTTGGCGCCAAATTTTGCGCGATAAAATTTTTAAAGCGTTCAAGCGTTTGCACATTTTTATATACATGTGTATATATATATTTATATATATATATATATATCACAGCGTTTATGGGTGAGTGTATTCGCTTTATTATATATCGCAGTAATCAATTAGTTAAAGTTTTGTTGTTATGAATTTTAATTGAATGTAAACAAAGAATGAAGGCATTGAGACAAAACAAAGAATTTACTATAAATAGATTATGTAATACGGACAGTAAAGAAATGGTCGAAACGCGGTTTTTAGAATGCAAAGTGTATCTGAGAAATGCAATTAAGTTAAAAAATTTACACGAAAATTAAGATTTTATACGATTTCTTCTTTTTATTTTTTGGAATTTATTTTTTTAATTTAATTTTTTTAATTTTTTTTTTAATTTGTATTTTATTTAATTATACATCTCTTTATATTATTTTATATGATTTCATATTACATTATTCAATTTTTTTATTTTTTTCTGATCTTTCATAATTTTTTTCTATTCTTTCATAATTTGTTCTTTCTTTTTCATAATTTTATAATTATTTTTATATTATTTTTTCTAGTTTTTCATTATTATTTATTTATTTTTTTAGTAATTCTTAAGTTTTTATTATTTATTATTTATTTTAATTTTTGTTTTTTTATTGTTTTTTTCACTGCTTTTAATTTTTTCATAATATTTTTTTTTGCATTACTTTTTCCTTTTTTTCTATTCTTTCATTATTTTTTTTTTTTTTTTTAGTAATTCTTAATTTTTTTTTATTATTTATTATTTATTTTAATTTTTTGAAAAATGCTTTTAGTTTTTTTCGTAATTTTTTTTTTTTTGCATTTCTCCTTTTTTACATTTTTTTATATAATTCTTATATTTTTCAATATTTTTTTTACATATTAATATTTTTATATTTCCCTTAACTTTTTATATTTTTCATATATTTTTATATTTCGAAATATTTTTTAATTTTTTAATACCGTTTTTTTATCTTTTTTCTATATTTTTTATTTTTTAAATATTCTTCATATTTTTCTATATTATTTATATAATTTTAGTTAATTTTCTTAAAGATTTTTTTACCGATATATTTTTCATAAACTCTGATTATACATACATACTATGTATATAAGTACATATATGCTTGCTCACGAAAAATTCCCCCCAAACCAATTTCAATTAACCACGCTCCGCCATTCTGATTGGTGCACAAATTACACATGCAATTGCAAAAAGACTCACTCAAGACTGCCACATATGTACATATTTACATTTTCATTGGCACATTCGTGAAAAATGGTTTGCGTGCAAATTTTACAACCCAATAAAAATGGTATATTATTAGTGGAGCGAGGTTTGAGTACATATGTATTTACTCGTACATACATAGACAGGTATGTAATAAATGCATTTATGTATATATACATATATATACATATAATAATCTTCTTTGCAAATATTTTACTGTTGCAGATTATAGAAATCGCTAAAACGAAAAGTTACACTATTTGAAAATTTAAAAAAAAAGATATAATTAAAATTTCGACTTCGTGCGCACTCGCTTTAAATCGCTTTTTACATACGCGATTTGGTGGAATTTCAGTATTATATTTTTTTTAGCGAGCTAATATAAAAACTATATTTTTTTTTGTTTTTTCAGGTCTTATGATTAATTTTTTTTTTCACCAAAATGTAGGCAACGTTGTTTGTTTTCAATTCTTATCCTATATACGATATTCGTATTGCATATTTTCAGGCGCGCTATTTCTTTTCGATAATAGTTTAAAAACTTGTTACATGCTAGAGACTTTTTTCGAATCTATTTTTTCTCAAGTTTTTAAAAAGTGCTAACAGAAAAGTTTAACCACATTTTATATTGAGAACAAGAAACTTGTATCCAAGTTGCTGAGCATAGCGGTATTTATAACTTATTTCCAGTATAAGTATTTAGCAACAATTACATAATTAAAATGTCACAATTTAAAAAGGAAGTTTCATTTTGCTTTAAGTGTCAAGAAAATGCTAAGTTTGTGGCATAAAACATTACGAAAACTGTTAAACGTAAACTGAGTGACTTCCAGCTGCAGCTTGTAGGTCAATGTCAACGAAAATTGGCATTAAACAATTGAAAATTGCTGTTATTTTTATTAGTAAATGTTCTATGGTTTTAATCTTGAATTGAAATTTAAAACAAAAACAATTCAAAAATTCTTTAATTTTCATATTATAATTTTTCATATTCAAATCGTTTTTACTACCTCCTTCCTCTCCCAACTACACTCTTTGCTATTGTATTGTATTAGCAAATGTTGCATTTACTTAATTGTGCACCTGCTACAGTGTTCTCTTATGCTCAAGTCAAGCGTAGAGGCAGACACGTAACAGTAAAAACAATTTGTTGCCGTCGATAAGAGAGCTATTGACGGCATTTCTGTATTTCTGTTGGTACTTCAATATAAACAAAAACAAAAATAAATAAAAAAAAATCTCGTAGCACATAATTGTATTTACTCTTTGTACATAAATACATATTTCAATAACAATGTATGCGTGTTAAGATGCTTGCTTGTGGACTTGCTTGTTGCAACGTTGATAAGATTATCAGCACAAACAGTCACAATTAAAGAAACGCGCTAAGATGGAGATGGTCAGTGAAAAAGAAAAAAAGAAAAAATAGATTTAAAAATAATAAAAAATTAAAAATAAAAACTTAAAACTTAAAAGGAAACAAGAAATAAAAGCGGTAAATAAAAATTATGGAAAACGTTGCAATTGCAGATAACGTTGACACTTGAGGGTGTGTTAGTTTTTCATTTGTTATTTTAAGATGACTTATGCCGCAGTGTAGCGTAGGTGTGGCGGCTTTTTTGCAATAAAAATTAAATAAAACATAATAAATAGGCGGCATTTCAAACTTTAATATGGACTAAGAAAAATAGTAAAAAATTTCCTGATAGGAAACCTGAAATTGTAGATAAGCTTTTCGATAAAAAAAATTTTAGAAATGGTGAACAAACCAAAAAAAAAAGTGTAAAAATAAAGAGAATCATAATTTATGAGATTACTATATAAATTTAATAAAACAACATCAACGTGCCTTACTCATCGATAAATAAATAAGTGTCTAATTGTAGGCAACGTTTCACTTAAGTTTTGAGCACAGGTGTGTAGGTGTTGCCTACATTTAGGATGTACACAAATGATATAAAAAATTTCACAATTAGTATAGAGAAAATTGAAACATTGAATAATTTATGTAAAAAGATGACATAGTTGGTAATGTAAACTAGTTTTTGAAAATAAAACAAAAAACCCCTTATGAGCATGCTTAGTCGATTACTTAAAACTGAATATAAACTAAAAAAAAATAAGAAAATGTTTTAAATTCTACACTGAAGAATGCTACTGGAAAGTGCTGGATTCGGCCATACCGGAGACTTTATACCTTTCATGAACATATTCGAGTTTTAGGATTAAATATTAATATCATATGTGAAAAATCGTTTCGACAAAATTTTGACGCAATATCTCATATCTGAACAAATCGTTGAGTGGAAGCTATTGATAAAGTCATCCGATTTTGCTGATTTTTACTTTTTATATTAATTTAATCTTATGCGTGTAGAACACCAAATTAAAATCTGCTTTCTTTTTGAAGTTTTATGACGAAAAAATCACGATATATCCCACCGATCTGGCCAGTTCCGACAAATGATGAATACATTCCAAAAATACAAATGTATAACAAGTTTCATTAAATATTCCACAAATTGAGAGTCAAGTTTGCTTTAAGACAGACAGACGGAAGGAGGGACATGGCTGAGTACACTCAGCTCTTCATTTTGAAACGATCGGTATAAATTTTGGTGTGAAAGGTAAAAACAATATTTCGTGGAAAAATCGTAAAACATGTTTAAAAAAAAATTCGAAAACGTCAGTTGGTACAGCAAAAAATATGCAAATTTGTTTTTTTTTTTTTGCTATTTTTATACTTAATCGAAATTAGTTTAAGAGACTAGGCGATTTCGAACTATATTATAACAATTAAATTCTAGCCTAACTGTAGGCAACGGTTTTCTTGGAGTTGATGTCCTATGGCATTTGTTAAAATAAACGTTGCCTACATATACGGAGTTTTAACGGAATTTTTAGTGTTCTTATGAAACATTTTTTTGGCGATTTTTAAGTGGGGTTTAATGTGTGGAAATTTATCCACAAGTTTTAGCGTTTAACGTAATATATGTATTTGTCGAACAACAAGTTCTGTGATAATCGACTTGGTATATTTTATTTTTAAATACATAAAAATTTGATATGAGATATATCAACTTGAGTCATCTAGTTTTCAATCAAAATATGGTTTTTATTATTTTTTTTTTAATTAAAAATACCAAATTACTTTGAAAACTTCAATCATTAAAAAAAAATATTTAAAAAAAAAACTCTAAAAGCATATACTTAGTGAAGATGAGCACACCACTAAGCTAATTCTTCGCAGAAACGGGATCATAAGGTTTGTAAAAAAAAAACAGAGTGATTTCCTTATACATTCGAATTGTCTATGTTATCGCAATATAATTACATTTATTAAATAAATTGACTTTAATCTCAATCTTTTTTTTTTTTTTTTGAATTTGAATGCCACCTGATTGTTCCACTACCCTTTGTATGGGGTTCCTTTAATGACATTTTCAATAAATTCTCAGAATTTATATTTACAAGAATTTGTTGGAGCACCACTTTAATAAACTCGAAACTTGTCCTGAAGTTGTCAGAGTGTTAAGAGTTCTTGCTGGCAAACATACTTTCGATAAGTACAAAGTGAAAATACATAAAGATAAGCGAATTCCTGATATAAATAGCACTTGAAGTTTGTTCGTTTGTGTTGAGAAATTTAAAAAAAAAATTACAATAAACAAATTACAATAAAAAAATAAAATTGAAAAAAGTATATATGTATACTAGCTGTAATTCTCATGCGCACTGTGGATAAATATGGCAGAAACACATACATACATATTTATATTTAAAAAAAAAGTATACTTTTATATAATTATTCAGTTTATTTAATTTTAGTATATTTTTTTGTAATACCAATTATTTTTGTCCATACATGTTCACTTAAATACATAAATTTTTTTTAAATTTTAAAAATTCCCCCTTTCAAATCGTACAACATTCTAAAATTTACTCATTGGCTATACCACAAAACACTTGACGACGTAAATCTACGTGTGCACAGCCGCATTAATAAAATATACAATTATATAAATTTACACACACATATACACACACACACAATTGCATTGGTAGTTGTTTGCATGAATCAGTCAAAATGTTATCTTCAAAATGGCCGACATGCACATACAAGTGCACCTATGTACACATACATATATTTGAGTACAGTACATTCACATACATATTTATTCTCATATTTTAATAATAGCACGACACGAAACAGCCTATGAGTAAATAAATATTTAATTACGAAAAAAACATGTGGCATTGCATACCTGGAAATATCGTACCAGCGCGCATATAGCAGCTACATTACGAGTATATAGACATAGATAGGTATGTATACATATATATGTGTTATTTACTTATATACTCGTCAGTACCTACACCATTTCTATAAAAAAAATATCTATCCAATATATAAAGCATATTGAAACTATCTTATCACAAAGAGTCAACAAACAGTCAACCAAATCTTATCTCACACTCTCTCCCCTTTCCACAAAAAAAAAACGAAAGAAATTAATATAATAAAATAGGGTAGATAACAACAAAAAAAAGTTTTTTTTTTATAAAGCAACGCCGCATAAAATTGTTTGCATTTAAGTGTAGTGGTGTTGAAAATCAAAATGAAAGCATATTTGCTTGAATAACCTTTCTTTGGTACAGTACCTGCATACCGTACTGTACATACACAGATAACATATGTTACACGAAATAATGAAATATGATAATTGGATAATTGGGAACGAATATTTTTAGAAGCAGTTAGAACTGATAATACTTAATTGAAAATAATATTAAAAAAGTAATTATTTGTAATTTTTCTAAAATGTATATGATGGGTTATCCATTTTGCGGTTTCCACGATAAACCCAAATAAAATGCATTTAAAATAATTTTTTTCATGAAATTCCTATTTTATTATAAAGTTTGTGCCGTGGAATTAAATGTGAAATACAACATCATTGAAATGACCGTCCTTGTGAATTTTTGCAACCTCGATCCGTTTGAGGTAATTTTCGACGACTTTTTGGCACATATTGAGCTGTATCGCAGCCATAACTTGACGAATGTTGGTTTTTAAGTGCGTAGCCGCACAAAAAAAATCCAACGGTGTCAAGTCGCACGGCCTCGGTGGCCAATCGGCATCGCCAAGACGGAAGATTATAAAACCGGGAAATTTCTCTTGCAATAAAGCCATATTCGCTCGTTCTCTGTGGGATATGGCAAGCACCATCTTGTTGGAACCACATATTGTCCTAGTCGTGTTCAACAATTGAAGGCCAAAAAAGTTGGTTATCATACGACCATAACGTTCCAAATTGACAGTGACAGTCTCGCCGATATCGTTTTCAAGAAAGTAAGGTCCAAACACACCTCCGGAGCAAAGAGTGCACCAGATAGTAAGTTTTTTTAGCTCTCTTTGGGCTTCTCTTCTCTAAAGAGATTCAAGAGCTACCATTTCATCCAGAAAAAACAACGGTTTGACGTGGTTTGTGGGTTGGTGAAATCATCGGTGAGAACGTAACCGTCAAAAGCGGCTGATATCGCGCTATGATAACCGACTATTTGCCGATGCCTGAAATTGAAGCTCGTGATCTCCGCGATATTGTCGGTCGTTACCGTTAGACTTTTTTCTGTGTGGATATGTAAAGTCTAAAGTCTATGCGGACAACCCCGCTTCGATTCAGGCCTTGGAGCAAAACATCAAGCGTGTCATTCGCCACTTACCAGTCGAAACGCTCGAACGAGTCACCGAAAATTGGAATCAATTGATGGACCATCTGAGACGTAGCCGCGGCCAACATTTGAGAGATAATTTTCGAAAAATAAATGCCAAAGAATGTTCCTTCGAATGATTCCACTATAAATTTAAATTTTCGGTGTTTTTTTTTCTTTAAACAAGTGAGGAACCTCGAAATGGATCACCCTTTATTATCACTTCTTAAAGCACGAAACGTGATCGCGTGCGAATCATCATTTGTGTGGTAGGTTTCAACAGTTTTAGCGAGTTGTGCGTTTGTTAAGCGATTCATTGTCATAAATGTCTGACATTTAACTAAAACAAAACATGTTTAGTTTGACAGTTAGGTTTGACAGTTAAGTTTGACAGTTAAGTTTCGCAGATGTCAAAATACAGTCCTACACTTTCAAAACCATTAAATGGATAACCCTTTACATGAGAGGTGTAAAAACTAACACCAATTCAGTATTGAAAATTTAAATTTTTTTCTAAGAAATATATTTGAAATGCAGAGATATGTTTAGTTTTAGTAAAAAAAAATGTTAATATACTAAAAAACTGTAATATTTTGAAAAAATTCATATTTTCACTAAAATATTTTTTCTTATGTAAAGTTGACGAATAATATGGCAACTACTATTAGTTCCTGAGTGTTCTTCATAGAAACTCCATACCAAAGCGATATTCTAAAGAATAAACTTTCGAAATTCAATTGAGACGCGTTCAAATATTTTTGTGCCAGACGAAAAGAAAAAATTTATTCATTTAAAGAATTATAAAAAAAAATTTAAAAAAAATTAAAAAATTATAGAAAAAAATACTTTGAATAATATACTCGTATATTTAACATAGAAGCTGTAGAGCAAATTTCGATTAGCCAATATAATTTACTTGAATATATTTGAAATAAAACGTGCAAATACGAATACTGTTTTTTTTTTCTTTTCTTTTTTTTGAGCCGATTGAGCCACATTGCTGCTTCGGCCGCCGAAAAAAAAACAGTAAATGACCGTATGAAATATATATTTACCCAAATATCATTGACTTTTTAAAGTCTAATGACAGCATTTATATTACTTTTTTTTTTAAATTAACATATTAAAATAATTATATCAAGAAAAATAAAGCATTTATGGGTTTTAAATTTAAAAAATAATTATTTAAAAAAATATATATATATTCAGCAAAAACAGCTAAAGAGATAAAACTCATTAGCGATAAGCAAGGAATTTCAATTTTATTAGCAACATAAAATACTTTTTTGAATAATTCTGTCCTTATTTCGGTGGAGAGAACTGGAAAATGTTACAAATCCAGCTAGAATATAGAAAAAATTCGTTTTATAAAAAAAATTTCAATTACTTTTTCTATGAAAGCGTCAAATTATTGTGTATTTACATGAGTGTATAAATGACCCCGCATACATATGTATAGACAAGCATATTAAATCATTTATAATATTTAAAAAGAAATAATCATGCATATGTTATTACTGCTGTTATAACAATAATATAATAACAATTATAGTTACGGTTGTTAATGTATGCACATGTTCGTAACTATAACTTGTAAATATTTATTTATTCTTCTTTTTTCGTAAATGCATATTATTTAACATACAAACATTACTCCATTGATTAATTTCAGAGGAAATGCTGACAGCAGCCGGTTTTTTTTCGCTATTAAACGCATAAAAAGTATATTTCATTCTAATAAAAAGAAAAAATTATATAAAATTTTAATATTTACCCACCGACTGACTGGCTAGAGAGTGTGTAATTTGAATATACTGAGTTGCCAGATGAGTTTTTCTCTTCACTTTATCATCAATATAATATAATTTAATAATAAAGTGGAGAAAAAAATTATTATTATTCATATTACTTTAAAAGAAATGGAATTTTTCTACATTTTATTTTACGTATAAAATTATTTATAATTATATACACACATATAAATATATATATATATATATGTATATATGTATATAAAATGCTTGCATATATGCAAAATCTTCTAATTAGGTGTGAAGACATGCAAGTCAGCGCAATTTGTATGCACCTGTTTAACTGCCACTTACATAATTGCATGCATACATACATACATGCATACATAGTACATACACACGAAGCGAGAATACCCGACTTACTGGTTGCTGGGCGAAAAAAAAACATATTAAAATTAAATAAAATATAATTATTATTTATTAGAAAATAAATACTCGTACATACATACATACATACATACATAAAAACATATATTCTAATATTTAAATAAATATGGAAGATGTATGATAATTGCTTGATTTGTTTATTAAATAAAATATTTAAAATTACTACCAGCTATATGTATGTAGGTATATATACATATATTAGTATTTAATTAGATTTATTTCATAGAATAAAAAAATGTGTTGATCAGAAACAAGTTTAATTTGAAGCGCGATGCTGGCGATGAATGATCGAAAGGGATCTGGCGAGTTTGCAAATCTAGACAACAAGAGCTGTTCAATGCAAATAAATTTTTATAAATACATATGTATATGTATGTGCGAGTATGTGTTTGTTTAATAGAACGAAAGAAAAAAACACCGTTGTAAAAATTCTACTAAAAGCTGGCTTCGCAAGGCTTACAAAATAAATGGTAATAAATGTTTCACTTTTTATTTGTTTGCGCGCAAAATCAATCAACGGCCTCAAGGTCAATAAAGAAACACATAAACAAAGGGGAAAACAAATATTTTGAAAAGAATAAAATTAATAAAATTATGACTTAGAAAAAGTAGACTTACGAATGTAAAATAAAAGTTTCTAAAATGATTTTATTTAACTTAAAAAATAAAAATAAAAAATTAAAATGAATAGAAAAAAATATTCGTACATATATATTTTTACATAAAATAGGTTAAAAAAATGAATCTACAAACACAACCCCCCCCCTTCCCCCACCCATAAGTTGCAACCACAAGCTTCGAAAAAATCTCCAATAAATCTCTACAATCTCACCCCCATGAGCTGCAACCACAAACCAACCCACAACTGACGCAAGCCTATAATATAAAGCAGAAGCTGATGATTCAGAATAAGTGCTGGGAAAAAAGAAAGTGCATGATATATACATATACACACAATTTTTAAATATCTAATTACTGACGTCATAAAAAAACAAGTGATTTGCAACTCGACAGTCGCGCAACAGATTATACAATTTTAATCTTGAAGTAATGAAGATTAATGCTAACAACCCTTTCCTGGTAAAGTTTGAAAAAAAGATCTAATTTTCAAAACATCTTAAGGGCAGATGGTGGTCTAGAATTTTCAAAAATCGATTTTGCTTTGCTGAATATTTCGAAAGTATAGTCTTTTCAGAATGCAATGTTTAAATTTTATAATGATATCTACAGTATTTTCGGTTCTACAAGTCTTTGAGCAGATAGCGGCCGACCGCCCGACCATATGCACTTCAAACTTAAAACTCGTTTTTCTCAGAACAGCTTTTATCTACACCGCGCAGGTAAAAACAAAAAAAGGATTTATCCGAATGATCTGAAGTTTGAATATGTTATACAGTACTCTATAGTAGCTGTATCCCTTAGATTTTTTTTTTTTTGATATATTGATAACTTCTTACTTTTTTTTAGCTCAAAACTTACAAAAAATAAGCCTGTTTCGGTTATCAAAATTCAAAAATTCAAAATTTTTTCAAAACAATTTTTTTTTTATAATCTTGGTACGAGATACAGCTACACTTATACAAATTAATAAACTTCTTGGTTTTTGTATTCCTGATAAGTACAAGATCCAAAAATTACCTACTCCACCCACATCAAATTTTTTTGAGAAGGTCAACTTCAGTACCTATTTTAAAATATTTAAAATTATTATTTTTTAATTATCTAAATGTTTTTGTATTCAATATAAGTTGTAAAATATACATAGAAAGTTTAAATATTATCGTTTTTTATAATCACCTTAAAAAAAATATTGAAAATGCCTGAAATTTACGATCTCTAGACCACCATCTCCCCTTAAACTTTTCAAATAAAAGTGCAAGGAATTTGTGGCAAGCTTTTTCTATAAATTCTCTTCTATTCTTAAATTAAACAGAAATTAGAATGAGAGACGATTTAAGGTAAATAAAATAAAATATTTTTAATAAATAATTTTAGAAATAAATAATCTTAGAATAAATGTATGATTATATATAAATTAGATTTAGAAATTAAATTACAATGTTTTGCCATGAAAATTAACAATGGTTTATAAAAAAATTGGAAAATAATTAATAGTTTGAAATTTAATTCAAAATTTAATAAAAATTTAAAACAAAAATTTAAACTAGAAGAAATAAAATAAAATCAAATAATAAATTCATCTTTTTAAGAAAACAAATTAATAAACAATTTTTTTTCAAGTAAAACAGATTTAAAAAAAATTAAATTAGTTTTAAACAAAAAACAAAAAAAAATTAAAAAAATGAAATCGGTAGGTTTTTGGTCTGATGGAATCATCGGTCCGTACTTCTTTCGAAATGAAGCTGCTACTGTCAATGGAGGGCGGTATAGATCGATGATAACCAATTTTTTATGGCCACAATTGGAAGAAGTTGATATTAGCAACATCTGGTTCCAACAAGACAGAGCTACGTGTCACACAACACGTGCAACAACCGAATTATTACGAGAAAGGTTTGGAGATTCGATTATTTCAAGAAATTGTGACATTGAATGGCCTTCAAGAAGTTGTGATTTAACACCACTATAGACTACTTCTTGTGGGCTTATTTGAAGTCATTGGTCTTTAGCAATAAATCAGACTCTCTTCAAGCTTTAAAAGTCAATACTGAACATGCTGTTCATGACATACGACTTGATTTAGTGGGAAAAGTGCTCAAAAATTGGGTTCATCTAATTCGTTCCTGCAAAAGATGTCCTGGAGACCATTTGAATGATGTTATATTCAGAACTTACTTGTATCGATTGTACTTCACATTAAATAAAAAACATTTGAATTTCCCTAACAATTAGTGTTTTTTTTTTTAAGAAATCCTATCACTCTTATTGATAAACCCTATACTACTAACTGCTTGGCATAAAAAAATATCACCATAAAAGCATTTAACAAAACTCAAGCTGGTATTAATGTAAACAGTTTGGAAATTATTATTTTTTTTACTTAATACTCTAAAGACTATTCTGAGAGGTTACAAGGTTTTCATCCTTTTTATATTTTTTTATATTTTTTTAAATTTATTTCTTTTTAATTTTTTGTTTTCTTTTTTTTAGGGGTTTTTATAAAGAATTCAGGTTTTCGTTCTTTTTTATTTTTTTATTTATTTTTATTTTATACATTTAATTTTTTTTCTTTTTTTTTTCTTTTAGGGGTTAATTAAATATAAAAAGGGTTTTCGCTCTTTTTTAGTCATTTGTGTCTTTTTTTAATATTTTTTTTTATTATTTTTTCTTTTTTTCTCTTTTTTATATAATTTTTTTTAATTTTTTTTTTTAACTTTCTTTTTACTTGTTTATTTTTATTTTTTCTTTTTACTTTTTTATATTTTTTTTATATTTTTATTTTTATATTATTTCTTTATATTCTTAGAGGTTAAATATTAGAGAAATAAGGTTTTCATGTCCCTTTATTTTTTTCTATTTTTTCTATTTTTTAATTTATTAATTCTTTATTTTTTATTTATTTATACTTTTTTTTAGTTAGTTAGTTAATTATTTTTTTTTTATAAATTTTTTTTTCAATTTTTTAATTTTTTTTTATTTATTGTTTTTTTTTTTAATACTTAATGGCATCAAAATTATAATTAAAAACCAAAAAATCAAATTTTATTTAACCAATCATAACAAGTTATTCACAGTAATGAAGCATTAACCCCACTACCTCCCTTCAACTGCATTATATAAATTTGAATTATTTACCTAAAAATATGACTTTCTCTTATAAGAAAAAAATTCAAAGAACACCGAACGTAATCTGCTAACTGGTATTTGTATTTTTTTTTTTAATTTATTTCATATATAAATTTTGTTTGCGCATTCATTTCAAAGAATTAGTAATTAGAAATGTACGTCTATCATGCACTCGCTTACGAATACCTACATACATGCAGTTACTGAGAGGCAGGCGCGCACACGAAGCAAAAAAAAAAAAAGAAACAACAACAAATAAGCGGTCACATACTACGAGTATACTATAAGTAACTGATTTATTATAATAAAAAAGCAGTAATCTTAAAAACTCAAATGAAATTAAAAGTAACAGATCAGAGAGCAAAAGCGCAGCTTCAAACTTTGCTTCTTTTGACTGATTAAAGACGCTGTATGTGCATACATATATTTGCCTGGTTATTTATGTATGTTTCAGTGTGGTTTGTAAGACGCTGTCAACTGTTTCATGCTTTTTTTTTGTGTTTTTTTTTTTTTGCTCAAACGATCTTACGTAATGGTAAAAGTTCACTTTCCACACTTTTAGTGCAATTTTTTCTTAAATAAAAAATTATTATAATTGCTTATATGTATGTACATTAGGGTGATCTCCAAAATTCCAAAACAAAAAAAACAAGTATTTGAATATATGTCCTCAGGAATCTTCCAATGCAACAAGAGAGTTCCAGAATCATTCAAATAAGTGAGATACGATTAATCAACCATTTGAACATGTTGATTAATTGAAACTTGATTAATTAGTGAATTAATTGGTGTTTTCGATTATTAAAAATGAAATAAAAACAATTTGTTATTTTCAATATTAATTGTAATTCTGTTCGCAGTCTAATTTTTTTTTTTTTTTTTTTTTGATTGAGAATTTAAATAAAGGCAATTTTTTGGAAAATTATGTCTTTCTGAAAATAAAAAAGAAACTCAATAAATTTAAAAATGAACACAGCTTTAAATTTTAATTTTTATTATTTATATAAATATTGTACTAGTTCATTTCCAGCAGACGGTAGATCATGAGTTCGAGTTCCTCCCCGAAAAGCATCTAAAATTATAGAGTTCCTTTAAAACAAAAAATGAGCTATTTGTTTATAATTGCGGTCGCCCCTCGGTAAGAAATGTCCACCTGTCCGAGTGTAATTCTGATATGAAATAAAAACTCCTCATAAAAATTCATGAGCCATTCGACAAATTTGAGGGGAAGCTTGACCGAAATTCAATTCATCGGCTACAAAGCGCTAATTATATAGATATACATACATATACAATATTTTGAAGCCATTTTCAATGGCTTCTAACATTCGATTTTGTTAAATATCAGCAAAATTTTAAGACAAAAAAACCAAATGCGCTTTTGGATCACCCTCATGCACATATAAGTATAAAATATAATATGTAAATATATACAAGTGTAGTATAAATAATTAGTGGAAGTTGGATAAACACCTTTTATGCCGCCACAATTCTGCTCCAATGACGTTGAATATCAGCCGACCGGCATGGCACTGCGACGGGCACTTCAGGTGATCTTCACATTCAGCACAGTCCAATGTGCACAAGCTCTTTTCTTACATTTTCTCATTTTCACGACAAACTTTGTTTTTTTTTTTTTTTTTTTTTAATAATTTTTAGCGAAATAAATGTAAAAATTTTAAAATAATAAAAAATTGTCCACTCAGCAGTTGCCGAAAGTTGCAAGGCGTTTCAGTTTACAACACACTCGTCTGTGCAATATGTGTGGATACGCCTTCTTTGTGTCGTTTAAATTTTTGTTTTTTTTATTTATTTTGATTATTTTTGCTATGTAATAGAAAACTTTATTTCGAGTGTTTTTTTTTACTTTTTACATTAAAAAAGACTTTGCGCGCGTTGTACTTTGCAATCGCCTCCACCGACAACTATGCAATGCGTTCGTGCAAAGCTCAAACAAAACACATTACAGTTCAATTTATTTAGCCAGCTAGAAAGACAGTTCTAACACTGCACCAGCTTTTTATTTAATAAAAAAAATTTCTATTCAAAATGCAAGTCACAAGATCGTGTCGGCAAATGAGCCGTGCGATCGGCACCGCAACTGATCTACGAATGGCAGGGGAGTTACGCCGTGTCACACTGAGAACCCAACACTTTGGTCGACCAAACGCCACCGTCACAGGCAACAAACAGCTCGATAACTGGCATTGTGCAGCGACAACAGCGACGTCGACGTCTATACATAACTACCACAACAACGCTAACGACATAATGTTCGCATGAATGTCGTCAACTGACGATCGCCAACCAACATTCGCATTGGTACACGAATACTATTGCAACGATTTTTATAATGTTCTTTTTGCTGTTGTTGTTGTTACAGCCGTTCATACTTATTTATTACGGTTGTCGCACTAAAACAGTTATGTGAACGCGTTAACATTTAGAATGTCTGTAGAGAGCAACAGCAGCAGAGAGGAGCGAGTAGCAATGTGAGGCTATCTCTCAAGTTCCACCGAACCTGGTAATTTTGAAAAAGGTTGGAACAATTTCAATAACGGTAGAGAGAGTTGCAAAAAATTCTCTAATATTTATAATCACCTATTAAGAGAACTTCTCTAGGGGGCCACAACAAGCCTCAACACACACACTTCAATACCCAATAGCTCACTGAAAGCTTCAACCTTAATCTCGCGAAATCAGAGTAGTCAAAATAATGGGGTTAAGACAGTTCTTTATTGTCTTCCGCTTGACAGCTCCGACTATATTATTAGCCTGGCATGAATATCAATGGGAGTGTGGCAACTTAGAACCTTACTTAACTAGTGCAATAAGATCCTCCAGATCTTTCACGATCCAGCCACGAAGCACCTCACATTCTAGCCAACACAAAGCTTTCACTGAACGAACGAACAAACATGATGTACATATGTTCCAGAAGAGATATACACAAACTTTTCACATTTTTGCAAGCTCTTCAGCTTTCTGAAGCACTGGAAGCATCTTGGTTTGTAATCGCTTCCTTTATTGCAGTGATTGCCGTTTTAAAAACGATCTGAAAGTCTTAACTCAGCACCTGATTTCAAGTTGTCGATAGAAAACTCTCTCACCTAGCTTCGGTACGTCCGTGGAGAAGTCATTTATCCCTTCTGTAGAGTATTTTCCCTATCTGGTCACTGTTTGAAGACAACGAAGATCCGTACACACAGAAATAATGTCAAAGTGTTGTGGAATTTCTGCGTGTCTAGACCTGTAGAGCTTCTTTGCGCATCTGCAGACTATTTTTCAATTACGGATTCTCCCATGCGTATCCAGACTCATCAAGCCATGATTTCCTACCACGTATGGCAATGCTCCAAAGAACTGTAGAGACTCATTTATAAACTCTTTACTTTTACTCTCTTTTAACCACACATACTCACTCTATTTGCATTTGCATGCAACAAAACTGCGCTAACAACAACAACAAATTTATTTATTTTTTCGTTTATATCATTTTTTATTTAATTTTGTACGTTTTTTTTATCTCAAAATTGTAAGGCAAATGAGCCTACAAAGCGAAATACTAACGCTCCGCGCGCACGTTTACAGTGACACAGTCACAAGCTGACGTAAAAAAAGTGTGTTTATTCTCTCGTCGTTTGTTTGTCCATTCCGCTCTTTTGTTTACATACACTATGCCGATCGGTCGCTGTTGTTGTGTTAGGCCGTTATTAGCCCAGCACGTCGCCGCTGGTTAGTTTTCTAACTGATTGCCTCGCAATGGATACGTCTGGACGTGGTGTGGTGGCTTCACTAGGGCCTCAGGTGCACATCAGAGCCAATACAATGAGTGCCTTTTTAACGTGAACAGACACACACACACACACACACACTCACACACACCGCGTTTTACGCACCTTGTGGTCGCTGCGCTGATGGATCTCTATGCGGGTCGCACACAAGTAACGCTCAGGCGATTTATTGGTATTATACCCTCAAATACCCTCATGCATGTACGTATGTGTGTATATTTGTTTATGTCTACATATGTTATATTTCCTTCAGCGTTAAAATTAATTGTGTGACTTTTTAAATACTTTCTCGTTATCAGCAAAATTATGGTTGCCCCTTTATGGTGGACGCAAGTATTTGAATACTTCGAAGTGTCTTGGGAACGTATTTTTTATTATATTTTTAGTTATGTTTTTTGTTATAAGCGAGAAAGTGTGATTACGGAGGGGCTTGCTCGACTGCGATCACCAAGCGAAATGGAGCATTATATTCTTATAATATACATTGTTGTTGTTGCTGTTTTAGCGGTTCACTTACCCCGCCTAGGCTCATGTAGGTCTACTCCTAGTCATCGAGGTCATCTAACGGACGGCCCAAGAAATGAGATATCGAGCCAGAAGGAGGGGGGTGTTAGATGAGTTGGTTTGAGTGGGCATTCAAAGAGGTGGTTGCGTGACATACTTTGGGCATGCCGGGGCCGAGTCTGGATAGGTAGAAATGAAGTCGACTACAAAATTCAGAACATAATTGTTCCATCGGCGATCGTATAATAATATCCATTAAATACCTAAAGCTGCTTCAAATTGCGAAAGCGGTTATTTTCAATGCACAATAACTCAACGGTATCGCTTATTCATTAGAAAAATCAGCAAAAACCCAAACCTCAATGTTTTGATCATTAAATAAGGAAAAATTTCTATCGAAAACAAGTTTCAACACCCCAAGAGCGTCAGACCGCAGAGACCACATAATCTACTCAAGGCTACCATGTCTAAGAGCAGAGAAGTTAGCCTGTTCGGAACTCTCACCCCTCAAGATGGTTAAACTAAGGAGGATGATCCATTTCTAGATTCCCTACTTAAAAAAAAACCAGAAAATCCAAATTTAATAGGGAATGTTTATTATCATTCGAAAGAACATTTTTTGGTATTTGTTTTTTGAAGATTATCTCTTTCAAGTATATGCCGCGGCTATGTGTCAAATGGTCCATCCGTTGAGTCCAATTTTCGATGACTCGTTCGAGCATTTCAACTGGTAACTGGCAAATGACACGTGTAATGTTTTGCTCCTAGGCCTGAATCGAAGCGGGATTGTCCGCATAGACTTCAGACTTTACATATCCACACATGAAAAAGTCTCACGATATGATATCACACGATCTTGGTGGCCAATCGACCGGCCCAAAACGTGAAATTATCTGCTCACCGAAGTGTTCTCTCAATAAATTCATTGATTGATGCGATGAGTGGGAAGTGGCGCCGTCTTGTTGAAACCAAATGCCGCGGAGATCACGAGCTTCAATTTCAGGCATCAAATAAACGGTTATCATGGCGCGATAACGGTCGCCATTGACGGTTACGTTCTCACCGCCATCATTTTTGAATAAATATGGACCGATGATTCCACCGGCCCTCAAACCACACCAAACCGTTGTTTTTTCTGGATGGTGTGGCAGTTCTTGAATCTCTTCAATTTGCTCTTCGTTCCAAATACAGCAATTTTAATTTTTTAATATACCCATTGAGCCAGAAATGTGCCTGAACAAAATTAGCCAGAAATGGGCCTGAACAAAATTAGGCTCGAAAACGTCGGATCTTCTTGGAACTTTTCAAGAGCCCATAGAAGGAAGCGATGTCGCTTGGGAAGGTCGAGCGGCTTCAGTTCTTCGGTCGAATATTCTCCAGTAATGACTGCTGGGTCTCAAGATGGGTGATGGTGTTGCGAATAGTATGCTCAGTAAACCGGTTATGTTGACCATAAGTTGAGCGAAGCGCGCGAAATACATTCTTCACAGAACGTGAATTTTCGTAATAAAGTTGAATGATTTGTAAACGTTATTCAGGCGTAAGTCTTATCATGATGAAATGCCAAGAAATACTGAACAAAAATAACATGACAGCTTGATCTGTCAAAGGCTATTGAAGATAGTACCTCCACTTATATCAGCCTTTGCAATAGTAGTCATCACCAAAAACCCACCTTGTGCCTTGGTTATTCTAAAGGGTTATCCATTTAGTGATTTCGATAGTGCAGGGCGGTATTTTGACATCTGTCAAACTTAACTATCCACCCGAGCATGTTTTGTTTTAGTTAAAAATCCGGTATTTATGACCTACATCCCTATAATGTCCAGCTCACACAACAACTCAAGCCAGCTGGTGCTTGAACAGCAAGCAGTGCAAATGCTGACTCGATTCATTTTTATGCGGGTGGAATATAACTAGATAACAGGGTTTGTGGAAAAATCGAAATCAGTAGGAAATTGCTGCATATCACTTGGTAGTATGGGAATCTAGACACTGTGACGAGAGCTTATTTCACTGAAAGGGTATATGCAAAACTATTTAACTTCTTACGTGGGTTGAATTTTCTGGGGGAGGCAACTTTAGAGATTTGAGCAAGTGACACGTTACGTCGATTGCTCAGTTTTGCAAACCTCATTTGGCGGCCTAAGTGAGCTAATGCCCAGCATTCACTTCAACCTTACCCAATCTAAGTCAAGATAGAGTCTTAAAGATCCTTGAACTCTTTTTTTGACCTAAAATTGAGTTACCATTGCAGACTTTATTGATTGATTGATGAGAGTCAAATCTATGTATATTTGTACAAATTTTTATCGTATACATACATATACATTTTTATAGTACCTAAAAAAGAAACCCAAATTTCGAAACGTTATTGAAAAGTTATGAGAAAATCATCTGCACCAAATACATAAATAACTGCAGACAGATACACAAACAGACAGATACACAAACAGACAGATACACAAACAGACGGACAAACAGACATAATATACATTTGAATAAATAAACGAAGACCTGATTAGGTCACCAAATATTTACATTAAACGGATCAGGAATCCAACAAATGTGCGCTGTGGCGTCGACAAGAAGTCGCTTAATCCATTGCACGGGACGTACGGACGGACGGACGGACGAACGAGCGTATGAAGTGTTGAGAGCACTGCATGTGATGTCCGAGGTTGTTATGTGATTGTAAATAGAATTGTAGATGAGCGTTTGCATAGTTATAACTTTGTATGTCAAATAGCAGTTGACAGTTGTATGCATGTACATATGGTTGTGCGTGATGTGAGAAGATGGATATCATCACCCATACACTAACCAAATAACATTTGTATGTGACAGATATGCTAAACGAACTGCAATAATAATAAATATTTAATTTCTTCAGCTCGATCATTTGGATATAATTTTTCTTTTATTTTTTTTTTTAGTTTTTGTTTTTGTTTTTATTTGCACACCTTCAATCGATATGCAACACGACCATACATGAAAGAGATAAGAGAATATTTAGTTTACAACTTGTTACCAACTAGTTACGAATGTGCTCCAAAATGAGGAGAAACGAGTTCTCTTATACAACAATTGTACCGAAAGTACAAGACACATTTAAGCAAAGAAAATCTACGGTGATTAGCTCTGCATTTAATCGCTTTAATAATTAATCGAATAAATGATTAATCGACACAAATGATTAATCGAAGTTTGGATAACGACTCAAAAGGAATTAGGGTCAACATTAGCTGAGAGTGTACATGAAGACCGTGGAGAGTCGATTCGGCGCCGTTCGCAGCAACTCGGACTGACGTGTGGAACGACTTGGCGCATTTTACGTCGGGATCTTAAATTGAAAGCGTACAAAATACAGTTTGTGCAAGAACTGAAGCCGCTCGACCTTCTCAAGCGACATCGCTTCGTTCTATGGTTTCTTGAAAAGTTCCAAGAAGTTTCGACGTTTTCGAGCCAAATTTTGTTCAGCGATGAGGCCCATTTCTGGCTCAATGGGGGTATGTAAACAAGCAAAATTACCGCATTTGGGACGAAGAGCAACCTGAAGAGATTCAAGAGCTGCCATTTCATCTAGAAAAGAACAACGGTTTGGTGTGGTTTGTGGGCCGGTGGAATCAGCGGTCCATATTTCTTCAAAAATGATGCCGGTGAGAACGTAACCGTCAATGGCGACCGTTATCGGGCCATGATAACCGACTCTGTGATGCCAGAAATTGAAGCTCGTGATTTACGCGACATTTGGTTTCAACGAGACGGCACCATTTCCGACATATCGCATCAATCAAAGGATTTATTATCAGGCCTTGGAGTAAAACAAGACGCGTGTCATTCGCCAGTTACCAGTCGAAATGCTCGAACGAATGATCGAAAATTGGACGCAACGGATGAACCATCTGAGACGTAGCCGTGGCCAACATTTGAAAACGATAATCTTTAAAAAATAAATGCCAAATAATGTTCTTTCGAATGATAATCAACATTCTCTATTAAATTTGAATTTCTTTAAAAAAAAAAAGAAGGGGTCTCAAAATAAATCACCCTTTATCGGTAGTCGGAAATTGAATTATATAGTTAGGTAGGTTGGTAAGAGTGCTGACGCAAGGGTCTAACCCTCGGCCCCAATTAGCGCTAAGAGCGCCATTTTGATGCACTATCATTAGATCGAAAATATATCGGCTATCACGTTTCATTATTACGTTTAAACCACTTAGTTTTCTCAATGAAAGTACCTATATTTGATATGCTTTTTGTGGACAGACATTCAAGTTTTGATGCCTGATGTATCTTAAGTGTTTAGTGCCGACTTTGCGAGAGAGCTGGATATTCGCAAAGAATGTGGATTATTGTTCTTATTCTCTTCGAAATTACAGCTTCGTCAACGATTGTTATAAGGTAGACCCATTTTTGACCAATTTTTGTGGCATGCCCTTCGAGGAGCTAATGAGCCGTTATATTGGCTGTATATCTATATATGCTTTTCCTCGACCCTCTTAACAGGTATTTTGTTCTGATTTTCCGCTTGAGTATGGATTTCTATCTGTTTAGTGCAATTTATTCAAATTGCAAATGAAAATTTCTTTTCACCGTTCCTAACAGACATAATGCTCCGAACTTGGCCAAATCGGCAGCCTTTTCGTTGCCGAAAATGTTTCTATAGCCGGGAACCCACATAATGGATGTGACGAATTAACCCACCAGAGAGCTTAGAGTCTTCTTGCAATTGCTGACGTCCCTTGAGTTTAGCATAGGCGATGATAAGGCCAGCAATGCTGCCTGACTATCTGTGTATAAAGCTACCTTCTGTGCTTCTCGTAGTTATTCAATGGCGCTCTACAGGCATTTTCGATTGCTAGTCCCTCCGCGTCGAAGGTGCTAGCTGAATTCGATGTACGTAAATAATGAAAGATTTTGGGATCTTCGGAGTATACACTCACTCCCACTCTGCAGTCCCTTTTGGACTCGTCGGTGTAATTTGAGATGGTATCCTCCTTTCGCAAAAAAGCCTTCCTCCATTAACATCTGGAGTGTATCTTTACCTCGAAACAGTTATTAAAATCTAACCTTTGGGGGATACAGTCTCATTTATTCAATAGTGCTTAATTATTCGCTGTGTTCAAATCGTTGTTGCTGCCTGCAACCTTAATTCCTAATCCTGATGGCGGAAAATGTTGCCACGTTGTACATCCGACGGATATTACTTAAAGGCTTCTGTAACCTCAAAATCCTCTTTGTATTCCATTTAGTTTCCTGATATTGTACAGTTCTTGTAATGCTGGTCACCACACCAACGCTCCCTATGTTAGGGTTTGAGGCCCCTGTTCTTGCTTAGTATTCCAGTAGACCACTTATGCTCTATTCGTTTTTCAATATTCGAATTTCACGTTAATTTGGTCCAATCTTAACCCCCAGATATATAACTTTGTAGGGATATAGGATCGTAATATCACCGAGTGAATATAGTTGAAAATGAGGTTTTTTAGCCTTATCTGTGAAAAGCATCAGTTCTGTCTTATAGGGTTTAACAACCAGTCTGTTGTTCGCGCTCTATGAGTGTAATCTTCTTAAGGCATCTTAGTCTCACTGATTGCGATGGGAAACAGCATCGGTCGCAGCAGTAGGTCGCTTACGCAAGCTACTACTTTCTATCTGCCTCCGTTAAGTTTGAGTAGGATTTCGTTTAATGCCGCCACCAATAGAAGCGGGGATAACACACCTCCTAGAGGGGTTTCTTTGCTGGCTTCGCTGAGCCGCTGAATGCTATAATTGTTCTGTTTATAAGCATTGATAGTCAAACAGGGTTCTAATCGATTTAGTACACATTTCAATTTAATTTAAGCTCCCTGGAAATGGAATTCTCAAGAGCATACAGAACAGCCTAGAGAGATCCAAGCGCTCGGCTATTGATCTACCAATGGGTTATTGCGAGTCTCGCTGTAAAATTCAAATTCAACAGTCCAACAAACACACTGAATAAATAACAAATGTGGCAATATGCATTGAAGACCAAAGTTAAACATTATTTAACCGTTGGAAAAATGTATGTCTGCTACATGTATATTTGTACATATGCATATGTATGTATAAATGTATGCATGCATGCATTATGTAGTTGAAACTGAAATCAGCTCCAGTTTCTTACCAACTGGAGTAGCTTCCATATGATATACATATATGTACAACTAAATATATTTGCATGTAGATATATGTACATATTTATATCATGTATGTATGTATGTATGTATGTAAGTGTGGATTTATATATGCAACTTTCGAGGGTACACAAGTAGGCAGTATGAGGAAGTAAACAAGAACCGATACAAGGGTTCCAACCGAGGCACAAACACTTATGCAAAAACACATACATATATACATATGTACAGATATGCTTGCATGTATTAGTCCAGTGTAAAGTTTGAACGTCACGATGCTGCAACAAAAATCATTTAACACTTTATCGCTAAAAAGTTGAAAGATTGAATAAGAAAATGGGGGAATAAATAGAGAATATTTATCAAAAAAAAAAAAAAAAAAAAAACAGACAAAAAATTTAAAAAAAAATATTAAAAAAATTAAACACTTGGAAATGTTGCAACTCTTTTCTCGAAAAATTTACATGAAATCAAGCATCAAGCGCGTCGAAAAAGTGTACCATTTTCAGTCGCCAATGACGCGTTGCCATGGAACCTCACGAGGCTATGATACAATTTCGAAATTTATTCAAAAGATTAATAAAAGAAACAAACCGAGCACATGGTGGTCCCCAGTAGAAGATAAAGTGTGAAAAATCTCTAGTAGCTAAATAAATATTTGATTTTACAGTACATATTAACTATATTACAAAATATGTATGTATGTATGCATGCAGTAAGAAGGAGAAATATTCAAACAACGAACGACATGATTTTTAAACTAATCTACAAATATGTATGCGTGTATGGATTTAGAAAGTTAATTAAAATGCAGGGAAATTAGTCAGTTATTTAAGTTTAGCACCGAACCGAGCACAAACATATTCTTCTTTTTTTTTTTTGCTCTTTTATGGAATTAAACCTCATTGAGTGCCGCCGTAAATTTGATCGCAGCGCTTGAAAAGCTGGCCGACAGGTGTAATGGTCGAAAAATTCCATGAAACGATGCGGGGAGTTATAGAAGGTTTCAAGACCGGATCATACTCATCTAGGAATGTTCAATATATACTAAATTTATGCGAGGTAAAGGTAGTAAAAAGTGTATTCAAAAAAGCTTAATAAAATATTTTTGAGAAGCTTTGCTCCTACATATATGAATTTTTTGTGCAAGCAAAAACCTAGAAGAGACCAACATAAGTATATGAACAATGGGAAACACCAAAATACGAAAGCACATTTCTTGCGCCTTTAGAATAAACAAAAAAATTCTAAAAAGGTGAAAACAAAAAGGAAATTAATTTTCAGATTTTCAGTACACTCTTCAACAGTTATTTCGCACGTGTTTCGAGCTTATTCAGCGAATGGGCGAATGAATAAATGAATGGAGAACGAATGGATTTCATATTGCAAATTAATGAAAAAAGAAACTCACGAAACAACGAAAAAACAAGGCTGCAAACAAACTTATGTACGCTAATTTATATACATATATACAAAATTAGGAAAATATTTATGTATTTGTACGTAGGTGTATGTAGCTCTGTATGTATATCTAACTATAAGTGAATGTAATTTTAGAAGTTGTGAAAGGTGCAAATTCTCAACAAAAGCGCGAGCAAGCGATGATGAAATAAAAACGCCAAAATGCAATTTTATTTAACAAAAATAAAATTATTATATATATATATATATGTATAACACGTCAATTGGAAAGCCTCCAAAAGGCGGATGTATAAATTTGACAGCTGGCGGATATTAGTTCGTGAATTATAATATTTTGAATGAAGCAACTTTTGTTATTGTGAAAAAAATGGATAAAAAGAAATTTCGCGTGCTGATAAAATATTGTTTTTGAAATTAAAAAATTCAGTTGAAGCAAAAGCTTGGATTGATGACGAGTTTCCATATATTGCCCCAGGAAAATCAATCATCAAGGATTGGCATGCTAAGTTGAGACGTAGTGAAATGAGCACCGAAGACAGTAAACGCAGTGGACCTACAAAATGATTTTGAATGACCATAAATTGATATTTTATGAAATAGCAGGTGCTCTAAAGATATTAGCTGAGCGTGTACATCAAATCATTCACGAATATTTGAGTATGAGAAAGCTTTGTGCAAAGCGAGGGCCGCGCGAGCTCACTTTTGACCAGAAACAAAGACCAGTTAATGGTTCGGAACAGTGTTTGGAGATGTTCAAGCGTAGTAAACACGAGATTTTGCGTCGATAGGGATGAATGGATGTAACATAGCTCCATCATTTGATGAAAAAGAAAGTGCTGTTTTTCCAAGACAATGCACCTTGTCACAAGTCAGTGAAATCGATGGTAAAAATCCATGTATTGGACTTCGAATTGCTTCCGCATCCACTGTATTCTTCAGATCTGGCCCCCAGCGACTATTTCCTGTTCTCAGATCCCAAAAGAATGCTCGCTGGGAAGCAATTTTCATCGCATCAAGAGGTGATCGCCGAAACTGAGGCCTATTTTGAAGCAAAGGACAAATCGTACTACAAAAATGGTATCGAAAATTTGGAGAGCCGCTATAATCAGTGTATCACCCTTGAAGAGAACTATGTTTAATTAAAAAACAAATTAATTTTGCCAAAAAAAAATGTGTTTTACTCTGGTAGGCCGGGAACTTTTCAATTGATCTGTTACATGTATATACAGACGCGTTCGAAAGGCTGATTTTTTTTTTAAATAATTATGGCATGCATTAAAAGATATCTGTGGAAATATAATCCTCTAAAAATACTGGACTTCGCGAAGTGTCGGAGTATTCAAAAATCGCATAGGAACGAATTTATATTGGATATTAAGTCAAATTTGTTCACTGAATCGCGACTCAAAATTAAATCTCTAATTATTTAATACTTTGTTCTTATTATATTGAACACATCTGTTTATAAAAAAATCTACATAGGTATCTATGACTTTGCAATGTCTTCCTGTATGGGAGAAAATATTTTTTTTGAATTTTTTCTGAGTTGGCTGAGACAATAGCGAAAAAGTTTAGTATTTAAAAAGTTGGTTCTAAGCAAGGAGTACATAATGTAAGGTTTTTACTTTACGCTTAATTATTCATTTTGAATATATATGTGATTGGACATATAATATTTTGAATTATATTATGTTTGATCAAAATAATTAATCAGTCAGATATGTGTTTAATCAATTTGAGGTTACTTAAATTTTATTCCAGAAACTTAATCGAAATTTTTTTTTGTTTTCAAAATCAATATATTTAGTAATAATTTAAATATATTCAGTTATTATCAAATTATCAAAATAAACAAAATTAATTTAATTTAAAAAATTGAGTTTAGACAAAAATAAAAATAAAAATAAAAATAAAAATAAAAAAATTAAAGGGAAATAAAATAATGTAAAATAAAAACTAAAATAAATTAAAATTAAAATAAATTAAATATATGAAACAAAATAAAATTATATAAAACAAAATAAATTATAACAAAATAACATAAATTTAAATTAAATTAAATTAAGATTAAAATAAATTTATATAAAATAAAATAAATTAAAAAATATATATTACATTAAAATTCAATTTCAATTCAAATTAATTCAGAGTAATAATATATTTTTTTTTTTAAATAAATGAATTAATTAATTTAAAAAAATTAAAAAAAAAATCAAAAATTAATATATTAAAAAATTTAATTTAAGTAACTTTCATTAAATTTAATCAAAATAAATAAAACAAAATAAAAAAGATTAAACGTAGGTTAGATTAAAATCATAATAAATTGAAATAAAATAAAATAAATTAAATTAAACTAAATTAAATAAATAATATAAAACAAAGTATAAAAACTAAAAGGAAATAAAATAATGTAAAATAAAAACTAAAATAATTTAAAATTAAATTAAATTAAATAAATTAAACAAAATAAAATTATATAAAACAAAATAAATTAAAACAAAATAACATAAATTTAAATTAAATTAAATTAAGATTAAAATAAATTTATATAAAATAAAATAGATTTAAAAATATATATTACATTAAAATTCAATTTCAAAGTAATAATATAAAAAAATTTTAGATAAATAAATAAATAAATTTAAAAAAAAGTAAAAATAAAAAAAAAAATTTAAATCTTAAAAAAAAATTTAATTTAAGTGAATTTCATTAAATTTTATCAAAATAAATGAAGCAAAATTAAGAAATTACTTACGTTTAATTAGATTAAAATCATAATGAATTGAAATAAAATAAAATAAATTAAATTAAATTAAATTAAATAAATAATATTAAATAAAATATAATCAAAAAAATATTAATAAAAAAGTATAAAAAATAAACTAAGCAAAAAAATGTAAATCAAAACAAAATAAAATTTATTTAAATGAAACTAAATTAAAGTAAAATAAATTAAAGTAAAATAAATTAAAATAAAATAAAATGTATTAAGTTAAATATAGGAAAATAGAATAAAATAAAATAAAATAAATGAAAAGAAAATACAATATACGATAGAAAAATTTACAAATTTTTGTTGGAAAACACCCACCAACTTTAGAATTCAACACTAGTTTACAATTTTTTGCTACGAAAACGGCAATTTTACCGTCAATTCGCAAATGAAAAGTAACACGTCACCTCATCTTCGTATCGGGAAAGTTCAACGGATATAAATATGTACACTATATCTTTCACACCTACACAATACATCCGCCCAAAAGTGGAGCAGAAAATGTGTTCGGTTGTCGTTGTGTACACATTTGTATTTTTCTAATTTTAATTTTCAGAATTTTAGATGCATAAATTTACAAATATTTAAAAATATACAAACTAACGCAAAACTGGCGCATTTTAGAAAGAAATGAAAACTACACTGAACTTCCTACGCCGGAAGCAAGTTAAGTCAATATATATAGTACATATGTACATATGTATGTAAGTAAATAATAAAATATACTTAACCAGCATAACAAGACACCTTTTTGTATTAATATATAAAATATTTGCTTATGTACGTACATACGTATGTATGTATGTATGTTGACAGTTTTTGGTGCCAAAAAATAACGTTAAACTCATAAGTCACACATAGAGTTATACTTATACGTACGTATACGTATGTACTTATGTACATCATACAATGTGTTGCGCTCAGCTGGAATGTGATGTCAAGCATTTTGTCTTAGTTATTGTTGTTATTGCTTTTTGTTTTTGGTGTTGTATTTAAGCATAATCTACTACACCTTTTTCACAAATATTTTTTTTTTTAGATATTAAGTAAGCAAGCGCGTATATACAAGTGCTTATGCATTTATATAGGTATATGTTTGTGTGCATGTGTATATGCATACATACATATATAAGTATATATATACAGGTATATATATACAAACATTTTATCTGTTCAGCCAAATTAACTGACATGAACCTGTTACTTTCCTTAAAATTTGATTTTATATTTAATTAATTGCGACCATTGCTCGGTGCTACAAACCTGTATGTATGTATATATGTGTGTCTGTGTTGGTGCAATTGGTATTGGGAATAAAGGCAAGATATATTCGTATAATGTACTTTAATTTTTTTTATTATTTATTTATATTTTTAATTTTTTCTCGGTGTTTGCATTTTCGGCGACGCAATGCGGCGAAATTATTTACTCAGCTTTTTTGTTATGAATAAAATAATTAAATGGTATTTTTTATTGCTGAAATACGAGTAAATACTGGCTCTTTCATTGATGTTGATATTGAGTAGTTGAAAAATATATTTTTTTATGAAACTGGAATTTTTGAAATTAAATTAAATATATTTGCGTATTTGGCCGACCTTCGATCCATTTCTGATCCATTTTTTTTTTTAACCGAACTGTGAACTTCCCCGAGAGATACTTTCATGTCAAGAATACCAATATATTTTATATATTAATATATAATTGGCGTTTTAAAGGGTAATCCAAGTGGAGGTACTTTTTTCAATAGCCCTTTTTTTACAGATCACGCGTGAGTCGTGTCAAGCTGTCATGTTATTTTTGTCCAATATTGTTTGGTATTTCATCATGGAAAGACTTACGACTGAGCAACGTTCACAAATCATTCAATTTTATTACGAAAATTCACGTTCTGTAAAAAATGTGTTTCGCGCGCGCTTCGCTCAACTTATGGTCAACATAATCGGCCTACTGAGCGTACTATTCGCACCACTATCGCCCATCTTGAGACCCAACATTCATTATTGGATAATATTGAACCGAATAGACCACGTCCAGCCCGTAGCGAAGAAAATATAGCGGCCGCAGCTGAAAGTCCACACGAAGATGGTGGAGAGTCGATTCGGCGCCGTTCGCAGCAACTCGGACTGACGTATGGAACGTCATGGAGCATTTTATGTCGATATCTTAAATTGAAATCGTACAAAATACAGATTGTGCAAATTTTGTTCAGCGATGAGCTCCATTTCTGGCTCAATGGGTATCTAAACTGGGAAGATTTACGCATTTGGGACGAAGAGCAAACTGAAGAGATTCTAGAGCTGCCATTTAACGCAGAAAATACAACGGTTTGGGCCGGTGGAATCATCGGTCCATATTTCTTCAAAAATGATGCCGATGAGAACGTTACCACCAATGGCGACCACTATGATAACCGACTATTTGATGTCTGAAATTGAAACTCGTGATCTCCGCGACATTTGGTTTCAACAAGATGGCGCCACTTCCCACACATTGCATCAATCAATGGATTTATTGAGAGAATACTTCGGTGAGCAGATAATTTCACGTTTTGGACCAGTCGACTGGCCACTAGATCGTGTGATATCACACCGTTAGACTTTTTCCTGTGGGGAAATGTGAAGTCTAAAGTCTATGCGGACAATCCCGCTTTAATTCAGTCCTTGGAGCAGTCCTTTTATTCTCGTGACTACAGCGATCGTTGCCTTATCTCCTGGATTAGAGCCAAACCTCAAAAAATGTCGATACCAACAGTCGGAAAAGAAAAGAGGATTAGACAGCTCGTAGACACCTCCAAGGAATATGAGGAGCTGTGAGCTGAAAAGCACAAACCATTCATACCAAAAAAGGTCGGTCCAATCGACAAAACTATAATTACTACTTTTTTTAGAATATTTTTGCGCACTGTTTATAAAGAGCATTAAAAAACAAACGTTGGATAAGTGGGGTTGTCAAGCAAAAATTTCGAAGAAAATTCATCAAGGAATTATTGTTCTTTTAGAAGACAACGCACCGGTTGCTCCAAACAGACATTTTTTGAAATTTTTATCTAAATTTGTATATGGACAGATTTGAGAATACTGTGGATTGGTTGCGCCATATAAAGGCTAAATCAATTTTATGGCCGCTAAATTCATCCGAAATTTCGAACTTTCGAAGATCTTTACATATGGTTTGATTTTGCTTGCTCATGGTTTTCGACTGCAACAACAATTATGCTTTGAAAGTACAGTTTAGTTTTTAGGAATGCTACCAGCGAATTCTCGTGCTAAATTAGTGTTCCAGAGACCCTGCTTCTCTTCTTTTTCGTGGGTTTACCCATATTATTGTCTAGCTCTGTGTGCCATGGCCTTTCCTCTATTTGTAAACTACTCACTTCCTACCTTACTCTTCAAACCCTAGACTTACTTCTCGCTCTACTTCCTCAATTATCACCAAGACATGCTCGTACCACCCGCTCGCCGCCCACTCACATATCCCAATTCCATCGCCAACTTGAATGAGACAATTTTCGGCACAAACTGTCAACGCGGGAAACGAAAAAATAGAAACAATAAATAAAAGTGGAAACGTTGAAAAGTGCAATGCGAAAAAATTCGAATGTAATTTGTGTAATTACTGTTGAAGGTCACGTGGAAATTGTGTCAGCAGTGGCGAACGCAGTGGCTGAAATAAAAATACATATATAAATGAATGAATATGGCGTTGAGAACGAAAATGGCCAGTAAATTGGCATAAAATGCTGCTAAAACACACACAAAAAAAGAACACAGAAAAGATGAAAAAGAAGAAAAAAGAAAAGAAGAACAAAAATTACTTGCCACCAACACATGCAAACGCGCAGTTCGTGCTAAGCGATTGCACTGTATGCGGTGAAGCACCCGCATTCAAGACGGAAATGCAACGCTGGCGACATTCATACACATATACATATACGTACAAACGCTGAAGCTAGTCAATAAATGACACTGTGTGTGCGTATGCGATTTTGAGCGTGCTGAAAATACGCTTGTAAACGGTTTTAAATTTTTCGAATTGAAATTTTTTTTAAATTTTTTTTTTTAATTTTTTTTTTTATCTTATTTTAACTGTTTTTTTTCACTTTATTGTTTTTTCTCCTTTTGCTTTCGCACCACATATTGCTTTTCCAGCGACTTTTATTCTTTTCGAATTTTTTTTTCAAAATTTTTTATTGTTTCGTTTTAATTTCGATTTCCACAATTGCGGCATTATTATTGTGAAAATGTGATTTTGCCATTTTGCCGTTTTGCCATTGCAATTGTGACGGTAATTTGACAATAATAATAACAACAGCAACAACAACAGCAGCAAATAGTGAATAAATTTCAATAAACAGCTGTTGTTGTTGCCGTTGTCATTTTGTTATAAGATTTTACTATATACATTGTTCCTGTATGTTTTTGTTGTTGTTGCTGTTTTTGCTGTCATTATTTTTTAGTTAGTTACTAGTAAACAATAATTATGGGTGTACGACGTCAAGAATGCATTGCATTGCATTGCATGCAAAAATTGCGAAAACAATAATAAAAGCAACAACAACACCAAAAGAAAAACAGCAGCAACAACAACAGCAACATGAGTTAGTCAAAACGCTTAAAATGACTGTCCGCTAATTTTCATTTTCATTGTTTTTGTAATACAAACTTTATCAAGCTCAGCTGCTGTTGCGTGGCCGTAGGGGTAGGAGTTGCAGGTGAAGCGTACGGAGTGAGAAGTGCGCCGCATAATGCAGTTGACAAACTTCAAAAAATAAAATTGTTTTTTTTTTTTTGTATAATTGATGGGAAGAAATTTTTATTAATTTTTTTTTTATAAAATCGGCACAAGGTTGCAATGGCCTGCTGTATATTTTATTGCGTGACGGAAAAGTTCACGCAGCTACAGCTAAATATGCGCCTGCGTATAATGAGACAAAAATTTTCACATTGTATACCCTGCATAGAAGTGGTGTGGTTTCCCCCAGTATCCCAACCGACCCACGCAAAAAAAAACTTCAGCTTGAACGCATTTCAAAATATTTTTCATAGATATATTTTCGGTGAAAACTTCGACCACTTCTTCTTATTTCAAGAGAGCAAGGGTTACATCTGCAAAAAATTCGGTGGTTAACAAACTATAGAAGTCTGAAGCTTTTTTGTGGACTTAGTTGATTTTTTGTGAGGATAGTCGAAAGGTATAATCACAACCGGAGTTCGCGATCTCGAGGAAACCAATTGCTAATGGTGACCACAGAGTGCAGGCTGGAAGACGAGCCATGCGCTGATGGTCTGAATTCGATCGGCGCTGCTCAATATTTGATATGGCGAAGCACTATTCGAGTTTAAAGCTGGTTTTCGGGAAATATTACGGGAATCCTTGGCGTAATTAAAATCCTGCTCCTTCCGATATAAAAATCCAACTGTCACGGAGACAATTGGAATTTAGTCTCCTCTTACGACAGGCACGCCTTACCGTGGGTAAATTCTTAAACCCCAATCTCGCATTCATCTTTACGGTTGAGCTCGGCTTTCAGCGTGCACTCTAGAAGGCCCCCGGAAACCAGTCGTCGTAGTCTCCTGCTCTGAGTTTATAGATTTACTTGGTGAGAGCAGTAAACAGAGGTATAAAATCACTCGAAAGTAACGAAGAAACTCTCTTTTCTAAATGGATGGCCAATAGTTGAATTTTTGGGAGGACAGTGAACTAATGTAAAGGGTTACCTGCTTAGTGGTTTCGAAAGTGGAGGACTGTTTTTTGACATCTGTTAAACTTAACTGTCAAACCAAACATGTTTTATGCTAGTTAGAAGTCAGGAATTTATGAAAATGAATCGCTTAACAACCGCACAACGCGTTAAACTTGTTGAAATCATGCTTTAAGAGGAAATTATGGAGAATGTATAGGTTAAAGGTAGTACTGTAAGGCCTATGCATCATCGTTTACTCGTTCCTCCTCGCTCCTGTAAGTGAAAGAGTAGCGAAAGATCTGAAGGTATCAATTTTTTGACGTTCTCAAGAGCTGGGACTTTCTTACGACACATTATGGTGTATTTTGCACTTATACTTGCACCTAAATCCATATGAAGTCCAGCTCACACAACAACTGCAGCCATCTGACCATTCACAACGCCGTAGTTACTTCGATTATGTGCTTGAACAACAAGCAATGGACCGTGATTTTCCAACAAAATTTTTTTCAGCAACAAGGCATATTTCTCACTCGGTGGGCGCGTAAATAGGTAAAATGGTTGCATTTGTGGCTCCGAGAATCCTAAATTAATTGAAGCGGCCGTTACACCTAAGAAATCACTTTCTGGTGCGCTCTTTGGCCCGGAGATGTGATTGGACCTTACGACGAGACTGTCACTGTCGATTCGGAGCGTTTGATGAGCATAACTTGGATGGTATGTGGTTCCAACAAGATGGTGCCCCATTGGACTTACGTGAAAGACCGTGTTTACGCGGAAAAACCTTTAACTCTTGAACACTTGAAAACCAACATTCGTCAAGTTATGGCTGAGATACAGCCAATCGAATCGAAGTTCGCCAAAATTCACGAGGGGGTCATTTGAATGATGTAGTATTCCACAAAACAGGTCAATTGAAAAGTCCCCGGCCTACCATAGTAAAACACATTTTTCCAATAAAGCTATGTATTAGTCGCTGTTGATGGTCCTTCATTTTTCAAGGTAGTCAATGAAAATTATTCTATGCGCAACCCAAAATACAAACGCCATAACCTTGCAAACGGACTGTTGCGTTTTTCCACGCTTTGGAGCGGATTCGTGGTGTGCAGCCCTCTTGAATGACTGTCGATTGGACTTCGGAGCAAAATGATGGAGCAATGTTTCATCTATTGTCACATATCGACGTAAAAACTCGGGTTTATTACGCCTGTACATCTCCAAGCACTGCTCCGAATCATCAACTCGTCGTTGTTTCTGGTCAAAATTGAGCTCGCGCGGCACCCACTTTTCACAAAGCTGTTTCATACCCAAATATTCGTGAATGATATGATGTACACGTTCAGTTGATATCTTTAGAGTACCTGCTGTTTCATTCAATTTCAATTTACAGTCATTCAAATTAATTTTGTGGATTCTTTTGATATTTTCGTCGATAACAACCTCTTCTGGGCGTAAACTGCGTTCACCGTCTTCGAACCTCATTTCACCACATCTCAACTTAGCATGCCAATACTTGATGGTTGATTTTGCTGGGACAGTGTCTGGAAACTTTTCATCAAGCCAAGCTTTTGTTTCAACTGTATTTTTTCTCTTCAAAAAGCAATATTTTATCAACACGAGAAATTTCTTTTTATCCATTTTTTCACAATCACAAAACTTACTTCACTCAAAATACTATAATTTACAAACTAACGATCGCCGACAGCTGCCAAATTTATACACGCGTTTTTGAAAGGTTAGGGCTAACTGAAATCATTGATTAATTAATTCTAGTAGCGCTATCTATGTTTCAGGCCGGGGACTTTTCAATTGTTATGATGCCAAGGTTCGAACTTTATAATAAAAAAGGAATTTCATGAAAAAAATTGTTTAAAATGAACTTTACGTTTATTTTGGAAGCCGTGAAATAGATGATCCTGTGCCATTTCATGTACGTGAAGTATATTAAAAGCGATTCAAATATGTCAAGTGTGCTAGAGAGAGAGTTGAAATCAAGTTCTAGATGGCTTCTTTGGAGGAATGTAATAATTTCAAACTCTGCTCTATGGGTTCTATCATAAAGCATAAAGGTATGAAGAGACCCATTGTAAAAAGGTTGGTTAGGAGTAAACTTAATAAGTCAAGTTTCTTGATAAGCGGAACGAACGGCACCCTTTCTCAAAAGCTTTACTGAAATCGATATTTAACATATTACATCAAGATTTGTGTTTTCTCTGAACGATTTGATGATTTATGTAGTGAACTCAAGTGTAATGGAATTGGAAATGCATAACTAAATTAATTTAAATTATACAACTTATGGCTGACACTACTGACACACTAACGTCGACACTGAAAAAAAATGTAGGTTAATTAAACGAAATTTGAAAATCCTCATGTCGATATTTGTACGAGTGATTTTTGTCAAATTTAATTACATATAATTGCAAGTATTTTGATATTTTGATAATCACTGAAACGCAGAAGTGCATGAACAGCTGTACATATGTACGTATGTATGTGCATGGGAGTACATAAGTACACATGAGTAGCACACTTAGCCACTTTTTATTTTTATTTCATTTTTCATTTGACAATTTATTTAATGGTGCGTTAATACACTCATTGACGATCGACCTGAGAGTGGATTTCACGCGTGCGCTTGACCATGCGAAAGCGATCAACAGCCGGTCAATAATATACTGCAAGTGTATATGTGCATATACATGTGTATATGTATGTGTGTATGAATGTATGCATGCATGTATAAGAGCATTTTCATTAGAGTGTAATCTGATTGCATTCTCAATTAAACACAAATGATCGATTGTAACGCTGCTTTGGTGCGAAAATGAATGGCAAGCAAACGCGCCAGCGCACTCTGGGCCCCCGAATTGGTTAGAAGTACAAACAACCGAAATTATAATTGTGCTAAGCGGTGAACGGTTACGCTTGCGCGCTTCAATATTTAGACTACTTTTCAAATAATTTTAATGCGCTTTTTTTCAAACACCCTCGCACACACACACACATACACAAGCTCACCGAGTTTTTGTGGCTTTTTTTCCATTATATTTTGATGCTTTTTCATCATGTTATCGGTCCTTGTCAAAATGTATGCTTGTATGTATGCAGTTTTGAAATGCTAACAGAAAATCGAAATTTGTTCGACAACGCCATCATGGCGTACTTCCGGCATTTGTACTATATCGATCACGTTTAATCTGCTTTAATGTTTGTTTATTGTTGTTGTTGCAGTGCGCAACGGTGATCCACTGCTGTATTAATTTTGTTTTTGTTTTTTTTGGTTAGTTGTTGTTAGAGTTGGAGCTGATGGTAGCGGCTTTGGCCGCAATTGTCACTTAGCGTTGTCGCCATATATATATATATATATATATATATGTACATACACACACACATGATGCATAAATATATATACAAATTGCCAGCCCCTATTTAGCTCACGGTTACACATGCAAGCGCATGGAGCCACTTAACACAAAATGACATACCCGCACCCCCTCCCATCACGTCACACCTGTTACTGCTGCTGTACTTATATATACATAACATGTGTATGTAGTTGTAGTTGGTTCATTGATTCTAATGTCAATTGCATTTAAATGTTGTGCACAAACATTTGCTACGTAGATATATGTATGCATGTATGTATGTATGTATATTTAACTACTACTGTTGATCTGTTGTTGCTGTTGTGCCCGCTTGCGGATGCTCACTGTTGTAGTTACTGCCACGGCGTTGCATGCTTAACTGATCATCACTGGGCTATTATCAACACCACGCCAACTGGCTTACACATACGCGCACACACACATATTTATAAACAAATCAAAGTATAATGGTTTAATTGACGCTCACCAGTCAAATAGCTGAGCAAAAACGCTGAAAAAGTTGCAGTTTCGTTCATAAAATTATTATTTAATGATTGAGTCTAAATGGCGAAATGACGAAACAAAAATGTTCTGAAATAATTATCTTCATATTCTAGCAACTGGCACAAAATTTAGTAGTCACTATTGTGAGAAATATCGAACCGAAAACTATGACCCATTTATTCTCGAGAAATTAATAAAAAAATATTTATGGCGCTTCCTTAGACATTTTATATCAAATATCAACACAATTTTGGACTCACAATTTCTTCGTGGAGACTTGTTTCGAAATTTCAAAAATGACAGCTGTCAGTGGTCATTAGTTAGTGAATTATAGGATTTTGAGTGAAGCAACTTTTGTTAATGTGGAAAAAATGTTGATAAAACATTGCTTTTTGAAGGGAAAAATACAGTTGAAGCAAAAACTTGACTTGACGGCGAGTTTCCGGGCACTGCCCCAGAAAAATCAACCCTCAAGCATCGAAGACAGAGAACGCAGTGGACGCCCAAAAGCGGTTGTTACCGACGAAAACATCGAAAAATCCACAGAATGATATTGAATGACCGTAAATTGAAAATGAATGAAATACCAATCACTCTAAAGATATCAACTGGGCGTGTACATATATCATATCATTCACGAATATTTGGGTATGGGAACGCTCTGTGCAAAGTGGGTGCCGCACGAGCTCACTTTCGACCAAAAACAAAGACGAGTTGATGATTCGGAGCAGTTTTTGGAGATTTTCAATCGTAATAAGCCCGAGTTTTTGTGTCAATATGTGAAAATGAATGAAACCGTAACAGTCGGCTGCCAAGGTATGGCGTCTGTCTTTTAGGATGCGAATAGAATAATTTTCATAGGCATAGGATAAATCGTACTACAAAAATGGTATCGAAGAGTTGGAGCGTCGCTATAACCAGTATATCATCCTTGAAGGGAACTATGTTGAATAAAAATATGAATTTTGTCAAAAAAATGTGTTTTACTATGGTAGGCCGGGGACTTTTCAATTGACCTTAGTGCAAACTGAAGAAGCCTTCAACTCCTGTGAAAAAACCTAGAAACTTTCCTTAATCTTCTTCCGTCAAACCTGTATAGAAGACTTCATGTGAGGTGTAATGCCATAAGGCTAATTACTAGTCAACCATGAAGAAAACCAAATTTAAACTCTACACCGCTATCGGAAGAGGTGGAGCACACCTCAGATTTCTGCTTAGAAAATGCGTTTTTTATCAAAAATTCATGAGAGAAGTGAATAGGGAAAATGTAAGCTTGAATCAAATCTACAATGGTAGCTCAATCTATCAAAATATATTCTGACAACTAAGCTGCCTTTAATTCTCTTTAATGCAATCACTCTTCCTCAAAAGGCGACAATAAGATGCAGCAGAGAAGTTTTAAACAAACTCTCGACCACGGAAAAAGGTATATCCCTACGGGGCCTACGAACTAGACAGATGAGGAACAGTCTCAATCAATTTAAATTCTACTAGAACCAATGTAGCAGATGGCGGGATAAAACCAGACAGATTGAGGAGAAAAGTATAAAGACTCTATTCCTTTTAAAAAGGATGGCCTATATTTCTCTAATAATTTATGTCGCAGTTGCAGAGACATGGACGAGGAGGAGCCGTTAGAGTCTTGCCCCTGCCACTACTACCCAGGCCTCAGTGCGGCTCGAAATTGTTTTCGGCAAGCGTCAAAAATCTCGTGGATTTCATAAAACGCACCAAATGGTTTAAACATTTAGAACGGTGAGAGACCAACATATGTATCAGAACGGGCCAGCACACCCACGCACTTGATCAAGGTTCTGTGAGGGTTCCATGATTGAGCAACCTTAACAATAAACCAGCTAACTATTGTGCAACCATCCACAGCTCCTCTTCTTCCAGAGCTTTTTTTAACGGTGATCAGAGCAAAGCTTGCGTAACTGCCTTGACGGAATTTTACTACTGTTAATAGGCACTCAAGCGAATCTTGGCCGGGATTCTCCTCCATTTGGGTGTAGCGACCTTGATACAAATGAGAGTGATTCATTCAGAAATGCCTTTTCAATCTTTTTTTTTCATATATTGTTTTTGCCTGAGCCAGAACTCATGATTCTCCGAGGAGGCACTTGAATAAGGCGTTCGGTCATTATTTCTATTTATCGAAATTGGATCATAAAAGCAGATTTTCTGCTTAACTCGATCCGTGCGCCATCTAGCCGATTAAATCTATGTATATGCTTACCCTGCAAGTTCGCTAAAACTGTACACTGTAAAAGCCACCGAGGTTAGACGTGCTTTTATGAGCATGGCAGTTTCATTTTTTAAACAAAAATTATCAAAAAATTTGCATTAAAGACTGGATTAAATGTAACAGTTAGTGTGAAAATTTATTCCAACATTGTGGTTATGAGTAAATGAGCTTTATTAAAAGGCCTATTTCGTTAGAATTTTTTTAATTCAGTATTTAGTTATACAACAAATAAAAATTGGTAGAAGTGACAGCTGTTTCGGAAATCACCACATCTCCTCATCAGACTTCTTTTGTCAGGAATCGAACCAACGGATTCTGACATCACAATCTTATTGAGTTTAGATGTAGAATTACTGAATGGTATTATGACAGGTGATGAAACATGGGCTTACGAATGCGACGTTCAAGCTGAGGATAAACCATAACAGTGGATTTATTCTGGTTCGCTGAGACTAACAAAGGCTCAACAAGTGCGGTGCTGCATGAAGGTTAAGAGCACTGTGTTCGCTCCAATGGCATAGGGCATCATGAATTCCTGCCACCAGGTCAAACAGTCTATAAGGAGTACTACCTACATGCTCAGCGCCATTGAAACACCTACACTTCTATATTCACCAGGCATGGCTTCGTATGATCTTTTCCTTCTTTTCCAAAAATAAAGAGTCTTAAAGCTGTCGTAGATGACCGTAGCACACCGCTGAAAGAAGTAAAGACTAAAGAACGAATTTCCTAAGTGCTTTGGAGATTGGAAGAAGCGCTGGCACAGGTGGGGACATTTTGAATTCAACAACATCATTGCAGAAGAATAAACAAATATTTTGTTGAAAAAAAATTAAATTCCTTGTTTTTTACATAACAAGTAAGATTCGATACCAAAGAAGCCGAAGATGTATTTTGACAACCGTCAAACTTAACTGTCAAACCAAACATGTTTTGCTTTAGCTAAAAGTTTAAATTTTTGAAATCTACTACACAAAAGGTGATTTAAACGTGGCCACGTGTCAGGCTATAAAAAGAGATTCTGGAGCGCATAATCATCGAACTTCTCAAGCAATTAGTAAAATTTTAAAGAAATCTGAAGCGACGGAGTCGGTTACTGATATTGTAAGGCCTGTGCATCAGTTTTGCTAGCTCAAATATCGCTGCTGTAAGTGAAAGCGTAGCCGAAGACCCGAATGTGTCCATTTCTCGACGTTCTCAAGAGCTGGGACTTTCTTACAAGTCCGTAGTGGGTGCTTGAACAACAAGCTGTAGCTCGCTATTTTTGCAACAAAATTTTCTTCATTGACAAGGCTCTCACTCTGAGTGTAAGTCATTAGACCTAAAAAAAAAAAACTTACTGTGTACTTTTTGTTCCAGAGGTGTGATTGGACCTAACTTCTTTGAAGAAGATAACGGCGAGACTGTCACTGTCAATTATGGTCGTGTGAAAACCAACATTTTCTGGCCTGCAATTGAAGAGCATGACTTGGAGAGTATGTGGTACCAACAAGATGGTACCGACCCGAATATGGCTTTATTGCGAGAGAAATTTCCCGGCCGCGTAATCTCTCGTCTTGGCGATGTTAATTGACTACCGATATCGTGTGATTTGACACTGTTGGACTTTTTTCGTGGAGCTACGCGAAGGACCGTGTTTATGCGGATAAAGCTTTAACTCTTGAGCACTTGAAAACCAACATTGGTCGAGTTATGGCTGAGATACCGCCAAATAATTGCCAAAAAATGGTCGAAAAGTACCTTAAACTGACCGAAGTTTGCAAAAATTCCCGAAGCGGTCATTTGAATGATGAAGTGTTTCACATATAATGCCAATATTCAAACTTCATAATAAAAAAAGGAATTTCATGAAAAACAAATTGTTTTAAATGTATTTTATATACGTTAGTTTTGGAAAACGCAAAATGGATAATTCTGTACTTTTATTAAAGTCCCTCATATGATTCACTACAACGTTGTTAGTTGAGATCTCTTTTGTCCATCTACAACTCAGCTCAACCATATATATATAATTTTTTTTTTTTTTTTTGATCGCTAAGGAGGCTTTCAGCCGATCTTAATAACTTAACGAAGACAACGAAAACTGGTTGTGAACCATAATACACGGAAATAATTGAGTTGAATTCTAATGCTGACAACCCAAGTAAGTGCAAATGTAAATCATAACAGGCGCCTAATATTTCAAAAACAGTTTAATTCATTTGAAAATATGAATTTTTTGTGCTTTAATATAATTTCAATAAAGGTCTACAATTTTTGAGAATGTCTACACTGCAAAAAATTTTATGTAAATTTTCTAATCAATATTTTTTGTTTAATTTTTTACACTTACCTCTGAACCATTATGGGAAATAGAATTTATAGTGTTTTCACGACGCTAAACAAATTTTACAAGCATCAAAACGCTAACAACGCGGTTACAACATTTATTGACGAAACTTGAAATTTTATGTCGTTTTGAGTACGAAAGTATTACACAAGATGCTCTAGCGCGATTACAAAACTAAAGAAATAAAATTCACGTCACTTAAAATGCAAATCGCGTACTTTTTGAGACTGACTAAAAAAAACGCCCTCACTAATTTGAAAAGGTGGAAATATACAAAAACGAATTCAAAAACGAGAAAAAATTATTTTGAAAAACGACGATAAAAGTGTAGCCGGTGAATGCAACCGTAAAGAAAATTTGCACTTTATGCGGGTGCACGGCTGCGACGCTGAAAATGAGTCGCTGAATGTAACGATCGAAACAACTGATGCGGCAGCTCACTGAATTAATTACTGTAATGAAGGGAAATCCAGCAGGTGGTTCACCTTTTATACCCACATTGGGCGTCCTAAAAAGTCCGACTATCTAATAAGCGAGTATATATTGTGCAGTTTGCCCAGATAAGTACGAGTATATGAGGACTAATATATAAACTAGGATAGTAAATATATACATTCCCCCTTACATACACACAGACACTCACACACACATATGTAAATGGCGGCAAAAGGGGTTGATGACGCCTGTATATCCCAAAAACTAACTGATAGGATTACAAATACGAGTACTTTATCGATTTGATATCGATCTGAGTTGGAGCGGCAGCTGTGTTGTGCGACGGTGCCGGAGGATATGTTTTGCATACAAAATGAAACGCGATAAGCAATTCAGAGATAAAAGTGCGCTTTTAGGCGCACACCACCACAACTCTTAAGGGATGAAGTGTTGACCTCGTTACTGCCGGCTGGCTTATTGGTTGATTAAGTATATTTTACCATATTTTATCTGCTGCGTCTGTGTAGTGACAAAGAGCTGGAATCGGACGCAAAATAGATCGGTAGTCGTTTATTAGTGTAAGGAGCGTGTCGAATCGAGGGGTGAATCATTGCTGGCCAAATGAGTTGTAATGATGACAATCGAAAGGTGTAAAAATCAACAAATTACCTATAAAAAAAAGTGGGGGTGAAACAAAATGGCGTTTTTCTGTTGTGTCTGTGTGGGTAATGCGAAATAAAGGGTAATCCAAGTGGAGGTACTTTTTTCAATAGCCCTTTTTTTACAGATCACGCGTGAGTCGTGTCAAGCTGTCATGTTATTTTTGTCCAATATTGTTTGGTATTTCATCATGGAAAGACTTACGACTGAGCAACGTTCACAAATCATTCAATTTTATTACGAAAATTCACGTTCTGTAAAGAATGTGTTACTCGCGGGCTTCGCTCAACTTATAGTCAACATAATTAGCCTAATGAGAGTACTATTTGTAACACCATCACCCATCTTGAGACCCAGCATTCATTATTGGATAAAATTCGACTGAATAGACTACGTCCAGCACGCAGTGAAGAAAATATAGCGGCCGTAGCTGAGCGTGTACACGAAGATCGTGGAGTCTATTCAGCGGCGTTCGCAGCAACTCGGACTGACGTATGAAACGACATTTTACCTCGAGATCTTAAATTGAAAGCATACAAAATACAGTTTGTGCAAGAACTGAAGCCGCTCGATCTTTCCGAGCGACATCGCTTCTCTCTATGGGCTCTTGAAAAGTTCCAAGAAGATCCGACATTTTCGAGCCAAATTTTGTTCAGCGATGAGGCCCATTTCTGGTTCAATGCGTATGTAAACAAGCAAAATTGCCGCATTTGGGACGAACAGCAACTTGTAGAGATTCAAGAGGTGCCATTTAACGCAAAAAAAATAACGGTTTGGGCCGGTGGAATCATCGGTCCAAATTTCTTCAAAAATGATGCCGGTGGTAACCAACTATTTTATGCCTGAAATTGAAGCTCGTGATCTCCGCGACATTTGGTTTCAACAAGACGGCGCTACTTCCCACACATTGCATCAATCAATGGATTTATTGAGAGAACACTTCAGTGAACAGATAATTTCACGTTGTGGGCCGGTCGATTGGTCACTAAGATCGTGTGATATCACACTGTTAGACTTTTTCCTGTGGGGATATGTATGCAGGGACAATCCCGCTTCGATTCAGGTCTTGGAGCAAAACATCACACGTGTCATTCGCCAGTTGGCAGTCGAAATGTTCGAAAGAGGCATCGAAAATTGGTTTCAACGGATGGATTATCTGAAACGTAGCCGCGGCCAACATTTGAAAAAGATAATCTTCAAAAAATAAATGCCAAAAAATGTTCTTTCGAATGTTAGTAAACATCCCCATTAAGTTTTAATTTTCTGTTTTTTTTTTTCATTAAAAAAATAGGGAACCTCGAAATGGATCGCCCATAAAGCGACAAGCTGTCCGGATACTGGAAGAAATATTTTTCTCATACATTTCCAGTCAACGGACTACACTGTCCATACATTGAAAACCAGCTTAATTTTCATCCCGTTAACCGGGCAGTTGAATTTAGTAAATCAATATTTTTTAAGAAAACTTTTTAAGTTTTTTTTATATTTTTTTATAAAAAATCTTACAACTCTCCGTTCACTAGCTCAGTCAACCTATATATTCACGTGCATTTGCAAGGTACTAATCGCATAGAAGAGCTGCCGGCAGAAATTCGTGCTAAGAGACATTTATACAAGTAGACAGGGTTACCTTTCTCTTCAGCACTTTTTTTGCATTTCTTTTTCAGGTTGGAATTCTTGCTGAGTATACAGCTCTTGCAAAAACTGTGGTAAGTAGAGTAGGTGTTGTTTCGAGCTATTTTCGACGGATGCGGACCAGAGGGATAGCAGTGTTAGAATAGTGAGTTTTAGTGGACATACGAAAATACCTTAAGCATATCGAGGTCCGGTCTGTACAAGTAGCAAACGAATCTGTTACAGTATCCAGAACTTTATTGTGACTGCGCTGCTTACAGTGCAGGTAAAGAAGGACGGTCTAGGAGGTATCAATATGCACATTACATCCTTCGCAAGGTTTTAGAAGTATAACTGGTACAGTCATGCAAAAATCACATCTACACTGTAATATGGCATATAGATAATAAAATGTTTTGTGCATATTTGTGTTTATATGATAATTACAGTTATATTTGTACTTTGTTTAACGGTTCGTCTCACCTAAATATCACTTCTTCTATGAAGGCAAACAGTTTCATGAAAAGGTGTGCCATTTTAAGGTCCAAATCCGCACTCAGCGGTATGTATGTAAGTACCAGTACGTATATAAATGTGGATGTATATATGTATGTATGTACATATATTTGAAATGAAAAAATAAATTCGTTTAATACTTATCATTCACAAATAAGCACATACATACAGTCGAGATAAAGTTATATAGTTTTTACAATATATGTGCATATGTATATATGAATGCATATGTAAATATATAAAAAATTTAAAAAATTTATGTGCAATAACTAAATTCACCTCTACCTACTCAAAACGGATAGGCCTTTTAACTTAGCCATTGGTATAAATATGTATAAATATGTATGTAAGTAAGAGAGCATATTGTATTATCTGCCCCAGGTATACTACCTGACACGTCAGAAAGTCTTGGTAACCTACCACCAAAACGTGGTAGGTTAAGGATGAGCTCAACACAAACATTTATCGCATTTTGGCATTTCACTTTATTTGGTATTGATTTAAGGTGCGATAAAATGAATTACACTTTTCTGTAGCAGAGCAGGCCAATGGCACTAATACGCAGACGCCTCGCGGTTTATCTCCGTTATTTGATTTTATTAGCGTCAGACTGCTTTATATGTATATGTATATATTTATAAGCGATATCATTATTCAAATATTAACTTGGAGAATATACATAGATATACGCACTCACACATACATACATGATTATTGTATATTAATGCATTGCCAAGAACGCGATATCTTTTGCTGCTCCTCCCCTACTAATAGACTAATAAGGGCATTTGTATAAAGCAAGGGAGTCGAAAAAAGTAATAAATAAATAAATAAATAAATTTAAATACAGTGTGACATCGATTAATTCCGGAGTTACAAGCAAGCTATATATAAGAGAATTTTGTTCATCCCTAGTAAGGGTTTTAAGCTCACTCAACTTTTGAACTGTGAAATTAATTTTATTTTCTTTAGTTTATATGTTGGGCCAATGTGTATTCAGTTTTTTTTGTTGTTGTTGAATATTTTGAGCTTTTCGGCCGTTTATTTGTGTCTTCTTTTCTGAATCCTACGCGTTTCAATACATTGTTGCATTATTTATTGCCACTCATCACTAGTTTTAACTTACCGACTTCGAGGAACTTGCAGATCCGCCTCCAGTATCCGCGATTTTTGTTTGCAACTCATTTATTTGCTTACGCAGCAAAGCTATCTGTAAATAAGAATAGAAAATTTTATTTAGCAAATTTTAATATGTTTAAAATCATAATTGAAATCACTTTTTGTCAGTGCATACTTCGACAGTGTCCCGCTACATGAAGATGGATATTTTATTAAAAAAAAAAAAGGATCGAGAAGTCAAGATCAAGGAGACTCTATCAGGTGATGGAGGAGTTTTGAGATGTAGAAATTAAACATAAACAATAATATGAAGTGAACATCATCAACACCTTTTTAAACCCTAGCTGTCGATGACTTATAGTAACATTTCGTTGTCGGCGACTTTCACTACAAAGACAGCAAGCCACGAGCTATCGGGTTTTGCAATGTTTAAAGCGATGCTAATTCTAGGCAATTTTGACGAGTTTTCTTGGTTTCATCGGAAAAAGTGGTTAGAAAAAACGGATTAAGGACCTTGGTAAATGCTCCCGCTGGGAATAAACATATTAACATCACCATGAATACTTCGTCAAGGATGAATTGTTTCAAACAAGCGCTGCGCTGTTATCTTGAAGTTTGCGCAGACAACGGTCACCTTGCCGGTTGTCATTAGTTAAGGCGTAGCTGAACTGTTCATATGGTGGGTAGGAATCAGGTAGTCCTTACAATTAAAAATAGTGTTAAATAATTAAGGTTCTTGATTGGGTATAAATCATGATGGTTCTATAGATGTGAAGACACTTTACTTGCAAGCGAATACAATGTCAGTTTTCATAGCAAAGTCGAACCAAATTTTTTATTTGCACAATTTGTCATAGCATCAAAGCGAGAGTGCTATCACACAAAACTTGTATACCCATTTTTACTCACTTCGTTGTCCTTTTCATTGCATAATTTATCCAACTGGTCCTTATCTTTTTGCGTATCAGCAAGCAGCTCTACAGCTGTACGTGTTTCGATTTCTGAACCTCGGTATTCATCATCCCCTGGACCTGCTGTCTCAGCAAGCACCTCCTGAGCCAAATTAGTTAGTTGACCTTTCAATGTGCTAAGGCTGCTATTGAGCCAAGACATATTTCCAACTTAACAAATTACTTTAAAATGACAAATATAATATGAACGTTGTCAGGTTTGTTTACACAACAATATTTTGGGTATTTTTAATAGTTAATTTATTTATTTGCGTTTTTACGTTGACAACTTGGCAAAAATCGCTTTTTCGTATATTTTGTTTTTTGTTGCTGTATGCAAACTGTCAACCATCAGCTGATTATTAGTGTTGTGAAAATTCTGTTCGTTTTGTTGGATGGGAAATACAGTGTAAAAAATTGCATGCACTAAAAAAGGTGAAGATGTGTTTAACCGCGAAGTTCTCAGTACATGGAGTTAGGAGAGTCGACAACCCCCTGCGGGTTAGGGATTCAAGAATTTACCCGCGGTAAGGCATGCCTGTCGTAAGAGCCGACTAAAATCCATAGTTCCCGCGACACTCGAGTCTTTATACCGGAACGACCCGGATTTTTATCCGGCCAAGGACTGTCACTCCCGCAGTGTTCCCCGAAGTCCCATTTGGAGAATTTTCTGCGGCTACAACAACAACAACAACAGGAGAATCGACAGATAGTACACATTATGCAAAATATCACGACCAGGATTAAGCACTGGAATTGTCACGGAGGGCCTACCTATTCAGGTCCTAAGACCCATAGGGAGTGGTCCACGCGTTACTTGGCCCCGTGCTGCCAGCGCCCAGCTGCGCCTGAAGCCTTCACGGTTGTGCCTTCTCTATTAGTATTAACTTACACGGCGCAACGGAGCTCCACGCATCATGACTCCCATCATCAAACGTAAGGATCGAAAACGAGATAATAGTGGAAGCTTGTCATTCATCCTACACAACGCCGTTCATTATCGTCTTAACCACGGCGAAGTCGACTGCAGGGATGCTACCCTAAATTCATTATTATATGGTGCGATACTCAGAGGCGAAAACCGATTGGATCTAGCGGATAGACAATTCGACATTCTGCACAAGGAACGACAACGCCATCACAAGAGTTGTGGGCAACTGCGATAGGCCGGATATTACAATTGCTAGCGCTGGTCTAATAAACAGCATAGATTGACGACCTATGCTAACCCTCGCATCGGATTTACAGGTCTCCCGAATTTGTTTCCGTAGACTAGCGCTGGTATTAGCATTAAAGCAAGACTCACTACGCCTAGCCGATCCCAGAGGTCCCCTTATCAGGGAACAAAACCCGGAGATTCGGCTTATCATACCCAAACTCATCGATAAATTAAATTAGAATTACCCACTATTGCATTTAAATTACCAAATAAGGCTTTAACGCTTCTAGCCTAGAAAGTAGAGCATTTTAGATTCCTACTTTTTCAGCCCACTGGTCTCAGATGGCAATCAGAAAATTCCTATTATTTACCGTAAATTGAAACCAAGTTCACACATTCTCTAGCTTTATTCTTTATTAAACCTGTCAATCCTTGTTTATATACACACAAGATCCGAAACGAAAACTAATAATAGGTGAAGTGTGTCATTAATTCCATGCTGAAATCAAACAGTTTAAGTTATTTGTCCAAAATTTAAAATTTTGCATGCAATTGTTCAAAACGGACGTGCTTGTGAACTGAAACCTAATCCAACGCCCCGCATTGTATGGGTAGTTTGACGTGCCACTTCATACTGCTGCTCCATATTTGAGAACATTACCTCCCTTGTTTTGACGTCGGGTGCCACAGACGAAGCGGCTTTTTGTTCTGCTTCTTCCCCGTCACTTTTCGGCTGAACAGCGCCTTTAATACCCATTAGACGCATAAATTTTGATGCCACTTTCCCGTCAGTATCTTGGGAAAATTGAGCATTACCCCATTTAGCTGCAGTATCTTCAGCTTTCTTTGCGCCCCAAAGTAGTTTACGTTTTTGCACTTGCTCAGCATATTTGTTTGGATTTATAATATTCGGATTATAGTAACTTGGTAGCTGGATGACGGCTGGCTCAACGCAACTACTATTTGAGGATGTGACCACTGGTGCGACGGCAATTACATTCGGTTGCTTTGGTGCTGTTTCACTCAAAGGCAGAGTAAGTAAAGCTTCTGTGCTGCGCACGGCGATTTGAGATGACTGTATTTCTTTATCTTGAGATGCGCGACTATTTGACTGTATTTTACGTTCCATTTCTAGTGCTGATAGACGAGCTTTTTCCAAAGGAACTCTCTCACGCTCGCGTTCATGAGAATGAGAATCAGAACATGTTGGCGTAGCAGAACGTGATCGGGATCGTGTACGATGCCGCATATTACCGGATTTATCATCGTATGTTGAACGTTTACCATGATAATTACGTTGTGATGTTGAAGTTGGTGATGGAGAGCGTGAATTACTGCGACGACGATGGCGACCACCACCGGAGCGATCATAATGCTCGGTATGTCGATGATCTACAGAACGATTTTGATGATGCTGACGATAAGTGGTCGATGCTACATTGGAAGTAGAAGAATCATATCGGGGGCGTTCATCACGACCATTGCCGCTGTACCGGTTGTTTTTGTAAGAAGAGGAAGAGGGACGATAACGGTCATCTTCACGTGGTGGTCGTGGACGATTATCATAGTTGTCACGTTCACGCTTATATTCGTTTGGATAATCTCTTGGTCTGGAACGATCATTCTGGAAGTAAACAAATGTTAATGTCAATTAAGAAAGACTAAGTTCGAACCTGTACAGCAAAATATTAAAAGATAAATAAGATTCTGTAAAATAGATAATACCTTGTTCTCATAACGGTTGTAATCCTTTGTGTAGCGACCATCCCCCCTAGAATCCCACTCTTTTTCTTCTCTGTGTTCCCGCACATTGTCACGACTGTCGCGTCGATTATCTCGGCTGTCACGCTTGTTGTTGCTATCTCGACTGTAATATGAGGATGAACCTGTTTTATTACTGTTTCCAAAGGATGTAGACTTCGGTCTTTGTAATTCCTAAAAAATAAATTTTAGTGCAAAAATACTTTAAAATTACTATTGGTTTATGGTTACTCTGTTTATTTTTTATAAAAACTAAAAAAATTAACTTTTAAAGGTACAACTAAGCCTAGAAATGTCCGTTATATAACTTTTATAGTATATTATACCCACGCCCATCGAAATGTATGTTGTTTTGTAAATTTTTCTTTTCAATATAAATTCTATAGTTATTAATTATGTAAATATCCTGCAACAAAATGTAAATTACTTTCTTTTTTTTTTTGTGTGTTAATTTGTATTTTTATATACTCACGTTCATTCACAGCTCAACTCCTATACAGTAAAGTTAAGTATGTATGTATGTATGTAATGAGAACACATACACATAGAAAAAGGCTCCTTCGCATTTTTTCGCATTCCTAAAAAAATGTTAGGGTCTTTTTCTTTCGGACGAAAAATTATTAAGTTTTACTTTATATTTGTGCGCATCCGCCATTCAGGTCGCCGGACATATTTTTGCTTTTGATATACGAACAAACCAGGGCTGGTGCTGGCTTGATTTATTGTTATGCGAATGTAGAGATGCAGATTGTAACTTTTTCGACTTTTTATATATATAACAACAACAACAAAAGTGGATAGTTTGTTAATTAAAAAATTTCAATATAAAATTAAAGCTATTTTTATTTACAAAAAATAATGATAGGAATGCCTAACAAAGTAAGTGTAATTCGTTAGGAATTTGCAACAACAACAAAAATGCCTATGGACCCCAAGAACATTTTTTTTTTTATACTCTTAAATCGCTGAACTAAGTAACAAAAAAAAAAACTTAACAAAATTGTCTCTTTACCTTGCCACTTTAGAAATTTTTTCCAATCTTAAAAATGTGCTCTTCTTTTTTAACATAAATACATAAAAAATATGATTATTTATGTAATTTGTTGAGATAAATAGTTTTTAAATTAATTTTTGAGTAAAAAGTTAACAAAATCGTGCAACATTGGCTAGCGATTATTAATTTGAGAAATTGCTTTACCCGGAAGGTACACGAGTAGTAAATTTTGATAAAATGCAATTATCAGTTACTTAAGAAAGATTTGTAAATTAACTGTAATAAATATTGGGTATGTAAAACCATTACGGAGCCTACTGCTCACAATTAATAAGATTAGATACTAGTAAATAAACATATATACACCCGTATATATTATATATATATATATATAAAAGTCGAAATTACTTATTCATATTTTTTAAAGATAAAACCATCGCAAAAAGATCAAAATATATATTTTTGTAAATAAAAAAAATTATGTTTACCTCATCTTTGTACATATTACTCCGCGATGAGGACATGTCTCGCCTACTCCCACCGCTACCGCCATCACCCATTATAGTCGTTTGATTACCGTAGGAACGCCTTACTCTGCTAGGACTGCGACCTCGACCGTTTCCGCGTTGTGCCTAAAGGAATTTGGCAACTAGTCATAAACAGCAAACAGTGTTATTTTCTTTAAACTTAATACATATATATCGAAATGTCAGTTGTAAAATGTAATGAAAAGAATTTCTTTCCTTTTCCGTATACATACATATATGCATGTTTTGCGGAAAGGACGTATACACACATAAAACACATTTTTCTATTTTCATCGTCGCCATTTTTCCATATGCACACTTTAATACATTTACTTCACCACAAGATAGTAATTCCATAAGAACTTTTGAATATACTTACAGTTACATTATCCATGATCTCCTCCGGTTCGTCTTCACTGCTGTAGTTAAGAAGCCCTTCCATGAATAGCAATAAATAATTGCAATTTAAAAAACTTGTACAACTATTTTCAGTTTATAGTGAGTGAAGAAGTATTTTACAATGTGATAGTAATCGATAATTTAGAACTGTTCGTACGAAACTACAATTCACAGCGGTGCCACCGAATTAAATTTTAAAAATGTTTCCTATTTGTTACGATTTTGCTAAGTTAATCTCGATAATTTCCCGAATCCTTCGAGTCCGAACACTGGATTGTTAAATAAAAATCGCCAACTATGCTTGCAGGGTCTTAATAATAAAGAGTTTACTGAACAATAATTTATTACTCAATAACTAGCAAATCGCTTCACTATTAACAACCACTTACTACTTTTTAATACTTGATAGTGGTGTTATCACCAACGAGCTCACCACTGATTGGCTCTGCAGTTGTGTTGACCCGGATTCTATCCGACCAAGGGATGTCACCGTTTCGGCGCCGTAACCCCGTTCAGGTCCTCTGGTAATCTTAGTTTTAGCTCCAAATCCTTCTTATCAGGGCTGGCGTCGAAATCAACCCTGTTGCGACGGATTATTTCTGCTGCGTGTGCCAAAGACGACTCCACCATTCTTTCATCTCGGTTAGATGCAAGCAATATAATGGTTGGAGTCATCTTAAGACCTGTTCAGGCCTTAAAACTCGCAGGGTGTGTATCTCATGCTGCTAGCGCCCAACTACGCTTCAATCCTTTACGGCAGAACTTACAGCTGAATTACCCACTTTGGGTAACCTCCCTCAGACTTCCACGGCCCAACGAAGCTCCCCGCAGCATGACCACCAACCTTCTTCACTTCTCCTACCCCTACGCCCATCCGGCTCTACTTCCCGTGCGGGGCTACCCAGTGGCTCCTAGTATCCCGCACAGTCTGTTCCGTGGGTCAGATCATAGTACGTCGCAATGTGACATCAGTCAAATTCAAATTCATGCATTGGCTGGTGCCACTTTCGGTCTTGCTCTGGCCTGTGCACCCACGCGTGAATCCTGTAGACGTCTGCCCTGCGTGTACATACCACACAGCCGCCAACCACCACCAACGCGCGGCAATCACCTCAGCAACAACCAAGATCTATGCATCCCTCCCTCACCCCCCGTATTACGAACGTCCCTCTGAGGCATGTCCGACTCTTTCAATTTAACTGCAACAGACTCCAGGGAAAGATCGACGAGATGGCCGACTTTATGAGCCGGGAGCACCTGGCAACACCTGCGATCCAAGAAACAAAACTGAGCGTCCGCTCAGACCCTCAGAGCCGGCCTGGGCATGTTATAAGAAAAGAGGGTCGACGGCGACAGCGACCGCAGGGATACTACTCCAGAAGGTCAGGGCTTAGCTATCCGGCCAGGCGGTGTGGAGCTCGAAATATTTAATATATACATTCATCCGGTTACTAGTTGCCCAGTTGGATACCGTCCTAATATGGGTGCTCTACTCAGAGGCGAAAACCGTTTGGTTTTGAGCGACTTTAACGCGCATCGCGATCTTTGGTATTCCTGTCCGTCAAATGATCGTCGAGGAATGGATCTGGAGGAACAGATAGACGATTCGACATTCTGCACAATAAACGACGAAACTAACACCAGGATTGCCTGATATTACAATAGATAGCGCTGGATTGACGACCTATGCCAACGCTCGCATCGGACCACCTTCCCATAATCATCGAAAGCTTTCGATACGGTCAATAACACAGTGCTACTATCGGACATTGAGTACTCTTCATTACCGCCTAGGATGAAGAGGTGGTCCATGAATCACCTGAGTGGTCGACAATCATCGGTTGACTTTCGAGGCAAACATCAAAGCTACGAAAAATTAAGCAGGGGGCTCCACAGGGTGTTGTTCTTTCCCCTATGCTGTTTAATTCTTATATTTCTAGGCTCCCTCCAACACCAGAGGGCGTCTTCTTGATCTCATATGCAGTTCACTGTTCGATATTGGTGTCGGGTCAGGATATTGATAGCCTTTTTCGAAAGTGCTATCTATAACTGCTATCTCACCGACTTTTCCCACTTCTTCACTGAACAACATCTTCACCTACAACCCGCGAAATTCTCTGCCACCCTTTTCGGCAGCGGGACGAAGGAGTCCGGCTAGAACTCAATGTGAAGGTCGATGATAGTAAAATTCACCACAAATAAGCCAATGTTACTCTGAGTCACATTAGGCAGCCTGCTCTCCTTCACTCGGTTTACGACTGCAATTGCCACTAAAGTATAGAGCCGCAACAAAATTCTAAAATCGCTAGCCGGTAGCACCTGGGGTAAAGACAAATAAAGGTTGTTGGCAACATATAAGGCAATTGGCCGGCTGGTCATAGGCTATGCTGCTCCGACTTGGACGTAGGGGACTAGCGAGACGCAGTTAAAGACGCTACAAGCACCGGAGAACCACTTACACAGTGAAACATCTGTGCTCCCGTTAAAGAGCATAATATTATGCAGGGACCCCTACGGTAGCATCCCCACCCCCACATACACCCATTATAAGCTGAACCACCACCTAGGCACATCAAGAAGGAAGTTTTCGACTACCGCGACTGCTTACAGCAATATAGAGGACGGAGTACAGGCTGGCACTGGATACTGTAACAGGCTCAACTCCTACTTATCCAGACTCGACCCTGACACACATGTACCTCATGCAACAAATCCCTGCACGACCACCTCTTTGCACGCCGACTTAACCCGACTCATCAACACCCCTATCCCTCTGGTGCGAACTCGTCGAAACAGCACGTTTCCTGGGCCTCCCGTTAAATGACATCGATGACCAAGACTAGACCCTTAGACGGGGTTACCTAGACAACAACAACATCGAAATGTTCTCGATAACGAATATTCTCGATTCGCGCTCTAAAACATGCCAGTTAAAGGCTTCTCTCTTTCATCTGACATTCGTTTTGCGTTTTCGCCACGCTATTTTCTAGTAGAGCTATATTTTTATCGTCTTTCTCCAAAGAATTTGCTTTTTTACCTTCCTACAATAATCTTCGAATTGAAAATATTTCGGAAGTTCCCAAAGAATTTAAAACTTACTTGGCGAAAATTCATACAAAAATGCATATTCGAGAACATTTCGTAAAGAACCTTTCAGAGATATGTGCCAGCAATCGGCAGTATATCAAAAGTGGCGACCGCTTATGCTCAATAGAGTATGACTGAGTTTACACACGAATATTTTTGGAAAGAGAGCAGCGTACTATCTACTCGTCGCCCTCTCCCCTACAACAAAAGTATCCGTGTGTAGACTCAGTCTATGGAGCTTGGTAGTGGCAACATTGGAGAAAACTGTGTGCTTACAATAAAGAAGCTGAACAACAAATTTTGGGACTTTTAAAAATCTAGTGATCGCATCTGAAGAATTTGGTGAAATCGTTAAGACATGAATCTCTATCGAGTATTCGGTTCAGGAATGTTAGTAAATCATTAGGTAGCTTTTTTTTGTTGTTGTTGGGTTTGGTGGATAAATTTTCCCCGCGCAGTTTGCGAAAAAATCTATTAACTCTTGCTATATTGCTTTGTCTTTTAAGCTACGAATAATTTAATTATGATTTGATTAATCGTTTTCTTGAATAATAATTAAAAAAATTAAAAATGTCGAACGATCCCGATTATTTGGTAGCGTTAGAAATGCAAAAGCGCTGGAATGCAGAATCTAGCACGGATTTGAATAGCAGTGATTGCAGCGTAAATACACTTACGTAGAGCATTTAAAATTGTTTCTAGCTTTTTTCAATTTCAGGATCCAGAAGTTGTCAACTTCAGCATGCCACCGCCATCAAAGAAACCGTTACGTATAAAGCGAAGCAATCCAACTTCGAACCAAGACGAAGACTACTTGAACCGTACACAAAATCTTGTTCATCCACAATGGGAAACCTTGGATCCTACACCGGATATATTTGCATTGTTTGCTGCCTTCGATGATAAATTTTTTCAAAGTCGCTTAAAATGTGTTACACTTGAGTGGAGTAAACGCATGTACACTTGTGCTGGTATATGTTATTCGCGACGCAACCGTTTTGGAATGGATATAACGATACGCTTGAGCGAACCGCTACTTAAATTACGACCTCGCAAGGATTTACTGGAGACTATGCTGGTTTGTACAAAATACCATCGGAAGTTTTTCGTAGTTCATAAAAGTTATTTTTCAGCACGAAATGATTCATGCATATTGTTTTGTCTTAAATATACGCGAAGGGAATGGTGGTCACGGACCAAACTTCAAAAAGATAATGTATGCTATAAATAAAGTTGCAGGCACAAACATAACGGTAAATATGCCAGAGAATACTATGAAGTTTTGCAATTGATATTCACATCGTAGGTATACCATACATTCCACGATGAAGTAGATGTTTATAAGCAGCACTGGTGGCGTTGCAATGGCAGTTGCCAAAATCGTGCTCCATTCTTTGGCTATGTAAAACGTACATCAAATCGTGCGCCTGGGCCAAATGACCAGTGGTGGGCTGCGCATCAGGAATCTTGCGGTGGTACGTTTATGAAAATTAAAGGTCCCGACAAACCAAAGAAACAAAACACCACCAAAGACTCAAAAACAAATAAAAGTAAAGATCTACGGACATTCTTCCCTGCTGCGGATAAAAAAATCAGCTCTACACCGAAACTATCCGATGCCAACAATGTAAGAAGTACTAGTACTGGTACTACGAGCCTAAATGGCATTAAAGGTATGTGCATTTTATTATTTCATTCACCCGCTATGCGCCTGCAAAACTTTTTTTTTTAGGGCCTATCAAAATAAATGGTGGGGGTACACTTCTTGTAAACCCTAAAATAAAGCCACCTGCTAAGAAACCTATAGAACGCGAACCATCAATTGCTACTGCTTTTCCACCAACCTCCTATCCAGGTCTATCAAGTGATCCTTTCAATGAAAAAACCACAACACCTAACAAGCGTACACCACCAATGGGTGGTAACTTGCGAAATGTTGTCAGTTTTACAAATTTGAATGGTAGTGGTGGTGGTTCAGCAGGTCGTATAAATGCGAGTACTAACGCAAATGCTGCTTTCATTGGCAGTGGTTGCCAAGTTGGAGCCAGTGGTACATCAAGGGTGAGCTCAATAAAAAGTCCAGATAGAGATGTGAATCGTGAACATTTACGTGAGCTTTGGTTGAAACGTTTTGATAAAGCTAAAGAAAATGAAAGCTCAAGTGTAGATAGTAATAAGAAACTAACGCGGTTTCTCGAAAGCGATGCAGACGCACCAGCAGGTGAGGGAATTAATCTTGTTACATCATTAATTTAAATTTTATTAAACCATTATGTTGGTTCTTTTATTTTTTCAGGCGATGTTAAGCGTAGACGTATATCTAGCGATAGTTCACAACCAAATAATACAACAGAGGAAGCCAAACCAAAATCTGAAGATTGGCTTGTATTGGATGATGAGATAATGTTAAGAGAACAGCCCACAGAAACTATTGCAATACTTTCCGATGATGAGGATGACCATGTTGTAGAGTCAGATGACGAGGAGCCACAACCAACTAAACCTTCGAATCCACTCACTGCCGACGAACGCCAAATTGCCATCAAAAAGGAAATTCTTGAGGACACTGCAGATTTGCTAGATGATGATATTATTCTCATAGACGATGAGTACGACGATAATGTACAGGGAGACACAAATAACTTGGCAAACTTATCAGCCGTCTCAGAATTGGCAGATACCTCTGTTATAGATGAGTTCTTCGGAGACGATACTATGTTGAGAGATTTCAATCGAGAAAATGATCTGAAACCCACAGGTTCTTGGAATTCCTCCGACCCTAATGATGACATAATAACTTGTCCAATTTGCCAAGGTAAAATGAAGCGATGTTTATTCGCTAATCATATGGATGGCTGTACCGGAATAGCGATTAAAATCGCACCACCGAAACATTTATTAAAGAAGCTATCTAGTACATCGCGGCCTTTGAATCCGACGCGTAAACCACGCCCCTCACGCAAAGAGATACTACGCAAAGCAGGATATTCGGAGCAGGATTTAATAAACCTTACTTCCACCAGTGATGATGAATTTTCTACTAGTAATAGTGACATTAACCTCACCTCACCGAGCAGGCCTAGCGCTAACTCAACAACAGCCGATTGGAGTCCAGAAGATATGGAAACGAGACGCTATCGACAAAGAAATATTTTAAAAAGCACAATTCAATGTCCGAATTGTGGGCAGGAAGTTGAACAAGATACAATTAATGATCACTTGGACGATTGTCTCTCTCCATAGTTTAGATAAATTTTAAGTATATGTAGGCATTTATTTTATAAAAATTACAATGTATTTTCGTTGCTCGGTGTGCTTAAGTTCATCATAATTATTAAGGCTTTGGCAATTTCAAAAAAATAAAAAATTTATTTACATAATTTTACCAAAATATTTAACATTATAAGCATTTTTATATTTTTCAGCTAAAGCAGGCCATTGTACAACCAATAAATCTAGGAATGGACGAAGTAGTTTCCCACTGAGTGATAGAGTTCGCACTCTGCACCAACTTTCAACAAATACGATTTTAGTGTTTGATTGGAGTCGGCCCAATCGTTTCCATGTGTAAGCTGCAATGCAAAATGGCAAACAAGTTCCAGGTCCATTGCACAGTAATAGCTTGGGTTGGTCGCGCCACACCAGCCAGAAACTCCATAACAGTGCCCATAGCGTTGTAAAAACACTACTGAAGTAGCTTTGCCCGACCTTGCGACTACGGGGTACATAAATGAAGGAAGTTTCGTCTAGTGATACACCAACCCTCTGCATGGCATTTGTTATTCTGCTCCGGGAAGTTATGTCGTCGTTGGCTATAACATAGCGAAGAGGATTGTATATAGACCTACCCTTCGAAGAGTTTAAAAGTGCCATATTTATGATACACATTTCTGCGGTATGACCACCGGAGCCCAATACTACATAAACTGGGTAATTGTTGATATTCGGATTTCTTGCCGGTGGCATTACGGTAACTTGTTTTGGTGTAATTGCTGTACGATACATGAATGTGCATTTGTAAACAATGCAATTATTTACGGCAATCTTGCACTATTGTGAATTTCGCCTTTTAGTGGCAGAGAACGTAGAAGAACTTCTACGTTCACTGTTAGTGGTAAGTGGTATGCACAATAATATTCTTCGAAGGTGAATTAAATAAAGTTAATTTATTTTTACAATAACAAATTGTCCTGGCTTGACTGTCAAATTCAACCTATGCAAAAAAATACAACAATAGACCAATCAACAAAACTTGACTGGTCAAACGACCGAGCAGCTGTCGAAACAATTTCACGTTGTTCGAGTTGACTCATTTGTTAAATTTTTTTTACTAATATTTATTTAATCATGACGACGCTTTTCTACGCTGATCCCGAGTTGGTTATTGCTTTGAATAAAAAAGTAATATTCGTAAATCCTAATGATTTACAAATATTTAAAGAGATCGATCTACCGGAGGATTTATACAAACTGGGACTGAAGGCCCCCAACAGCGGTACGGAACCGGTTGATTTGAAAGGTGATAAGAATGAAGAGAAATGTGAGCAATCTAAGGTATCCAAGAAGCTTTATGATGTTAAGTTTGAAACACCCAGCATTCTCCACGTCAAACTCTCGCCAGATAATAGTTTATGTGCTGTAACGACCTCAGGGCAAAAGGCTGTTTTACTCTACCAGTGTCGACCGGAGCATGCGAAACTTTTGTCAGTGCGTCCACTCGCACGTGCTTCCAGTGTAATATCTTTTAGCGCTGATTCCCAAGTCCTATTGGTGACCGATAAATCAGGTGATTGTTACAAATATGACTGTGTGAATAATGAAGAAGAACCGCAACTGCTATTCGGTCATTTTAGTATTGTCTACGACCTGCTATGGACTCCGAATAGTAAATATATAGTAACCTGTGACAGAGATGATAAAATTCGTATAACAAACTATCCTGCAACGCATGACATTCATGGATATTGTCTTGGCCACCAAGAATTTGTGTCTGGCTTGGCCCTTTTGGACGAGGATACAATTGTTTCCGTATCTGGTGACAAATCCTTACGTACGTGGGATTTCAAAAATGGTCGAGAATTAGCTAAAATAGAACTGCCTGCACCTGGCTTGCGGCTTTGCTTGCGTACCAGAGGAGAAAATAAACTTGAAGTTGCGGTGCTGCTTTATCAACCCGATGAATGTATTGCCTTATACGAACTATCTAAAAATGATACTGACAAGTGGTCAATTAAAGAGCGTCAAATCCTACGAATTCCAGGAGTGATTATTAGTAGCATATGTTTTATAAATGAAAACCTTTACGCTAGTGGCATTGTTGATGAACATTTTACATTAAGAGTATTAAACGTTGATGGTGGTGAGTCGCAAGTGTCTGATGACTGGATTAAAATGATAGAGGAGCAGTTTAAAACAGAGATATGGAAACCTGAAGATGTGTCGGCGTGGTTCAAAAAGCGTTTTGATAACGTAAGTGACTACTTAGAACGCAAGAAACGCCGTATTGAAGAAAAACAAAAGTAATATGTTATTACACATACGATTTTCTACTTGTAATCCAGTAAATAAAGTATTTTTGTAAACGAGAAATTTTATAGAAAATTTATTTATTTTTCTCATATGAATACTAAAATATATGCAACTAGCTTAAACGGGTTTGTAATCCAGCTTACTTTCTAATTTCTTATTGTCGGCTACCTTACGTACAGCCTTCATGAAATCTTCCTGTATGACATATTCGCGATCAGCCCTTAAAAAAAATTTATTAGTATAAAATTTATCAAATTTTTCTTCTTTTTTTTACCTGATGGCGAAGAGACCAGCTTCTGTGCAAACATTTCTCAAATCAGCACCGTTAAAATTGTCGGACAATTTAACAATAGCTTCATAATCGATTTCACCGTGCTTGGCTATTATCGCTGCATGAATTTTTAGAATCTCCATGCTGTAAGAAAATATAATTATATTTGAAATTTAAAAAACAATCTTTGACATTACCGTGCTTGTTCATTCGGTAGAGGTATCTCAATTTTGCGATCTAAACGACCTGGACGTAATAAAGCAGGATCAAGTGTGTCAGGCCGATTGGTTGCCATTATCATTTTAACTTGACCCAAGGAATCAAAACCGTCCATTTGGTTGAGTAGTTCCATAAGCGTACGCTGAATTTCACGATCAGCTGATGTACCCTCTGAGAAACGACGGCCACCGATGGCGTCGATTTCATCCATGAAAATGATGCAGGGTTGATGATCACGTGCATAGTTGAACATCTCGCGTATAAGACGTGCACTCTCACCAATGTATTTATCAACAATAGCAGAGGAAACCACTTTCAAAAAATTGGCATCCAGTTGTGAAGCTACTGCTCTAGCCAATAACGTCTTTCCTGTACCAGGTGGTCCATACAATAGACAACCTTTTGGTGGGGTAATGCCTACACGCAAGAAAAGTTCGGGATTCAATAATGGTAGTTCGATTACTTCACGTAATTCGCGAATTTGTTCAGAAAGACCACCAATAGCGGAATATTTTACTTCGCCAGGATCTTCGTGAGACATATTGTACACTAGTGGATCGACCTCTCGTGGTAAATAGCGCATTATTGTTAGTGTAGTCATATCGAGGGCAACACGAGTGCCGGATTTCAATTTGCTTTTATCCAATTGGCGACGGCATCCTACCACATAACGAGGACCATTGGTAGCTTTTACAATAACTAAAATAAGAAATGGATATATGTATGTATACATATTGCAAAGGCAGCCTTGTACACGGTAGTAGGTTACTCACATTTATCCTCCGTCAATTGCTTAAGAACTTCGCCTACAATTTGCCCAACACTTTGCAATGCTTTGAGATCGTTTTCAGATTTGTCATACTGTTTTGTAAGTTCTTTTATTTCCTCTCGTTCTAAGGATATACATAAATTGTTTTAATTTTTGAGTTTACAGTTAGTAATACAACTCACTTTCTTTAAGACGTGATTCGACCTCTTTATGTTCCAACAACTTTTTTCTATACTCCACAAGTGCTTTCTCGCGAACACCTTCAGCTGGTACGGCTCCAGTAGTCATTTCAATAGGGTATAAAAGTTTATTTAATTATATTTAAAATAATGTTATAAATTTTTCTGCTTTTAGATGAGTGAATTTGCAATTTTCGGCGATGCTTCCTCTTCGAAATATGACATTTGTTTTATTAAATTTTGGCCATTCACAATGGATATTTTAGGAAGTGTAAGGAAAACTTCACTTTCATCATTTGACTTCCTAAGTAAAGTTTATAAAGTTTTTTTTAAATTCAAAATTATTAATTATTGCTATAATTAATTATTTTTAGAAGTATTCAACTGTGCGCATTGGATATCTCAATGATATTGATACCTTCAGCTTTAAATGAGAAGATTAAATAACGTCCCTGCTTTGGATTTCTTATGTAACTTTTGATAGTCCATTTGATTTCGCACTGGTACACCTGTTGGACCGAAGTTCATTTGTTTAGCTGCAATTGGAGGTTTTTAAGTTACGCATTGGGATAAATTTTTAATTATAGTTCTCAACGTAAAAATGACATCGTTTTTGCGAGCTACACGTTCTCTTTGTGCTCAATCACGTAACTTTAGTTCTAAAATACACGATGTGGTTATTGTATCTGCGACACGTACACCAATTGGAAGTTTTCAAAGTCAATTAGCACCTTTATCGGCTACCCAACTAGGTGCTGCAGCAGTAGAGGCTGCAGTTAAGCGCTCCGGCATCAGCAAGGACCAGGTAGATGAAGTAATTATGGGAAATGTAGTGTCTGCTGGTTTGGGTCAAGCTCCTGCCCGTCAAGCAGCAATTTTTGCCGGCTTACCTCAGAACGTGTGTTGCACAACAGTGAATAAGGTATGCTCCTCTGGCATGAAAGCTGTTATGCTGGGTGCACAGTCGCTTATGCTTGGTCAGGCTAAGATTGTAGTCGCCGGCGGAATGGAGTCCATGTCGAATGTGCCATATTATATGAAGCGTGGACCTACACCTTATGGTGGTGTTCAACTTACTGACGGCATTGTCTTTGATGGCCTAACCGATGTTTACAACAAATTTCATATGGGCAACTGTGCCGAGAACACAGCCAAGAAGATGGGCATAAGCCGCCAAGAGCAGGATGAATTTGCTATTGAATCTTATAAACGTTCTGCCAAGGCGTGGAGTGACAAAGCTTTTGACGCTGAAATTGCACCTATAAAAATTCAGTTGAAACGCAAACCTGAAGTTGTTATTACCGAAGATGAGGAGTACAAACGTGTTAATTTCGATAAATTCGGTCAGCTATCTACTGTCTTCCAGAGAGATAATGGTACGGTTACAGCTGGAAATTCATCTACTTTGAATGACGGCGGCGCTGCTACAGTGCTTATGACGTCTGAGGAAGCAGAACATCTAAATTTGAAACCACTTGCACGTATCATTGCCTTTCAGGATGCCGAAACAGATCCCATCGATTTTCCCATTGCACCCGCTCTTGCAGTGCCCAAGCTATTGGCGCGTGCTGGCATTAATAAGCAAGATGTTTCCATGTGGGAAATCAACGAAGCTTTTTCGGTCGTCGTCTTGGCTAACATAAAGAAATTGGACATCGATCCGGCTAAAGTGAACATACATGGCGGTGCTGTGTCTATTGGTCATCCAATTGGTATGTCAGGTGCTCGTTTGGTAACACATTTGTCACATGCCTTGAAACCTGGACAATTTGGTTGTGCTTCTATCTGCAATGGTGGTGGTGGTGCATCCTCCATTCTTGTGCAAAAATTGTAAACTCAATAGTCTGATATAGAAATTTAGTAATGGAGACCAGATGTGCATTTATTTTGGAAAAGTTTTATGGCAATTCGATTTAAGTGAAAAGAAATGTTATACATTTGTACATGTATGTATATGTATATGTTGTATGTTGATATATTGATTATATTTTTGTATTCAATAATTTTTTTGTACCATGTTGAAGCAAAGTAAAATTCTTTATTAAAAAATTTGCAAGACAATAGAAATTTCGCTTCATGATTACATAACCCGTGTTGCACCTGTAGATGACAGCATAACAGTTTATAGTTTAATCTTCTGTCTGCTACCGCCCGCTTCACACCTGCAGGTCGTATTGCGGAAATCCGCCCTCACTTCTCCACCGAAGCGGCGGTTTCAGTGCCAAGGCGCGACACGTTACGCCTGGCCGATCCCGGTGATCCCCGTATCAGGGAACTTAACACCGAGATTCGGAACAAGGTTAATCTCCATAAGCGGAACAAGTGGGAGGAGCACTTAAGGTCCTGCAATCTCTCCTCTGGGGTTACCAAGCTCTGGGCCACAGTCAAATCGTTGTTTAATCCGACGAGACGTGATGATCGGGTGGAAATTTCATTCGGTGATCACGCCTCGTTGGACCCGAAGAAGTGCGCGTGCTATTTTAGCCGGCTTTTGTACACTGCACCCTTCGGTCGACAAAACGAAACGACGAGTAACCCGCCGTCTGCGCAAACTGCCGAACACTAGCGCGACGCTTGATTTCTCCAGGGAAGAGGTTCAGGGGGTTATCGGGAAGGCGAAAGCCTACATATCTATCGGCCCCGACGGAATAAGTATACTGATGTTAAAACATTTGGGCCCAGCGGGTGCAGAATATCTCACCAAGCTTCTCAATCTGTCCCTGACCTCCCTAATTATACCCGACGTGTGGAAACTGGGTAGAGTGGTCCCGGTACTAAAGCTGGGGAAACCCGCAAATAAAGGATATCTCTTCTTTCCCCAGTAGCGAAGACAATTGAGGCTTTGCTGCTCCCGTCTCTCACACACCATCTGAGCCAAGCTACACATCAGCATGGCTTCCGAAAAGTGCACAGCAACACAACTGCACTTAATGCCATAAACACTCAGATAATTCATGGCCTCAACCAAAATCGACCCTGTGCGCGAACGGTTCTAGTAGCACTGGACCTGTCGAATGCTTTCGACACGGTAAACTATTCAGTGCTACTATCGGACATTAAGGATTCCGCATTACCGCCTAGGTTGAAGAGGTGGACCATGAATTACCTGAGTGGTCGACGATCATCGGTCGAGTTTCGAAGTCAAACATCGAAACTACGAAAAATTAAACAAGGGGTTCCGCAGGGTGGTGTCCTCTCCCCGATGATGTTTAATTTCTACATCTCGAGGCTTCCTCCACCACCAGAGGGCGTCTCGTTGATCTCATACGTCGATGACTGTTCGATTTTGGCGTCTGGCCAGGATATTGATAGCCTATGTTCTTTAGTAAACTTCTATCTCGCCAACCTTTCCAACTTCTTCACTGCACGACACTTACATCTGCAACCTGCGAAATCATTTGCCACCCTTTTCACCAGCTGGACGAAGAAGTACCGGCTAGAACTCGATGTGAAGGTCGATGGTGTAAAAATTCCGACCACGAATAACCCAAAGTTACTGGGAGTAACATTCGATAGCCTGCACTCCTTCACTCCGCATACGACTGCAATTTCCACTAAAGTACAAAGCCGCAACAAAATCCTCAAATCGCTAACCGGTTCCACCTGGGGAAAGACAAAGAAACGTTGATGGCAACGTACAAGGCAAATGGCCGGCCGGTTGTAAACTATGCTGCGCCGATTTGGACGCCGGGGACTAGCGGGACGCAGTTGAAGAAGCTACAGACCTGTCAAAACACTGCCCTTCGGACCATGACGGGAAACCTCCTGATGGTGCCCTAGCACCACTTACACAGTGAAACATCTATGCTCCCAGTTAAGGAGCATAATGTTATGCTGTGTAAGCAGTACCTACTGGATGCTACCGTATGGATCATCCCAATAGGCACCTGCTGGAAGCCGAGCCACCACCTAGGCACATCAGGAAGTGAGGACTTGACTACCGGGACGATATACAGCAATACAGACAAGACCCGCTGGAGAGGACGGCGTACAGACAGGCCATCAACACCATTCACCGAGAGTCCGTTAACACCTTCGTGAACTCTCTTCCAGTGAATGGTGTTCTCGGAGTCAAATCACCACCCATCGCAGAACAAGAGCTCGAGATGCCTCGTGAGACCCCCGTAACCCTGGCACAATTAAGATCTGGATACTGTAGTAGGCTTAACTCCTACCAGACTCGACCCTGGCATACCCAACACTTGTCCCGCATGCAAAAAATCCCCGCACGATACTAACCACCTCTTTTCATGCCCACTTAACCGTACTCATCTAACACCCCTCTCCCTTTGGTCCGAACCCGTCGAAACACCACGTTTCCTGGGCCTCCCGTTAGATGACCTCGATGACTGAAACTGAATTTGCCTGACACTAAACGTGACTGGCGTATGCCGCTACAATAACAACAACAACAACTGACGGGCCAAATGTCTTGTCTGTTCTTTCGCCAGGTGCTGCTAGCTAGCGTGTAGAGTATTTTGTTGTCACCCTGTACTTTGGTGGCAATTCCAACCGTATCCGGTGTGAATGCGGCTCTCAGTAACTTTGGATTGTTCATTGTCGGAATTTCGACGGCGACGACTTTCACATTCTTTCGCAGGTTGTAATTGTAATTGAAGTGCAGTGAACCTGCACCTTCGTAACCCCTTCCTAAATTTTTCATAGTTTTGAGTTTTGACCACGTGATTCTACTGATGACTGTTCACCATTCAGGTAATTCATATCCACCTCTTCACCTCTAGTGGTATTAGTATCGCTCAAAGTCCGATAGTTGCACTGCCTGATCGATGATTCTCTTTTATTAGCTGGTTACCCCAACTGCAACAGCAGAACTACTCAGTTTGCCTTCCCGGTAACTACCTGAACCTCATCTGTGGAGAAATCCAGCTCCAAGCTGGTGTTTGTTAGCTTGCGCAGACGGTGAGTCGCTTGTAAAGGGTGTTTTTTATAGAGGTATAGAACTTCATGTTGGCATTACTTTTCAAGATGGCGACCGATTTAACAGCTGTCAAGTGATTTATTCTCAGTTTGGTTTGGCAATTCATCATGAATAGACTCACGCCTGAACAACGCTTGCAAATAGTGCAATTTTATTTCGAATATAATGGTTCTTTGCGGAAAACGTATCGTGCACTACGGCCATTTTATCGTCGACAAAATCGTCCATCAGAGCAGTTAATTCGATTAACCATGGAACGTTTTCGCACCACGTTTACTCTTATTGATAACTCGCATTCCCAGAGACGCCGCACGGTGCGTACAGAAGAAGCTATTGCTGCTGTAGAGCGTAGCATTGAGGAAGACCCGAATGAGTCCATCCGCCATCGAGCACAGGAATTGGATCTGTGTCCATCCACTTTATGGAAGATTTTGCGGAAGGATCTTGGTTTGCGTGCCTACAAAATCCAACTCGTGCAAGAATTGAAGCCAAACGATCATCAAGTAAGGCGTAGATTCGTCGAATGGGCCCAAAACGAGATTACCGTTGTTCCCGATTTTCATAAGTGAATTTTGTTTAGCGATGAAGCGCACTTCTGGTTGAATGGCTACGTCAACAAACAAAACTGCCACATTTGGAGTGAGGGTAATCCTCAAGTGTATGTTGAAACACCGTTACATCCAGAAAAACTGACTGTTTGGTGCGCTTTATGGGCTGGTGGAATCATTGGTCCGTACTTTTTCAAAAACGATGGTGGCCAAAACGTTTCAGTCAATGGTAATCGGTATAGAGCCATGATTACTAACTTTTTCATTTCTGAATTGAATAACCATGATGTCCAGGAGATGTGGTTTCAAAAATACGGCGCAACATGTCACACAGCTCGTGCCACTACAGATTTATTGAAAGACACGTTTGGTGACCGCCTAATTTCACATTTTGGACCTGTGAATTGGCCTCCAAGATCTTGTGATTTAACACCGCTAGACTACTTTCTGTGGGGCTATGTAAAGTCATTGGTCTATGCGGATAAGCCACAAACGCTTGACCATTTGGAAGACAACATTCGCCGTGTTATTGCCGATATACGGCCACAAATGTTGGAAAAAGTCATCGAAAATTGGACGTTCGGATTGGACTACATCCGCGCCAGCCGTGGCGGTCATATGCCAGAAATCATATTTAAAATGTAATGCCACAAGATTATCTTTCGGATAAATAAAATTCATGTCAATCGAATAATCCATCGTTGTTTTATTGCAACTTAAAGTTCTATACCTCTATAAAAAACACCCTTTAGTTTCATTTTGTCAACCGAAGGGCTCAGTGTGAAAAGCTGGCGAAAATAGCTCGTGCACTTCTTCAGGCCCAACGAGACGTGGTTTATGAATGAATTTTCAACCCGTATTCTTCCTACTTGTCGATTTACCAATAACTGAATCTCCAATTAAGTTTCCTGATTTAAGGAACTCCAGTATCGACTTGCAGTAGGTAATCGCGCCTTAATGCTAGATCCACTATCAGCCAGAATGAAGCGGACGCCAGCGGTCACGTCTCTTTTGCGGAAGAGAGTTCGAGGTTTTCATTTCTTATGAAAAGAAATTCTTTCTTTCAATCAGCGAAATAAAATAAAGAAATTATGAATACTAAAAGGATGTTTAAGTTCATTACACTTCTCACCTGCGATTTACGCACCGAACTGTAATAAATAATGATCGATTTGTCTTAATTATCACGTCGATTTTAGGGTGTCCGTTGAGCAATTATTCATTATAGGCGCGTTGCAATGTGAAGCGATAATTAAAGGCTTTTAATTTCATGTCATTAACGGTAAAATGTCCATTTCATAAGCTATGTGCGCTTTGTACCGGAATGTAATGCGATGTTCAATTGTAAACGAGATGTGGTGGATGAAAGCATGCATTCTGGCTTACCTAATGCCATTTCACTACGTGCTCGGTGCTAAGGAAGCCATTCTGCTAACTTCCACCGTAGAGAGCTCGAATATGACAAGCGCAATTCTGCATTACCATGAAAAGTTCTTCATTGGACACACGAAAGACATCTCCGTAACGGTGCGTGCTTACGATGAAAAAAATTGGTGCTATTACAATGAGCTATTGACTTCGGTATTGATAAGAGCCCATGACGTGAAGGTGAAAATTGACATGAAAAGGGGTGAGCGGCAGCCGATTAGCTTCAATTTGTATAACATATTAATGATCGACTCGTACCGTGCCTTGGTGTAAGTGAAATAAAATTTTGATAAATGTTCGAAATAAAATGAATCAGTTGATGATTTGTAGTGATTTGGATCCCGGTTTTCATGCACAACGAAATGATTTCAGCGAGTACTATTTGATTGCGATGCATTCCACAGCAAACCGCACACTTTTACAGAGAGAACTCAAAGAGATTTTCGATTATTGCTGGCGCTACCACATCGTAAACATTGATGTTCTCGTAGATTTGAATGACAGCAACGGAATTGAGCTCTATACCTATTTTCCATTCAGTCCACACGAGTGCAAAAGTACTGAGCCGACACGATTAAATCAAGGCCAATCCATCACTGAACTGAGCCGCATCGAAATATTCTCTGACAAAGTACGAAACTTTTACGGTTGCACCGTAACCGGTGTTTTGTGGAATGTACCGCCCTATGTCGTACTACCGGATCGGAGTAAGGGAGAAACGCGATATGGTGGTATGGAGGGTGTTTTATTAAATCTTTTGGTTGACAAATTAAATATCTCTGTGGATTATATTGAGCCGCCAAATAATGAGCAACGCGGTTTAGTGATGGCTAACGGAACACTGACGGGAGCTATTAAAATTGTGAGTATCCAGAAGATCGATTCCTATGAGATGAGAATTAGTTTCAGCTTGTATTACGCTATTCATGAGGTCTAATGAAAATGAAAACTAAATGAAAGAAAATTTCTAAATATTTTCCTTTGAAAGAGGAAAAGCTTTTCACCTTTACAGTGTTCTCTAATCATTCCGGTCGTATGAGACACAGAAACAATCACTTGCCTGAAATTCCAGAGAACAAAATTGATAATGAGCTTTATTTGAAAGGCCTTTTTTCTATTTTGAATTGAATACTTTTGTTGTACAACACAGAAAAATGGTAGAGGTGATAGCTGTTTCGGAGATCCCCACATCTCCTGATCATACCTTTTTTTTTGCCAGGGATCGAACCAACCGATTTTGACTTTACATGCGCGTGCTCTGCAGAGCATAATATGAATACATTTTTATTTTCATTTCACAATTTCACAGAATTTAATTCCAGACAAGATTTTGAGAACTTGGTATTTGTTTTTCAACCTCTAACTTCGATATTATTTCTTTTTTTCCTCTGTAAATGTAATCAAAATCTTCTCCCTTTCAGTTGACCGACAAATCTGGCGATCTCAGTATGGGCTGCTTTCGCCGCACACTGGAGCGGTCCACGGTGCTCAGCTCCTCGATTAGCTTTTATCAGGATAAACAAGTACTGGTAGTGCTGGCGAGACATGAACCTTGGTCTACGTATGAAATTCTAACCTATCCATTCAATATTTACGTCTGGAGTTCGCTATTGACTTTCTATTTGATGCCGATATTCCTCGCCTGTTTACTACAGCGCTTAAGCGTACGCACTTTACACTTTATCTACGGTGTTGACCATACGGGGAAGATGATCTTTAGCTGGACTGGTGCTCTTTTAGGTCACATAACAACAACACTGGCAGTGACAAATTTTGCACGTTACATATTCGTTATGTGGCTTTTACTCACTTTAGTTTTACGCTCCTCCTATCAAGCACTGCTCTATGAGTTCTTTAATACCCAAAAGAATATAGCACCACCATCGTCACTGCAGGATTTAATTGAAGATAATTATAAGTTGATTGTAAACAAAGCAACGGCCGATGCTATGTCCGACATTAAGTCGGTGCGTGATGGTCAAATCGAGTTAATGGCTCTAGATGTAAATGACACGGACGTTTTCAATGTGCTCGAGAAGAACCCACACCAGCACTACGTGACATCCGCACCGACTGACTTCCTCGACTATTATATGATTAGCCAACATAAACACGGTGTATTTCATGTTTTGAAGATTGAAATATTCTCACATCACATTTCTATGTACTTTCCAAAACATTCATACATGAGGAAGCCCGTAAATCGAATATTGAGGAACTTGCGCGGTGCTGGTATTATTGAATTTTGGTCAGACTTGCATATTGGTAATCTACCAAATATGAAGGAAGAAGTGCATCTGCAGAAGCGGCCTCTGACAATGGCACAGCTCAAGGGGATATTCGAAGTGCAGTATTGCCTGTGGGTCCTTGCGTTTATGGTATTTCTCTTTGAGTGTGTGCGAGGGAGAAACATTTGGCAAAAGCAATGAAAAGAGAGATTTTTGAATACGAGTATATACACAAGATGAGGAGGAGATGTTAGAATGAATGAAATTATCAAAGCAAAGTTGAAATATCAGCCAATAAAGATCAAATTGACAATTGTAAGGAATATTATATTATGTTATTGTCGGAATAATATGTTTATGTGTATGTGCCCAACGAGTTCCAGTTATTGAAACACGTTTGCTCATACTACCACATCTTTTTCTGGCACCAAATTGCTTCCGAAGCAGCGGTACGTAAGGATTTAACTATTTCTTTCCACAGCTCTCTTATATCGAGTGGCCGATGAGTGCTCTCAGCGGGAAATTTGCTATTCGAGTAGAGAACTTGCTGGATTCCTGCTGTGATTGAAGATTTTCGATGCCGAAGATTTTCTTGTGTTTGTTGACGGACGTTTTTTGCTACGCAGAGGCGGGTGTGTATCTTTGCTGCTAGAATATAGTGATCCGAGTCGATATTTGGCCCTCGGAATGTTTGCATGTCTAGAACTACACTAGATACATAGATGGAAGACTATCAAAACAGACAACCATATTTCGGGGATGTTTCGTGGTCGGGGTATATTCTTTGCCCACCATTTGCGTTGAAATCGTCTAGCACAATTTTGATATCGTGGCGGGGGCAGTGATTATAAGAGCATTCTAGGTTCCCATAGAAAGCATCTGTGGTCACATAATCTTGTTGTTGTTGTAGTGAATTTGCCAACCCCATCTAGGGTCAAGTAGTTCTAGCCTTAGTCATAGAGGCCACCTAACGGGAGGCCCAGGAAACATGGTGTTCCGACGGGTTCGGACCAGAGGGAGAGGGTTGTCAGATGAGTAGGGTTAAGTGGGCATGCAAAGAGGTGGTTAGTGTCGTGCGGGCATTCATTGCATGTGGGACATATGTTGAGTATATCAGGGTCGAGTCTGGATACGTAGGAGTTAAGCCTGCTACAATATCCAGACCTTAATTGTGCCAGGGTTACGCGGGTCTCTCGAGGCAGCTCGAGCTCTTGTTATGCTATAGGTGGTTATTGGACTCCGAGAACACCATTCACGGAAAGAGAGAGTTCACAAAAGTGTTAACAGACTCTCGGTGAACGGTGTTTATGGCCTGTCTGTACGCCGTCCTGTTCAGCGGGCTTTTTCTGTATTGCTGTACTGTATCGAGATAGTCAAATTTTGGTCACATCATCCTTCTCTTTTGTCGTGGCATGGGCGCAAATCGGTGATATGTTGAAGAACTTCACTTTGATGCGAATTGTGGCTAGACGTTCAACCAAATATCAATACGTTTTCTTTATTAAAGAACCAAAGATTTAACGGTTGTTTGACAATTGTTAACGGTAGATTGGGACCTGTTTGCAAGAAAGGCTTGGATTGTCTTCAGCAACCTTCCAGCCCAACCTAACTAAACCACAGTGATTGTTAAACATTTAATCTTCCGGAGTACCGGGATTGTGAGCTCACCCTAATACTTATAATTTTGTTTTTGCCCATATAGTTATTTATTGTGAAGCTCAAATATTTGCTCTGAATTGTAATGGCAGTTGTTGTAGTATTTTTAAAACTTCACTTTCGCTTTCATCCGCTGGACGGTGGAACGATGGTAATCGTGATTTAATTTAATTTTATGATGAATTTAATTCCATCTATAATCGCATTAGTTAAATTACAGAGTCGCATAACCAAAGTATGCAATTAAAGATCGACGAGTTGAATATAAAAGCGAAAAGCCAGTTCACCGGTTGTCCATTGTGAAACTGAAGTCGTTTTCGGGTAGTTCGCAGCGAGTAATAAGAGACGAGTGCAATGAAAGCACCAGAGGTTTTGTATGCAGCTATCTACCTCTCTCTCTTCATCTGCATTCACGGAATATTTGTGCAGCAAAGACGTCTGCAAGACGGTCCTGATGATGAAGAGATATCTGGTAATCTCTGCGCAGCTGTTGTAGAGATTCTACAGAGCAGTTTTCATAAAACACAGACATTTAATCTCTATGCCTATGTGCAGCAACCGGACCGTCGTCAACTTTTCGGCGATATTATGAAAAATATACTGAAGACAGTGGGCGAAAACAAGACGGTACGCGTGGGTATGGGCGAGTCCATACCCGGCGATGATCAACGTCACTATAATGTCTTACTTGTAGACTCAGCGGCGTCACTGAAGTGGGTGTGAGATGGAGTTAGTAGTATTGTATTGGAACTAATTTTTATTCGCTTTACCTATTCTTCTGCTGCAGTGTCACTTATGCGGAATTTGCCAAGTATCATCTCTACACCAACGGCTATTTCATCATCGTCTTACACACCTTCGACTCGGCGCACTATTATGATGTGCTCTTCGAAATTTTCGAGCTCAATTGGTTGTTGGGTATAATAGACGCGAACGTTTTGGTCTATGCACTGCCCAATTTGTCGCTGCTCTACAACATACATCCTTTTAATCAGTTCCACTGCAAAGGTTTGGCGCCCACAATAGACAATCGTTTCAGCAACTCACACTGGCGACACTCAAACTTCTATCCCAATAAGCTGGCAGATTTGCATGGCTGCGCTCTGGTTTGTGCCACGTGGGAGGATTTGCCATATCGAGGTTTGAATAGATACAGTAAGAAATTCGACACACTCATTGGTATCGAAGGAAAGTTGTTGGAATATTTGGCGGAGAAATTGAATTTTACTTTGACATTTCGTTGGCTTAACGACTACGAGAGCTCGCATACATTGGACAAGAAAGGTATAGTCTTCAGAGAGGTGAGTACAGGTAAACTTAATATATTTATTAATACAATAGTTATCCACTCCAAAGCTCATTGAAAACGGTACAGATTTTGTGGTCGGCGCCTTCCCCTATAAATCGCCTACCAAGCAGGATATCTTCACGCCAACATTTCCCTACTTCCTAAGCAGTTTCAACTTCATTGTCAACTCGAATCTGGAACCATATTCGCCGTTTAAGAAACTATTCCTGCCATTCAATAATGATATCTGGACTTTTCTTCTATTTATATATCTCGGTGTATTTACGCTCCGACTGTGTGTCTCAATGTGCTCTCCAGCAGCAAATCGCTTCATATTTGGCACCTTCAATTATATGCCCGGTGTTAATATGTTTGGCACCTGCCTGGGCATTGCAATACCGTTACACCAGTTGCCACAACGGAATTTTGCACGCTACATTCTAATGCTTTGGCTTCTCTTGACAATGTTGCTGCGCAGCTCTTATCAGGCCTTTTTATATAATTTAATTAAATCGAATATTGGACGCCCTCCGCCGAATACGATCGCTGAATTGTTGCAGCAGAAATATGAACTTTTGATGAAAGCAGAAGTGTTGGACACCATACATGATCTGCCGGCAATTTCTTCGAGGGCGCAGATTTTGAATATTTCACGTCTAGAGAGCTTCGAGTTGGTACGAAAAGCAGGAAAACGCATAGCCTTACTGACCCCTTACGAAATTGTTGCTTTTTACAAGCGTTACAATACGTCCTTCACTAAGGGTGTTCATGTGGTTGAGGAAAGGGTATTCACACAGCAACTGAGCTTTTATATGGCAAGCAATTCAATGCTTTTAAGCCGTTTCAATCGCATAATTTTGAAATACATCACTGTTGGTTTGTGGGAGAAATGGAGTAGAATTCTGTTGGATATGAATTGGCGTGTGGGCGGCGAATTCGAAGCCGCAGTGACAAAAGTTACCTTAGAGCAATTATACGGTGCCTGGTATGTTTGGTTCATTGGAATGGCGCTGAGTGTTTTTGTTTTACTCATTGAAAAGCTCTTCAATGGACAGTAGAGTATCAAAATAAAAAAATTAGAACTTTTTTATTGTGTTTTAATTTGGTTATTCCTTACCTAAAAAAGAAGTAGATAGAGAGGTTCACCTTAATATTTTGCTCAAGATTATGGGCTCACTTAGTAGTTGCAGTAATCTGAAGATGGGTGGGAATAAAATATTCAACATATCTGTCTTCTGGATAGCGAAGAACTTCCATACAAAGATCTTCTGCTTATGTGTGACTTTAGGAGAGCACACTTCCGCTGATCTTTTGTAAACCTTTGGGTAAGTACACCTTTCCTCCACAGCCTAGGCAAACTCTGTACAGACTTTACGATGTGCTTTAAACTTTCGAGCTGTGATTCATTATTGAAAACATCCAAAAGGCTCTTCTGAAGCGTCCAGCATAATTATGCTATCATTGTATTTCTCAATATTCTCTGGTACCTTTTTCTAAAGGGTGATCCATTTCGAGACTCCCTAAGTCCAATTTTCGATGACTCGTTAAAGAATTGCGACTGGTAACTGGCAATGACATGCGTGATGTTTTGCTCCAAGGTTTGAATCGAAGCGGAATTGTCCGCATAGACTTTAGACTTTACATATCCCCTCAGGAAAAAGTCTAACGGTGTGATATCACACGATTTTGGTGGCTAATCGACCGGCTAAAAACGTAAAATTATCTGCTCACCTAAGTGTTCTCTCAATAAATCCATTGATTGATGCGATGTGTTGAAAGTGACGCCGTCTTGTGGAAACCAAATGTCGCGGAGACCACGAGCTTCAATTTCAGGCATCAAATAGTCGGTTATCATGACACGATAACGGTCGCTATTGAGCCAGAAATGGGCCTCACCGCTGAAAAAAATTTGGCTCGAAAACGTCGAATCTTCTTGGATCTTTTCAAGTGTCAATAGAGCGAAGTGATGTCGCTTGGGAAGGTCGAGTGGCTTCAGTTCTTGCACATGCTGTATTTTGTACGCTTTCAATTGAAGATCTCGGCGTATAATGCGCTAAGTCGTTTCATATATCAGTCCGAGTTGCTGCGAACGGCGCCGCATCAACTCTCCACGGTCTTCGTGTACACTCTCAGCTATGGCCGCTATATTTTCTTCACTGCGTGCTGGACGTGGTCTATTAGGTCGAATATTATCCAATAATGAATGCTGGGTCTCAATATGGGTGATTGTGTTGCGAATAGTACGCTCAGTAGGTCGATTATGTTGACCATAAGTTGAGCTAAGCGCGTGAAACATATTCTTTACAGAACGTGAATTTTCGTAATAAAGTTGAATGATTTGAAAAGATGTTCAGGCGTAAGTCTTTCCATGATGAAATGCCAAACAGTATTGAACAAAAATAACATGACAGCTTGACACGACTCATGCGATATCTGTCAAAAAAAGGCTATTGAAAAAAGTACCTCAACTTGGATCACCCTTTACTTAAATACCTTTTGGAAATCGTTCACTTTGCTCTTTACAAAAATCTCCAAAATTTTTAAGATTGTAAATAAAAAAATTTACTCGTTAGGCAACCTATAGCTTGAAATACTAGACGGTTTGTTTGAGGCTTCTTTGTGAAGTGAAAATACTTCCTTGAACTTTACCTCTGAGAGATCTAGAAACTTTGATATTAAATATTTAAAGAAATTTCTATGGACTTACAAATTGTTTTTTTTTAACCCTGCTTTATTTGAAGCGGTGGTAGAAGAACTTCTTGAGGAAGCACCAAAGCTTCATTTAACGTTGAGCTACCTTGGACGCCAACACCTTTTTCTCCACAAATTTGTTCGGTCTCTACTATCCCGCTAACGACAAAATTTTGACATCTTCGCACAGTTGTCGATTTTTTAAATTTTTTTTCTCTTGGATAATTTAGGAAGTGGCCGTTTCTCACGAAATCTAAACCAAGAGGATGACACACTTGACAAAGTAATTTCCTGCTGTTGAGCCTTGAGCCAAACAACTCAGCAGCGCTTAGAGAAGATTAAAATATCTTACCAAATTATTTAGCCGCATCTGGGAAAATCAACACGGACCGCTGTCTTCATCAATTCAAAGCTCGACTTCAGGTTCAATTACAGCAAAATCTTAGTCAGAACTGGGAATCTCTTTCCTGGATTGGAAAAGAAATAAAATACCGAAAGTTTGTTTGCTTTGTTCCCTTTTTGGCGTGGTTGATGTGGGATATGGAGTCGGCTTTGAGGTTCTTCAGGTAGCTAAGTGTGGTATGCGCTAGTCTGCTGTTCATACGAGGAAGGCCATTCTAATATGGGGAATGAGCATAAGACTTTTCTTGTCAATCTACTTTTTATTTTGTAACGCATCCTTTACGCTAAGAAGCGGAACATGAACGCTGTAACGCGAAAGCTCGAGAAACGATGAGAATCGATTGAGAAAAACGGAGTCGGTAAGCTCACTATTTTCAGTGGTGCAACTTTATGTTACTTTTTATAACCAGAAGAGTGGATATTATCCAGTTTTTAGCCTGGGTGCGGATGTAAATTATGGTAGGAAAGGAAATGAGGTATAACTGAAAATAAGTATCATATGAATTGTTACAGATCTGTATAATTAATGTTGGTAAACATTTTCCCTGTTTAGTTTTATCGAAATTAAAATCAGCTAAAAGTCAACGCTCTCAAAATGATATGAGTTGCCCAACTTGAATTGTAGTGTTGACGTTTAGCGTTGCTTATATGTGAAGCTTCACATAATTGCATGTATTCATCTCAACTGTCAAAGCTCAATCTGTCAAGCAACGCGATCCAAAGTTGTCTCTGCAAAATACTTCTGTTTCGAATCATTTCTTCTCTTAATACTGTGGCGAAAATGCGAAGCGAATGACAGATGAAAGAGAGGAGCCGACAACTGACATCTTCTAGAGCGTACGAGACGATTATCGTAACCGAAACGATTATCGTAACCGAGAGGATTATCGTATGGACGAGATTATTCCGGGGGTTTCGTTTTCAAGCAGCAAACAAGTATATAAGGGCGACGTACGGCTGCAAAAGCAATCAGTTGTGAATTAAACTCGTGGAGATTACATTACAGTAAAGTAATAAAAACAGTACATTGTGAAAGTTGTATACAAGTGATTGTAAATAGTAACGTAAATTGTAATTGAATTGTGAATTACCGAATAATTAAAAGCACATTAATTAAGTCTTTATAAATAAAGAGACTGCAAATTGAGTTGGCGATTTTATTTAACAATCCAGAGGTCGTACCCGAAAGATTAAGGAAATCATCGAGGTTAATCAGCAAGATCGTAACAATTGGTGTCAGAAGTGGGATTGTTAAATAAATTCCAAAGGATAGTAATCGAAAATGGTGAAGATTCAAGATTTGACGATACCTCTTCTCAAGAAGGAGTTGGCCAAGCGAGGATTGTCTACAACTGGAAATAAGGCAGAGCTGCAATCGAGACTGCGAGAAGCAATGGAAGTCGAAGGTATCGACTTGAACCAATACGAATTCCGCCGCGAGGATGAAGATGTATCCCTGAAGGATGTTGACAAAGAAGAGGCTATTGATTCTTCGAAGGGGTTGGAGCAGCCATCAGGTAAGATTCAAGAAAATGCCCCTGGCTCATCTACCGGTATGGACATGAACATGTTGAATGCAATTTCACAAATCAATGACAACATGTCACAAAAGATGGATGCACAGGATGCCCGTAATTCACAAAATATGTCTGTAATGAACGCGAACATGTCACAAATCGATGCCAGCATATCACAAAAGATGGATGTACAGGATACCAAAATGTCTGCAATGAATGACAACATTACATCACAAATGGTTGAACAGAGGGAGCAAATATCATCCTTAGGAGGAACCATCGCGCAAATACAGCAAAATCTGGAGAAGGACAATGCAGAACTTAAGGAAAGACAGGATCTAATTGAGAGCAAAGTCAACGAATTGCACGGTCGACAAGACAAAATAGACGAGCTAATTGAGACCAAAGTGAATAACGCATTGGAAGGTCGTGTGCGGGATTTGCAGTTAAATCGTCCAACCACTTCAGTGAACGCTCCCAAGGTAAAAACACCATCTTTTGACGGAAAAATTCCCTTCCAAGTATTCAAGCTCCAGTTTGAGAAGACGGCTGAAACCAATAAATGGAGCATGGAGGAAAAATCTGCTGCACTATTCGTTGCTTTGGAAGGACCTGCGGCAGAACTTTTACAAACTGTACCTGATTATGAGAGAAATGATTACGACGGATTGATGCGAGCCCTGGAAAGACGCTATGGTAGCGAACACAGAAGACAAATTTACCAGATGGAGTTAGAAAAGCGCGACCAAAAACCCAATGAATCTCTACAGGAATATGCCTCGGAAATTGAGAGATTGGCTCATTTAGCCATCGGAGACGCATCAGGTGAGCATCTCGAACGGGTGAAAATACAAAAATTCATCAGCGGCATAAAAGACGTTTATACCAAGCGGGAGACATATGCGAATCCAAAGTTAACATTCGCTGAAACAGTGGCGTATGCTCAAACACGTGATACGGCGGCACTCATAAGCAGACCAGCATACAAAGTCAATAAAGTGGAGGTTGAAACAGCAGACGTGATGACCGAAATATTGAGAACTCTGAAGTCGTTAGAAGGAATGAATCGTTCTGGTGGTAAGAATCAGGCTGGGAAATGCTTCAAATGTGGAAAGCCTGGTCACTTCGCACGCGAATGCAAAACGGGTTCCAGCATACAGGAAGGACAGCGCAAAAGGAAGGCTGAGGAGGATAAACCATCAACTTCTCAGTCGTTAAACTAAAACGAGCCAGTCTAAAAGGGCGTATGCTGGCTCCTGCAATTGAATGCCCCATAATCTCCGTCTCGCAAATTGGTAGGAAAACGAGCAACATTACTATTGGTGGATATGTGGATGGACGAGCGCGAAAATTAACAGTGGATACGGGCGCATCACACTCCATCATTCGAACTGACCTGATCGCTAAAGAAGTGAGACCATTACCTGGAGCAATATTGAAAACGGCGACTGGTGAGGACACACAAGTGGTGGGAGAAGTAACATGTGAGGTCTCAATAGGGAATGTGACGGTGTTACACAGCTTTATAGTCGCGCAGATCGTAGATGAGGTAATCATAGGAGTGGACTTCTTGATGGAGCAAGGTATCAAGATCGACTTGAATAACAAGGTTATGGAGTATAAGAACATGGAAGTACCACTAAGCATGGGCTACGATTCCACATACAGCAGCAAACAAGTGGTCTTAGAAGGCAGTGAACTGATTCCACCGAAGTCAGAAGGAGTTGTTTGGGCGAAAATTAATGGAGATTGTGGGACAAACAAATTGTGGGTTGTCGAAGCAAATTCTACACTGGACTTACTTATCGGAAAAACCCTGGCTAAGACACGAAAGAATGGACGCATCCCAGTGAGAGTATTAAATGACTTCAGATCATCAGTAAAAATTCCTAGTGGAACTGTATTAGGGCAATGTCAAGAGGTAGAAGCCATTATTAACAGCAATGATTCATCTGGAATCGACTCTATTGGCAGCAAGGAGATGGAGGAAGATATCAATGCATGGACGCAAGGGTTGGAAGACAAGTACAAGCACCAAGCCAGTCAGATGATCCGCAAATACTCCAACATATTCGACAAGGATGGCAACAAACCAGGCAGGACCAACGTAGTGAAGCATAGCATTGATACTGGTGACGCAAGACCAATTCGTCAAGCTCCTCGAAGCGTTCCACTAGCCAAACGTGACGCTGTTGGCCAAATAATTAGGGAAATGAGCGAAAGCGATGTTATCGAACCATCGGCAAGTCCATGGAGCTCTCCGGTCGTACTCGTGAAGAAGAAAGATGGCCAGTTGCGGTTCTGCGTGGACTATCGGAGATTAAATGATGTTACAAAGAAAGACAGCTATCCTTTGCCCAGAATCGATGATACACTAGACTCGTTAACTGGCACAGAATGGTTCTCAACACTTGACCTTAAGAGCGGGTATTGGCAAGTAGAAGTGAGTGAAGAAGATAAAGAGAAGACAGCGTTTAGTGCCGGCAACGGTCTATGGCAATTTACGGTAATGCTATTTGGGTTATGCAACGCTCCTGCCACTTTTGAAAGATTAATGGACCATGTGCTCAAAGCACTACACTGGAAGACCTGTTTGGTGTATCTGGATGACATAATCGTATTGGGAAAGAGCTTCGACGAACATCTGAGTAATTTGGAAGAAGTTTTCCAGAGAATAGCTGGCGCTGGTCTTAAACTAAGTCCTAAGAGGTGCTCTTTATTCAAGAAGGAGGTGAATTACTTAGGTCATCAAGTAACCACGAAGGGCGTGTGTACTGCGAAGGAAAAAATAGAAGCAGTGAAGGATTGGCCGAGACCCAGAAATTTGCATGAATTAAGAAGTTTCCTTGGGCTGTGTACTTACTATCGTCGCTTTGTTCCGAATTTCGCCAGCGTAGCTCATAGTCTCCATGAACTCACAAGGAAAAATAAATCTTTCGAGTGGAAAACTGAACAAGAGAATGCTTTCCAAGCTTTAAAAGAACGACTATGCACTGCACCTATGCTAGCGTACCCGGTTCCAGGTGCAACATTTATTCTGGACACAGATGCTAGTGGTTATGGCATAGGAGGGGTACTTTCGCAAGTGATTGATGGGCAGGAGAAGATAGTTGCCTACTATAGCCGGTCTATTGGGAAACCAGAGCGGAACTACTGCGTAACGCGGCGAGAACTATTAGCGTTGGTGGATTGCATTAAACACTTCCACAAATATCTGTATGGTCAACATTTCCGCGTTAGAACGGATCATGCAGCGCTGAAGTGGCTACTACAGTTCAAGAATCCCGAAGGGCAGCTTGCACGGTGGATTGAGAGGCTGCAAAGTTATGACTTCACCATCGAGCACCGCAAGGGTAATACGCACGGAAATGCTGACGCTATGTCCCGTCGACCATGTAGTTTGGAATGTAAGCACTACTCAAAAGCCGAGGGTAAGGAAGACATAATAGACGTCCGGCTAATGACAGTTACATCAGCAGAAGAGTGGGAGGCAAGTCACTTAAGGAAATGTCAGCAAGAAGATCCGGACTTGGAATTGGTAATGCACGGATTGGAGGTGAACAGACGGCCAAGTAAAGAACAAATGGCAGCGGAAAGTCCCATCGCGAAAGCATACTGGGCACAATGGAACAGTTTAGAATTGATATCTGGCTGTTTGCATAGAGTATGGGAAAGTGAAGATGGCCAGTGCTCTCGGAAGCTTATAGTAGTTCCGAGGTTAAGAATTCCGGATGTTCTTAAAGAATTCCATATTTGTCCTAGTGGAGGGCACCTAGGCATTACAAAAACGCTGGAGAAGATCAAGCAGCGGTTCTATTGGGTTGGCTGTCGGCAGTCGATCGCTGAGTGGATTGCTAACTGCACGGAGTGCATTGCAGCTAAAGGGCCAAAGTCACGAAGTCATGGGCAGATGAAGCAGTATAACTCAGGTGCACCATTTGAGCGGGTTGCCATGGATGTAGCCGGTCCATTCCCTCTAAGCAGACAAGGAAACAAATACGTTCTTGTGGTTATGGACTACTTTAGTAAATGGCCTGAGGTCTACCCAATTCCAAACCAGGAAGCGAAAACAGTTGCGGATGCATTCACTCACAATGGGGTTACCAGATACGGTGCACCTATAGAATTGCACTCAGACCAAGGAGGAAACTTTGAATCGGCGGTGTTCCAGGAGATGTGCCAGATACTTGGTATTCGCAAAACCCGAACGACAGCCCTGCATCCTCAATCAGATGGCATGGTAGAGCGATTCAACCGGACCCTGGAAGAGCACTTGAGGAAAGTAGTGGACAAGAATCAAGATGATTGGGATGTACACATACCGCTTTTCCTGATGGGATATCGGTCCGCAGTGCATGAAACAACAGGTCAAACACCTGCCAGGATACTGTTTGGTAGTGAACTTCGGTTGCCCAGCGATTTAAAATTTGGAATAACTGGTGATGCGAGAAGAATTGGGAAGGAAGCGTCTACTGTTCTCGAGGAAGAGTTAAGAGAGATACATGCTCTTGTGAGGCAGCGAACTCAAATTATGAGTGACAAAATGAAGGCTCGGTATGACAAGGCGATGAACTCCGAAGGCTTCCAAAATGGAGATTTGGTGTTGCTGTACAATCCACAACGAAAGAGAGGTTTGTCCCCAAAACTTCAATGCAATTGGGAAGGTCCATACAAGATAATCAAACGACTAAACGACGTAGTGTATCGAATTCAAACTGTAGGGAGGCCGAGAAACAAGATGAAAGTGGTCCACCTAGAGAGGCTTGCTGCGTTTGGAACAGCGAATGTGTCTGATCGGGACGATCAGACTTAGGTGGAGGGCAGTGTGGCGAAAATGCGAAGCGAATGACAGATGAAAGAGAGGAGCCGACAACTGACATCTTCTAGAGCGTACGAGACGATTATCGTAACCGAGAGGATTATCGTATGGACGAGATTATTCCGGGGGTTTCGTTTTCAAGCAGCAAACAAGTATATAAGGGCGACGTACGGCTGCAAAAGCAATCAGTTGTGAATTAAACTCGTGGAGATTACATTACAGTAAAGTAATAAAAACAGTACATTGTGAAAGTTGTATACAAGTGATTGTAAATAGTAACGTAAATTGTAATTGAATTGTGAATTACCGAATAATTAAAAGCACATTAATTAAGTCTTTATAAATAAAGAGACTGCAAATTGAGTTGGCGATTTTATTTAACAATCCAGAGGTCGTACCCGAAAGATTAAGGAAATCATCGAGGTTAATCAGCAAGATCGTAACAATACTTTAATTTACACTAAAGTATGGCAACACGAATATAAATTAGGAAAAAAAGTTCATACATTTTTATGAATATTAGTTCCAATTTAAAAGTTTAAATTATTATTTTTTTAGTGTTTTCTCATTTTTCGCATGTGGAATAGTCCAGGAGCCATTCTTTCATTCTTTTCAATTCGATAATGTTATGAAAACTATGGTTAATGAAGATGAGTATTCACTATCGAGAAATTTTCTCTAAAAACTCTCTAGAGATGCGAGGTAAAAGAAATATCGATTAGTCAAAGTATTTACAAGAGTCGACAAAAATAATCGAATGGAAAATCGGCTCATGTGAAAACTGTTTAAATACTAACACTTCGTGAAGGTTAAAACAATCTGAAAAGTTACCATTTCAATCACTGAATCCCACACTTATGCATTCTTTTTATTGCCTCAATTACATTTTCGGTTTTGTTGTGAGTTTTATTTGGTTTTTATGCATACATTTTGTGCTAAAAAGGCTAGGAACAATGTTTTGATTTAATTTAGGATTTTTAAGTGTTAAACCACATTACACCTTATTTCAATGCAACATCACTTCGAATGGAACATTTAGTAATTCAAAAAATCCATAACCACTTTGGTTAAAGGCGATCGCGTTGACCAAAGCTCCAAGATGAAAACCAAAATGCAGAGCGTCATCAAAGCTATGTAGAGGCTAAAAATGCCCAACAACAAAAAGAGCGACAATTTAACAGGCTCCTGTGATTGATTAATCTCATTGACTAAACGATAACGTCTCTTAAATTTATCGACTATACCCACATCGATTAAATATAGCAAAATATTGTTTATCGGCCAGAGCAGATAGGAATGTTTGCGCATGTACATTGTGAGTGGCGTCATAATTAACTTCTCTGGCAGCAGTGCTACTCTACCGTCATCCGTCTCCTGCATATAGTTATAGTATAGCACGGCGGGCTCAATTATAGTTAAAGCCTCTTTGGAACCATGTGCGATGCGCTTCAATACATTCGGCATAGAGTTTTTGCCGCCATCCACGTAAGCAATGGGCGCATCTCCAAACGTTGAGCTTAGCAACTCAGTGAGAACAGGTGCCGTGTGGACGGTAATGTTTTTATCAACGATCTGTTTAAATGATTTTAGCGGTGTCAGCGCACGGCCATCCTGCAATATAATAAAGAGTTGTCCGGTGTAAGCGGAGCGTAATACTAATGTACAGAGCAGCCATAAGGCGAGTAAGTAACGCGAAAAGTTACGATATGGTAAATGTTTGTGTATAACATTGCCGTACAGTGAGGCCCAGAGATTACTAAATGGAATGCGATTACTCTTGCCAAAGACAAATGAAGCAACTTTTTTGCTGCCGAGAAATTTCAGTGAGTATATGATGATCACAGCTAGTGCAATGTTCGAACCGATGAGCGTCCAAATTATATACTTAAATGGTCTGAAGAGACGTTGAATGGGAGATAATGGACGCCCATGTGGTATGGCTAACATAAGCGGGAAACTCATATATGAAAATGACGCATCCATGACTTGCGCACGCTTCTTCTCGTACATAATGTAAATGAGCGTTATATTGCCTTCGCCTTCGGCTATCTATGGGAGATTTTATGCATAAATTTATGTATGTTACAATCAGTAGCGGATCCAGAGGAAGGGGGGGGGCAGGTCCTAAAATATATTCAATTTTTTTGGAGACATCAGACACGAATAAACTGCAAAAGTAGATCGAATTTAAGATTTTCATTGCTTCCGAAGGGGGGGGGGGGGTGTCCGGACCCGAAAACCCCACCCGTGGATCCGCCACTGGTTAAAATATAAATGATATATGCATTCGCTTACCATCCTTGTGACGCCAGTTAGTGTGCCGTTCTCGAAGATGGCGCCACGATCACGTGGTTGTGGGTCTACAATTTTTATAGCGAAATTCATGGCCTGCGCCAAAACCGAAATCAACATGCCCTCAATGCCCTCCACAGACCTAATTCGACCACTTTCTTCGTACTTATCGAAAATCATAAAAGGCGGTTCGTGCCAAGTGATTATACGCAACTCACAGCCATGCAGATTGTGCACTTTGGAGGGGAAAAACTGGTGGTTACCTTTACGTCGAAATTTCGCTTTATTGTTACGGAACGAAATTAACAGCTCTGGTTTGGCCGAATGACATTTGTTGTATGTGAACGGGAAATAGGTGTAGACATATGGTGTTGAGTCCAGCAGAAGGAATACATTTACATTTATAACGAATAGATCGAAGAAACGACTGAAGATACGTTTGATAGTATCCAAACGTGATGCCTCATTGCCGGTGTAGATAAGTATGAACCAACCGCTGCGTTTATATCTGCTCTTCGGATCCTCCAAATCGGCTGCAAGCGCACTGAAAGTTTTAATATAAAATATTTCAAACTACCGTTAGAGTGAGAGAGCGCGAGCACGCACTCGACTTACTCAAATGAGTTCCAGCTATCAACAAACCAAACCGCACACTCTAAGTAATGCTCCCATTCGCTCACACTGGCCTCGCCAAAGAATGTCTCCTGCTCCATAATGTAGCTGCGGTATGGACGTTGATGTAAATACACCATCAGCGCCTCGATTAGCTCAGCCTGGTAAAAATAATTTTGGCGTTTGCTTGCATACTGCGATATAACCAAGGGCGCCGAAGAAAACTTGCCGAAAGCGTGAAGTACAGCCCAAGCCACGGCCACGACCAGTGTGTAATTGCCGGTCTCTTCAAAGCGACTTCTACCAAAGTCAGCCAGTATTAGGTCCATACTATTCCTCGCGCTAATTCAATGCAATAAAACTGTTCTGCGTCAATCTCGGTTGCATACTAAGTCAGCAAACTTGCAGTGAGCAGCGCATAGGTCGTTAGGCATTAATATTTTCACTTTTCAGTTTTCATTTTGCATGTCTACCGCCGCATCCTTTTGCCGCGTTGCACCCGCCATACTCTTCGGTTTAGTCGGTTTGGGTTAATTGGCTGCACGCGGAGGATGTTTCATTTCCATTAGCGAACATCACTTACGGTAACACGACATATTTATTAAGTACACACATACCTACGTACATATAAACACAGGAGTATATAAGCTCTCAAATACTTGTTTGCATTCTGTTCACAGTGTTGGCGGCCGCATGAGTTATGTGGCGACACATTAAGATTTGAAAGATACTAAATTTGGTGCGAAATAACATAGATAGGTCTATAATTTTAGATAGGGATCGATGTTGTAGTCAGTTTACATTGTTAATGGCGTCAACTCGTTAACAATTTTGTAAATTTGTTTTGCAAAATACATGTTAAAGTTGAAGTTCAGGGTTGAGATCTTTCGTGGAGGGTCAGAGTTAATAATATCGTGCCAGTCGTTTCACTCCACGTCGTTTGGGGGCTATTGAAGACCTAGGACTATAAACTACTACTCTCCAAACTGCTGATTTCGATGAACTGTTTATAAAGCTCTAAATAGACCCCTTATCATTCGTCCCCATATTCCTCCTACCCACATACTCTATGCACTCGTTGGCTTTGAGAGGGCAATAAGAATTCAGATATAAAGGGTTATCCATTTAGTGGTTTCGAAAGTGCAGTCCTGTATTTTAACGTCTGTCAGACATGTTTTGGAAATGGATCACTTAACAAACACACAAGGCGTTAAAATTTTTGATTCAAAAGTGGCCACGTTTCGTGCTATACGAGGAGGTTATGGCCCAACTATTCAAGCAATTGGCGAAATTTCAAAGAAATTTGAATCGCTGCTGAAAGTGAAATTATAGCCGAAGACCCGAATGTGTATATTTCTGTATGTTCTCAAGAGCTAGAACTTTCTTACGGAATATTACGGCGTATTTTGCAATTGGACTTACACTTATATCTATATAAAGTCCAGTTCCCACAGCAACTGAAGCCAGCTGACGATTCACAAGCAGTGGACCGCGAGTTTTTCAACAAAACGTTATTTAGCGATAAGGCGCATTTATCGCTCGGTGTATACGGTAAATAAGCAAAATTGTAGCATTTGGGACCCCGAGGAATCCCAGTAATTGAAGAGAGGCCCCTACACATAAAAAAATTACTATCTGGTGAGCTTTTGGCTCGGAGGTCTGATTGGATCCTTTGAAAAATATAACGGAGAGACCGTCAGTGTTGATTCGGAGCGTTACAGTCGTATGATAACCGAGTTTTCTTGGCCTGCAATTGATGAACGACTTGGACAATATGTGGATCCAACACGATGGTGTCACATGCCAAAAAACACGAGCGAAAATGGCTTTGTTGTGAAAAAATTTGCCGAACACGTGATCTCTCGTCTTGGCGATGTGAATTAGCCACCGAGATCGTGCGATTTGACGCCGTTGGACTTTTTTTGTGGGGCTACGCGAAAGACTGTGTTTATGGGGATAAACCTTGAGCTCTTGAGCACTTGAAAATCATTGCTCTATCGTCTAAGCTCGCGCTCGTCTATCAAAAATTCATCGAATATTATAATGGTCCAGGCTCCTGCACTTTAGTTCAATCGAAATTGATTCACTTTCTTGTCTGTGAAAATTATAGAGACCGTCATGCAATAGCTTGAGTAGAAAACGAGTGCTCCGAGGATTAAGAGAAAGTGCTGAGCATTTGGTTTAAAGTGCTCAGGACTACCGGTATTAAACTATAGCCTATGGGGGCTCTGCGTAAGGCATACAAATTCAGCGCCAACGAAAACAAAGACCATACAATTTTCACTGTTCAGTTGCGATTTGACGCCCTTGAAAACCGCTCCCGACCATTAACTTGTATGATGTATGGCACCTCCTGCGGGTTAGGGGTTCAAGAATTTACCCGTGGTAAGGCATGCCTGTCGTAAGAGTCGACTAAAATCCATAGTTCACGCGACAGTCGGGTCTTTATACCGGAACGATCCGGATTTTTATGCGGCCAAGGTCTGTCACTCCCGCAATGTTCCCCGCAGCCACATTTGGTGAATTTTCTGCGGTTACAACAACAACAACAACAACTAACTTGTATGATGAAGTAAAACTATTCATTTTGAATACTAGTATGACCACTATTTGGTTAATTTAATTTATATTTATGCAAAAACAAATAGCTTTCAACACTTTACCAACATGAACACAACCACCGCAATGTCGGTGTTAGTCTATGCCACATTACTTCCGCAACAAACACCACACAGGCCAATCCAACCAATGTCAGATACATCACAAAAACTCCCCAAAGATCGTTCATATCCAATGCATCAGCGTCCTCGACGTCGAGTCTGTCGAAGTAAGTAAGATCCAGATATTTTTCAGCCCAATAGTCAATCATACCCTGACTACGCAATTGCATGAGCAGCACATTGAAGCGCTCTACCAAGTAGCTGTGCTTCGAAAAGTATATAGTGATTTGTTGAGAAAAGAACCGATCTGGTAGCACAAAGAAGGCGCCACGTTTGCGCTTCGACATCACATAGTAGGTGAGGTAATCCAGCGGTGAAACACCCGCCAACTTGCCACCCATTTCATCGACCATTTCATAGGACTTCCATTCATACGGATCGTGATTAATTATAATCGGTATGCGTTCACTTTCTATTAAAGGCGCCGAACGCACCGTATCGTATGTTGACGGTGTCATAATGAGCGAGTAACCATCATTGATGAGTTGAAATACATTCTGTGGTGGTATGCGATATAAATCTGTTTGAAGTAATTTATAGAGAAAGCTCTGATAGGCATTTCGCATAACATAACCGTAAATAATCCACAAAACGAGCACAAAACGTGCGAAATTCGTGCGAGGTGCGCGCTCTATGGGTATGCCGAGAAAGAGGCTATAGGCATTGGTAAGTGGCGAACGTGGACGTGGATAACCGATCATGATGTGTGCGAGTTCTGAGTCTCCACAACGCATATTTATAACGTAAGCGAGCAGCATAATCAATTGAAAGCTGAAGAGGAGACAGTACCAAGTTTCGGCGTCGAAGGGAAAGCTGAAGATTTCCAGCGAAGAATAGGTTTGTCCGGCCACCTTGACACCAAATATCTGCCACGTTTGATAATAGGGCAGTACACCTGTGAGCAACTCGCAACGTTCCACTGTGTAGCGAAAGCAACCTAAACTCATGTCGACTATGTTATCTTGAAGCTGTAGATGGTGTAAAAAGAAAGTGAAACAAGTTTTTCATATTAAAATTATATAAGTCAAATCGAAGTGTTTGAAATCACATTTTAATAGTTTACATACCATTTGAATGGCGCCAGTTATGCTACCATTCTCCATGCGCTGACCGCGCTGCTCATTATTCGGTGGCTCTATAAGCTCTAAAGTAAAGTTAAGCTTCTTGGCTAACTCCACCAGCAATTCGCCTTCGAAAGAACCCAATTGCGCATAACCACTGCGATTGGGATAGTAACTCAGGTATGGCGGCGTATCCCAGACGGCCACACGTAGCGAACAATTATGTAGATTCCGTAGCTTTTCAGGAAAAATATGTGTAGCTAAGGGTTTCAGCCAGCTGCCGTTATAAGCATTAATCACATGCACATTATTGCCCTTGCAGGGGCTATTATCCAGAAAAGGAAAATAAGTATAGACTTCAACATAGTCGCGCTTGATCTCATACAACAGACTGACATTGATGAGAGAGTAGCGATAGAAGTAGCTCAAAATGCTGGTGATGAGCAGATATGGCATTAGTGATGTGTCTGGATCGATTAGTAGTATCAGATAATGTTCGGGGAAATCGAAGTTCTTAGTCAGCTCGGCCGGATCCAGCTCGCTGTGGAGGATAAAAATGAAAATTTTTATAAAAAATATTTAAATTCCAACAAACTCTCAAGTCATGCTCACACTAATGCCTGTGGTCCATCGATTAACAGCAGATTATATAATCTCGTTTCTGTTGGTAGGCGTGGCGCTTCCATTGTTTCCATTTGCAATTTAATATCGAATAAATACGGTCCCGCGCAAGTGATCAGATCCTGCATGAGACGCCAAGATCTTTCATGCTTCGCATGCACCGAAATCATAAGATCACTTGTGCTGGGCACAAAATATTCATCTATAATTGTGTTCAGCGCATAACGCATATTATAACGGACGGTCGAGTTGCAGATGGTTTCGGGCGTCTCTATGCTATACGTCGCGCAGAATTTTAAAATACTTATATATTTCAATATGAAAATCAACACAAAACTCGCATGCATTTCAGCTGAAACTTTTACTATTCAATTAGGTTTACTAGATAGTTAATGGTAAGTTGCGTGGAATGGTGATGTTACTTTGAAGACTGCAGTTACACAAATGAGTTCGAAAACACGCGACATTGGGCACCGTTAGTGCGAATCGAAAGTTCGTAGTTACAATGTAATACCTTAGTTGTGGCCTAATGGTTGGGCGTAGCTTTTCATAAGACCGTTAAATTTAAATGAATGCTTTTTCAGATTACAGTTAGGCATGAAAAGTTCAGTAATTAGTCCTACAGTCGGCTTGGGAAACAGAGAAAGAGAGAGAGAGAGATAGATAATTAGAGCGCGTAAGATAGACACTGTGCTTGCTGGTGAGCGAGACGTGTATTGTTGATTCAAGCAATGTAAAGAGTTTTCAGTAATTAATTCATTTGCTGAAGGCTTAATTGTTTCATTTAATATATTTACATTTCCATCGTTTAACAAAATATTAATGCAATGTTAGGTGGTTAATTAAGTGGGGGCAAGTTAATGGATTATTTAAAAGGAGTTCTTCTTATTGGGCACCGCTTGCTTGATTTTAGCCGTATCAACAATAGAGTGCCAGTCGTTTCTGCTCTTCGCTGTTTGGCGCCAATCGGAGGCGCCAAGTGAAGTTAGAGCCTACCAACGGAGGGGAGGTGTTCCATTTCTTCTGCAGTCACCAGCGGGTACTGCGTCGAAAACTTTCAGAGTTAGAATATTGTCACCCATAGGAATATTGTCATACAGCTCATAGCCAAAAATCTTCCTGAAAATCTTTCTATCCAATACTCATCCAACTCATCGGATTTCGTCCATGTTTCTGCACCGGTAGGGCTTGAGTGGGGAGCGATTATTTATTTGATGACAGCAGATATGCGGCTTGTCTTCATTCAGTAGCAGACTCATTCGCCGTGTTTCCTATTTCATTATGCAGAAAGTAGAGCAAGCGGCCGAAGATATATAGATATCATCGGCATACGCCAATAGAAGATTCTATCTTCTTTATTCAGTTCTGCAGCTCTTATTATTGTATGAAGCCTCGTTTGATACTGGATGGCTCGGAGAGGAAATTTCCTATTCTTATAGAGATTTTGGTGTTGCTTAGACAGTTTGCGGAGTATTACAAGTTGTATGGCTCAGGCCTACGCTGCATAGAGCAGATGCTTTTCGTGCTGTCGAGAGCAGATTTAAAATCGATGAAGAGGTGGTGTGTGCTTATCCTCACGGCTATTTTCCAGGACTTAGCGTAATGTGAATATTTGGACATCCAACGTTGTCCGGGTTGTCCGGTACCGGGTCTACGCAGACATTTATAAGACACAAGAAGGTTGGTTGAATAGCTCAGCAATCGATATTCGTACTTCATAATAGTCGTGCGATGGAACGACTATATCATTGATCTCGGTTAAGGTCTCGGTTCCCATATCACCAGGTCTTTCATTTTCACTTTGTCATTCACCAGGCTGGAGAAGTGTTCCCTACATAAATTTAATATGCTTTCAACGTCAATTACGAATACTCCTTCTCGTTCCTACTATAGAAAGTTCCGGTCTTGAAACCGTCTGTAAGTCACCTCAGGGAGTTATCGAACATTTCCCCAGTTAGCCATCTTCTCAAGTTCTTCATACTCACGCATCTCAGTTTCTCTCCTTAAATTTTCCACAAATGCGTATCGCTTTGCTCTTGAACTCTTACAGTTAGAAAGAGGAGCATACAGTTGTGAAGAAGACAGAGCAGAGCGGAAATCCCAATGTTTTTGGGAGAGGGAGAGGGCAAGTGCATTAGTTAAAGAATCATTTGAAAATGCACGGACGTGATGAGTACCTGTTGTCAGACTCCTCCCGTATGGGTCGGACAGTATAGTCTAAACTAATCTTCTAACATAATCAAATGTGAATATTCAGACAGAAATTATCTCTTTAAAATTTCAAAATTTTCAAATACTCCTGCTTTAAGCATATCATAAATGTATGTTTGAAGAGAAGTCAATTGGCATAGAGTTCAAAGTCACTTGATTATACAGCCAATTCATAATGAGAAAAAAAAAAATTCGAAATAAACAGCAAATATGACTAGCGAAGTGAAAAAAGCAAAGAAAATTTGCAAAAAACTATTCCACTGAAGTAGCGGCATTGCAATGAAGAGATTTTTTCGCTTATCGTGTCATGCTCAAATAATTTTTTGCTCTAAATTCGATTGAAAATTCGCGGCACAACTTTCAGAATAGTACGTGGAGATGTGTGTACTTATGTATATTTACGCATATGCAGACGGAAATAATCAGCTCTCATACATGAGTAAGTCTATGAGTATGTACACATATACGGGGGCTGCCCTTTATATTTCTAGATTTCGCAATCCTTGTGTTGCAATCTGGCAGCTGACAACTTTATCGTAAGGTTTGACAATTTTGATGTTATAAAGGGTGTTTTTTTATAGAAGTATAGAACTTTAAGTTGGCATAACTTTTCAAGATGGCGATCGATTTAACAGCTGTCAAGTGATTTATTCTCAGTTTGGTTTGGCAATTCATCATGAATAGACCCACGCCTGAACAACGCTTGCAAATAGTGCAATTTTATTTCGAAAATAATGGTTCTGTGCGGAAAACGTATCGCGCACTACGTCCATTTAATCGTGTTTAGCGACGAAGCGCACTTCTGGTTGAATGGCTACGTCAACAAACAAAACTGCCGCATTTGGAGTGAAGGTAATCCTCAAGTGTATGTTGAAACACCGTTAAATCCAGAAAAACTGACTGTTTGGTGCGCTTTATAGGCTGGTGGAATCATTGGTCCGTACTTTTTCAAAAACGATGGTGGCCAGAACGTTACAGTCAATGGTGATCGGTATAGAGCCATGATTACTAACTTTTTCATTCCTGAATTCAATAACCATGATGTCCAGGAGATGTGGTTTCAACAAGACGGCGCAACATGTCACACAGCTCGTGCCACAATAGATTTATTGAAAGACACGTTTGCTGACTGCCTAATTTCACGTTTTGGACCTGTGAATTGGCCTCCAAGATCTTGTGATTTAACACCGCTAGACTACTTTCTGTGGGGCTATGTAAAGTCATTGGTCCATGCGGATAAGCCACAAACGCTTGACCATTCGGAAGTCAACATTCGCCGTGTTATTGCCGATATACGGCCACAAATGTTGGAAAAAGTCATCGAAAATTGGACATCCAGATTGGACTACATCCGCGCCAGCCGTGGCGGTCATATGCCAGAAATCATATTTAAAATGTAATGCCACAAGATTATCTTTCGGATAAATAAAATTCATGTCAATCGAATAATCCATCGTTGTTTTATTGCAACTTAAAGCTCTATATCTCCAAAAAAAAACACCCTTTACATACTCAGATCGTTTTGACATACGAGCGATATTTGTGTTGCTTACAGTAACTTAAAATATTCATCTCGACCAAAAACTGGAATTAAATCGCGAAGAGTTTTGCTCGATTGCTTAGTGAAATAAGTGGAGGTCATAGATCACTCTAAAACGAATTACGTGAAGGTCGTCCAAAAACAGTGCTTTTTCCGGAATCTGTGCACAATCTGTCAATAGTTGTCCACACACGAAGCACTTCCAAGCAAATACTAGTTGCCTGTCTGTTTTGGAAGAACTGAACATGTCGTAACCGTTGAACTACTGAATCAACGTGGAGCAGTGAATTCTGAGTGATTCCCAACCATTTGTTTGCAAGTTGTCTTTCAAGAAATCAGGAAAATCAACTCATCAAAATATCGATTTGATGAGTCATCTACCGTTTAGTCCTGACTTGGGACCGAATAACTTCTTTTTATTACCGTATATAAAATATAAACTGAGAGGTCAACGGTCAACGGAAGAACATTTGAAATACAATAAACAATTTTCAACGATTAATATTTGTTTTTGTTCTCTAATTCCGAGATTTAAAGGGCAACCCTCGTATATGCACACATTTAATGGTATGCATATTGTCAGTTTTAAAAATAGTGGCCATAGAAGTCGCACGATTTGGTATTGAATTTTTAACGTCTTGCGTTTTACTGATACGCCTGCTCCTGGATATCTGTTTGTTTATGCACATTCTGCGAAAAGTTGCAAAAATTATTCCAGGCTCGTTTAATGTGAACTTTAGAGTTGCTACAGTTTGTAGAATAAAAAAATGTATTTGTTGTTAAATAATTTAAGATCTCTTTGGACTTTAAACCGACTAAACAGCTTTCTCTCTTTCTATTTGGCTTCCAAAGACGTGCTTTGCTGTCTAAGGTGTCTAATCATACTTAAATGTGCTCAGGGTCTGCCAAATGAAGCTCTACGGAGCAGATAATAATAAGTAAAATGCTAAGAGACCCGAAGGAAGTTTGTCGGCCAAACAGTAAATTGGTATTTAACATGGATGTATTGACTGCACGAAGATTTTGGCCGCCGAGGTACTAGTAGTGCGGTACTTCAGCGAAACCTCCCCCTGCGGGTTAGGGGTACAAGAATTTAGCTGCAATAAGGCATGCCTGTCGTAAGAGGTGGCTAAAATCCAATAGTTTCCGCGACAGTCACGTCTTTTTACCGAAACGACCCGGATTTTTATCCACTCATAAACTGTCACCCACGCAAATTCCCTGAGGCCCACTTTGGGGAATTTTTCTGTCGCTACCACTACAACAACACCAAGCGAAACTAGATCATTCTGTACTTTATCTATCCAACGGAGTGGAGGGTTTCTTCTTCCGCTGCTTTCATGTACGGGTACTGCAAGAGGATGTTTCGGTATTGAAACCTTCTGTAAGTCACGCATCTCTTCATAGAATTTTCGAGCATTACCCGTGTTGACCAGCTTCCTCTCAACTCTCGTGATCTATCCCACCACGCACGTATTGTGGTCGATCGCAAAGTTGCGATGTAGGCAGTATGCTTCTCTCCACTTCAGCTCGACATTCCTCATCGTAACAGCTCTTTTTCTGGTATTGTTAAAAACCAATTATTTCCGAAGCAGCGGTATGCAACGAGTTTGCTATTGCGTTCCACAGCTCTCTTATATTGATGAGTGCTCTCAGAGAGCAGGTGTGCAAGCCCAGTAGAAAACTGCGCGGCTTTCTGCTGTGATTGCAGTTTTTCAACGTCGAGCTTTCGTTGTGTTTGTTGACGGGCGTTCTTTGCTGTACAGACGCGGATATAGATACAGATAGTGATCCGAGTCGATATTTGGCCCTCGTAATGTGCGTACGTCTAAAATACTGGATACATGTCTTCCGTCTATCACAACGTAATCGATTTGATTGCGCGTTTTCGATATATTTTCTTGTGCTGGAATCTGGTACTCATGTTTCCTCATAGAGGCTGAATTTTCCGACTGTTATGCCAAAGATATCTTATTTACCCATCCTGGCGTTGAAATCTCCAAGTACGGGTTTGACATAGTTGTATCGGCAGCGCTCATAGGTACGTTCTAGGCTCTCATAGAAAGTAACCTTGGTCACATCGTCCTTCTCTTCCGTCGGGACGTTGGTCCAAATCAGTGAAGTGTTGAAGAATTTCGCTTTGATGCGGATTGGACCCACCTTCTTCCGTCCTTGTCCCATTCATCGCATTTCTTGGACGGTTGGGCAGCGGCACCTTCTCAATTATGAAACCCGACATTTCAGATTCTTACCTTCAAATAGTAATCCTTCAAACGTTTGCAGGGGTCGTCATTAGAAGTGGGGTCTCTCATTCTAAGCATTTTTTGATTTTTCACTTTACTCATTTGCTTGAACTTCTAAACATGGCTCCATCCCTCAGGAGTGCGTGCTATTAACACGAAATCATTTCCAAAACATCTCCTAAGAGCAGTCGCCCCTCTGCAATGAAGGTCAATACAGGAGGATATATTTTAACATGTGAAATGTGAGAGCTTGTCATGCAAATGCCCGAGTCGCTTGGAGGCGGCAAATATAATATCAAAGTTTGGGAATCTTTGTCTTAAAAACACTCTTTACTCTTCAGTTAATCAGTAAGCCTATCGAATCGAAAATTTTCTTTTGCGAATCTTTAGAAATTTTCTTATTTTCCAATCGTAAACTTTTCAGAATTTTTTCTTCGGTTCTCTCACTCATCAACACACTACATCAATGTTTGTTTGTTTGCTTGTATGGTGGACTGGCAGCATGCGTTGCTCATGATGCACGGACAAGTCGACAAGCTTGTCAACAGTAGGAAATGAAATCCACACATTGCCAGCCACCACCAGCCACCACCAGTCACCAACCACCACCAGCCGCCAACTACGAACTATCGACGACTGTGGCGCGTTTGCAACGCATTCACATACATATATACACAGCTGTGTGTAACGAGTGTATTTTTACTTGATTGCCACATGCATTTGTAGATATTTACATACATATCTACATATGTATGCCGTTTGCATGGGTTACCACATGCTGTTGCATATGAGCCTGACAATGATGGTATGATTGTCCTGTGTTACCCAAGGCATATCAATATTTGCATGCAATCATATGGAACTATGTATCCATATATGCGTGTATGTATGTAAGAGTGTGTATTTGGCGCTCGTATATTTTCTTTGCTGTCAGCAATGCGCATTGTACTCATACATGCAATGATTTAATTCCGCTCGTAATTGTGTTGAGGCAGGCGATAACCAAATAATCACATGTACATTAGGGTGGTTCGAAGGGGTTAAGTGAAAGTTTATTAGTTAGATTTCACTTCAAAATGCTAGTAAATGATTAAGAATGAAACGATTTTTTTATTTCGAAATTAAACGTTTTAGTTTAAAGCCAAAATGATTTAAAACAAAATATTTAGAGAGTTGCCATGTGCCTAAAAAATCATTTATAAAAAAGAAATGATGAAATAAAAACAGCACATCATTAATGTCATGCTGAGTGGGTATAAAATGTACGCTTAACCTATTTCGAGGATCCCTACAAAACCACACACACACACACAGAAAATTCAAATTTAACGGGGAATAAAAAATAAACAATTATCATTCGAAAGAACATTATTTGGCTTTTTTTGTTAAGATTATCTCTTTCAAATGTTGACCGCGGCTACGTCTCAGATGGTCCATCCGTTGAGTTCAATTTTCGATGACTCGTTCGAGCATATCGACACAGGAAAAAGTCTAACGGTGTGATATCACATGATCTTGGTGGCCAATCGACCGGCCCAAAAAGTGAAAGAATCTGCTCGCCGAAGTGTTCTCTCAATAAATCCATTGATTGGTGCGATGTGTGTGAAGTGGCGCCGTCTTGTTAAAACCAAATGCCGCGGAGATCACGAGCATCAAATAGTCGGTTATCATATCGCGATAACGGTCGCCATTAACGGTTACGTTCTCACCGGCCACACCAAACCATTGTTTTTTCTGAATAAAATGGCAGCTCTTGAATCTCTTCAGTCCCAAATGCGGCAATTTCGCTTGTTTACGTATCCATTAAACCAGAAATGGGCCTCATCGCTGAACAAACTTTGACTCGAAAACGTCGGATCTTCTTGGAACTTTTCAAGAGCCCATAGAACGAAGCGATGTCGCTTGGGAAGGTCGAGCGGCTTCAGTTCTTGCAGAAACTATATTTTGTACGCTTTCAATTTAAGGTCTCGACGTAAAATGCGCCAAGTCGTTCCATACGTCATTCCGAGTTGCTGCGAAAGGCGCCGAATCGACTCTTCACACTCTTAGCTACAGCCGCTATATATTTTTTTCACTGCATGCTGGACGTGATCTATTCGGTCGAATATTATCCAATAATGAATGCTGGATCTCAAGATGGGTGATGGTGTTGCGAATAGTACACTCAGTAGGCCGATTACGTTGACGTTTGAGGGAAGCGCGTGAAACACATTCTTTACAGAACGTGAATTTTCGTAATAAAGTTGAATGATTTGAAAAGTTGTTCAGGCGTAAGTCTTTCCATGATGAAATGCCAAACAATATGAACAAAAATAACATGACAGCTTGACACGACTCACGCATGATCTTTCAAAAACCAAAAAAGGCTATTGAAAGAAGTACCTCTACCTGGATCACACTTTAGCTGTGATTATTTTTTAGGGATTAATTTATTTTAAATTAAATTAATTGCATTAAAAAAACTATTGCAATAGTTTTCGAAATCTAAAGAAATTTAAGAAGTCTAAAAATATTGTAAAATTAATTTTTCTGAGTGTGGTTGCCATCTGAAAACAGTTTTTAATTAATTTCAAAAAATGGTAAAATCCCTGTAATGTTGTGGATAGAAAAGAAGGAAAATTAAGATTTATAGTATAAGGCAATTTTGCAAAAAAGGTTGCCATCTGATAGCAAATGTTATATAGTTACATATAAATATAATTAATTCCAAAACAAAATAATAAAAAATTCGAGCTAGATTTTATGGCAGAGATATTTTTGTGAATCGTTGCCACCAGTTTGAAGATTTTTTTTAAATAAGCTATAAGTATTAAAAATCTTTAAACATCATTGGATCAAATATGTTTTCAAAGTTATTTCAGAATATTCTAATTTATAGCATCTATATGAAAATATGGAATTTTAGGAGTTTATTGGTATTATTTGGCTAATAAAAAACTACTCAAAATATTTAGATCATACGTTCTGAACTCCAAGCTGAAATTTCAGCTCTTACATACGTTTTTTCATATATCCATAAAATACTTGAAGCGAAATTTTCGAGAAACTGGCGACTTTATGAAATATTAACTAATTTTAAAAGAAAAATTAAGCTAAATATTTTTTTTAAATTTCTAAACGATCCGAAAGTTATGCTAAATATTGCTTTGAACTACCCTAATGTAAATGCCAGTCAGCGTCAGCAGCACAACATGTTGCCGTGGTAAATTCCACTATTTCTTCTGTTTTGATGCGTGTTACGCCTATTTACATGTATGTGTGTGTGTTTGTGTGTAAGGATTTGTGGCCATATCCCTGCAAACAATGCGAGTACTGCATGCATGCTTGAAACATATACTCCACGCGAACAATAGAGTATTTCGAAACCAACCACAATGCATACTAAAAATATAGTTCAATTAACATTAGGGCTGTACCATCTTCTACACCTCTGCATGGATACACATGGAGTGCCTGATGGAAATTAGTTTTGAAACTACTCCACAAAATTACTCCATGGAGTACCTACAGAGTAATACATATGGGGCATCTGCGAATAATTACATCCGAACACACCTTTCAGTTTCGAAAACAATTTCCTTTGGAAAAGAGCTAGTAACTAATATTTATCGTACAAATTTATTAAAAGAAAAAATTTCTCTCGCAATAAAGCCACATTCGCTCTTGTTTTGTGACATGTGGCACCATTTTGTTGGAACCACATATTGTCCAAGTCGTATTCTTCAATTGCAGGACAAATATTGTCGGTTATTATACGATCATAACGCTCCGAATTGGCAGTGATAGTCTCGCCATTATCGTTTTCAAAAGAAATAAGGTCCACTCATACCTGCGGACCAAAGAGCGCACCAGACAGTAAGTCTTTGCTTTGGCTGTAATGACCTCTCTTCAATTATTTGAGGAACCTCGAAGCCTTGAGTGCGACAATTTTGTTTATTTACGTATCCAACGACTGAGAAATGTGCCTCGTTGCTTAAGAGATTTTTTTGAAAAAATCAGGATACATTGCTTGTGGTTCAAGCACCCAATCGAAGTAACTAAGGCATTGTTGAGTTTATATGCATGTAGGTGTAAGTACAATTGCAAAATACACCGTATTGAGCCGTAGAACGTAGAACGTAGCCAGCTCTTGAGAACTTCGAGGAATAGATGCATTCGAGTCTTCGGCTACACTTTCACTTACAGCAGCGACATTTGAGGTGGATCTGTAACCGCTCCAGTCTCTTGAAATTTCTTAAAATTTCACCAATTGCTTGAGTAGTTGGACGATTATGTCCAAGATAATCTCCTCCCAAAGCCCAACATGTGGCTAAGTTTGAATAACCATTTTTGTAGTAGATTTCAACAATTTTAACACGTTGTGTGGTTGTTAGGCGATCCATTTCCATAAATGCCTGACTTTTAACTGAAAGAAAAACATTTTTGGCTTGAAAGTTAAGTTTGACGGATGCCAAAATACAGCCTTGCACTTTCGTAACCACTTAATTGATAACCCCTTATTTCAATTTTTGCATTTCTTCTATGCGCAGTGCAAAATATTAACTCCAACTTCTGCGCATTTCACAGATTTTTCATATATAAATCTCGTAACGTCGTTTAGTAGTAGTAATAGCGTTCGTCAAAACACGAGCAATGATCGGCAGACAACAAGCTGAGTTGAGCGACACGTAAGTTGGTCCAACCTCCACTATAATGGATTAGTCCAATATGTACTTTTCCTCTCGTGCTTTCGTTTTCCTTCTTTTCTGCTACTACTACATGTCTGGTTGGTTGTTTTTCAGTTTCTTTAAATTTACTTATTATTCAAATCATATAATTTCATTTTGCTACTCCTTTGTGTCAGCCACAAATGAAAACATATCTCACGCCGAGTTAATAAAGATGATGACACAATGGAATGACGGAATTAGCACAGTTCGTCTGATGTGAAGGAAAAATTGAATTTCGTGATTATTCGACAACACAATTTATTTCATAATTTAATTTCTTTTTTCTTTTTGGAAATTTGTATGTAAGAGAAAATGGAGCATGTTGTTACTTGAGCGCTCATTTTAATAAGAATCAAAAAGTAATACGAATAATAAAGCAGTGAAAAAAAAGAATCGTAGTAAATACGATGCTATACAAAATATTAATTTTACCCAGCTTTCCTTCCTTTATGTTGCCCTCCCGGTGAAATGCGTTTTCGCTGTGCTTTAATTATCATTCATTATACGTTGTCGTCTGACATTCATTATACGCCTTTCATTCAACGTTTTCATTATTCTTTTGCGCCGCATACGCTCTTTGCCAACCGCCCACCTTGAGGTCATTTATGGCATTCATAATGATCTTAAATATGCTTCTACATACATAAATATACATACATATACATATATATATGTATATAGTTGTTGGCTTGAGTCTGCTACATTCGCGGAAGTTCGATCTCAATATGCATAATTGTGTTAATTTTTGTGGCTCCACTTGCCGTTCGCCTTACTCAACTCACTCCGCTCTACGTCTGCTCTTCCTTCGCATTCTCTTTTTTTTAAGTTTTAATTTTTTTTTTCGTGTCTTTGTGCTTTAATAGACTTTCATCACTCATCTGTATGCCGACGACGACAGCATTGTGTACAATACGGGTTATTAATGTCGCTCATTGACACTTCCGGGCTCTACTCGGTTTGGTTCGGTTGCGTTGTTGGTTGGTCGCCAGCACTGCTACTTATTACTGTTACAGTGGTTTGTAGATATGTATGTATGTGTTAGTGTTTTCATTTCCGTTCTGTTTCTGCAAACACTTTTACTCATGTCGTCTACCAGATGTCAGTCAACACGATAATTTCAATATCTGATATACTCGTATGTATGTATGTCGTGATATGAAGTTGTAGGTTATGAAAAACAAATACAGTAAAAAATTATTTTTAAATTAATCTGAACCATAACGTACATACATACGTAATAACCTTATAGGTATAATAATATGTAAAAAAAAGCTCGGGTTTCTAAATTGGAGTTGTAGAAGGTTATAATAATTTAACAAGAATTTTAAATGATACTCCTTTAAGAGTTTTGTTATTTCGCTCGCTTTCAAAATTCAAACTTCGATTCCGATGATTTTCAGTACCAGTACCAGTGTACGTATAATACCGAACTTCAAGCCTAAAGTTACTTTTTTGACAGATTTATGACCCAAAATTTCAAATCTGCAAAATCGATTGTATATATGCTAAAGGGTGATTCATTTCACAGGTTCCTTTAAAGGAAAAAATACTGAAAATTCAAATTTAATGCGGATGGTGTATTATCATTAGAAAGAACATTCTTTGGCATTTATTTTTTGAAGATTATCTCTTTTAAATGTTGGCCCCGGGATTGTCCGCATAGACTTTAGACTTTACATATTCCCACAGGAAAAAGTCTAACGGTGTGATATCATGATCTTGGTGGCCAATCGACCGATAATACGTTTGTTTGTTGTTTACATACCCATTGAGCCAGAAATGGACCTCATCGCTGAAATAAATTCGGATCTTCTTGGAACTTTTCAAGAGCCCATAGAGCGAAGCGATGTCGCTTGGGAAGGTCGAGCGGCTTCAGTTCTTGCACAAGCTGTCAGCTATGGCCGCTATATTTTCTTCACTGCGTGCTGGAAATGGTCTATTCGGTCGAATATTATCGAATAATGAATGCTGGGTCTCAAGATGGGTGATAGTGTTGTGAATAGTACGCTCAGTAGGCCGATTATATTGACCATAAGACTTTACAGAACGTAAATTTTCGTAATAAAGCTGAATGATTTGTAAACGTTGTTCAGACGTTAGTCTTTCCATGATGAATGCCAAACAATACTGAACAAAAACAACATGACGACTCATACATAATCTGTCAAAAAAAAAGGCTTTTGAAAATCGTACTTCTACTTGAATCACCCTTTAAAATGGACGAAATAAAAATTGTTGAATGAATCCGTTGTTTTTTTTTTGAGATAAATGAATGAAACTGTTTGTCTTTAGCGGTGAAATCCAATTTCCATAGGTATTTCATACTGCCGTAAAAGAGTGCTGTAAAGTGCTATAAGATCAGATCGAGACAAGTTTTGATCACTTGTGCTACAAGCATCAGAAGAAGCCTCTAAAGGATCCTGTTGACCACTATTCAGAAGCCCATTGAACAATAGAGGATTGACCTTGCTAAAATTGACTTTATTTGACTTTAGCTCCACAGAAACAGTCTGTGGCGAATCCAAAACTACCAAAAACAGCACACCAACAGAGGCCTATTTTAGATATCAGGCAACGGGGCGGAACTACTACAACTACATTCGCGTAGGCACCGTTTGCGCTAGTAGAGTCAACTCAACTATTTCGTGCCAATTTTTTCTTCTTCTCGCAGTTTTTCTTCAATTACTAGCGAAACCATGTCCTCCGGAAATTGATCTTTCCAACGGAGTGGTGGGCTTACTCTTTTTTTGCTTCAATGTGATAAGCGGGTTCTGCATCGAAATCGGTATCCTTTTATTCGCTGAACTAGTTTATGCTAGAACTGGTATTGTAGAGGAGGTGAGGTACAACTAACTCCTTCTCTGGTAAGGTAGTTGTGAGGAACTACTTCTCTGGACTCCTACGAAGACGGACGTGTGCTTCTAACGAACTCCAGTCTATTAATTTTTTGTGAAGGACCCCGGAAGTGGAAACCCTCAGTTTTAACCACCCCAATCGATATCTTTCGGTTTCACTTCCTTTGATACTCAGCTTCCGCTACACATATTCGTAATGATATAACTTATTGGATCACTTCATTTCTTCTTCTTAATTGCTTGTTCTTTTTGCCAATTAGAGATACCAAGTGAAGATAGGTCCTCTACTTAATCTTTCCGAACGGAGTTGAGATCTTCCTCTTCCTCTGATTCTATCGTCGGGTACTGCATTGAATAATATCAGAGCTGGAATGTCTTTGTCTATCCGGTCAACATGACTTGGCCAGAGTAGCTGCTGCCAGCATTGCAAATGTGCAAAGGACTTCAAATCATTCGGAAAACCTCTCTCTTGAAAGTTCCTAGTGCGGACTTATTGGATGACGAAAAGAAAGCAAGATATGTGATTAGGTTAAGAGCAATCCGCAAGGTTTCGCACGCGCACGTGTATGGAGTCAGAGATATGAGTAGGACGCTAGAAAAATGCGAAAAAGGGAAGGTGGACGATCAAATGTGCAAGCCTGAATGGAGAGAAAGCTCGGAATACTGCCTGACGCAATTTCTGACCGAACACGACTGCTTCAGATAATATCTCTATAAATACAGCCACGATGACACAGCCAAAAAGCTAAGTAGAAAATACTAAGTCGAGAGAAAAGGCATGGTAGAATGTAAGCTCCTGCGGGAAGAAAATGAAAATATGAGCCACAATTTCTCTCCAGGAGTTGAGAAAAAAAGGCAAAGTCAAGGCAGTAGCGAAAGCAGAAGAACTCACAAAGGGTAGACCAGAAAAATGTTCATGAAAAGCTTTGTTCTGTAACTTACGGCTTAGTAACTAGTTGTATTGCTACGCAGTGATTTATTGCATAGAGTTCAAGAACTTATAGCTAAAAATTATAAATTATTTGTGAAGCTCAGCCCTATGTGTGCATACGAAAACTCAACAATAACAACATGAAACATCACCTCTTCCCAAAAGCTAAAAATTGGCAGAATTCATTAAAATACTGTCGAAAATGCATAGAAAGCAAAAACTGCATAATAATCAGAAATGGACAGAACAAGAACAGCAAGAAGAAGAAGAAGTAGAAGTTGAAGAAGAGAAGACAAGCCAAGGAAGTTGAAAATCCAAAAGTTTATGCACTCAAGCTACTAGAACCGAGTCAACGAATCAAATTTAACTAAAATGTCAGCAGTTATTAACGCACTACAGCTTGAGGAAGTCAGTACTAGCCAGAGCAAGAAGAGCCAATAAAGTAGCAACACTCAGCAGTAAAGAAGGACAATGGAATTAGTACAACACATGAGCACAATGAATAACTATGCGTAGGATATACTATATTTATATGCATGTGCTTGTACAAAAGTTCGTGCGTGTTTCAACCTCAGCACAGAAAATATCTTTATTTCGTTATGAATCCAAGTTGAGCGACGTAAGGTTTTTGGCGTATCATTGTGTGCTTTCATCGAAGTGAAAGCTCTCAAAAACTAAATAACTAACCGGTTGACATAGTGACTGGACAATTACCTACAAATGGACTAATATGCTCATAGTAACATACATACATATGTATGTACTACATACCCAAATGACCAGCGCATTCAAATTGAGCAAAACCCACTATCCAAGCTATTACTTGGCCATTAGTAGTTTGGTCGAGCGGTCAACCAGAATTTAAGGACTTTTTATGCAATAAGCAGACGAATGGAGAACAACAAAAACAACAACAGTGTACACTGCATTATTTTGGAGAGATATTTATATACAGCACATACATATACATATATACAGCAAGAAAAGTACATAAAATAGTGTTGCTGAGTAAACAAGAAATTTGTGGGCAACATGCAAGGTGGGGCGGCGGTGTTAAGTAAGACAATAGGCACGAAATGTTCAAAATTGTTGCTGTTGTTGTTTCGTTTTTAGAAAGTGGATGTGAAATGAAGTTGCTGACTTGCTGTTACTGTTGGACTGCGACTGCATGCAAGCGAAGGCAAATGAATAAAGTTGCAAGAGTGGGGCAGTAGGACAACATGAACATACATACATACATATATACAAATACAACTATATATGTACATACCCACACTTCTTCATACATATCCATGTATATGTATATAAATATATATATACATATAATTAAGCATGAAACACGTCTGCACTGTACTCATATGTGCACGACACTTGTGGCTTTGGCAGTGCACGTCGAGTGACGTCTGTCGCTTGCTTTTACCATTCAAAATGTTCAGAGTTTTAGTAGTAGAAAATAATGTTGAGTTGCTAGGAAATGTTTGTTTCTTCACAACACATGTACTCAAATGAGCATAAATAAAGACATGACTGGCTTTTATTACATAGCTACACTGTTAGTTGATGTTTTCGAATATTTACAAGCATTAGGGTGGGCACATTTCACTAATTAAAATTTTTTTGGTTTAATTTTTTTTTCAGCGCCAAAATGCGTTTTCTCAGCGGCAGACAAATTGCAAAAAAAATTTAATGAAAATTGAGAGCAAAAATTGATGTTAATGTTGAATTCAAAGCTGATGGCAACCATGGAAAGAAAAAAAATTATAACGGCTGATCTGATATTTTTTTAAAGAAAAAAAAAAAAACACAGAAAATTCAAATTTAATCGGGAATGTTTATTATCATTCGGAAGAACATTCCTTGGCATCTATTTCTTTGTTGCAGATTATCTCTTTCAAATGTTGGCCGCGGCTACATCCCAGATGATCCATCCGTTGAGTCAAATTTTCGATGACTTGTTCGAGCATTTTGACAGGTTACTGGTGAAGGAGACGCGTGATGTGTTGCTCTAACTCCTGAATTAAAGCAGGATTGTCCGCATAGACTTTAGAATTTACACATCTCTACAAGAAATAGTCTAACGGTGTGATATCACACGATCTTGGTGACCAATCGACCGGTCCAAAACGTGAAATTATCTGCTCACTCACAGTGTTCTCTTAATGGATTTATATTGATTGATGCAATGTGTGGGAAGTGGTGCCGTCTTGTTGAAACCAAATGTCGCTTCAATTTCAGGTATAATTTTTGAAGAAATATGGACTGATGATTTCACCGGCCCACAAACCACACCAAACCGTTAATTTTTTTGGTTAAAATGGCAGCCCTTGAATCTCTTTAGGTTACTCTTCGTCCCAAATGTGGCAATTTTGCTTGTTAACATACCCATTGAGGCATAAATGGGCTCGAATACGTCGGATCTTCTTGGAACTTTTCAAGAGCCAATGGTGCGAAGCGATGTCGCTTGGGAAGGTTGAGCGGCTCAAGTTCACCAAGTCGTTCCATACGTCAGCCCGTGTTGCTGCGAATGACGCCGAATCGACTCACCACGGTCTTCGTGTTCACTCTCAGCTACGGCCGGTGTTGGGAATAGTATGATCAGTAGGGCGATTATGTTGATGCTGTTCAGGCGTAAGCCTTTCCATGATGAAATGCCAAATAATACTGAACAAAAATAATATGACAGCTTGACACGACTCACGCGTGATCTGTCAGAAAAAGGCTATTGAAAAAGGTGCATCAGAAATTGTTTTTACTCTTCAATTTTTATGCCAAAGAAGGCAGGCCTACTCAATATGACAACAAAATTTCTAGAAAATGTATTATTTATTTTTCAAAATCTTTCTTTAAACGCTGCTTATATTGCAATTCAATTTATTTTAATCACTAATATTATTTTCAAAATAACTGGCAACCCTATTCTTGGCTAATCGAAAAAAGTTGAAAAATATGCCTGAATTTTTTTTTATTGAATTTTTTTTATTTAATGCTTATATAACAACGAAATATTGTTTTAGTCACAAAATTTATTTTAAAACTATTGGTAACCCTACGAAAAATGTGGCAACCATAGTTGAAAAATTTGTCTGATTTGCGATTTTTTTCATTTGATAATTATATTGGAAGGCAATAAGTTAATACACAATTTTGTTTCAATTAGATTAGACCATTTTTTCGACAAAAAACATTACAAAAAAGGCAACAACATTTTTTTTGAAACACATCCTACTTTACTAAGCACTTTTATTAATAATTAATTTTATTTGAAATTTCGGAAACGTACCATTCTTAAAAAAAATTTAAAAATATTGAAAAAATGTGGGTTCCATAAATTTAATTTTTTTTTGTGTAAATAAATTTGGAAAATTTTATGTTTCGAAAATCTAAACTACCCTTGGCTTGTAGTTTTTTTTTGTCTACAATAGATATTTAGTGATATGAAAAATACAGAAAAAATATTTGAACCACCCTAAAGTGCATATACACACACACTTTCATAAGCTATTAAGTCACAAGAAATCTTACAACTCAATGTCCTTTCCCCAACAGGTTGCATGCATGTCGACCAGAGAACTTGGTGGTAATTTAAAGTAACAAATGCACTACACATGTCCACTATGCGATTTACAACAACTGGCAAGCATGCGATATATACTTGTACATACATATATAAATATGATATACGACTTTAGCACTCATGCATATATGTATAAGTCTTTATATATATGTATAAGTATTTACACACATACAACTGCAAATACGCCTCGTTTGGTCTGGTCGGTCATGACTATTGCTGTTGCTGCAAGCTGTTCACACGAGCAATTAGTTGAAATGTGGCTGTTACATAATGAAAAAGTGCTCAAATGTTTGCGTTTACAAATATACTCTCTAGCTAGATATAAATATGTGCATACATATTTACAAACAAATAAGTAATAAAAGCAGAAACATCCACTGTCGGCTTGGTTCGTGGCCAATCCTTCGCCTTTCCACAGTGCTTTGGCCACAGAAATTATACGTGCCATTTGCATACATACGTACATATCTACATACATATTTATTTGTTATATAAGTACATATGTTTGTATGTGCATGCAGGCATGTGTTGTGTGTGTTAGAGTGCTGAGAGTTGAAATTAAATCAATTATGCAGGTATTAGCACTTAAAAGAGTTGCTGGCAAGTAACTAACGGTGTTGAGGGGGGAAAAAACAAGTATAAAATAATTTATAATGTACTTTGACAAGCGTATTAAATTTAAAATTTTTATGAATGTAGTAATATAATTGCATTATGAAAATGGTAAGAGCTCCAGTGAGATTAGAACGGTTGTACGAAAATACTAATCACCTGTGAGCGAATAGAAAGAGTATTTGTATATAGGCCTATATGAGGGAGCTCAAGATTTCCGGGCTTAGACCAACTTATACCAATCATCTTCTGAGTAGCCAATAAACTACCCAACCGTTTCGACACGAAATGCTTAGTCCTTACTAAAAATAATAAAAAATCCGGTCCAAAGAAACGACGCAATAGTTCTCTGGTGAGAAACTCCACTTTTGAAAAGAAGAATACAGCAAACATTTTAAAGATTAAGACTCCATATGTATTGTTCCCTCTCATCAAGTGCAAAGAGCCTCTATCAAAATCGTTGTTGGCTTCAGAGAAATGCTTCACCGCCAGCCAATGCGATATATGTGACACAGACAGAGCAGGATGATACAATGTTACAGATACTTCAGCCGTCATATAAAAGAGTGCAAATTTGATGTTGGGCGTGTGGTAGGAGAGAAATTCTGTCGTCTAATATTATCATTTACCGTTGCGTATTCGCTTAACCATGGTCCGGTTACAGGTTAAAGTTTCTCAACTCAAGGTTAAAGTTTCTAACAGCTTTTGGAAAGCACCCCTTAGTGTTATCTATCCCCCGGTCAAAATTATGATTGGCGATTTTAACACCAGTGTTTACAAAGTCAAAAATTCAGTGCCCACCAGGAAACATCCCTAATTGGCTGAATAAAATCCAGCTCTTACAACAGCTGAAGCCAGATGATCATTCACAACGCTGTAGTTACGTCGATTTGGTCCTTGAACAACAAGGAGTGGAGCACGATTTTCCCAAAAAAATTTCTTCAGCGACGAGGCAGATACGTAAATAAGCACAATTGTCGCATCGTGCACGCAGCAGGCACGCTCTTTCGGCCAGAGATATGGTTGGACCTTACTTCTTTGAAAACGATAACGGCGAGACAGTCACTCTTCATTCGGAGCGTTATGGACGTAGGATAAACGACTTTTTTTTTGGTCTGCAATTGAAGAACACGTCTTGGGCAATATGTGGTTCCAATAAGCTACATACCACACAACACTAGCGAATATGGCTTTATTGCGACAGAAATTTTCCCGACCGCGAAATCTCTCGTCTTGGCGGTCATTTCTGTATCAAATCAATATTGAATCTGTCTGAAAGCTCTGAATAATATTCGCTGGTGATCATTTTACAAGTTTTTAGGTAAATGATGTGAGCACATCGTGCATCTCGAAAAACTATGGCCATGGCCTTGTTGGCCGACAGACCCACCTTGGACTTCTTTGGTGCACATTCAGCCGGAGAAACTAACTGTCTTGATTGTTCTTTGGTTTCTGGCGTGATGTGGAGGATCCATGTTTAGTTTGCGGTAACGAAATAGAGCACAAATTCGTTTGGATTGCGGTGAGCATCGCCAAACACCTGTTTGAAGTGGTTACACAGTTGCGCTTATGATCGTGAGTAAGCAATTGCGGCACCTATCGCGCGGATAGCTTTTTCACGTTCAATTATATATTATTCATGTAAAATGTGATGTACCCACTCAGTTGAGATGCCTATAGCCTCAGCCACAACACGCACATTTATTCTCCCATTTATTTGACGATTTCTGGCGTGACGACCTCTTTTGGGCGAACTGAACATTCGGTGTCTCTTGTACTGGTTCGACCATAACGGAACTCAGTAAATAATTTATTTATCATTGAAATTAATGGTGCAGAGTCTGCATAGTATTTATCAAGTCTTGGTTTCGATGATGGGTTTTTACGCGAAAAATGATTCTTAATCAACACACGAAATTCACTTTTTTCTATTTTCGTTCAAATTAACGAGGTCGTCTGTCTTATTAATCATCGATAGCAATTGACTGAAGCAATTGTTGTTAGTTACAGTAAATGCGCTGTAAATTCAAAAAGTCACTGACTTATCGAACAGCCGTCATACAAAGATACCTTCATATGAAATTTCAGTAAAATCAAGCTAAAAATAATTTTTTTTCTAAACGACCAGTATGTGGAAGAATCAGATGGGCCAAGGACCAGTTTTAAGTACTAGTATATAAAACACTTTATTCCATATCAACAGTTCGACGAATTGGTATGATTTGGATATAAACATACAATAAATACATATGTAGTGAGTAGCCTTGTTTGGTGCACCTTGTTATTATTAAAAGTCAATAAAAGAAGTGCCGTTCGGCTTTCGTGGGAGGCCCTGAATAGCAACTATCTTTGCAACGTACCTACTTAAGTTGGTAGATAATAATGTAGTCGATGAAATATTTAAACGCAAAATATTTTATGCATCATAAATACCAAAACTATACTTATGTAGTAGAGCCTCAGATTTTGCTCAAAAATTTTCGAGCAGTGCGAGCATTTGAGCAACGAGCACTCGCACCTCTGCTTATTGCTCACACAGTTCGAGTATTTTAACAAATACTTTGACTTTATTCTCAAAGCTTTTTTTTTAATTTTAGATTTATTTATGCAAAGTGTAAAAATCATTGAAACGCCAAAGAAATTTTGACAAACAAAATTAAAATTTTTGTTGTTCTGCTGAGCAGTTGAGCAATGAGCGAGTATCGAGCGAGAAACAAACTGCTCGCAATACTCGATATCCGGGTATTTGGAGATCTAGTATGTAGATAGATCGATAAATTAATAAAAACTATACCATTCTTCTCCCTAACAACCTAATTATAACATCTGAATTGAACAAAGTAGAAGAAAGTCGGCGTATAGTCTGGTATGCCAGTACACCTATAAAAGTGACATCATTCGCAAAATAATAAACAGTGACAGAAGTGTAATAATTGAAGATCTGTGTTTGAAAACTATGTCAGACGGTGATAATGATGATGATGATGATGAGTTTAATGTTGCAGCTTCTTCGCAACTACACACGTATCCTTATGTGTCTGATTTTCATATGTGTCTGACATATGAGTACATATGTGTATATGACATTTTGAAATAACGAGTGTCAATGCGCATGTAGCACTTAAGTAGTAATTGTTGTTGTAACTAATGCGACTGTCGTTGACCACTCATTTTGCAACATGAAATTTCAATTAGGCTTTCAACAAAACCGACGCTTTTTCCAGCTTGCAACACATTCGATCTGTCTGTGGTGAATATTTGGCCAATACAACTAACATTGCATTTGTTGTTGTTGTTGTTGTTGTTGTTGGCTGTTGTTGGCTGTTGTTGTGAAATATCTACTTACAATTGCATTGTTGCTCACAGTTAAGGTTGCAATGGCAGCATTAGCTCACTTTGACTGTATGCATATATAGATGTGTGTGTGTGTGTTTTTATTTGCCAACGCAATGTGAAACCCAAGTTTGTGGCACAGCAAGCGGTCGTAGAGGATATTGTGTCACGTCCCGCTTTCGCCCGCTCGTTTGAAGCCTCACCGGATTTCATTTAATTTCGCCCCTTATTGTTGATGCTGTTTTCGGTCATTCTCACTTTGGTTGCTATTTTTGCCGCAACCGTCCATTGTCCGCACTGTTGTTGTTAGTATTTTTTCTTTTTTTTTTCCAACTGTTATTGCTGCTGTGACCGGCCGGTGTTGATATTCGCAATGATTACATTACATTCATTGCCTCTTAATCCGGGACAACAAAAATGGTAATGGCAATGGCAACAGTTGTGGCATCCACCGATGATGATGACACCGACCTTTTGCACTTTCCACAAGCCGTACACAGACGTACATACATCCAAACATCTTTATACAGAGTTGCATGCAAATTTCCATGTGTACACATTTACGATATATTTCCTACCCCAGTAGACCACACACACACTCACACACACACTCATGTGGCGATATTTATGGCCAACGAATTGTAAATGTTGAAATGGTGCAACCCAATAAAGGCAACAAACACTCGGGTGAGCGTTGATAATTATTGTTGCCACATTTGTTTTTGTTGCTGCCTTGAATGGCGCTTGACTGCCTGTAATTTAAGCAATTTTTTGATTTGGAAAATGTTTGTTTTTGTAATTTTCCCTTTTAGTCGCAGCGGAGAGAGTTGAAAATCGAATTGAAAGTGAGCAGCGCGCATCGAAAGTAGCCAAGTAAATGCTATTAAAAGCATGTTGTTGCATGTTACTTTCGCAATTATGCACATATATAGGTGTGTGTGTAATTGTATGTAACAATGGTAACTATACCCCGACTAATCGCTGGTGAACCGTAAAGGCAAAATGCGCTTGTGGCATGAAGTGGTTCTGTGAGAGTCTCTGTGAGAGTCGGTTTGTTATGCCCAGTGCGTGCCGTTGTAGTTGTTTTATCAGCCAAATATTTGCAATGTTACTGTTACACCGCCATTGCAGGCCAAAAAAACAGAAGCAAATGTGTGTATGTATATTAGGACGTTCCTTATTTAACAAATGTTTTTTGGCGTAAAGCTCGCTAAGCAGAGAAGAGAACATGGAACAATCTGTTTCGCCAGTGCTCATATGAGTACACTGCTGTAAGTATTTCAAATAAGGTGTTGCCACCTTTTGAAAAATTGAATTTAAAAAATCAATTATTCCAATATAGGAATTGAGCTGAAAATGTCTTAAAAAGCTTTCAACTCGTAACAAGTAAGATTGACTCAGTTTGAGTAGTACCGCTACTCTCAGATAGTCCATCCGTTGAGTCCAATTTTCGATGACTCCTTCGAGCATTTCAGCCGGTAACTGGCGAATAGTGCGCGTGATGTTTTGCTCCAAGGCCTGAATCGAAGCGGGATTGTCCGCAAAGACTTTACACTTTACATATCCCACAGGAAAAAGTCTAACGGTGTGATATCACACGATCTTGATGGCCAATCGACCGGCCCAAAACGTGAAATTATCTGCTCACCGAAGTGTTCGTCTTGTCGAAACCAAATGTAGTGGAGATCACAAACTTCAATTTCAGGCATCAAATAGGCGCGATAACGGTCGCCATTGACGGTTACGTTCTCACCGGCACCATTTTTGAAGAAACATATTAAGGATGATTTCATCGACCTACAAACCACACTAAACTGTTTTTTTTTCTGGATGAAATGACAGCTCTGGAATCTCTTCAGGTTGTTCTTCGTCCCAAATGCGGCAATTTTGCTTGTTTACATACCCATTGAGTCTTATCGCTGAACAAAATTTGTCTCGAAAACGTCAGATCTTCTTAGAATTTTTCAAGATCCCATAGAGCGAAGCGATGTCGCTTGGGAAGGTCGAGCGGTTTCAGTTTTGTATGATTTCAATTTAAGATCTCGGCGTAAAATGCGTCAAGTCGTCCCATACGTCATTCCGAGTTGCTGCGAACGGCGCCGAATGGACTCTCTATGGTCTTCGTGTACACTCTCAGCTACGGCCGCTATATTTTCTTTACTGCGTGCTGGACGTGGTCTTTTCGGTCGAATGTTATCCAATAATGAATGCTGGGTCTCAAGATGGGTGATGGTGTTGCGAATAGTACGCTCAGTAGGCCGATTAAGTCAACATAAGTTGAGCGAAGCGCGAGAAACACATTCTTTACAGAACATGTATTTTCGCAATAAAGTTGAATGATTTGTAATCGCTGTTCAAGCGTGGGTCTTTCCATGATGAAATGACAAACAATACTGAACAAAAATAACATGACAGCTTGACACGACTCACGCGTGATCTGTCAAAGAAAGACTATTGAAAAAAGTATCTCTACTTGTATCACCTTTTATATATATATATAAATATATATTTATATATATTACTACCCCAATTCATAGTTCTGAGTCTTTATGTTTTGACCAGCAGATGGAGGATCCTATAAGCCCGAACGGCCGCTGGCTATTTAGGAGGAGTTTTTATTTCATGTCAGAAATACGCTCGAATGACTTGACATTCTCTGCCGAGGGGCGACTGCAATTGGAAAAATTAATTTTTTATAATTTTAGATGTTGCCTGAATCTGGACTCGAACCCTTCCTTCCGAAAGACAACCGCAATGCTTAGCCTTGATCTTGAGTCAAGTAAATAGTCTGTTATACGAGGGTTGCCTTATATGCTTTGGGATTATAAGCAAAAAAAAGTTATTAATAATCGAAAATCGCTTTATTGTTTTTCAAATATATTTATTAATTCAAAATTATTTTCCATTATGATCTATACATTTTTACTTGTGCTTGAACCGATTGTCGTAGCACTTTTTCCACTCTAATTGAGATATCTCCAAAACATGCGATCTGTCCACATCAACCAGCTCTTCAGATGTCGAAACATGTTGACCTCTCAGTTAAAGTTCAGCAAAGTTGGCACTATTCGGTGGATGACTCATCCAATCGATGTTTTGACTGCTCAAAATGAAGTTTTATTAGTCTATGAACGATCCGTCTTCGGCGGTTGGCTTTCCTGATTTCTTGAATGACAGCTAGCAAAGAAATGGTTGTGTACTACTCAGAATTCAATGTTCTGCGTTGTTCTAGTGGTACGGTTGCGGCATGTTTTTCTAAAAAAAAAACAGGCAACCATTTGCTTAGCAATGCTTCGTGCTCGAACAGTTTTTGTTGACTTCGGCTGATGCTGAAACACCAATATAGCCGACTGCTGTCTACTTTCGGGCTTATACGCGTAAATCCACTTTTCATCACCAGTCATGGTGTCATAGACGTATTTGGAAGCACCTCTATTGGGTTTTTTAACATTTCCCTCCACCAATCGATACGAGCCTTTTTTTTTGAGTGATTGGCAAATTGTGTGGGATCCAAAGTAAACAAAGATTTTTTTACAATCAAATGTTCATGAATGTATGCTCGTCCCACTAATGCCCATAGTTGTTTAAATTTCACGACAGATCACATGACGGTCTTGCAATATCTGTTTGTTATAAGACAAAGAAGAATTTATTGCCCGCCCACCTGAAAGTTTTTTCAAACCACCCCTTACAAATTTGACTTTAATTGTATATCAAGTTATTGAATAATCCTGATTCTCGTGACTTTGAAAATTACCGTTATTCGGTGTAATGCTGGACCAAAAACAGCCTTAAGCTTCATTTAAACTTTATTTAATTCTTTTCAAAGGTTTTCCATTTTATAACAGAATTCTCCTAAAACAATAGCCACCCTAATACACATTTACTGTTTTATTTCATTGCTGTTGCTGACTTTATTTCTCTACTTTTGTAACAATGTTTGTCACCTCAAGTATAAGTATTTACACAATGAATGTGCCGCTTGCGGGGCCAATCTCACTCACTAGCAGTCCGCCTTTACTTATACCAGATACATACAGACATATGTACATCTTACTTTGCCTCATTTCTTTGTCTGTGTCATTATGTAGTTGCCAGTGTGTGCGTGTAACCGTAATGTGATGCGATCATTTACACGTCGTTGAATTTGCCGACCAGTGATTTTACGAAAATTGCTCAACAACACTACAAACAATTGCCTTCCGATGCAATATTGTTGTTGATGCTGTTGATGTTGGAGTTGTTATTATTGTTTTTGTGAAGTGTATGGGGTACTGGCTGCTGTCTTAATTGCGTTTCTCGCTGTTGTTGTTTTATTTACTTATTTTTATGCCTTTCATGTGCATGCAATACAGAAGAAGAAGAGCTAGACCCATCAAAACCGATGTACCGATCGTATAAGAACGACGAGCTGAGTTGATTTTGCCCTGTTCGTCTGACCGACCGTCTGCTTGAACATAACTGAGGCGTCAGTTTTTCAAATATTTCGACCAAACTTGGTAGCCAGATGCACTGGTACGTTTATATCACTATAGCACATGCAGATTCGATCGATTTATTCGAAGTGAAATTTTGGGCCTTGAGTCAGTCAAAAAAGTATCTAGGAGCGTGAAATTTGGTATTATACAGACGTGAATTCAAGTTAATATTGATACTGAAAATCATCGAAAACGCAATTTGCAATTTTCAAAAAATTTGATATGTTTATGAAAGGCATAAAGACTTCGGGATGGCCGGAGACATCAATTTTTTTCTCGTTTTTTTTTTATTTAAAGTTTTTCCAGCAGTACTTTTCTCTTAAGAGCTTCTCTACTTTGTATTATTTTTTCTGTTTGTTTCCATCTCACGAGTAAGAAGTCTTGAAGAAGAACTTTTCACAACAATATGCTCAGCATCATCATATAAGAATCTTTCCATTTAAGGAAACTTTACAAGATACTAAAAATCTCTTCTTCCGCCGCATCACACAAAACACAAAGTTTTTTGATCTAACTCAGTCGTTAAGCTTTGCTCAACAATAACAGTGTTCGGGTGTGGGATGATGCTTTACCACCATGTCTATCTATGAACCAACTTCGTTCTCCTTATTTATATTCAGTGCTTGATCTGGTGGACGTCAGATATGGATTTGCCCATAATCAGTCCTAATAGCTCATCAAAGGTCTGTAAAGAATCCTTCCATGCATAGGATAATTTTATAGTTGAGCTCTGGGTATTTTTGATCCTAATTGTAACGATTTGTACTATCCAATAACTTATCTAGCAGGTATCGTCTGACGATGGAATGACAACTTGTTTATGATGCTTGTTGCAATCAAATTTATATGCAAGATTTGCTCTGCATTTATGAGTGAGAAATTTGTTAATTGTAAATGCAAAATACTACTAAAAATTTGGGTTAAAATTTAGTAGGAAATACAGTTGCTCACAGAAGTATTTTGCATATGGGTTTGTATGAACAAATTTCAAATTTTTAGGCACTGAGAGGGTATATTTGCCTGTTTTAAAATATATTAGTATTGTTGTTGTTATATTATCCTAAAAGAAATCGTGTAGACTGCTGATTATATTCCATTATGTAACAACAACAAAAAAAGGTGAATTGTCGGAAATTTGTGCTCGCAAAAGTATTTTGTATACTTGAACAACTGAAAACATAATAAAACTGTGTAAATAACGCCTTAATTTAAAAAATATGCCCCAAAGATGGACCAAAGTAGTCGAAAGTGTGCGATAATAAGTAGAGAACGTCAAATATTGGAAAAAAATTCGCAAAACAACGCACATATCAGCTTTCAGTATTAACGCTATATTACAAGCAAACAAACCCAAAACAGCGGAGGAGAAAAAACTCAAAAATCGCATGGTATTAATTATCTTAGAACTAAAAAAACACCAATTTTTAATGTCAAGAAGAAAGTGGCCTTTCCATTATTAATAAATTTTTACTTTAAAAAGCTGTAGTTTTTAAAGATGAAAACAAGTATATGTTATATAAAGGGTGATTCATTTCGAGATTCCTTAATTTTTTAAAGTAAAAAACACAGAAAATTCAAATTTAATGGGGAATGTGTATTATCATTCGCAAGAACATTCTTTAGCATTTAGGATTATCTCTTTCAAATATTGGTCGCTGCTACGTCTCAGCTAGTCCATCTGTTGAGTTCAATTTTCGATGACTCGTTCGAGCATTTCGACTGGTAACTGGCGAATGACACGCGTGATGTTTTGCTCCAAGGCCTAAATCGAAGCGGGATTGTCCGCATAGACTTCATACTTTACATATCCCCTCAGGAAAAAGTCTAATGATGTGATAACACACGATATTGGTGGCCTATCGCCCGGCCCAAAATGTGAAATTATCTGTTCAACGAAGTGTTCTCTCAATAAATCCATTGATTGATGCAATGTGTGGGAAGTGGTACGGTTTTGTTGAAACCAAATGTCGCGGATATCACGAGCTTTAATTTCAGGCATCAAATAGTCGGCTATCATGGTGCGATAATGTTCACCATTGACGGTTATATTCTCACCGGCATCATTTTCGAATATATATGGACCGATGATTCCACCGGTCCACAAACCCCACCAAAGCGTTGCTTTTTCTGAATGAAATGGCAGTTATTGGATCTCTTCAGGTTTCTCTTTGTCCTAAATGCGGCAATTTGGCTTGTTTACATACCCATTGAGCCAGATATGGGCTTCATCGCTGAACAAAATTTGGCTCGAAAACGTCGGGTCTTCTTGGAACTTTTCAAGAGCCCAAAGTGTCACTTGGGAAGATCGAGCGGCTTCAGTTCCGGCATAGGCTGTATTTTGTAGGCTTTCAATTTAGGATCTCGACGTAAAATGTGCCAAGTCATTCCATACGTCAGTCTGAGTTGCTGCGAACGGCGCCGAATCGACTATCTACGGTCTTCGTGTACACTCTCAGCTACAGCCGATGGTGCTGCGAATAATACGCTCAGTAGGTCGATTATGTTGACATAAGTTGAGCGAAGCGCGTGAAACACATTCTTTACAGAACGTGAATTTTCTTAACAAAGTTGAATTGTAAACGTTGTTCAGGCGTAAGTATTTCCATGATGAAATGCCAAGTAATACTGAACAAAAATAACATGACAACTTGAAACGACTCACGCGTGATCAGTCAAAAGAAGGCTAATGAAAAAAGAATTCCTCTATTTGGATCACCCTTTATATATTTTGATCGAATGAACCTCGCTTGATATGTTGAAACGATATAAGACACTTTACCGAAGAAATCTCAAATCCATTGTTATGAATGATGGAGATTCTGGCTTAAAAATGAGTCGAATATCCAAGCTGGGAGTTAAAAAACCAGTTACTATAGACTAGATGGCTTAAGAAGTTAAAATGTAGATACTTTTTAACATAAAGCGCTAACTAACATTTTTCCATGGTACTTATCTATTATATCTCTACAAATTTTTCGAAGATGTACACCACCTAGCACAAATTTCATGAGAAACTGACCTCAAAGATTGTTTATACCAGCGAAATTTACCAAAATCTTATAAAATCTATCAGAAGTCGTTTCGATTCTGGTTTAAAAATTATTGGTTACTAAAATAAATATTAATCAACATTAAAATCAATTTTCAAGTAAATTTCAAAATGAATAAAATTTTGTAAGCTTGTTTAGGGATTTTAAAAATTTTTCCTCGATTTTTGAATAAAATATTTATGTAGTAGTAAGTTACAGTTATACGATTAGGAAACTAACACAACAAATAAATCAGAAAAATATTAGAAAAAATAATAGGTTTTCTGAATCGCCTTCATGCGCAAAATACTTCTGTGAATAACTGTTTAAAACCGAATTTAATATTGCACTGAATTCATACCTTTAAATGCATCGTTTGCAACTAATGCAAGCAATGAACTTGCAACAAGTGCAATTATGCATAATTGCGTCATTAAAACATTAAATATATTATTGATATCGTTGTTGTTGTTGCATATAGCATGTATATATTTATGTCGTGCAAGCAATAATATGTACAAGCGCCTTAAATACTCACACAAATTATATACATTTTAAGACGCAACATTACCGTTATTAGCATATTTAAGCTTATTGATGTGCAAAGAAATCGAAACGGAAGCGAAGAGGCTCTTGGCATTGCCTAAAGCCAAGTGCTAAGAAGGAAGAAGAAGAAGATAAAGAGAGTGAGAGTGAGAGTGAGAGTGAGAGGGTAGCGCGACAAGCGGGTGTGGCAGTTTAACCAAGTCAAGTAAGCTCATAAGCATACAAGCATAGCTACTAAAGTATATATATATATGTATATACATATATGTATGCATATAAGCAAGTTAAGTGCAATTAAAAACGGGACGAAAATGAGTTTCGAATAAAGATCGAGTTTTGAGTTAAACGTAACTCTACTGGGAGAACGCTCTATATAAAGAAAAAAGTGTATGGATATGATTTTTGTACCATGAAAAGAGTATTGAATATGCTTAAATTTGAATTTTTTGCCTCAATAATAAGTCATATTCAACTCCCAGGGCTGTGGATGGCCTAAAAATCATTCAAACACTAAAAGCATATCGTAAAAAATATTATTTGGAAGCAGGTATAGATAGTTTTGAATATTTGTTTAGAAAATTTTTGATTTATTTAAAGGCTTCTTTTCCATGGGACAGAGCTAGACTCTGCATAAGCGCGTGTGTGTATATATAACCGTGAGTGTATATGACAGTAAATAAAGCATATGTGAGAGCTTAATCGCCTAAGCACATCCCCATATACACTACAGTTACTCATGTATAGGCATATGTGCGCATAGGTAAGTGTGTGTGTAAATGCTTTTGTAGTAAATTTAAGACAAGTCAGGAGAAAATTGTCGCCTCTGTGTCTGTCAGTCTGTCTTTGCGCCGCATTAATATCTGTATTAATAAATCGTGCCATGAATTATGACTAACTAGTTAACTAACTGACACCAGCACACAATCGCATTAACACTAACACCAATACAGCTATCACCGTTCACCATCACCTGCTTTTCGGACTAAGCGTGAAGCGAGTGCAGCTCAAATGCTTAGTTGACGCTTTGTCAGCTTAGCAGGTGTACATACGTATGCGTACATCTCTGTCTGTGTGTGCGTGCGTGTGCATGTAAGCTATGCATGCGTAACATACCGGAAATGTGTCAATTTGTACATAATTTGCTGTTTATGATTCACCGCTTGTCAAATGCAGTCAGCCATAGTGCGCCTCTTGAAGGAGAGTGGGCGAGCTGGTGGGGAGTGAAGTGGTGTGTAGTGCCAAATTGATAGGCAGCCAGGGCTGGTTGGCTGGTTGACATTATGCGGCAGCTGCAACAATGCAAGTCATGCATGGAGCGTGACAATCACAAGGAATTGCACGTGCACAAAATACATACAAACACATGAATGCTTAAGAAATTACTAAAACATATACAAGTACATACGAATTTCCACGTATAAGTATTTTCTTAGATTTCGCACGCAACTTGCATGCCGCGAAATTTAAGCTTTTCCAACTCTAATATTCCCCTTTTCGCTTCCCGCTAATTTTTCGTCGCACCACCATCAGCAACACCAGCAGCTTATTAACTCAATAATAAACTTTCGCATACCACATTGCATGCCACGACATGCCGCAAAACCTCACGCCTTACTAAGTGTTGGTTCAATGCCTTTAGTTGCACGCTCTTGTGTGTTCAGAGTTTCCGTTATGCGACAATCTATTTGTTTTCCTTCATTTTGTTTGCATTTGCATTTCGTTTATGTTTACTTCTACTTCTAGTGCTTCAACGCTGTTGGAATTCGAATTCTTAGCAAACTGTTTGCTTCAAATTATTTGTTTACAAAATCTTGTAAAGCAAATAACAAGTGAGCGTGTGAGCGTAAAAAAAAAAATAAAAAATAAATTAAAATAAAATTAAAATAAAATACAGAAATTAAATTGAAAAAAAAAAATTATAAAAAAATAAAAAATTAAATTAAATTAAATTAATAAAATTAAATAAAATAATATATAAAAAAAATGAAACAAAAAAAAAATAAAATAAAATAAAATAAAATAACATAAAATAATATAAATAAATTAAATAAAATAAAACATAAAATAAAGTAAAAAAATAAAATATGAAAATAGAAAAATAATAAAATTAATTAAAATAATGTAAAAAAAGAAATTAAACAAAAAATTAAAAAAAAATTTAAAATAAAATAAAATAAACAAAACTAAAATAAAATAAAACAATATAAAATAATATAAAACAAAATAAAATAAATTAATTAAAATAAATAAAAAATATAAAATGATAAAAAAAAAAAAAAATTATAGTAAAATAAAATAAAATAAAATAAAATAACTAAAATAAAATAAAATAAAATAAAATATAATAAAATAAAAGATAAAATGAAATAATATAACATAAAATAACATAAAATAATATAAATAAATAAAATAAAATAAAATATAAAACAAAGTAAAAAAAATAAAATATAAAAATTGAAAAATAATAAAATTAAAATAAAATAAATTTAAAAAAATTAAATTTATAAATTTAATAAGCAAAATAAAGTAAAATAAAACAATATAAAATAAAATAAAACAAAATAAAATAAATTAATTAAAAAAAAAATAATAATTTATAGTAAAATAAAGTAAAATAAAATAAAATAAAATAAAATAAAATAAAATAAAAAAAATAAAATAAAATGTAATAAAATTTAAATAAAAAATAATAAAGTGAAATAGAATAGTAAAATATAATAATAAAAAAAAACCATTACAGTAGATCTGTATTGTAATTTTAGGCATTAAGAAGGCTGTTTTGGACACTAGAAAAAATTTTAAGCATACAAAATGAGAGTTCAAAAAACTTTTGCATATTATAATGCGTTTTCTGAATGATTTTAAGTATTTTTTCGTCAAGTATCTTAAAGTTCGATATCGATTCATGTCTTTTATGCTACATAACTGTAAATTTAACTATTTGGTGTGAGGAAAAATCAATATTTATTCTTTTTGGTTAATTAAATAATTGAAGTTTGGGCAGTTATGTGGAGCGCGTTTATATACATAACTGAACATTGTATATGCTATGGATAAATAGTTTATAAAAATAAAATTTTTATAAGAATCGAAATATGTTTTTTTATCTAATTTTAAATAAATTTATTTTTAGCTTTTTATCAATTATACACGAAATTTAATTTGAATTAATTAAGAAGCAAATATTTACTCATTCAACAGCATATCAATGCAACCTCACCACAATAAATATTTATAAAACACTTAACCAGCTCACTTCGGATCAAATACAGTAGATATGTATGCTTTTTGCTTCCTTTTCACTAAGATCCCTTTCAGTATTTGTTCAACATTGTTCCTACATACATATTTGTAAGTCATACAATTCTAAAACAACTCCACACTTCAGCTTCTTCATTGCGTTATTGCTGCAACAGCCATTACTATAAATGTCTGCGCTTATCTCTTGCCTCCGCTACTCAGCGCTACTGCTGCTACTTATCGCTATTGGTAGCGACGTTTTCCTAAGTGATTATGAGTTTATTGAACAGCATTGGCAACATTTGTATACAGTAATCGATGTAAATGACGCTTAGCCAGCCAGCCAAGCAACCAACCAAACGGTGGGTGGATAAAACGATAAGTGCCACTGATGATGAGTTGCAATGAAATTGCGTAGTGCAAGTGGTATGCAACAGTGTGGCTGTTAGTTAAAGTGAAACATTTATGAAGGTATTTACATATTTAGATAAGTACGAGTATGTATATGCATGATTGTTTCAGATTATGCTTACAGCTATCGTGAAGTCAAGCAGTTGAGGAGCGAAGTGCGTTAAGTGAACTTTTAATTTTTAATATTTAAATTTTTGAAATTTTGTGAAAAATGTTTAGCACTTTGCGAAGACTAAAGAGTAAGGGGAGATATTTTTCCAATTTTCGATAATAGAAAAAATTAATTAGATAGTAAGTAATTGTCCAGAAAAGCATAACGAAATATTTTGAGGTGGGAGGAGTTTTTCTGTTTTTTTATATTCTCTTTATTAAAAAATGGCAAGCAAATGCTATCAGTGACCTTCAATTAAAAAAATGAAATGCTTGATCATTTATTACGAGCTTAAGAGCTGTATTTCATTCATTTGAGCTTCTCTGGCTCTGGTAATCCACGTTGTATGAGTAACTTTTAGTTTACTAGGGGATTTGACCGTTTTTTTTTGTTTGATGAATAATTCATATAAATCATAGCGAAAACTTCTTCAAAAGGTAAACTGCTATGCATATATAGAGGGTTACCAAAAATGTGCCAGAACATAAAGTGTAGCAAGGCACAAAATATTGCGAAGCCAAAAATAGTCTAGTCATTAAAAGTTACTTAATAAAATTTTTTATTTAATTTAAACATAAACTTCTCTGTAAAACTAACAGTTTTGAGACGTAAAATGTTTCAAAAAATAAAATAAAAATAAAAATAAAAAAAATTACAAAAACAGGGTGAATTTTTTTTTAAAGTTAGTATCAAAATATGTTGTTGACTGTTATGTAAAAATATAATTTTCCCTTCTGGTAAAAAAATTAAACTAAAATATACATGTACAAAATCAAATAATATTGTCGAATAATATTTTTCAAAAATGCTGTATAAAAAAGTCTTAATATAGCAAATAACAATGTGATTAAAAATAATGCTAAACATATAGTCGAAAAAGTATTGTCAAATAAATTGATATGAAAATATTTTGCCAAAAAATTGTGCCAGAAAAAATTTGTTAAATAAAAATATTGTCAAAAATTTTGTAAAAAATTTGCTAAAAAAAAAAATTAAAAATTGTAAAAAAAAAATTCTCAAAAAATACCACAAAATGTGTTGTTAAAAAAATATTCTCATAAGTATTACAAAAAAAAAAAATATTTTCAAAAATATTGTCAAAGCCACTGCTAGAAGATATTGTCAAAAAGAGTATTGCCAAAAATATTGTCCACAAATATTATTAAAAAAATTAAAAATTGTTAAAAATACTGTCAAAAAGTACTGCCAAAAAATATGTATTATTAAAAATATTAACAAAAACATCGTCCTGAAGTACTTCTAAAATAATATTGTCATAAATATTAAAAAAAAAAATATTGTAAAAAAAATATTTTCAAAAGATATTGTCAAAAAATATTGGCAAAAAAATATCGTCAAAAAAAAATATTGTCAAAAGATATTGCTCAAAAATATAGCAAAAAAAAAAATTAAAAATTGTAAACATTATCGAAATTAATGCTACAAGAAAAGAATATTGTCAAAAAGAAAAAAACCAAAATTCCAATTAAAAAATATATTAAAAAAACTGCCAATAGATATATATGAAAGAAATATTTGCAAATATATTGGCAATAACATTGTTGAAAAATATTGCCAAAAAAGTAAATTAAAAATTGTAAAAATACTGCAAAAAAGAATTATGTCAAAAAAAATATTGTCAAAAAGAGTTTTGTTAGAGAAATATTGCCAAAAATACTTTTAAATAATATTGCCTAAAAAATTAAAAATATTATCAAAAAATTCTACCAAAAAAAAAAAAAATATTGTAAAAGAAAATATTTTCAAAAAATATTTGCAAAAAATATTGTCATAAAATTTTGTTCAAAAATATTGCAAAGAAAAATCTAAAAATTGTAAATATATTGAAATTAATACTGCAAGAAAAGAATATTGTCAAAAAGAAAAAAAAATTCAAAATTGTAGTTAAAAAAATATTTTCAAAAACTATTGTTAAAAACAATTGCCAAAAAAATTAAAAATTGCAAAAATACTGCAAAGGAGAATTATGTCAAAAAATATCAGAATTATAGTCAAAAAGAAATTTCAAAAAACATTAACAAAAAAAATTGGCAAAAAATTTTCACAAAAAAAAAAAAATTGTCAAAAAGAGTTTTGACAAAAATATTTAAAAAAAAAAAATTAAAAATTATAAAAAAATTTGGAAAAATGCTGAAAGAAAAGAATATTGTCAAAAAATATTGTAAAAAAAAATATTGTCAATAATATTGGCAAAATATATTACCATTTTATTATATTGTTAAAAAACATGCCAAAAATATTGAAATTTAAAAAAAATGTTGTCAAAATATATTGCCAAGAAATGTTGTCAAAAAATACTGCTCAAAAATATGTTTTATTAAAAATATTAACAAAAATATAGTCCACAAAAAAAAAAAAAAAAACAAATAAATAATAAGGAAAAAATTATAAAATAAAATACTAATAAATGAAAATGAAAACATAAAATAAAAATAAAAATAAAAATAAATAATATTTTCATAAATATTCCCAAAAATACATATTTTCAAAAAATGTTGTCAAACTAATGTTGTTATAAAATATTGTCAAAAAATACTTGCAAACAAAAAGTTTTGTCGAAAAATATTCTGAAAAAAAAATAGCTAAAAAATTTAAAACTGTTTTCAAAAATATTCAAAAAAAATATTGTCAATAATATTGGCAAAATATTTTACCATTTTATTATATTAAAAAAAAACATGGAAAAAAATTAAAAATTGAAAAAAAAAACAATTGTCAAAAAGAAAAATATTGTTAAAAAAAATTTGGAAGTTTTGTCAATATTGTCAATAATATTGATAAAAAATATATAACCATTTTATTATATTACTAAAAAAAATTCCAAAAAAAAATTTAGAAATTGAAAAAAAATATTGTTTAAATATTATATTAATATAAATTTAAAAACTATGTTAAGAAATATGTGAAAAATTACTTTTAAAAGTAGTGCCACAAAACTTTGCCAATAAGTTTATGCATTTTTTTTAAAATATAATTTCCTTTAATTTTGTTTATTTTACTAGCTTTTGTCAATAGTCTACCATAAAACAGACTAATTATTTATCATTAATTCTTATTGAAACAAATTAATCACTTACAACTTACACTTACACTTACAATTGATCAAAAGATGCAAACACGAATGTCAGTTCGACTGTCTTTCAGTATTTAGTTCAACTCACAATTATACAAGTATATACTTAAATATTCAAGGAGGAGTGCGACATGTCAACTAAGCATTGCAAGCGTCATTATTCTCTTTCGTTCCATTAGTTTTCAATGAGTTTTCAATTGAGCGTTTCGCAGCAAAGGAGTTGAGTTTGAGTTGAGCATGGAAGCGGGCCAAAGCGAATAATTCTGCTACAGCACTCAGTTGCACACAAACTTCCGCTGTAAACATGAAATATATTTTCAAGCAGATGCGAGCAGGAAGTAGTGAAACGGTAGAAGTAGAGTAGCGAGGAAGAAGCGACAATATTTGTAAGATTTTTGGTTAACATTGGATATAACTGAGACCATAAAATTTTATAAATGTCGATATGCGAGCTCTCTAAATCCAATAGAGTCTTTTACTGGCAATGATCTGCATTTTCCTTCTTACACACACACACACACGCACCCTGAAGCATGCGAATTGCTTAACAAATGCATACAGTAATAAAATTCCTTCCGAAAAATTTGTAGACTCCAAAAAATGCAACGCCATTTGTTGTAAATGCATTGCATGCTTTGTTGTTGTACAAGTGCTCATTATTCATAATGCTTGTGAGCAAAATGTGCGACTTAAAGTGGTTGAAGCGTTGAAGAAAAAGCGACTGCAACGCATCGATAGCAAACCAATTCAGCTCGGAGCCAGTAAGCGGAGACGACAAAAAAAAAAGCTCGTTGTGGGTACATAACTGTGGCAGCAGCGGAATACTTGTAGCTCATAGACGACACTTGGCTCTTGCTGCAGCGCCATCGACAAGTGTAAAGGCATAAAAAGGAACTTCAGCTCGCCGCTCATTCACTCATTCATTCATTCACTTTACGCTTTGAAGCATTGAGAATGTGCTTGAGCTCAACAAAAACTCCTCCTTATCATCATCCTTTAACACTATGTGTGTGTAAATGTATACAAGTGTCACTGCATATGTATTTGTACTTGTATGTTTGCATGTAATTTTCTATGCTTACTTAAGCTTTTCCTCAAGATTTATGCAAATCGATTATTTCTTGTTGCTGCAACATCGATTCTTGAAATTATATATTTAAGGAGCACTCCACAGCCATTGACTTGCCGAAGCGGCGTCTTGAACTGACTTAACTTGACTTGACTTTATTCACAAATTTCAATGGGTTTGAGTTTAGAGAGTGATTGTTGTTACATTTGCATTTGTTGTAATATATATTTACCAGCATTAACACTGTTGCTATTGCCACTGCTCCTTGCACTTTCTAACTATGCCGTGTGTCCGGGTGTGAAGTATCGATATTGGAAATTAATTACATTGAAAATTTATGTAAAATAGCTGATGTCGAATATTGAAGCAGATAAACTGCATGAGTTGCATTACTTAGCATACACTTATACTTAACATACTAGACTTATTACTCAACATTAATTTTGCATTATTGGTCAAGTGAAAATTGTTGTTGTTGTAATTTTCTACTATTTAAATGAACGTACTGGAAATTTCCTCACTTATTTAGAATTTAAGGCTTTATTGGAATTTCGATAATACTGGGCTTGAACTTTGACGAATGTTGGTTTTCAAGTACTAAAGAGTTAAAGGTTTATCCACAAAATCACCGTCTTTCGGGTAGCCCCACAAAAAAGATCGAACGGTACCAAATTGCACGATCTCGGTGGCCAATTGTCATAGCCACGACGAGAAATTATGCGGCCGGGAAGTTTTTCTCGCTATAAAGTCATATTCGCTGCGGCTGTGTGGCATGTGGCACCATCTTGTTTGAACCACATATTGTTCAAGTTGTGCTTCTCCATTGTAGGCCAAAAGTCGACAATAACGCTCCGAACGCTTCACAGTGATTGTCTCGCCGTTATCGTTTTCAAAGAAGTGAGATCCAATCACACGTCCGAACTAAGGAGCGTACCAGACAGTAAGTTTTTTTGGGTGCAATGGCCTCTCTTCAATTATTTGAGGATACTCGAAGCCCCAGATGCGACAATTTTGCTTATTTAAGTATCCACTGACTGAGAAATGTGCCTCGTCACTAAAGAAAATTTTGTTGAAAAAATCGCGTTCCACTGCTTGTTGTTCAAGCAGCCAATCGACGTAACTATGGCCTTGCGAAAGTTTATCTGGCTTCAGTTGCTGTGTGAGCTGGACTTAATATGGATGTAGGTGTAAGTCTATGAGAACGTTGGGAAATAGACACATTCGGGTTTGCGGCTACACTTTCACTTACAGCAGCGATATTTGAGGTGAAATGAGCAAAACTAGGCGTTACATTATCTGTAACCGATCCAGTCTCTTCTAGCACCATAATCTCCTCTTAAAGCACAAAACGCGTCGAAGTTTGAATCACCATATGTGTTGTAGATTGCAACAATTTTAACGAATTATTAGGGTGAGGGGGAATGACTTAATGCCATGAAAGATTGCTGAAATCAGATGCAATGGAAACGAAATATACACATCCATATTTTGTTTATATGTTCGCAAAAGCACTATACTAGATGAATAGTCAAAATTGTACTTTAGCTCGAATTAAGCTGAACCTTCATCTGGCACTACTGGAAGCTGAGTTCTACCTCCATATATTCCAGCAGCCAATCAATCAGCCATATGAACTCTTCTAATGATGTTTGAAACCTTTTTGCCTGGCTAAATCGTGGTGATATGTGATCCATTTTACTCACCATTCCTTTAATTATCGATGCTCGACCCAAAGGTTCTTGCAGAAAATTCACCAAATGCCATCAGTCTCATAGCTGATTTTATTGAAACGCATTTCATTGCAATTTCGATATGTTATAGATTGAGAGCAGCCGTTGGAGTGGTTTTAATCAGTCTATTATACAACTCCGTAGACCTTTAGAGATATTGGATCTTCTTGTGAAAAGTATCAGCATTTACCTCTCAGTTGGCCGATGCCACCCATTGGTGTATGCTCTAGAGCTTTTTCTTTATTTAGTTTTAATGCATGAAGTGCAGTCTCAGTGGATCTATCTTTCGAAGAGGCCTACTCTAGGCGTGCTCCATTTCTGATATGTTAACTGACAAAAGCTTATCTGTTATGCAGGTGTCTAGAGTCTTTTAGAGTGTCTTCAGAAGGTATGAGATTAGACTTGTTGGTCTTTATTCTTTGTGACCGCCTTCGATATGAATATGAATCTCGCATTTCTCCAAAGGATAGCCAGCTAGTTAAACATCTTGCATATATGTATAGTCATTAGGTATGGTACCAGCACCTTTGAGACATTCCCTTTCTCTCTTTATTTCTTTATTTCGGCTATACACCCCGGAAAATTGGGTGGATCAGCTAATCCAATACACCATCCACATTTTTTGTGTGGTAGCCTAAGAGTAATTGGGTGTTTGGATAGTAATTTCTAAAGTCCAGCTACCTCGGTTGCCTTCTCTAACTTGCCGCAGAAGCTCTTTCATGATTATCTCTTGCCTTTGCAATTCCCGTGTTTATATTCCTTAAGTATATCTTTATATCCCTTCAGCAGATCTATCCATCGGCTGTCTTGTCTATTTTGAAGAGTCCTCTAACGCTTTACCCTTTGTACGCAGTGAGTAGCACGTGATGTGAGTTGCAATTCGTTTGAGAATTTTCTTAAGTGCGACCACCAGTTCCTCCCGTTCAGAGTGTGAGTTTCATCCCAATTACCATTTCCTGTATAAATCCATGTTCATATTCCTAATTCCCAATTACCTACACTTATTTTTTCTATAAAAGTGATATTGAAATGTTGAATGATGGAATTTTGAACGCAGAAAAAACGGGACATTTCAGCCCAATCGTGATATGACCTAAACAAAAACTAGGCGTATATCATATGGCTCTCTGTATAACTCACAACAGGCTGATTTTTTAATAGTCCATCGTATTCTTCTTCTTCTTCTTCTTTGTTGTACGAGGTATGTTCAAAGCTGAAGGTTTTGCTCACTGTTTTCTTCGATTACAATGGTGTGGTGCATCATGAGTTCCTAAACTCGTGGTAAAAAAAATCGTGAATTCTGCACCACGATAATGCACCAGCTCACACGTCAATGCTTATTCGTTATTTTTTTGCCAAAAAAAAAATTCGTAATCATGCCTCAACCACCGTATTCACCAGATTTGGCTCCCTGCGACGCTTTCCTATAATCAAAACTAAAGAAAACCAATGAGAGGAAAGCCTTTTGCCACAACTGATGAGATCAAGCCAGAATCGAAGAAACAGCTGATGGCCATACTGAAAAGCGCATTTCAGAAGTGTTTCGAAGATTGGAAAAAGCGTTGGCACAAGTGTATTAAATCCGAGGGGGATTAATTTGCAGGGGACAAAATTGCTGGGGATGAATAAATAAGTGATTTTCAAAAAAATTCAAAATTCACATTTTCCTTGAACGCACCTCGTAGGTTTGCATACGCGATTTCAGCCAATTCATCGATAATTTTGAAAAAGTGACACTGTGATGGACAGCTACGGTGCATGTAGAAATTTTGAAAGCTTCGCCTGGAACTTCTTGGTTCCCCCACCCCGTGTGCACCCTACTTGTTGTCCAGCCTGGAGTTTTAGTTAATGTCGTGAGTGAGCGGTAAGGGAGTGAAGCTAAGAAGTGCATACACACCTGCAAGCAAAAAAAAAAAAAAAAAGGACAGACTGACACGAGATTAAGAACAAAAATAAAAATAAAATTCAACAAATAAAAAAAAATCAGAAAGTTGCGCCATTTAGTCTGTGTTTGGAGGTCATTAAAAGCAGACGACCTCGTGAATTTTAATTAAAATGGAAAAAGTGAACTTCGCCTACTGATTAAGCAACAACTTTTGCTTAAAAAAATCATCCCCAAAATCAAGAAAAGACTTGATAAATACTAAGAAGATTCTGCACAATCAATTTCAATAGTTTAAAAATGGTTTACTGGCCGTTGTGGAAATATAAGAAAATGTTGAAAAATAAATTCAAAAACGATATTTGCGTAAGAATTTTCTTTCGCCCATACGCAACCCAGTTTTTCAACTTAAAAAACTAAAAAAAAATTATAATAATAAAAAAATTCATTAATTCCTTTCATTAATTATTTATTACAATAGAGAGTATTAAAACAATATTTATATTTATCTTTGACATTTTCATGCAAAAATAATCTTAGGAATATTTATTTAAGCATTTCTATGGATTCTTTATGACCAAAAAAAAATCAAAAAAGTGAATAAAAAACAGAAGAAAAACACAGAAAACACAATTAAATGAATAAAAAGTTTAAATATAGCTTATGCTGAGATTTAGCCTTAAATTATGTAGAAGAGTATTTCAAAAAATATCAATTGCATTGAAATAATTTGAAATATTAATTAATCCTAATAATTATTTAAATAAAACGTTTTTATGTATTTTCATAAATTTAATAAATTCACAAGTAATATATTCATCGTGTAAATATTTCTACTCTCAAATATCAAACACCAAATAAAATTTAAATTAAATGTGAACAATATTGGTATATGTATGCTCTTTTTGCAATTGAATATAGTTAAAAGTGAGAGCAAATTTAGTTAACTAAGTAAAAAAATCAAATTAATAAGCACAAATTTGCTTATGTATAGAGCGTGATCCATTTCGAAGCTAAAAAAAAAAATTAACACAGAAAATTCATATCTAAAGTGGAATTTTTATTATTATTCTTAAGAACATTCTTTGGCATTTACATTTTGAAGATTATCTCTTTCAAATATTGGCCGCAGCTACGTCTCAGATGGTCCATCCGTTGAGTCCAATTTTCGATGACTCGTTCGAGCATTTCGACTGGTAACTGGCGAATGACACACATGATGTTTTGCTCCAAGGCCTGAATAGAAGCGGGATTACCCGCATAGACTTTAGACTTTACATATCGACACGGTGTGATATCACACGATCTTTATGGCCAATCGACGGGCCTAAAATGTGAAATTATCTGCTCACCGAAGTGTTCTCTCAATAAATCCACTGATTGATGCGATGTGTGTGAAGTGGTGCCGTCTTGTTGAAACCAAATGTCGCGGAGATCACGAACTTCAATTGCAGGCATCAAAGCGTCGGTTATCATGGGGTGATAACGGTCGCCATTGACTGTGACGTTCTCACCGGCATCATTTTTGAAGAAATATGGATCGATGACTTCATCGGCTCACAAAGCACACCAAACCGTTGTTTTTTCTGGATAAAATTGCAGCTCCTGAATCGCTTCAGGGTGCTCTTCGTCGCAAATGTGGCAACTTTGCTTGTTTACATATCCATTGAGCCAAAAATTGGTCTCATCGCTGAACATATCATCGCTATATTTCCTTTAATCAAGATGGGTGATGGTGTTGCGAATAGTACGCTCAGTAGGCCGATTATGTTGACCATAAGTTGAGCGAAGCGCGCGAAACACATTCTTTACAGAATGTGAATTTTCAGTAGAAAGTTGAAAGATTTTTAAACGTTGTTCAGGCGTAAGTCTTTCCATGATGAAATGCCAAAAAATACTGAATAAAAATAACATGACAGCTTGAAATGACTCACGCGTGATCTCTCAAAAGAAGGCTCCTGAAAGAAGTACCTCTACTTGGATCGCACTTTATGTATGCCGTTTTTGCAACTGAATAAAGTTAAAAGTGAGAGCAGATTTAGCATAATAACTAAAAAAAATTTAATAAGCACAAATTTACATATATATATGTATACTTATATATGGCTGCATGATGCATTAAATGAATGAGATAATTATTAGCTAAAAGAACTGAATGAGCTTGCAAGCAAAACTTTTACCATTTAAAAATTCCATGATTTTTGAATACAGAAATTGCTCAAAAATGCATTGTTTGCTTTACAATGTTTCATAATTTTGTTTTTTTGGTAGTAAGCAGATATTTTGCAGTAAAATGAATCAATAAAATATTTACAGTTTTAATTGGGTAAACAAATTATCTTACGAAATATTCACAATGATGTATATATGTATGTATAATTTCACTATTTATTCCAAAAAAATTCCAAATTTTGTGTAACTTTAGTAATTTTCAGAAATTTTGCTATTAGAAATTTTTATAAAACATTTTCGACTAAACAATCGCACTACACGTCGTATACGTAACTAATTTGCCATATAATTGCACTCTTGGTTTTGTAGCCTTTTTCCTTCGAATTTTCTGCTATTTCATGCAAACGCACAATTGAAAATACATAGAAATTTTTGTTTAATTTGAAGTTGCCCATAATGTTTGTATTTAAATTGATTTACGCTTTTTTGCGTTGGCTTTTATTAATTTACAGCTTTCTTTACATAATAAATAGTAATTTAATTTAAGTAATTGTCTCTTCTGCGCCTCTTTTTATGCAAAATAACCACTTACATACATACTTCGTGTGTCTTTTTTTTTCAATATAAAAATTTTTCTCACCACTAATAATAATTAATTAGCAGCGCTGCTATGGGAGCAGAGAATTGCTTTCATTATTATTATTGTACTTTAGTTGATTGAAAAATACAAAGTTTTTCCCACAAAAATATTGGTTTGAGCTGCAATTGCATAATTCTTTTGTATTGATTTTGTAGGCAAAAAAATTGCTTTTTTTATGATAGTTTTTGAATCGCTGAATCGACGGCTAATTAATTTTTTATTATAATTATTGGTATATAAATATGAGTCATTGGCAGTATTGCCAGGCCTTTTCTAGTCTAAAATTATTTGTTGTGTGGCTAACAAAACATGTTAATTTGGCGATTTAAGCCAAAGGAAAATACCTGAAATCTTTTAGACCTGATAAACTAAACTTAGAGACACCGTTCTAGAGCGACTCAGTATGTTATATCAAACGAGAATGAAGCGATACTCATAGAACATAGACAAAAGTTCACAGAATCAACCGAATGGTGGCCTACCTCCGCTTGCAATTTGTGTGGTGCATTTTCACAGACAACTGGAGGGATGACTGGAAGGACCTACAGTTTTTAGCTGCCTCCGATTGGATTTTTCTGAGGTGCTTTTTTCATACCGAGAAATATAATCAGAAGGGTTTACATTTCTTGCCTAATTCCTCAACCCCTTGCAACAACAAAAGTTGAAATTTATAAAACTTTAAACTGCTATTTGGGCAATTCTGGTAGAGCCTTGGATCATGAAAAATATAAAAAATTCAAAAATAAAAATTAAAAAACAATTAAAGACAGCGCGTGATGTCATAAGCGACACCGATAGAATGGGTGATCTAAGTAGAGGTACTTTTTTCAATAGCCTTCTTTTGACAGATTACAGATTGTTTAGTATTGTTTGACATCTCATCATGGAAAGACTTAAGCCTGAACAACGTTTAAAAATCATTCAACTTTATTACGAAAATTAACGTTCTGTAAAGAATGTGTTTCGCGCGCTTCACTTATGGTCAACATAATCGGCACATTGAGCGTGCTTTTCGCAACACCAACACTCATATTGAGACCCAGCATTCATTATTGGATAATATTCGACCGAATAGACCACGTCCAGTACGCAGTTAAGAAAATATAGCGGCCGTAGCTGAGAGTGTACACGAAGAGAGTCGATTCGGCGCCGTTCGCAGCAACTCAGACCGACTTATGGAAAAACTTGGCACATTTTACGTCGAAATCTTAAATTGAAAGCGTACAAAATACAGCTTGTGCAAGAACTGAAGCCGCCCGACCTTCCCAAGCGACATCGCTTCGCTCTATGTGCTCTTGAAAAGTTACAAGAAGATCCAAAAAAGATTTTGTCCAGCGATGAGGTCCATTTCTGGCTCAATGGGTACGTGAACAAGCAAAATTGCCACATTTGGCACGAATAGCAAACTGAAGAGATTAAACAGCTGCCATTTCGTCCAGACCGGTGGGATCATCGGTCCATATTTCTTGAAAAATGATGCCGGTTAGAACGTAACTGTCAATGGCGACCGTTATCGCGCCATGATAACCGACTATTTGATGCCTGAAATTGAAGATCGTGATCTACGCGACATTTGGTTCCCCCACATCGCATCAATCAATGGATTTATTGAGAGAAAACTTCGGTGAGCAGATAATTTCACGTTTTGGGCCGGTCGATTGGCCACTAAAATCGTGTGATATCACACCGTTAGACTTTTCCTGGGGGAATATGTAAAGTCTAAATTCTATGCGGACAATAGCGCTTCGATTCAGACCTTGGAGCAAAACATCACGAGTGTCATTCTCCAGTTACCAGTCGAAAAGCTCGAACAAGTCATTGAAAATTGGACTCAACGGATGGACCATCTGAGACCCCAACATTTGAAAGAGATAATCTTCAAAAAATAAATGCCAAATAATGTTCTTTCGAATGATAATAAACATTTCCCATTAAATTTGAATTTTCTGTGTTTTTTCTTGAAAGAATTTAGGTCTCATGTTTTATCTATTTTTTTTATCTATCATGTCCGGTGCATCAATTGGGAAGTTGCAACGGCTCAGATATTCATGTCAATTATATGGTTGATAATATCGTCATTGCGTAAATGGGATGGATGATAGATATAAGTAAAAGTATGTAGATCTTTTTGACCTTTTAAAAATAAGCAACTTCTCATTGGAATTGAGTTGGGAAAGAGCATCTGTCGTCGAGTATCGTCACTTACTACGAACATTTAGCCACACAAATCACACTAAAGCTATGAGTGGCTCATGTATGGCTAGTTTTGCTCCCTCTACTCGATTCAGTGTCAGTTTGCGCAAAGGACGTATCTTCGTGACCACGCCTAGAACTAGAAGCGAGGGCTATACGTTTTGCAACTCCAAGTGAGTTTCCTATCAAGATATATTCCAAGATGTTTAGTTTCATTGCTTTGAGGTATGCATATATGTGAGTGTGACGGGTGGGCAGAATTCTTTTCTCAGTGTAAATGTTATTTAAACAGACTTAGTTGCATTTGCCTTGATTCGCCAGTTTTTTTTAGCCATTTAGTAATTTCATTAAGACCTTTTTGGAGTTTCAGAAAGGCTAGATTTGGCAGAGCAGCTATAGCTAGAATAGCAGTATCATCAGCGAAAGTTCCAATAGCGAGTAGATCAGATGTGTAGAGACGTTATAGTATGTGGCCCAGAGGCTACCTTGAGGGACATCTGATAAGCTTTAGAAAAGTTTAGTCCGCTCTACTTTATGTAGATGTGCCGGGTTTCAGATGGGACTGAATTAATACTTAGTAAATAATTGGAAGAGCAGCCCGTCGTGTCAAACTCGATCAAATGCTTGTGAAATATCGAGAGAATTGGAAGAGAGCTAATGAAGATGTCTGATAGATTGTCTATGAATGGTTTTTAGAGTCTGTCCTCAACTTGTTTTGTCTGTTCAGTATTTGTGCGATATGGTGCATCCATCGGACCGTCCAAAGCATTATGTTCCTTAAATTAACTTAGAGCACGAGTATTTCGCATTGAAAATTATATACAGGTGACATCAGACGGTTTCCTGTTATGGTTGAAAGGTGTTATTCTTACGTGACATTAGCTTCTTCAAATGTGTCTCGCTGTGTCCCAATGTCGCGGAACGTAGTAAATGATGACCCGCCGCTCAATTACTTTGTAAGTTGTAAGCAATGTATCTTTATCTTTTCCTCAGGTGCTGCCGGCTTGCAACTCCAAGATTTCATTGTGTCTCTGTACGTTGTTCACAAACGCACAAAATATGAAGGGAAGAGTTCAGGCTGTCGAATGCGATTCCCAATAATTTTGGGTTATTTACAATCGTTGACATTCAGTTCAAGACGACACTCCTTCGCCAAGCTGGTAAAAAGGCTCTACATGATTTTCTTGCTTGCAGTGTGCCGAGCAGTGATGAAGTGTGAAAGGTCGGAGAGATAAACGGGTTACTTATGAACAAAGGTTATCAATAATCTGGCCAGACACCGATATGGAACATCGAGCGGCATATGAAATCATGCACGCTCTAACTGTGGAAGGAGCTTCGAAATGTAGAAATTAAGTAATAGAATATAACCCTACGGAGCCCTTTGATCAATTATTCTGAGTTTGGAATTATGACCTCGAAATTTTGTCGATGACAGTCGACCACTTAGACGATCGAAAATCAATGGTAATGAGGAGTCTTCAATGTTCGATAGCAGCACTGCCTGGCTGACCTCATTAAAGGTTTTTCACAAATCCAATGCTATCAGGTTAGTTCGCTCTCAGAATCGATCGCTTTGGAGACCATTAGTTATCTGAGTGTTTATGGCGAAAGGTACGGTGGTGCAGTTTGCGAAAGCCATGTGCGGCTGGGCTCAGATTCCGGGTGGAAAACGAGAGTAGTAAGGATAAAGTGTCCTCATGGATATTAGTCGATATGATCCTCCTTTATTGGCTGATTTCCTCGCTTTCAGTAGCGAGCTGGCCAGAGACAAATGGAGGACCTGGACACAGCCTTTTCAGCATCAGCATGCTTGCCTTCACAAAACCTCTCTAAATCCCCTTGGCAGTTTGCCTAGATAATAGTTCACTAGATGTCTCGTTCTGTCAAATAGCGGTCATGAGTCTTCGTCAATAATATGACGTCGGTTGGTATGGGGATGCCACAGAAGGCTTTATCAGTAAGTTCCGTGAAACATATATCGCCGCTGTTTCTCGTACAAGCAATTGTGATGTCCAGTATACTGGTCAATATCCCACAATTCTGGTGAGGCCATTATTGCTCAAACCGACTCTTCCACCAAAACCATATAGCAGAAGTCTTTGTTCGTCGAATTTCCAAGCTGTTGGTAAAAGTGATTCTGGCTTGGAATTTCAAGGCTGCCATTACCGTTGGAATTTACGATGGTTTCTAGATAGGCAAAATTGTTTACAACTTCAAAGCTGGGACTGTTAACAGTGACGCTGAGGGCAGGGCGCACCAGTGCACACTATGTCTTGTTCTCTTTCGAGCTAGCGTCAGTGAATCGCTTAAGCGATGGAGCAGTGTGCGAGGGACAATGGATGGAGTATTAAGATTTCGAGCTCCATATGAGTCTATGTAGAATTTCCTCACATTAGTTGAATTCTCTATGAAGACTGCTAAAACTCAGGCTGGTGAAATCTACAAACTACAAAATTGGAGGGAATGAAATGTGGCTAAGGTTACTTATCCACCAAATAGTATAGACATATGAGCTGTTTCAATATTTGGCATAAACTCTACGACCTTAGGTAATCCTAAATCCACATCAAAAGACTCTTAGAAAAACCAAGAAATGCACAAAGTAATATTGAGCTATTGAGCTCCTCCCAACACATTGGCGAATATTTCTATTCACCCAGAATAAGAAGAGCTATTCTCCTTGATATGCAAATCCGACATGAAAATAATAATCAAAAGTCAGCAAATAAAAGGCTTTACGCCAATCAATAGGACCGAGAGCATTGCAAACGTTGGTTTGGTAATCATGGTCAAATGCCACTGAGGCAGTCGGCTGCCACCAAAATGCGAAATGCCGAACGGCGAATGTTTTATGGCAAATTCAATGACATCCTTGTGCTGGGGATGAGCTGAAGTCGATTATCCGAGCATATAGCAACACACCCAGGCACATGCACGAGCATTTGATGTACAATAATGACTGTTTATTCCTATGCTTATGTACTGCTGACTGTACGAGTGTGTGTGTGTGTGTGTCTATTTATGTGTGCGTCATCAAATCGCGTACGAGCCCTTGTCAGCTGATTGGACTTTCATAGCTGCAAGTCGCCTTAAGCCGAGCTGTGGCAATGCGTGCAACATTGCACCAATAACGGTCTAACAGACTGACTGGCTCTATGCGAAACTGATTTTTGTTGTTGTCGAAGACGCACAGGCATTTCGAATGCAGCGCAAATCCTTTCGTGCAATATTTTGATTGAAGGTGGTGAGCGTTGGTGCTGGTGCGGCCGCAAATGCATGCACACACGTACACATAATAATGATGAAATGAAAGCAATCAATATACCGTTATGCAGCATATCGAATACGAGCAGTCAGGCAGGCAGGCAGACAACACATTCATGCACATATTAGATAAGTAGAAACGCAGAAGGAGGGGAAGATGTTGCAGGAGAAGGGAGGTTGTGACGCAGATGAGGTGTCATGATCTGAATAAAAGAGCTGCTCGTATTGGCATTAATGTTGAACGTGTTGAAAATCTAAAATCTCTTATGAATGCAATGAACATGCAAAATGTAATAGAAAATATAATCCAACCGCAGACGTACGGTCGGACGGATGCATAAAGACGGCATAGACGGTTGCACCATTGTGTATTGTGCAACAGGCGGCTCTCGGCATTCATTGATTGGTTCATTCGTTCTTTCGTTCGTTGGTTGAGTAGGTAATGTGTGGCAGGTGCTCGGTAATTGCAAAATGTAAAATGAGATCTGCACAGTTCTCGAAAGTGGGTGCGGAGACGCGGATTTCTTTGCAATTTTCCGTTTAATTTCGGCTCTGCTTTTGTCGTATTTATTTGAAAAAGAAACTTACTCTCTGATATGTAAAGTACCAATTTTTTGAACTAACTATATCTGGTTGTATGTTAATCAGATTTGAGCGCCAAAATGTAGGCAACGTTTTTTATTCTTATTGGTTTGAGCTTTAAGCTCAGCCGAGGATTTGGATTTCATTGCGTTTAGAATTCGAACATTAAAAAAGGTTAAATTTCGATACATATAAAATTTGTATATATTAGTCCAAACATAAAAAATGGCATGACATAAATTTTAGGTGATCTTAATATGTTAGTCAAGGCTAGTGTCAACTATTTGCCTTAGCTTCTCTTCTCTTTGAAAACCAAGTGTCACGCATATGCGAAATTTCATTTAAATCCAAACTTCAATAAATAAAATCTAAGCAATGAGAAGAGGTGCCTTATGATTGAATTACCCAAATTAAGAGAAAAAAAAAATTGAAGAGCTTTGAAATAAGTTTAACTGGTCTCAGGATCCTCTGAAATGATTGGTTTTCTTTTTTTTTTCTCTGCCTCGTACGACTAAAAGCTGACATCGCCGACATTCAAGAAGCGTGGCGGCCGGGACAAGGATGGCAGAAGGTGGGTTCTTGTGAAATCTACTACAGTGCACATATAAAGAGCGCAAATTTGTTGTTAGCTTTGTGGTGGGAGAAAGACTCCGTCACCAAGTCCTGACATTCACTCCGGTGGAAGAACATTTAGCCGCAATTTTAATCAAAGTGAAGTTTTTCAACACATCGCTCACGCCCCGACGGAAAGTCGTACTTTGAGATTTCAAAGCCTGGGTGGGTAAAGAAGGTATCTTTGGCGCAATAGTTGGACAATTCAGATTCCATGAAGAAACATCTACATAATGGGCTGAGGCTGATCGGGCTGACTCCGCCGCTGCCCGTAATTGTCTGTAGTATCAGATTCTGGCACAAGAAAATATATCAAGCTACATGGTTGTCCCCGGATCAAAAACGCGCAACCAAATCGATCATGTTCTGATAGACGGAAGACATGTACCTAGTATTTTAGACATACGTACGTTGCGAGGGCCAAATATCGACTCGCATAGCTATCTTTTAGCTAGCGAAGATACACACCCGCCTCTGTGCAGCAAAAAACGTCCGTCAACAAATACAAGGAAGGATCGACGTCGAAAAGCAGCAATCACAACAGACAGCCGCGCAGTTTTCTACTCGGCTTGCACACCTGCTCTCTGAGTGCACTCATCGAAAGAGTTGCCCTTTTTGCGTGCGTGTGAAGAGCTTGAGAAGTTGGACGAGCAGTACGAAATTTATAAGAAAAGATATGACGACTTACAGGAGATTTCAAGACCTAAGCATATTCACAAATGGGGACCAAGGCGATAATCCTTGGTCACCTATGACCAGAGAATTCTAAGTTTATGGAGGCAACACGTCTCCAACCTGCTCAATGGCAGTGAAAGTGCGACACATTAGGAGATGGGGAATACGAAACTTCGAATAAATATGATGGAATAGATTTTCCAAAATCCGACTATGGCGTAGTACGAATAGCGATTGCCCGTTTAAAAAAAAAACAAAGCAGCGGGAGCTTATGGTGTACTAACCTCGCTTGTCAAATACCGGCGGCGTAGAACTGACAAAGTGCATGAAAATGCTTCTTTGCAGAATATGATTGGACGAAAGCATGCCCGAAGATTGGTATCTCAGTGTGCTCTGCCCAAGGGGGACAAGCCTCTTCAATATCCTTTGAAGTTGTACAATAACACCAACAATTTCAGCCTTCAAATCCAACGGATAGTCCCTTTGAAGGCAGTTGAAAAGTAAATTCCTCTCTCGATGAATCTTAAGTCGCTCATTATTCCCGTCCTGTTGCATAAGCGTGGACGATGCATCCATTGAGACGGTACCAGGAGATTTTTTATATGTTTCGAGGTCAGAAAAATAGCTTAAACATGTAATATAGAAGTAGAAGTCTATATGGCTTAAAATAAATTAGGGTTTAACATAAAATATAGTTTAACATAAAATATGGTATAACAAAAAACATCGTATAACATAAAATATGGTGTAACATAAAATATCGTATAAAATAAAATATGGTATAACATAAAATACGGTATAACATAAAATATGGTTTAACATAAAATATGGTCAAAAATGAAAATTTGTTAATTATATAATTACATATTCACTTAATATTTTTTAGAAAAATATTTGTACTGCTTTCTCAGGAGCTTGCCAATAAAAAAAATTCCCTCACCCTCCCAAAACCCTTTGTGTGCAGTTACTTTCTATATTTTGAATTCAAATATATTACATAATCAATTCCGGTCATGTAACAATGAAATCTCTATTCGTATGACGTGACTTAACACATATGAGTTATAGAATGCTCATGTTGGAATATCTGTGTGATACTTGTATAGATATGTATGTGTGTATGTATTTATGCAAAAAAAAAAAATACTAAGAAAAATGCAATGTAAGTAATGCTTTAAACATTAAAGTAAAAATCAATTTATAAAAAAATTTAAATTTTTTAATTAAATTTCTAATAGAATTTTAGTCGAATTACATTGCATATCTTAAGGCGGGCGGCTATGACCAAACGAAGTTATAATAACAATAAGTTTGTAATCGGAAACATACACACACACACACACAATATGTTATCTGCGCAGACTAACATTGAAGTCGGTTCAACAAAGCAGCCACAATATTCCCACCTTCCCTACCTCTCTATCTCTCTGTCCCTCTAAACTGCTTTCGCTTTGTGAAATCACCAAATATTCCACAACGCGCATAGCATGTTTACAGGCGCTCTTAAAATTTATTGAGTAAACGCCCTTTGAATGCAGCAAATGTTGCACGCTCGCTTCACGCGCTTAGCCGTATAACCGTTATTCTATTGTATTTTCTTACATACATATTATTATTCGCCATGTTTACTATTTTAAATGCGCTTCTAAGTACCGTTGTTGCAGTCGAGACTAATCCTACAGCTGCTATTACCGTTGTTTTAACTGGCGCACATAAATCGTATTTTCGTTGTAATTTTTGGCCATTCAACAAATGTCCTCCCTCCCCAGCATGGCTTATTCGTGGCTGCCTTTTCGCGTGCCGTTGACTTTGAAGTGGTCAGGGGAGATTTGAAGAAATGGCAAAGACTGTAGTTTGAAGAAGGAAATCCTTTTTTTTGTGTGCGAAAAAATAGTGGCATCAAGAGGAGTTGTCTTTCATGGGGCCGCTGCATAGGCGGGTGAGGTTGTCTCTCTTGCGTCCTTTCTGCCAATTCAATAAACGAATTTATTAGCAGCGCACGTTTCGCGTTGTTTTAGCAACAAATATTGTGTTGGTATTGTTTTTCCAAGCGGATTTCGTGAAACTCCTTTTGATTGCCGCCTCTAAAATGCAGACTGGCTGGTTGAGTGACTGTGAGTCTGGCTGTTGTAAATATAAATATCTATATATTTAAGCGGTAATATTTTGAATTTCCTCTGTCTGTGTGTGTGTGTGCGAATTCTCAAATCGAAATTTGAAAATATTTGTGTTAGGAAAAAAGAACTATGTTGCTAACCAACCATAAGTCAGCTACGTAAGGTTTTGGAGCATTTCCAACGTAAGGCGCGCCAGTAAACTGCTATGAGGCGTGTGTATAGCCAACAGACCAAACTTTTACTTACACTAGCAAAGAGGAACGAAGAGGACACTAAGAAATCATCTTCAAAAACTAGTTAAGGCTGAAGCAGCTAAGTACAGAAAATGTGCAGAAAATTATGAAAACATGGCACATTTCCAAATGTCCGGCTTTCACCTGATGATGATTGACACACATAACATTTTTTTTTACAAAAGTTTGAGTGCCTAGTTTCACTCTTCTTTTTCATTATGGGATCATTCATACCTCTCCAATAGATCTTATTTTGTTGACACAGATCATATGATATCACATGTATCGAGAGCATAAACACGGTCTTTCGTAAAGCCCCACAAAAAAGTCCAATAGTGTCTAATCGCACGATCGCGGTGGCCAATTGTGATCGCCAGGCGGAGAGATTACGCTGCCGGGAAATTTCTCTCGCAATAAAGCCATATTCACTCACGTACCAAAAAATAAAGCTTATAAAGGGTGATCCATTTCGACGTTCCCTACTATTTTAAAGAAAAAAAAAAAACATAGAAAATTCAAATTCTACGACAAATGTTTATCATCATTCGAAAGAACATTCTTTGGCATTTTTTTGCTGCTGCAGATTATCTCTTTGAAATGTTGGCCGCCGCTACGTCTCAGATGGTACATCCGTTGTGTCCAATTTTCGATGACTCGTTCGAGTATTTCGACTGGTAACTGGCGAATGACACACGTGATGTTTTTTCCAAGGCCTGAATCGAAGCGGGATTGTACGCATAGACTTTAGACTTTACATATACCCATAGGAAAAAGTCTAACGGTGTGATACCACACGATCTTGGCAGCAAATCGACCGGCCCAAAACGTGAAATTATCTGCTCATCGAAACCAAATGTCGCGGAGATCACGAGCTTCAATTTCAGGCATCAAATAGTCGGTTACCATGGTGCGATAACGGTCGCCATTGACTGTTACGTTCTCCTCGGCATCATTTTTCAAGAAATGTATACCGACGATTCCACCGGCCCACAAGCCACATCACACCGTTATTTCTCTGAATGAAATGGCAGCTCTGGAATCTCTTCAGGCTTCTCTTCGTCCCAAATGCGGCAATTTTCATTGTTTACGTACTCATTGAACAAGAAATGGGCCTCATCGCTGACCAAAATTTGGCTGGAAAATGTCAGATCTTCTTTGAACTTTTCGAAAGCCCATAGAGCGAAGCGATGAACGCTTGGGAAGGTCGAGCGGCTTCAGTTTTGTATGCTTTCAATTTAAGACCTCGACGTAGAATTCGCCAAGTCGTTCCATACATCAGCCCGAGTTGCTGCGAACGGCGCCGAATCGACTCTCCACGGTCTTCGTGTACACTCTCAGCTACGACCGCTATATTTTCTTTACAGCGTTCTGGGCGTGGTCCTTTCGGTCGAATATTATCCAATAATGAAAGCTGGGTCTCAAGATGTGTGATGGTGTTGCGAATAATACGCTCTTCGGGCCGATTATGTTGACCATAAGTTGAGCGAAGCACGCGAATATACAGAACGTGAATTTTCGTAATAAAATTGAATGATTTGTAAATGTTGTTCAGGGGTAAGTCTTTCCATGATGACATGCCAAACAATACTGAACAAAAATAACATGACAGCTTGACACGTCCCGCGCGTGATCTGTCAAAAAGGGCTATTGAAAAGTGTACCTCAACTTGGATCACGCTTTATAATGTAGGGTTTGAGTTTGAATTGGAAAGGTTCCCTACAAGCTGTTGGGAACCATTCACTTTGCTGACAAAACGGCCATAAATGGTCTGTAAGACTTTGCTACTTCAACCTTATAAGTGCGCTCTTTACTGAGTTCTGAGAATGCCTTGAATGGCCGATGAGTGTTTTTAAAGAATTATTTATATGATTTACCACATAAAAAGTGCATATAAAAAGTGAAACATTTAGCTTGCGTGGCCTCCGTGGACCTCAGGCCATAAATTCTTCTCTCACCATATTAACATTTCTTTGTCCGGTTGCTTCCGTTTCTGCCCAAAACTTACACAATCTTCACACCCTTGTGCAGTTACACGTCGCTTTTTGTCTGTTAAGCTAACATTTTAAAAAGTGAATTTCATGCACCAACAACAACAGCAAATTATCCAAAAAAAAAAAGCGGAAAATGCTTTGTAGTGGACGCAGTGGAGATAACAAATTCGCAACGACGCACACCAACACATGCAACATATACATCATCTCATACACAGAAAGTCAACGTCGAAAAAAGCATAAAGCATATTTTTGGGCGTGTGGTCTTGCGCGCCGCCGTTGCCTCGCACACCGTCTGGCTTTTCAAGCTGGAGGCGGCCAGTTGGTGCAATTGTCACTTTGCGTTCGCTCTGCTGGCATTGTTCTCTTAAATTCTTTTTTTTTATGAATTTGCTGTTTATGCCTTTTGGTGGCTGTTGCCATCAACAATTTGGCGCCATTAGTTGATGTCTTAAAAAATTCAGAATGATAATAAAATATTCATGATAATCCGGCATCATGTTGGCCAAAATACGATACAATGGCTGCTACGTACCTGTGTATACAGAGATATATTTTTGTTGGGGGGTGAGAAAGAGATAGTAGATTAAGCCAGTGAGCGCGAAAAACATTAATATTTTTTATGTTATTAGACACAGAAAAAAACATGGAAAGCGAAAAAAAAAATTTCAAATTCACTGTGCATTTTTTGCTGAGTCCGAGCACTATGTACGTAACGACGGCGAAGAAAAAAATATTTGAATAGACGAATATCACCTCAGTCATCACTCAGTCAGTCGGTCAATAAGTTAGACTTTTTTATTTATTTTTACGCTTTCATCTCCTTTGCAGGTCAGTCTTCCGACTACAAGTTTACTGTCGTCTTTTGGTTTTTGTGTTTGTATGTTACTGATAACCGTAACGGAAATGAACGTGGAAAGCGTGCGTAATTTTATTATTTAAAGAGAGTGGAGTGGCTTGATGGCGCAAAATAAATTCAAACAGTTAGAAAATCAGTTTTAATTTAGAAATCAATTCACAAATAGATTTATGTTTACCGATTATTTGATGCCTGAAATTAAAGCTCTGCTCTCCGCGACATTTCGTTTCAACAAGACGGCACCACTTTCCACACATCGCATCAATCAATGGATTTATTGAGAGAACCTTTCGATGAGCAGATAATTTCACGTTTCGGGCCGATCGATTGGCCATCAAGATCGTGTGATATCACACCGCTAGACTTTTTCCTGTGAAGATATGTAAAGTCTAAAGTCTATGCGTACAATCCCGCTTCGTTTCAGGCCTTGGAAAAAACATCGCTGGTGTCATTCGTCAGTTACCAGTCGAAATGCTCGAACGAGTCATCGAAAATTGGACTCAACAGATGGATCATCTGAGGCGCCAACATAGGCGCCAACATTTCAAAGAGATAATCTTCAAAAAATAAATACCAAAGAATTTTCTTTCGAAAGCTACGCACCGGCCTGCGCACTTCTCTTGCGAGTTTGTGTTGGTGCCCAATCATTTGGCACCGCCACCATGGCATACTAAGCACACTAGATTAATTTTCTCCTCGGTGCATTAAAGAGAAATGGGACACCCATTTTTACGGAATGCTGGTAATGCACTCTGAGAGTGCCCTAACTGTGAAAGACCTGACAGCATACAAAAAGGCACAAAAAAAAAAGCTCGTGCTTAACGTACATTGTGACCAGAAAAAGGAACACTTATCCAGGTGCAAACCACCTACTTTGTTCCGTGCAAGGAAAAAAGGCTAATAGTGGGCGCAGTCGGTGGGCGCAGGCTTCTTTTGCTAACGTCCCAATAACCAAGATAGCTTCAAACTCAATGACTTCAACTCGACCTTCAAAGTAGAGTTTTTGGATATTTTTCTAGGTGCCAAATAAGCAGCCGCTTTAATGAGAAAATCCGTTAAGTATCTTGCCATGCATTATTAAGGCAATTAAGTGTGACAAGGTTGAAAGAAGGAATTTTTAGATACAAAGAAATTAACAGAAAATCACGGCTAAACACGTTGAATATCTCTTGGGTACCAAGTCACACGGATATAAAAGGCAAAGGATAGACCTAAAAGCTGGCTCGCGTTGGCGAAGTTGACATCAATGGCTTTAGCCCACGCAGCTCCTTACTCCGTCGATTCACATGGGCTATAAATATGGTAAGTTTCTTCAAATCGTTCACACCTTATGGCATCATAGCTCCAAGGAGAGCTATAAGCTACCACAATATATCTAATTACCGCACTATAACCACTGGAGAGATTTTCAGGCGAGCTCCTCCTCCGTTATGTGCTCTGTGTGTAATTTTTCTATCAATAAAAGGAAGTTGTCTCAGAACGGAAGAAATTTTTATGATGAGCTTTTATTTCCGTTCAGAAATACACTCTGATGGCTTGATGTTCCTTGTCGAGGGGCGACCGCAATTAGAAAAATTAATTTTCTATAATTTTGGATATTGCTCGAATCTGAACTCAAACCCAAGCCTTCCAAAATGAATTACGCAATGCTAACCACTCGGCTATTGCGGCCGAGGTATTGCCTAATTTTGCCTACGAAAGAAGTCATTACGCAACTATCATAGCATTTTCGGTAAGTTCACTTTGAGTCGAAGGCTCTTAGCTTAAAGAGAATTTTCATTCGTCTAACGGTAAGAAGAGAAGTTCAAAAAAAAAATATGACTTGCTGCAGCACGCATTTGGCGCAAGAAAAGGCATATTTTGGTATCATTTAGGGTTTTTAAATACTTTAATTTGATAGAGTGCTGAGTTCGGAAAACTACTAAAAAAAATTAATATGCCACTCGCATCCGTTGCCAAATATTTTGATCTAAAAAAGTAATCATAAAAATCGAACCACATGAAAATCTGTTCAGTAGTTCTTAGAGTTAAATGAGTTTTGAGTAGGCCCGATTCTAGGGTTTACGAAATAAGGCGAGCCTATGCAATTTGAGTTAAATTTAATTCAGTTGGCATTAAGAGAGTTCAGCTGTTCAAAATGGAGAGCTGAAATGAGAAGAGTTGGCTTGGGGAGCGAACAGTTTTTATTATCATTTTGAGTTGGACTTGTTCGACTTTTATTTAATTTAAGTAAAGTTAAGTTAAGTTAAGTGAATTAAGCTATATCAAGTTTATTAAACTAAGTAAACGGAAGTAAGTTAAGTAAGGTTAAGTTAAGCTATTTTGAGTAAAGTTAAGCGATAATAAGTCAGGTTAAGTTAAGTTAATTTAAGTTAAGTTATGTTAAGTTAAGTAAAGTTAGTTTAATTAGGTTCAGTTAAGTTAAGGTAAGGCAAATTAAGTTATGCTAAGTTAAGTCAAGTTAATTTAAGTTATGTTAAGTGAAGTTAAGTTAAGGAAAGGTAAATTCAGTTTTGATAAGTCAAGTTAATTTAATTTGGGCTAAATTATGTCAAGTTAAGGTAAATAATGTTATGTTAAGTTAAGTCAAGTTAATTTACGTTAGGTTAAGTTATGTTAAGTTAAGTTAATTAAGTTATGTCAATGTTAAGTTAAGTGAAGTAGAGCTAAGTTAAGTGAAAGTAAGTCAAGTTAAGTGAAGTTAACCAAGTTAAGTTAAGTTAATCCAAGTTAAGTTTTGCTACGTAAAGTTGAGTTGAAATGTTCCGTGAGTGCCCTACCATGGATCTAACGGTCGATTTACATAGCTGCAATCCCGTTTGAAGTCATCCCTTTCCCCATCGTAATTTGTGTGAATTTCCAAAAATCCCGATCAATTGGTTTTTCATCTAAACACCAAAAATTATGCAACTCAATTGCCAATGTCACTTCAAATGCACAAAAGCACATTTCAATTTTCAGTTCCGCTGCATAATGTCACGCCAAATGGATGAGCAGAAATCCAGTCAAGCGGGCCTAACAAATGCATATGCGTGAGTGTGCATGTGTGCGTGTGTGTGGGCCTTTTTGTACGCCTAAATGCACAGTGTTGCCGCACGCAGTTATAATTGGAATGTTAAATGTATGTATGTATGTAGATGTGTGTGTGTGCTGTTATTTGAAAACCATTTGGCTATGGCATGACAACGCAAGTGTCATGTCTATTAAATTATGTAATTGCTTTCAAATTGAGCGCATGACGCTAAGGACATTCGGGCATACATATGTATTAGGTAGGGCATGTGTGTACTAGAGAATGAGAGAGAGGGAGAGAGAGGGAGAGAGAGAGAGTGAATGAACAACGTTACGTATGGACATATATGTGTTTTGGTCTATGTATTTGTGTGCGCTTTTGATAACGGTAATTATTAGTCTACCAGTTCTTTGCTTGTTGTTGACCACAAAACCACAACAAAACAGGTACAAATAAAGGTTTTGAAAATAGTATTGTATTGATAATGTTGCACAAATACAAACACACACACACACACACCCATATGCATTTGTATGAGCCGAATTAAGGATACTTGTAAATATTGAAATGTGTGTGTGTGTGTGTGTATGTTGACACTTTTCATTCACATTTATATGAAAATATGAAATTCGATACTGATGGGGAGGTGGAAGGTCACGCTGCGTTCATCTTGCAAGCATGCAAAATGTGAATAGCGGTGCTGCGAATTTGAGTTAAAGAGGAATTTCATTGTTGCCACATACCTTATTTTGCAACACCTGTTTCACTGTGTGTTGCATGCCACATGCCATATGCCGCAAGTGGCATGCATTTGCATGTTCAATGCAACCAGTGGTCATTATGGACATACACACACACATGCATGCAGTGCGCACTTGCAACACTAATTAAAATGCACGCGCGTGAAGGCGTTAATCCGGCATACGCAAGCCGGGGCATAAAATAATGCATTGCAAAAATATTTATTGGATTACACGCAGAGTTATGAGGCTTTAATGAGGTATGCACACACACATACACACACACACACACACACACGCTCTCTGACTATTTTATGCTTGTAATTGCGTGTAAAAAATGCTGTTAAATTCACATAAATATTCGCTACTCAAATTCTCAAAGCATCGCTGGCTGCTCAAATTCATACTTACATATATGTATGTATGTATGTATGTGTGTTGCCGCCGCCTTTGCATTTCGTGGAAAAGTGTTGTTAATTAATTTGCAATAAATTTTTATGGAAGTCATGCGGTTTTTATGTAAAATGTGCAACAATATATGAACCAGTTATGTTCTTGTTGTTGTTTTTGTTGTAAAATGGCGTTTGTAAATGGATGCGATTTAATCCAATGTTTTTTTTTTTTTGCTGTAATTTATTTTATTCCATTTTTCAAGCGTTCGACACTCGAATTATATAATAAATCTGTCATAACATTTTCTTTGTAAATATGTGTAGCTGCCATTTAAGCCACTAAATGTTTAAAAACTTTTCAAAGAAAGGCATTCGAAGTGCAATTGAAGGGTGATCCAAGTAGAGGTACTTCTTTCAATAGCCCTTATTGACAGATCACGCGAGAATCGTGTCAAGCTGTCATTTTATTTTTGTTCAGTATTGCTTGGCATTTCATCATGGAAACTGGACTTACGTCTGAACAACGTTTACAAATCATTCAACTTTATTACGAAAATTCACGTTCTGTAAAGAATGTGTTTCGCGCGCTTCGCTCAACTTATGGTCAACATAATCGGCCTACTGAGCGTATAATTCGCAACACCATCACCCATCTTGAGACCCAGTATTCATTATTGGATAATATAGTATGGAACGACTTGGCGCGTTTTACGTCGAGATCTTAAATTGAAAGCGTACAAAATACAGCTTGTGCAAGAACTGAAACCGCTAGACCTACCCAAGTGACATCGCTTCGTTCCATGGGCTCTTGTGTAGTTCCACGAAGATCCGATATCGACGTCTTCGAGCCAAATTTTGTTTTGAGGCCCATGGGCCTAATTTCTGGCTCAATGGGTATGTAAATAAGCGTAATTGCCGCATTTGGGACGAAGAGGTTCCTGAGCTGCAATTTCATTCAGAAAAACTACGGTTTGGTGTGGCTTGTAGGCCGGTGGAATCATCGGTCTATGTTTCTTCAAAAAAATGATGCCGTCAATGATGACCGTTATCGCGCCATAATAACCGCGCGCACCTGGAATGTCCGGTAAGGTATTCATCATGCGCCAAATCTTGGAGAAGACCCGAGAGAAAAGAATCGATACAAACCACCTTTTCGATTATAAAGCTGCTTTCAATAGCACGATTAGGAACCGTTGCTATGCTATGCCGCTATGTCTGAATTTGATTTCCCCACAAAACTCAAACGTCTATATAAACTGACCCTGGATTGGGCCTGAAGCGCAGTTAGAATTGGGAAGGATCTCTCCGAGACGTTCGGTACCGAAAGAAGTTTCATAAAAGGAGACTACTTACCGTGGAATTTCTTCAATTTAATGCAAAATCTTCTGCAAGTCATAAAATATACAGTCATCGCTTTTGCGATTTAGCTTCAACGTCACTGTTGACAGTCATAACTCCAAAGTCGAAGATTTCAGCCTTAAAATCCAATGCAGAATCACTCTTGCCAACAGCAACAGGTACTACCTTGGACTGAGTAGGCAATTAAAAAGTAAAGTGCTCTCTCGACAAAACCAAACTCTACAAGTCGCGCATCATCCGAGAGAAATTTGTTGCTTTGGCAATGGCGCGTTGGCAACGGCGAATACCGCAGACGATGAAACGATGAGCTATACGAGCTATACGACGACATTAACATAGCTCAGCGAATCAAGAGACACCGGCTACGCTGGCTAGGTCATGTCGTCCGAATGGATGAAAGCGCTCCAGCTTTGAAAGTGTTCGATGGAGTACCCGCTGACGGAAGCAGAGGGAGAGTGAGACCTCCACTTCGTTTGAAGGATCAGGTGAAGAGCGACCTGGTTTCAGTTGGTATTTCTAAATGTCGTCACACAGCAAAGTGATATGTAAACAAGAGTGACTATAATAGCGTAAGCGGTGCCTACGCCAAGGAAGAAGAAGAAGAAGAAGGTCTGCTTAGGCCTTCTTCACTCGCCCATCCATATTGAGCCAACACGACAACCTGCTCTCCAATACGATCCCCATGTGCTTAAAGCTATGTTTCGAATGTAAAATGGCCGCTCCCAGCCTAGGTTTGATACAACTGGAATTTTGGGTTTCTTCGTGAATGGAAAAAGATATATTCAGTGTTAGGCTTAAGTCGCTCTTAATAAGTCCAGGTATTTAATGTTCCAAGTAACTGATTCGTCTGAGCTCCAAGAATTACCGAAGTTGTCGAATAATAGTCGATTCTGTTCATATATGAATTTTTTTCTTGACTAAATTCGAAAAATGATTCATCAAAGTTATTATCAAAATCCATATGAAAAGACAAAGAACATTATTGACAGGTTAAAAAATTTCCAATTTCCCAAGCACACAACTGATGCTGCCAACGACAATTACACTAGAAATTGAGCACCAGCGACATTGAATCGCTCTGTTTAGCGTAATTAGTTATTTTGTGTTGCGTGAGGCTGCCGCAGCTTTGCATTCAGCTGGCAGCCAAAACCATGAACATCAACCAGAAGGTGCGCGATTTGCCACTGATGAAGAGATAATATTTTAATAATTGTGTTGCGACACGTTAAATACAGTGTAGTTCGTAACATTAATGCCACCAAGCTACACATATACGATATGTGCGTCATGAGCAGAAGTGACCTCAATTAGATGAAACATGGTAGAGCTGGCAGAAATCTTAGGGCAGTTGGGATGGTTTCATATTGAAATTCACTTGATACGGCAAATTGTGGGACAGAGGTACGAATAATATATCCGCATTATGCCTGAGGGTCATGAATTCGAGTCCTAGTCGGATCAACATCCAACAAGTTTTTAAATGCGATAGATTGAGAAAGAAATCCATCAACCCTAGGGAGACAGACTAATATTGGGTGTGTAAGACATCAAGCCATCGGTAGAGGACCTGGAAGTCGAGAGAAGCCAGAGTGTGTTGCAGGCTCAGCACATCTTTTACGAAGTTTTGAAACGCTCCGCCCCCGTATCAAGGAACAAATGATCGCCAGAACTTCGGGAAGATTAAGCTCTCTACGCTGATGTGTCTCCAAAATAGCTGAGGCTGAACGATTTAAGCGGGACCAAAAGGCGCACCTGCGGAGCTTAAAATGTGTTTTCTATGTAGTACCGAACCTGAGCTCACAAACATTATTCAAACTACCAGATTTTTAGGTGTTCATACTGAGGTTCCAACACCGTTCACTAGCTCGCAATAGAAATGCGAAGAAGAACGCCTAAGGATTGCTTGTTTCGTCAAGGTGTTGATCGAATTCAATTCATGCTTTGTGAGAATAATATCGACGGTTAAATAGGTAAGTGGGAAGCCGCCTTGAACGAGGCTTCCGTCAAAGTGATCTTCTACCTTGCGCAGTCTAACCATGTAATATTGGAGGTTACAGAGAAGAGAAAAACATTTAGTAGCTTCTCCACTCTAATGAATGGAAACATTTAAATATTATACACACATAGCACTTCCACACTATCGCACGGCCTCTCTCTCCCTCTCTCTCTTCCTCTGCCCTCCAACTAGGCAACGCATGGGCAATTTTAATTTGTAATTAGTTTTTGAACAAATAACCGCAAAGAGATTTTTCACGCCACTTTTAATTTGTGCAATTGAAAATCAACAGAAATTACCAAAAGTGCTTATCAGCTGTTATTGAAGAGAGCGCGGAGTGCATAGAGAGTGTATGGAGAGCAATGCTAGTTAGCGGTCAATGGCTGTCTGCTGCAAGCCACCCTCTGCTTACACACTTTATGTTTTAATGAGAGTGCGTGTGGGTGTGTACGTGTGTGTGTGGGGTTAGAGGCATGCGGAAATGAATATGCCGTTGAAATTAGTAGACTGTTGGATGGGTGTGGGGTACTTACAATTTACTAACGGAAATTAGAATTGCATATTTTAACGATTTTAGGCCAAATATTTAGTGGGTGTGGCAAATATTTGATGATTTCCACACACACACACACACAAAGAGATTGAGTGAGCGTAATACAAATGTGAGCGATGTGATGGAGAGTAAAGTTGGTTGGTATACAAACATATATTGGCTGTTGAGTATAGCGCGGTGTAGCTTGCGTACAAACGGCGGCGTGACTTTGGCGGAAATGTTGATTAATTAATGGGTTGAGTTCAGTATTGTATTTGTATTTGTTTTTGATTTTTAAATGCATTTTATGATTATATTTTGAAAAGTGTTTGAGCTCACTATGAAAACTTATTTGTAAATTGAATAAAAGGTAAACATACTCACCACCAAAATTTCTGTGTTTGTGTAGACAAATTGAAATGTAATTTTGCCTTTGAGTGGTTGTTGTTGTTGTGAGTATATGAAGAGCTTTAAATAACAATAAATTTGTTACCTTTCTATATACTAATACTACCCTATTACTCCCCTATACTCTACACCATGGGAGCTATATAAACTAGCCCGACAGTTGCACCCTAAAGGCTACCCAACCTTTTTTGATAGATAGAAAGGACTACATACCTACCAGAGATCCGGAAAGAATACTGGCCGGATGGATTGAGTTGAATCTTCTTCTTTTTTAATTGTGTTATAGATGAGTTAAGGATAGTCGCGTCAGTCGTTGTTTCTCTTTGCCGTCTTTCCAGTCAGGTTTTTCTCCACCTAATCTTTCTAACGGGAAAAGGGAATTTCCCTTCCTATGCTTTCGCTGGTAATTACAGTATCGAATACTTATCCAGATGGAGTGCTCCTTGTGTCGACTCAACCGATTTAGTCAATGTGTACACTTGGATTTCGACGCTGACAATGTTGTTGATGTTGTTGTTGGTTCCTATATGGGCGAAATTATTTACGACTTCAATCTTATGCCTTGCAAAAGTGACGAGGAAGTTTGAATTGTTAAATGAGTAGGTTTGTCTGAAACCTCTTTTAGTATCGAAAGGCTCGGATAGGTGTTCCCTTGTGTCAGTATACACAGCCATGTAATTTTTACTCGTATACCAAATTTAAACAATGTAGCGTAGTGACATCTCATTTTTGACCGTATACGCGACTTTGAGGAGACTTATCCTACGATAACTGGCGCCGACTGTCGAATCTCCATTCTTATTCCAACAGTCATGTATACTTCCGTCCGCCAATATTCTGCGAAGAAGCTAATGGTTGATCCTTCTGGTTCTTCGGCAGCTTTGTTATTATTCAAACGGGACGATTTTGGAACGTCGTTCTAGTATCATCAACTTGGAATTTAGGTTCACCATCTGCGGGTGCTTCACTAGCATTCAACAGGTTGGAGAAGCACGCTCTTCATAAACACAGTATGCACTGAACATCGGTCACCAGATTACCTCCTTGGTTGCTACATGAGTATATTCCGGCTTTAAAATCTTCTTTTTGCGCATAAGCTTCGTAGGAAAATTTCTCAAGCTCTTCATACTCATGCATTTTGGGATCTTTTTTCTTTTATTTCAAAGCGTCTTGAATGCTTCTTCAGCACGAATACGGTGGAGAATCGATTCGGCGCCGTTCGAAGCAACTCGGACTGACGTATGGAACGATTTGGCGCATTTTACGTCGAGATCTCAAATTGGAAGCGTAAAAAATACAACTTGCGCAAGAACTGAAACCGCTCCACCTTTCCAAACCAACATCGCTTCGCTTTTTGGGCTCTTGAAAAGTTCCAAGAAGTTGTTCAGCGATTAGGCCCATTTCTGGCTCGATCTGTATTTAAACAAGCAAAATTTGCACATTTGGTACGAAGAGCAAACTGAAGAGATTTAGGAACTGTCATTTCATACAGAAAAAACAACGGTTTGGTGTGGTTTGTGGATCGGTGAAATCATCGTTCCAAATTTCTTCATAAATGATGCCGGTGAGAACGTGCCCGTCAATGGTGACTAGTTGATGACTGAAATTGAAGCTCATGATCTCTGTGACATTTGGTTTCAACAAGGCTGCGCCACTTCTCACACATCGCAACAATTAACGGATTTATTGAGAGAACACTTCGGTGAGCAGATAATTTCACGTTTTGGGTCGGTCGATTGGCAACCAAGATCGTGTGATATCACACTGTTAGATTTTTTCCTGTGGGGATATGTAAAGTCTAAGATCTATGCGAACCATCCCGCTTCGATTCAGGCCTTGGAGCAAAACATCACGCGTATTATTCGCCAGTTACTAGTCGAAATGCCTTGAATGAGTCATCGAAAATTGGACTCAATGGATGGAACAACTGAGACGTAGCCGCGGCCAATATTTGAAAGAAATAATTTTCAAAAAATGAATGCCAAAGAATGTTTTTTCGAGTGATAATAAACATTCCTCATTAAATTTGAATTTTCTGTGTTTTTTTTTCATTTAAAAAGTTGGATACCTCGAAATGGATCACTCTTTATAAAGAGTACAAAATTAAAGAAAATTTAAAAAAATAAAAGGAGTATTTTTCTAATTCCACTCACCCTAATGATGTTTATGAGTAAGCAGGAACGTTTTACTCCGCCCCTAGGCTTAGACTCAATAGCAAATAATTTTTTCAAGTCCTTTCGAAATAAGTAAAAAAGACAGTTTTTTTAGTATATTTATATATTTTTTATTATCTTCTCATTACGCCTCTTTTATTTTCCAATTTGCAGTAGCCTTTTTTATATTTTTTTTAATATTTTACTACTCTTTACATACTCACCACTAGTATATCATATATACGAGTATATAACTTTACAATTATTTGCCTGCTTTATTTTTTTAAATTTGAATGCCTTTTTCCAATTTAATTAATATTTTTTTATAATAAATATCAACTTATTAATAATTTTTAATTTAATTTACTTGTACGCTTTAACTAACTCAATTTTTTTTTTCAATTTTTATGCGCATAATTTTTTTTTTTTCATTTTATATAATACACATAGTAGTAAATCTACTTGCCTTCCTTAACTAATTATAATAATTAAACATATTTACTCGCAATAATAAGTGTACATATATATTTTGTGACAAGTTTATTTTACAGTTATTCGCATATAATTATGAGTTATTTATATATGAAATTAAGCAACATATACTTACATATAAATTCTCAATTACATTGATTTATTCATCTATTGAAAATTTTTTATTTTTTAAGTTTCTTTAAAATATTTTTTAATTTTTTTTTAAAGTAAATAATCAAATTAATTGCACATTAATTAACATTTTGCAGCCTTTATCTAATGGTTTTTTTTTACTTATAAGTAAGCTAATTTCTAGACTTTTTTTACTTTTTTCTTATTCTTTTAACAAAGCATATTTTGCTGGGCAACTATTTTACTCTCAAGTATTAATTTTGGATTTCTCTCATATATTATGCGCAATTCATTGCGCTCTTTTAGTTATACCTTTCATGAACAGTGGCTCAAGCACCAGAAGGAGAAGAGATAGAACAATTAAAATTAATATCTAAATGATCAGAATAACGAGCTGAGCTGATTTAGCTACGAGTGTTTTTTTTCGCTGTGAATGATACCTCGTGCATCTTTAAAACCTGTGGCCATGACCCTGTTGGCTGCAGACTCACTGTCTTGATTGTTCTTTTGTCCCTGGTGTGGTATAGGGGATGCATGTTTAGTCTACGATAACGAAACGGTGCACAAATTCGTTTGGATCGCGGTTGAACATCGTCAAACACTCCTTTGAAGTGATTACACGGTTGCGTTTATGGTTGTGTGCAATCGCAGCACCCTTTACGAGGATAGCATTTTCCAAATATTCATGTAAAATGTGATGTAACAGCTCAGCTAAGATGCCTAACAGGTTAATAGGGAAGTCCCCAACCTGACTCATAGATGGCGGTACTAGAGTCCAACAGGCGCATGTATAAATTTGACAGCTGTCAGATCATTAGTTTGTGAATTTTAGCATTTTGAGTTAAACAACTTTTGTTATTGTGCAAAAAATTTATAAAATTTTGAAACAAAAACTTGGCTTGATGACGAGTTTCCAGACACTGCCAAAAAAAAAAATCAACCATCATGAACCGGAAATGGTGAAGGCAGTTTACGCCCAAAAGAAATTGTTACCAATGAAAATATTATAAAAATCCACAAAATGTTTTTGAAAGGCCATAAATTGAAATTGAATGAAATAGGAGACACTCTAAAGATATCAACTGAGCATGTACACCACATCACTCACCAATGTTTAGGTACGAGAAAGTTCTGAGCAATGTGAGATTGAGCTCACTTTTGACCCAAAACAACGACGAGGTTCGGAGCAGTGTTTGGAGATGTTTCAGCGTAAAAAACCCGAGTTTTTGTATCGATATGTAACAATAGGTGAAACATGGCAATATTATGGAGTCTGTGCTTTGGAATGCGCATGGAATAATTTTTATTGAATACCTCGAAAAAGAAAAGGACCATCAACAGCGACTATTACATAGCATTTTTGGACCATTTGAAGGACGAAATCGCCGAAAAACGTCCGCATTTGAAGAAAAAGAAAGTGCTCTTTCACCAAAGCAATGCACACTGTCACAAGTCAGTAAAATCGATAAGGAAAATTCATGAATCGGGCTTCGAATTGCTTCCGCATCCACCGTATTCTCCTGATCTGGCCCCAGACGAATACTTCCTGTTCTCGGATCTCAAAAGAAAGAAATGCTCCTCGCTTCGCTTTTCGTCGAATGAATGATCGCCTATTTTGAAGCAAAGAACAAATCGTACTATATAAATGGCACTAAAAACGTTGGAGGGTCGCTATAATCAGAAGGAAATAATGTTGAATAGAAAATATAATTTTGACAAAAAAATCTGGTTTACTATGGTATGCCGAGGACTTTTCAATTGGCGTGTTACAGTCTCAGCCATTTCACGCACTTTTATTCTCCGATCGTCCAATATCATTTCATGGGTTCAGCGTCACCTGTGCTGGTATGACCACAACGGAACTTAGTCAATCACTTCTGTACACGTTGAAATTGATGGTGCAGAACCCGCTTAGTATTTATCAACTCTTTCCTTGATTTCGGGGATGATTTTTAGGCAAAAAATAATGCTTAAACGGCACACGAAATTCACTTTTATCCATTTTTTGTTCACATTCAAGAAGGCGTGGCTTTCAATGGTTGTCAAGCACAAACTAAATGGTGCAGCTTGCTTAAAATTTTACAACAATGTAGTAATCGATAACAATTGACGGGAGCAGTGTTGTATTTACAGTAACTGAGCGGCAAATTCAAAAAGTCTCTGACTTATAATACAATTTTGACACTGAAAATTCATCGAAATCGAATTTTCCATTTTACGTTCATGAAGGGTATAAGGAGTTCGGCATGGCCAAAGACAACTTTTTTGCTTGTTTTTAATTAATTTACAGCTCTATATTAATGCATACGTATAAGTATACACTACATTGAAAGCACAAAATGCCAATTTGGCAAGTAGGTTATTCAGTGTGATTAGATTTTTTTTATCTACATTTAATTAAAATTCAATTAAAATATATTTTCAACAATTTTTAAATTTCAAAAAACAATCATTCACTGAATTAGTTAAAAAGTTATGAACATTTTTATTTCAAAAGAGGAATGTGAAATTAATTATTTAAAGAAGAATAATTAGAAACTGATTAATTAATTAATCAATGAGTAGTTGGCTTTTAGTTTATTCAGAATTTGATATTAAATACAATTTATTTATAAAACTTGACTAAGGTGCCGTCTAGCGGTTAGAAATTACTGTACCACAGATTCCAACGATTCATCCTTCTATAAACTCTCTTCATGGGTTATAGTAATTAAATGGAAAGCGTTAAGGGTAGCTGATTTTAGTTCATAATTATAGTAGATGATAGTATTAGAGTACTTTTGATTAGTGAATATAGGTTAGAATTGAGTATAGTTTAATGCATGTTTTTGTTAATTGTTTTTTACTTACATCCTTAACTACTACTATATCTATATTTGCTTGTGTGTATTTATATGTATTTATATGTATTTACGGTGTTGTTCATTAATTAATTTTTGCTAGTTACTCGTAGTTATTGTCCGTCCATACAGTTTGCATTTTGTTTTTGTTTTTATTTCATTTTATTTTCAATATTTATTATAAATTTTCATGTGTGTGTATGTATGCAGGTACATACATATGTATATGTATCTACTGTACATGCCTTTACTGTTTTTATTATTATTGTTACTCACATTAAATAATGCATATGTATGTATGTATGTTACGCAACTATGCATGGCGTGAAGTAGTAGTGCATATGTACATATATGCTTCTGAAACTACAACACGCTTCTTTGTAAATATGTATGCATGTTTTCATTGAATTTTGTTGATTTATATATTCTATACGCCGAAATGAATTGAATAACAATTTAATTTAATTACAAAATTGGTCAATTTGTTGAAATGAGTTTACGCCGTTAGCAATTTGGGACTACGTACATATATACAAATACTATACTAGAAGGGTAGTTACTTTTCAAATCGGTTTCCGTGCTTACAGTGCACTCAAACTTTACAATTTTGTGTTAAACAGGGCCGTGAGCACTCAATTTTAGTTAGGGCTCTGTTTTAAAATAAAATTAAAACTTTTGCAAAATTAAATATGAAGTCGGTCTACTATTTTTTCAAATGTTATCGAAATAAAACATATTTATATTAATAGAACTACTGCTTTTTAATAAGTTAAGGCATTTTAGAGTTATTCAAGGATCTTCATAAACCACTTTGGTAACGCATACGCACCATTTAGCACAATAAAATAATATAAAATAAAACTAAAAATATATTTAAATTAAAAAAAAAATATATATATGTATATATATATAAAATTAAAATTAAATATATAAAATTAAATAAAAAAATGTATGTTAAAAATAATATATAAAAATTAATGAAATTTAAAAAAAAAAGAATAAAAATAAAAATAAAATTAAAACAAAAATAAAATTGAAATAAAGTAAACATAAAATAGAAATAAAATAAAAATAAAATAAAAGTTAGACCAAAAAACAAAAAAAAAATTTAATTAAAAAAAAAAGAAATTAAAATAAAGAAAAATACATAAAAAAAATTAAATTAAAAAATGAAACAAAAAGTTAACAAAAAAAATTCAAGTAAAGTAAAAATAAAATAAAAAATGAAAACTAAAAAATAGAAAAAAAAAATAAAAATTTGTTAAAAAAAAATAAAAAAATATATATATATAAAAACAAAATCAAAAAAAAAATTTATAAAAAATAAAAAAAAAATTAAAAAAATAAATAAAAAATAAATTGAAAAAAAATATAACAAAAAAAATTAAAATAAAGTAAAAATAAAATAAAAAATTAAAATAAAATTAAAATAAAATACAAATTGTGAAAATAAATAAAATTAAAAGTAAATGAAATATAAAAAAAATAAAAATAAGATAACAATAAAAACAAAACTAAAAAAAATATAAAGAAAATAAAAATAAAAATAAAAATAAAAATGAATATTAAAATTAAAATTGAAATTAAAATTAAAATTAAATATAATAAATAAAAATAAAATTTTTGTTAAAATTTTTTTTTTAAAATATCGAGTATGTACTGAAGATAAAAAATCGACAAATCAGCGTTAATAAAAGCGAAATTTATGCAAGCCAGAAGACTTGAAATTTTAAACAGAATAAATTTTTCAAACAACACTTTTTGGAATAAAGAGAAAAAGGAAAATTTCAATTGGAAATTTACACTTAAGCTAATAAATCAACTGACTTTTGAAAAAAATTGTGAACCAAAAATTTTTTCTTTTTTTTGCTACAAAGTGAATACCATTTACCTAAATGGCGGTTAGAATATTTAAAATACACTCTCAAAAATTGAAACTTTTCTAATACACATAAAATCGGCAACCGGCGCTGAAATAGTGAGCCACCCTAGCGAACATATATTTAAAATACACAATATTTGTGAAATGAAACATGGAATGGAATAGAGTACTATCTGCGCATAAGGCTCATGTCATTCATGTTTATTTGTGTAGTTGCTCATTTCAACGACTCTGAAAGTGGCGGCAATAATTGCACTTGCCACAGCTGCTGCGATGCGAAATAATTTCCTTCGCTGCTCTGCGAGGTGCAATCAACTCGCCGCTGATTATTTTGGCTCGCATTTATGGCTGTATGTGAATTGCCAACACTCAATGCATTGCTGGAGCATGTTTTTGTTGTTGCTGCTGCATTGTTGTTACAATTAAATTTGTCACTTGTTTGGCTGCTGCTGCCGCTACCGCCGCTGCTCTCATTGTTGTTGTAGCTTTTGTGGCCACAATTGCTATGTTGATCGTAATTATTTTGCATACATTTGCAATTGCACGTTGAATTATTGTTGCAGTTGTTGTTGTTGCACATGCCAGTTGTGTATTTGTAGTAGTAGTAGTAGTAGTAGTAGTAGTAGTTGTCGTTGTTGTTGTTACTGCCGTTGTCATTGCACTTATCGAAAATGTAGTTACTTTTGCCACTCTTACTATTATTACTATTATTATTATTATTACAGTCACTAACGTTATGATTACATTTATTTTTATTATTTTTATTTTTATTATTATCATTTATTATTACTATCCGCATATGCCCGCCGCTGTTGGGTCAACGAATCAATAAACCAGTGTCCGGTGACCAACGATTCGCTCGGTAATACATATCCTTATACATTGTCGGACATGAATTTTGATTCTGTAAAAAAAAAAAAAAAAACAACAAAAACAAGAAGAAAAAGTAAGAGAGTAGAGGAAACTGTGGCTTATTCCGTCTTTCTATAATTCTTGTGCAAATTTAAATGTAATTTTTTATATGATTTTAATTGATTTATTTTTAATTTTTTATTATTTCATGTCTCCCACTCACCTTATTTCGCTTAAAGTCTATATTTGTCCTTACTGTTCTATGATGGAGTCCTTGCACCGGACGCGCATTATTACCCAATGGTGCTTTCGGTGTACTCTCGGTGCCTTGCATCAGTCGTCGGAGTTGGTATAACTGCCAGAAATGAAATAAGTTAGGTTAGGGGAAATTTTGGTGCTACAATAATTTTATTTTAGATATAAAGGGGATCCAAGTAGAGGTATTTTTTTAAATAACCTTTTTTTTTTGACAGATCACGCCTGAGTCGTGTCAAGTTTTCATGTTATTTTAGTTCAGTATTGTTAGGCATTTCATCGTGGAAAGACTTACGCCTGAACAACTTCTACAAATGATTCAAATTTTTACGAAAATTCACGTTCTGTCTTGTGGTCAATAGAAACGGCATACTGAGCGTACTACTCGCAACACCATCACCCATCTTGAGGCCCAGCATTCATTATTGGATAATATTCACCCGAATAGACCACGTCCAGCACACAGTGAAGAAAATATAGCGATCGTAGCTGAGAGTCGGCGCCGTTCGCAGCAACTCGGACTGACGTATGGAATGCCTTGGCGCATTTTACGTCGAGATCTTAAATTGATAGCGTACAAAATACAGCTTGTACAAGAATTGAAGTCGCTCGACCTTCCCAAGCGACATCGCTTCGTTCTATGGTTTCTTGAAAAGTTCCAAGAAGATCCGACGTTTTCGAGCCATATTTTGTTCAGCGATGAGGCCCATTTCTGGCTCAATGGGAACGAAGAGCAAACCTGAAGAGATTCAAGACCTGGCGTCACTTCCCACTTACCGCATCAATCAATGGATTTATTGAGAGAACACTTCGGTGAGCAGATTATTTCACGATTTGGGCCGGTCGATTGACCACCAAAACCGTGTGACATCACACCGCTAGACTTTTTTCTGTGGGGATATGTAAAGTCTAAAGTCTATGCGGACAATCCCGCTTTAGAAAAACCTTACGCGTGTCATTTGTCACTTACCAGTCGAATTGCTCGAACGAGTCATCGACCATTTGAGACGTAGCCGCGGCCAACATTTGAAAGAGATAATTTTCAAAATATAATATAAAATCGAATATTCTTTCGAATGATAATAACCATTTCCCATTAAATTTGTATTTTCTGTGTTTTTTCTTTAAACGTGTAGGGAGTTTCGAAATGGATCACCCTATGGAAAAAGATTTGAAAAGATGTGAATATCGGAAAGAGCTGAGTAGGGTTTGTGAAAACTAAGGAATTCAAAAGTCCCTTCCTGTAGTCTGTTTTTTATTACTTTCAATATTTATTTCTGTTTCCAATAAAAAAAAATTCAGTAAATAAATAAAAATTAAATTAAATATTAAACTCCGCTCATTTCGAAATGCATTTAAAGCAAATAACGCTGATAAATTGAATAAAATTTAATTGTTTATTGCCTCGTTTGCTTAATATATTCATTACTTCAACATTTTTTTTTTCGGATTTTACGAATCACTTCCGAGCGTGTAAATATTTAATTTTATACTTTTATCGGTTTTCTCTATGCCTTACATTTTTTCCTTCCCTTCACCGTGAATAAACTTAATTTGCGTTTAAATGCGTGAATTCTCCTTTGTGTGTATTTATGAATTAATGCGTATGTACATAGGTGTATGTGATTGTAAACTTTATCGAAATTGCAATTGTTGTATGAATTCAAATACATATTTATCTGTGGAAAAAACGCTTTAAACAAATTACAAGCACTTAACACGTAATTACGTTTAAATTAAGCACAAGTGTTGTGGTAAGAGAATGAAAAAAGTGCCTCTCTCTAGTGTATGCTCTCAGCGTTAACACTTCTGCTTCTTGCCATTGTGTATATATACGGTATTTACATACTTTATTCACGACAAATTGTTTGGTTTGCGTATTGTGGGTAATGGATAAATGATGAAAATATTTTAAATACCTACTTTACTGCCATAATATTATTAAAAAAAATAAAATAAAATAAAATAAAATACCACTCGCAAACCAAAACTGGAAATCGAATAAAATCACGTCTGACTCTCACTGAGCGGCGATTCGGTCAACGTCTGTATTTCATTTGAGAAGCGGTTGCCTTAAAACCTTTCAGATGGTATAAAATGAAACCATGCAAAAAATTAGAAGAATAATTCAAGCCTCGAATAACTTAAACAATCATTCTTATCATACTCTTCTGGAAGGGGGTGCGGTTCAACCCCAGACTGACCATACTCTAGATAGTAATAGAAATTCTGGGGATAATAAAGGGTGATCCAAGTAGAGGTACTTTTTTCAATAGATTTTTTTTGACAGATCACGCGTGAGTCCTGTCAAGCTGTCATGTTATTTTTGCAGTATTGTTTGGCATTTCAAGAAAGACTTACGCCTGAACAACGTTTACAAATCATTCAACTTTATTACGAAAATTCACGTTCTGTAAAGAATGTGTGTCCGCGCGCTTCGCTCAACTTTTGGTCAACATAATCGGCCTACTGAGCACTGAGCGTACTATTCGCAACATCATCTTGACATCATTATTTAATAATATTCGACCAAATAGACCACGTCTTGCACTCAGTGATGAAAATATAGCGGCTGTAGCTAAAACTGTACATAAAGACCGTGGAGAGTCGGCTCGGTGCAGTTCGCAGCAAGTCGGACTGACGTATGGAACGACTTGGTGCATTTTACGTCGAGATCTTAAATTGAAAGCATAAAAAATACAGCTTGTGTAAGAACTGAAGCCGCTCGACCTTCCCAAACGACATCGCTTCGCTCTATGGGCTCTTGAAAAGTTCCAAGAAGATCCGACGTTTTCGAGCCAAATTTTGTTTAGCGATGAGGCCCATTTCCAGCTCAATGGGCATGTAACCAAGCAAAATTGCCGCATTAGGGACGCAGAGCCATTTCGTCCAGAAAAAAACAACGGTTTGGTGTGGTGTGCGAGCCGTTGGAATCATCGGTCCATATTTCTTCAAAAATAATGTGCTCGTGATCTCCGCGACATTTGGTTTCAACAAGACGGTGGTACTTCCCACACATCGCACCGCATATGAGCAGCTAAAATGAAGCATAAACCTCCTTGGAGCGCATATCGATTGGATGAAAGCGTTCGATTCAGTGCCTCACTCATGGCTTATCGGGGTGCTGCATTTGTATAAATTTAACCCTAATATAATACTTTATCTAGAGAAAATTATGGAATATTGGAGAACTCGAATAAAGTTGCCAATATCTGGAACTGCTCAGTACGAGGGACATAAACATCAGCAATGGAATATCCCAAGGTTATTCACTAAGTCCACTCTGCGTCATCATCAGCATGAATCTCCTCAGTCATATTCTACGGAATACTAGCTACGGATATGTGGTGAAACATGACCAGACTGAAAGATGCCGATTGAGACATTTCTTCTACGTAGATTTTAAGCTCTATTCCAGTAGGCCGAAGCACATTGAAAAGCTTTTCGAATATGTAAAACTTTCTCCAATGACACCAAGTTCCTGTTAGTCTGGAGAAATGCCGTAAAATAACTATCTTGAAATGAAAGGTGATTCCCCGAAATACTTCCATTAAGCCTGTAGGCCTCGTCATAAGAAATATGGAGTCTGATGACTTAAAATTAACTAAAAATAAAAAATAAATAAAAAAAAATAAAAAATTTAAATTAAAAAAATTAAAAGAAACAAAAAGAAAAATAAAATAACAAAAATAAAAGAAAAAATAGAGAAAAAAATAAAAGAAAAAAATCAAAATTAAAAAAATTAAAAGAAACAAAAGGAAAAAAATAACAAATATTAAAGAAAAAATAGAGAAAAAAAAGTAAAAGAAAAAAATCAAAATTAAAAAAATTAAAGGAAACAAAAAGGAGAAAAGTAAAAAAATTAAAGAAAAAATAAAGAAGAAATAAATAAAATAATAATATTAAAATTAAAAAAATTAAATGAAACAAAAAGAAAAATAAAATAAAAAATATTAAAGAAAAAATAAAGAAAAAAAATTAAATAAAATAAAAAATTAAAATTAAAAAAATTAAATGAAACAAAAATAAAAAAAAAATAACAAAAAAAAATAAAGAAAAAAAATAAATAAATGAAATGAAGTAAAATAAAATAAAGTAAATAAAAAAGTAATATAAAATAAAATAAAATAAAATGAAACCAAGTGAAATAAAGTAAAATAAATAAAAAATATAAAAAAGAAAAAGTGCAAAAAATTTAAAGAAATAAAAAAAAAATAAAAAAATAAAATAAAGTAAAAAAAGAAAAGAAAATAAAATAAAGTAAAATAAAACAAAATAAAGTAAATAAAATAAAATAAAATAAAATAAAACAAAATGAAATAAAAAAAAATAAAATAAAATGAAATAAAATAAAATAAAATAAAATAAAATAAAATAAAATAAAATAAAATAAAATAAAATAAATAAAATAAAATAAAATAAAATGAAGTAAAAAAAATGAAAAAAATGAAAAAAATAAAAATAAAAAAAAATAAAAAATATTTAAAATAAAATAAAATAAAATAAAATAAAATAAATAAAATAAAATAAAATAAAATAAAGTAAAATAAAAAATAAAACAAAATAAAAAACATAAATTAAAAAAATAGAAAAATTAAAAAAAATTAAATTAAAAAAATTAAAAAAAATAAAATAAAATAAAATAAAATAAAATAAAATAAAATAAAATAAAATAAAATAAAATAAAATAAAATGAATAAAATAAAATAAAGTAAAATAAAATAAAATAAAATAAAATGAATAAAATAAAATAAAATAAAATAAAATAAAATAAAATAAAATTAAATAAAATGAATAAAATAAAATAAAGTAAAATAAAATAAAATAAAATAAAATGAATAAAATAAAATAAAATAAAATAAAATAAAATAAAATAAAATAAAATAAAATGAATAAAATAAAATAAATTAAAATAAAATAAAATAAAATAAAATAAAATAAAATAAAATAAAATAAAATAAAACAAAATGAAATAAAATAAAATAAAATAAAATGAAATAAAATAAAATAAAATAAAATTAAATTAAATTAAATTAAATTAAATTAAATAGAAAAAAAATTAAAAAAAAAATTAAAAAAAATTAAATTAAATAAAGGAAATTTAAAAATATAATGAATGAAATTATTATGAATTAAAAAATAAAATAAAAAGAAACAAAACAAAATAAAAGAACTAAATAAAAAAATTTTCAAATAAAATAAATAAAATTGCTTAAATACATATATAAACACCTAAATGGGAATCGTAAATGTGTTAGTTATTGAAATTATCTTTCTGATTTCACGCTAATATATATTTACTACCACATTCGCATAACAATATTCAATTTGTATTTTAAACGCCAAAATAAGCGAATTTGCTGATGCGGTTAATTAAGTTTAATTTGAATGTAATTATGCGTTCGTTGCTTGTTTGCAAATGCGTACACAGAATTTATTTATTTATTTTTTCACCTATACTCGTATGTATATGTACAAACAGGGTTTTTGTGATATGTGATAACGCTTATCAATGATTCAATTTAGCGTCAACTAATAATTTACATATTTAGTTAATTAATATGTCTATTTGCAAAACACATATTGACGTAATTAATACACTAATATTCACCTCTTGTTTTGTAATATAAATTGGTTTATTTATAATTATCCAAACGGTGCTCTCCCAACAGCCGGGATGCGTTGTGGAACCCTCATAGGTGATATAATGATCTGTATTTGGCAACAGTGAACGCACTGATATGTGCCGTATGGGTGTGGAAAATCCTGTGGAAATATTTATTGGAAAAGTTGAAATATTATATTTAATTTAAATGCAAGTAAGGCAGAAGAGCTAAATAATGTTTAACACCAAAACGGACCAGTTTTATTTCTGGTTAACGATTTAAAAAAAATTTTTTTTGTTTTTTTTTTTTGTTTTGAAAAACTACTACTCTGCGGCGCGCTATAATTATTTGAAGTTTCGAACATTGAGTAAAATCAGTTTATTGATTTTTAGAGTAAAATATTTGCGTATTAAAATCACTTTTGTGTCGCAGTTTTTAATTTAAAAAAAAAAAATAAAAAAAAAATAAAAATAGAGTGTCATGCAAATGCCAAAGGCAAACCAGTAAGAACTAATTTCATTTTATTGTTGTCGCCAATTGTTTTAAGGGTAATGGCAAATTATTATTATAAAAACATACTTTAAAGCAATTCCAACTGCACGACACCATTGGCCTCTGCAGGAGCACTTTAATGCTAGTACCATATATGTATGTTTCAGTGCTTTTTAATCATATTTCTTTTATTTTTTATTTTCGTTGAAACTTTGCTTTCTTATTCTTAATTTCTTTTTTAACCCTGCAAACCTTTGTCCAATTTAAGCGGCGGCCACTTTTCCGGCCACTTTCACGCAAGCCAACGGCCATGGCAGACGAGCAGCTGCTTGCTGCTGGCGTGTCGACTGAGGTTGTTACAGCGAAATTTAACTGCCACTTTACCGTTAGCTTTTCTTACAACAACAGCAGTAACACCGAGAGCAATAATACACAATAACTATTACGGCTCGCGTCTCTGCTGATTGGCTTTCTTGTGGAGCTGGCTTTTCGAAATGACACGAGTCGAGCGCACTCTGCTAGCCATTAGCTGAGAGAAATTGCACAAGTGTATAGCAATGACTTGAAAACGGCACGGCAGACGGTGGCAATTGCAATTGTTGCCTCTTGACATGTTGCCCTGCTGCCGTGTTGCCGTGTTGCCGTGTTGCTCGGTTATTATATTATGAGCGGGCGTTTTTATTGCATTTGGCAGCGCATAATTTTGCACCGACACAAAAGGTGGTGAGCTGGTGTTAAGGCGATGGCTCTGCCATGATTGCTGTTGTTGTTGTGTTTGTTATAGTTATTATTCGCATTGGCAGCTCTTAAGGTGATTGTGGATGGTATAAAAAATAAAAAAATAAAAAAATAAAAATTGTGCCGGTAAAGCAGTTAAAACGAGAGCTTTCCATTCGAGTACTCGATACTTTTTTTGTTGTTTTTGCCAATTTTTTTGAATCAGAAAAAGGCGAATGTACAAACAGCAGAAATACAGAAAAGTGGCTTTGATTTATTTTTTATATTTTAATTTATGGAATAGGCCGAGTTCACACAGTGTCGCTATTCTTCTCAAACCGTGGTCAAAAGCAAACAAAGGGCTTCGAATCTTGTGCATTATCGCTAGAGAATTATTCGTGGAAAGAAAAAGAGCTGATCACCTTGCAACATTTGGACCACAATGAGAACCGCATGTGAAAAATACCGAGAGAAAGAGACAGCTGCATGGAATAATACCCGCAAATCGCATGAAAAGATGGAAGCAGTGTAGTGAATAGTTATAGCAGAAGAAATAACTGCTGCCATTAAATAATCAGCCAGACGTCAGACGTCATTTCTTCTTTGGGACATTGTTGAGCGAATAGTTTATTTGACTATATTTACTGCGATACGTGGGGAGCTTGAAATACTGTAACACAGTTTCCTTATATAGGAAGTGCTCTCAGAGTGCAAGAAATGCATGTTGTGATTGCAGCTTTTCAACACCTAACCTTCCTGTGTGTTTTCTTTCTTTTGCTGTACAGATGCGTATGCGTATCATTGCTCCAACAAGTTAGTGGTCCGACTCATTGTTAAGTCTTCACAGCGTACGCGTAACTAGAACACTAGAGGCATATTTTCCGTTTGTCACAACATGATCTATTTCGGTCTTTCAATCGGGCGACAGCAAAGTGGCTTGATAGGTTTTGTTATGCTAGAATCTGGTTTTGCAGATAACGGAATCGCGGGCTCTGGCACGGTGGGTTAACTTCATCAATTAAGGGAACGGACATAACAGGTGCATGCTTTAAAAATTTAGACCTTAGCATATTTTACGTGGTCATTAACACTAAAGACAGTTTTCAACCGAGACTTTCATTAAACTGGATTTTTACTGACGACTTCCAAACCAAGCATTGAGTCTCAATATCAACTTTGAACTCCAACGAAGATTCATTCTTGTCAATGGGTGCGTGCTTCTTTGGTCTGTGTAGACAATTGAAAAGCTCTACATGTCGGTATCAATACCGCTCAATGTGGCAGGTAGCGAAAGAGGAGAACGTTTACTTCGTGGTAAGGTTGAGAGTACCCTGGCTTCACTTTTGTCTCCAATTGGCATGAAATATAAAAAATGACTGGCCTTTTATACAGCATTAGAGAACAAAATAAAATATTAATCATCAAATTGTTCTTCAAAATGTTCTCCATTATCATATATAAAATTTTACATGTGCGTCTATCGATTGTTGAAGCAATTTTGCCACTCTGATTGCGGTATATCTAAAACATGCGTTCTGAACGCCTCAATCGTTTCTTTAGGTCGAAAAAAGTTTATCCCTCAGTTTATTTTTTACGTACTGGATTAAAAAAGGCGTCATTCAGTTCCAATTCAATACTATACGGTGGATGACTCATCAAATTGATGTTTTGAGTGCTCAAAAATACAATTCTTTCATTCGATGTGTGAGAGCTCGGAATGTCATGTTGAAGAGTAATTCGTCTTCGACAGTTGGGATTCCTGATTTCTTGAAAGATGCCTGCCAAACAAACGATTGTGTGAGACATAGAATTTACTGGTTTAATTTATTCTAGTGGAGGGTTGCGACAGGTTCAGTTTTTCTTAAAAAAAAGCAACAAGCAAATGGTGGAATGGAAGTGCTTTGTGTGTGAACAATTTTTATTAAATTCGGCTCATCTTGAGTCACCCATACCGTCGATTGCTGTTTAATCTCGAGCTCATGAGCGTAAAATCCACAATTCATCACCTGTCATGATGTCATTGATGTATTTCGAAATAAAACTATCTCTTGACTGATCGACGCGAGACTTTTTGGGAGCGATTAAAAAATTGTGTGAAATCCAACGTGATAAATTTTTTTATGTTCATATAATATTGAATGTATGCTGGTGCAACTGGTTGTCTCAACTTCGCGATAATTCACTTGACGATATTGCAATAAAAGTTTGCTGAGTTAAAACTGATTTTGACTGACCTTCACGAGAATCGTCTTGGAGTGATCTACGACCTCGATTGAATTCACCATAGTACCGATGAACTCTGGTTCTTGATAGAGCTTCATCGCCAAAAATTTCATTTAGTACATTGATGCACTGTTGCTGAATTAATCTGCATCGAAAGTTGTAAGAAATAATCGCCGACAATGTTCCTGATTTTAGTCCATTTTTTGATGAATATTTTAAGCTACTGTAAACTATGTAAATAGCGCTCGTATGTCAAAACGTTTTGAATATGTATAACTTCAAAAATGTCAAACTATACGATAAACGGGTTAGTTGACAGATTGCAACACTAGAGTTGCCAAATCCCGAAATTTAAAACACCTGCGAGTTAGAGGTTCCAGAATGTACTCGCGTTAAGGTATGACTGTCTTGAAGACAAAATATCAATATTTTCCGCCCCCCAGTCGAATATATATATCGGAACGATCGGGATTTCTATTATATTCTTTCTATATACTATATATATATTTGGCGCTTTGTAACCGCTGAAGCGATTTTTGGCGACTTTTCTCCACCAATTTGCGGTTTTGCGTCTTGGTGGTTGTAGTTCCCTCCATTTGTTGGTAAAAATGGAGGGAACTGCAGTTTATTCTAAACTGGAGCTTTTATTTTATCTCAGAAATATACTCGAAGGCCTTGACATTCTGTACCTTGAGGTGATGGTGAATAGAAAATTTTATTTTCTATAGTTTTAGTTGTTGGTCGGACTAGGATTCTAATCAAACCACTTGTCTATTGTAGTTGACAATTTTACTTAAAATATATTTAGTTAGACGGATTTGTGAAAATTTTTTGTTTCCTAATTTATAGCAGCAGGTAACTCTGAGCGAAAATATTTCCGCCAATTAATATAGGGAACCTATTATTAGCCGAATGAGCACATTTCCGAAAATTCGTTAATATTTTACATTTATTTAAGTGAAATTTTTCCAAAGCTGGTAACCCTTTCTGAAATAATTGAGCTTTTTTTTAAAAAAGAAAAAACAATTTCATATTAAATTGTTCAAATAAAAAGTTAAATCACAAATATTTAAGGTAGCAACGCTATTTAAAAGTATTTTCGGCTGCGAGACTTGTAAACTGCTCAATTTTTTTTTTGCCAAATTTGGCTAACACAAAACTTTTGAAAAGTGCAGCAACCTTCGTTAGGCTCACATCTAATATGCACTTTTAGCACTTTTTTCCAAGCTTTTGCTTTTCGTTTTGAGTACCCTTCTAAGGAAAGGAAGGTAAAATTGCCTAGTAAAATAATAACTGCTGCCGGCCGGCCTATATTTTAGCACCAAAAATACCTGCGCTCCACATTTTGCCACATGCCAACTTGGCTGTAGGGTAAATGCTTGTACTCGTTCGTATTTGAATTTGCCTTTGCACTTTGTTGACCGGAAATAACTTCCAACACGTCTCGTTAATTTCTTTTTTCAACACACGCCGGCGCACAAATGCACACACACACACACACACACACACACTCACACAAATGTAAATATTTGAACATAAGCATAGAATAGCGCATTTGAAGTGCATGTCGTTGACATTTGAAAGCCACATGCACTTCGGTCCGACCCTCTGCCACACGCACACATTTCTAATACTCACCTCTGTACAAAACTTTATTGAAAGTGGTGGTTATAATTCGTAGTTCGGGATTTGGTGTATCGCCAATTTGCACCATCAGCGAGAGGCCGACAATGCCCTGCGATTTGTGTTGAGCCTCGGACATATTGTGATAGAGTTCCTTGTTGAAGCCGTAGATTTGTATCTGTGAAAAAGAGCGTGCGCCCATTTGAAAGGGAGATAGAAAAAGAGAAACGCATTAGTAAGTAAGTGTGTGTGTGTACATGGATTAGCGGTTAAGTGAAAAATGTCTTCTGCAAAACCAACAAGTTGTCAGTTGTCAACTGTCAGATGTCAGTTGTCAGTTGTTCAATGTCTCATTTCCATTTCGATTTAAAATTTGCACTTACACATACACATGTACTACATATGTACTTACCTCACCGGGAAAACTGTAACCCTGTATGTAATGCTCAGACCCCCGGCTATTCTCCGTGCCATAATGTATGTAAATCTCTTCGAACTGATAGCGATAGGCGAGTGGGCCACCGGTGATGTTCACCGGTTGCTTTGTGTCCTTGTCGACGCGGAAGACGAGCGATTGACCTGTGTTGTGTAGTGTACCGGAAACCTATGCGATAATATACACACACACACCCAGGCACACAGACACACACACACACACACATAGTGAGTGTCATCCATACAGTGAGCCATCCAAGTGATGCAACAAGCAATGAGCATAAGCAAGTCAAGCGCGCGCCAGCCATCAATCGGTTAGCCAAATATGCAGCCAAAACAGTCAGTCCAAACAACCAGACGTCAACCAGCGAATCAAGTCAACACAAAGTTAAGCATTCAAACAATCAGGCAGTCGAGCGTGTGGACAGGCAGACGACAAACGATGCGACGAAAATTGAAAAGAAAAGAGTTAAAGGAGGAAAAAGAAAGAAAAGAAATGATAATCAAACAAAGAACTTTGAGCTATCGAACGATTGGACATAAGTTCTATGAAATTTTTTCATCATTGTAATTTTTTTTTTCATTTTCATTAATTTCTTACTTCCAAATTTTATTTTTTACCATAATTTTTTTTTTGTTACTTACCTTGTGCTTATCGATGTGCAACGGCCGCAGGTAGGGATCGAAGAGTAATTTATCGGGCACCACATCTATGGGTGACTGTCGTCGTCCCTTATTGCACATATTCCATTGTGGATTGATAAGGCCCCAAAAACCTGGTCCTGTAGAGTAGAGAGCCAAAGGGAAGTATAAAATAAAGGTTAAACAAAAATTCTTAACTGCTTTAATGTGGAATTTTTGACTCGAAACTCATATTAAGGTCAATAAGTTGTGCCGAAACTACAATATAAACGAGGCATGTCCAGAGCGTAAATGTACTGAATTTTTGTAGTTTTTAAATTTAGTTATCTAAACTCAAAAATGCACCTGGAGTACTTTAGTACTTTAGTGTAAGCTATTTTTCAGCATAGTCGCCGTTCCTCTCTAAGCAGGTGGTTAAGCGGGGTATCGATTTTAGAATACCTTCCTCGAAGTAATTTCCCACCAACTCTATCTCGCGGACAGTTTACGATATCCGAGTGCTTCTGTGGGTTGTTTCGTGTAGAAGAGATTTGGAAATTTGTAGAAACTTCGCAAAAAATTCATCCACAGATAATCAACGATCGCCAGTAACAATTGAAGGTCCTCCGCTCCTCTGTTTGTTATGCATAGACGTATGACCATTTCTAAACTCCCGACACCACTTGTACACACTCGCACAAGTCATAGCTTTATCCCCTATGCAGTTTTCACAAAATTATAAATCGCCAAAACGATTCAATTCGATTCGCACTTGGCGGGAGACTGGATTGAAATTCTTCACGAAACGTGTTGTCGCGTCAACACTTCTCAACGTATTGACCTCGAGCTGGTCTCGGTGTAAAAGGGTGCAGTCTGGAAGTCAGTTGGTTTCCTAAGTGGTTACCTTTATTTCCGAGAATATTCATGTCATGAAAACAGTAATTTCTAATAAAAATTCATTATTCCTTAAGAGTTGGTTTAAGGCTGTAAATTCCTTCACTTATGATAAGAGGTCATCATAAATTCGGTTCAAGCAGAAGTGTAAATGGCCATGGCTACTTATGCGCATCTCGTACTGAATATGCCGATAAAAATTTAGGCCCCTCTTACTTTTTTTGCATTTGTGCACTTCGGAGAAATTCTCATAAGGCAAAAGAGCTGTACTTTCAAAGAGCTGCGCCTGTTAATAAGTTCAAGGCCCGAATATACCTTAAAATTACTTAAATGGAGTCCCGAGTCAAGTAACCAAAGTTCACTAGTGTGAAAGGCTTTTAAACTGGAAAATAGTTAATCCTAAAGACGAGAGTAGAGAGAGATATTGATACCAAAGGTATGACAGTATTCCCGAAGGCGATCAAACTTAAGGTTCCATTAGAAAATGTAGGAGTTTGGATCTCAGCATTAGAATAGTTTAAATTTCTAAGTCCAATTCAGAATTAGTCAGTGACTCTCTGTCCAAGCAATCAGTTGAGTATATTTTGATTTGTGAAGTGGTCTTTGCCAGTCGATTTAGAGTCGAGTTCAGTTCCTACTACCACCGAAATGAAAGACAACACGACCCTTTAGATGGAATGCTGGCAACCTTAAGTTTACACAGTGGAGACAGCGGACACTTTTAAAATTGACTTGTCTCAGTAACAAAACTTAATACAATTTTTGACAATGAAGCTCCATCAAGGAAGTGTTTGTCGATGGTATGGTGAATTCAATCTTGGCGTACAGGAATTTCACCAGAATCAATTGTTGCTCCGCAAACTGATACTGTAGGATCGTCAAGTGACTTATCGCGAGATTGAGACAACTATGGGCATCAGTGGGACCAGCATATATTCAATATTAAATGAACATAAAAAAATTTCCCAAATTGCATTCCAAACCATTTGTCAATCGCTCAAAAAGGCTCGTGTATATTAGTCGAGAGAATTGGTAATAAAATACAATGACGCTACTTTGAAACACCTCTATGACATCGTGGCAGGTGATGGATCCTGGAATTTACGTAAATGAGCTCGAAAGTAAACAGAAGTCGCCTGTGTGGGTGTTTCAACATGAGCCGAATTCAATAAAAATTGCTCGCGCACATAACGCTTACAAGCAAATGTTTGTCTGTTTTTTTTTCGAAAACTGAACATGTCACAACCAGTGGCGCGGTTGGAAAACGCAGAACAGTGAATTCTGAGTGATACACAATCATTTGTTTGCCAGTTGTCATTCAAGAAATCAGGAAAGCCGAAGACGGATCAATTCTCAACACGACAATGCGTGCTCTCACACATCGACTGAAACAATTGCATTTTTGAGCACACAAAACATCGATTGATGGGTCATCGACCGATCGAGCGAAGTCCTGACTTGGCACCAAATGACTTCTTGCTATTCCCGTATGTAAAAACTAAACTGAGAGGTCAACGATCTTCGACACATGAATAGGCAGTTGAGGCGTTCAGAAGGCATGTTTTGAAGATACCTCAATTTGAGTGTTAACAGAGCTTCGACAGTCGACTCAAATGTTTTATATATATCTTAATGGAACAAAAAGCAATTTTCGAAGGTTAATATTTTTTTTTGTTCTGTAATCTCGAAACATATAAGGCAACCCTCGTATTAGTGAATGGATTGTAATAGTAGCGGTGTCAATACATCTAATAGGCACTAGGAATGTGGTACCTACCTGTCGCACACTAACTCAGGTGAACAGGAGAGGTTGAATAGGGCCCATTCGCAAACACGTCTACGAAGCCCCTTTTATAAAAATAACAAAATTAACAAAGCGTGTCTTTCATTTTATCTCTTAGCTGTTCGGAGCGAATCGGATACATGAAATGAAGCCAGTCTTATCCAAGGATATTTCGCGAAGATTGTGGAGTTCCTCTTTCTGTGAGGGTAATTGACGTATTCGACTATTAATTGATTATTTTACATACACGCCAATACATAAATAAATATATTTTGTTTTACAATCTACCAAATTGTAAAGGAGTTAAATGTTTTTGTGAATGTCTCTTTTATTAAATTGCAAAAAATTTAGCCTGAAAAATTCATAAATTTAAATTTTTGTACAGGGAAATTCTATGTAAAGTTTGAAACTATAAAGGTATTTCTAAGCGCACAATTCCAGAGCATTTAGTTTTTCGACAGTATGTATGTATATAAATGTATTTATGTACAATATTCACATGTAGACATACATACATATGTCAGTGTAAAAGAATCTATATATATATAGAAGTATACAGTTGTTGTCGCTGTTGTCGTTGTTGTAACCACAACTGAGCTAAGCCACAATGAATTGACATGAATGACATGTGACCTGTCGGGAAGTTTGCGTGCAGACGATTTATAAAAAATACGAAATTTTCACACAAACACAAATTCGTACTTACAGTGAGGAGTAAAAATGTGCACATACATTTCGGACCCTTTCGTGGTTAACCTCGTAACTAAATTTTTTCGAAAATGAGATTTTGAGTGGAAAATTCTTTTGTGCACTACTGTTACGTAAAACATAACCCAAAATATTTATAATGAGGAAAGAACTTTTTCTAGCGGCTTTTGACTTTTCTCGTAACTACATATTCCAGATATCTCGAAAAGTTATCGATCGATTGACTTAAATTTTTGACACAACGTTATCCCTAGCCCCTCGATTGTTTTGATCCGCTCATTGCGATCCACACATATTCGCTAATGAGCACTTTTTGCATTTTTCAACATGGAAGGTGCACGAACAATGGCGCCCTCTAATGAGAGCGAGGCGAATACCTGCCACACTGATCATCTAAGCCCGTAGTATAGCGACCGAGACACGTGCTACAGTTTATTTTTTATAAATTCATTTATTTAAAATTTAAGTTAATCTGAGCTGTCCTTTTTGTAATTACGTAATATGGCTTATCCTCTTTTCCATATTTCTACGCTTTAATTGGAGATATATTTTTCTTGGATGCTTCTGAAAGGAACTGGAGAAACATTACTTATTAGGCTGATTCTTTGGACAATTCGTTCATAAAATGTCATAGTTTTGGCTATTGTGTCGTCAGGAATAGTTGGAAAACTACTACCTGGTGGAGAAACTGCTATTTTGCTCAGAAGTTGCAAATGAACTTGCAATGCCTTGAGATTCTGATGTGTAATATTTCCAAAACATCCAGAATGGCAAAAGTATTGCGAGCATATAAAATTATTGCTTGGGATGAATGCAAAATAGCCCACAAAAAGTGAATTAATGCTCTGTATCGGTAATTGCAAGATCTATGTGACAACTTCTCTGTAACTTAGTGACGTCGAAGAAAGAATTGATGCATAGAGTATTCCCGAATATTCAAATAAATTATAGGCATCACTCTTGGCTAAGTGGGCGAGCTATTCCATTGCAACAAACAAAGGTGTCTACGATCTCAACCACTATTCAGTCCAACATTGAAGGTGAATCCGCCACATATAAGTCAATCGGCGGTTTTGGAAGCAAGTGAGACAGTCAATTATCCAAAGTAATATTTAAATCTTTGAACTTAGCGGGAGTTCCAGGCCTACATAAATTTTGTGAATTTTTTCAAACTTCGATCCATTTGAGGTAATTTTCGACCAATTTTTGGCACGTATTGCGTGGCATCTCAGCTAAAACTTGAAAAATGTTGGTTTTCAAGAGCTCAAGAGTTAAATGTCTATCCTCATAAATACGGCCTTTCGCGTTGTCCCACGCAAAAAAAAAATCCAACGATGTCAAATCACATGATCTCGGTGGCCGATTGACATCGCCAAGACGCGAGAATACGAATTTGCTTGTGGCGCCATCGTGTTGAAATCATATATTGTCCAAGTCGTGTTCTTCAATAACAGCCAAAAAAGTCTGTTGTCGCTTGTTTTTCAAGCGGTTTACGCACAAAATCGATGTAACGATGGCGGTGTGAATGGTCAGCCGGTTTCAGTTGTTGCATGAGTTTAAATTTATATGGATGCAGTTGTAAGTTCAGTTCTTGAGAACGTCGTGAAATATACACTTTCGGGTCTTTGGCTAATTTTTCACTTACAGCAGCGATCTTTGTAATGGGACGAGCAAAACGATGATGCACTGGCCTTATGATATATGTAACAGATCCAAACTATTCTAATTTCTTGCCTGAGTAGTTGGACGATTATGTACATCATAATCTGCTCTTAAAGCACGAAACGCGCGGCCACTTTCGAATCACAATTTTTTTTAGTAGCAGCTACAGTTCCCTGTTCGACTAGCGTTTGCAATCACTATGTGGTTCTCATTTAGATACGAGAGGCCTCGCATATGGGCAATGTTGCTTGTCCTAGGGTTGACAAATCTGAAAAGCTTTTTATTTGCGTGCCACATGGTAAAACCAAAATTGGCATTTTTGAAGTTTAACACAATTTTCATATTTCCTCGTAGTGCAAAAGTCAGAAAAACTCGTTTGATTTTTTTTTTTGTTGAAAAAATTTGAAAAATTTTCTGAATTCTAAATTCCTTCAAATTTTCAGATTAAAAAAAAATATGTTGCCAACTTTTGCTTGAAAAACTTTCTAAAATATTGCAAACAAAACCTTTGTGTGTCTTAAATTTTTCTCCTCACTGTAGTTAAATACGCCGACTCATACGCGCTGCTGCCGGTCATTTGAAAGGAGCTGCGAGTGAGTGAGTGAGGAAAAATGTGAGCGACAAACGGCAGTTGAATTCGATAGAAATGACAGTTGGAGGATATGCGTGCAGTGAATAAAAAAATTAATATTTCCGCTATATAAGCCAACAACAACAACAACAATAGCAACATAAAAATGCATGTATATAAATGCAGCGAAAAGGTGACATAAACAAATCCAGATACACAAACATATATGTACATTCTTGCTGTTATATGTATGTATTTACTCAATGCGACTGCCTTTTCATTTATTTATTTGTGTGAATGTGAGTGGTTCACTTTGATGGGATCACGATAATAAATAGCCGCACTTTTCATTCATCTCAGTTGGTTGTTGGTGTGTCTGAGTGTGCAAGTTGCAAATCCATTTGTATGAGTGACGGTGTTGATTTTAAAGTTCTCAGTTCGTGCCCTGTAAATCCGGCGTCAACTGACATTGGATAAACTTCCGTGCAATGAATATGCATGTGAGTGAATAAACTGACTGAGTGCAGGAGGAGTGACGCTATGTGTGGGCGGATGAATGAATGAGTGAATGAGTGGGCGAGTGGGCGAGTGGGCGAGTGACTTTCACATTGCCGCCTTGACATGTAAGCTGCCATTGAAATTGCCATTGACTGCATTTATTTAAAATGGAAAATAATTAAAAGTGCTTATTTAAAGTGCGACTGAGAATTGAATTTTCAATGATAAACATTTCAAATATTGTTATATCGGAAATATATATAAAAAATACTTTTTTCAATGGCCTTTTTTTGACAGATCACGCGTGAGTCGTGTCAAGCTGTCATGTTATTTTTGTTCAGTATTGCTTGGCATTTCATCATGGTAAGACTTACGTCTGAATAACGTTTACAAATCATTCAACTTTATTATGAAAGTTCACGTTCTGTAAGAAGAATGTGTTTCGCGCGCTTCGCTCAACTTATGGTCAACATAATCGGTCTACTGAGCGTACTAATCGCAACACCATTACCCACCTTGAGACACAGCATTCATTATTGGATAATTCTCGACCGAATAGACCACGTCCAGCACGCAGTGAAGAAAATATAGCGGTCGTAACTGAGAGTGTACACGAAGACCGTGGGGAATCGATTCGGCACCGTTCACAGCAACTCGGACTGACGTATGGAACGAATTGGCGCATTTTACGTCGAGATTTCAAATTGAAAGCGTACAAATACAGGTTGTGAAAGCACTGAAGCCGCTCGATATTCGCAAGCGACATCAAATTTCGTCCAGCGATGAGGCCCATTTCAGGCTCAATGGTTATGTAGACAGGCAAAATTGCTGCATTTAGGATGAAGAGCAACCTGAAGAGATTCAAGAGTTGCCATTTCATCCGAAAAAAGCAACGGTTTGGTGTGGTTTGTAGACCGGTGGAAGCATTGGTCCATATTTCTTCAAATGATGCTGGTGAGAACGCAACTGACAGTGGCGACTGTTATTGCGCCATGATAACCGACTATTTGATGACTGAAATTGAAGCTCGTGATCTCCGCGACATTTAGTTCCAACAAGACGGCGCCACTTTCAGCTCATACAAAAAAAAAAAATGAAAGCCAGCTGACCATTCACAACGTCGTTGTTACTTACATCGATTGGATGCTTGGACTGCTTGAACAAATAGTAGTGAAACGCGATTTTCCCAACAAAGTTTTCTTCAGCGACGCGACGCATTTCTTGCTCGGTGGATACGTAAATAAGCAAAAATGTCGCATGTGCGACTCCGAGAATGCTCAAATAATTGAAGAGTCCCCTAAACCAAAAAAAAAAAAAAAACTTACTGTTTGATGTGCTCTTTTGAGCGTGGTCTTTAAAAACGTTAACGGCGGGTCTGTCACTGCCAATTCGGTGCGATCTGGTCGTATGATAACTGACATTTTTTGGCCTGCAATTGAAGAATACGAATTGGACGATATATGGTTCCAACAAGGTGGTGCCACATGCCACACAACACGAGGGAATATGGGTTTACTGCGAGAGAAATTTCCTTGCTCTCTCGTTTTGACGATGTCAATTGGCCACAGAGATCGTGAGATTTGACACCGTTGGACTTTTTTTGTGGGGAATGCAAAAGACCATGTTTATGCGGATAAACTTTTAACTCTTGAGCACTCGAAACCCAACTTTCGTCAAGTTATGGCTGAGATGCCGCCCAATATGTGCCAAAACGAGGTCGAAAATTACTTCAACCGGATCGAATTTTAAAAAAATTCACGTGGCGGTCATTTGAATGATGTAGGGTTTCACATATACTTTAATGTCAAGGTTCAAACTACAAGTATATAAGAAAAATGGAATAACCTGAAAAAAAGCTCTTTACCGCAAAAGGAAACCGCAAAATAGATAACCCTGTGTAATGGGTCAAACTGCTTCCTTCAATGTTTGCCAACTGTGGACACAGTTTTTACTGTGTTATTGTTGTTGTTCATATAGTACTTTGTCTGATTGTTGGTAATTTTCGTTATACCATATGTTATGATTATTCTCAATAACTGTAGATTTGGATTGATGTTAATTGATTTTATGAAATGTGTGCGAATGAAAAGCAACAAAAAGTCTATTATTAAAATCACATACAAACGTACATACGTGATGATGTACATATATTTATTCATCTAGTAAAGTAAGATATAAAGAGAACTGTGCGCGTCAGAGGGCAATGGACGTTGCATATACGATACATCTGTATGTAATTGTGTATGTTGGACATATCTAATTCATTAAATTGCACAATTTCATTTTAGTATTCAGATATATAGACAGTTGTATGTCGATATGTATTTGTTGTGCATTTTTCCGAAGATAATTGGCAATATGAATATTTATTTTATTTTTATTTTGATTTTTATTTTTATGCAATGGATGATTTTTGTATTTATTTATATTGGGAAAAGTGTTAGATTCTATAAATATTTCTCTCTCAATTATTGTTAACACTACATACCGGAGATGCCATCATATGTCCACCATTCCTCCCAGCTGGCTTTGACTCCTGCAAGAAGAAGAGGAAGAAGAGAAAAACTCAAAAGTTAGAAGAAAATATATTTTATTTCATAAAAAAAATTCTTAAAAATACTAAATTAAATTTTTTTTTTATGTTTTTATATATATTATTTACTTGTTTATATGTAATTTGCAAAAAAAAAATGTTTCCAAGTAATTTTGCTTTGAATTCGTTTTTTTGAAATTACAAGAAACCTTCTGGGAAATCACAAGTAAAGGAACTTCACTGAAATTGTTAAGAATATGTAGGAAACTTTCAAAAACAAAAAGAAAAAAGATTTATATCGGAACGAACTAAACCAAAATTGACAAGGGATGACGGAAATTCGTTCCGATATAAATCTAGTATCCACCCTGTCGGAAAAACACAAAACCAAATCAACTCAAAAAGAAAAAACTTTATTTTTCCGATCAATTAATTACTCTGAAAAAATCACACTTTCATTTTCTTCAACCAGCGTCCCCACAGACGCCGAGTACATTCGCTATTCACAGGGAATATCAACCACCCTCCGCATAAAAATCCATTACCTGTTAGATTAGAAGGGAGCTTAGCATTGAAAAATTGATCTCACTTCAAATTAGCTCGTGCAGATAAATCAGAATCTGCAAGTATCTCCTCTAGAGAAGGCTGCAGACAAGGTGTTTCGCAGTCTTTTAGATTTTCGCTGGAGAAACTAATACGACATGTAGAAGTAAATAGATAGGGCCCAGTCCTCTATAAGAGCACACAACTGCATATACAAGAGTATCCCGACGCGAATGGGTTTGGTAACAAGCGAGCATAAGATAAAATATCCCGGCTCTCAAGTTACTGTCGACAGTCATATTTTTAATGTTGTAGGTACCTTGGAACCAGTATTAACACCAACAACAATGCCAACTTTGAAATCCAACTAACTATGGAGAGAAAGGCAACTTATTAGTAAAGTCCTCTCTCGACGAACAAAGACGAAATTTTTCAAGTAGATCATTATTCCCGACTTGCTGCACGGTGCAGAAGAGTGGACTTTAAGGACATGCGATGAGTCGGCATGAGACGTTTTCGTGCGAAAGATTTATGGACGTTTGCACGTTGGCAACCGCGAATACCGCATACTATGCAACGATGAACCAAAAAATGAAAAACGAGGAGATTCGAGATTAGTTTCACAGACTTTCAGCAATTGGTCTTGCTTTTTATTAAATAGTATCGCAACTAGCTGGTAATATTTTTGATGAATTTGGGTTCGAGATTGTGCAACTGCAGCTAATGCTATGTGAGCTAGTCTACATAAACAAAAAATATATGTGGTGAATGCTTTGCAATTACTGCTGTTCTATACATCCTTGCATGCAGATCATAACTTTTTTTGAACTTTCACTGATCCCCCTCCCAGAAAGGTAATTACCCTACATGCTAATCCAGGCAAACAATTTTCTATATACCATATTTCAAGCAAATCAATTCACCTCCGAGAAGGAAAGCACTATTTATAGTTCGAAGGAAACCGAAAACAAAGAGCGATTTTTTCTAATGGATCGCTGTCAAGCTCTTATCGCGGTAGAAAACGCGTTTCCCAATCCTTCTTAATCTAAAAAAAAGCCATTTTTATACTCTTATATCAAGTAAATCTAGCCTGAAATTTTTTTATTCAACTAAATTGTTCTATAGTAAGTTTTTTTTAGTAAAAACCTGCTCCAAGTAATGAGAAACTGTCGACAATTTTTTCAGTCAAATCGATCGTATGGATATTTTTAAATAAACAACATTTGCTGGAATTTTTGTTTCTCTATTTTAATTGGACGAAGAGTGCAGCTGAAGCCCATTTAATTCATGTGGAAGTTTATGGTGAATCTGTGCCGACCGATAAGTCATGCAGAGGTGGTTTCGACGCTTAAAAAGTGGTGATTTCAGCGTAAAAAGAACACAGCGTTCAAGCGTCCAAGCCAAAAAGTTAGAAGATGAAACTTTACTGGATCAAGATTCGTGACACACAAAAATTGAACTCCCAGCATAGTTGGTAGTGATTCAGCAACATATTTGCATTTAGCTAAAGCAATTTGGATTTATTCAAAAGCAAGAAGATCGAGTGCCGTGCGAGTTGAAGCCGAGAGATATCGAAAGGCGTTTTTTCGCCTCAGAACTGCTTCTAGAAAGACATCAAAGGAAGGCATTTTAGCACCCGATCGTGACTGAAAATGAAAAGTGGATATACTACAGCAACCCCAAGAGGGAAAAATACTATGCCAAGCCTGGTGAAACCGTTCCAACATCGTCTACATCGACGTCAAAGAAAAACATCCACGGTTCGAAGGTCATGCTCTGCAGAGATGGTGGTATACCACAAGCTGCTAAAACCGTGTGAAACCATTGATGCGAAACATTATTGACTGCAACTAACGCGTTTGAGTCGTGTAAAACGGCCATAAACGACCAAAAGGCACGACCAGGTGATGCAAAACGATTTGGAGAGTCTTTTGAAGAAATAGAAAATTGACTCAATGATGTGATTGGAAAGGGGGGGAAGGATTTTATTTTTTAGAGATGGTACAAGAAAATTACCAGAGATATGGGAAAAACAGTCGCTTCCGATGGACAATACTTTGAATGATGTTGATTTTTTTTTCAATGAAGAACACTTTTGCAGATCAATATTTTACACGATTTTACACTATTCTTCAAAATATGGATAAGTTATGGCTCATGATCTATTTGGTACTACTTCAGAACTAGTTTAAGGTTAAATCCGAACGTTTATGGGTTAATTCTTAACAAGTTTCGCAATAACCTTAGATAAGCTTTGGGTTAGCTCAGGCCAAGCTTCGAGCTGGTTATTTTAGTTTAGGTTTAGTTTTCAAGCCCTGGCCTGAAGGTTTCAGCTTAAATATTGTTACGATCTTGCTGAATCAACCTCGGTGATTTCCCAAATCCTTCGGGTACGATCTCTGGATTGTTAAATAAAAATCGCCAACTTAATTTGCAGTTTCTTTATTTATAAAAAAATTATTTAATGTCCTTTTATTAGTCAGTAATTCACAATTCAATTACAATTCACTTTGCTATTTACAATCACTTGTATACAACTTTCACAATGTACTGCTTTTATTACTTTACTGTAATGTAATCACCAACGCGTTTACTTTACGACAGATTACTTTTGCAGTCGTATGTCGCCCTTATATACTTGTCTGCTGCTTGAAAACGAAACCCTGGCATAATCGAGTCGTTACGATAACGTCTCGTTTTACGCTCTAGAACATGCCAGTTGTCGGCTCCTCTCTTTCATCTGACATTCGCTTCGCATTTTCGCCACAATATTATTTACAATAAAAACAATAATTTTTATTAAGAGGTTAGGTAGGTTTGAAAATTAAAAGAAAAATCGATTTTTTTCTTGTCTTATTAAATTGTACAATATGTTTAAAATATTCTCCTAAAGTTTCAAATCGATCGGAGTAAAGCTCTAAGAGAAAGACCCTTTGGAAGCTCCGTACATCAGGACATGTCTGTGTCAATTTGAAACTTTAAACGCGTTTATCCCAAAACTCTATTTTTTTTTAGTCAGTGGACACTATTTCTCGAAAAGTTAGAAAGCTATTTTGTTCAAATTTGGCACATATTTTTGTAATTATATTATCTAGTCATTGAACGTAGGATTTTCTTTTAATACAACTAATTTTTCGAGCCAATGCATGGCGAAAATTTGATCAAAAAATTTGTTTTTTTGCTCAAAGTCTGTCAAAAATTCAAATTTTTGGTTTGTTTCTTTTCCGTCGTCCAATAACGAGATTTATCCATGTACTAACGAAATTTTTTTTTTTTTTGATTTTAGATGAACCAATAATAAGTTATGCTTTCCACGGCATTTTCTGTTTGAGACGTCAAGGGAGATGAGGTACCAATGGTTGAGTTTTCGGAATTTTTGAATAAAAATTTCACAAAATACTGTTGAAACATATATCTTTGACATGATAAATTGTTTGAATAAAATATATGCTTGTATTTATAAAAAAACTATAGTGAAAATTACTTTTTTAACCTCTGAAATCTACTGTTAACCCCTTAATATATCACTTTTGTAGCCCAAAAGACAGCAATAAGAAGAAGACACTACATATGTTCATGGCAATTTTAATGAATTCACATTAACTTAAAATTTTTAATATTCCCAATGAAAGATTAACATGACCACTACAGTCTCAATTTATATTTATTTCAGCTCATCTCGGCAAAAGGTGAAATAAGAAAGTTTGAAGTACGCAGTACTAGCGTACAACAACAATAAAGTGATTGCAATGAAAAAGTCCACTTAAGATTAATATGATGCCACTATAGCGACTTAATATATTTGCACACAAAAAAAAAAGAAGAAAAATTATGAAAAAAAAACAACAATAACAAAATGTCAACAGGATCATTAATGAAGTACCGCCGTGATATATACACTGAGTTCATTCATGAAAGTTATGCATAAAAATATTGGAGAAAAATAAAATAAAATAAAATTGTGATGAAAAGCAAAAGCAAATGCAAAAACCAGCAGTGTAAAGCGAAAGGGCAATTTTAATATACGCAAACAATTTGACTGCAGCAGGCGATAAAATGAAAGAAATAAAAGTCCGACGACGAAAAGCTTTTTTTTTTTGCTTTTTTTTTTTTTTTGATTTATAAAACTCATTTCACCTTTTTTTTATTGCCTTTCAACCAGTGCTTTAATGATAAATTTTAAATGCCTGTCCATATATAAGTATTTTGCATCGCACTGCCATGTGTGTATGCGCACGTGTGTGTGTGCGTGTGTATGTTATATGTCATATGTGTGAGCTGTAAAGCACAAACTCTGATTGCAGGCGATAATGCCATGGACTTTCCAACAGCCATCTGTGCGGCATTAAATACAAAAGAGAGAAAGTAATTTCACATACATACATACATAAGTAAATACTTTTATTTGCATATACATATATTTGCATGCATATGCGTGTATGTATATGTATATGTGTGTGTTTGCAATATACAGATGTCAATTGCGCCAACGAACAGAAGGCAATTGAAGCCACCGAACTACAGCTTAATTTCAATAATACAAAAATTGAATTGCATAAAATTATCGGCGACAGCGTTGCTCTTGTTCCTGCTTGTAATTTGTCATGTTTATTGAACACTAAATTTTATTTATAGCCACTGTTTTATTTAAAAAAAAATTTATATATTTTTATTTTATTTTTTTCTTTTAACAAATTTTCTTTAAAGTACTCCGTGCTCATAATCTAATAGCTTAAAGCTGACAGTGTGTGTATTAAAAAGGCATCGAAAACGAATATGTTCGTAACAGATAAATGCGAAAAAATGGCCTAAGGTGAATTTGAAAAAAAATTGTATTTACTTTGTTGAAAAATGAAAAAATTTTATTTGTAGAAACAACTTGTTTGCATAAAATTGTGTTGAGCAATAAAATATTTGCATGAAAAAAAAATATTTTTTAATGTCTAAAAAATTCAGTGTAAAAAACTCTGTTGACAGCCAGTTGAATAACTGTGTATGCGCGTGTAAAACAATGAGCATAATTTTTTTCGATTCTTTTTTTTTTTGTGTACAAATTTATTATTATATATTTGCATTTTCATGTTTTATTGATATTTTTCAATTTCATAAAATTTGCTAGAATTTTATTTAACTGGCGTGAATGTTTTAATTTAATTTAAGCGCGCGCGTTGAACACAATATAAGTATATATGTACATATGTACGCGAACAAAAAACTGCTATATTGAGTGACACTACGGGCGTATGTGAGTGACAAATGAATGCAGAGGTTGCTCTTCCATGAGTTTGAGGGAAATGTTGATACTCACTCGTAAACTCTTAAATAAAGGGTGCTCCAAGTAGGGGTACTTTTTTCAATAGCCTTTTTTTGACAGATCACGCATGAGTCGAACCAAGCTGTCATGTTGTTTTTGTTCAGTATTGTTCGTTTACAAATCAGTCAGCTTTATTACGAAAATTCACGTTCTGTAAAGAATGTATTTCGCGTGCTTCGCTCAACTTATAGTCAGCATAATCGGCATTCGCTATTCGCTATTCGCAACACCATCACCCATATTGATACCCAGCATTCATTGCTGGATAATATTCGACCGAATAGACCACGTCCAGCAAGCAGTGAACAAAATATAGCGACCGCAGCTGAGAGTGTACACGAAGACCGTGGAGAGTCGATTCGGGGCGGTTCGAAGCAACTCGGACTGACGAATGGAACGACTTGGCGCATTTTACGTCTAGACCTTAAATTGAAAGCATACAAAATGTAGCTTGTGCATGAACTGAAGCCGCTCGACCTTCCCAAGCGACGTCGCTCCGCTCTATGGGCTCTTGAAAAGTTCCAAGAATATCTGATGTTTTCGAGCCAAATTTTGTTCAGCGATGAGGCCCATTTCTAGCTCAATGGGTATGTAAACAAGCAAAATTGCCACATTTGGGACGAAGAGCAACCTGTAGGGATTCAAGAGCTGCCATTTTATCTAGAAAAAACAACAGTTTGGTGTGGTTTGTGGGCCGGTGGAATCATCGATCCATATTGCTTCATAAATGATGCCGGTGAGGATGTAACCATCAATGGCGCCCGTTTTCGCGCCATGATAACCGCCTATTTGATGCCTGAAATTGAAGCTAGTGATCTCTGCGACGTTAGGTTTCAACAATGGATTTATTGAGAGAATACTTCGGTGAGCAGATATTTTCTCGTTTTGTGCCGTCCGGTTGGCCACCAAGATATCCCACCAGATATGTAAAATCTTAAGTCTATGCGGACAATCTTGCTTCGATTCAGGCCTTGGAGCAAAACATCACGCATGCCATTCGCCAGTTACCAGTCGAAATGCTCGAATGAGTCATCACAAATTGGTCTAAACGGATGGAAAATCTGAGACGTAGCGGCGGCCAACATTTGAAAGAGATAATCTTCCAAAAATAAATGTCAAAGAATGTTCTTTCCATTGATTATAAACATTTCCCCATTAAATTTGAATTTTCTGTATTTTTTTGTTTAAAAAAGTAAGAAACCTCGAAATGGATCACCCTTTACATATGTATTCATTTCGAAAACCGCACATATGCACATACATTTGCCATTGCCGAACTGGCGAACTTTTGTGGCGGCGGCGCGGTGGCGTTGAAAATTTGCATTTCTTGTTTGTTTAATTCTATTTTGTTGATGCAAATGGAGTCGATTGTAAAACCAAATATTTGCACAGATTTTGTGAAAATTCAACTGCATGTAATTCATAGCGCAAAGCCAATAACAATAGCTTCTACTTTGTTGTTTTTATTTTAATTTTTTAATTTTTTTTAAATTTTTGCATGCACTCTGCAATTCTCTGTGTGTTTATGTGGGGGTGTGGGTGTCTGTGAGTTTCACACATGAATTCGCAATTTAATATAATCTAGTTTTGTTTTTCATTTCATTTTATTGTTGTTTTTGTTACTTTTTCTATTCTCGTACTTCTGCACTTCACTCCATTTTTGTTTAGTCGCAGGTGAAAATCGAAGAGAAATTAATATTTTATAATTTTCTATAGACTGACAATGAATGCGGATATAAAAGTGTTTACATACTCATAAAGCACAAAAACAACAAAAAAAAAACATAAAAATAAAAGCAAATTAATAAAATAGAATTTGGACCTTGTGCAGTGTGCATGCTGCAATAAATGTTTTTGAACTGTTTAAATGTTATTTAATATTTCTAGTACTTGTTGTTGTTGTTGTTGTTGCTTTCTGACAGATATTTCAATAAAGGCCAATGATGCTTCAAAATATAATCCAACAAATGCCGGGCTTTGCGAGTTGGGCTTTTACTTTGGGAAAGTGATTTTAAGAAAGAAAAAAAACATAAGGAAAATAAAAAATAAAATAAAAATTTAACGAAAATTATTTATAATGTTAAACTGGATCGATCAACGACCGCACAACTCGCTAAACTTGCTGAAACCTACTACAAAAATCGTGATTCAAACAAGGCCATGTTTCGTGCTTTAAGTGGAGATTACCATGCGCTTAATTGTCCAATTACTCAAGCAATTGGTAAAATTTTAAAGAAATTTGAAGCTTACGGATATTGTAAGGCCTGTGCATCATTGTCTTGCTCGTTCCACCTAAATATTGCTGTTGTAAGGGAAAGTGTAGCCGAAGACACGAATGTGTCTATTTCTCAAGTTCTGGGACTTTCTTACGGCGCATTATGGCTTATTTTACTCTTGGACTTGCACCTACATCCATATTAAGTCCAGCTCACACAATAACTGAAGCCAGCTGATCATTCAAAATGCCGCATTTACGTCGATTGTGTGCTTGAACAACAAGCAATGGATCGTGATTTTTTCTAAAAAAATTTCCTCAGCGACGATATACATTTCTCATTCGGTGAATACGTAAGTAAGTAAGGGAAATTGTCGCATTTGGGGCTCCGAGAATCCTCAAGTAGTTCAAGAGAGGCCACTACACCCAAAAAACTTACGGTCGATGGCCGCGGAACTGTTACTGTCGATTTGGAGCGTTGCGGTCGTATGATAACCGATTGTTTTTGGCCTGCAATTGAAGAGAAAGACTTTGACAATATGTGCTTCCTAAAAATGGTGACACATGCCACACAACACGGCGAACATCGTCTTATTGCGAGAAAAATTTCCCGGCTCTCTCGTCTTGGCTATGCCAATTGGCCACCGATATATATTTGAGAAAGTTTTTTTGTGTGGAGATACGCGAAAGATCGTGTTTATGCGGAGAAATCTTTAACTCTTAGCCTCTTGAAAACCCACATTCGTCATGTTATGGCTGAGATACCGCCCAATATGTGCCAAAAAGTGGTCGAAAATTACCTCAAATGGATCGAAGTTTCGCGAGGCGGCCAACAATATCATGAAAAAATTATTTTAGATACATTTTATTTACGTTTATATTGGATACCGTAAATTCTATCACCCTGTATATTTTATTTAATTTCTATGTGCTGGAGTGTCGCCGGACTCTACAGAAGATGGCCAAAAAGAACAGATTATATCTTATTTTTGTTCCTGGTCACCTGGTCACAGTGACATAGAGGGAGATTGCAAGGGAGACGAGGCCCGACCAAGCAGATTATTTCCAACAAAGAACGCAATGGTTTGTGTCTTGTTACATACATAGATGCTGCAACTTAAAGGTTTCACTTATGAGCAGGAACGGAATCACACTGTTACTTGCAGTACGTCTAGAAAAACCTAGCTGAAATGGTATCGAAAAAGGTCATGTGAAATATATTCTATAAGGCTGCTTCATCGGGAGATATACAGCGAAGTTGGGAGTTCCTTTCAAGAGATATTGCTTTTATACGACTGCCCTGCGTTGGACAGAGTTAGATTCTAGTGTCTAGGAACTGCTCTTCTCGATAATTTGTCTGAGATAGCAGACACCGGGAAATTATTTAAATCAATTTTGAAATGAATCGAAGTGAATGGATAGTAAAGCTTAGCAATGGGCTTATTTTGGACTATGGGTATTGATGCTACCACAGTGATAGCCACTTCAACCAAATCTAACCTACATGTTGTTACTATTTAAGTAAGTGAAGACTGGTTCTTTTCCACTTAATCTTTTCTACGGAGTGGAGGTCTTCCTCTTCATCTGCTTCCACCGGCCATCTTGATTGAAGTTATTATCATCAGGCATACACTCATCCGATCAAAGAAACTGATGCATGCATATTGCCAGTTCTTCGCCGCCATATTTCATGCGGGCATTTGCTGTTCGATCTTCATCATAATGGGGTTGGCGAAGTTTTCGACCATCAAAAAAATTACGGCTTGAAAGTGACTTCATTTTTTCGTAGAATATTCGAGCGTTTCCCTGCTCATGAACTCTTCTAAATCGTTTCATACTCTCGCATTTCAACCTTTCTTTTTCTGTCTGCCAAGGTATCTCACTTCCCTCTTCAACTCTATACTACTTAGCACGCATTGCAAGGTGGGCAGTCTGTTTTCTCCACACTGAGACACGGCAATTTTCATCCACTTTTCTTTCCACCCTACCCAATAGCTTAATTGGAGTTTGTACGCAAGATACTTGAGCAACCGCTTCACAGCTGCCTTATATGGAGTTGTTGATGAGTTCTTTAGAGAAAATGAGTGTCTGTTTGTTGTGATTGTAGCTTTTCGACGTCGAAACTTCCATGTGTTTGTTGACGGACGTTCCTTGTTGTTCAGAGGTTAGTGGCTTTCTTCGTTCTGACAAGATAGTGACTCGAGTCGATGTTAGGTCCACGAACACTGAAACATCTATCGCAGAATAATCGATTTGGTTACGCGATTTCCATCCGGAGGCTGCCATGTGGCTTGATGAATTTTCTTGCAACGGAGTCACAGTACTACAGGGAATCATATTTAATGCCTCGGCAAAATCGATCAAACTCAAGCCATTTAGGAATGTTTCGTCATGGAGGCTCAGTTTTCCAACTGTTGCATAAAAAACTAAAAGTGCCAAGCACGATTTTGACATCATAGCAGGCTCAAGGCTCAGAAATGCATTTATGGTGCTTGTAGAAGGTATCATTTGTCACATAGTCTTTCTTTCCCGTCGATCGTCTGTATGTTAAGAGTTCTCCTTTTAAAGTGGATTCTGACACATCTGTCTACCAAATAAGACGTGGAACTCGGCGACGGAATCTCGCTCCCACCACAAAGGCCTGGTTCCGCTCTTGTTCCGCCCATCGCCTGTGCTGGAGGTCCTCTGCTATCTGAGAAGTGGAACATTTCCAATTAAGAGACTGGACATTCCAGGTGCCATGCTCTCAAATCGCATTGGTTGTCATCAACCATCAAAAGTTAATTAAAAATATCATAAAAAAGCTCCAATTTTTGCTAAAAATTTTCACTCTAAATAACATTTAATGACTAAGTTTTGTTCTCTCTCTCTCTCTCACCCTCTCTCTCTCTCTCTCTTAGGTATAGAGTAATAGTTCCCAAATCATTATTATTAATTATCAAAATGGCAAACGAAAAATATTTTCGAAATCTCCACTGGCAAACACTGCTAAATTATTTACGATGATGACAACAACCATCAAAAAACAGTTAGACTGTCAGCAACAAAAAAAAATAAAAAATAAAAAATAAAATAAAAAATAGAAAACTTTAAACTCTGAATCACTTCCATGGAAATGCGAAAAAGCTTGGCAGCATGCAAACGTAAGAAAACCAGTAGAACAATAACAACAACAACAACTGAATGCAAATATAACAAGGAAATAGGAAAACTGAATAACAACAATCAATTTGAGTAAGATGTTGCCAGCATCAGCAAACCGACAGCGAAGTGACGCGCCAGTAAGTCTGGCGCCAGCAAAGTTTTTAAGTTCTTTTCCGCAGCCAATCGACAGGAGACACAGCGGGAGGGGGTGGGGTATCAATTGTGACTAACATATGAACGCACAACGGGCGCAATTCTGGAAGTGCAATCTAGATAATATTTTAGAAGATGAGTACTTTTGAACATTAGTCGAGCTTCAAAATACTCAAAGGTAACAAGCAATTAACGGTGAATGTGTTCTTTTCAGTGCTCTATAACGATGGTGACTACGAAATAACACTGAAATAGAAATAGTTTTGAGTATTGATAATTCTGGTGGTGCAGAGATTGTGGAGCAGTGAAAACTTCTGCAAGGATTAAGATTTCGTAAATTAACCTAAAAAAGTGGGGATTTCACAGAAGTGAGAGCTAGGTTAGGGCAATTAATTCCACAGGGTTACTACTTCACTACTGCTGGTTGCGAGGTCCGGCTTGAAGTGGCACAACGCTATTACCATAGCCCGGCAACGATTGTAGTAAAGTTGAAAATGAAAGGGAACTTCCCAGTATTCTCTAAGTTGACATTTTGCCTGTGTCGATGATGAGAGATCTCGCTGCGTTAAGATATTGAATTCAGGTTACCGAATTACCGCAAAGCCAATAGCTTCGCAAATCCTAATGGCCCGACATTGGTTCGTCATCTCAATAAGTTTGTTCTTCGAAGATACCAACGAAACGATAGAAAGCAGATTTACTACCGTTAAAAAAACTATAGGTTCCTAGATTCCTTCATTAAATTTCTGATCGCAATTTTTAGAGATTCCCCTAAAACCGGTAACTCTTTGAAGAAACGAGGGAATTTGAAAGCTTTTTAAGAGAATATTCGATAGATGGCCTCTCTCTCGGAAAAAGCTTGGTTATACCACGATGGGTTCGCAAACTAAAACAAAAAAAAAAAATAAAAAAAATAAAAAAAAAACTACTAAACTAGTCAATAAATTTGTGCCCTACTTTAAGGTTAGAAACCAGCAGAAAATTTATGTGTTTATCCTTCCAAAAACCAATTGCAAATAAAGAGTGAAAATGGCAAAAATTTAACGTTTGAAATATTAATAGTAGCCCAAAGAGAGGAAGCATACGATAGAGTAAACAGTGAAATCCAAAAATATCGAAAACACAAAAAGCAAAAAAAAAAAAACTGCGGAAACACAAAAATAGTCAGTCGGAGATACTTCCGTTTCCGGCGGAGCACACACAGCAGCCGCCACTTCTTACCGTCGACTCTCTCTCTCTCTCTCCCTCTATTGAGGCGTTGCTATTTTCATTTGTTTTTGTTGTACGCATTTGTGGCGCCTACTATTTGGCAAAGAGAATTTCATAGTAATAGCAGTGGCAGTAGATTTGCCTCAATGGCTTGGCGTCGCGTTGTCTACCAAAAAAAGGGAACAAAAAACAATAATTTCTTTATTTTCCCTGCGTATAAACCTCTTATTTGGAACGAGTTCTATTGTTATTGTTTTTGTAATCCCTATTGTTATTGCTGTTATTGCTGTGATTGCTTTTTGTTTTTCTTTGTTCTTCGTTGTCCTTTTTTCTACATCCGCACACTATTTGTCTGCTTAACGCTGAAAAGTATGCTACTAAATTGGCGACTAACTGACTGAGAAAAGCATGACGGAACAAGATGAAGAAGGGTGAGTCGAAGGGAAAATAATAGAAGATTCTGCGCCAAAACAATAAAAGGGACACCATCCATTGCGACTTGCAAAGTAATCACACGCACACACATCTGGATATTATTTACATTTGTACTAGGGTGGTAAAAAAATTTATTGAACAAAGTGTTTTTTTTTCTAGAATGGTTAATTTTTTTTTTTAGAAAATTGCTATAAATTTATGAAAGCTAGATTCTTTAGATTTTTTAAAACAGTAAATAGTTTTCTCCATTAAAAATTCGAAAAAGTGAAAAGATATATTTTCAGATGGCAACAAATAGTTTTCACAAGATGATCAAAAGGTTTTATATATGAGAAACGTTAAATACATTACAGAATTTTTCCAAACAATTTATGTAAAAAATTCTAATTATATTTTTTGAAATCAAATTCATTTTGCGAAGCCCAAATATAAATTTTTAACGCTTTTGCTATAAATGAAATGGTACGTACATTTACTGAAGGTTTGAAGTATTTAAGTACCAGAAGGAGATGAGCTAGAGCCCATAAAAATGTATACCGATATGATCAGAACGGCAAGCAGAGTTGATTGAGCCATGTCCGTGTGTTGGTCCGTTTGTTTGAACGCAAATCGGTCTCTCAGTTTTTGAGATATTTGAACGAAACTTAGTATGCTGATGAATTTTTCAAATTGTTTTGGAAATTGGTCGAATAGGTCGACTATAACACATAGCTTCCATACTACCGATTCGCTCAGATATCTGATTTTAGGTCATAAATACTTCGAAAACTATCTAATAACATAAAATTCGGTATTCTGCACACATACAAATATAATGAAGAAATCATTGGTACTGAAAATTATTGAAATTGGACGACTATATTGTAGAGTCCCCATAGAACCAGTTCGTTCAGATGTGAGGTTTTGGGCCAAAAATCCTTCAAAAAATTCAAATAAATATTGACATTGGAAACCAACGAAATCGAATTAGCATTTTGCAATAAATTTGTTGGATTCATGAAAGGTATAAGGACTTCAGCGAATCCGAAGACAACACTTCTTTACCTGATGACCTAAACGGTCCTCTCCCCAATGCTATTTAATTTCTATATTTCGAGGCTTCCTCCACCACCAGAGGGCGTCTCTTCGATCTCGTATGTCGATGACTGTTCGATTTTGGCATCTGGCCAGCATAATGATAGCCTTGTTTCGAAAGTGTACTGCTATCTCGCCGACCTTTCCAACTTCTTCACAGCACGACATCCTCATCTACAACCAGCGAAATACTCTGCTTGAACTCAATGTTAAATTCGATGACGTTAAAATTCCGACCACGAACAACCTAAAGTTACTGGGAGTCACATTAGGTAGCCTGCTCTCCTTCACTCCGCATAGAGCCGCAACAAAATCACACGGCAATTGGCCGGCCGGTAGAAAGCCATGCTGCACCGATTAGGACGCCGGGGACTAGCGAGACGCAGTTGATAAGGCTTAACAGTTGTCAGAAAACCGCCCTTCGGACCGTGATGGGAAACATCCTGATGGCGCCGCAGCAATATCTGCTGGGATGCTACCATCCCAACAGACACTTATCCTAAGCTGAACCACCAACTAGACACATCAGGAGGGTAATACTTCACTACCGGGACGCCATACAACAATACAGGCAAGACCGGCTGTACAGAACGGTGAACAGACAGGCCTTAAACACCATTCACTGAGAGTCTGTTAACACCTTTGCGAATGGTGTTCTCGGAGTCCAATCGCCACCCATAGTAGAACAAAACCTCTCTCTCTCTCCGCGTAACCCTAGCGCAATTAAGATCTGGATATTGTAGCAGGCTTAACTTCTGCCTATCCAGACATGACCCTAACATACCCAACACGTGTGCCGCATGCAACGACCCCCCGCACGACACTAACCATCTCTTTGCATTGCCACTTAACCCGACTCATCTAACATTCTTCTCCCTCTGGTCCGAACCCGTCGAAACTGCACATCTTCTGGGCCTCCTGTTAGATGACCTCGATGACTAAGACTAGACCTACCTGATCCTAGACGGGGTTGACAAAGCCACTACAACAAGAACAACAGCAACACTTATTTTTAATTTTTCATAAACTTTTTTTTTTTGGATAAAAAAATTATCAATAAATTTTTCGTACCACCCTAATATGCACATAGATACAAAGCATCGTAGCAAATAATAAAAATTTATCAGCGTCGAAATTGCTAGGAAATGGTATTTAGAAGAGAAAAATAGGAAGAAAAATACAGCAAAAAATGGCAGATAAAGCAAGTAAAGGGAGGGAGCAAAAAGGTCAACGCTTAACGGCGAACAGACGCTTACTTCGGTCTGCGCCAATCGCTACCGGGTGTCTTTTGAGTGGTCGGGGTATCTGCAAGCGTCATCAATTGTCGACGGCTGCTGTGTGCTCATTTTATTTTATATTTATCATGCGCACATACACACACACACACACATAAATTGAAGTTAATATTTGCCGCGTTGGTGTCTTTGTTGTTGCCTACAATCTTAGCCTTGTTATCATTTAAGTTAAGTACTCGCTTACAGCGCTCCTTGCGATTAGAAGCATCGATAGCTAGGGCGATGGGCGATAGTTTGTTGTTGTTGCTGTTGTGGCTGCTGGCAAATGCTTTTCGTTTAGCTTAAATTATTGTTGTTGCTATTACTGTTGCTGTTGCTGTTGTTTCATCCATTTATTCAAGTGTATCAGGTTGCACTCAATTCAATTGCTTAAATGCATTGCCGTTTATTTATTGTCATTGGCATTTGTTGTAGCTGTTGTTGCTATATTTTTTGGCATTTCTAACCATTTTCGGCTTGCGTAGCGCAGGCTGTTGACACCAATGGCTCGCCAGGGCACAAGCATCGATTGGCTGACGGTCGGTCGGGCGGCATGGTTAGCCTGGTGGTGGGAACACTAACATCAGCGGCGTATAGAAGCAATGGCATTTTATTGCCACGCAGCTGAGGGGTTAGGGTGGTTTGCTAAGGCGCGTCAGTGTGGCGCCACTCGCTTTCCGGTTATTGATGTTTTTCTGTACTGCAGCAGCAGTCAACTGCCACTGAATTTTATTTGCCACATTTTACTGCAACATCATTTCTTATTTGTTGTTGTTGCTGTTGTTCTTGCTGTTTTTGCTGTTGTTGTCAAATGCACATTTCGGTCGTCGTTTGTGGCAACACCACTGCAATACAAACACACAAAAACATAGTTTTTTTTCTGCCAAATCGGTTTCATTTCTCGCTTGCCATACATATTTTCGCTCGTTTGCACAGAAATAAAGCAAAACTCGAGTTGTTGTCAATTTGTTGTCAATTTGTTGTTGTTTTTTGTGGTTTTTTCACTTTACATTGGCATTTTTTGTTTGTTTTTGTTTTTGTACAAATTTGGCAAAAACACTACATATGTACATATGCATTTGAAGCGTATTTTTGTTGTGGTTAGTTGTGTATGTGTGTTTTTATGCTTGCATACCGTTATAAATTTAATGTCAAAATTTATGAAGTGAAAAGTAAATTTTTCAAATTGACAGTTTAGAGCAGAAAGTAATTAGGCTGTAGGGTTTAATGCTTGCAGGGGCTTCATTTTGCATGTGTGCGTGCTGTTGATTGACACTTTTATTAGTCGAAAATTGATTTATTTTAGACATTGAATAATATTAATCAGCAAAAAATCTTTAATAAACATATAAATAAATAAATAAATCTGTACATTTTTTAATTTTCAAATTACGGATGATCCATTTCGAGGTTCCCTACTTTAGGAAAAAAAACACAGAAATTTTGGGGAATGTTAATTAGCATTCGAAAGAAAATTCTTTGACATTTATTTTTTTAAGATTATCTCTTTCAAATGTTGGCCGCGGCTACGTCTCAGATGTTCCATCTGTTGAGTCCAATTTCCGATGACTCGTTCGAGCATTTCGATTGGTAACTGGCGAATGACACGCGTGATGTTTTGCTCCAAGTCCTGAACGGAAGCGGGATTGTCCACATAGACTTTAGACTTTACATAACCCCGAAGGGAAAAAGTCTAACGGTGTGGTATTAGACGATCTTGATGGCCAATCGACCGTCCCAAAACATGAAATAATCCATCTTGTTGAAACCAAAAGCCGTAGATCCGAACGAGCTTCAATTTCAGGTCAGTTATCATGGCGCGATAACGGTCGTCATTGACGGTTACGTTCTCACCGGCATCATTTTTGAAGAAATATAGACCGATGATTCCACCAGCCCACAAACCAGATATTTGCCTGGGTGAAATGGCAACTCTTGAATCTCTTCAGGTTACTCTTTATCCAAAATCCGGCAATTTTGCTTGCTTACATACCCATTGAGCCAGAAATGGGCCTCATCGCTGAACAAAATTTGGCTCGAAAACTTTGGATCTTCCTGGAACTTTTCAAGAACCCATATAGCGAAGTGATGTCGCCTGGGAAGGTTGAGCGGCTTCAGTTCTTGCTCAAGCTGTATTTTATACGCTTTCAATTTAAAATCTCGACGTGAAACGCGCTAAGTCGTTCCATACGTCAGTCCGAGTTGCTGCGAATGGCGCCGAATCGACTCTCCATGTTTCTTCGTCTACACTCTCAGCTACGGCCGCTATATTTTCTTCACTGCATGCTGGACGTGGTCTGCGAGATCCTCGACCATCACCTTCACCAACTGGCCGAAGGAGTACTGGCTCGAACACGATGTGAAAGTCGACGTACACATTTCGACTATGAATACAAAAGTAAAAAACTAGACATGTTGCAACCGAAGCGCTAGAACAACGAAGAACCGTAAATTTTGAGAGTTACACAACCATTTTTTTACCAGCTGTCTTTCAAAAGAAATCGGGAAAACCAATCGGGAAGATGGATCACTCTTCGCCACTGCAATGCGAGCTCTCACACATCGACTGAAGCAACCGCATTTTTGAGCACTCAAACATAGATGTGATGAGTCATACACCGTATGATTCTGTCTTGGCAGTGAATGGCTCCTTTTTATACCCATGCGTATGAAATAAACTGAGAGGTTAACGTTTTTCGACACCTGAAGTGGCAATTGTGGCGTTCAGAATGCATGTTTTGGATGATACCTCAATCATAGTGACAAAAGTGTTACGACAATTGGTTCAAACACATGCAAAAATGTTTAGATCTTAATGGAGAATGTTTTGAAAAACAATAAAGCGAATTTCGATGAATAATGCTTCTTTTTGAATAGAACATGCTGAAAAATATTTGTAGACAATCTATGTTCTTAATATATATTTGGCTCTTTGTAACCGCCTGAAGCGATTTTCGGTCGAGCTTCTCCTCCAATTTGTGGATTTTGCGTCTTGATGCTTTTACCACAAAAAAAAAAAAAGAGAGGAACCTAACGCCTCCGAGCGGCCAATGGATTTCCATGAGGAGCTTTTTAATTCACTGTTATACGCTCTGAGGGCTTGACAAGCGAGTTCAAAAAATTATATTACTGAAAACATATTTAGGGTAAAAGTGCTGACACTAGGAACTCGTAAGCATCCTCTACCCTTTTTATTCTTCACAAGAAAGTTCGTGGTGTTTAAGTTAGCACGGTTTACTGCTTGAAGAACTGAAGCCATACTGAGTTTGAATATATTTAACTTCAAATGCAAATTTCCCTATTTTTAGACGGATAAAAATTAGCAAAGGGAACCCCCAAATAATGCCAACTCACCAAGGACTGCGATTTCATTTATAAAATAAAACTCTGTAATAAAATAAAAGACCAGAAGAGCAGACAAACAATCGCACTGAGCTGTGACAGACAATGTGAATAAGGAAACATTTTTAAACTTTTTAACTTAGCAGACGGTAAAACCCAAAAAAAAAATTTTTTTTAAATGAAAATCTCACGCGCTTAACGGAAATGACAGCAACGAGAAACCAAAGTCAACTAAAGAAACCAAAATTGAAAAAAGTGAAAAACAAAAACAAAAAATGAAATTAAAATTCAAAAGACATGCACCAATACAAGTGCATATTGCGCATGCATACACTCAAATACATACATTTATATATTACACAGAATATGCTAAGTAAACAAGGAAGTCTGAAGAAACGATTAAGAAATGCAAAATGAATTAAGAACTGGTAGCGACAGAGACGCTGAAGACGCTAGAGCCAGCAGGAAGCGCGAACGTCTCGAGGAATAAATGAGCGTCAACTCAGCAGCAGACGTGATTATCTATGAAAACGACGAACAAGGATGTGAATAAAAATAGAAAAAATTTATAAAAATCCAGCCAAACCATTTAACGCATGCACAAACACACAAGCAATCAGCGCTACACTGCTCTATTGCCCCTTTAAGAAGGGGATTTTGGGGGAAAAATTCATAAGTCGCGGGCAAAGTCAACAAAGTAATTCATCACTCGAGTAAAGTTGCGTTGAGAGAGTTGTGTGATTACGTTGTTGCGTTTGTGATGCTTATCGGTGACGATTAAAAGCGGAAGTGGAAGTAATAAATTCAACACAACTTCACACACACATACACACACTTACATACCCATACATATATACAGGGCAGACAATCCGATAGTCATTGCCGCCTTTAAATGACGTTACTAAGTATGTGTGCATGAATATAAGTAAGCACATATACTTGTACTATGCATACTCTCACCCCCTCCCAACCAAACATCAAATGCCTGCAAGTATGCTTCAGCCACGTGCCAAACTATGCTTAATACGTCTCTACTGGGCTCCCGCCCATCAATGAGTGTGAGTTGTGGTGTGAGTGTGTGCGCGTAGAAATTTTAATTAAAATCGATGACATAACGGTAATTCAATATCTAAATAGCGCCTATTAATTTTGCTGAACATTATTTCCTTTTACTATTTCTATTATTGAGCCATACCACAATGTCAATATTCCAAACGCCTTTCAGAAACACCATAACTCAACGGTCACGACGTATGAAGATATTGTAGATATATATGTATTAGGGTGGCTATGGCGTATATGAGTAGACATTTTGAAAAACAAGCAGTGTAACTGTTACTGTATTTTATATTAACAGAAAAAATATTAAAATATAAATAAAATTTCATGTGTTTAATTTATCGTCTTTGATAAATCGATAAAAAATAATAATTTCTCCACATTTTTTATGCTATTTATTCGTGAATGAAAAAAAAATTCTAACAGAAATAAGATTTGGCCTTCCTTTCTTAGTGCAGGAACGAGTTCGAGGAACCCAATTTTTGAGCACTTTTTCCACTAAATCAAATCGTATGTCATGAATAGCATGTTCAGTATTGACTTTTAAAAAGCTTGAAGAGAGTCGGGTTTATTGCCAAGGACCAATGACTTCAAATAAACCCACAAGAAGTGGTCTAATGGTGTTAAATCACAATTTCTTGGAGGCCATGCAATGCCACAATTTCTTGAAATAATCGAATCTCCAAACCTTTCTCGCTCGCAATAATTCGGTTGTCGCACGTGCTGTGTGACACGTAGCCCCGCCTTGTTGGGACCAGATGTTGTTAAGATCAACTTCTTCCAATTGCGGCCATAAAAAATTGGTTATCATCGATCTATACCGTTCTCCATTGAAAGTAACGGTGCTACCAGCTTCATTTCGAAAGAAGTACGGACCGATGGATTCCACCAGACCAAAAACCACACCAAACTGTCAATTTAGGTGGATGTAATGGTTGTTCATGAATAATTCGTGGATTTTCTTCGCACTAGAATCGATAGTTTTGTTTATTTACCGCATCACACAGATAAAAATGTTGATTTTCTTACAGAAATCGTTACCGTTTTCAAAATGGTTCCAAAGCAAAATCAGCAAAGTTGTTCTTTCGTATATCTTGCCATGATGAAGTTGTAAACATCACATAATACAATGAAAAAAAAGACAGATCATGACATATTAAAAATGGCGAAAACGGTACTTAGAAATCATATAATCCATATTGGAAAACCCTTTATAAGGTTATCTTCACCTGCACCGGCAGTTACGATAAACTACAAAAATATGCTAACCGATTCAGGTGATGCCCAAACAGAACAGGTTACCTCCCACATGAGTTCCTGGTCATAGGGGTATGGACGGGAAATTATAAAGCAGATGAAGTAACTAGGCTAGGCACTTTCAAGCAGATTATTTTCGATGAAGAACGCACTAAGATGGAATTTCACAATAACAACGGCAATCTAAAACCAGACAAAAGTGCTACCTACGAGATCTCTATACCTTTCGTGAGCATATGAAATTTATTTCAAAATATGCGAATTTCGATTTCGATGATTTTCAGTGTCAATATGATTGTAGTTCCCATACAATATGATATAGTCCACCGATACCGAAGGTTTCTATAAACAATCAATAACATTACAAAAATACATCCACATACTAAGTTTCGTTCAAATATCTGAAAAACTGAGAGACTAGAATGAGTTTCAACAGACGAACGGAGAGACAGACAGGGAGACGGCACGGCGAAGTCAACTCAAGTCAGCATTCTAATTCCGACGGTATAAATTTTGGTGGGTCTAACTCTTCTATCTCTTCCTCTACTGGTACTTACATACTTCAGACCAAAGTTAATATACAAATTCTTCATGCTAATGGAGGAAATAAAAAACATGAAAAATTTATGTGAAATGCACTCCTTAAAAATGGACATCTCCGAGACATGCAGAAAGGCTGCGGGCCCAATATAACAGATAATGCTGCAGTTGTAAAAATGCTGATGAGGAGAACTACCCTCCTTCAGAGTTTGCTTAAAATTTCATGAAGATTTACTCAAAACAGGTAATGTCCAAGTAAGTGATCTAATAACGTTTATACAAAAATAGAAGTTCCTGGCTAACAAATCTTAGTGGTTAGGAATTGTGGCATAAAAATGTGTCTAATTTTGTCGTGAAATCGAACCAAAGCCTGATATATACGATTTTCGTTATCATTCTAACTGGTTTAGATAGTTTTTATGCGATCATATCCGAGTTACTGCATCAAATAAAGTGTGTTTACTTAATGGTCTCGAAAGTGTAGAGCTGATTTTGACATCTGTCAGACTTAACTGTCAAACCAATCATGTTTTGTTTTGGTTAAAAGTCAGGCGTATATGAAAATGGATCGCTTAAACACCGCATAACGCATTAACCAACTAAAAATATGGTGATTCAAACGTGACCAGGTTTTGTGTTTTAGGAGGAGGAGATTATCGAGCAAGCGTATTTTGTACTTGGATTTCCATATAAAATCCAGCTCACGAAAGAACTGAAGCCAGATGAACCTCGGCAAGATCGAACTTTCGTAGATTGGGTGCTAGAACAGCAAGATGTGTATCGGGATTTTTACAACAAAATTGTCTTCAGCGACGAGGTACATTTCTCACTTTGTGGATACTTAAAAAAGCAAAATTGTTGCATTTGGGGCACCGAGAATCCTCAATTATTTGAAGAGAGGACATTAAACCCAGAAAAAACTTACTGTCTTATGCGCTCTTTGGTCCGGAGGTGTGATTGGTCCTTACTTCTTTGAAAACGATAACGTCAAGACTGTCACTGTCAATTCGGTGCAATATGATCGTATGATAATAGATTTTTTTAACCTGCTATTGAAGAATACGACTTGGGGAATATGTGGTTCCAACAAGATGGTGCCACATGCTACATAACACATGCGAATATGGCTTTATTACGAGTGAAATTTCCCGACCACTTAATCTGTTTGCGATGTCAATTGCTCACCGCTTTCCGAAAAGCAACATTATACCCGTAATTAAGAAACACCCTAATGCTGGTATATATACACCATTTAACTTACTCGTATATATTTTATTAGCGGATTGGACAAATGGATTGATGAAATTAATGGATGACATGTGAGGGATGACTGGTGTGGGAGTATGAAAAATGCTTAAAATACATACATACATACATACATACATACATACATATGTATATGTCCGAATGAGGAGTGATAATAGTGCCATTAGACTAATAATACGCTATTGATGGGTGCCTTCCAAAAATGCCAATATCGCTGGATCAGCTATGATGGATATGTGCACCAGTATGTGGCGTTGTGCGACTGTAAATGGCACCAAGGCAATGTGATAGAGTGATTACAAAGCCAACACAACAAGGCTTATATATAAGCGAATACAGACACGATTTTGTCTATAAATAAAAGGATATACATGCATGCATACATACAAACAAACAAACAACAATATATGAGTTTCTATCACACATTGCGTGTCGCATGCTTTTCGCCGTCTCCAAGGTGTGTCCATTGGCTATGATACACCTACTTGTGATTGCCTTCTTTTGATTTTCTTGATTTTATTGCTTCAATAGTGGTATGATTCTTCTTTATACTTACAAAGCTATATATATATATACATTTAGTTAAACTATTCTCTTCCGGACTGACATTTGGTTTAGTTCGACTCTCATACCTCTGCACTTGCTTATAATTACAAGTTTATTTATTTTCCGTTGTTCATTTTTGTTTATTTATTTGTCCTTCAAACTAGAATTTCGTTGTTGCTTGTTATTGTAGCTATTAAAGGCTTGTTGTATAAAATCAGTTTGCTTTGCCGGCATTATTTCTACATTTAATATCGAATAGTTGCCTATTAGCTACGCCTTGAAATAGACAGCAAATTGATTTTAAATATATATGTATGTATGTATGTATAACTACGCCTTTTGGGCAGAGCGTGCAACCCAATGCGCAAAATTCCTGCTCCTTGCTTATAGGACAGTTTATAGATATTAAATTCTTATAAAGTGAACATTTTTGCAGCAAAATTTTATTTTGTGTGAGATAAAATTTTTTTTGTCAAAATGTTTTTTTTTTTCATTTGGCTAATTTTTTTTTTTTTGGAAATTTTTGTTTCGCAACAGCGTTTTTTATGTTTAAAATAATTTTTTTTTATAATATTGCTCTCGCAAAGTATTTTAACGTTTTCTAGCAATTTTGAAAAGATATAATAATAAATGGTGATCCAAATAGGGATACTTTTTTCAATAGCCTTTTCTTGACCGATCACGCGTGAGTCGTACCAAGCTGTCATGCTATTTTTGTTCAGTATTGTTTGGCATTTCATCACGGAAAGACTTACACCTGAACAACGTTTACAAATCATTCAAAATTAATTATGAAAATTCACGTTCTGTGAAGAATGTGTTTCGCACGCTTCTCTCAACTTATGGTCAATATAATCGGCCTACTGAGCATACTATTCGCAATACCATCACCCATCTTGAGACCCAGATTCATTATTGGATAATATTCGACCAAAAAGAACACGTCCAGCACGCAGTGAACAAAATATAGCGGCAGTAGCTGAGAGTGTACACGAAGACCGTAAGACCGTGGAGAGTCTATTCGGTGTCGTTTGTAGCAGCTCGGACTGACGTATGGAACGACTTGGCGCATTTAACGTCGAGATCTTAAATTGAAAGCGTACAAAATACAGCTTGTGCAAGAACTGAAGCCGCGCGACCTTCCCAAACGGCATCGCCTCGCTCTATGGGCTCTTGAAATGTTCCAAGAAGATCTGACGTTTTCGAGCCAAATTTTGTTCAACGATGAGGCCCATTTCTGTCTCAATGGGTACGTAAGCAAGCCAAGTAGCCGCATTTGGGAGGAAGAGCAACCTGAAGGGATTCAAGAGCTTGCATTTCATCCAGAAAAAAAACAATTTGTTGAGGTTTGATGGCCGGTGGAATCAGCTGTCCATATTTCTTCAAAAATGATGCCAGTGAGAACGTAACCGTCAATGGCGACCGTTATAGTGCCATGATAACCGACTATTTGATGCCTGAAATTGAAGCTCGTGGTCTCCGCGACATTTGGTTTCAACAAAACGGCGCTACTTCGCACACATCACATCATGGATTTATTGACGACCACATCGGTGAGCAGAGAATTTCACGTTTTGGGCCGGTTGATTGGCCACCACACCCTTAGACTTTTTTCTGTGGGGATATGTAGTCTAAATTCTATGCGGACAATTCCGCTTCGATTCAGGACTTGTAGCAAAACATCACGCGTGTCATTCGCCAGTTACCAGTCGAAATGGTCGAACGAGTCATTAAAAATTTTACTCAACGAATGGACCATCTGAGACGTAGCGCGACCCAAAATTTGAAAGAGATAATTTTCCAAAAACAAATGCCAAAGAATGTTCTTTGGAATGATAATAACCATTCCCCATTTACTTAGAACTTTCTGTGGTTTTTTTTCTTTAAAAAGTAGGGAACTTCGTCGTCTAAAAGTATGCAAAATAATTTTTCTTAACTCTCCGTTTTTGCTTACTAGGTAACTTTAAAATTCTAATGCTTCTAAACATATATGCATGTAATTTGTGTAATTGAATTTTGGCGCTCAAAGTGTTAATATATAAATTTTTCTAATTATTTGAATTATTTCAAAACAATTTGACACCCGCATTATAACACTTAATATTAGTTAATTACAATCTACAAAATCAAAGATGGCAATCAAAAAATATTTTCTTTAAACCGTAATTAATGTTTAGTGAATATATTCCGGAAGTGCAAAGTAAATAACATTTAACAGCTTAATATTATATCCAAACGTTTGTTCAAAATAGTGAAATTTTCTGGGACTTTTTAAAGTAGATTTTTTTTTGTATTTTGCAGTATTTTTTGTTAACATTTTTAATTAAAATGCAAAACTAATCTAATTGTTGACTAATTAAGATGTTTATTCCAAAAAGTTTCCTAGTACACACTAATTTGAATAGTATGGCAGCTTTGAATTTGAATAAATAAAATAAAATGAAGTAAAATAAAATAAAATAATATAAAATAAAATATCTATAACATATAACAATTTTCATGCTTCTGGCGCCTAAATGTAGGCAACACTTTGATTAATACAACACTCATACTACGACTCCTCTGAAACAACTTCTTTTTAATCTTCTTTTTTTATATTTAGATAAAATTCCAACAATGACAATAAACTTTTGATGCCAATAACTTTAAATGAGCAGCGTTAAGTGCAGTACTAATATTGTTGCCTACATTTAGGTGCTGGTATACGTCGTAGCGAAAATGGAGGAGTGGAAGGCTGCTGGATTTATATGAATTTCAAAGGAAATTTGATCCGCACGTGAGTATTCTTGAGCTTAGTGAGCCTTTCATTTGATATTATGACATTAAATGTAGGTTTATGCGCATGTATGTGCATGTGAAATGCAAATTTCACAATAAAAAAGTATCAGCAATAATTTCTAATTAAAAAGTTTGCTCAGCAAACAATGAATAATTACATAAATTTCTATATATTTGATTACATAAGAAATAATTCATTATTAAAAGTAAATATGTGTGCATGGAGGTGGTTCAAAAAGATTTTATTTGCTTACGCGTGGTCAAGAAGCTATTCATTAGCCAAAGAAACAAACTAAGCCGAGTTGCCTTTGCCATGGAGCTGGAAACCAAAGATTTTGACTTCTGAAATTCAACCTTTTCGGCTCAGATGGAATGGCTGACGTACGATGGAAACTTAATACTGAGCTTCAGAAATGTAGCCTCAGGCCAACTGTTAAACATGGCGAGGACAGTGCTATGCTGCGGTGTTGGGAATTTGTGGAAGGTATTATAGATAAATCTCGATGTTCCTAAATATATTGAAAGGAAATTTACACCAAAGTGCCGAGAGACTTGGGATACGTGGGGATGTGGTTAATATGGAACTGTCCACATATAATAAATCCACTGGCCCAGTCACTGGATATGAATCCGATTGAGAATTTATGGTTTTTATAAAAAAAATCCTATCCGTGATCACCGCATAAGACCGCAATTTCAGAAGAGTGACACAAAATCGGAAGAAAAAGTACAAAAAACCTAGTTGAGTCCATGCCAGCTAATTTAAAAGCTGTATTAAAAACAAACGGATATCACACTAAATATTAAACAAATTTTAATTAAATAATTTAACTTAATTTTAGTAAAAAGTACGCTGCATGAAATAAGCTGTGTTCCACGGTTTGAATTTGAAGTTTCCGGAATGTTCCTTTACAGCAGTCGCATCGAGAATCACTATTTTTTGCGGCGCTTTGTTGGTTTTGGATAGATCGGTCCACGGTCCGCTTTCCGGGAAGAAAAACTGGTTCTTATTCTAACTTAGGGAATTATGGATCAAATTTCAAATAAATTGAAATATAAATATCATGTATTCGGAAAAATAGTTCCAATGTCTTCTTTCCGGAAGAAAGGTTTAATTTTTATTAGAACCTTTTCCTAACTATAAAAAACCCAACGAAAAAAGAATTAGCGAAATTGGTCCAGCTCTGTTCACTCGTGAGGCCGTGACTAATGGAGATAGCGATTTATTTTCATATATATAGAAAAATTTAACCATAAATATGATTTTGGGAATTCCCGGGGAACTATGTGGTGTTAGTCCAAAACTAAGCGCAAAGCTACTTTCGCACCAAATTTGAAGAAAATCGGACCAAAAATAAAATTTTTTCAAAAAGATTGGTCCGCTGATCTACTTTACGGATTTTTCATTCGGATTCTTTTTGTTTCGACGGAGACTAACTCGAATTGGTGTGAATCATAATATTTGGTCAAGGCGTTCTTGAGTTATGAGCGAAGTAAGTAACATCACTCTCTCTTATATAAAGATTATGGTGCACATAATCATAATTTAGAGGAGATTTGGTGCACATAATCCACCCACCCACTTAAGCAATTGGTAAAATTTAAAAGAAATTTTAAGGATTTAATTTGACTGGATCGTTTATAGATATTGTAAGGCCTGTGCATTATCGTTTTGCTCGTTCTATCCCAAATATCGCTGTTGTAAATGAAAGTGTTACCGAAGACCAGAATGAGTATATTTCTCAACGCTCTCAAGAGCTGGGACTTTCTTACGGCACATTATGACATATTTTAAATTTGGATTTACACCTAAATCCATATAAAGACCAGCTCGCGCAACAACTGAAGCCAGCTGACCATTCACTACCCCGTAGTTACATCGATTGGGTGCTCGAACAACAAGTAGTGGACCGCTGTTTTTCCAGCAAAATTTTCTTCAGCGAGGCACATTTCTCACTTCGTGGATAATTAAATATACAAAATTTTTACATTAGGGGCTCCGAGAATCCTCAAGTAATTGAAGCAAAGCCATTAAACCCGAAAAACACTTACTGTATGGTGCGTTCCTTGGTCCGGAGGTATGGCTGAACCTTACTGCTTAGAAACCGAACGATAATACCGAGACAGTCACTGTCAATTCGGAACGTTGTGGTCGTATGATAACTGACTTTTTTTGGGCGTTCAATTAAACAACACGACTTGGAAAATATATGGTTACAACAAGATGGTGCCATATGCTATTATACAACACCAGCGAATATGGTTTTATTGCGGTAGAAATAACCCTGTCAAGTAATCTCTCGCTTTGTCGATGTCAATTGGCCACCGAAATCATGCGATTTTACACCGTTGTACATTTTTTGTGGGGCTATGCGAAAGACCGTGCTTATGCGGATCAACCTTTAACTCTTGACCACTTGGAAGCCAATATTTGCCGAATTATGGCTGAGATATAGCCCAATATGTGTCAAAAAAAGGTCGAAAGTACCTCGAATGGATCGAAGTATGCAAAAATTCACGAGGCGGTCATTTGAATAATGTAGGATTTCACATATAATGTCAAGGTTCAAACTTTATAATAAAATAGGAATTTCAAGAAAAAAATTATGGTAAAAGCATTTTATTTACGTTTATTTTGGAAACCGAAAAATGGGTAACCCTGTACAGTTTTTACTTCAAAACAACCAATTGGTTCAACTAAACAAAATAAATTTCTGCTGCTAAGAATGTAATAAGGCATATCCTGGACGTGCATTTTAACATCACCCTAATGTTTGAGTTATTATTCAACAACTAACTGATTGATTGGTATTTGACAGCTAGTTTCATATGACAAACGATAATCTCATTAATACGAAATATTTCATTATATTAAATTGAAAAATGGAAAAAGGACAAAGCAATGAGAGAAAAAATCATGTGGTTGAAGAGTGAAAAGAAAAAGAGTGAAAGTGAAGTGCACTCTACGCAAAGAATTTGGAAAACATAAAAAAAAATTCAGTTAAACTCCAAAATCTACAACTGGGAAAGGATTGCTGGTAGAAAAGCAAGAACGAAATTGTGGTGTAGCAATACAAATGTACATTTATACCTCTATATGTCTCCTATCCCAACTAGTATACTGTTAATATATTGCTATCCGTTTGCATGTATGTACATATATGTATGTGTTACTCGCTAACTCTTCTCACTCGATGAAGTACTCAGTTCAAATGCGTCGCGTCACGTGACCTTTTTCACGGCTAACGACATTGCAATGGTAAAATGGTAAAATGAGAAGTGCAAATAGCGCTAATGCCGGTGACAGAAAAATATAGCAAAACTAAAAAGATACACATATGGTCAGATGTATATACATACATTTCTCACACCGTTCACTTCGCTTTTCTGTTAATTTTTTTCATGTATTTGCTTTCATATATTTACTTCCACATATGTGCATATATATGCTTGCTCTGTGTATGTATAAGTGACCCTCTTGCTTGGTCAACGTAGACGCCAGTGCCATACTGCATGGTAACTACCGTTAATGCTCACTAAATTGTACAACCAAAAAAAAAAACAACACAATTTTTCCCCCTTAGGTATCAACAGCATTGGCAATAATTCACACCAACAAAAACAAAAAATAATAGAAAATGAACGGAAAACCGAAAACAAGTGCAAAATGTGCAAAAACTTTTATATTCGATGGTCAAGAGAGAACTATTAATACCTATTGCTGTAGATATTTCTGTGAAAGTGAGGTTAGTATTTGAAACTGAAAACATGACAGGGTTGCCCTTTGTGCATCTGAAAAAATATATATTTAATTTTCTTTATATCTGTGTGTAAGTTGGATTTATGGCAGGAAAGGGACTTGCAACAGAGCAAGACATTTTTCTCTCCTTATAGAGGTGGAGTTCTTGTTCTTCTAGGAGCGCTGAAAAAAATGCTCCTAAATATATTGTGGGTACAAGTGTGAAATTCAGTTTTTATGACGAAAATCACACAATTTGCTCTAATGCTCTCTTGGAGCCTGCAATAAAAATATTATTAAAGTATACTTTACGACAACATATTTCTATCCCTTACGGGTTAGGGGTTCAAGAATTTATCCGGCAAAGGACTGTCATTGTCGCAATATTCCCGGAAGCATAATTTGGGGAGCTTTCCTGCGATTACAACAACAACAACAACATATTTCTAGATTCCAGCTCAAAGGAGCAATCTACAACAATCAGGATCGAACATTTTGATGGGACGACGAGGAATGCCCTGCTGAGTTCAAAAGCAATAGAAATGCTCCAGTCTCAAACCGATCGAATGTAATACGTGCCTTGTGAGAATAAAATCGTTAGTTCATAAGGGAAGTGAGACATATTTGAAAACTGAAGAAAAAAGTTGCTGCTAAAATGCGTTAGAACGAAGAGCATAAGGAATAACAGGAAAAATTTATAAAAAGATGCGGCTACTTTTAGAAAGTTTCTTAACCGGAGCACAGATGAGGTTAGGTAGAAGTGACTGATTCAAAGAGGATCCCACATAGACACATAAAACATGTCGATTGTGATGCGCACCTGGAGTTTGCTGGTTTCATTTGGCGGCCATATGATCAATTATCGATAATAAGGATTGAACGAGTTCAGAAAATTTTTCTAAAATATGCGCTACGTTCAATACGGTTTGAGGAGCCGGCTCCGCCGTATGAGTCTCGACGTATGTTAATTAATTTGGATTCATTGGAAAAACGAAGAGAAATTATTTCCCTTTCGTTTGTGTTCAATATTATTAATGGCATCATCGACTGCCCAATTTTACTACAGCGGATTAGCTTTAATATTTCGCAAAGAAATCTTCGGAGATTTTACCTTTTCTATGGGGAAAACTTCAGAACAGTTTATGCCAACAACGCACCTATTGCGCGTGCACTGCGAGAATTCAATGCTTTGTTTTTATCTTCAAATCAACTCGACTTTGCATTATCAAAATCAAGTTTTGTGAGAATTATGAATTCTATTTGTTAGTAAGAAATTTATGTTTATCTAATACTTACTTCAAATACCTCTCCGGGGGTCTTATGTATTATTATTCTAGTCTGTAAGGTATTCTGTACTGTAGACTCAAATAAATAAATAAATAAATAAATAAAATGTTCCTGAATGTTAGCCCACTTTCAATCAGTAAAACGCTTAGTGTTTGTCACAAACTTACAAATTCGTCTGCTTTCAATATCTGCTACCTCCTACTGGTTAGTGAACTTATGCGATCCGACAATTTTCATTTTCAGCCTCGCTAACGAAGGAAAGTACTACAGAAAGTCAATAGATGATAATGTCTGGTCAAAACTGTAACTAAGTATAATAGTTTTAGTCTTGGGATGGAAAGAAGCTTATTTGAGCATCCAAGGCCCAACTTAGGCCAGTAAAATCTTGTAACCATGCATGTTGAGGTGCTAGCCCAACGCTTGATGAGTTGATTCAATGCCCATTTTTCCAGAAGTACACCGCAAATGGACAAGGGAGCCCCCCATCTTCTCTTTATCCGGCATTAAAGGGCCGGTGGTGCCCAAATGTACAAGTTCATAGCACTGCAGGTTAGCTCGTCTCACAGAAACTACCCTTCGAAGCAGTGCATCCAACGCCTCCATCAACTAATTCCAAATGAAAAACGCTGCAATGGTCTGGAATCGTAAACGCTCCATGTATGGACAATTTCTAACAGAAGACTACAGGACCGACAGGTGCATCAAGATTCGAACCAGCCATGAAGAAGTTAAGTTCTCCTTCAATACTTGCGTAAGAGTATTGTGGTGGAGAAGGAATCACTCGGTGCCAGCTCAAACATACATCAATTTAAATATCTGGGGATTAATTCGTGTCCCTCATGAGAGCGAAGTATCTCACGCTTGAACCCATCAATGATCAATCAGTGACTTTTGCAGCGATAGACCTACCTGCAGTAACCACAGGCACAAAACTACACATAACGTTGCGCGTTAAAGTTGGAGTAATTTGTAGTGCACCACAGGTGCTGATGTGGGAATCACGTTGAATAGTTTCCAGCTGCTTAGCGTAAGTTACAGCTTATAGCGACTTCCATTATAAGAAAACTCCATAAACTAAGATAGATTTAACGATAGTTATATAAATCCAGTACACTACTTTAGGAGAAAGGCAATATCTCTTGACAATGGCGGCTTTGCAGCAATATAAAGTTACTGACGCTTTCTTCCTCTTCTCCTTTCAGACAGTTTTTGTCTAGAATTATCTCCAGGGACTTCACTTTTACTCCGAAAATTAAGGCGAATACCTCCTAACGAGGGCGAACTGCTACTGAGATCCTATATCTCCTCATGACGTAAGACGAGTTCTGACTTACTGGAACTTACAGCAGGACTAACTTTGGGCGCCTAACTTGTTACCTCATTAAGATGACCATGCTTGAGATCGTACAAGGTACTTAGGAATTCGCCTCCAGACCACGAGCGGTATATCATCAGCGTCGACGATTAACTCCAACATGCTCGAGGATGAAACGTAAGAGCAATTTACTCTGGATTATTGAGGAAATATGTATATCATCAACTTGATTATTTTTGAGAGCCGAACTACTACTATTTATAAATATATACATACATATTATACAATAACTGAAGGATAGTCAAGAGTTTTCTGTTTTCCGGCAACCCTTTTCACTGCTCCACTATCTAAACACAGCTTGTGGCATGTTAGTTTGGTAGTGAGTAATATCGTTTTGTGTTTCGTGAATTTGTAAAAGCAAAACGCAAATAAATTACACTAACAACTTCCGCCGAAGTTGAATATATATGTATAAGTACACAAAAGGAAATACATATTTTGCTTTATTCCTCTGCCTCCGCACGTACGCGCAAATTATATCGAAACCACTGCACTCACGTGGAATTAACTTTCCAAAGTCGTACTTAATACTATCTGGATGCTTTTTATCTAACAATAAATATATTTGAGTTTGAATTTGTCTTTACGTTTTTCCATTATACATTTTTTTTAGATTTCTGTACGATTTAGATTGCCAAGTAATTTTTTTAAATAAATTAATAACAAAAACTAATTATAAAAAAATAATACAAAAAATGAATAAACGGTTTTGAATTTATTTTAATAAAAATATATATATATATATATATATAAAGAGCGGTAATTTTTATATATCAGAGTTCATATTCTATTCAACAAATCACCTTAATTGTAAAGCGCGCGACGGTACTGCTGTACTTCTAAGAAACCGCCTGCGTTTACAGCCGCTTTGGTACCAATTCATATAAAAGCTACTTCGTAGCTCTTAATAATATAATGGCAAAGAGTTAGGCTTCTCATCCATATATTGTCCTCCAAGATTTAAAATCACAGAAACTTAATTTAGGGAATTTTGTGTAAGCCTAGGGGATGGATACATTATAGCCGGAGAAGACTACAATGCAAGGTACAATAATTGGGACTTTTGATAAGCCCAAAACACCGCCAGCTTTACAACCATTATAAGCAAACTTAAAAATTTAGACTGTATTTCCCAGGTCAAGCAACATCTTGGCGGTAAATACGCGATTTAATAGATTTTGCGTCACAAAAAACATGTTGACCGGCTGATACAATTTAGCTGTAACTGTTGCTCGGTTATCATCTGAACACTTATAAGTTTTAATAAAAATATATTAGCAACCGATGATGGTTGTTCAAGAACCTAGACTAAAAACTAGAGAAACAAACTGGCTCAAATACAAAAAAATACATTAATAGACATATTAAAATCAACCCAATATTGTGCAGTCAAAATGATATCGATAAATACATCAATCAGTTCAATATTATATATTCGCATCTGCGGCAACCCCAGCAACTCATAAGAGTAAAAGTACTAGTAAGAGCCCAAAAACCATTAAAAATAGTTAAATTAGAAGAAATAGTAACAAATAAGCGTCACTGCGGAGAGTCACTGGCAAACATAGCGCTGTTCTGCCCAAAAGTTAAACTTGAAAACAGCAGAAGAAAAACTGAAAAATTGCGCTGAAACGAGCAGAATTTCTTAACCTCAACAAATGTATAGAAAAACTGATGTCAAATTCTACAAAAAAAAAAAAAAAAAAAAAAGACTACTAACTAGCGAAGGCACATAAGAATTTGTAAGTCTCCAGTTGAAGTGCGTAAAAAAAATCGCCAGCCCATAAACTTGTTCCACTAAAAATACTTAAAGTGCTACCAAGAGCAGCACTAGCACTGCTCCCTAAATTCTTTAAAGCTATTCTGAAACTTAGTTATTTTCCAAACACATGTAAAAATTCGCAGCTGTTAACGATAAACAAAGATAAAGACCGACCACAAACAAGCCAATAAGCCTACTAAACTATTTTTCCAAATTATTCCAAACAAAATTCTGCTATCAAATATATCTATTTTTCTCTATCGGGAAAAATTGATACACCAATTTGGTTTACGTTGAAAACATGGTGATATCGAACAAGCCAGCCGAATTACTAATTAAATAAGGATGCATTCGAGTTCGAAGAGTACTGTTGTGCGATATTTCTTGACGTAGCACAAGCAGTCGATAAAGTTTGGCATAAAAGTCTACTAAACAAAATTCATAAAACTTGCCTTCTAAGGCATAGTTCAGGCTCAGAGCTAACTCGAGCTAACTCGTTTTTAATATAGTTTTAAGATTGGTACACTTACTGATAGGTTAAGGAGCAAGAAAAAATTCAAATTTAAAAAAAAAATTCTCTGCCCCTTTTATAACGATTGATCTAAATGCCGGGCATGTTTAAGGCCATAGTAAGCTTTTGTAAAAAGTTAGAGCAATACCTTCATAAAAAAAAAAAATAAAAAAAAAATAAATAAAACCTAAGGTTATGTTAAAAAAATTCGTAATATCGATTTTTGAGCATTTAGATGATTTTGGCCCAATTATGAAATTATTTTTGTTTTTCAATTCTTCAATCAATTCGACAAAATCATGAGTTTAATATATTATTAAAAACGGCACACCATATTAAAAATTTTTTACAAAAAAAAAAGCTTTAAAAGCTTTGCAAAACTAATTTAAAAAAAAAATTTCTAAACTGAAGTGCCGTTCACGAAACGTATATTGAAAATACAATTAGAACTAGAAATTCTTATTTATAAGCATAAAAAAATATAACATAAAAAATATATAAAATTTTCTTAATTTATAATTTGCTAACATATTTTTTGTGACATCCAATTATGCAATATGGAAAATTAAATCGATTACTGAGCTCAAATTACTAAATAAGCAGATTTGCTTTTTTACTCTGATTGTGAAACATTTTGGTGCGATTCAGCGATTCATCATAATCGCTTGTCTATGTCTATATGTGTAAATGATTGGTTGACATTTGCGCTTTTTCTACTCCATCTTAGAAACTCTCGCAAATTAATTCCAAATTGATTGATAGTTCTTTGTTAACATTGTTAGTTGTTGTTGTTGTGCTTGAAATTTGAGCAAAAAAATGCCAAAAAATTGGGAAAACTTAAAAAAATTCGAAAAACATATAATAAATAGAATTAAATTGAAACAAATTTTTTATTTTCTTTTCTAAAGCTTCAAATGGAAAAAATATTGAACTGAAATATTTTTATTAAATATAAATTATTCTTGCAATTTCTTTTGTTAAATTAATTTAACTAAAATATTTCTAGTTGAGTCTATGAGTTTACTAAATTTTTTTCTCTCTCTTCAATTAGGCTTCAGCGTTAGTGCAGTTTTAAAACTAATTTTAAATATCATTTACTGCACTCTTAAATCACAAAATTTTATCTAACTTACATTTACAAAAATTTCTGATATTTTTTATTTCTAAAAATGCGAACTCAATTTGCAATGAAACAGCATTTGCTGAGATCATAAAACTTTATTTAAAAAAAATCAGAGCTATTCAGTATACATATCTTACATATATTTACGTACATGGAAGTATTAAAATTCAATTAGCTGAAGCTGATATTAAAAGTTTGTTAGAAAAAAATAGAGAAATTTTTGCAATAACGCAAATGAAAGTGAATTTTTTTCAAAACACTAATATCCAGGCATATTAAAATGTACATATATATAGGTCTTTGGTATTACTATCCCAATGTGTGCATGCGCTTACATACATATCTGCCAATCCACAGCCGACTACCACAGCTGGCATACAATTAAATTTTGCCATTGGAAGCATCCGGGAAAGTTCGCACTTAATTAATGCGTGAAAAGTTTAATTTTTTTGCACACACCTCTCCCCCCAAATGCAAACCCACTAACAGTTTGCTATGTGCATATATATGTGCGCCCTAGTATGCGTATTTGTCTTTTTTTTGCTATTTCGATTCGTCCAAAAAGATAAAAAAACTGAATTGGTAGAAAAAAAAGTGTAAATATAACTGCACTCATGTATGTAGATATGTATTTGGGTTATTGTAATGTGTGTATGTATGCGCAAACAAAAACTTCCAGTTAGTCAATATGAGGAAAGAAATTAACAAAATGAAAAAGTAAGAGCGATCTTCGGCCCTGTCGAAGTCTTTATACCTTTCACATGAACATCTCCAATTCACTGCAAATTACAAAATTTGATTTCAATAAATTCAGTGTCCAATATAAGCTTCAATTTACGTCCGTAGGATACACTCTACAATCTAGATACTTTTTTGGCGGGAGTTTTGAAGACTCACATCTGAACAAATCGGTGTGTGGGAGCTAATGTTATAGTTGTCCGATTTCAATTATGCTCAGAACCGATATGCAATTCATTATGTACATGAAGTATACCATTTTTCAATTTCTTAGGTTCTTTATTGACGAATTTATGAGCCAAAATTTCAAATCTGAAAAATTGATCGTTTATATGCTATAAAGGTCAGATCTGACCGGTTCAGTATACGTACCAGTGCATGCGAAATGAAATATCTCAAAAACTGAGGGACGAGTTTGTTTTCAAAAAAGACAGACGGACAGACGAAAATGGCTAAATCAATTCAGCTCATCATTCTGGTACGATCGGTATAAATTTCGATGGGCCTACATATATCTTCTCTTTCTCGTACTTACATACTTCGGACCAAAGATAATATACCATTTCATGTACATGGAAGGTATAACTAGGAGCAATTTTCGGTTATTTTTAATTAAAAAGTATTTATTTTCAAAAAAAATACTTAAATTCTACTTGTTTGAAGAATATATTTGTAAATCACATATTTTTATTGAAATATCAACTAAAAGAAAATGAAAACGAAACAACATAAAAATTGAAAATTTTATGATAAATTTCGGTGCAAAACTAAAGCGCTAAAGTGCGTTTATTAGAGTCCCCTTACAGTTTACACTTTGCTAGTTTCTGTTCTGTTTCTTTATTACATCAATGTGAAGAAAACCGGTGCTGAAAGGCAAAGAAAAACGGATCAATCGCGACAACTTTAAGCGCAAAAGACTACGCAAGTATGTGAAGCCTGGCCAACCAGCCAACGAGCAGATTTTTTCTTACTACGAACGAACTACGAAAAACTCATCTCTCCAGCCACATCGAATAAAATCTGGAATTAAAAGGCAAGATGGTTTCACTTAAATAAATTTTACACTAAACGATCTGTTCTGACAATTTTATAGCTTGGGAAATTAAAAATTTATAATTTAATAAACGAAAATTTGGACACTAAAATAAAGGAAAAGTTGAAAATTCCATTTATGTCAGGAAGGAAAGGTTAGGACAAGAGCAAAAGCTTGTGGTCAATGAAGTAGTTGATTCACTTTTGTGAGTTGCCAAAGATTTTAAAATAAATTTGCATATTTTTATACATAAACAGCTTAAAATTTTTACTATAAAAGTATAAAGAACTGTATTGTGCTATATTGATTTAAATCGCAATTTGAATGAAATACGTTCTAAGTAATTTTATGTCGAAAAAATGTGTTTTAATTTCAAAAATGTTTAAAAAATATTAGTTTTGAACAAAAATTTCTATAATAGCAACTCCAACATTTGATGTCATGTAATACGAATGGATAAATGACGTCAAAAATATTAATAATTATCAAAATTCTAAACTTATGCGCTTTATTTAAAAACAATTTAATAAACAAACAGATTTTTTCATATTTTTTTTTTTTTTGTAAGATACAAAGCTTTAAGGATATAGTTAATCCGAATTTTGTGAAAAAATCATTTTTTAAAATTCGAGCACTGAAAAAAGTGTGCAGTGTGTTGCTGTGAATAAAAATTTGATGAAATTTTCAATTAGTGACTAATATTTTAGTACAGCATGCGCAGTCGTCTTCGTGAATTATATATGATGATTGAGATGCGGTGATCTACGAAATAGCTGCCTCTTCTAACATTTTTCTTTGTTGTATAACAAATTATTCAATTCGAAAATAAAGCTCATTAACCTATAACCTAAAAAAATTTAAATATAAAGTTACGCCCACTGTAAATATGTGTATGACGAAGTTAGTGCGCGCTGACGTCAGCATTGTCGTAACCTTCTATTCTGTAAACCGTGAGTAGAACTACCCCTTCAATTAGTGTACCTTGACAATGAGTACTCTCTTACTTGTTCAGTGTTTATTACATTAAAAATTTTGGGCACAAGCTGGTGTATTTTGGGGTTCCTCAAGTATTTTCATCAAATTTGTTTCATATTTTAACTTGTTTCTAAAATTTTCAATTTATTTAGGCAAAATGTAAAAATCATCGAAATGTCAATGAAATTTTCGAAAATAAAATTCAAAATTTCTAATCTACTGTTAATAGTGTTAAACACCATTATGAACACCATTTTCGCAATATAAACTTTCGCTTAGTTTACAAATATCTTACCAACAGGGTAGTTGCAAGCAAGCAATTTATGAAAATCAAATTTTTAAACTATTTTAATGAAAATTCATATATGTATATTTGTATGCATAGTATTATTAGCTAATGTTGGAGCAACTCAAACTTGCACAAACCTTCCCAATGTGAATGTTGAGCCATAACTGTATTCAATATGAGTAGTTACATGAACGGAACTTGGACTAGGCGTAAGTAAAAGAAGTAAAAAATGTTTTAAATTTCATAAAATGTTCAATTATTTTTGATTAGTGAATTTTTTTTTCGTCATTTTAGAAGGAAGTTGATGTGGCAAGCCAAAAAAATGGCCGAATCACGGAAGTGCAGTAGTTTCAACCATTTTTTTGTTTGGTTTGTATAATTTTTCATTCTCACTTGCAGTTGTTTTTCTATGCTAACAATTTGCTAAATTGAATTGTTACCGAAGGGCGCTAAGTATATACATACATATATGTAAATACATATATACGCATGTATTAAACAAGTGTGTGAAGGAATGCTGTTGATTTGGTGCACATCATGAACGACTACTGTCAACACTTGTTGTAGTTGTTATTTTTCTTTTTACATACTCAAAATTTGCGCCTAGAAACTATGGCTTACGTACATACATATGTAAGTACTTGTATATACACATAAACATATGTATGTAAATATATAAAATCGCTTTGGCTCACGTCATTAAAACTCCAAATTCTAAACTCTCCATGCACTTCTCACTCACCACTCAAAAACCAGCTGAAAATCCGGCGAGAATTGCATGAAAACGTAAAGCGAGAAACCATGAAATTGTTTTGTTGAACTTTCATGAAATTCTTTTTTTCTCTCTTTTTTTTTTCTAATTTTATTTTTGTTTGTTGGTTTTTTCGCATTTTTGGTTTGTTTGAATTTTTGTTTGTTCAAATTCTCGGACAGTTTTTTTTCAAGTTTCTTTTTTCTTCCTTTTCTTCGCCACGAATTTGATGCATTGCAAAAGTTTTCATGTTAACTCATCGCGTGAGCAGTTTTTAATGTTCAAAACACAATTACAGTCGCATCCATCCGGCATCAACGTAAACACACACATACATACAAGCATTGGAAAAGCACACGAAAGTAAAAATAATAATAAAAAATTATTATATAGAAATGAATACTGTAGGCGCGCAAGTAGACACAGCTGGAATGTTTTGGGCCATGTTTCATTGTCAGATCTTAATTTGTGTCGAAATTCCCAAAAAAAGATTTCAAGGCTTGGGAGAAGCTGAGTTCTTTAAGATACCTTCCAATTGGGCTTGAAGACCAACCAGTACAGTTCAAGGGTTTGCTAATTCTTAAAACATATTGTTATGATTTTTGCTAAATTAACCTAGATGATTTCCCAAATCCTTCAAGTGCGTTCACTGGTTTGTTAAATAAAAGTCGCCAATTATGCTGGCAGTTTCTTAATTATAAAGATTTTTTTATATAACTGACTCGCCAACAGTTTATGCTCATATACTGTACACATTTCTCATATCAACACTTGGAAAAATCGATATGTTCTCGATAACGAGCATTATCGATTCTCACACTCTAGAACATGCCAGTTATCGGCCTTTCTTTTTCATCTGACATTTGTGTCGCCTTTTAGCCACAATACACTCACTCTCCAGCTTAAAAAAAAAAACTTTTTGTCTAGGAATACCACGCGGAGGCCATATAAATCATTTGAAAATGCGCCATTTTGTATCAGTTAACTTCCTCACTATCCGGTCGCAGCTTAATTTCAAAGTAAGTTATATTTTGTGCTATAGACAGCGGTCTCTGATTTTGTGGAGTTCGAGCTAAACGACTGATCTGCATCTAACACTTGGATTTTATTAACATCGGTGCTGCACTACCCTTAGAGAGGCCTTTATGCCCTCGAAAAAGGATCGACTCGAAGAAGGATTATTCTCTCATTTATTTTGAACCATATATATGTCTCTATATGAGTAGATTATCAATCAGCTTTTATAGTCATCACTCGCACTACACCATTGATATATGGCATTAGATGGAATGTGAGGGCGTCGTTTGAATTACTTCATGTATACATCGTCGAAGAATGTCGAAGAGACCCTTTTTTTTAGGTGTTGACACTACCTTGTTTAATTCTCACCCAGTGGCTAGTGAAAAAGGCAAGCTGTGGAAGAATTTGTGATGATATTTTCAATTCCGATAACTCGCAATCACAATTGATAGTCTTTCTCTTCCAATTACTGTCGCGGGAGCAAAGCATTTTTTCTTTTTTCACTTGCAACCCACAAACGTTTAAATATAAACCCTACTCGATGCTGAATTTTTATACTTTCTTCACCTGGAACTCTCTTATTTGAAGTCCGGAGACGCAAGATTCTGTCTTTGTTATTGAGAATACTCTACCCACTTAGCTTTTTTTATTGCTGATTGTACATAAAGCCTGGACCGAATGCCCATAACGAGTTTACAGAAAAAAGTACCCTATCGACTCTTTCAGCTAGTTTGGATGGGTTACAGATATTGTAAGGCCTGAGCATCATCGTTTTGCGCGTTCCACCTCAAACATTTCTCACTTGGTGGATACGTAAATAAGCAAAATTGTAACATTTGGGGCCCCGAGGAATCCCAATAATTGAAGAGAGGCCGTTGCACCAAAAAAAAAAAAAAAACTACTATCTGGTGCGCGTTTGGTCTGAAGGTCTGATTGGACCTTACTTTTTTGAAAGAGATTCCGGCGAGACTGTCACTGCCGACTCGAAGCGTTACAGTCGCATGATAACCGAATTTTCTTGGCCTGCAATTGAAGAACACGACTTCGACAATATATGCATGAGCGAATATGGCTTTACTGCGAGGGAAATTTCCTGGCTGCGTAATCTCTCGTCTAGGCGATATCAATTGGCCACCGAGATTGTGCGATTTGACACCGTTGGTCCTTTATTTGTGGGGCTTTGCGAAGAACCGTGTTTATATGTGCCAAAAAATGGTAATTTTTGACCATTTTTCAAACGGATCGAAGTTTGCAAAAATGTACGAGTTGATCAGTTGATAGCTGGTAGTTTTCCAGGAAAAAAATTTATTTAATTTCATTTTTTTGTATATATAATTGATGATAAGTAAAGGAGTGGACCGAACTTGAAGTAAACCTTAATAAATTGAAAGCCCGATTCTTTCCGATTTGATATTAGATTTACTTTTGCTTGAAATTCTGTTCAGGAAGCCAGAAGCTAAAGTGAGTTTTTGGCAGAAAATTTCTGGAACACACCAACCCTTCAACATAGACTCAACCTCTTCGTAAAGAAGTTCAGTTACTCCAGAAAATAACGAAGGTTACGAAGTGTTTGTCAGGCGACAATATTGTTACGATCTTGCTGAATCACCCTCGATGATTTTCTAAATCCTTCGAGTACGACCACTGGATTGTTAAATGAAAGCCACAACTATGTTCGCAGTTTCTTTATTTATAAAGAATTTATTTAGTGCCCTTTTATTATTCAGTAATTCATAATTCAATTACAATTCACTTTACTATTTACAATCACTTGTATACAACTTTCACAATGTACTGTTTTTATTACTTTGCTGTAATGTAATCTCCAACGCGTTACTTTACGACTAATCCATTTGGCAGCTGAGTGTTGCTCTTATATAGTAGTCGGCCGCTCGCAACCAACCGTCTAGAATAATCGAAGCGTTCTCGCTAACGAATGTTCTCGTTTCACGCTATAGAACATGCCAGCTATCGGCTTCTCTCTTTCATCTGACATTCGCTTCGCATTTTCGCCACAATATGTAATGAGGCGCACTGACCTTTCGCCATTTCTCATGGCAGTGAAGTTTTGAATGATTATGCGATCAGCATAAGATTATGTAAAGTTAGAGTGAAATGTGAAGATGAAAATAACGAGAATATTGGCCAAGTTCTTTCTAAGAACCTTTCTATTACTAAGTTGTGTTCCTTAAGTTCTTATAATTCTGTGATTCGAACTTCTGATCTTAGCATTCATACCCGCAGTCATAAACAAATACATAATCTCCTACGCTCAGTACATCCCTAACGAAAATAAAAGAAATCAAAATCACTGTATTTTGCCCCAGACACACACAAGTGTATGTGTGCGCGCTTGTGGGTAGAGTTAGCCCTGGTACGCTGGTCTGCAGGCGAATTATGCCTTTGTTCGCCGTGGCTCTAAATACTGAATAGTTGCCGGTCAGTCGCTAAAAAACTTTGTCCTCAGCGTTGAAAGAGTCACTCACACATACAAATAAAAAAATGTGTTTGCCAGTACTAATGTGTTTATAAATATCTCTTGTACTTGTATGTACATACTTATATATATGCGTGTAGTCGTAGGCCACTAAATGGCTGAGCAACCAAAATTTGGTCGTCGACTGTCCAAACTTGCTGCCATTGAGTGTGTGTGTGTGCATGTGTGTGTTTATATGTTTGACTTTACATTTTCACAAATAAAATAACAACAACAATAACTCTACAACATGCTCTTCTTGGTTGATTGCACGCTTGCTGCTTTGTATTAAAGCATTTTGGCCACTTGGCGGTCATTTTGTTCAACTCTATCTAACCTCCAGCCACTGGCCACCAGCCGCCGGCCATCAGTTATGCTAAAAAGCAATCCGGCAAGCAGTTAAGTTCCCGGTGGACAGATACGGTCTGATAAAAAAGTTAAAATGTAGTTTCAGCGCGTCGTGTCACGCGTGTTTTGGGGCCACTTTCGTGGCGATTTCACATGGAAAAAAAGAGGAAAAAATAGAAATATAAAAAAACATAATAAAATTATATAATAAACTTAAACTGGTGCGAAATTAATTGTTTTGTCACTTTTCTTTTATATTTTTTAGTTTTTTAATTTTATTTTATTTTTCGTTCATTTTTTGACTTACTCTAAATTTAGTGTTCTAAGCAAAAAAACTTAGTTAATTAAGTGAGTGATTAACTTCTTGATAAAGATTTTGGACTATGCCACTTGTCATATCAAGTCTTTCTCAGGTCTCTACGGTCTGAATATGAGTGATTCTTCAAAGGCTTCGCTTCGCATGTTGGAGTTGAAATTTTAGAAGGATTGCTTGGATATGGCGAGAATATATCGAAGGGCGAACTACAGCTAGGTCAAACCGACCCAGAGAGGTCAGACAAAGAATCGGAGCGAATGGCTCTCGTGGTGAACAAGAACAAGAGGAAATATTTCCTGTCATCAAACAAACAGTCCGCGCAATAGCTTCTAGGCTTCCATGCCTCCAGCTAGGGGCTAGCATTAACAACATCCCTGACTAGGCAATCGAAAAATAAAGTCCTCTCTCGTCGAACCAAAACCAAACCCTAAAAGTCGCTCATCATTTCCATCCTGATAATACAAAGCATGGACGATGTCGATCACACCATGAGCTGTACGAGTTATATGCCGACATTGACATAGTTCAGGAATGAAAATACAGAGGCTACATTCAAATAGATGAAAGCACTCCCAGCACTTGCTTTGAAAGTATCCCGTGGAGTATAGGCTGGTGGATGGAGAAGAATATGAAAACCTCTACTCTGTCGAAATATCACGTGGAGAGTGACCAGTTTTCGTTTGATATTCCTAAAAGGCGCCAAATAGCGAAGGGAATGAAGGAATGTCGAGCTATTGATGATTCGGCTCCAAACGCGTAAGCTGTATCTCGGCCAAAGAAGAAGAAGAAATAGAGAAGTGCTCTTAACTTCTTCTCGGATACAGGGAACTGGCTAGGTTGGATTAGGTTGCAGTTTGATAAGCCCAGCATCTGGCCTTATTTAGATTATTTCCAGGCTTAACACATAGAAAAAGGGACCTGGGGAGTGCTTAAGATCCTTCAATCTACCGTGATATGCCCTGAGGGAAAAGTACCTAGCCATCGCGCATATCCTGGCTTCAGTCCGGCATTTGAAGAAATGACGTTAGATCCATCTGTCGCGAATAAGACCAAATGCATACAGAGAGATGTTCCCGTTTTGTGCCTGATTACATAGAGTGAATGCTGTACACTCTCTCAAGCTCATTACCTTTGCTGTTAGTCGCGATTCTACAGTGACCCCACAGCCGAATGGCCTGGTAGCTTCAAGCCAAAATTAGACAGAAAACTTTCCGAACCTAGCGGCACTTCTATCCAAAATCGAATATTTTATATAAAAACAATTTAAAGACGAAGCGGCATGAGCTCATTCGTCACGGTAGTGAAGTTTTTATTTACTGCATGATCAAGTGTTTTAGTGGTGTTGTAGAGTTTTTTGGTAGCGGACGAGGCTGCAGTCAAAGATATCTTCTTCACATTTTAGCTGGTATACTGAGATCAGTTTATCAGTCCTTGCGTAGTTGCACGACTTTTTTGAATTCATGTGCTTCACGGAAGGTTGTGTGATTTTTCAATTTATTTATGGTTGTCACGATCACTTTTGTTTGTGACAAAGCGGTGGGAGGCGATGGCTTACCGGCTGAACTATTCAAATACGGCGGCGAAGAATTGACAAGGTGCATACATTAGCATCTTTGCAAAATATTGTCGGACGAAAGGATTGCCGACGATTGGAATCTAAGTGTGCTTTGCCCAATCCTAAAAAGGGAGATCGCACGGTCTGCGGCAATTATCGTGGGATAAGGCTCCTTAACTGCCTTCGACAGCAGAATAAGGAACTGTCTATACGCTATATCTGAATTTGATATCCGGTACGAAACAATAAACTGCCTACAGAATTCTCTATCGTGCGTTCGGACCTAATCATTTGGCGACGCTCTCAGTAACCAAAAAAGACCAGGTCATATAAGGCACGGCTCCATCTCACCGCAATGGCGCTGGTATAATTTTCCCCGTGGGCGGCACCCTTTTTCCGGAATGTCCGCGTAGTGCATGCAGTTTCCATAAAAATTTTTAGTGGAGAAACCGTTCCGACAAGTTCACCTCCTTTTGGAGATTTACACAAGTGGATACGCATACAAAGAATGCAACTTTGCCATCTTTTGTTTGGCATTAAATTTAAATCTACATACCGACAGATGTCACTGCCACCAACGCGTGGAGTGGAAGAAATTTGAGGTAAACAAGGGAAAGGAACAAAACAAACATAAAATCGTGCTTTTGTTGCGGCCAATAGTCAACAGGCTGCTGTTTAAGCTAGAAATGAACACTTTGTTTGAACTTTGTTTGAGTAGTTCGAGCATTTGAGCAACAAGCACTTGCACACTTCTTCAATATAAGTAAAATATAAGCGTAATATAAGTATTCAAGAAAAAATAATAGAGGTTTTTTCGATATTTTGATTGATGATTACACTCAGCATCTCTCCGACATTATTACCGGCAGAAGAGTTCAATGAAGGGATCTTAGATAAATTATCGCAGATAATGTATTTGAGCTTAAAAATATTTAATACAGTTTAAAGCGGACTGATCTTGAGCTCTTCCCTAGTAAAGAAAATTTTTTAAAATAAACAAATCTACGAATACTAAGAAAAGAAAAATGAAAAGGTGCTTTTCTCGCGTAAGCTTTTTTTATTTTAAAACATATCAAATATGAAATTCGTGATTATAATTACTTACTGGAACAGAAATATTCATGTAAACTCTTTTACTAATCACATACTGTCTTGACATTTGTCTACTTCTTTTGTATGTACAACACTTGTTTATTTATATAGATAGATGTATGTGTGTGTGTGTGTGTTGAAGGCCATAATTTGACTAATGCAGTCTAGACAAGTAAATCCAGACTTTGTTCATACTTTCCTAGACGTGTTGTTAATTCAAATGTATATGAAAATGTGCCTGAACACGGAAGTATGAGTTGCAAAGTTATTATATTTATATATGTATATATTATCACCTGTACATATGTAATTCATACAACAAAAATGAGTATGTTACTCACCAGCTTTTATTTCCCACACCACCTACACGGCCATCTAATGCGACAGTGATAATGAAAATGTTCACACGCATACCATAGACGCACAAATGCAGTGGAGAATTTTTTTTTTTTTTTTTGAAAAAAATACTACTCAGTTTACATAGTCATGTATCAAGGTTTATATGTTGGAATATAGGCTTCGACAAATGGTGACGTCACAAAATCCACTTAGTCATATTGATAGTAGACGAGACCTTCTTCCATCATCCAAAAAAGTGTTTTCCTTGTTTAAAAAATAAAGGGTGATCCATTTCAAGGTTCTCTACTTTTTAAGGAAAAAAAAACACATAAAATTCAAGTTTAATGGGGAATGTTCATTATCAATTTATTTTTTGAAATTTATCTCTTTCAAATGCTAGCCGCGGCTACATCTCAGATAGTCCATCCATTGTGTCCAATTTTTGATGACTCGTTCGAGCATTTCAACTGGTAACCGGCGAATGACACGTGTGATGATTTTCTCCAATTCCTGAATACAGCGGGATTGTTCGCATAGAATTTACACTTTACATATGCCAACAGGAAAAAGTCTACATGTGTGATATCACACGATCTTGGTGGCCAATCGGCCGACTCAAAACGTGAAATTATTTGCGCACCGAAGTGTTCTCTCAATAAATCCATTGATTGATGCGCTGTGTGAGATGTTGCGCCGTCTTATTGGAGAAATATGGGCCGATGATTCTACAAACTCACAATCTACATCAAACCGTTGTTTTTCTCTCTGTCTGGATGAAATGGCAGCTCTGGAATCTATTCAACGTCCCAACTGTGACAATTTTGCTTGTTTACATACCCATTGAGCCAGAAATAGACCACATCGCTAAAAAAAATTTGTTTCGAAAACGTCGCATCTTCTTGGAAGTTTTCAAGAGTCAATAGAGAGAAGCGATGCCGTTTGGGCAGAAAGAGCGGCTTCAGTTCTTGCACATGCTGCATTTTGTACGCTTTCAATTTAAGATCTCGACGTAAAATGTGCCAAGTCATTCCATACGTCAGTCCGAGATGCTGCGAACGGCGCCGAATCGACTCCACACGGCCTCCGTGTACTCTCTCAGCTACGGCCGCTATATTTTCTTCAGTGCGTGCTGGACGTGGTCTATTCGGTCGAATATTAACCAATAATGGGTCCCAAGATGGGTGATGGTGTTGCGAAGAGTACGCTCAGTAGGAAGCACACGAAACACATTCTTTACAGAACGTGAATTTTCGTAGGTCTTTCCATGATAAAATGCCTAACAATACGACTCACGTGTGATGTGGCAAAGAAAGGCTATTAAAAAGTTCCTCCACTTGGATCACCCATTTTGTTGTTGAAAAACATTACACAGTTTGCAAAGCCATATAGCAAGGTTTAGAGAATACAGGTTACGACACGCGTTGACATCACAGAATCAGCTTCGTCATATTTACATATGAAAAATTTTTTTGGTCTAAAAAATTTATATGTGAACTAAACACAAAAATATGGGAAGATTTTTCCAATTTGTTAGTTTTTTTGTAGTTTTTTGTATTGATATTTGACTATCCGAAAATCTCACTTTTTTATACCCAAACTTCAAGTTTTCAGCAAAAAAATGTATATCATTAAATATATAAAATAGAGCGGTTCATGGAGATAAATCCACATACTGCAATATTGCATGTCTGTTTTAGTTTTCCAGACAATTTTAATATAAATCACTCACAAAGATTTTCTTAAAATGTTAGTCAAATACACTACATACTTTTTGCATCCTTAGAATATTTAAAGGCGCTTTCTTCACAAGATAGGACCTTGTATTGGGTAAAGAAAATATGTGATATTCGTTATCTATATAAATTTTATAAAAAATTATTTGAACTTTAATAATTTTGAAAGTTTTGGCATTATTTTTGCATGTAATTCGTATTACATAACAACAAATGTTGGAGTTGCAAGTTATAGAAATTTTTGTCATTGACATAAAAATATTCAGTACGTATTTAATGCAAATTGCTGTTTATTTTACAATACTACAATTTTATGGTCAAAATGTGAAACTTTGTTTTATAAATTAATTAAAATTAAAAATTATACAGACTTATATTAAAATTTTTGGTAACTCACAAAATTGAACCAACTTTGTCATTGAACATACGACTTTGCTCTTGTCCTAACCTTTCATTCTATAAGCTTTGAGGTGACAATTAAGTCACTGGCAATGCCAACAGGTAACAAACAGTTTGTGAGTTGTACGTTGCGTGTGTGTGTGTGTGTGTTTGTGGAAATGTGAAAAAAACCCGAGAGTGTGAAGCGCAATTTGGATAATAAATGAGCACGGATTAAATGCGAAAACATGTCAGTGGCAAGCTGGAAGCTATCAAGCATACCTACATACGTATATTCAGTTAAATTTATTGCATATATATATATATATATATATATGTATATATATATATGTATATATATATATATATATATATATATATATATATACAAGTAATAAATATATCAGGGTGTACGCTAAGTAGTTGGGAAATTATGACTTTTTCAAATTCGCTGTTTTCTGTCTGTTTACGCCTCTGGCCTAAATATTGCAAGCTGTTTTCAGTGCCCGACCATTATTATTTTTTCCTTTGTCGAGTAGAGAAGAGAGATCCAACCACCATCGTTTTCACACCAGCAGAAATGTAATATCAATCTATGTTTCGCTACCAACTTTTCAATCAATAAATTCAATAATAAAGATTGAACTAAATTTATATAAACTCTCAATAATACTGACTTTTCATTTTTTTTACAAAATCATAAAACATCGGGGTCAACGGTCGACTGAATCCACCAAAAACCAATCCTGCCCCCGATGTTCACTGTCTTTAGACGGTTTTAAGGGAATAAATGGTGTTGCCACTTTCATACAATGCAATAAAGTTTGAAAGTTTTGAAATATGAAAAAAAAATTTATCTAATCACTCAACCTCATTAGGAAAATTCACGATCTGTAAAGAATATGTTTCACGCGCTTCGCTCAACTTATGGTCAACATAATTAGCCTACTGAGACCCAGCATACATTATTAAATAAAAATCGACCACGTCCAGCACGCAGTGATGAAAATATAGCGGCCGTAGCTGAGAGTGAACACGAAGACCGTGGAGAGTCAATTCGGTGCCGTTCGCAGGAATTCGGATTGACGAACGGAACGACTTCGCACATTTTACGTTGAGATCCTAAATTGAAAGCATACAAAATACAGCTTGTGCAAGAACTGAAGCCAGTTGACCTTCCCAAGCGACATCGCTTCGCTCTATGGGCATTTGAAAAGTTTCAAGAAGGTTCCGACGTTTTCGAGCCAAATTTTGTTCAGCGATGAGGCCCATTTATGGCTCAATGGGTATGAAAACAAGCAAAATTGCCGCATTTGGGACGAAGAGCAACCCGTAGAGATTCAAGAGCTACCATTTTATCTAGAAATAACAAGGTTTTGCGTGGTTTGTGGGCCGGTGGAATCATCGGTCCATATTTCTTCAAGACCGTCAATGGCGACCGTTATCGCGCCATGATAACCGACTGTTTGATGCTTGAAATTGAAGCTCGTGATCTCCGCGACATTTGGGTTCAACAAGATGGCGCCACTTCCCACACATCGCTTCAATCAATGGATTTATTGAGAGAACATTTCGGTGAGCAGATAATTTCACGTTTTGGGCCGGTCGATTGGCCACCAAGATCGTGTGATATCACACCGTTTGACTTTTTCCTGTGGTGATATGTAAAGTCTAAAGTCTATGCGGATAATCTCGCTTTGATTCAGGCTTTGAAGCAAAACATCACGCGTGTCATATGCCATTTGAAAGAGATAATCTAATAAAATAGATGCCAAAGAATGTTCTTTCGAACGATAATAAACATTTCCCATTAAATTTGAATTTTCTGTGTTTTTTTTTTAATTTAAAAAATTAGAGAAACTCGAAATGAATCGCCCGTTATTTAGCAATTCAGTGATCAAACTCGAAGGGTTCGGGAAATCTTTAAGTTTAGTTACGAAAGTCGTTACAGCTGGTGGCAGAAGTGAATATGGTAAATAAATCCCGAAGAGAAATTAAAAATGGTCAGGATTTAGGATTCGACGATACTGCCACTCACATAAGACTTAGCGAGGATATAGCGAATAAAAATGTAATATTTTGAATCAAATGATTCTTAATTAGAGCTTTAGTGACTCTTTGCAATACCAATTAGAATAAAAATTGGATTTCCATCAGTCTTAGACTGAAACTGATGGAATGAATTTTTATAAAGTAAACTTTGAGAGCGATGCCATTGTGATTATATTGAAAGAATATATATTTTTAATAATTTTTCACCAATTTTAAGAATGTTAAACTTTCGCCTCTGTTAAATTACGAAATTTTTTAAAGCTCATGCGAGCACATTTACCGGGAGTGCCTATAATGAGCGAGGGTAAGAAATGGTTTTAGCACCCTAATACTCGTACTTCCGAACGGAAGTATTATGTATATTGCAAGCAACCACAGCTAGTGAGAATGTGTGCGCGTGTGTGTATGGGTATTTGGTATGTATTATAATTGTCACTCACCGGTGAAGAAGACCGCACCGAATGGCCACACTTGCCGAATATGGAGCTTTCAGCAGCTTTTCACAGCGCTAATGAGTAGGAAATGTGAAATTTACTGAATTGGTTGGAGTTTTATTATGATGCTCTGCGGTGGTTGCTGTTTCCTACCGCGTGGCATTCATTCACATGTAGACGGAGTTTAATACTTAATTAAATTAGTGTTAAATTTCACAGTTCCTTGTATGGGACAGTCAAACGAGTTGATTTGACAAGTAGTCAGTCAGTTAGTAGTTGCATAAAGTTTTAAAAATTTATGAGAATCAAATTTACAGTTGCAGAAATTTAGAAATGTGAACGTTTTGAGAATGATGAGTTACTCCACAAGGGGTAAAGGCTACTCCATAAGGCGTAGGCGTAAATCAAACAAAGTTTCAAAATTGTCAACCAAGTGCAATCTGTTAGTGAGAAATATGAGAAATAGAAAAAAGAGAGTAATACTTTGCTTCGTGGCCAAAGTATCAGGCACAGTGAGAAAGTGTATAAAACCGACGTTAGTACAGTATGGAAGTGCATTCAAGAGTCACCGTTTCTAAAAACCTAGTACATTTATGTCAGCTCAAACCATAGCAATCACACAAAAGTACAAAACGTAGGGGCAACACTTTAGAAATGTTCAGCCTTCAGCCTATTGAAGCGTCATAGCTTTCACGTTGTCTCAAGCTCCTGACTTACGGAGATGTCCACACATGCTTGCAAAAAAAAAAATTTAAGAATTCATAAAATCAAGTGAACTGATCCCAAATGTTTAGTTGCGATATTAATTAATTAATTAAATCCAACGGTTACCCTCCTCCCGCCCAACCGACACGAGGGGCGCCATCCGCATAACATACGGAATATGCCGAGTCAATAAAGCAAGAGTTTGTTAAGCGTCGAGATTTAAAACTGCTCAGCTACAGAAAACAAATTCATCAGCGGAAATAAAAGATTATTTATACTACAATAGAAAATTAGTGAGTTACTTGTTAAGTGAAGTTAGTATAGCATTTTTTGTTACGAAAAGTGAGTCTGTCATATCGAATATGCTGGAATAACAATTGAAATCCTGACATAAACGGCGAAAAGGTTCATATAGTTCAAAGTTTGTTTTACAAGATTTTAAGAATATTGGTCTAAATTGTCGTGATAATCGGATGGGAACATTAAAATTCACTTCACCTAAGAGAAATGAACTGCAAATCAGTCCATTTAGAAGCTTGACTAAAAAACTTATTCCTAACATTTCTCTACGGCTAGAAAGTGTGGGTAAATTTATAAGTTTTAAGCGACTAGTATACGGAGGAAGATTTTGGCGGGAATCCCAGTGCAAATGACGCAAAGCAAACAAGCAAAAGAAACTATTTTTGCACGGACTCAATTTTATCAGAGTGGATTTTACAATTAGGGCTCCACACAACCGAACCGTACTCCAATTGGTCAAAATTGGTTTTACTAATGACGTAAAAAGTATTTTCGTAATATAGGGGTCTCTAAATTCTTTAGACCAACGCTTTACAAAGGCAAGGACACCTTTAGCTTTCAACACAGTTGTACTAATATGAAGATTGAAGTTGAGTTTGGTATCCATTGTTACACCCAAATCAACAAAATTGCATATTTGCTCTAGACTATAGTTGTTTATTGCGTAAGATGGTGGTTGAACATATTTTCGTGTAAATAACATGGTTTTACATTTATTAAGGTTGAGAGGCATATCATTGTTATTACACCAAGTTACTAAATTGTTCAAATCGGTTTGTAATAAACATATTTCATTAACTGAGGTATAAGATTGGAAAAGCTTGACATCATCGGCATATAATAAAATTTTTGAATATTTTATAACTGAAGACAAATCGTTAATAAATAACAAGAACAGAATCGGCCCCAGGTGGCTACCTTGCGGAACACCAGATGTTACATCAATTATGTCAGAAAAGGTATCATTAAATAATATTCTTTGAGTCCTGTTGCAGAGATAGGAAGACCATCCATTGGAGAAGGCTTGGTTGAAATCCAAGAATATCTAGTTTTTTAAAAAGTATTGTATGATGTACTCTGTCGAATTTTCTCTAAATCCATTTGAAACGTGAGTAACAAATTCCAGCAAATTAGTAATAGTAGATTTCCCTTTGCAAAACCCATGTTGGGAACTGGAAATTAAAGGAAATATGGAAAAAATTAATTGGGCAGTAATTATGGCTTCAAAAAGTTTAGGTATAGCAGATATCTTTGCTATCCCTCTATAATTTTCAATCGAAGATCTACTACCATTCTTATGCAAGGGTATTATAAATGATTTTTTCCATGTCTAAGGGAATATGCCTTGTCTTAGGGATGCATTAAAGAGGTTTGTCAAAGGCCGGTACAAATTTTCAGCACAATATTTAAGAAAGCATGCTGGAATCATGTCAGGGCCGTAACTGAAAGAGCTCTTTAAAGCCTTTAACTGGCACAACACATCTTGGGAAGAAACAATTGGGGTATTAATTGAGCTTTGAGGATAAAAATTCTCTTGACGGACAAAACTATTTCCAGTTGAATTGATAATGTAATTAGACCTGAAAAATTGTGCAAACATATTAGAGATATGAAGAAAATCACTTGATGTAGTGGATTTATATGTCATGGCGGATGGAAACAAAGAGACTCTGCGTTTGGAGTTAACGAAGTCATAAAACATCTTAGGATTGCGTACAATGCTCCTTTTAACCTTATTTAAGTAGTTGTTGTAACATATTTTGCCAAGTTCAAAGTACTTACGACGTAGCTTTGAGTATTTTACATAGTCTGTAGGCAAGCTTGTTATTTTATACTGTTTATAAAAGAGAGCACAATAAAATTCATTCAACATTCTTTTTCAATTAACTATTAATAAAGCCATTAAAGGACACAATATGATCAAACTTTGTTGATATTTCAAATTAAGTAATTTTATTTAAAATTTAAGATTCTTCACATTCCAACATTAAAAATATGCGCGCAGCTCTCTACCCTGTAAAAAAGTTTATTTTGACGTCGTGCTATCTTTTATAGTTTGTAGCATACTTTCAGGCAGAAACGAGCAAAATGATTTCTCGCCTTTCTTAGGTAAGACCGTTCGGATTTTCCAAAGGAAAATCAATTGAAAATGAAGAGACGATAATAAGTGGAATTTTTTTTTGATGGCTTAAGCCAATAAAAAAAGAAACTCTCAGGAGTACTCTCATAACGATATAAAACTATAAACGTAAACTCCTCTGTACTTACTATCACTCTCCTTGCGGAATTATCAATAAAGTATTACCTCACTAGACTGGTAGGTACATTGGCTCTTACACGCTACAGAATTTAATAACCTCATATAATTATAACAAGGCATATGGCGAGGCCTAGTCTCCAGTTTACCATATTTTACTGTGAGCGGGAAAAAATCCGTTTCTTGCTCTCTTAATGAGTTTAAAGTTATGGTCGGAAAGGTTTTGTTACCTAACCATACTCTCTTTATAGAGAGTGGCACAAATCGAGTAGGGCTGATAGAAAGCGCTGGTTTACGCACAGTCTATAATAGGAATTTCCAATATTCGAGCGTGTATGATGTTCAATGATGTCTGTTGCGAGTGTCCATTTTTTTAAATCGAATTTTTTTCTGATGCCATTTTTTGTAATTCGTCCTTTAACTTTGGCGTCTTTCGATCTGTTGATAATGGATTAATCTCTATGTCTGAGATAGACATCATTAAGGGCAGCAGTGCTCCCAAAGCCCATCTCTCATTGCCAATGTTCAAATCAGGCTATACAAATAGTGTAAAAAATTACAGACCAATATTTAAACTATCTAATTCTTCGAGAAAGTTGGTAATAGAAAATGGTCATTTGATTTGAAAAGTATTTTGGACCCACTGGCTTTGCATGTGACCGTTCTACTGGCACTAACTAAGCGGTGTTTTTTCAATATTGCATCTCAGTTTCGACGTCTGGTTGGCAAGTAGATAATATTTAAATCGATTTTTTAAAACATTTGATATTGCTTCGAACAATATTCTGTTGTGGAGACTCGAGTGAAGGTTTCATTCAATTTTTCTTTTTTTTTTCTGTTTAGAAATCTTTATACTAGAAAAGTTTTGTAGAATTCTCTGGTTCGTTAAATGCTGGAATATGGTTCTATATCAAAAAAAAATTGGTTCGAGTTTGTCCTTTAAACCCTACTCTTTGCTGACCCGTAACCACTGCCCATTAACTTTTTTTTTTTTATTATAAAATATCTCTTGAAACACGACAAGTCATTTGCCAATTCTCGGGGAAAAGCAAAATCTTAGTTATTAAATTTTTTTCATTGAAAATAATAGATGAGTCTGACATGCTCTTCGCACCCTGAACATATTGAACAAGACGCCGACCGACGTCATGACCGACTTTGTTAAGGTACTTTCGGAAAGAACCTTGAACTAAAAGATATTGCATCAAGCAGAAGCAGAAGTCGGTATCACTGTATCTCATTACCGTTCATCTTACTTAAGCAAGGAATGTGCTATCCGGCATTACCAGAGCTTATAAAGCGCTTTTCTCAGTCACTCATAGACCGACACCTTCGTTTCAAGAATTGATTTCGTACCACTGCCCTTGATACACCCTTTTCATTTCCCTTGCAAGGATGTCCACTAGGATAAGACCACGTAGAACAAAAGCTTATTCATTCGATATCATTCGAAAACCATAAATAATCTCTAATCAAGCTTAGACGATATAGAGCAGCCCAAAATGAACTAGCATATAAAGAAATATAACTGCTTTCTGTGTTGAATAGTTTTCCCTTGTCTTATCGAGGACCAAAAAATAGGTGGGTTGCTGATTTTGTAAGGACTTCAGTCAACTTTTCAAGAATATATCTACTTTATTGAAAGTTTTTGAAACAAATGGAGGGATTTACTGTTTATATTAAGCCGCCTTCGAATAAGGGATGGATTTTTAAGACGTGCTTCTATTTCGTGTTAAAATAAAGTTTGAAGAGGTTGACATTCCCGCCATAGTGGCGATAAAACTAAGAAAATTTTTTTAACTACAAATTTGGATCTTGATCAGGTCAGGATTCGAGCCCAGGAACTTTTATATGACACCATTGCTGATCATTCGGCTACAGCGTCGCCAACGATCATATGATGGAATACACTAATTTAAAATATAAAAAATTAATATAAATTAATGTATATGTATACATATGTATGTAAGTAAAATATTTTTGTCTGTCTAAAAGTTGAAAACTTTAATTTTTAGAAATCTGCAAGAGGTCACGGTAAATAAATATTTATTCCGGCTTGTGAATTCATTTTCGAATATAAATGTAAATATGTATGTATAAGTAATAAAATATGTATCGAACAAAATTGCAGAAAAAGAAGTTGTAAATGAATCACCGCCCGTCAGTGTGGAGGCTACTAACTCAAAGAACCTATAACTATGTACATACCCAGCAGGAAAAAATTATAAATCCAATTAGTTTGCATTTTTGCACTAACTAACGGAACAAAAACAAATGACTCAGAAAATTCAAATTTAATGGGGAAAGTTTTGTTATCATTCGAAAGAACATTCTTTGGCATTTTATTTTTTTTTTTATTTTTTATTTTTTTTTTGAGTTTATCTCTTTGAAATATTGGCCGCGGCTACGTCTCAGATGGTCCATCCATTGAGTCCAATTTTCGATGACTCGTTAGAGCATTTCGACTGGTTTTTAGCGAATGACGCGTGTGATGTTTTGCGCCAAGGCTTGAATCGGAGCTGGATCGTCCGCATATACTTTAGACTTTACATATCCCCATAGGAAGAAGTCCAACTGGGTGGCCAATCAACCGGCCCAAAACGTGAAATTATCTGCTCACCGAAGTGTTCTCTCAATAAATCCATTGATTGATGCGATGTGTGGGAAGTGGCGCCGTCTTGTTGAAACCAAATGTCGCGTAGATGACGAAATTCACTTTCAGGCATTATGAGCGTAGTCTTTTTGGTCGAATATTATACATTAATGAATGCTGGGTCTCGAATTGGGTGATGGTTTTGCGAATAGTATGCTCAGTTGGCCGATTATGTTGACCATAAAGTGAGCGAAGCGTACGAAACACATTTTTTACAGGCGCAAATCTTTCACGCTTTATAAGTATGTGTTGAACTTCTAATTCACCAAAAATGAAATGAAAGGAAAATGGATGAGAACTTCATGCTCTCCAGTGATAAACTCTAAACACTCGGCTTTAAGCACCGGGCGCTCTTCAACAGAGCTTTGTAGGAAATACAACTGAGCAGTGGTGTATTAAAAACTAAGAGTATACGAGTAGCACTGTGGTGAAAATTACTAGTATTTTCTTTAGTGGTGAACTTCTATACAAATTACGAACTAGTATGATTTCAACCTATTTCATACTAGTATTTAGCTAGAATTTTTGCATACTAGTCTACGTTTTCACTGCAGCGTTTGTACATTTACGTACACAACCATAGACAGTTCAACACACCCACCCGTCATTGTCAAACGAGTGAAAAACGACAGAAAGCAAGCTCACATGCCGCTGAGTAAGTGGCAAATGCCTGCGGCTTGATTTCATGCAATACACGCAAGCAAACATACATATGTATGTATGTACATGCATGCACAGCCATAGCATACTCGTATATGCAAGCACACCCTGGCTAAATAAATAAATGCTGGCGCACATCCGTTTGTAACAAATGTGCATATGTATGTATGTGCGTGCATGCCATATCAAGTCTCCATATGAATGTTAATGTATATGTAAATCTGTTTGTTTGTATGCATGGTAAATCCAGCATTTAACCAACAACACACATGACACCCTTCATTGGCGCAACATACCATGAAAGGTGGTTGTATCGTCACCGCTGACTGGCGTTAAACATGAATTAAAGAAAAAAAAGAAGAAAATACTAAAAGCGAAAGGGGAAGGGGAAGGCTGGAGGCGGGAAGGATGGCCGCGTATGGAGCGCCGCCAACACGTCTCTGGGGCGAATTTAACGCAATAATTTGCACAATTTGTCGAAAATGCCTTTAAGCTAAATGCCAACGCGCATATCATCACTCACATGCACATACACTCGCATACACACGCATACATACGTATGTACACAATCACACACACATAAAAGCGGTTGTGCTTGCGCAAATACTTGTACAAACAAATAAACATGCAAATATCCACAAACCAACAACAGATGTAACTGTGTGTGTGTGTGTGTGTGTGTGTGTGCATACTATCTATGTATGCATGTATGTGGGTATATGCGTGCACTAATATATATTTACAATTGTGTCTTTTGCATGCAAACGCATATGTGAGCTGGTAGGTGTGTGAGCTCGATTCATTTACGGCTGCTGAATATTTACAATGCGACGGTAAAAGCAACCGAGGCATAGACAAACGGACCAACAGACATACAGACATACAAACGATCCAACAGACGAGACAGACAAACAGACTGAGGGCTGTTGGACGGACAAACGAAAGTCAATTGTTTGCCGAGATTTTAAAGCGGTTTTTTTGCTTTATTGCCGTTATCGTCATTGTATGCTGTTGGTTTTACTATTGTTTCACTTTTAACAGCAATATATACCGTTATTTGTTACTTTCATTTTATTAGCATTTTTTTATTCTTCTCATTTCTTCCAACTCTTCTTGATATGTGTGTTTGTGTGTTGCGTCCTTTACAACCTTTTACTTTTCATGCATTTATACACGCACATACATGCATATGGGCGTGTAAGTGTATATGTAATCTGGTACTTTTTGCATGTTCTGATGTCATTCCTTTTTGCGTTTTCGTTGCACAACACAGAAATGAGCAGACAAATTATTATCTTTAGACATTTTTAGACAAAAGTTATATGAAAAAGGCAGGAAATAACAACAACAACAACAAAATATTGCAAGAATTGCATGTACTTTGTGTATTTGTCATCATAATTAGACATTTGTCCTTTGGCTATTGTTACCTGCGCTTTTTGGTTGAGCTCATTGCGAGCGAAAGTTGTTAAAATGTCACACATACATATGTATGTATATGCTACGCTGCTATTGTCTTCTATGACTTTATTATTATTTGTGTTATCTCAATTACATTTGTATATGTGTATATATGTAAGTATTTAGAACAAACATTGAACCTTCGAACAAGAAACGAAAGGTTTTTATTCATTTTGCCCCTGCAAGGAAAAATACTAGTTGTTAACTGGAAACCAACTAGTTGTGATTTTTGCACTAACAAGTCTATCTTCCATTTATTTTTCATGTAAGCAAGTTTTGTATTTTTGACATGAGTAGGCCTTACGAACGGTCGGTTTTCCGACTATGCATCAGCTTCATATTAGTTAAATAAAGGACTTTCCAGTAGTGACGATATGGTTTTTAAGTGTTTTATTGGCCATTTTTAATATGTCATGATTTGTCATTTGCTTTTTTCAATTTCATTATTGGAACACCATAAACTTCGTGAATTTGCTGATTTTGCCTTGGAGCAACTTGAAAATGGTAACGATTTTTTTAAGGAAATCATCTTCTCCGATGAGGCTCACTTTCATCTGAGTGGTGCGGTAAATAAAAAAAAAACTGTCGATTCTGCTGCGAAGAAAATCCACAAATTATTCATGAGCAACCATTACATTCATCTAAATTGGCAGTTTGAAGTGAGTTTTGGTCTGTGTGTGGTTTGGTTCGCACTTCTTTCGAAATGAAGCTGGTAGCACCGTTACAGTCAATGGAGAGAGGTACAGATCGATGATAACCAACTTTTTATGGCCTCAATTGGAAGAAGTTGATCTTAACAACCTCTGATTCCATTAAGACGTCTCAAACAGCACGTGCAACAACCGAATTATTGCGAGAAAGGTTTGAAGATTCGATTATTTCAAGAAATTGTGACATTCATTGATTGGCCGCCAATAAGTTGTGATTTAACACCACTATAGACTACTTTGTGTGGGGTTTGATTTGAAGTCATTGGTATTTAGCAAAAAACCAGACTATCTTCAAGCTTTAAAAGTTAAGATTGAACGTGCTATTCATGACATACAACTTGGTTTAGTGGTAAAAGTGCTCGAAAATTGGTTCATCGCACTCGTTCCTGCAAAAGAAGTCGTGTAGGCCATTTGAATGATGTGATATTCAGAACTTCGCTGTATCAATTGTACTTCACATTAAGTCAGAAACATTTGAATTTCTTTAACAATTAGTGTAATTTTTGTTTGAAAAGAAATCATATCGCATGTTGAATTTCTACTTAAAAAAAAAATAGAATAAAAAAATTTGCTTTTATCGAGGTTTGCACCGTGGATGGATGACACGCTTAAACAGAGCATAATAGGAAATATAACCATTCTATAACAATAAAGCGGAATGGTGGCTGAAATTATTGTTTCATTTTTAAAATATTAGTTTTTACTGGAATCATACCAGCTTGGCTTTTTACTGCAGGAGCACTATTACGGCGGATCTTGAAAAAAAATTTCAGTGGTGGGCTTTGTTTTCTGGGCTTTGTAATTTTGTCGTCAATTCAGTAAATATAATAATAGATCACATATGGTCGCATTCAAAAATTATAATTACACGAAGATGGTTTGGAAATGATAAGTTAGTGATTTTTTAAATGAAATGTATTTTTCTCAGCAAATAAGCGATTTCTTTCTCAACACAGTCCCCGTTTAGCTTTATACATTTAGTCCAGCGTTTTCTCCTTTTGTATTTCTTCCAAATAATAGTGTAATGTTTTTCGTAGCTACCTTCCATGATTTTCCAAATCTTTCGAGTCAGATCACTGGATTGCTAAATATAACTCCCAATATTTGTTCGTTTGGCCTCTTAATCGTCAGGAATTCACTCAATGTTTTATTTAGTCCTCAATAATTACAATTCTTTACCTATACACAATGGCTTATTTTACAATTCTTCATAACACATAATTATTTTGCACTTCTCACAGTTTATCCATTACTAAAACACACATCCCACTGTAATTTTAAAGCCACTGCATTTTCTACTCGCCTCCCTTGTGATAGCTGCAAAAGTACATTTTTCTGGAACATTTTTGCCCCTAATGGCTTTCCGAACTTATTTTTTGAGAGATTTCTTGATCTAAGGTGGGATCTAACAGATTAAAATATTTAAAAAAAAAAATTATTCCTCAAGAAACTTTCTTTCATAGCCCCAAACATTTTATTTAATTCAGAATGGACTTAAAAGTTTTTTGAGGGCATATAAAAATCTTCGATAGAGCTTTTGAAAATTCCATGAGTAGTTTTCTGGATGTGTTGGCTCTCTGAAAGTATGAACAAAGTTTAGACAACCTATTGATTCAGGCACTATCATACCATCACTGTAATTCTAAAAGAAATACAAATCGACTTGTAAATTTATTTAAAAATCAAAACAAAATTTTGACTTTAATAATGCGATACAGCTGGCCAAATAAAACTTCGCACTACCAAGTGAAAATCAAGTAGATTAAAAATATTTTTTTTTTTTCGTACAATTATATAATTTACATACTATTCTGAATCGGACTCAAAGAACCTTAATTGAAGAACTTCACATCTAATGCAGATAATTTCAAAACTGCGTATCAACATTTCTACAAAGGTTAGATTCGGTTTAAACGATTACTTTAGGGAATCTCACATAGACGATGGTACGCCCATAGTGTTACCAGATGCACTATAGGCGACCAATATTGTGTTCTGCTATGCAAAACTACCTATTTTACATGCGTACGAGTATAGGACCGCTGATGCCTTATTTTCTTGCTCTCCACGACAACTTGCTGTCCAATCCAATTATAAAGTACTTAAGTTTTGGGGTGTAGGGTGCCTTCTCCCAGACTCGGTTTAATCCAAGCCGGTACTTTGTATTTCTTTGTAAATATGACAATATCCGTTTTATCAGGGTTGACACTGAGCTTCACTGAGCTAAACCAATTATTTATTGTTCTAAGTACCTGATGATAATGGAAATGCCATATACATAAGCATAGAATCCTTCCTACCTCTGGATTACAACGATATACCAAAGGAGTACGCTGATAGTACCCTTGTTTGTGATGTGCCTCTAACATATGCACCTCTCGCGTTATCACGGCCCCATTGAATATGATTTTTCTGCAATTTAGTATAAAATTTATCCAGAACCTAGGAATAGGGTTAATTCATATCGATTCAAACTTCTCAATCAATGCTCGTCTTTTAATATCGAGAAAGATTCCTACGGCATATTCCCTATTTTCGAATGTGGACTATACCTTCCTCATTACGTTGTGCCTTTTGTGTAGATATGCTGTGCATATGATCCATTATTTCTTTGATATCAATACGCTCTCCAATATTTTAGAAGAAATGTTGTCAAAATGATTGGGCAGCAGTCTTTTGGATACATATGCCCTGTATTTCCTAGGAAAACAACTATCGCTGTTCGCCATGAAGTAGAATTCGATTTTTCGCTTTTATATTCATCAAAGAGTTTACTTGAGAACTTTGTATTCCTGTCCCCAGCTATTCTTAGCATGGCAGTGAAAATTCTATCCATACCTAGTGACTTATAATCCGAAAAAGCGTGCATTGCCCAAGATATATGTTCTGGAGTAGCTAAGCCAATAATGCCTCCCATCTGCTCTCGTCTGGCGGTCGTCTCTAGAGGTTTCCGCTCCAGTATGTAAAAAAGAAAAGTGAGCATTAATAAGCATTTCCAGCGGTTCTTTTCCATTACTAATTCATAGACCGTGATCCCATTTAATAAGTCCTTGAACTGTGGGTTTCTTGGTCAACACTTTTCTCAGTTTGGCAGACTCCGTTGCAGAAGTTCTTCTTTTAAGAGCTTCCATTGACTTGCTATATTTTCTTTTTATATAGCCTTATTACGTCCTTGTAAACTTACTAGCAAAGAAAAAGAGTGCCTATCAAGTATTCTCCAATTCTCTGCTGTAACTCCTTAAAACCTTTTTGTTGTATTAAATATAAAGATGGGGCAACTTTACCTTTCTGAAATAGCTTAAATATATGCAATGCATATCCAAAAGGCAATTTATATTAACTAAGATTTTTGTAAGTAATTGAAAAAATTTCTAAACTAAACTACATTCCAAAATATAAATATGTTTTTCCAATTAATTATCGCTTAAACTAATTTTTAAAAGCCAATTTACAGCTAATGAGAATAAATGACCTAAATTAGAATTGTATTATATTATATTCCAGCTTTAAATGAAAATACATACATACATATATTTACAAAATTATTTGCGTAGTACGATTTCACTTGGACTGATACCAAATTAACTGATATGAATAAAATGGAGTTAACAAATGTAATGTAAAATAGGTTTGTTCAAAAAACACAAAATATCTAGGTGGCGAGGGTGGTAAAGGAACAGATTTTTCTAATTACGGTCACTCCTTGCCGGGGACTCTCAACCTCTCCGAGGAAAATCTTAAAGACGCACAAAACAAATTGGAGGAGGAGCGTAGTGCATGATCGTTTCAGAAGTAGTAAAACGCGTACGATATAGGGTGTCCCAAAATTAATGAGAGATTTTAACTGCATAAAAAATGGTTTTAGTATAGTGATTTTGATTTTTATTATTGAATAATAAAATAGATAGAAATTATAAAATATGGGGGCTGCCGTAAATATTTCTCGCAACTGACAACTTTATCGTAAAATTTCACTTTTTTGATGTTATACATATTCAGAGTATTTTGATATACCAGCGTTGCTGTTGTTATGTTGTGTACGGTAACTTAAAATACTCATCTCGGCCAATATAGGGAATTAAATCGCGAATATTTTCGTGAGATTATTTTTTATAACTTTCCCTGTGGATTAACTCAGTAACAGTGCATCGATGAACTTAGTTCAATTTTTAGCGATGAAGCTCCATCAAGAGCCGGTGTCTATTGTTGTTATGGTGAACTCAATCGAGGTCGTACATCCCTCCAAAATGAATTTCGTGAAAGTCGTTCAAAAACAGAGTGTTGCTCCGCAAATTATTGCTGTTGTGCGCAAACTGATATTGCAAGGTCGTCATGTGATCTATCGTGAGATTGAGACAACTATAGGCATTAATGAGACCAGAATTGCATGAACATTTGACACAATTTGTCAATCGCTCAAAAAAAAAAGGCTCTTGGCGATTGGTCGGTCGAGAGAAATGTTAAAAAATACGATAACGGTGCATAGAAACACATCTATGGCATTATGACAGGTGATGAAGCGTGGAATTACGCGTGCGAGTCCGAAAGTAAACAACAGTCGACTGTATAGGTGTTTCAGGATGAGCCGAATCCAACAAAAGCTGTTCGCGCACGAAGCACTTCCAAGCTTGTTTGTTTTGGAAAAACTGAACATGTCGTAACCGTACCACTAGAATACGCAGAACATTCAATTCTGAGTAGTACACAACCAGTTGTATTTCAAGAAATCAGAAAAACCAACCGTCGAAGATGGATCAGCCTCACACATAGACTGAACCATCTGCATTTTTTGGCACTCGAAAAATCGATTTTATGTGTCATCCACTGTATAGTCCTCACTGGACACCAAAGGACTTCTTTTTATTTCCGTACGTAAAACATGAACGTTTTTCGACACCTGAAGGGGCGATTGATGCATTTAGAACGCATGTTTTGGAGATAACTCAATGAGAGTGGCAAAATGCTTGGAAAATAGGTTCAAATACATTGAAAAAATGTAAAGATCTTAATGGATAATATTTTGAAAACAAGTTAAGCACATTTCTATGATTAATATCTATTTTTGCTCTTTAATCCCAAAATATATATTACAACGTTTATACAAATCTTGCGTTAGTTTTGGAAATTCTTGCCGAAATGATACAGTTGAAAAAATGTCTTGTTAAAAGCCATCTGAATTCTGGATAAAATTTAATTCTGACAACAGTCGCATCTGATGAGCATAACCGTGGTTCTCCTTCGTGAGCATAACATATAAAAACCTTTGAGATGGTAGTGGAGAGAAGAAAATTTAATTTTTTTATATTTTTTTTTTGATAGAATAAATATATTGCAAAAAAGCAAATTTTTGCAATTAAGTTCAAGTAGTTTGGAAAAATAAACAACTAAATGTACAATCTACAAAGCAGTCTTCTGCTTCCATAAATGCCTTTTACGTTAAGAATTTGTTGAATTTTTTGAAAAATATGTATGTATATGTATGTATGTTTAACCAAATGAAAGCTCAACTAATTTCCTTTTCAAAACTCACGTATGTACTCGTATGCAACAATAAGAACAAAACCTAATATTTTCAATTTTCACTTTTCAAAAGAGTGTTCTTGATCAAATATTAAACGCAACTACATTCATACATTTATCATTAGACAATGACAATATTGGTAAATAAATGTCAGAAGAAACTAACCGCACTAATCTGATGAGAAAATATCATTTATGCATTTGTATCTATGTGCAAATATACTAGAAAAAATATCTGTATATACATGTAAGTAACGCTTGTGTTGTGAAAAAATATATTTGCAAGTCTCTGCAGCGAAAAACTAAACTAGTATTAAAAGAAGCTAGTTCGGAACTAATACTTTAGAAAGTTATTCCAAGTCATAGCCAGACTTTATTGATTTTGTAATGAGGTTCTGGTTTCCAACGGCATAGCGGTATTTCAATTTGCATGATGAACCGGTATTTTACTGTTACAATGCTGTTGAATAATTGGATGGTTTGCGAAGGATAGCATCGGGCGAAAGAAGTGATTGGAAAACTCTCCAAGTCTCTAAGTCTCTAAGGTTGCTTACTAGTTTAGTTCGAGTTCACAAATGACTATTAACCCACAGGGAAATATTTCTCGGCGGGAGAGTTTCTATATATATGTATGAAATGGAGCTCCAAACACCCGGGTATCGAGCATTGCGAACAACTTGATGCACGCTCGATACTCGCTCATTGCTCAACTGCTCAGCAGAATAATAAAAATTTTAATTTTGTTTGTCAAAATTTCTTTGGCGTTTCAATAATTTTTAAAATTTAAAATTATTAATAAAAGTCTTGAGTTAAACGTCAAAGTGTTTGTCAAAATACTCAAAATGCTCGTGCTCGGCTCGAAAAATGTTCGAGTAATGTGCAATGAGCAATTTTGCGAGGACTCGTTACTCAAATGCTCGCACAGGTCGAAAATGTTGCAGCAAAATCTGGAGCTCTAGTATGAAACCGAGTGCTCTTTTTTAAATTAAACTCTCTGAGCTTTGCTTTTCAGCGTACTGCAGAGCTACATATCACTCGTACATATATGTATGGCTGTTGGTGGCACTAAGCTTAAGTGTAGGCCTAATGCTGCCATCAGAGGTAATTAATTTCAAGTTGCTTGTCAAAATTAAAATTTTCGAAATTTCAATTCATAAATAGTGAAAAGTAGCATATAAAATTTCATTGAAATTCAATTTCAATTTTCGGAAGTTAGTCTGAACGACCATTATGGGAAATTAAATTTCTCTGTCAATACACAAAGGTCTTGAGCAGCACTTTCGAGTGAAATAATAATTGCTGGTGCAGCACGAGCAACTGGAAATTTAATTCCAGAAATGAGATTACAGATTAATAAATGCAATTTTGAAGAAATTGAATTACAGAAATTAATATCACGTTGGCCAAACGTCGTAATTTAATTTTTTTTTTTTGACGGCTAAATGCTTAAAGGAAATATGCTTAAAAATTGCATGAAAATTGTTACATCTGGCTGCACCTTAAGTATCTACACGCATACACACACTTCCATCCTTATACCACAGTATACAAACTCTTGCAGGTAATCCATTACCTTTGCTGGTAATGAAAGTGGCGGAAGATGAGAAGAATCCGTATCTCTTTCGCTAGATATCCGTATTCTTTGTGATGCATTGCATATAAAATTGTAAATGATGAAATGGAAAGCGAAAAGTGGAAGGTGAAGAGTGGTTGGTTGAGTGAATTGCATGGCATTTAGAGAAAACTCACAACACAACACAAGGTTACAAATTTAATTTGTATTTTTCATATGCATTTTCCGGCAATATACATATTTACATATACATATTTGTATCAACACACACACATATGCACATATTTTTAGTTGAGCATGAAATTTGCAACAAAAATATGCAATCGAAATGCACTAATAACAACTCATCTTCACATACAGAAATATTTATAGCTATAAATATACATACATACATATATATGTTTACATATGCTATTCTAGAGCATATGAAAAGCGCCACAGCAACACACAAATAGTGAAATTAATTGTAAAAACGGAGATGAGCTGGGAGCTTGTGCAATGTAGTAAAATGAAATGATTTTGGTAAAGAAAAGTAAAGTTTTCATTTTTCCAATATATATTTGTTGGTAGGCATGCAAGTATGCAGTAATCAATTGTTTCCGTTTACCTACATACATACATATGTATAGTATTAGCTAACTACTTAGTTGGTGTAATTGGGTTGACTACGAAATTTTCTTCCATAATATAATGAAATTACTTATTGGTTTCAAATAAAAATATTTTTCAATGCAATTTCAGGTCACTGTTCAATAAAATTATTTAGTTTTTCGAGCTGTATCAGATCATATTTTGTTTTTGGAAAAAGTGAAAAAATTACAACAACAGTCTGAGCAGTAGAAGTTATAGCTATTTCGGAAACCACCACGTTTCCTCATCACACTTCTTTCCAGACACCCATGTTTGGATTGGATTCGAACTTGGGATGTCCACAGCATGAACCAATGGTTAAACCATTGGGCTACGTGAGTGTCGAGTGAACTCATTGTTGCTTTAAACTTGTGGGTGATCCATTTCGAGGTTCCCTACTTTTCTAAAGAAAAAATACAGAAAATTCTAATTTTATTTGGGTATGTTTATTATCATTCGAAAGAACATTCTTTGGCATCCTTGTTTTTGAAGTTTATCTCTTTAAAATGGCCTCAGATGGTCCATCCATTGAGTCCAATTTTCGATGACTCGATCGAGCATTTCGACTGGTAACTGGAGAATGACACGCGTGATGTTTTGCGCCAAGGCCTGAATCGAAGCGGGATTGTCCGCATAGACTTTAGACTTTACATATCCCCATAGGAAAAAGTATTGCGCTGTGATAACACATGATCTTGGTGGCCAATCGACCGGCCCGAAACGTGATATTATTTGCTCACCGAAGTGTTCTCTCAATTAATCCATTGATTGATGCGATGTGTAAGAAGTGGCGCCGTCTTGTTGAAACCAAATGTCGTGGAGATCACGTGCTTCAATTTCAGGCATCAAGTAGTCGGTTATCATGGTGCGACAACGGTCGCCATCGACGGTTACGTTCTCACCGGCATCATTTTTGAAGAAAAATGGTCCGATGATTCCACCGGCCCACAAATCATACCAAACCGTTGTTTTTTCTGGATGAAATGACAACTCTTGGAACTCTTCAGGTTGCTATTCGTCCCAAATGTGGCAATTTTGCTTGGTTACATGCTCATTGAGAAAGAAATGGGCCTAATCGCTGAACAACATTTGGCTCGAAAGCATCGGATCTTCTTGGAAATTTTCAAGAGCCCATAGAACGAAGCGATGTCGTTTGGAAGGTCGAGTGGCTTCAGTTCATGCACAAGCTGTATTTTGTACGCTTTCAATTTGAGATCTCGCCGTAAAATGCGCCAAGTCGTTCCATACGTGAGTCCGACTTGCTGCGAACTGCCCCGAACCGACTCTCCACGGTCTTCGTGTACACTTTTAGCAACAGCCGTTATATTTTCAACACTGAGTGCAAGACGTGGTATATTTGGTCGAATATTATTAAATAATGAATGTTGGATCTCAAGATGATGTTGCGAATAGTACGCTCAGTGCTGAGTAGGTCGACTGTATTGACCATAAGTTGAGCGAAGTGCGCGAAACACATTCTTTACAGAACGTGAATTTTCGTAATAAATTTGAAAGATTTGTAAACGTTATTCAGGCGCAAGTCTTTCCATGATGAAAGGCCAAACAATACTGAACAAAAAGAATATGACAACTTGACACGGCTCACGCGTGAGCTGTCAAAAAATGCTATTGAAAAAAGTACCTCTACTTGGATCACACCTTAGAATTCCTTCAAAATTTCATATCCCAGTTCGAAGTAATTCGTAAAGTTAGGCTATATACTTTGACTGAAAATATCGAATTTTGGTTAGAGATGATTCCAGTCGATACATAAAAGGATGACGAAACATTTAGTTTCGTGAAAGTAGGGAATTGTCGAAGATATCTTCAATTCTTTCGGATTAGTCTCGATATAAATATAATTTTTTAGTTGTTGGCGTTTGCCTTGAAATGTTTTTTTGTATGCTAGAAGATACAGTTTCTATAATTTTTTTTATACTAAAATCCAAAGAAGTATGATTATAGTGTATCGACCCAGCAAGGTATAGGGTTCATAATTTCAGGAAATGTTTGTACCAATCATACGAGTATACTTAGATACTGCAAGTTTAAGAGCTCTACGAAAATTTATTAACGTTTTCGAAAAAATCAACATTCTTTCAACAAACAAAAGCAATCTTTTTTCTCAGGATCTTGTACAGAGATCGAACCAAATGCGGCATTTTTTGTATGTAATAAAAACTATGTGGTCAGAAGATTTTTAAAAAAAAAAGGCGAGGCTTTGTTGATTTGAATATTTAATATGTTAGGATTGCAGCACAATTATCAAATTATTTTTTCAAATTCCTCACTCAATTTGATACTGATTTATGAGTATAGTTAATATTCCAGAATGGTACAACATATTGAAAGAATTTAAAACCGATTTTTATGAGATAATCGGTTTTTTTATGATTTCACCCATGAAATAACAAAGAAGAAGAAGAATGCGAATATATTCCGATTAATAAATGAAAATAACAAACAATATTAAAAGAACTGCTGTAAGAATAACTAAAACAAAAAAAAAATTTTTTTTTAAGTTTCAGTTTTTTAATTTGTTTCAATATGGCGTAACTTTTTCTAAATTTCAAAATACTAATAAATGTAAAGAAAATTGATTGGGAAATTTAAAACAAATATTTCAAAAATGTGCCCTAATATGCTTAAAAATTGAAGTTATGAAAATTTTGAACGTAACCTCGCAATTTTTGAAGATTTTTTTCAGTCAATATAGGTCTTTATTTTATCTTAGAAGCGACTATTATTACCGAGAACTTATACAGAATTCAAATCAATCGATTCACGTGGTCCTGAAAGAAACCGGTAAGGTATGTGTGAAATATATTAGAGAAATATTTGACATTTTGATACATATACAAACTAGCGTTTCATAACCAATGAAGCGATTTTCGACCGAGCTTCTCGTCTGTTTCATGGTGTGTGTCTTGTCCTCTCTGCAAACCAATCAAGCAGGGGGCGGTTAATTTCAAGACGCCTCTGTATGGCTGAAGGATTGTTTTGAAGAGTCTTTTATTTCATATCAAAAATACAAACGAAGAGGTTGACATTCCCTGCCGAGGGATAAATTCAATGAGAAATTTTGTTACTATTTTTTAGATTTTGGTATGACCATGAATCCATGAAGCTAAGCACGGCAGCACGCGCTGCCAACTATTGGCTTCGACGGCCGCATACGTTAATATTGAAATATTTTCTAGTAAAAAAATCTGCAAAAAAATTTTATTGTAAAAAAAGCTCCAAAGAAGACTTGGTATATGAAGAAAAAAGGAAATTTTTGAAATAAAAAATAGTAATAAAATTCAAAAATTCCTCAATATTTATACCACTACTTATTGAAATTTTATTTGTGTTCTACTCTGATTGAGGTCTTACCTTTCAAGCATAGTGCTTTTCAAAAAGTATGTCTTTTAACATACATATGTATGTACATATAATATATATATATATATATATATATATACGTTTTTTTAACCTATTCACATGCGCTTTTAAAGATTACTCAAGTTCGAGTACTAATCCAAAGACGGATGAGATGATGACTTTGATATGCGAATTTAAATAAAAATGAATAGCGTTATGTAAAATGGTAACTAAAGAATTGAGGGAATAAGGGAATAATGTAAAAGATACACACATACATAATATGTATACAGATATACGAGTGAGCGCTAGCAAAGGCATCACTGGAGGAGAACGTATTGCTACAGAAAACCGCATAAACTCGTACAAGAGCAATGTTTGGTATGCAGCAACAACAAGTACAAAAGTGCTGCCGTATACTCATATGTACATATATATAGATATATATATATATATATATATATATATTTATACTTGTATATCGTATGTATAGCTGTATCTAGTTGAGTATCTTTTTCAATTTCTTCCATTTTGGCTTCTGTTACGAGAACTATATTGAAGTGCTGCAGCAAGCTGTTTCGGTAACGGCACACACGCACATACACACACAGGAGCGCATTTACGTTTATAGAGAAAATATGTTCATAAATGAATATATGAACATCTGTATGCATACATACATACAGATTATGATTACATGACCACGACTATACTCGCATGTATATAAATATTTATGTACATATGTGTGTGAATTTATGTATGTGTATGTGTTCGAGTACAATTCACTTACCGGAAGTGCAAAGCAAAACGATTGCTGAATAAGCGATAAATCCAGTGGTGTATGACGTCGACGCTGACTGCGCTGCGCACGTTGATGGCGGCATGCCGTTGCTTGTGTTGCAATATTTCTTTCAACTGCTCAAAGCGGGCACAGAGAAGGTGGGGTTTTGTTGGTTATAACTTTAGTGCTGTTGCATATACACATTTGTATATGTTCATATACATGTGTGTGTGTGTGTGTTAGTATATTGATACCACTAGAATTAGCACTTGGTATTAGTGTTGAGTAATAGTTGCTGCTTCAGCAGTGGCAGCTTGCATGCCGCACATGTGGCATAGATGAGTCTTTCATTCGTTGCTTGCTTGTCTCACGTTGAAATGGAGACTTTTGTACATACTTTCATACATACCTTCATGCATACATACATTCATAAATATATGGGAATGTATGTTTGCTGTAGTACGAGTGTTTTGTTTTCACATTATTTGTAAGTTTTACTTTATCCGTTTGTATGTGCGTACGTATGTGTGGCACTGACAATGACACTCAAGCACCGCAATGCATATCATCACTTACTTGCCGCATACATTCAAGCCGTTTTGCGGCAGCTAAGTTTACTGCTGCCACGCGTCTGCCATTGAGCTGCTTACTAACGGTTTATTTGTCGGCGTGTGTATGTTTCGGCGTATTATGTGCCGCAAACAATGCGTGCGTGCGTTCACTTTACTTCACTTTGCAACTGTACGGCGCTTGAACTCGAAGTGGTTATAAGCCGATGCATCTTTTTTTTTACAAAATTTAGATTTTACTTAACACTTTAGTACTTTATATTTCGTACTGTTATTTCGAATTTAACACTTTAGCGGTAGTAAACATTTATATTTACTATTTCTGAGTTAGTACATTTTAACACTTAATAATTAGTACTTTGCATGTAATGCTTGGCGCTTGAGACCGTTCTCTTCTAAAGGAAAATAATAAAACATTTTAAAAAATTTTCAAAAAAAAATATTGTTCTGAGCCTTTTATAGAAAATACTTTTTAATAATATCATATACGATATCTTATTTATTTTTATATTTTGTTTGGAACGGCAGAGCTCTCAAGTAAAAAAAAATTAATACAATAAAAATATATTAATGAAATTGATTAAATTTTTATAAATATAATTTTAATTTTATAAATTATATTCAATGATTTAGAGCCTTATATTTTCAGCTTTTCTCATGATTTTTTTTAAATTCCTTTCTCTTAAATTTTTAATCTGTAAACATTAGTTTTTAACGATTTTCTCAAATTTCTTACAACTTTTAAATAAATTCAATTTTTTATGGGAATTTTTATTGGTATTTAAATTTTTTTAAATTATTTTTTTAATATTTTAGAAAGTTTCATTTGTCTTTTAAATTTTTATATTTCTTATTTTTAATAATTTTATTTCAAAAAATTGCATATATTATTAATCTTTAGTATTTATTAATCTTTAGTATTATTTATTTGTTTTTGAAATATTTTCAAGTATATAAAAGAATTTTTATATTATTTACTTATGGTAATTTTTATTTAATTTAAAATATTAAAAAAATTTTTTTTTATTTTTGATTAAGTGTTTGGGTCATTTTTTATCGATTAAAATACTCAATGAAAATATTCGTAGTTTTATTAATTTTTGAGTAACTTTTAATTTTTAATTTTTTTTTTAAGTTTTTTAATTTTTTTTATATTTGTAATATTTTCTTATTAATTTTTTAGTAATTTCTATTTACTTTTGAATAAATTCTTTTATATTTTTTTATAGTTTTCATTTAGTTTTGAAATAAAATTTTTAAATTCTTATTTGTTTTTTAAATATTTCTTAAATATAAATTTTATTTATTTTTTAAAATATTTTAGAAAGTTCTATTTATCTTAGCAAATCTTTTTGCATGTTTTTTTTTTCTATTTATTTACATATATTTTTCATATCTTCTTAATGTTGTAATATTATTTATTTGTTTATTAAATGCTTTTTTAAATTAACAATATTTTTTATTAATTTTTTTTAAATTTTCTATGACAATTTAGCGCTTCTTAAATAACTCTTAGTAGTTTATACTTATTTTGCAAGTACGCTATTAAATTTTTAATATTTAAATTTTTTTGGTAATTTCTGATTATCTTCAAAATTTTTCTTTTATTTTTATTTTTTTAATATATTATATATATTTTTTTAAACAATTTGAAATTTAGTTGTAATTTTCACTGTGTTTAAATATTATTATTTTAATTTAATTAATTTTTTTAATTATTGAATTTATTTTCTAAAATAAAAAGTTATTTTTATATGTTTTTTGATTCTTTAATATTTAATTAATAGTTTATATTTTTAATTAAATTTATTTATTGTTTAAGTACTTTTTTAAACTTTTAATGTTTTTTTTTTCAATTTTTACTAATTCCTTTTTATATCTGATTTTTTTCCAATATTTCTTAGTTTAAAAAATTTATATTTTAAGTTTTAAATGTATTTTAGATTTTATAATAGTGTAACATAATATTAATATATTTAATAAGTTATAGGAATTTTTATTTTTTATTATTTTTATTTTATTTATATAATTTATTTATTTTTAAATAATTTAAAGTTATATTTTAAAGCTTTTAATATTTTTTCTTTTAACTTTTAATACATTAAAAAGTTTTTTTAGTAGTAATAATTTATATATATATTTTTTGTGTTGTTTTTTTATTATGTTTAAATATTTTCAGTGGTTTTTTTTAAGTGATAATAATTTTTTGGTAATGTCATACGGTTTTAATATTTTTTAATTATTTGTTCGTAATTTCTATTTAACTTTGAAATTTTTAAATAATTGTTGGATTTTGTATTTATATTTAAAAGAATTAGTTTTTTTGTAATTGTTTTTATGTTTAAATATTTTTCAGTGGTTTTTAAATTATTTTGAAATATTTCTTTAATATTTTATATAATTTTTGGGAGTTTTTTTTTTAAATTTAAATACATCTTGAATAGTTTTTAGTAAATTATTATTATATTTTAAAGATTTTTTTATTTTTTTATATTATTTTTTTATATATTTTAACTTTTTAAGTATTTTCTTTAGGCATATTTCATATATTTTTTGCATAATTTTGATATTTTTATTCATTTTAAGGTTATTTCTTAAAGATTTTTTGGTAATTTTTAATTTGATTGAATATTTTCATTGGTTTTTATTAACAATATTATTACTTTTTTTTTCATTTTTTAAGATTTTAATATTTTTTTTTTTCCTTTCTACAATTTTATATTTATGGGTTATTTTTTTTAATTATTTTAAAATAAATTTCAGTATTTTGTATTTATATAATATATATATTATATTATATTATTGTAATACATTTTAGAGATTTTGACCTTTTGTGTATTTTAAAATGTTTATACATTTTGGAAATTTTTAAATTTTTAGCAGTATTTATTCAATTTTAAATAGCTATTACATTTTTAAGTGATTTAATTTTATATTTTAAAGATTTTTAATTTATTTTAAAATTTTTAATTTATTTAAATATTTTCCGTAGTTTTCTTTATCTCTTAAGTATATCTTATATATAATTTTTATATTTTTCAATATTTTTTTTGTAATTTATATTTTTATTTTTTTATATTTGTTTTTGTAAAATTAATAATTATAAATTTTATAGTAGTTCTTATATACTTGTATTTTGTGAATTTATTTTATAATTTTTTATTTAATTTAAAATTTTTTTTTAATTGAATTATTTATTTTTTCTGAATAGTCTTAAATATTTTTTGTTAATAAATTTTTATACATATTTTTCAATATTTTTTCATAATTTTCGTCAAAAAATATCTTTATGATAATTTAGTTGGTAATTATCAGTTATGTCTTCTCAATTAGTACAACTTAATCAACACTTAAGACCTAGAACCTAGTACTAAGCACTTGACAGAACTCAGTGCTTCTAGCCAAAATTGATTCTTTCTTTGCTCCTATAAGCAATTTGCTTTGACGGATGAGCTTAATTGTTTTTTCATATCACACGCAAACAATGTTGGAATAACAGTTAAGAATAGTGTTGATTTGCGCCACCATTTTGCTATTTCTTATTGCAGTTGTCGTTTTCGTTTTGCGCAAACACTGAAAATTTTTTCTCTACTGACTCATGATTTTTTTTTAATATTCATTTCTTTCGCCTCTTCATGTGCCTTTCCATATCTAAAGCCGGACACTAAAAGCTGCCAGAGCCAAGCCGTTTATGCGTTGTGTGTAGTAGGCAATTTTTTTCCTACAACGCAATTTTTTTTTTTTTTTGAAGCACTTTATACCGAAAGCGTGGAAGATGGGGGAACAACAAGAAGTGCGCGGCAAACGCATATAAGAGCTCAACTCCTTTCACATGCAAATTTTAATTTCCTCGACTTGCTTTCTTTCGACACTTTGATGTGGTGCGCCGTTAGCCATGGCTGCTTGCATGATTGTTGGTCTCTGCTAGCGGTGTAGTGTTGCAAAATGGCGGGAAATGTTGTTGAAATAGTAGTGACGGGAAGAGAAGAGCAGAAGAGACTGCTGGGCAGCCAAAGAAGTGAAAGTATCAGTGACTCTAACTATGAACGTGAAATTGTGCTTGAGCCTGGGAATTGCCGATTGAAAAGTGTATGTGTCACTGCTTTTGATGCCGCGCCAACTGATTTTCTCATTTAAAATCAAACGCTGGTCGTTCGTTCTTTGCTCTTGGCTATGGGCTGTGCTGTGGAGTGTTTTCACAAGGCGATGAGGCGGCGTATTTGCTGGAAATGGACACAACTAGTTGCATGCTTCATTTCCGGCAATAATTTCACAACGTTCGCTTTTTTTTGTTTGTTTTTTTCAAGCTTGTGATTTTAGTTTTTTCATTTCTTACTTACTACTTTCGCAACTGTAGTTTGCGTAGGCATTCGCTGCCCTTAAAGCGACTTTGTTTACTTCTGCGTTCTACTTATTTGCACACCACGTTTGATTGCGCTACATTTTGTGGCAACTTTTTAAGCGTTTTGGGGTTCTTTTTTCGCCTAAGAGGCTGGTTAAATTTTTTTTCGTTTTCTCTTTTTTTCTTTGGAATTTGGTTGCCGGCTTTTGTGCGCACAGCTGGTACAAATTCGTTTAAATTTGCTTTGTTGCCACAAATGTGGCCGAAGTGCCGCTAAACGACCACAGCACTCACCCAGGACAGCAGCAAGTGTTACCGGCTGTTTGTTATGTTGCGGTCGCGAGAATGTAATTTTTTTTGCGCTTATAGAAAGTTACAAGTAAATTTTTCTCACTCTTTTGTGGTAATATTTTTTATAATTTTTTTTATACCAAAAAAAAAAAATTCTTTTCTTTTTGAGTAAAAAAAAATTTATTTTCAAAATTAATTTATTATTTAATACTTTTAAGCGCTAAAAAATTTGCTTTGGCGCCTAAAAAGTTTATCGAGTTTATTTCTGTTTTAATAGCTTAAAGCGATAAGTACTTAAAATTCGAATAGTTTTATTTATAAATAGAATTACAACGGTTTTTGAACCTAAACGTTTCCTTTTTTGACAAAAAATTATTTATATTTTATTACAAAATAAGAAATATTTATTTACCAAAAATAATATATTTTCCTGATTTTTATTTATTTATTTATATCAATTTTTTTATTTTATGTATTTCTTATTATTTCTTATATTATTTGTATTTATTTCCAAAAAAAATTTTTTTTCTTCATTAATTAATTTTAATTTTTTATTTATATTTATTTCGTACTTTTTATTATAATTTTTTTTTAATTTCTCCTAATTAACATTTAAATTATATACTCGTATATTGCAGCAATTGCAGTTTTTATAATATTTATTTTACATATATCACACGCGCACCGCTTTCACAATTAGTTATCGTTGGCGTCCTCGTTGTGATTTCCGTTTCGCATGTCCTTTTGGTCGTGCGAGTAGCGTCAAACTGAATTTTTCATTGCCACTCGGCGCCGACAAAGGACAACAAACCGCATATATGTGGACGCCAGTAAGCGCAGCGGCATGCAGTTGCAAAACAATATAACGGTTTTCTCACAATTTACCATTATTTTTAGCCTTTGATTGTGTTGCGTTCGCTCTAAATCATTTTACGCTCACCAACGGTAAAGCGCGCTCTCAAAATACTCCAAAAACAGCATTTTGCTGAGCGCAGCACACACTTTCGTAGCATTCACCAACTTCACATGCACAGTGTGTCTCTCTTTCTCTCTCCCGCTCTCGTTCTCTCATTGTCTATTTGCGACTCTTATACCGTTTGTTTTGATTTTGCACATTAAATGACAGCCGAACGAAGCCGGTTGACAATCGTTCTAGCGAAACGGCGCTTATAACGGTAACACAGTTAACTCACTACTTCGTGCATGGGCTTTACACTCGGATGAGTTAATGACGATTTGTTTTGCACTACAGCCGACAGCTGTTGTCAGTTCCGGTATAGCGCCTGCGTCATAAACAATTACAATTTCAGCGAATTGCAAAGCGTTGCGTACACGTGCCGCTGCCGCTTAACACCGGCTGGATTGAGTTGTGGTGGTCCATGGATTTGTGGGCCTATAGCTGTGGCATGTGGTTGACTTTGAGAGAGAGGGATAAAGTCACTTCACTCGGGTTTTGGGTGTATATGTGTGTGCGTGGGTGATTTGTTTTTGTGTTTTTCTGTTTTTATTTTGTTTTATTTTTTATTTTATCAATATTTTTGTTGCTGCTGTTGCTCTTATCAGCACATTTTTCGCAATGTGTATGTATGTGCGTGAGTGTGCGACTGTGTTTTTGTTGTCTGCTTAGGCATTGGCCGGATCTTATTGGTGCACCATAAGGCATCATATATATTTTTGTTTGCTTTATCATTTTTTGTCTGTTTTCTTCTTCTTCTTCTGCAGCATTTTCTCATTTTGACATTCATGTTTTATATTGAATATATGCGCTTGTCTTGCGCTTCATTTTGTGGCTATAATATAGGCGTGAAATAACTGTTTTCTCTGCCTTGCTTTGATTATACTTTTACATAATTTTTATTTTTACTTTTGTCATTTTTATTTCATTTTTTGATGTTTCCTTTATTTTTGTATTTGTTTCATTTGATGTTTTATTTTTTTCCACTTGTGAAAACCAACCCCACCTTGGTGTTGCATGTGCGCCTGTTTAGGTGTACATTTTTCGTTGAATTCAATTTGGAAGCATTTTATCTGATTTGCGCTTTGCAACAACGCTCATCACCCGTATACCACATGTGAAGGCTGAACTTTGCTGAAATATCACTCATACGCCCCAACCGACCACTAGCACCGCACTAGAATGCTATAACGTGGCTACTAACTGCACAGTGAGAGCTTTAATTTTGTACTTTAACCTCTACACAAATTGCTTGTAAACAAAACACTACTTATACAAACACATGCACACACACACACGCGCACAAAAGCACAGTTTTTTTGTTGATCCACTAAAAACTCAATTGGCTTGCCAAAGTGAGTTGTTGCTCTACCGCAAATAATTATAGTTTTAGCCAAAGCGAAAAAGATAAATAAAATGCAAATAAAATACAGTTATATGCATAGACAGAAGTAAAATTGCCAGTTACCCAACACTATAATTTTCACATCAACACAAATTCAATTGAAACAAATGCTTTTCTACTCTATAGTAGCGGTGTGTGTGTGTGTGTGTTCGTGTGGTTGGTTGGCTTTTTCAAAATTTGTAAAAACACAATTGCTAACCAAAAGCAATAATTTAATTTTCATTATAGTTATTTTGGTTGTAGAAAAAAAAGTTGAAATGAATAAAAATAAAATAAATTAATTTTGTTTAAATAATAGCCAATTTTTGAGCAACACTTCGAACCATTGGCCACAGTGGTGTAGCTTAAAAGATTAAGTACGTAGGTTGGAATCAATTTGGGCTTTTTAATGAAGATTAAACGAAGAGAAGCGATTTCTCTTACTCTGAATTTACCTTGATAAAAATCATAATGATTTATTTCAAAAAGCTCAATGATTATATTGTGAGTCATTTTTAATTTTCTTATCCTTTTTTTTTTGTTTTTGCTGAGAAACTGACAATTAATCGTAAAACAAAAATTACCTGCAATTTAGTTCTTTTCTTTTGATACTGTTCACTAGTCAAAGTGGCTTGGTACTGCGATATACTTCTCGCTAGTAAGAAAAAATGCAGTTCGACTTGAAATATCAACACTTTAGCTACTAAAATGTCCATGATTACAGTAACTAATTGGAAGTTCGCATTCTGGATTTGTTTTGCAAATATTCTTGATTAAACAAAGCTCTTAGCCTTCTGAAATTTCATACTTTTTCAATCATATTTTCAACAAAAGAAGAAAAAAAACAATTATAATTTGTGGAAAACGGCTGCGGTATTAACATCTAAGTACTACATGGACTAAAAAGTTTCGGGCCTGACAAAATGCAGATTTTAGTTCAAAACTCGTCCGTTAATCTGCATGAAGAGCCACATAATTGGAAAACATTCCGATTTTTTTAAGATTGTCGTTGTCGTTATTGTTGTTGTTGTTGTTGTTATTATTATTATTATTATTATTATTATTATTATTATTATTATTATTATTATTGTTGTTGTTCTGGTTGTTGTTGTTGTTGTTGTTGTTGTTGTTGTTGTTGTTGTTGTTGTTGTTGTTGTTGTTGTTGTTGTTGTTGTTGTTGTTGTTGTTGTTGTTGTTGTTGTTGTTGTTGTTGTTGTTGTTGTTGATGATGATGATGATGATGATGATGATGATGATGATGATGATGATGATGGTGATGATGATGAGTGAGGTCTACTCCTAGTCAGCGAGGTCGTCTAACGGGAGGACCAACAAACGTGCTATTTCGACGAATTCGCACCTGAGGGAGAGGGACATTAGATGAGTCGAGTTCAGTGGGCATGCAAAGAGGTAGTTACTATCTTGCGTGGATTCGTTACATGCCGGACATGTGAGGGTCGAATCTGGATAAGTAAGAGTTGAGTCTACTACAATATCCAGACCTTAATTGTGCCATTGTTACGATTTTTTTATGTTTAAACAGAGTTAAACACTGCTGAGAGTGATTAAAACATTATTGCTTTTGGTCATATGAGAGCAAAAGACGGACGATATTATTGTCCCTTCAAGAAGGAGTGTAAAATTAAATCACGAAGTTATTTTTTATTAATTTGTTTTGAAAATAACAAAAGTAGTGTCATTCTTAGTACAATAGTTTACAAAATCATAAGTAGATATCTTGAAAACCGTTTTCTTTTAAAGGTTAATAATAACTGCAAAAGCGTTGAATGAAAGGAAACTGGAGTCATCGTGTTTTAGGTCCGGAACTCGTCAGCAAATTTGCCATGTTCAATAACAACTGAACTAATTTTTATGATATTCGTGTTTTTACCTGGCTGCATCGCGAGAGGGATTATAATAATCATATTTCCGGCAAGTGAACCAAAGGAAAAAAAAATATTTGAATAGAAATGATTTTCATAGTTCGATTTATTGGCAATTTGGCAAAAAGTTTGCTTTTTGCTTTCGTCAACATGCCGTACACTTTTTTTTTTGCCAAGAATGGATCCTGATTTGACATAATTAGTAGTATTTTTTGTTGTTGTAATTTTACTAGAATTCTTGTACGAAAGTATCATTTGGTCTAAGTGAACATAAAAAGGGATATATATACTTCACTACCCAGAAATAGCTCAGCTATTTGCTTGGCTGTGTAACAAACGAATGTTAAGTAACCAACTAATTCTAATTGATATTTTCAAACTCCTTTGTCTTCGTTCTAGTCCACAACCGCACAATTTGCGAAAAACGGAATTTTTCTCCAGAGTAATGATGCTTCGAAATAAAAACCGACCAATATTATTCATAACAACATGTTTGCTGACAAGTAGTTAAATGGGTGATTAATGCGATTTTCGCACTCAATCCGAAAAATCTGGTGCTTCAACAGCTATGCTGTCTTGCACTCGCTTTGACGATATACAATTCATTAGGCTAATACATGAATATGTCGGCAAACAGTCTTCTTCATTTGTTCTTCGCCGGATAAAACAACCAAAATAATTGCTTCACTTGGTCAATAAAGTTAACACCGTTAGAATACTATATCCTAATAAAGAATTTATCAAGCTAGTATATTTACAAAAAAATAGTGTCAGTTTTGTTTTGAAAACTTAGAATACATTGAAAAAAATAGCGTGAACAAAGTCTAAAACTCAAGTTATACATCCAAAAACGCCTTTTATAAAATTCTCTTTAATTATTTTTCCTACCCTTGAGATCCTTTCTCTGTTCCTCACTATAATTTACAGAATTATCAGGAAATTTTTACATATGGTTGCGGAGAAAGTGTAATTTCTATTTGAGTTTGAAAATTTTTCAGCATATTTTGCACAATTTCCCGCTTTCTGGTTTCAAAGCACATTTTCGACTATCAACACAAAACTTAATGTCAATAGAAAGTCGCCACTCAGTAGATTTGCATTATTTTAATTCCGTATCAAGAAGCAGCTTCAATATATACTCAGTCAATATCGGCCCTTCAATGTCACTTAGAAATTGTAATAACTCACTTTTTGGCATTCTGTAGGAAGTAAATGTTATTGTTGGTGCAAATAATTTAGTTAATTTAATACTTGTTTTGATAAATTGAGATCACAGTTTAAATCTCCGAGCTTATTTTGAAAAATTAAAAAAATTTATATTAACGTAGACCTTTCACCCTCCCATTCACTTCCACTGGTAGAATGACCTGATTTCTGTGAATTCAGCAACATTATTATTTCCGGGGGTATGAGTGAAGAAATTTTGAAATGTAAATGGTCCGAGGGAGATTTTCACTGCTGGTAGTACTGGACGTTTTGCAGAGTGTACGTCTGGATATCTCCACGCTTGCTTACGATCGAAACAATTTAATATCCACTACACGAAAGTAACAATCAGCGAGATGATTCCAAGGCGCCAATCAGATCAAAGGAATGCCAAAGTCTAACGTTTTTCCTTTTCTACAACCGTATAGCATCAACACAATACTTACAAACTTTATGTAATTACTATGAATTATCTAGTTTGTACATTTTAAGATGGGTAGAGTCTGAGATATTTCTTTTTTTATTTCATAACACCGCAAATATAACTGAACAGATCACTACTTTTTCACAACATTTTCAACATATTAATGCTTTTTGAAGGCAACAAATACAATTAAAGTAAAAACTTGACACAGACCTGGGAAAAACAACCAGCTAAGCTTGGAATACTAAGAGTGGTGAAATGACCACCGCAGACGGTGAACTCAGTGGACGTCCAAAAGAGGTTACCGACGAAAACATAAAAAAAATCCACAAAATTATTTTGAATGACCGTAAATAGAAATTGAATGAAATAGCAGACACTCTAAGGATATCAAATGAACTTGTACATCATATCATTCATGAATATTTGGGTATGAGAAAGCTCTGCGAAAAGTGAGTGCCGCGTAACGTCACTTTTGGTCAAAAACACCGACGAGTTGATGATTCGGAGCAGTGTTTAGAGATGTCCCAGCATAATATACCCGAGTTTCAGCGACAATCTGTGACGATGGATGAAGCATAGCTCCATCATTTCACTCCAAAGTCCAATCGAGAGTCATCCGAGTGGCCTGCACACGATAATGCATGGAATAATTTACATTGACTAGTTTGAAAAAGGAAGGACTATCGACAGCAACTATTATATGACGTTATTCGATACTTTGAAGGACGAAATCGCTGAAAAACGGCCGCATTTGAAGAAAAGGAATGTGCTGTTTCACCTAGCTAATGCACCGTGGCACAAGCCAGTGCAATCGATGGCAAAAATTAATTTTTTTGTGCTACGAATTGCTTTTGCATCCAGCGTATTCCCCAGATCTGCCCCCAGCGACTCTTTCCAGTTGTCAGATCTCAAAAGAATGCTCGCTGGGAAGAAATGTGCGTCGAATGAAGAGGTAATCGCTGAAACTGAGACCTATTTTGAAGCAAAGGACAAATCGTACTACAAAAATGGTATCAAAAAGTTGAAGGGTCGCTGTAATCAGCGTGCAACCCTTGAATATAACTATATTGATTAAAAAATATGAATTTTGCCCAAAAAGATGTGTTTTAGTATGATAAGATGGGGACTTTTCATTAGTACTCAATAAATAACCGTTCGCTTCTGTATTTACAATTCTTATTTTACAACTACTATTTTCACTTTACAGTAGTGTTATCACTAAAAAGTTTGCCAGAAAATTTATTTGCCAACAGTGTCAGTATATCATACACAAATTGCTCGTATTAACGCCTGAAAAGCTCGAGATGTTCTCGACAACAAACGTTCTCAATTATCGCGATCTAGTACATACTAGTTATATGTTATACCTGTTGGTACTTATGGTACCAAAGTGGATATACCGTTTCTTATTCGTGAATAGTGGTGTGTCTTATTAAATCGCTATTGGACACATAAAAATTATTATAGCAAAAAAAAAATACTTTTTTAAAAGAATTCGCTTGTTTTATGCATAGACCGTTGGCTAATCATATTAACAGAGATTTGAAAAAGTTTGTGTTACTTATTTTATTATTTTCACTAACTTTTCGTTCTCACTCGTCAATGCCTCACTGTGCGTCTTCGAGAAATAAAGTTTTTAATTCCCTTTGAAATGTACGCCCACAAACATTAGCATAATTAGTGGTTATAACAGGCGAAATTTTTTATTTTATTTTATTTTTTCCATTTCACCAACATGCTTACAATAAATACCATACACATATATGCATAGATATGTGAGTATTGTATAATAAAATATTTCACTCTTTCACAAAGTGTTTTAAATAAAATCAGAGATTAGTTGCAACAAAACCACAGATAGGAAAATGTGGAAAGTGAAGAATTTTTTTTGTTTTTTTGTTTGTTTTTTTTTCTATGTGTATACAACAAAAATGCATAAAAGCTCTGTACAATATAAATAAATACAAAATGCGTATTGCATTCACGGTGTGTGTGTGTGCGTATTATGTGTATGTGTGCACACACAAATTTACATACAAATTTACATACAAATAACAAGCATTGATTGGCCTCCATTTAAATCACGCTTGCAACCGAAACATGTGAATGTTCAGCTTTAATGCGGAAATAAATAATAGAGAAAGAAAAGAATAACTTCAAAAAAAAGAAGCAACAAAAATATTGTAAAATAGTTTATTTACACTGGTGAATTGCGGTTAAATATTGCTTTTGCATGCAAATTTTGCCCAATTTACTAACTGATATACGCCATTATGCATTATATAAACATACATAATAAAGGGTGATCCAAGTAGAGGTACTTTTTTCAATACCTTTTTTTTAACAGATTAGGCGTGAGTATCAAGTTGTCATGTTATTTTTGTTCAGTATTATTTAGCATTTCGTCATGGAAAGACTTACGCTTGAACAACGTTTACAAATCATTCAATTTTATTACGAGCGTTTCGCTCAACTTATGGTCATCATAATTGGCCTACTGAGCATGCAATTCGCACCACCATCACCCATATTGAGATTCACCATTCATTATTTGATAATATTCAACCGAATAGATCCCGTCCAGCATGCAGTAAAGAAAATATAGCGGCCATAGCTGAGAGTGTACAGAGTGTACAGAGTGTACACGAAACCCGCAGAGAGTCGATGCGGCACCGTTTGCAGCAACTCGGACTGACGTATGGAACGACTTAGCGCATTTTACGTTGAAATATAAAATTAAAAGCCTACAAAATACAGCTTTTACAAGAACTGAAGCCGCTCGACCTTCCCACGGGACATCGCTTCACTCTATGGGCTCTTGAAAAGTTCAAAGAAGATCCGACGTTTTCGAGTCATATTTTGTTCAGCGGTGACTCACATTTCTGGCTCAATGGGGATGTAAACAAGCAAAATTGCCGGATTTTGGATGAAGGGTAACCTATAGAGATTCAAGAGCTGCCATTTCATCCAGAAAAAAACAACGGTGAGGTTTGTGGGCCGGTGGAATCATCAGACTGGTTCATCATATTTCTTCAAAAGTGATGCCTGTGACCGACCGTTATCGTGCCATGATAACCAACTATTTGATGCCTGAAATTGTGTGTGTGAAAGGTGATCTCCGCGACATTTGGTTTCAACAAGACGGCGCCACTTCTCACACATCACATCCACCAATGGATTTATTGAGAGAACACTTTGGTGAGCAGATTTTGTGATATCACACCGTTAGACTTTTTCCTATGGGGATATGTAAAGCCTCAAGTCTATGCGGATAATCCCGCTTTGATTCAGGCCTTGGAGCAAAACATCACGTGTGGCATTCAGCAGTTACCAGTTGAAATGCTTGAACGAGTCATCGAAAATTGGAGTCAACGAGTGGACTATCTGAAACATAGCCGCGGCCAACATTTTAAAGAGATAATCTCCAAAAAAATAAATGCCAAAGAATGTTCTTTCGACTGATAATACACATTCCCCATTAAATTTAATTTTTCTGCGTTTTTTTTCTTTAAAAAAGTAGGGAAACTCGAAATGGATCACTCGTTATATGTAAGTAATCGTTATTATGGTATCTAACATAGTTTAATCACTGTAGATATCTTTGTCTAAATATATTTCATAATTTTTCCTCTGTGTTTTTAGTTCGTTGATGCATTTTTTTAAGTTGTTTATTTTCTTTACCGCTGTTTTTTTTGTGGTCAAGAAATTACTTTGCTTTATAAACTATCCGGTAGGCAATCATGTAAGTATACAAGTTTATTTAATAATTTTCATTCAAACACACATTCCATAAGCTTTCATAATTTTAAATTGATTTCGAATTGCTTTTCTGCTCTTTCATAAAATTGTAAATATAAATTACTAGAAAATCTGGTCCCTGCTTGCTGTGATTTTCTGAGGTTTTTTGCAAATCAAATTTTATGGTTCGCATTGTAAAGCAGATGTTGGGTTAAGAATTACGAAAGGTCATATCGAGTCTTTAACTAATACAAATATTAAATTTCTTATTATATTATTGATTTAGCTACGTATTTGTATGTACATTAGTATGTGCACTCAAATTTGAAGTTGAAATATTGCAGCGGCGGAGTTAGCTTTTACCAACTCATGGAGGAGTGTGTCTGGTTTAGTCAGAAATTAGTGAGCTTTTGTGCTTCTCAAAGTCCTCTAGTGAAGTTTGAATTTGAAAACTCCGAAGTAAGGCAAGCGTAATGCTCTGATTGAACATACACTCACGCACAATAACATGAATCATATGTACGAGTACATACAAGAGTACAAGTAGAGCCTTCAAGCGCTGTCGATGTAACAGCTGCGTAAAACTCAAAAAAACCTGCAGCCACTGCATGTTAATATCACACAAATTTTCATCAAAGTGTTGATCTGGGATCCCCTTTTCGAAAATAGAATATTTTATATGTTCAACTAGGCAAAGAGACATCAACTTTCTCAGTTTCAGGCAAATCGATTATGGTCCATTCCCGAGGAAACAAGTGCTGTATATATAATTATTTATCTGAGCATACTTTCGTCCAAGAACTCAACCAAATTTAATCACAAACATAAATCTAATAACAGAATATTATTTGAAAAAAGAATTTGGAACTGGAAAGAAGAGAATCTCAAGTAAATCGAACTATAAATACCATTCTTTCGAATAAGCCAGTCATTGCAGTGTTTATATTAAACTCTGCAAAAAGCGTATATTTCGAATTTCGGATAAATTGATTTTTTTTTGGAATAGATCGGGTCAGATCCGCTTCCAGGAAGAAAATGTAATTTTCATGTTAAACCAAGCGTAAAGGTACCTGTGAAACGAATTTTTAGAAAACTGAACCAAAAGTACGATTTTTCCGATCCACTTTCTGTAGTTTTCTGTCGTATACTTCTCGTTCGGCTGTAGCTGGACAAGTCAGAATTGGTGCGAATAATCAAAATCAGCACAGAAGTGCTGTATTAAATTCCCAAAAATATTTCTGTCAAAATTACCTAATTTTAGGAAATGAAAGAGTGCGTTATGAAGCGAAGGATCTCTATTGTCCCACTTCCACAGAAAGCGAGACTATTCATAAAACAAAACTATTTTTTTTCTTTCGTTTCATTTCTTATTGTACTGACTGATATTCTACAACTATAGTTGGAAGCCTAAACAACGTCGCAGTTAATTCTGCTTTCTACAGACTGGATCAGGATACGAAGCGTTTAGATTAGTGGACAAAGATAAGACGAAATATATCCTGTTATCAATCAAATAGCCATCGCTTTCATGGCTTGGCTCCCTCGTCACTTTGAGAAATCGTAGATAATTTCGTTAATACAAAAAACAGTATCAGCCTTGAAATTCTACGCACAATCATTTTTGCCAAACAACAGCTACTTTGGACTGAGCAGGCAAATGAATGGTCAAAAGAAATATATATATTTTGAGAATAAATATCAGAAACAATGCTAAGCAAAGTAAAGTCCTCTCTCGACAGAACATATACCAAACTCCAAAAGTCTCTTATCATTTCCGTCTTACTATATGGTGCGGTAAGATGGACGAGGAAAACATCTTTTGAGTCGAAGCGATCTCACGACAATTAGCAGTTTGAAATATGCAGCGATATTGACATAGTTCAACGGATCGTGAGACATCGCCTACGAATTCTACGTCAGGTTGTCCGGACGGACCAAAACACTTTCCAGCTTTAAAGGTATTCGATGCAGGAAAGAAAGAGGAAAACTTCAACTCCATTGGAAAACTCAGTCGTGGAAGGAACTTGCTGCACTTGATATATCCAATTGGCGCATTTGTCGAAAAGAAGAAACGACTGGCATGTAGTTGTTACCTCCAACCAACCAATGAAGAAGAAAAAGTTAGATAGAAGCTTTCAGAATACCGCAATAGCCGAGTATTTAGTAGTGCGTACTACCATTCGGTCGGATGAGGTTCGAGCCCCGGTTCAATTAAAATCTAAAATTATATAGAAAATTAATTTTTCTAATTGCGATCGCTCCTCGGCAGGGACTTTCATGACCTCCAAGTTAATTCTGACATAAAATGAAAGCCCTCACAAAAATCCATTGGCCGTTCGGCGCCTACTTAGAATGGACTATAGGTCTCTCCATTAGTTTAAAAAAAAAAAACAACAAGACGCACACTAAAAGCGGTTACAGTTATATATCTATATATAGTAAAGTAATGACTCCTCATTGATTGAATAGTTTGCCTAAAATTTTGTGAAACAAATTGAATTAAATCTTCAAAAATATTCAAGGAAACAGAGACCTCATATTAATTACCCTGATAAAAGATGACATTTTGGTGATGTTTCAGTATAATCTTTCTGAGGTGGGCTACGTTGATGGGGGAAAATCGGAAATTGACTAATAAATATGTAATTTTTACGCAAAATATAAATTCAAATAATTAAAGAGAAGCCAAAAGAGACCCAAAAAAAAAACTTACTGTCTGGTGCGTTCTATGGTGCGGAGTTGTGATTGGACCTTACTTCTTTGAAAACGATAACAGCGAGACTGTCACTGTCAATTTGGAGCGATCTGGTCGTATAATAACCGATGTTTTCGGTCTCCAACTGAAGAACACGACTTGAACAATATGTGATTTTAACAAAATGGTTCACAAAATTCGAAGGAATATGACTTTATTCCGTAAGAAATTTACCGGCCATGTAATCTTTCGTCTTTTCGATGTGAATTAGCCACCAAAATCATTCGGTTCAACACCGTTGCATATTTTTGGTGGGGCTAGGTAAAGCACCGTGTTTATGCGGAAGAACCTTTAACTCTTGAGCGCTTAAAAACCAACATTCTTCATAAGTTTTGGTTGAGTTACCGCGAAATATGTACCAAAAAGTGATCGAAAATTACCTCAAACGGATCGGAGTGTCCCCAGGGGGTAATTTGAATGATATTTCTCTCACTGTATTTCCTCGAAATGACATAAATTGTTTTCCATTTTTTTTAGGAAATTTAGTTTCACGAAAGAAGAAAAGATCTTTCATTTTATAAATACACAATATATGTACATATACCTTTGGCTAGGTCGGTAGTTTCAGGTGAATTTATACTCACAAACGTTTTTGAGGCTAATTTTTTGCTCATAAGTATACCCAAAATCGAGACGATCTCGTAAGTTTGAGCTCGATATGACCCCAGCAGGCCGGTAGAGAATTTTTTGGAATTCTTAAAATTTCGATTTCTACTCATTTTCAATAAAAATTAACTCAGCTACTATATAACAGCTAGAGACTCCTGCCAAGCAATATTTCTCTCAGCAGACCCTTGCATTTCATGAAGTACCAAGGTAAGGTATTACCTTCGGAACTTTTACTTACCCAAAAAAACCGGTAATTTTATTCAAATCTCTTACTGCATTAAATGCGAAATCTCTCACGCAATTTGCCTCCCTGCTGATTACGAAGTTAAGCTTTGAAGCAATAAATTTAAAATTTTCATTCATTTATTGTTTGAAAACTACTGAAAAGTATCGAAATACAAATTGTATATATTTAAATTGGAAGAGATATAAATTTTGATTGTGTTGCTGTAAGTATTAGTGGAATTATAAAAAAAAAAGCGAAAAGCAACAACAAACAGTTAAGCAAACTAAAATTGACCGCACTAAAGCGCAATTAAATTGTGTTTTAAGCCACAAAATGCGCTTTTAATGCGGTAGCCAAAAGCGGTATTCACACAAATGCGTATATGTATACATATATATGTGTTACTACATACATACATTTACTAACTGAATAACAGTTGCAAAATATAGAGAAACTCGAAGTATGCAAATTGTTGTTAACAGTGATTTTGTGTGGGAGATACCAAACTCATATAACACACACACACACACACACATTTATATGTTTATACATACATAAAATTAACAAACATTTGCTGCTGCTGTTTGCAACAACTTTCACAAACCGTTAAAGGCAGGCAACTGCAAGCAAAACTCCACTCAACAGTTTCAAATGCAGTTATGCAGTTGCATGAACATACATACATTTGTAAATATATACACATGGGAAATATATACTTATATAGCTACATATGTATATATCTATATATATCTACACTTATTTATGCATATATTTATGCACTTCTTCATGGCTTTGTCATCGGAGTCGAAAGTTGCACCAAACTTTTCAACCCATATACCCAGGATTGCCTGGAATGTGCTCAATTTCTTTGCTGCATCATTCCGTTGTTGCGTGCCACAAACTTGTTGAAATGCTCGTTAAGTCAACGAGCAGAGGCCATCGTTCGTACACCGAACATACTCTAATTACATTTTATTTGGCAATTTTGACACCAGATATGCACAGCGCGCTCCACCTCAACGGCTTCTTCCCCACATTTTCTCTGTCCTCTCATGTGCAGTTGTGGGTGTCCCTTTGTAGGCGTAACTAGCAGTTAGCAGTGGTGTGAGTGTGTGTGTGTGTGTGTGTATGTATGTTTGAATGCCTGCAAATGCAGTTTAATGTTCATTTTTATTTACTTGTACTCATGTGTGCTGGCATTTTGCTCCTACAATGCCACTCAACACACAATTTGGCGACTAAGTGGCAGTCATTAAAAGTTACATGAAACGATAGAGTTAGATTTTTGATTTGGAAACTTTGCAGTTCAGTGACAAGTGTTAATATGAGTTTCATAATCGCATATTACATATTTACCTGTATACAAATTTAAATACTTGTAAATGTTACTCATACGCCCATGTGTGTCAGCATTATTCATTCGCCTATAAACTCACATTTGTTGTAATTTATTTTTATGAATTTATTTCGCTCGTCCACTGCCTATTTATAACATTTTTATTGCTCTCATTTTATGCGCTCTTCCGCTGACTCCCGCTCCCGCTTCGCTCTCTCTTGTTTACTTCTGTGGCATATCGGCATGTCTGTCACACGATTATTGCAACACCTCGGGCGGCAATCGTACAAAATCGCAACCAAACAATTCAATCAATGCAATTTCCGTCTGACATTTCAATTACATTTCCGTTAAACCGGCAGCGCACTACATGTAAATCAAACAACAAAACGCCACAACAATAAAAGCAAACAAAGCGAAATTCTCCATCCAATAATAAGTTCAACAACGTTGATCGAATTCTGATATTGGCTGGCGCCTCTCGGCAACAATTTTATTGCATATTAATTTCAGCATTTATTATGCTTACTCTTGATGCCCAGAGTGGCAACACCTGCGTAAGTGGGTGCGACCATTTTCAACTCACTTACTCGTAATCGCATTGCCGTCGCATTGCAGTGGAATGTGAAATTGTATTGTATTCTGTTGCGCCTCTGTGTTAAATGTGAATGGAATGTTGAATTGAAAGGAAATATGTGGCATTACTTTTCGAGAATCTCTTCTCGTTTGCTGCAATGAAGGGTGCATAGTGGAGGTAGAAACGTTGTCTCAGTGTCAGTAGGCAAAACTGCAAATACCTCTTTTGAGCCATACGTTACAGGATAGGGTCGGAGAGGTTTATCGTTGTGATGGTTTCTTCAAAGTTTGTCCATACAACACTTTCTGTAGGCGACGTCCTGCCTCCCTGCAAGCCGCTTTATAACCGCTGAAACAGTTTTTAGTCGAGGACCTTCTCCAATTTGCTTTGAGAATCTGCGTTAAGGCATGTCTGTCGTAAGAGGCGACTAAAATCCAATAGTTACAGTGACAGTAGAGTTTTTATACCGGAACGACCTGTATTTTTATCCTGTCAAGAATTATCACTTCCGCAATATTCCAGGAGAACCAGTCTGGATATTATTTTTGCGATTACCACAGCAGCAACAACAACTTCTCTGCACGAGACGAATAGATTTTTATAAGAAGCTCTTTATTTTTTCTACACTGAGAGTTGTAACCGCAGCTAGAAAACCTCTTTCAATTCGGTAAGTTCTTATGAACAAGACCGCCTACATAATAGCACTCCGTGAAGCTTAAGGGACCCGTTTCGGTTAAATCTTCGTCAGATTTGTTTGATTTTTCAGTAAATTCAAACCATAATAATGTAGTCTGACTCCATAAACTACCTAAAAGGAGAACGTTGATAGTCAAGTATCCTCCAGCACGCAGTCGATAGTGGTTGCACTGCGTGAACGGTGGAAGCTTCCAAGTTGCTAGTAGCATAGTGCTAACGAGATATTTCTTGATGTTGTAGGTCTAGTTGAAGACAATAGGTGCAGGAAATGCAACAAATTCAGGGATAATAGAGCATGTAATATGACAGTGCCCGGCGTTTAGCAGACATAGGCCGATCATATTTGGCGGAGGTAAGCTGAGGGATACTTAATCGGAGCGAGGAATAAAGTGACAAAATACCTATTTCAACTCGCTAAAGCATTAGGAATGCTCTTCAAACTGGAGACATAATACGAAGTTTTGGCCGTACAAGACTTTGGTGGTTATATAGTCTATATAGGACTTTTCAAGCAAACAACCCATCAAACCTAGCCTACAGCTCATATCTATGCACCGGAAAGCACCAAAATGCAAGTGAATCCTCTTGTGCAGCTATATTTATTTCAGATTTTGCTAAGAGAAAACCTAGAGTGTCCTAGATCCAACAGGCCTGGCTATATTGGAGTCTTTTCACCGGAATGACGCAAAATCTTATACGAACGACCATTATCACTCATTCAATATTAATCAGAGAAACCGAGCGTCACAGTGACTTACCCTTCCATTCTTATCGACACAACAAAATTTTCTGGATAATAAAAATCCTACTGGGTTATCTATTTTGCGGTTTCCAAAATTTTTTTGTTATAAAGTTATCGTTATCAAAGAGCGCACCAAACAGTAAGTTTTTTTTTGGTTGTAATGGCCTCTCTTCAATTATTTGAGGATTCTTGGAGCTCCAGATTCGAAAATATTTCTTATTTATGCATCCGCCGAGTGAGAAGTATGCTCTGCCGCTGAAAAATCCCGGTAAACACCTTGTTGTTCAAGTACTCAATCGATGTAACTACGGTGTTGTGAATTCAAATGTTTTTTATTTAATGTGAAGTATAATCGATGCAATTAAGTTCTGAATATAACATCATTCAAATGGCCTGCACTACTTCTTTTGCAGGAATGAATTCGATGAACTAAATTTTTGAGCACTTTTCCCACTAAATCAAGTCGTTTGCCATAAAAAGCACGTTTAATATTGACTTTTAAAATTTGAAGATAGTCTGGTTTATTGCTAAATACCAATGACTTCAAATCAAAGCCCACAAGAAGTAGTCTAACGGTGTTAAATCACATCTTCTTGGAGGCCATTCAATGAATGTCACAATTCCTTCAAATAATCGAATCTCCAAACCTTTCTTGCAATAATTCGGTTTTTGCACATGCTGTGTGACACGTATCCCCGTATTGTTGGACCCAGATGTTATTAAGATCAACTTCTTCCGATTGTGGCCATAAAAAGTTGGTTATCATCGATCTATATCGCTCTATATTGAAAGTAACGGTGCTACCAGAAGTACGGACCGATTTATTTCATCAGACCAAAAACCACACCAAACTGTCAATTTTGGGTGAATGTAATGTTTGTTCATGAATAATTTGTGAATTTTCTTCTCACCAGCATCATCAGTTTTGTTTATTTACCGCACCACTCAGATGAAAGTGAGCCTCATCGGAGAGCATGATATGCTTAAAAATTTCTAAAATGCAGAATGATTATTTTGATAATAATATTGAATAATTTGTAAGCGTTGTTCTTGCATTTACTATCTTGCAAAGATGAAATTGTAACAATACTGCATACAATGAAAAAAAAAAATGAAAGATCATGACAGATGAAAAGTGGATAAAACGACGCTTAGAAATCATATCGACCCTATTGGAAAACTCTATATTCATATATTACATTAAGATTAGCTTACTTAATATATACAGATAACAGTAAAGCTATGCTGAAACTGTTAACTACTCTGCAATCTTAACATAATTATTTTATATTAATGTTAAAAGTATGTATGAAGTACATATATATGTTGATTTAATGTGTTTGGATGTACTTTGTATTATCATAATATTCATTTATCCACCTTCAAGCAAAATAGAAATATTAAGCTTTTGATTAAAGAAGGATCACCCAACGCTGACCTACATTTCAGCGAAAATGAAATGAAAAATAAATGAAATGCCATTGCAGTGCAAGTAAACCAAGCTGTCAGTGCAACAGTCAAAGTGTAAGAACATATTTGTGTATGTGCATGTGTGTATGATGTACTCACGTGCATATTATAATACATGCACGAGCATATTTACGCACACACATGCACACGGGATTCTTATAAGGTTCAGTTTTGATCTCATTTTACCTTACCCCTATTTCTCCTACTCTACCAAATTTTAAACTTCCTCCTTGGACACTTTTCTTTTTTCTGTGGAAATTTTTAATCTCTTCCTCTTCTAAATGTACAAAGCTAAGGATGAATGCACCACTAGCAGCACCAACATTATTTCTGATGATTGGAAACAACAAAGATAGAAATTTTAGATTATACATATATATATATATATATATATATATATTTTGTGTAGAGTATGCCTGCATTCGCATGAAAATATTAATGCACAGCTTTCAGTTTCAATTTCAATCAGTCAATCAATCAATCAGAAAGCTATTACTTTCAGACTGTGCTGTGGGGTGTGTTGAAGAGAGTTGAAGAGAGAGAGAGAAATTACGGAGAAATTCAAAATTGTGTACAGAGTTATATATTTTTATTTACTAAATGGAAAATTGAAGGGCGATCTGCAGGGAAATTACATGAGGCAGAAAAAGAAGAAGAAGAAGAGCAAGAAAAAAGTGTGTAAATTTGTGTAATTGGGAAAATGTAAATATTTGAAGAAATAGTAAAATAACTCGAGGAAATATTGAAAAATTATATATAAATAAACTAGAAAATAAAATAAAATTGCAAGGGAAAATAAGAGAACAAAAAAAGGTAGAAGAAGCAGAGCTGTGTAGTGCAGTTATTAATAGTAGTGCATTCTGATATTCTATATACATATAAATACTTAGAAATAAATGTATGTATGTACAAGTATTTATAAGATTTTTCGAGCGAATTTTTTTTATTTATTTTTTTTTTTGGATAAAAAACTCACTCAAAATAATGTCTCTCTCCTGCGTGCTGCAGCTTGAGAAGCGCAGCTACCAGGCGATTTTCCATACAGACAATGTACCACTCACAAAAAGAGAGAAGCCGTGAATATACAGGAGAACCTCAAAGCTATCTGATTGAGCGGTCCGACGTGAATTCTTACCATAAAAAGACGAGGTTTTCCTACATTAATTGGAAATATAAAAACCATTCTAGGCTTAGTAAAGGGTGTTTTTTTATAGAGGTATAGAACTTTAAGTTGCAATAAAACAACGATAGATTATTCGATTGACATGAATTTTATTTATCCGAAAGATAATCTTGTGGCATTACATTTTAAATATGATTTCTGGCATATGACCACCACGGCTGGCGCGGATGTAGTCCAATTTGGACTACAATTTTCGGTGACTTTTTCCAACATTTGTGGCCGTATATCGGCAATAACACGGCGAATGTTGTCTTCCAAATGGTCAAGCGTTTGTGGCTTATCCGCATAGACCAATGACTTTACATAGCCCCACAGAAAGTAGTCTAGCGGTGTTAAATCACAAGATCTTGGAGGCCAATTCACAGGTCCAAAACGTGAAATTAGGCGGTCACCAAATGTGTCTTTCAATAAATCTATTGTGGCACGAGCTGTGTGACATGTTGCGCCGTCTTGTTGAAAACACATCTCCTGGACATCATGGTTATTCAATTCAGGAATGAAAAAGTTAGTAATCTTGGCTCTATACCGATCACCAATGATTGTAACGTTCTGGCCACCATCGTTTTTGAAAAAGTACGGACCAATGATTCCACCAGCCCATAAAGTGCACCAAACAGTCAGTTTTTCTGGATGTAACGGTGTTTCAACATACACTTGAGGATTGCCTTCACTCTAAATGCGGCAGTTTTGTTTGTTGCCGTAGCCATTCAACCAGAAGTGCGCTTCATCGCTAAACAAAATTCGCTTATGAAAATCGGGAACAACGGTAATCTCGTTTTGGGCCCATTCGACGAATCTACGCCTTACTAGATGATCGTTTGGCTTCAATTATTGCACGAGTTGGATTTTGTAAGCACGCAAACCAAGATCCTTCCACAAAATCTTCCATAAAGTGGATGGACAAAGATCCAATTCCTGTGCACGATGGCGGATGGACTCATTCGGGTCTTCCTCAATGCTATGCTCTACAGCATCAATAGCTTCTTCGAAGGCGGTTGAAAGTGCTGCAATCGCTTGATGGTATGAAGCTGAGCAGTAGTACTCTGAAGTCTTAGTTAAACCTGCTCTGTAGTGACTTTCTCAACAAGAACATAGCAGCTAGAACGTGTACGTGTATTACGTGTGACTTTCAACAGTGCCATGCCCACAATAGCACAACTGCGAAAGCTGATGCTTCCTGTGTAGTCTCGACTTCATTTTGAGTGGTTAGATAATTAAATCTCCTCACGGCTGGATAATATGATGGCATATACTTTCGATGCACAGATCACAGCCGATTAAAAACTCTTCATCCACTACTGTTGTAGACCTCAAGTCTATAGTGAAACCTATTCAAAGCGGAACTAGCCACAATTAAGGAAGCAGTGAATAGAATAACTCGGCGCGTTATTGCGGTTGAAGATGTTAGCATACAAGTATATGCTGTCAGATTTAATGAAGCCCCTAAATGCTTTAAGGTGAGCTAAAAGTTGAGCAAGGAATATTGAATCTCTTACATGTTAGCGTCAAGTTATTTGCTGACCAGATAGGTTATGGGTCATTGCGGAATCTATGGCTGTCCCACATTAGCTCGCTGAGCACTGAGCTGTCTACAAACTGCTTGTAGCCCGTTACAGAGAGTAACACTTTCTTCACTCACAAATAACGATTTTGGTGAAGATTCTGACTTGTCATGACTCTATCAGAACAACTATACTTTAAGACTGAAAACTTTCTCTAATTATTACCTTAAAAAATATTTCAAGGCTGGAGAAGTCGTTCATTTCAGCATTTTCAACCTAATCAAAGAGAGACGTAAAAGACTGAGATTGAATTATATCAATTTATCACTCGCGAGCGTTTACGTCTGAAAACTGTTAAGACTGGGATAACAAATTATACTTTTAATAATTGCTTAAGTAAGATTATCAACTGGGTCACTCAGCTCCATCCTAATTTCGTAGACTCTTTGATAATCCAGTAACTTCTTGAATTTGTCACGCATCAGTGCTCGCATCAACTGTTATTGTTTAATAGACTGCCGTAAAGTTTTGAGGAAACAGCGCCATTTAGTTTCTGCTTAATAGCCATTCAAAGCATACGACCTCGTCGATTTTAACGAAAATGAAATAAAGTGAAATTCGTGTGTTGTTCGAGCATTATTTTTTGCTTAAAAAAAAAACCATCCTCGAAACCAAGAAAAGACTTGATAAATAATATGCGGGCTCAGCACCATTAACTTCAATGATTAAGAAGTGGTTGACTGAGTTCCGTTGTGGTCGTACCAGTTTAAGCGACGCCAAGCGACGTTCAGGTCGCCCAAAAGAGATCGCGTCACGCGAGGAAACGTCAATAAAATCCAGAGTAAAAGTGCGTGAGTTGGCTGAGGCTGCTAGCATCTCAACTGAGTGTGTGAGTCACATCACATTTTACTTTAATAATTGTACATGAAAATGCTACCTGCGCGATGGGTGCCGCGATTGCTCCAAAAACGACCATAAGGGCCATCGTGTAATTACTTTAAAGGTTTCGTTACCGTAGACGAAGAATGAATCCCCCACAGCACACCAGAGACCAAAGAACAATCAAGATAGTGGCTTCTCTGGTGAATGGCCAACAAGGTCTTGGATATAGTTTTTTTGGGATGCACGAGGTGTCATCATTCACATCGATTAACTTGAAAAGGGTAAAACGATGTCACCGGCGAATATTATTCAGAGCTTTTGGACAGTATCAATATTGATTTGAAGCAAAAACGACCGCACTTAGCGAAAAAAAGTACTGTTCCATTAGGACAATGCTTGAGTGCACACGTCTAGAGTAATAATGACAAAAATTCATAAATTGCGCTAAGAACTGCTCCACATCCAACACATTCTCCAGACTTAGCGCCCTGCGATTATTTCTTGTTTCCAAACCTGAAGAAATGGCTGGGCGGTAAGAGATTTGGATCGAATGAAGAGGTCATCACAGAAAAAAAAACGCCTATTTTGAGTGCCTCAAAAACCCTATTATGTATAGAGAGAGCTAAAAGGAGTCTGTGTTGAGAAAGAAAACGCTTATTTGCCGGAAAAAAATTTTTATTCAAAAACTCACTGACTTATCAAACCACAATAAATTCGAAATCATAAGAATTTATATTTCCAATTAATTTTTTAGCTTTATTTAAGAGTTTAAAAAAAATTCTACCGAAATAAAATTTTTTCTTAAATGTAACGGTGCCGTGAGTCGTGGAAATGTTCATGAAAAATGTAATGAAATTTCTATCTTTTTCACCCATTATGCCGTAAAAAAAATCTTAGTTTCGACGTGTGAACACACTGTGAGTAAATTCTGAAATTGAAATTATTTAATATCAGAAAGAAAAAAATTTCAACGTGTTACTGCATTGATTTATCTGCAATTTGATATCTGAAATTGAATTTCCAATTTCTAGTGCTGCGCCAAGCAATTTTTATTTCTCTTGAAAGCGCTGCCAAATGATTAACGTATATTCAGAGAAATCTAACTTCGCAAAATGACCATTCAGACTACGTGTGACTGCTCTTGAAATTAAATGTCGAAATTTCTGATTTTAACAAGTAATTTGAATTTAAATAATTGCCAAGTCTACTTCTGTTTAACATTTTTTCGCCACTGCCTTGTTGTTTCTGCTGAGTAGTTGTATTTAATGCATGCAAAATGTTCTTACTTGAATTTATTTACGCGTTTTTTCTTTGCAAATATTTGCTTAAAAGGCGGAAAATTTGTTTTTTTTGGCGACAGATGTCCGCCCAGAAGTTAAAAGCAAAAGAAGCAGAAATTTAATGCGGAAGATCCAAGCAAACAAACAAGAAAAGCACATTCATACTTATACATATATATAAGTACAAAGAGAACTATTGATATAATCTAGAAACTCCGCCACAATGTGTTCAATATGTATATATATATATATATATTTGGCGCTTTGTAACCGCTGAAGCGATTTTCGGCCGAGCTCCTCCTCCAATTTGTGGTTTTGCGTCTTGATGTTTTTACTAACAAATGGAGGGACCTACAGTTTATTCTAAGTCGCCTCCGAACGGCTGATGGATTTTTATGAGGAGCTTTTTTTTACATGCCAAAAATACACTCGGAGGGCTTGACATTATCTGCCGAGGGGCGACCGCAATTAGACAATTTTTTTTTCTATCATTTTGGATGTTGCTCGAACCTGGGCTCGAACCCAGGCCTTCCGAATGTCAGTACGCAATGCTAACCACTCGGCTATCGCGGCCGTCCAATGTGTGTTCAATAGCATAAAAAAAAAACAGCAGACAGACAAGTAAGCCCCACATCAACCGCCTTCACTGCGCAACAAAAACAATACTAAATTTTACCAACAACGCGAAACTAGATTCTTCATATAAACATACTCGTATATTCACTGTTGTTGGTGTTGCACTACAAACGTCTACTTTTTCACTATTTTTTATTACGGCACATAAACATTGCATAAATCGCAGGGTAAAGCCGAGTCTACAACAATGTGGGGTGAGAGGAAAGTGGATTGTGGAAATTGGCATTCGAAACCTTTTAGTTATATTAGATTCGGAAACACTAGTAGCGTACGCGGCAGTGAGTGCAAAAGTAATGATAAACACAACTACACACACATGCGTGCATATATATAAATATATATATATTTGTGTGAAACATACCATTGCATAACCACTTGAGGCGTAGGTCATCAGCTAACGGCATGCGGGTGCAATATTTCATAACTATTTCTATAGACTTGTGAGCCAATATTGTTACATATTTATATATGCATTTGTTGTCCATGTATGGAGTTCTTGGTGTCTTCAGCGCGCTTTCCACCTACTTATACATTTTTGTGTTTTCTTAAACATTTTTCCTTTTTTCTATTTCAATACATTTTTTCTTCAGCCATAAGCAAAAGGTTGTAGCTTTACTGTGCCCCTCTTTGTATACAGGCTTGTATCATGAATATTTGAGTCGATATTGAGCCATATTTATTAGTTTCATAAATACTTTTCTTTTCGGTTTTGTTATCGTACTCAAGGCGAAACGGAAAAAGTCGAGTCTGTTTGTAGCAGCATACTAAAGTGTACTGCAAACCGGAACAAAATCTTCAAAATATCTCTGACTAAATTGAAAAGCTTCATAGAAAACTCCATCCGTTCAGAGCATGAATAAACCTGCAGATTGCAAAGAGGGTGGAGAGAGAAGCTCTGGAAGCACAACTATTCACGCCAAGTAAATTCGATAGTTCCCATCAAAGCCGGGAACGATCCTGACTTCGAATTTCACCACGGACTATCAATCCCTCTGACTGACTGTCTTCTACCATAAATTGACCGTCGTTGGTAAAAATCACGTGACTTTTTTAGAAATTTCAAAGTAAATGGTGATAAAAGTAGAGGTACTGTTTTCAATAGCTTTTTTTTTTGACAGATCACCCGTGAGTCGTGTCAAGAACGACTTACGCCTGAACAGCGTTTACAAATCATTCAACTTTTCTACGAAAATTCAAGTTCTGTAAAGAATGTGTTTCGCGCCCTTCGCTCAACTTATGGTCAACATAATCGACCTACTGAGACCTAGCATTCAATATTGGATAATATTCGACCGAACGGACCACGTCCAGTACGCAGTTAAGAAAATATAGCGGCCGTAGCTGAGAGTGTCGATTCGGCGCCGTTCGCAGCAACTCAGACGGACTTATGGAAAAACTTGGCGCATTTTACGTCGAAATATTAAATTGAAAGCGTAGAAAATACAGCTTGTGCAAGAACTGAAGCCGCTCGACCTTCCCAAACGACATCGCTTCGCTCTATGGGCTCTTGAAAAGTTCCAAGAAGATCCGACGTTTTCGAGTCCAATTTTGTTTAGCGATGAGGCCCATTTCTAGCTCAATGGTCATGTACACAAACAAAATTGCCACATTTGGAACGAAGAGCAACCTAAAGAGATTCAAGAGCTGCCATTTCATCCAGAAACACAACGATTTGGTGTAGTTTGTGGGCCAGTGGAATCATCGGTCCATATTTCTTCAAAAATGATGCCAGTGAGAACGTAACCGTCAAAAGCAACCATTATCGCACCATGCTAACCGACTGATGCCTAAAATTGAAGCTCGTGACCTCCGCAACATTTGGTTTCAACAAGTCGGAGCCGCTTCCCCCACATTGCAACAATCAAAGGATATATTGAGAGAACACTTTGGGGATCAGATAATTTCACATTTTTGGCCGGATGTTTATCCACCAAGATCGTGTGATATTATTACTGTTATTATTAATCCCAACAGTTTACCCCCCTCCCGCCCATCCGCACGATCGGCACTCTCCGCATGACGGAGGAACTTGTTTTATTTTTCATCAATGCCGAGTCACGATGAGGAGAGGTTTGTTTAGTGTCGAGAACGAAAGGAGTTCAGCTACAGAGCAAAATTCATCAGCTGATTTTTAAGAATTATGTAAAATATAAAATGTAATGCAACGATTAGTTGAGAGTCGACAAAATAATTTTCTTAATATGAAAAAACGAGTCAGATATGTCAAATGTGTTTGAATGAGAGTTGAAATCTAGACACAAACAATGCAAAGGCTCGTGAAATTCAAAATTCGTTTTACAAGTTTTCAGAATCAAGGGGCCAAATGTCTGGACATTCTGAACGGAAAATTAAATTTGATTTCAGAGAGAATAAGGGGGCTGCAAATTGAGCCTGTTATTATTTTAACCATGAAAATTACACCAAGCATTTCCCGACGACTGGCGAGAGTAGGGAGATTGATAAGTTTCAGACGATTAGTATGAGAAGGAAGATTTTAGTGAGAGTCCCAATGCAAATTTCTTAAGGCAAATAGGAGATATTGTTTTTGAGTAGACTCTAACATGTCAGAGTAGATTTGATACCTAGGGTTCCAAATCACCGAGCCGTGTTCAGGAATGGGTCTCACTAATGTTACATACAGAGCTTTTGTAACATAAGGATCATTAAACTCCTTTGACCAACGTTTTACAAAAGCCAAGATGCCTTTGGCTTTGTTGACTAACACACCAATGTGATGTGTGAAGTTCAGTTTAGGGTCCATAGTGATGCCCAGGTCAATAAAGCTGTGAACCTGCTCCAAACTGTAATTATCTATAGTGTAAGTAATTGTCTGTGTGGATCTTCGGGGGAAACACATAACTTTAAATTTTTTAAGATCTAGGGGCATCTGATTTATTTTACACCATTCAACCATGCTGTTTAGGTCTGTTTGCGGTAAGATACCTTCATTTGCCGAAGTGTAAGATTTATAAAGTTTTACATCATCCGCATACATTAAATGTTTTGAAAATTTTATCTGAGAAAATATATTGTTTATAAATAGTGAAAACAGAATCTGACCTAGATGGCTACCCTGAAGTACATTAACGGTATCTGAAATGGAATTCTTAAACATTACTCTTTGAGTTAGATCATACAGATATGTGGAGAACCATTGTAAAAATTTTGGTTGGGAACCCAGTAGGTCAAGTTTCTTGATTAGCAACGTTAGACTTTTTCCTGTGGGGATAAGTAAAGTTCTAAAGTCTATGCGTATAATCTGCCTTCGATTCAGACCTTGGAGCAAAACATCACGCGTGTCATTCGCCAATTACCAGTCGAAATGCTTGAACGAGTCATCGGAAATTGGAGTCAACGGATGGACCAACTGAGACGTGGCCAACATTTGAATGAGATAATGTTCGAAAAATAAATGCCAAAGAATGTTCTTTCGAATGACAATAAACATTCCCCATTAAACTTGAATTTTATGTGTTTTTTTATTTTTAGAATTAGGAAACCTCGAAGGGTAATCCCTTTATTTACTTGATAATAACGTATTGGATTATCTAAGAGAATTTCTGAGGTCTACAATTTTTTTTTCTTTTTTTTGAATAAATTTTTGCAAGTGAAGTAAACTAAATAATTATAAAACGCCTTAAAGATTTAGTATTTTATAAATTCTCTATCTATTTTGTTATTTATATTAATTTTTTTTCTCTGTTATATACAATTTTAAAGTTTAATATACAAATACTTATCCCAAGTTATCTGAATACCTAAAATCAGATAATAAAACTTTCCTTGCCATGGAAATATTGCGAATTCACATTGGCATTGAACTCAGTGCAATTATTTTACTTTACTCACTTCTGCCCAAATTACTAGTCTGAATAGAGCAAGATGAATTGCCAAGCCACAAACGAACGCATTATTACTGCAGGGAAAAGTACTAAATGTGAACTAGAATCCAACTGGTTTGCATTTTTACATAAAACAAGTATATTTTCCATATATTTCTCATATAAGCAACTGATATTTTTAACATGTCCAACGAACTGTAATTTGTCCGACTATACATCAGCCTCATATTAGTTAAATACTAATACGTTTCTGCATGTGAAATTCTACTTCAGCAAAATGAAAATACAAATAACTGCAGCGGGAATCGAACCACAGAACCACACACGTCACAGTCATAACCGCTAACCACTCGACTATCGTGACGCTGTAAAGAGCAACGACATACTTCGTGCTTCAATCAAACTTACAAAACTCAGCTGTACTGCTAAAAATAACAACAACAAACGAATGGCGTGTTGGTGGAAATTATTATTATTCCCGTTACTGGTGAACTGCTCTACAAATAACGAACTGGTATGATTTCCACCCATTTCACACTGGTATTTAACTAGCCTTTTTCCTCCTAGTTTACCTTTCCTCTACAAGCAGTATATACACATAAGACACCTACAAATATGTGTGTGTAAAGGCAGCCAGCTAATGGTGGCATCACCAATAATGCGATTATATTTGTTTCACCAATATCACTATTGTTAACATTCATCTTGGCACTGAACTTAATTCACAGAAATTACTCTACACCAACAAAACGAAATGCATATGTGTTGGTGTGCAAGGAGTTTCACGAACAACTGTCATTACACTCCCATTTACACATATCACCAGCATTGATGGGTAAAAGTGGTGTGGGCGATGGTTACTTCGAGGTTGGCGCTCAGCATCAGCAGCATCAATTTCAATTATTTCTCACCTGGTGGAATTAATTACAGTTGAAGCGAGTGACCGCAAAGTCGCGTTGACGCACAAAGCCACAAGCACAAACATATGCATGCTTACGTGCATATGTATGTGTGTCAACCTTTTGATAGATATAAGGCAGCACAAAGGAATATGGGACATAGTGTACCAAGAAAAAAGCAATAACAACAATTCGTTGTACAGTGTGGCGCACGAAATAGGGTTTTCAAAAATTTTCTTTTAACATTATATTTATTGGTGAATTCGTGGTTCCCTACTTTTTTTTAGAAAAAAGCACAGAAAATTTAAATCTAATGGGAAATGGGATTTATTATCACTCGAAAGAATATTCTTTGGCATTTATTTTTTGAAATAATCTCTTTCAAATATTGACCATGGCTACGTCTCAAATGGTCCATCCGTTGAGTAAAATTTTCGATGACTCGTTCAAGCATTTCAACTGGCAACTGGCGAATGACACGCGTGAAGTTTTGCTTCACGGCCTGGTGTGATATCATACGATCTTGGTGGCCAATCGACCGGCCCAAAACGTGAAATTATCTGCTCACCGAAGTGTTCTCTCAACAAATCCATTGATTGATGCGATGTGTGGGAAGTGGCGCCATCTCGTTCAAACCAAATGTCACGGAAATCACGAGATTCAATTTCAGGCATCAAATAGTCGGTTATCATGGCGCGATAATGCTGGTCATTGATGGTTACCTTCGCACTGGCATCGGTGAAGAAATATCGATCGATGAGTCCACCGTCGGCCCACAAACCACACCAAACCGTTATTTTTTCTGAATGAAATGGCAGCTCTTGAATCTCTTCAGGTTGCTCTTCATCCCAAATGCGGCAATTTCGCTTGTTTTGTATACCCATTGAGCCAGAAATGGGTCTCAACACTGAACAAAGTTTGGCTCGAAAATGTCGGATCTTCTTGGCACTTTTCAAGAGCCCATAAAAAAAAAGCTCGACATATGAAGACAATTAAATGCTTTCATATTTTGTGTTTTCACTCTTCACTGTATGTATATATGTGTGCTTGTGTCTGTGGAAAGCACTTTCATCCAAGTGCCGGCGTGTATTTTGTTGGCCTTTTAGGTATTTTTCATTCAAATTTCCCATGCAGCATTTTCGCATTTTTCTATTTTTATTACTATTTTTCTCACTTATAACAGTTGGTACAATTCGCCACTAGTTTGCTTCCATCGTTTTCATTATACCAGAGGATACCTGCAGTGTGGTTCGCACGTGTAAATGGGTATGTATGCACATGTAACCAATACCAAAATTCTTGTAATTGTTAATGGCCTTGGGACTTTTATTGTGTGCCCTTTGTGCCATTTCGTAATCCACAAACACACACACAAACACACACACACACACAGGGAGAGATTGAAATATATGCAGTTGTACTCTTTCTATAAAGCGGAAGTGCAAAAACGGCAGCATTAAATGATATCTTTGACGTTTTCACGTTGACCTTTTGCACGTAAATCGAAGGTGCGCAACCTAAATTGTAGCATACTTCACGGCGCACCGTCGTTTCGGCGCTATATTAGTGGCAGTGAGCAGCAAGTAAGCTTATCAAGAACATTTTCCCATTGCCTTTTGTCTAAATGAAAGATTTTGGATATTCACTTACATACATACATACATATATACATATTCCTGGCAATGTTTTAAAGCACTCTACAGCACACTCATACATATGAGAGTAAGTGTGAACGAGAGAGTGGGTATGTATGTATTTAGCTGTTGATGTGTTGTCTGTGTATTGGTTCTGCTAAGGAAGCAAGTAATCACCGTTACGTTAATTGGACATGCATCACATATAAGCAGGAATGCGGCGAGGTATTGTGCGCTGAATAGTCACAAGGCCACATATACACATATATATACTTGCACTTAGTCAGTGTAGAGTGCTTCCTAGTCCTCAAATAAATAGAGATTATTAATATAAATATTTTATGTACGATGATGGCTTGCTAAGTCAGGGACTTTTTGAATAAAAAATATTTTTTCGGCAAATAAGCATTTTCTTTCTCAATGTAGTCTCCTTTTAGCTATAAACATTTAGTCCAGCGTATTTTCAATTTCGAAATAACAGGTTTTTTGAAAGCCCTCAAAATAGGAATTTGTTTCTGTGATGATCCCTTCATTTCACCCGAATCTCTTACCACCCAACTATTTCTTCAGGTCCTGATGGAACAGTACTCTTTTTCGCCAAATGCGGTCGTTTCTGCTTCAAATCAATATCGAATATGTCCAAAAATTGTGAATAATATTCGAAACTGATGACATTGCTGGTAAACAGATCCACCTTGGTCTTCTTTGGTGCACGTTAACTCAGAGAAATCCACTGTCTTGATTGTTTTTTTGATCTCTGTTGTGATGTGGTGGATCCAAGTTTCTTCTACGGAACCAAATGGCCAAAAAATGTATTTGGATTGCAGTTGAACATCGCCAAAAACTCCTATGATCGTGATGGGTGAGCAATCGCGGCACGGATTGCGAAGATAGCTTTTTCATGTGTATAATTCATGAGAAATGTGTTCTACCCACTCTGCTCAGATGTCTACAGCCTCAGCCATCTCACGCACTTTTACTCTCTGATCGTCTCCAATATCATTCCATGGACTCTATCGGCGATTTCTGGGGTGACGATCTCTTTTGGGTGACCTTAGCGTTCGATAATACATGCATTAAATGAGCGATGTATAAAATTTTATACGACATGGTCCCTTTTGGATTTCATATAAGTACTCAAAAGATTCAGTCATTGATCGATAGCAGCACGCGCAGCTTCATTTGGTTTTGACGATGCTGTTCGAACCAAAAATTTTTTAAGACTCTCCTAATTTCTGCTGTGTATTCGAAAGACCATCTTGTCCAACTGCGACCACAAACTGTAGCCCAATGGATTCAAATCTGGGCTTCCGGATGGCCGCATATGAAACCAGGAATATTGTTTAGGGAAGAGATTTAACGCCTCTCTAAGAGACTCTCCATCAAACCATTACTGCAATGGGAAAGTGAACCCTTGGAGTAATATTTTTTACGTCTTTTTAAGTTTTCGTGTAGATTTTGTGGTTTTTCTCTTGAAAAAACTTCTTCAACAAGGCAAATTTTCTTATGTGTAAAAAGGCTGCCTTCATGGCTATTAAGCGCGTACCAAGAGAAGAGCCCAAATTGCTTTAGACCTACAGAGGCCATTCTTAGCATATACTTTGGCATGGACAGAAATACACCAAATGCATTGTGTGAATGGCATATTGTCCCTGTGTCCGTGCATCCAGATCATGGCTTTATTACATTTGTTGGAAAGTTAGTTCAGTGGATGAAGCTGTAAGAACTGAGAACACGAGCTCATCGCAGAGCCCACTTGGAGCTTTGAGCCCTCTGCGAAGATTACTATAGCTCTCTGTCCAGTGCGTTTTTGTTTCCCTATTCGTTTCTCTATGGGATTCTTGTAGAAACAAATTGCCGAAACACGTACTAGAAGAAGTGTAATCCAGCCCACACAGCGCTACTGCGAGAGATAGTATTCTAGCGGTGTTCTAAACTATAATTTCTCCAAGGATGAGTTTCATTCGATCTGATAGCGTCGCTGCTCATTTTCACATTGCATTACAGGTCGAGAGAAAGGACCTTGAGGAGTGTTATCAGCGTTTCCGAGGGAGCTGAAGGTAGAGCTTTTGTGACGAGAATAGCTGCAGACCGTTGAACTCTTTACCGCTGCACCGCTACTACCGCGGTTTGGTAAATCCAGTACCAAATTGTAGGTTCTAGGTCCCATTTTCCGCTGCCGCTTTGCAAGCGTAAATTGCAACCTTCATCGACCTATCTGTCGTGTTCCAGTTGAGTTTGCTAACTAAGATTGTCCCGAGGAATTTCACTTCGGTAGAGAGGCTGATCTCTAAATCCTTTGGTAGAGACGACTGAAGTGGAAGTGGTTTATACCTTCTGAAAAATAGCACTATTTTAGTCTTTGCTGGGATAATTTCCACTACGTGTTGGGCGTGTTGAAATAGATCACTTAGAATTTGTGTGAGTGTTCAATTCGCCAAAAGAGTATTTCACTTTTCGATTTAGTTCAAAGCATTCTTACCTCTTGGCAAGAGTGATTCTGCGTTGGATGTTGCTCCTGATTATTTAACTTTCCGAGTGTAGTCCTTTCCCTTTTCCGCCATCTATGGCAATGTGTGCCACAACTAGCTGGTGGGAAGGCGGGTAGGTTATCAAAAACCGCATTAGATAATTTAAACAAATTTTTGGAATTGTCAATAATCGGACGACTCTTTAAGTAACTATGTGGTTTAAATATTTATTACTTCTGTTTTAATCTCAAAACTTGGCGCAATACTTGTTCATCTGTCGCGATGGTCCCACATCACATTTGACTACATAAGTATATTTAGAATATGTGCAACAAATTTTAAATCTTACATTCTTTTTTAATGAGCAGATAATATTTATCATTTTTCCTCCTGGCACTCACACACACACACACATTCACTTGCTCTCTTCCTTGTGCACTTCCTGCGCTGATAAAATATGAAAAAGCGCAAAAGATATTTATGTTTAATGTTAGCTAATATATTTCATAAGCAACCCATGCAAGCATGCTCTTCTTACAAACAGCAGTAATGAATTTAAGGAGCGTGTGAAAAGTATCATTAGCGAACGACTTTTGTGCGCCTGTAAATATGCTTTAAAAATAATATATTTTAACAAAGCAAAAAATGGCAAAAACGAGCAGTTCATAAGCGCAAGCGATGAAGTGAGACTAAGAAAAAAATAAAGTAGAATGAATTAAAATGCGAAAAAAATAGAAATTTTGCAAAGGAAACAACAAAAAAGCGAACCCAACAAAGAAACCACTTCAACAGTCCGAAACGGGGGCGAGGAGCGCTGTATTCTTCTTAACGGCGTTGGAGGGTAAGAGCAAATCTTTTTGGTGTTAAGTGCAGATTGTCGGAAATTGTCACACGCGCAACTTGATGATAAAACAAGCGCTTACCAACAAGCTCACTCCACCTTGCCGCCTCCGCTCCCTTGCCGCCCCGTGCACTTGATTAAGTAACACAAAAAACCACCGGATAAAGATAAAAAGAGAGTGAGCGACGTGCTGGTTCATCTGTTTTAAGCGACTTTGAATTTGTTTTTTTTTCTATTTTCTAATTTTTTTTTTGTGTGGTACTTTAAAGCAATGCAGGGGATACGCCCGACAGCGATAAAAACAACCGCAAATGTGTGGATAATATTTAATGCCAAAACCAACTTAACTCAACTCAACTCAATTTCGTAAATGAACAAATCATCAGCACTTGGCTGTGGCAGCAAGTGAAGCGTGCGGTGAGTGGATTTTGGTGTGGTGTGCAGTTGTATTTGTTTACATATATATTGTTAATATATATATATATATATATATGTGTGTGCGTGTGTGTGTGTGTGTGTGTGTATGCGAGAAAGCACTTAAAAGTTAAATCACTGATGAAAAGCAAGCGTAAAATGCCAAGCCAAGCGCTTGCAATGAGGGAAAAAACACAGCAACGCCAACAGCAACACATTCGCAATAAGAATCATCATTTTGAGGGGCGGCAGCAGTAGGGCGCTGAAGTGTGTGAAGTGTGCAGGGAATGACTGTTAAGAAGGCATACACACATCGAGTATGCCGTCATTTAGCATTTGTAGGGTGAACGCACGCTCATCACATTGAGTTGTTGATGACAAGGTTGTGCCAAAGCTGACGCCCTAATGACTCTACAGCTGACAGCATGACAAACTGACAAAGTGACAAACTGCCACTCGAGATACATTGATGGAGCCATCAAAGTAATCTTTTTTCTTCTTTAATTTTTGTTTTGTTTTTTCCCCATTTCTCTCCTTAGATGAACCATATATACACATGGCGTAGAAAGTCTGCGCTCATCTAAGCGTATTTTGTTTGTACTTTGAAAAGTTGAAAACAATAAATCATTCATAAACTTTTTTTACATTATTTTATTTAGTTCAATATAAAGTAAGTGTACAAGAACTTTGGTACCAGTAATTAATATAAATTTGAAATGAGATCAGTTATAAGCAAAAATGTCACTCAAACCAAATAGAAAAAGTCTGCGTTCACTTCAAGAGTAATGAAATAAAAAGTTAGAAATTAAAAAATTTATATTAAGTCAACAGTTCTTGGATATCCACGTCTTTTAATGACTTCTAGATGGCGGTTTTTCGTTGACCCAACAAGTTTGGTTGTTACTTCTGGCCTTATAGCTTCCCATTCCTCTTAAAGCGCTTTCCTAAGCATTTTCTTGCTGGTTATAGTACGCTGTCTAATTTTTTTTCTAGTACATCCCATAAGTGCTCAATAGCGTTAAGATCAGATGATTGGCGGGGGTGTTTGGGAATATTGCACTGTAACCAAAGCTTAACAATTTCTGCTGTGTGCTTCGAAACGTTGTTCTGTTGGAAAATAAATTGTCTACCGAGTCTCCGCATCAATGCACTTTCCTTTAAATTTGTTTTCAAAAATATTAAGATAATCATGTTTGTTCATGATCGACTCAATAAACTGAAGTTTTCCTATACCCGAACGAGCCATCATAGCACCTCCACCACCGTGCTTTGCCATAGGTACAAGATTTTTCTTTCTCAGCGCTGTTCCGCTTTTCCTCCAAATAATCTTGCGGCCTTTTATCCCAAAAATGCTAAACGTACTCTCATCTGAAGAGTGCTCCTTCGCAATGGCCATTCGCTTGAGAGGATTTACTCTTGATATGAAGGGCTTTCTTCGTGCGACTCTGCCATGAAATCCGGTTTTTTCCAGAATTTTTCATATCCTATCTGGACATAGTTCCTTTTTGTACTTTAATTCAATTTATTTTGAAAGTCGTCTTGCAGTTAGACGTAGGTTAGAACTCCCAAGAATGGTTAGGTTGAGCTCTTCCCTTTCTGTCAGTTTTCTTGGACGTCCAGAACGTGGCTTAGACTCATAAGATTTCGTTTGTTTGAAGTTGTTTATTACCGTCTCCCAGAAAATTTTCGCGATTTCCCTATAACTGTTACCATTCTGCCACAAACCAACAATGATTTTCCTTTCGCCAATTTCTATTTCTATTCACTTTTGGTCCATAGTCAAAAAAGTGAGTGAGTTTCTCCTATATATATATAAACGCTTTAGCTTCTTCCTAATCGCAATTATTATCGTGTGTCATTTAAAATTAAATTTAACATAAATGCAACAAACCATCGCTTTTTAAAGTGAACGCGCACTTTTTCTACTCAACTTACTTAAGTAGCGGTACTATAATCCCGTTAACTCAGAACGACGCAGCTCAAATTCTACAAAATTTCGCTCAAACATTCTTCAAATAATTTTCTTCAAAATAAGTAAAAAATAAAATCGCTGATTGTTTTAAAATGCGTAACTTTTTTAGCTGAATACTTTAATGCAGTGAGTGAACGCAGACTTTTTCTGCCATGTGCATGTGTACCAAGCGCACATTTTGGAAAAAGGAATTTATAATATACGCTTACCTGTATTTAGAGCTTTTATTTAAAGTATAAACTTTTTTACAAGTGCTTGCAGTGGGGAAAAAATTAATATCTGGTATTTTTTTTTCAATATTTGAATTGAACTGAAGTAAAATTTTTGCTTATTTTTTTTTTACTAAAACGTAACAAACACTAAATAAAATACGAATAAAAATTCAATAAATGCCAAGTCAGAAAAATAAATATTTTTCTTCCTTGAACTTCACAGCATTACAATCCACATTTCAATGGAACTGGTTTTGAAATTATTGTAGAAATATTTGCAATGATTCTTGAGTCTCCACAAAGCTTGAAAACATATGCACGGCCATTGAATGCCTTGTTATCATGCGTATATGCCATTGCAGTGGTTTTCTAGAAACTTCAGTTTAAATTTGAAGAAAAAAGCGTTTTGAGTCATTTTCGAATCTCTTACTCACTTAACTCAACACTTTAATAATTATCTCTAAAATCATTAACACCAAAATTTGAATTAGGTCTAAATCCAAGTGGATCCAATCACTTGACTCCCTACTGTTTCAGTAATATGAGAAAAAATTAGTTTTCGTTAAAATAAAAATTTAAAATTTAAATTGATCAAAGTCATCGTTCCAAGTACTTTTGTCAAAGCAAATCTTTGTTATACAGTACTGTGATATACACAAAGTTTAGGAACGAGGGTTGCGCTATATATTTCGGGATTAGAGAATTCTTTTTCAAAATATTCTCCATTAAGGTCTGTAAACTTTTCCATGGGTTTGAACCAATTGTCGAAGCACTTTTGCCACTCTGATTGAGGTATCTCCAAAACTTGCATTCTGTACGCATCAACCGCCTCTTCAGGTGCCAAAGAACACTGACCTCAGTTTATTTTTTATGTACAGGAATAAAAAGAAGTATTTCGATGCCAAGTTAAGACTACACAGTCCTCAACAAATCGAAGTTTTCCGAGCTCAAAAATGGCAATCATTTGCTTGGAATTGCTTTGTGTGCGAACAACTGTTGTGGGATTCGGCTCACCTTGGACCATCTATACCGTCGACTGCTGTTCACTTTCGGACTCATTGGCATAAATCTACGATTTATCACCTGCCATGAAAGCATAGACGTATTTCGAAGCACCGTTGTAGTGTTTTTTGACATTTCCTTCGATCAAACAACAAGAGCCGTTTTTGAGCGATTGATAAATTGGGTTGGATCCAAAGTGAACAATTTTTGTTTTGCAATCAATGCCTATAGTTATCTCAATCTCACGATAGATCACATGATGATCTTGTAATATCAGTTTGCGCACAGCTTTAATAGTTTCAGGAACAAACAATGTTTTCAGACAACTTTTCCGAAATTTGTTTTGGAGGGCTCTACGAGCTGGATTGAATTCACCAAATCATCGATAAGCAGTGCTCCTTGATGGAGCTGCATTTAACGTACAGCGGATCAATTGGAAAGTCCCCGGCCTGATACAAAGATGGCGCTACTAGAGTTTAATCCATATGATTTTTAGTTAGCCCTTACTTTCGAAAGGCGCGTATATAAGTTTGACAGCTGTCTGATAATTACAAGTAGTTTGTGTTTTAAAACATTTTGAGTGAAGCAACTTTTGTTATTGTAAAAAAAAGTGGATAAAAAGGAATTTCGTGTGTTGAAAATTTTGAAGGGCAAAAATCCAATTGAAGGAAAAACTGTGATTGATGACGAGCTTCCGGATACTGTAGTATTGATATGGTAAGTTTAGACGTAGTGAAATGAGCACCGAAGACAGTGAACGCAGTGGACGCCCAAAAGAGGTTGTTACTGACGAAAACATAATAACTACGCAAAATGAATTTGAATGACCTCAAATTGAAATTGAATACAATAGTAGGTGCTCTAAAGATATCAACTGGACGTGTACCATTCACGAATATGTGTGTATGAGAAAGCTCTGTGCAAAGTGGGTAACGCACAAGCTAACTTTTGATCAAAACCAACGCGGGTTGATGATTTTGAGTAGTGTTTGGAGATGACAAAGCGTAACAAACCCGAGTCTTACTGCGTCAATATGTGCCAATGGATGAAACATGGCTGCATCATTTCATTCCGAAGTCCAATCGGCAATCATCCGAGTGGACTGCACACAATGAACGCGCTCAAAAGCGTGAAAAAAATGCAACAGTCGGCTGGCAAAGTTATGGCATTTGTACTTTGGGTAGCTCATAAATATTTTTTTTTGACTACCTTGAAAAAGGAAGGACCATCAACAGTGACTATTGCATAGTGTTGTTATTGGTCCGTTTGAAGGACAAAAATGCCGAAAAACGTTCTCATTTGAAGAAAAGGAATATACCGTGTCACAAGTCAGTAAAATCGATGGCAAAAATGCATGAATTGGGCTTCCCGTGAGTATTTTCTATTTTCAGAAATCAAAAGAATACTCGCTGGGAAGAAATTTTTGTTGAATGATAAGGTAATTGCAGAAAATGAGGCCTATTTTGAAACGAAAGGCAAATCATACTACAAAAAAGGTATCGAAAAGTTGGAGGGTCGCTATAATCAGTGTATCACCTTGAAAGAGAACTTTGTTGAATAAAAAAATGAATTTTGCCAAAAAAAAAACCGTGTTTTACTATGGTAGGATGGGGATTTTTCAATTGACCTGTTATTACTGCCAAAGAGTTTTCTAGACGCATATTAGTCTCTTGAGAGTAATAAATTTTAAAAAGACAAAATATTTGTTTTATTTAAGATTTTTCTTTTACAAAAACAACTCCTATGCTACTGTCATTTTATTGTGAATTATGCATATTTAAAATACGCTGAGCGTTATTTCTTTCCAGCGCCAAAAAGTATGCTTCCAACAAATTTCCGTGTGACATCATTCACGTTCTCTGCTGGCAACTGGTGAATTTAAATAAATATATATATACACGTTTATGTATGCATGTGTGTGTATGTGTGCGTGTTATATACGTTAAATTGTCATTCTAAGTGCATGTGTGTGTCCTCCTTCTTCACCCGCGCCACCTGTCATTTTAAGCGCATTTATTGTTAAAAACCATGGCAGGTTGCACGTTTCAAATTGTCATGCTCTGCACCGTGCACAAAGCAGACGCAACAGCCCCTCATCATCATTTCGTGTTTTCTTTTCTTTAATTTTTTTTTTTTTGGTTGCTCTCCTCACCGCCTTTTTTCTTTCATTTCAACACAACTTCGCTTTCAATTTTACAACGCAAATTGCAGAAATTTGTCTTTAACCAACGCGCAAACAAGCGTGCAAACGTACAATGCGCCGCGCACACGCCCAGCATGAAAACGCCTCGACCCTCATTGCTGCCTCCTTCCCTTTAGCTCTTCGCTTGCATATGTGTATTTGTGTGTGTGAATTTGCATGACATATGTGCTGCCACTGGCAATTCTTGCGGCTCCTACAACTACACATACATACACATATAAAACGCACACTTGTATGGGTGTGAGTGTGTCTTCATGCTGCACCGCCAGCCTTTTCTTTTGCTCGATACATTCATATGCATGTGTGTGTGTGTGAGGCTGCGTGCCTGCCTTTCGTTTCGTGATGCCTTTTATAAATGTATTTATGTATTTATGTAAATAAAATATTGCGCCCGCATTAAATTTCCATTTTTATGCGGTTTTTATTCGCTTTTAAAGATGATTGAATCACTTACGACCACATTTGAGTATATTTACGCTTTTGAATTTGCGTAAGTGTGCGGAAAATGTCATTTATTTTTTCAGCCTTCGTCGTTTTTATTCCTTTGCTGTTGTTGCTATTGTTTTTGCTCGCTTATCTTATGTGTTTTTTGTTTTTATTATTGTTTTTTTTTTTCGCTATTAATAAACATGTCGTTTTTTTATGATTATTATATCTGCTTGAATTACCCAGACGATTTGTCAAAGTGAAATGCGGGCGACTTAGAGCCACAATATTCACTCAATTTGCCTTTTGGGGGATTTGAAGAGAGTTAAAATGTTTTTTGTTTGTTTTTTTTTTTTAGCATAGACAATTAGTTATCTCGGATATTGAGTTGATTTACTAAATTTTGATTCATTAATGCTAATTACTATGAATATATCCAACTTCTACTGTAATTATAGAGTTTGAGTTGGCTTTGCTGCTTACAAAAAAAAAAATGAAATAAAATCAAATAATAAAAAAATAAAAAAATAAAATTAAAATAAGAGGCTGAAATGTAACACAATAGCTCATTCCATTTTCACTATTTATAAGTGATTTTTTTAGATAAAATTCTCAAAAAAAATTTTTTATATGCGAATGACGAAGCTTTATAAATCATAAACTTTGGCAAATGAAGATCTCTTGCCATAGCTTATCTTAACAAAATGCTTGAAATGCTTTCGAGCTTCTCTTGTGGAACCATAAAACCATTTGCAGGCACAATGGATAACTATAAATTGAAACCGGTTCACTATTTTATGGTGCTGTGTATCACTATCGATCCTGAATTCAACTTCACCCTTTACATTGGTATGACAGTGAACAAAGCAAGCGGTTAAGAGTTATCCATTTAGTGGTTTCGAGAGTAAAGTTCGTTGAATTTTGACATCTGTCAAACTTAACTGTCCAACCAGACATGATTTGTTCTAGTTAAAAGTCTGGCATTTGTGAAAATGGATTGCTTAATAACTACAAAAAGCGTTACAGATGTGGCCACGTTGCATGCTTTAAGAGGAGATTATGGTGCACATAATCGTCCAACTACTCAAGCAATTGGTAAAATTTTAAAGAAATTTGAAGAGATATTGTAAGGCCTGTATGTCATCGTTTTGTTTGTTCCACCTCAAATATTGCTGCTTTAAGGGGTTACTCTAGGCTACACTAGAATTTTCGGAAAATGGATTTTTTGTTCTTTTAAATGATACATTATGCTCCCAAAAATATTATCCCGAAAGATTATATAAGATAAGAATTTCTAAATGCCCTTTTTCCTTCTCTAGTTGAAGCGTCTGTTTCAGTCAGTAAGGCATACTCAAAACTTTAAACGCGCTTATTTCAAAACTGCTTTTTTCAAATGAGCCAGAAACATAACTCCAACAATTTACAACCGATTCGCTTGAAATTTTGACAACATCTTTAGAAAGATATTATCTACCAAAATACGTAGGCTTTTTTATCTTGCGTATATATATATTTTTTTATTAAAAAATTTCGAAAAGTTTTTTATGCCAAATTGCTACCTTTTCCTTTAGAGTCCCGCCATTTTGTCAAATATGCTTATATTGAAAAATATTCTACGTACTTCATTAGATATTGGTATTCGGCACTTGGATTACACCTACATCCATATAAAGTCCACCTTACACAACAACTAAAGCCAGCTGACCATTCACAACGCCGTAGTGACCTCGATTGGGTGCTTGAACAACAAGCAGTTGACCCAGATTTACCCAACAAAATTTTCTTCAGCGATTATCTTCTTCATTGATGAAATTGTCGCATTTGGGATTCCAAAAATCCTGAAGAAAAAACTTACTCTCTGGTACGCTCTTTGAGCCTGAGGTGTTATTGGATCTAATTTCTCTCAAAACAATAACAGCGAGTCACTGCCAATTCGGAGCGTTGTGGTCGTATGATAACTGACATTTCCTTGGCCTAAAATTGAAGAACACTACTTGGACAATATGTGGTTCCAACAAGATGGTGTTACATGCCACCCAGCATGAGTGTATATGGGTTTATTGAGAGAAAAATTTCCCCCGCCGCGTAATCTCTCGTCTTGGCGATGTCAATTGGCCATCGAGATCGTGCAATTTGATACCTTTGGACTATTCTTTGTGTGAAAGAGCGTGTTTAAGCGGATAAATTTTTGAGCACTTGAGCACTTGAGCACCAACATTGGTCAAGTTATGCTTGAGATTCCGTCCAATATGGCCGAAAAATTGGTGGAAAATTAATTCAAATGGATCGAATTTTACAAAAATCCACGAGGCGGTCATTTGTATAATGTAGTAATTCACATATAAAGCCAAGATTCAATTTTTATAATGAGTAAGGAATTTCAAGAAAAAAAATATTTTAAATGCATTTTATTTACGTTTATTTTGGAAACCGCAAAAATTAGCATTTTGAAATTTCAAAGCCCTTTGTTCCTAAAAATTTGTTCATAAAATTGATTATGTCAGTAAGGCCGATTCCGGAATGCAGCTCTGTAATTTGATGGTATCAAAGTTACTCTGAAAAGTTTCAATTTCTTCAAAAGATTTTAGAAATTTGTATTGGAGCTATCAAAATAATCGTTTACTTATACTTATCATCTAACACATATTGACTTCTCCAGTGTTGCAAGGCGTAGGCAAATTGTTGAGCCCGATGACTCATAGTCTCAAGAGGATAGATCTGCATAACTTGTTTATTACTGCCACTGGAAACTCATCAAATCGATGTTTTGCTTGCTCAAAAATGCAGTTATTGATGAAGAGTGATCCAGTTTCGACGGTTGGTTTCTCTGTGATTTCTCGAAAGACAGCTGGCAAATAAATGGTTGTGTACCACTCAGAATTTACTATTCTTCGTAGTTCTAATGCGACGGTTGCGACGTGTTTAGTTTCCAAATAAAGGCAAAATTGAAAGTGCATACAGCCGACTACTACTCGCTTCGGACTCATTCGCCTAAATCTACGATTCATTACCCGTCGCAATGACAGACGTGTTTCGAAGCACCGTTGTCGTATTTTTTTAACATTTCTCTTGGCCAATCGCTACTCACATTTTTTTTTTCAATCATTGGCAAATTGTGTGGGATTCCACGTCTTGGAGTGATCTAAAAGGTGATCCATTTCGAGGTTCCTAATTTTTTAAAGAAAAAAAAAGCAGAAAATTTAAATTTAATGGGAAATGTTTATTATCATTCGAAAGAGCATTCTTTGGCATATATTTTTTACACATTATTTCTTTCAAATGTTGACCGCGACTATGCCTCAGATGGTCTATCAGTTGAGTCGAATTTTCGATGACTCGTTTGAGCATTTCAACTGGTAACTGGGGAATGACACCCGCGATGTTTTCCTCCAAGGCCTGAATCGAAGCGGGATTGTCCGCATAGATTTTAGATTTTACACATCCCTAAAGGAGAAAGTCTAACGGTGTGGTATCACAAAATCTTGGTGGCCAATCGATCGACCCAAAATGTGAAATTATCTGCTCACCGAAGTGTTCCCTCAATAAATCCATTGATTGATGCGATGTGTGGGAAGTGGCGCCGTCTTGTTGGAACCTAATGTCGCGAAGATAACGAGCTTCGATTTCAAGCATCAAATAGTTGGTTTTCATGGCGCGATAACGGTCGCCATGGACGGCTACGTTCTCACCGGCATCAGTTTTTAATAAATATGGACCCATGATTCCACCGACCCACAAACCACACCAAACCGTTGTTTTTTCTGGATGAAATGGAAAATTGAATCTCTTCGTCCTCGTTCCAAAATGGGACAATTTTGCTTGTTTGCGTACCCATTGAGCCAGAAATGGGCCTCATCGTTGAACAAAATTTGGCTCGGAAACTTCGGATCTTCTTGGAACCTTTCAAGAGCCCAAAGAGAGAAGCGATGTCGCTTGGGAAGGTCTAGCGACTTCAGTTCTTGCACAAGCTCCATTTTGTACGCTTTCAATTTAAGATCTCGACGTAAAATGCGCCAGTTCATTCCAATGTCAGCCCGAGTTGCTGCAAACGGCGCCGAATCGACTCTCCACGGACCCACGGTCTTCGTGTACACTCTCAGCTATGGCCGCTATATTTTCTTCACTGCGTGCTGGGCGTGGTCTCTACGGTCGAATATTACCCAATAATGAATGCTGGGTCTCAATATGGGTGATGGTGTTGCGAATAGTACGCTGAGTACGGCGATTATGTTGACCAATAGTTGAGCGAAGCGCGCGAAACACATTCTTTAAAGAACGGGAATTTTCATAACAAATTTGAATTATTTGTAAGTGTTTTCCAGGCGAAAGTCTTTCCACGATGAAATGCCAAACAAAAATAACATGACAGCTTGACACGACTCACGCGTGATCTGTCAAAAGAAGGCTATTAAAAAGTACCTCTACTTGGATCACCTTTTACAAAGAATTTCAAAGATCATGTACGGATCGTGTAACATGATACTTGAAACTGTCTGGAACCGGTTTAATTATCTCTCTCTAAATAGAGAAACAACTGTAGTCGAGAGCAAAGCAGAATATGTCTCTGAAAAATGAAGAAAATCATGCAGAAAAAAGTGAAATATTTTAGAAAAAATGGCATCAAACCTCATCGAAAATGTTGCACTCTGTTTGGCATATTTGCTTGGATTAAACTTTTAAAGTATACAGAAGAGATTTGCTAAATTCCTTTACTTTCCGAGGTTAAGCGTACAAACATTGTACTATTCGGTACTTTTAAACTCCGCGTGCCGAATAGAAACATATTCGTGACGTCTCGATGGTATTGAACTTGAATTTCGTACTAAACCAGACTGAATTATCGTTCATGTCAATCTGTAGGAAATTGAAAACTTTAGCAACTTTGCGACCGCAAAGGAAAAAGAATGAAAATTTCAAGACACACATACATACACACGTAAATATTTATATATATATATTTGAAGAAAAGTATATATCAACATAGATGTAACTACTATCGGAATATCGTCTAAATGCCAAGTCAATAATGAGAAATGCAGAAATAGTTTGATAAAAGTGGCGTGTAACGAATAGAAAAATTTGTAGTAACGGTAATGTATTTTTAAATCGTACAGCACGAATTCGGCGGAAGAAAGAAAATGAAAACTCACATACATATACATACAAATTGAGGTTGGTTTGAGTAGCTGATATAGTTGAATGAAAAGAGAAAAGAGTGAGTGAGGCTTGAATAACAGTGAAAAGAAGGATAAATGCTTAAGAGCAAACCGTTGGCATATGTAGGTATTGAAAAAAAACGCCGCGTTGTGTACCAAAAAGGTGAAAAGATTTCGAAAGATTGATATGCACGATAGTAGCACCGCAAATGACTGATTTGCAATAAAAACCGACTCAATGAAAATCCTTTAGATTTAAAAATATAAAGGGTGATCCAATTAGAGGTGATTTTTCAATAGCCTTCTTTTGACAAATCATGCGTGAGTCGTGTCAAGTTGTCATGATATTTCTGTTCAGTATTATTTGGCATTTCATCATAAAAAGACTTACGCCTGAACAACGTTTACAAATCATTCAACTTTATTACGAAAAATCACGTTCTGTGGGAAGAATGTGTAACTCGCGCGCTTCGCTCAACTTATGGTCAACATAATCGGCCAACTGAGCGCACTAATCGCAACACCATTACCCACCTTGAGAGCCAGCATTCATTATTGGATAATATTCGACCGAATAGACCACGTCCAGCACGCAGTGAATAATATATAGCGGTCGTAGCTGAGTGTTCACGATTCGGCGCTATTCGCAGCAACTCGGAATGACGTATGGAAAAACTTGGCGCTTTTTACGTTGAGATCTTACATTGAAATCGTACAAAATATAGCTTGTGCAAGAACTGAAGCCGCTCAACCTTCCCAAGCGACATCGCTTCGCTCTATGGGCTCTTGAAAAGTTACAAGAAGATCCGACGTTTTCGCGCCAAATTTTATTCCGCGATGAGGTTCACTTCTGGCTCAATGTTTATGTAAACAAGCAAAATTGCCGCATTTAGGACGAAGAGTGACCTGAAGAGATTCAGTAGCTGCCATTTCATCTAGAAAAAACAACAGTTTTTGTGGTTTGTGGGTCGGTGGAAACATGATAACCGACTCTTTTATGCCTGAAATTGAAGCTCGTGATTTCTGCGACACTTGGCTCTAACAAGACGGCGCCACTTCCCACACATCACATCAATCAATGGAATTGTTGAGAGAACACTTCGGTGAGCAGATAATTTCACGTTTTGGGTCGATCGATTGGCCATCAAGATCGTGTGATATCACACCGTTAGACTATTTTCTGTGGGGAGATGAAAAGTCTAAAGTCAGTGGACAATCCCGCTTCGATTCAGGCCTTGGAGCAAAACATCACGCATGTCATTCGCCAGATACCCGTCGAAATGCTCGAACGAGTCATCGAAAATTGGACTCAACTGATGGACCATCTGTGACGTAACCGCGGCCAATATTTGAAAAAGATAATCTTCACAAAAGTAAATGCCAAAGAATGTTCTTTCGAATGATAATAAACATTCCCAATTAAATTTGAATTTTCTGTGTTTTTTTGTATAAAAAAGTGGGGAGCTTCGCAATGGATCACCCGTTAAATCCTTTGGAGTTGAGAATATAAAAAAAATAAAGTGTTTGGAATTCAAAATCTTTGCCCCAAGCAATCGGTGTGTATCAACGACCTTCTGTTTCTATCAACAACAAAAGGTTCAAGACAACCAATGCTTCGAAAGGGCAGGCGTTGGATGCTTAAATTTAATCAAGAGAAAACTATTTCGAAAATCAATAATTTCCATTTATGCTTTTTTTATATTTTTGGTCAATGCAACCATGCATGCGTAAATCGGTTGTCGTTGTCGTTAAGTACGCACGCTTGCATTTTGATTTCACTGCGGTCGCACACACCTCTGACGCACCTCTCACGCACGCATAAATGTACACACACACACAACCAGACAGGTTCACACCATCACTTTTACGCACGACTACACGCTTCTTCCTGCATTTCTCAAGAGCAGCGTATTGTAATATTATTTTTGGTGAATCCACCAAAAGCCGCTTTGCATACTTAACACCCGTTCACTCGATGTCTGCTTTACACTGGCAGCGATTAGAGATATATAAGTATATACGAGTATGTGATTTCCTTGCGCTATAGGAATGTATGGAATGCCGTTATGAGTATCAGTATAGGTGTGAATGGCGGATTTCTTTCTTATTATATTATTCAGCTTTCCTTCCGCTTCGGGCGCTTGCCTTGATCTTGGTATGGCATTGCGTGCGAAATGCATATATTTGAAATTCTTTCTTGGCATATTTTAATGAGTCAGCTTTGTCTTTGATTCGGTAATGTCTTCGAATTTATTTAGTTAGGGATATCATAATCTTGACGTTTTATTTATATTGTGAGTATTTTTGGTTATTTTTGTTTGGTTTTCAGATTATAAGGCTTAAAATTCGCTACAATATTAATCATCAAAATGAACGAATTCCCATTGATAAATATGAATAGCTGAAAAATCCACTTGCAGCTCACATGATTTTCAAATCTGATCAGTAAAAAATTATCTGAATCCTTTTAAAGATTATTTATTCCGCGATAGCATGTCAAACATACCAAGCATTTCTGCTCCTTTTTTACTTTTTATATTTTGCATGAACACGAAATGTTATTTCAACTTTGATCCGAATTATATAAGTACCGATATGATCGGAGTGATGAGCTGAATTGATTTAGCCATGTCCGTCTGTCTGTCTGTTTGTCTGCTTGCCTATCCTGCCTATCCTGTCTGTATATCACCTCTCTCTGTCCGGTCTGTCTGTTTCTCTATTTGTCTATTGCCTGACATATCGGTTCTGCCTGTCCTGTATATCCTGTCTATCTGTCTGTATGCCTATCCTCTCTGTCCTATCTGCCCTGTCTGTCTGTCCTTCTTGTCCGTCCTGTCTACCCTGTTTGTCTACCCTCTCTATATTTCTGTCCTGTCTGTCTGTTTGTGTGTCTGTCTGGCTATCCTGCCCGTCCTGTCTGTCTATCACCTCTCCCTGTCTGTCTGTTTGCCTTTCTGACTGTCCTTTCTGTACCGTCTGTCTGTCTATACTGTCTCTCTGGCCGGTCTGTCTATTGGTCTATTTGTCTACCTCTCTGTCATGCCGCTTCTGCCTGTCCTGTCCGTCTATATGTATGTCTGCCTGTCCTGCCTGTCCTCTCTGTACTGTCTGCCTTGTCTGTATGTGTGCCTGTCTGTCTGCCTGTCCTGTCCTGTCCGTCCCTCTGTCTATCTGTCTGCCTGTCCTTCTTGTCCTGTCTGTAATGTCTGCCCTGCCTGCCTGTCTGTCTGTCTGTATACCCTGTTTGCCCTGTTTGTCTATCCTCTCTGTCTGTCTGTTTTTCTTTCCTGTCTATCTATCCTCTCTGTCTGTCTATCCTGTCAGTATGTCCTGTCTGTCGACCGACAAATATGAGATTCTGGAACATAAATACTTCAATAAAGCATCTAAGGGGTGAAATTTGGTATTCTACACACGTTATGCTAATCAAATATTGAAACCAAAATTCCTCGAAATCGGCATTCTATATTTTAAGACCGCCATCTCACCGATTCGTTTAAATTTGAGTTTTTGGCTAGAAATCCGTCAAAAAACCAAAACAAAAATTCTTACTCTATCTTATCTGATCTCAACGTCCGAGCCTTTCAATAATACAGCAAATTTAATACGATAAGCGACTTGAAGTCTTCTTCATTCATCGAGGGGGATTATTTCACTCTTGAACTCAACAATAATCTGAACCAACACTGCTGCGGAAAAGTGTTTCGCCTCTAAGACGCGACAGCAAGATATCTTCTCTTGACCGCATCTTCGTGCACTACCAGACCCATTCGCTTCCCGTTAAGTTCAAAAAAAACCAGCACCAATTGGTCGATCGTTGATGTTTTCTTTTACCTCCTCAGCGCAGCTTTGCCGACGCTGTCAGACGTGGTTCTAAAGTCAAAAAGACGCAAGAGTTTTGAAATGCACAATTTCAAAAGTCTAAAATCGGCTTAGGTAAAGCACATAATGAGAATGCAGGTAAGTACGACGTAGTATCAATGGTACCGTAACCATTGGTCTATGGTATCCTCTAGTTCCTATCATATACTTCGTGCAATTCCAGGGCCATCAAACCCCCTAATAAGCTTGAAGAATTGTTTGAGGTAGTGTGATTCAGCTCTAGCTGCTTAGCTTTTAGGTATTTTAGTCTTGATCTCCACACACTGCTTTTTCTCTTCACACTCCATCACAAACATTGGAAAATTGTAAGCGACTATCTGACCATCCGTATGGAGACTGTGGCATCAGGGATAAAAAAGAATGCCGGTAACTTTAATCTAGAAAGAAAGAGAGAGAGAGAGCGGGATTATTTTAAATAATGGAAGTTTTATTTGGGGGAGGATAACAGTCGAAGTAGCTGGTAAGTGGCAGTAGGAATATTAGCTACATATCAGTTGCCTCTCAGCAACAGCAGATTCGCAGTAATTAGTGAACGGCGGTAAGGGGACTAGCAGCGCGGAAATCCGTAGCGTCGTAGTGGCTTACGGACAAAGTTGAGTGTGCAAATAGCACGACGAATTGTTCTTGCGAATGCTGGTATAGATCGCGTCCGTCTCCAGTTCGAACGTTACTCTCCATTATCCAAACGGCATGCCAAACTAGTTCCGCTGAGTGAAAAACGATCTAACAAGACACACAAGGTTGGACGGACATTGTCTCTCCCGTAATGGCAAACTACATGAGGAGGGAGTGGAAGGCAAGCATCGCTGCCGAACTAGGTCGTGGATGCCGGAGGGTTTGAGGGGAAGGAGAGCGCTAAGATAGCCCTCCCCACTTCACAGTGAGCTTGGGAGCAGGTATTTAGGTTGGCTTGATAAACCGACTAGCACGTGTTCAAAGACACAGTAACGTCTTGCTCGACTCCCTAAGCACACGGCTTACCTAACAGGACTGACCAATGTTCAGTAAGGACTCAACTATGCACTGGTTGAGGATTCATAAACTTAATACTCAACTCCGTTTTCATCAAATTCGAAAGCAAATTTGCTAATAACTTTCAACAATTTTGCTTTGTTTCTACAAAGCAATTAATTCGCCTGCTGCTCTCTGCTCTCTGCAATTGAGTAAACGAGATAATCTCGCAATAAAAAAAAAACTTTTTTTTACAAAATTAAAATAAATCGGCAAAAATTGAATCGTGTCAACTCGCTGAGTGGACAAATCCAATTATATGCTAACCAAAAACAAAACATTGCTAACAACAACAACAACAGGTAGCACTTTAACGCAAACAATAATTGAAAAATTAAATAAATGAAAAATGAAGTGGAAGGCAATTTTTACGCTTTTATTGTTTCATCTCTCGCTCGATCGGCATGTCAGTGTGTTGGTATGTTTATGTGTGTGTGTAAGTTAGTCAGTGTGTTTGACATTAAGTACCGCCAAAGCTGATGTTCATTCCAATCATCAATCGAGAGTGGCGGTTTCCAATGCATGCTCCAGTGCAGCTCTTCACATGTGTGTAAGTACACGCATGTATGTATGTATGTATCTAGATATGTATGTGAAGTGGATTTCTAGTGCGTGCATATATTTAGGTTTTATTTTTTAAGAGTTAAGTATGCGTACGTTTGTTGGCTGGTCATGGTCATGGCATGGCATGCCATTTGGCATTGTCCAGCACTGGCTCATCCAACCGCCGCTGCCACCACAGTTGATGAATTGATGAATGTGTCAATATTTTCCGCGAAATTCTCCAAACAAAATGCATTTGCCTTGCATGTGTATGTACATACATATACATATATGTGGAGCGTATATAATCACTTATATATGTTGAATGTTGATTGCTCGTTTTGCAAATTTGCGAAATATTAGAAACGTGCTTTTAGCAAATTGGAAATGTAAATTTTGTTGCTTGGCACTCTTGAAATTGCCGAGAGATTTATTTCATTTCACGCTTTGTTTTATGGCAGTCCTCAAACTCGCTTTTTGAACTAGTGGAGTTTAATATTGTTTTGGTTTTGAGTTCTACTGGAGTTAATAGAAGCAATAATCTACTGAACGCCTCCCTGAGAGGACTCACTTCAGAAATTGATGCAGAAAAACTCTCAATTTCTCATTAACATAATAAAATTAAAAAATTAAACATTGATGAAATCCTAATCCGAAGCATGAGCCTAGCATCTCCGGAGCTTAATCTAGAGGCTGCAATTCAGTGTTTTGGTAATTTTTGCGATCAGCTCAAGTTTATGGGTACAGATATACCAAGCCATACAAAAATTAAAAATAGAAAAATTTCCAGCTTTTTGGGGTTTAATAGTACCACTTCTGCTACTGAGTACAGTGATCGATCTCTGTATCACCAAAACAGATTTTAACCGCTGTGATCATTCACCATTCACTCCCAGGTTAGAGAACCACTTCCTTCCCGATCAACTCTCATACGTAAAACCGGCTGTCGTGAGAGTTCAACTCAGGTCTGGATATTGTAGTCGACTTAATTCCTACCTACCCAGACTCGACCCTGACATAACCAGCGTATGTTCTGCATGTAATGAAAACCTGCACGACAATAACCACATCTTTGTATGCCCACTCAACCGAACTCATCTTGATACCCCTCTTCCTCTGATCCGAACCCGCCGAAAGAACACGTTTCCTGGAATACCCGTTAGATGACCTTGATGACTAGGACGACTACCTACCTGATTCTAGGCGTGGTAAGTGAACCGCTCAAATAACAACAACAACAACGCAGAGCAGCTATCATTGTTATAGGAAGCCGCGGCGCGCTTTTCCTCACTGCTACTTTGCACTCTTGTGCAACTAGTACAGTACAGAGACTGACACTCACTAGTGAAACCGATATTACCAAACTGCCCGCTAAACCACTAGCCGCTTGCCGTTTCGGACTAGCGATAACAACCCGACCGAATAACATCATTTTTCATCTGTCTCATTCTTTGTTCTCGGACTTATGTTATTGCAGCCCTACCCACAGAGCAGTGCGTGTGTTCGATGAAATTGTTTTGTTGGGGTCAATCGAAGCTTCACTAGATCCTGAGGAGTTCAGTTTAAAAGTCACTTTACCTATGCCCACAGCTTCTTAGGTGTCAAAATTCATGCCTTTTTGAGAGATATTCACAAGTGCGAACGTTTGGACATTCAAGTTTTCAACAAAGCCAGTAAAGGATTGCGGTCTAAGGCAGATCTTTAACAGCAAACTTCTATTTTCTGTAAAGATGCTATGATGGACCTTAGTTTATAGCAAGGGTTCGCTTTTCAGGAAAAATATATACATTTGCAGCTCATTTTTAATTAATTGCACAAATCCCTCTTCGCACGGTTCTTAATTATAGAAGAATAGATCTTCGTCGCCTCTAATTAAGGAACTGTTCGTAAAGGCGAGGACTAACAACTGACCCCCTTAAAACGGAGTAGTCCTCATCGCTCTAAGCACCTCATTCAAAGTACAATCGGAGAAGGAGTGTGTTCTAGGAAAAACAACTCAACCATTTGTGCATGAGCTACGATCACCATGGCAGTCGACTCACGACTCCTTGGTCTGTGTGAAAATCTGTTTCTACGATGTGATGAATTGGTGAAATACAAATTGCAGAACTCACCTTTTCGCTATTCACTCCGCTGCAGTTGCACTGGATTATTTGATGGAGTTTCGACCTTTTCAATAGCCCTAGAGCCAAATGTAAGAGGACGAAAAAGTTTCTGCTCTCCCCTAATCTATCGAACATGTATAGAAGCTTCATTCTAAAATACACGGTTTTTTTTCAATCGGCATATGGGGAGCTGATATAAAAGACGAGGTCGCAAGGCATGGTTTGACAGCCATCCAGCGACAAATCGATTAGTTATATTAAGAGGCTTGGCAGTATTGGGATTGCAGTGAACACCCAAAATGAAAATCTCATAAATCAATATGAGTATGGCTGCATATGAGGAGGAAGCATATATTTTTTATATCGTTTCCTTCCGACCACTTTTTGGCACATATTGGGCGGTATCTCAGCCATAAATTGACGAATGTCGCTTTTCAAGTGTTTAAGATTTAAAGGTTTATCCGTATGAACACGGTCTTTCGCTTAGGCCTGCAAAAAACTCCAACGATGGCAAATTGCATGATCTCGGAGGCCAATTGACATCGGCTGGGTCGCGGCCGGGAAATTTCTCTCGCAATAAAGCCATATTCCCTCATGTTGTGTAGTATATGGATCCGTGCTGTTGGAATCACATGTTGTCCAGATATTGTTCTTCAATGGCAGGCAAAAAGAAGTCGGTTATCACACGACCCTAACACTCCGAATTGACAGTGCCCGTCTCGCCGTTATCCTTTTCAAAGAACTGAGGCCCCGACACACGTCTTGACCAAAGAGTGCACCAAACAGCAAGTACTTTTTGATGTAATGGACTCTATTCAATTATTTGAGGATTCCCGGTGCCTCAAATGCGACAATTTTGCTTATCTACGTATCCGCAGAGTGGTTCGTCGCTAAAAAAAATTTTGTTCGAAAAATCGCGGTTCACTTCTTGTTGTTCAAGCGCCCAATCGGCGTAGCTGCGACGTTGTGAATAGTTAGTTGGCTTCAGTTGTTGTGTGAGTTGGAGTTTATATGGATATAGGTGTAAGTCTTCGGCTGCACCTTGACTTAGTGCAGTGTTACTTGAGGTGTCATATCATATCCATTGGTTCTTCTTCATAAGTAAGTCTTCTCGCTTTCTACAGCATTCTAGGCTAACAAAAATTCGTGCATATGCATACTTTGCATCAGGAGCAGATTAGCTCTAGAATAACTCAAAAGAAAACGAGAATAACAAATTTACGATTATCAAGTTTGCTTGTCTTGAGCTGCTTAATCCGCCTTATTTCTGCAACGACTTTCTCAGTGTGAAGTATATAGAATGAATGAATCTTAGGAAAATAATTTCATTAAAAAAAATTATTCAAAAATACTCTGCACCTGCGCTTATATTGCTGTGTCGATTTGGATTCGCATCACTAATAAACACCATCGAATTACTCACCCGCAACACATTCAGGGTGAATCTTCAGAAAAAGCAGAATTCCCTAACTTGTAGAACAGATTAGCACTATGTCTGTCCATTAGAGTGCCACAACACTGTCTGATGAAGTGCGAAAACTTCATTTTGTGTTAAGTTAATACGAAATCTGTCGCAAAACTTTCAAAAACTACAACTACAACTTTCAAGAACTAACCAAAATGAGTTTAAGCCAATTTAATCCACTTAAAAAGTTGGTGCATGAAAGCAAAAAGTACGGACGCATAGAGCAAAAGAGATCACAACAAAAACATACAAACGGTATATACCACTCATCAGTATGCGTTTATGAGCGCTGGGAGAGTATTAAGGTGTGAGAGAGCTCATGCGGAAGTGTCCTCTTGACCTTTGCCTTAATAATATTTTGCCTTTATTCACTCACTTAAATAATAAAGCTGACATTTTGATGAATTTTCCGCTCTAATTGCAGACAATACGCCGTGGGTAGAGTTATTTATTTATATATGCGAAAATACATATGTGTATAAACAGATTTATCTCTCATGCTCATTTGTGTTTTACTGCGTTGCAGCGGGGCGTATGAGCAATCTTGAAAATTGCTTTCGCTTGGGAAAAAAATATATATAAATTTACTACATACATACATATGTATGTACATATGAAATATTTTGGTGCGTTGCTCGTTAGAATAACTTTTGTTCTCTCTTTTTTATTTTCTTTTTATTTTTTGTATGCATTCAATTTTTATTTTTCTTCGCCCTCTCAACTGAAGGATCTTCTGCAGTATTTAAGTGGAGCATTGTGCTCATTAAATTTACATTATCGTAATTATATGCATTTTCATACACTTTATTACAATTATTCTGAACGTACTCATTTGCTATGCCCGTACAAGAGCTTCTACAAAAAAAAAACAAAGTTTTTTTTTTATATATATGTACATGTAAGCATTAAGGTGTTTCTTTTTTTTATATTAAATATTATTAAGACAATGAAAATGACAAATGAATTCCTGGGTATTTTTAAACAAATAACTACAGCGTGCGACCTCTGATGAACAATCGCTTGTCATATAAATTTGAATACCCTGCTTTTGGAAGGTCATCAGTAAGGAATTTCTACAGCTAACGGATTGAATTTCGCACAAAAGTTGGTATATTTAAAAAAAAAAGACATAAAATGCATTTAATGCATTTAAATCTTAGTGTAAACAGACATAAACAGCATGTTTGAATGGTGTAAAATAAATCAGATGCCCCTAGATCTTAAACTATTAAAAGTTATGTGTTTCTCCCGAAGATCCCCACAGACAATTACTTTTACACTATAGATAATTACAGTTTGGAGCAGGTTCACAGCTTTATTGACCTGGGGATCACTATGGACCTTAAACTGAACTTCACACATCACACTGGTGTGATAGTCAACAAAGCCAAAGGCATCTTGGCTTTTGTAAAACGTTGGTCAAAGGAGCTTAATGCTCCTTATGTTACAAAAGCTCTGTATGTAACATTAGTGAGACCCATTCTTGAATACGGCTCGGTGATTTGGAACCCTAGGTATCAAATCTACTCTGACAAGTTAGAGTCTACTCAAAAACAATATCTCCTATTTGCCTTAAGAAATTTGCATTGGGACTCTCAATACAATCTTCCTTCTCATACTAATCATCTGAAACTTATCAATCTCTCTACTCTCGCCAGTCGTCGGGAAATGCTTGGTGTAATTTTCATGGTTAAAATAAAAACAGGCTCAATTTGCAGCTCCCTTATGCACTCTGAAATCAAATTTAATGTTCCGTTCAGAATGTCCAGACATTTTGGCCCCTTGATTCTGAAAACTTGTAAAACGAATTCTGAATTTCACGAGCCTTTGCATTGTTTGTGTCTTGATTTCAACTCTAATTCAAACACATTTGACATATCTGACTCGTTTTTTCATATTAAGAAAACTATTTTGTCGACTCTCAACTAATCGTTGCATTACATTTTATATTTTACATAATTCTTAAAAATCAGCTGATGAATTTTGCTCTGTAGCTGAACTCCTTTCGTTCTCGACACTAAACAAACCTCTCCTCATCGTGACTCGGCATTGATGAAAAATAAAACAAGTTCCGTACGCCATGCGGACAGCGCCCCTCGTGCAGATGGGCAGGAGGTGGGTAAACCGTTGGAATGAATTAATTAATTTTGAAAAAAAGAAATGCATTTTTATGTAAGCATAAATAATTCAAAAAGGCGTTATATTTTAGAATTTTTACTTTATTTCTAAAATGAAAAGCCTTTTGAATATACATAGTTGTTTCATATATCAAATTCATTCATTATTAACATTCGCAGGTACGTAATTATTATTTTTTAATGAAAATACGCGGGTGCCCTGATAGGTCAGTGACTTTTGTAACATATATTTTCACGGCAAATAAATTTTTTAATTCTCAGCATAGTCTCCTTTTGGCTCTATACGGTTAGTCCAGCGCTTTTCCAACTTTTGTATTCCTTTCAAATAATAGAATTTTCCTAAAGCCCCCCCCCCCCCCAAAAAAAAGCGTTTGTTTATGGGATGAACTCTTCATTTGACCCGAATCTCTTAACACCCAGCCATTTCTTCAGATTTGGAAAATAAGAAATACTCGCAGAAGGCTAAATCTGGAGCATATACTTGTACAGTTTGTGGTGAAATTTATGAATTTTTGCCACAGTTACTATACATGTGTTTCGGCTTCAAATCAATATCGAATAAGTCCAAAAGCTGTGAATAATATTTGCAACTGATTGTTTTACCATTCTCAAGGTAAGCTATGTGAAAGAGAACTCGTGCATCTCAAAGAACTGTGGTCATGACCTTTTTGACGGACAGACCCAAATTGGCCTTCTTTAGAGCACGCTCACCCGGAGAAACCAATTGACCTTTTGGTGTCTGGTGTGGTGTGGTGGATCAATATTTCATCTACGGTAACAAAACGGAACAAAAATTGATTTGGATTGCGGCTGAATATCGCCAAGCACACGTTTGAAATGGTTACACGGTTCCCCTTATGGCACTGTATGAGCAATCGCGGCACCCAACACGCGGATAACTTTTTGATATCCAAATATTTATTGGAAAAATGATGTTCCCACTCGATTGAGATGTCTGTAGCTTCAACCACATCACACACTTTTATTCTCCGATCGTCCAACATCGTTCTATGGACTTTATCGAAAACGTTCGGGGTCGCTTGCACTGCTACGACCACAACGGAACTCTGTGAACCACTTCATAATCATTCAAATTGATGGTGTAGAATCCTCAGAGTATTTATCAAGTCTCTCCCTGGTTTCGAGGATGGTTTTTTGGAGCAAAAGATAATGCTTTATCAACACACGAAATCCAAATTCGTTAAATTTCACGAGCTCGTCTGCCTTCAATGGGTGCCAAACACAAACTAAGTGACGCTGCTTTCTCAAAATTTTCCAACGGTATATCAGCCAATATAACAGTTGCCGAGAGTAGTGTTGTATTTACAGTAAATTCCGGGCAAACTCAAAAATTTACTGGCCAATTAAAGCCCCGTCACTAGCACATCAGTGGATTTTTAATATTTCAATGCAAATATTGGTACAACGACCCTACCCTAATACTTTCGCACATATAAGTTTGTAGAATTGTACGCAAATGACCTTAAAAAATTACAAAAAAATAATACAATTTGTAGCGCTGCAACCCTGACATCATGAAAAAACAGCACATAACAGTTAATAGCAATAACAACAAAAACAATAATAACTGCAACAAACGCATTAGTCGACAACTCGCTCCCCCTCCCAAAAAAAAAAAGGCCACTCGAAATAGTAAAAGCGCTGCGTATGCCAAGTTGCATGCAACACTGCCGAAGAACAAGAACAAGCAAATACTTAACTACAAAAATATATTTGTGTATGTGTGTATGTGCGTGTGATTGTGTTTGCTTACGCAAGGCCATAAAATAGAAATATGCTTAGGGCATTTGTGTTGCATGCCACTTGAAAATGACACAAGAAGCGCACGAACGCTACCTCGCCTGCCCTCCGCCAGCCAGTTGTTGCTGCCTTGCCATCGCGGTTATTCTCACTATTTCCGGCCGTTTTGCATTTCACAACTTCCGCTGACTGCCGTCCGAATGGCATGCTGTGCTTTTGTCTCTATTTAAATACTTCAGTACTCTTTCGTCCCGCCGCTCGCTCGGCACCCATCAGCTACTTGCTGTTGCGCGTGGCATGCAACGTTGCATTCTTAATGAGGTTTGTGGCCGCTTTTATTTACGTTTTTGTCATTCGCACTTTGTTGCACTTTTGTCTCTTAGTTAATTTTATTTATTTTATTTTTATATTTACGGTAAATATTTGCGAAAGTATGTGTGGTGTGTTGTACATATGTGTGTGTGTGTGAGTACTTATGTCTACTTGCTGTTGTTGGTAGTTAAATGAAAATGAAATGAAAATTAGGTGTCAGATTCACTTTGTTTGCTTGGTGTTTGTGACCTTCATTTTCCCGCTTCGTTACCTTTGATGGCGCGTGTGCTTTCTAATGGGATCTTTTACTTTTCATATATATACTTATATATCTCAGACGTCAGAGCTAAAAGTATTTATAGATGATCCATTCCGAAAAAAAATACAGAAAGTTCAAATTTAATGGGGAATGATCATTATCATTCGAAAGAACATTCTTTGGCATTTATTTTTTGAAGATTATCTCTTTCAAAGGCCGTGGCTATGTCTCAGATGGTCCATTATCCATTGAATACAATTTTCGCTGACTCGCTCGAGCATTTCGACTGGTAACTGGTGAATGACACGCGCGATGTTTTGCTCCAAGGCCTGAATCGAAGCGGGTTTGTCCGTATAGACTTTAGACTTTACATATCCGCCTGAGTGAAAAAGTTTAACGGTGTGATATTACACGATCTTGGTGGAAAATCGACCAGCCCAAAACATGAAATTATCTCATCACCGAAGTGTTCTCTTAATAAATCCAATGATTGATGCGATGTGTGGGAAGTGGCACTGTCTTGTTGAAACCAAATGTCTCGGAGATCAATTTCAGGCATCAAATAGTCGGTTATCATGGCGCGATAAAGGTCGTCCTCATTTGTTTTTTCTAGATGAAATGGCAGCTCTTCAGTCTCTTCGGGTTGTTTTTCGTCCCAAATGCGGCAATTTTGCTTGTTTACATACCCATTGAGCTGAAGAAAATTTGGCCCGAAAACATCAGATCTTATGGGCTCTTGACATAGAGCGAAGCGCTGTTGCTTGGGAAGGTCGAGCGGCTTGAGTTCTTGCACAAGCTCCATTCTGTACGCTTTTAATTTAAGATCTCGCCGTAAAATGCGCCAAGTCGTTCCATACGTCAGTACGGCTCTCCACGGTTTTCGTGTACACTCTCCGCTACGGCCGCTATATTTTCTACACTGCGTGTTGGACGTGGTCAATTCGGTCGAATATTATCCAATAATGAATGCTGTATCTCAAGATGGGTGATGGTGTTGTGAATAGTACGCTCAATAGGCCGATTATGTTGACCATAAGTTGAGCGAAGCGCCCGAAACACATTCTTTACAGAACGTGAATTTTCGTAATAAAGTTGAATGATTTTTAAACGTTTTTCAGGTGTAAGTCTTTCAAAGGTGAAATGGCAAATAACGTTGAACAAAAATGACATGACAGCTTGGTGCAACTCACGCGTTATCTGTCAAAAAAAGGCTATTGAAAAAAGTACCACTACTTGGATCGCCCTAAACATACATAGTGCTGTATATGGTTCGAAAGAGACCGAAATGCCTGAACATGAAGAGCTTCAGAAGTTGGTCGACAGAGGTAACGCTCGAAAATTCTGTGAAAAGATGCGACGACTTACGGAAGATTTCAAGACCTGGACGTAATCCCTCTAGGAGCACCCAGAAGGTAATGAGATGAGCAAAGTTCAGAGGATTCTTAGTTTATGGAGTTGGAACTTCTCAATGAACATAGAACACCTGGATTTGGTAACTTCGTATCCCCAATCGATGATGATGGAACTACCAGTTATGAAGAAGTGATATATGGTCTTGTGAATATATCAGCTTCTTTGCACATCATGACCGTAAGAAAGTGTGTCCGACAGCCGGAATCCACAGTGTACGTCAATTACCGTGGGATGAACAGTCTCAATGTCATAAATTAGATCCTACGCCAACGACTTTATTGGACTTTTAGACTCGATGCATCCATTATGACCCAGATATTCAGCATACGCTGACTAGATCACGTTGTACGAATGGATAAAATACTCCAACTTTAAAAGTATTTGATGTAGCACCAGGTGGTGGAAGCGCATAGAAAGGAGGATCGGTTGCAAGTCGACGTCGGCCCACTTAGTATTTCCAGTATGCGTTAAAAAAAGCGAAAATAAGTGTCATTGTTGAAAAAGAAGAAGAAGTAGGAATTGGCGATTTGTAACCGCTGAACCGATTTTTAGCCAAACTCCTCCACCAATTTGTGGTTTTGCGTCTTGATGTTTTTACCAACAAATGGAGAGACATACGGATTACTCAAAGCCGCCTCCGAACGGCCGATGGATTTGTTTTGAGGACCTTTTATTTCATGTCAGAATAAACTCGGAGGAATTGACATTCCCTGCCGAGTGGCGGCCGCAGGGAAGAAAAATTTATTTTCTATAATTTTGGATATTTCTCGAACTCGGACTCGAACGTGGACTCGAACAGTCCGTTTTTTGCAGCCGCGTGATATAAGCTAATTAAATTCTGTATAAAATCCTCAGGCCTGTCTGTTTACTTTCTTGTTACTTTCTTGGTTACTTCACTATCCTTAACCTCCTTAAAGGACTTACTAGATGGGTAATTTCAATAAAGTTGCGGTGAAAAAGTGAAATTAAGTTTACTCCGATGTAACCAGTTCTGATCCACATCCAGCTCTAATAAAATAGCTATATATATGCCATACTTTATGAAATATATCTCATGCAAAATCAATTTTATTGAATGTATGAAACAAAAATTTATTATATCAATACAAAATACATTTCCTGAATAGTTCAGAAAACAAAATATTGAAATCTTGTATTTTCTTTGCACTTCATTTTCGACTATTTGAACAGTCGATGAAGTAATTGGATTATTTTTTCTTGCATTTAGAGGAATATGTAGGCAAATATACCATTTTCAAGTAAACGTGCGTATGCACAGACATGAAAGAACATACTCGTACGAGTATACATGCATATGTACATATGTTTCCACATATACAAATTCAATTGCATGAATGCACTTATCAAGTGCAAGTGTGAAATGTCAAATGCAAGGATACGGAGAACACAAAGTAAATGAAATTTGGTTGTACCAACTACGACACCTTCGCCTTCATACACTTGAACTGACATCCAGACATGTGTATATATGTATGCAGGTACAATTTTGATGGGCCCATTCGAAATGTAAACTGAATTGGAATTGAATCACATTGCTGAAAGCGGAGTGCACTGTGCTAAGTTGTATTGAATTGACTTCATTTTGCACATATGTACATATGTTATGGAGTTATAATGTTATGCCTTACGTAAGTGCTCCACGTTGCCAAGGTGTGAATTTGAATGTCTATAAATTTACACCAAACACGAGCTGAAACGTGTGATGTGTTATACAAATGGGTACGTAAGTAGTTCTTTGCTGTGGTAGTAATTTATGTAAGTAATTAGGTCCCACGCTTCTTGTGAACCTATCGAATAAAATTTTTTGAATTTTATTTTAATTTTTTATTTTTATTTTTTAATTTTAATTAAATTTAGTTAATTTTATTATTTGATGTAAATTTTATTTGATAGAATTTAAATTTTTTAATTTAATTTCCTTCTCAGTTTCTTTGATTTATTCATTTAAATTTTATTTCAACTTTTTATTCTACTTTTTTGCTATATTTAATTTTACTATTTTACTTAATTGTATGGTATTTAATGTTATTTTATTTATTTGATTTTATTTAACTCAATTTTATTTCATTCAATTTAATATTCCTAATTATATTCTTTATTTTTGTTTATTTATTTTAATTTAATATTTTTTATTTTGTTTGTGTTTTATTTACTTTGTTTTGGTTTAATTTAATTTATTTTAATTTAATTTTTTATTTTTTTTTTATATTTTATTATTTTCTTTAATTTTAAATTTTTAATTGTATTTATATTTAATTATTAAATTAAAATAAATAAACTCCATTTGTATTAATTAATTTTTTTTTAATTTTAATTTGGTTAAATCAATTTTATTTTTATTTTGCTTAATTTTGCTTAATCTAGTTTAATTTGATTTAATGCAATTTTTATAATTAATTAATTAAATAATTTTAATTTAATTTAAATTATTGTAATTTGCTTTTTCTTTATTTCTTATTTTATTGCACGTTTATTTAATTTGATTTTAGTTTATATTATCTTTTCTACTTTAATGGAACTTATTTTATTTTATTTTAAATTATTTGATTTTAATTTATATAATTCTATTTTATTTTAATTGATTTTTTTATTTTTATTTTTAATCTAATTTAGTTTAATTTAATATCATTAAATGTTTTTGTGATATTTTATTGTCTTTCATTTAGTTTAATTTTATTTATTTTGTTTTATTTAACACAATTTTATTTATTTTAATTTAATTTTCTTATTTACTTTAATTTGATATAAATTGAATTCATTAAATTCAATTACATTTCGTTTTAATTAATTTATTTAATTTAATTTTTCTATTTTGTATTTATATTAATTGACTTTATTATAATTTAATTTAATTTAATTTAATTTAATTTAATTTGACTTAGTTTATTTAATTTTTTTATTTTTTTATTTAATTAAATTTTTTTTAATTTTTTTTATTTTTTTTTATATTTGTTATGTGTTTTTTATTTTATTTTGCTTATTTAATTTTTTTAATATTTTTTTATTTTTTTTAAATTATTTTTTTATTTCCTTTTTATTTTAATTTTATTTTTTTAAATTTACTTTGTTTTATTTAATTTAATAAAATGTAAAAAAGAGATTAATTTTTTATACTCTAATTTTTTATTTTTTTATTTTTTTATTTTATTTTACTTTTCTTATTATTTTTAATTTTTTATTTTATTTTATTTTGTTTTTTATATTAATTTATATAATTTTAATTTTTCATTTTGTTTAAATTATTTTTGTTAAATTTTATTTTATTTTATTTTTACTTTTTTATTTTATTTAATTTTATATTAATTTTTTTATATTTTATTTTGTTTTTATTTATTTATTTTTTCATTTAACTATTTTTATTTATTTTATTTTTTTATTTTTTATTTTATTTTATTTTAATTTTTATTTTTTATTTTTTTTTTAATCTATTTTGTTGTTTTTTTAATTTTATTTTTATATTAATTAATTAATTTTTTTTTTTTTTTAATTTTTTTTTGTTTTTACATTCTTTTACTTTCTTTTATTTTTTTTATTTTTTTGAATTTTTTTTAATTTTATTTTATTAATTTTTTATTTTTTATTTTTTATTTGAATTTTAATATCTCCGGTCTACACTTGGCTTTATGCACACCTCTGCCTAATTTGGTTTCCATTTCTATTTGCCTGAAAAATCTCTTACGAGTCTTCACCAGCACCTACACATACATATGTACATCCTCACCAAAAATTTCTTATGTCATTTGGACTGACATTTGCAGTGCTTCAATTGTTGTCTCAACGTAAAATATAACCGACTATTCTTCTTGTCATTATTTATGTTGTTGTTATTGTTATTATCATTATGATTGTGCACTTGCATGTGTGCATGTGTGTGTGTGTGTATCGTGTCATCGTGGTGAATATATTGTTCTTTCAACTGCAGCTGACCAATATCTGCAGTCCATTGTCCGGCTTTTGTACTCGTTATGCCGGCAAATCACACCTTTTTTCGTGTTGCTGCTGCTGTTGTTGTTGTAGCTATTGGTTTTGTATTGCTGCCATTTGAATTGGTTTTCATCGAATTTTGATTTAACGTTATTGTTATTCAATGTGCATTATGTTTGGTGTTGTTGGTTTTATTCTTACTGCATGCGTACATACATATATACACTTGGATGTGTGTATATATGTGTAACATAAGCATCTCAAACTAAAGTGAAGTGCCTAAACTGCATTCAAAGAACATATTGAGGAGAAGTCAGACATTTACAGAAACATTTCCAAGGATTTATATAATATATATATATATATATATATATATATATATATGTGCATAAGTATGTATGTGGTGTGCATTTGCGTACGAGTAATCCATGTACCTGCTATTGTGTATGTGTGGAAATTAATAGCTCTTAATGTGCGTTTTATTGCAATTGCATTCAGCATCTTTACGGTTTCTTCTGCTAGTTTTGCATTTTCGGAACCGAAATAATACTAAATTTTCAAACTAATTTTCCATTAGGAGCCACATATTTTTTTACTTTTCAACAGCATATGGTACGAACGCTGAAGTTCCTTACCAAATATTGGACGATTTCAGTATTTTTCGAAATATATCAGTTTGACATAAATGTCTCTTGAGTTGGACCGGTATCTACTTGGCAAGGAATAACTAGCAATGACCCAAGGGAAGGCATCGTAATTAGCTCAACTGAAAGCACCTTCCCTCTAAATCTCAAATTTTGTAGCCTACATGTAGTTTCTCAATCTAAATGACTGTATCGAAATTTTAAGTTTAACAAAAATCAATGTTGAATGCTTTACATTTATCTAAAAGTACGAGCATTTATGCGAGTATTGGTCGCAGCAACTCCATAACTAGAGCAGGTTTGTTGCTGGAACCTATATTGTACGAGGGTTGGGGCTTATATTTTCGGATGAGAGAACAAAAATAAATATTTGTCAATGAAAATCGCTTTATTGTTTTTCAAAATATTTATACTTTTGCCACTCTGATTGAGGTATGTATCTCCAAAGCGTACGTTCTGAACGCATCAACCGCGTCTTTATGTGTCGAAAAGCGTCGATCTCTCAGTTCATTTTTTTACGTACATACGGGAAAAAAGAAGTCATTTGGTGCCAAGTCAGTGTTATACAGTAGATTTGGTTTCAGTCGCTGTGTGAGAGCTCACATTGCTCACAGACAACCGGCAAATAAATGGTTTTTTACTTTTCAAAATATACTGTCCTCCGTTGTTCTAGTAGTACGGTTGCGATATGTCCAGTTTTTTCAAGAAAACGGCCACCGGATTCGGCTCATCTGGAAACACCCATACAGTCGACTGCTGTTTACTTTCTGGCTCATACGCGTAAATCCACGATTCATCAAAGTATAGCTATTTCGGAAACCACCACTTTTCCTCATTTGACTTCTTTCCAGACACCCTTGCTCTAATTGGATCTAAACTTGCGATGTCCACAACACGCAAACCAGTGGTTCAACCATTAGGCTACATGTGTGCCGGGTTTTCTCTAACAATAAAGAAGACGGAGGAAAAAGTTGTCGTTCCGGAAACTATTGATGCTGAACGCAAGCTAATATTGCAAGATCGTCATGTGACCTATCGTGAGATTGAGACAACTATAGGCAATAAAAGGGCCAATAAAATATACAATATTTCATGAACATTCCATTGTGAGCAAAACTTGTTCACATTGGATCCCAGCCAATTTTTCAATCGCTCAAAAAAAATCTCATTATGGAGAGAAATGTTAAAAAAAAATTGGACATCGACTGAAACAATGGCATTTTTGAGCACTCAAAACATCAATTTGATGAGTAAACCACTGCATAGTCCTCCTTTTGGCACCGAAGGAATTCGTTTTATTTCCACACGTAAAAAATAAACTGAGAGGTCAACGTTTTTTTTTTAATAATAACTCAAATTCTGACAGAAGATACAAGAGACAAGTTTGCCCCGCTAACTTGCTTTAACGAGTCCTTGTGCGACGCTATGCCCATTGCCGTTACTGAGTCACCTCTTTAGCAAAGCCTCCCTTGTTGGACTACTCGAAATATGTGCTCAGAAGCCTGTGCAGCGAAAGCTAAATCACCTGCTTTCAAATAAATTTAATAATCGATGACAGCTTCAGTTAAGGACTAGTAAAATGCAGTATATATAGGGTTTTCCAATAAGATTTCTTTAAAAAAAAACACACTAATTGTTAAGGAAATTCAAACATTTTTATTTTATTAAATGTGAAGTACAATCGATACAATTAAGTTCTGAATATCCCATCATTCAAATGGCCTCCACGACTTCTTTTGAACCCAATTTTTTAGCACTTTTTCCACTGAATCAAGTCCTCTGTCATGAATAGCATGTTCAATATTGACTTTTAAAGCTTAAGAGAGTCTGGTTTATTGCTAAAGACCAATGACTTAAAATAACCCAACAAGAAGTAGTCTAATGGTGTTAAATCACAATTTCGTGGAGGACATTCAATGGCGCAATTTCTTGAAATAATCGAATCTCCAAACCTTTCTCGCCCCGTTTAGTTGGAACCAGATGTTGTTAAGATAAACTTCTTCCAATTGTGGCCATAAAAAGTTGGTTACCATCGATCTATACCACACTCCATTGACAGTAACGATGCTACCAGCTTCATGTCGAAAGAAGCACGGACCGATGATTCCACCAGACCAAAAATTACACCAAACTGTCAATTTATGAGAATGTAATGATTGTTCATGAATAATTGGTGGATTTTCTTCGGACCAGCATCGACATTTTCGTTTATTTACCGCATGGCTCAGTGATGCGGATAAGATGATTTTCTAAAAAAAATCGTTATCGTTTTCAAGTTGTTCCAAGATAAAATCAAGAAATTCACGACGTTTGTGGTGGTCAATGGATGAAATTGTAAACATTACTCAATATAATGAAAAAAAAAGAAACGACAGATCATGTCCAAAATGACACTTATCATTCACAAATCATTTCCTCCCTATTGGAAAACCCTCCTCCAATTTGAGGTTTTGCGTCTTGATGTTTTACCAATGAGTGGAAGGACCTACAGTTTATTGTAAGCAGCCTCCGAACGGCTGAGATGGATTTTTATGAGGAGCCTTTATTTCATGTCGGAAATACACTCGGAGAGCTTGACATTCCCTGCCGAAATTCAGTATATTCCAATGAAATCGAGCTCTACAACTCGTCTAAGCGATTCTTTTCTTTCTCTCTCTCACATTCTTTCGGTTTTATGCTCTCTTCTCAAATGCGTGTGTTTGCATGTCGAAGTAGAAATCTTTGGAGGAGTTATTACTTGTAGAATCTTTACCCAATACAGGGGAACTGCTCACTTCATCTCCGGTTTCTACAAAAAATATTATTTTTCCTAAAGGAAATTGATATTATGCCGAAAATTTTAAGCTAAGTACACACGCTGTATGCATAGGCTTTATGAAACCTTTTATTCAACAAACACAAACATACAAATGGAAAGTAAGCCCAAAGAAAAATTCCTTACATAAATAAATCCCCAAAGATTACATTACAACATGTAACACATGTAATACACCTGCGCGACAAATATTCTATTACCTTTTTAAGTATGTATGTATGTATGTATGTATATATGAATACTAAAAGTATGCCAAATATGCCACTTATGCCATTTAGGCTTGAAAGTATAGGGGAAGTGAGGTAGGCATGTGAAAATAAATACAAGCGTGCCAAGAAAGTGTGTAGGCACAAGAAAGGGCAAGTTTCAAAACTATTTTGATAAAATTTCCTGCGTCACGCAGTAAAACCCTCATCAAAATGGGTGCAACCAAAAATAGCAGAATTTTTATTATTTTTTTTTAATTTTCAGCTACGAAATGTTCATATGAACTTTGGGCTCAAACAAAAGTTATGCTAAAGTTGCGCGTGTGGGTGTGAGTGAATAAACTCGGCCTGACAAAGGTGTCGCTAACATTACATTACAGGTGCTCCAATGTGTATATAGGTATGTGTAGGTGAGTGTGTGTGTTAAGAAAAGGTAAATGAAATGACAATGTAAGCATATTTGGAGTTTATATTAAGGGCAAATAATGAAATGCGCCAACCGATGCTAACCGCCGCTAACCACCGCCAACCGCCGCCAACTTCAAGCAGTCAGCTGTGAAAAAGGTTGCGTTTATTACATTTGACAGTTGACATGATTAAGTAAGTGAATTTTAATATCAAATACAAGAAATATGTTACTTTATGACTGCTACAATGTTGACATTTGGTGGTGTAAAGGAATTTTGTATGGAAACAATTTTTTTTTTATATAATAAGATTTCGTATTTACTATTTGCTTGTCGAAGAACTTTAGAATATGCTGGCATTGACATTTATTGCCTTGATTATTATTATTTTTTCATTTTAACTGTGAAATCACTTTTTTGTAGCCAACTGAATGTGTCTTGTACCCGAATTTAAATCCAATTTATTTGTTGTCTTTATTTCTACTGAATAATTTTGACACTTCGAATTCCATACAAGGTGCCGTGGTACACGAAAGTGTTGAAACACCAAAAAAAATTTAAATCTAAAAAATAAGGTTTTCAAAAATTCAGAAACTCTGCAAATCCGACAACCAGTACAAACTCTATTTCGATAAATTCAACAGCTTCGATAAATTACTTTACAAGAAATACATTAATAAATATAAAATCAATATGGAAACTAGATCGAAGGTGTTCTGGAAACTACAAATTCTAGTTGAGTATTTTCTTCAAACTTCGTTTCAGACTCAAAGGCACTAATTTTAACTGAAGATAATGGTTTAAAAGGAATCTATGGTTTGAGAACATATATGGCCTTGCAACAATTACTTTCTAAAAAATTTCATCACCGATAAAACCTTTAAAGCTAATTTTCAACATTTTCTTATCTTCAGGCATTTTCAGAGATAAAAAAAGTTTCTATAAACCCAATATTTAAAAATTGTAACCAGAATAGGGTAAAATTTGTAGACCAATCTAAAAAATGTCTACTGTTTCTAAATTATTTGAGATAATTGTTTAAAAAAAAAAAAAATGTTGTTCTCGATGAGTGGTTTGGAATTGTACCGACCATTATGTCTTTCCAAAAGATGAAATCCTGAGATTTTTAGTCAAGTCGATACAATTTATACAGGCTTTTCAAAAGCTTTTCACAGAGTGTCTCACAAGATCTTAGTTTTCAAATTACCTTGTTTGGGATTTCAATCTGCTTTTCTTCAATGGATAACATCTTATCTAATAGACTCTTTGTATTTGATTTTGATAATTTCTCACCCCGATCTTGGGCGTACCTCAAAGTCTGATATCTAAATGTCTGCTTTAAGCTGATGAGCTCAAGATTTACTCAGTAATTAAAAGTCTAAGGGATTCCTTTTTGCTTCAAGTGGACCTTGAAAAACTGTAATCTTGGTGCATCCGGACTCACCTATTCACCCAGTTTCACTCTTTCATTACGCAATATCATATTTTCCATTTACTTTTCGATTATGTTTCTGAAATTTAGTTTATCTAACCACATTCATTATATTGTTTCAAAATCCTACGCAATGCTAACCTTTATTCGCCGTAATAGCATTCCATTTTCAGATCCCTACACACATCCCTAGTAAGAACAAGGCTAGACTGGAAGCCTGGAGCAGAAAACTTTCATAAAAGTTGACCTACCCTCCTTAAATTTTTCTGAACCAACACCATCCTTTGAATCGCGTAGTCTGCATTTGAGTATTATATCTCATAGTAGACGATTATCTTTCCTCACTACCACTTTTGTGTCCAATATTATAAATGGATCAGTCGACTATTCTAACCTCTTAGATCGATTACACTTCAAACTCCCTAGTCGATATAACGGGTAATACATTTCGAAGCTCACTACTTTTCTAAAGAAAAAAACATTTAAAATTCAAATTTAATGGAAAATGTTTATTATCATTCGAAAGAACATTCTTTGGCATTTATTCTTTGAAGATCATCTATTTCAAATGTTGGCCGCGGCTACTTCTCAGATGGTATATCCGTTCAGTCCAATTTTTGACGACTCGTTCGAGCATTTCGTCTGGTAACTGACGATATCACGCGTGATATTTTTCTCCAAAGCCTGAATCGAAGCTCTACATATCCCCACAGGAAAAAGTTAAACCTTTTAAGAGCCCATAGAGCGAAGTGATGTCACTTGTGAAGGTCGAGCAGCTTCAGTTCTTGCACGAGCTGTATTTTGTACGTTTTCAATTTATGATCTCGACGTAGAATGCGCCAAGTCGTTTCATACGTCAGTCCGAGCTACTGCGAACGGTGCCGGATAAACTTTCCACGGTCTTTGTATACACTCTCAGCTGCGGCCGCTATATTTTCTTCACTACGTGCTGCACGTGATCGCATATTGCCCAATAATGATTGCTGGATCTCAAGATGGGTGATGATGTTGCGAATAGTACGCTCAGTAGGCCGATTATGTTGACCATAAGTTGAGTGAAGCGCGCGAAACACATTCTTTACAGAACGTGAATTTTCGTCGCAAAATTTAATGATTTGTAAACGTTGTTCAGGCGTAAGGCTTTCCATAATTAAAGACCAAACAATATTGAACAAAAATGACATGACAGCTTGACACGACTCAGGCGTGATCTTTCAAAAAAAAAGGCTATTGAAAAAAGTACCTCTACTTGGATCACCCTTTATAAGGTATGTTACTCCTTTTTATATTGGGCCACGTACGCTTCCATTTAGTAGAACACGGAACTAAATCGCATTTTGAATCTTAATTTGCCTCTATCCTGTGTAGCAATTCGCACTATATTACATATATAATTACTTTAAGTAGCCATGAGTACCCCGCGCGAAATTACTTTATTGGTAGCTCCGCGGGAAGAGTGGTAGAGAGTGAAGAGGTGCTTAATACGTAGATGTAGTTGTGAGGTTGCGAGAGTTGCATACTGTTATGTCGTTGTAGCAGTACTCATGAGAGTTTCCTTTTCACGGGCGTCATCCAAAAAAAAAAGCCATAATTCTGCTTTCCTCATAGACAGTAAGTCATTTTACTTAATTAAAAATTGAAAATAAAATATAAAAATAATTAACCCACAAAAATATGCGCGAAAATGTAGAAAAATTAAAGAAAAGAGTGAAAAACTATTTATTTTATTTTATTATCTCACCAAATAACGGCACTCATTTATCTAGTTAAACAAGTAACAAAAGCGCAACCAACTTCACTCACTTCACTCACTTCACCTCAACTCTTAAGGCGGCTCAAACAGCTGTAAAGTCATTTATTTGTCATTAAGTAGAAGAAAAAGACGCAGACAAAGATGAAGCGCCTGCCTTAAGCTCAATAAATGAAAACTAATGCCAAACTGTCAGAGTCAGTGTCAGTGTCATTGTTGTAGCAACACTAATAACAGTAATAATAACAACTAAAAGTCGCAACACTCCGTCCATCATTTGTCACACAGCACTGACTGTGCGCCGCAAAATTGCTCCTACAAATATTCGTGAAAATATGTGTCATGCCAAGGCAAGAGTAATAGTAAATATTTGCCAAAGCACCAACTAACCTTGCTAATATTTATTACTTTTAATTTTTTTTCTTTATTTTATTTTATTTTTCTTTTTTTCTTTTTCCCTTTCTCCCCCATTTTTCGACTCAACATGACAGCAAACATTTATTCAAGTGCGCCGCATAATTAAAAATGAAACTGTTAGTCGGAAAACGAACTGCCCAGACTTGTCCTTACTTGAGGCGAATCCGCAGAGAGAGAGAGTGAGAGTGCAGTGATGAATGAGCGAAAATGCAGTCGCAACTTCCTTACACACACACACATTTGTATATGTTGTATATTTAATAATGTGCCTGGTTAAATGCGCATAACCAGCTGAAAGTGGACATTATAATGAACTCATTAATTAAGGCGACTTAGAAGCGTGCTAAACGTACATACATATGAAGTTGTTGGCAAGGAAAAAGAAAAAAAATGTCTTGAAAAGGATATTAAGTCAAATACAAAAGCTTTTTTTTTGAGCAGCAACGCGTGCACAGAGTGGGTTAATGAGTTGTGACATAAAGCAAAGCTAAGAAAAATGTGAACAAACTCAAACAGAATTTGAGTGGAATTAGTAAAATAAAAATCGAAAATGACATAAATGAAGTTGTTTCAACATTTTGGAGAGAAAAATTGTATTTACATAGAATTCATTGTATTCAGGCAGAAAAATATTTGTGACAGTGAAGAACGAACTCGGGTCATATGTCTGAGTTACGAAAGCTGTTTGATAAGTCAACGACTATTTGAATTTGATGCGACTTGCTACCGTCAATTGTTATCGATTAATTTGTGTTTGACAGCCATTGAAAGCACATGATCTCATAAATTTTAACAAAAATGGAATAAAGTGAATTTCGTGTACTGATTAAGCATTATTTTTTTTCTTAACAAAACCATCCCCGAAACCGAGGAAAGACTTGATAAACACTCTGGGGACTCTACACTATCAATTTGAATAATTAAGAAGTGGTTTACTGAGTTCCGTTGTGGTCGTAGCAGTAGTGGCACCGAACGTTAAGATCGACCACAATGGGTCATCACGCCAGAAATCATCGATGAAATCCATGGAACGATGTTGGACGATCGGAGACTAAAAGTGTGTGGTGTGGTTGAGGCTGTAGGCATCTCAATCGAGCTGTTACATCACTTTTTCCATGAATATTTCAAAAAAAAAAAAAAGCTACCCGCGGGATGTGTTCCGCGATTGCTCACACAGTACCATAAAAGCAACAATGTAACCACTTCAAAGGTATGTTTGGTGATGTTCAACAGCAATTCAAACCAATTTTTCGCCATAGATGTACCACCAGGGACCAATGGAAAATGACGCCAATGGTTTATCATGGTGAACGTGCACCAAAAGGCTAAGGTTAGGGCCTGTCGGCCAGCAAGACCGTTGCCACAATTTTTCGAGTTGCACGAGGTGTCAGTCTCATTGATTACCCTGAAAATGGTAAAACGATGACCGGCGAGCATTATTCATAGCTTATGGACTAATCCGATGTTGATTTGAAGCAGAAAAGACCGCATTTAACGAAAAAAGTGCTGTTCCATCAGGATAATGCACACGTGCACAGGTGCCAAGTCACCACGGTAAAAACTCATAAATCAGTAGCCTTTTTTTGACAGATCACATGTGAGTCGTGTCAAGTTGTCATGTTATTTTTGTTCAGTATGGTTTGGCATTTCATCATGGAAAGACTTACGCCTGAACAACGTTTACAAATCATTCAACTTTATTACGAAAATTCACGTTCTGTAAAGAATGTGTTTCGCGCGCTTTGCTCAACTTATGGTCAACATAATCGGCCTACTGAGCATACTATTCGCAACATCATCACCAATCTTGAGACCCAGCATTCATTACTAAATAATATTCGACCGAATAGACCACGTCCAGCAAGCAGGGAATAAAATATAGCGGCCGTAGCGGAGAGTGTATACGAAGACCGTGGAGAGCCGATTCGGCGTCGCTCGCAGCAACTCGGACTGACGTATGGAACGACTTGACGCATTTTACATCGTGAGATCTTAAATTGAAAACGTACAAAATACAGCTTGCAAGAACTGAAGTCGCTCGACCTTCCCAAGCGTTATTGCTTCGATCTATTGACTCTTGGAAAGTTTCAAGAAGATCCGACGTTTTCGAGCCAAAGTTTGTTCAGTGATGAGGAATATTTCTGGCTCAATGGGTATGTATACAAGCGAAATTGCCGCGTTTGGGACGAAGGGAAGCCTGAAGAGATTCAAGAGCTGTTATTTGATCCAGAAAAATACAACGATTTGGTGTGGTTTGTGTGCCATTGGAATCATCGGTCTATATTTCTTCCAAAATGATGCCAGTGAGAACGTAACCGTCAATGGCGAGCATTATCGCGCCATGATAACCAACTATTTGACGCGACATCTGGTTTCAACAAGACAGAGCCCGAGAATACTTCGGTGAACAGATAATTTCACGTTTTGGACCTTTTGTGTGATATCGCACCGTTAGAATTTTTCCTGTGGGCATGTGTAAAGTCTAAAGTCTATACGCTTCGATTCAGGCCTTGAAGCAACACCCGTGATGTGTGTTATTCGCCATTTACCAGTCGAAATGCTCGAACGAGTCATCGAAAATTGGGCTCAACAGATGGACCATCTGAGACATAGCCGTGCCAACATTGGAAAGAGATAATCTTCAAAAAATAAATGCCAAAGAATGTTCTTTTGAATGATAATAAATATTACCCATTATTTTATTCAAAAAATCACTGACTTATCAACCACTTTCGTACAGCAGGTGACGTAAAATTACTAGTTTGGTAAAAAAAAAAAATGAATAATAATATTTGCCAGAAGATAGTAGGTACGTAGGTAGAATTGCAGCATCCTCAGGCTCAATTAGCGCTAGTTGCGCAATTTTGAGGCATAATTGTAAAAGGCTTAGTGTTTCTGCTATCTCGTCTCATCGTTGCCTTCACAACGTTTTCTGCTTCCAATAAGACCACTTATCTCCGTTATGCTTTTTGTAGACAGCCATTCAAGGTGTGGTACTTGATGTATTCCAAGTGTTCTATGTCGAGTTCGTACACAGAATAAGTCTAAAACTATTTCGTTATTTCCTTTCAATTTGCCGCTCCGGCAAATATTCTTATGAAGTAGATCCAATTTTAAACGCAGAGTCTCCGAATAGCCTGATTTCCCTTATAGTAGCTGTAAGTCTGTATATATAGTTTTCTTGAACCTATTTAATAAGTCCATAGTTCTTGTCTTGTCACACTTAGGTCATATCTGCTTCATTATCTTGCAGTTGATTGAAGAATTCCATCTGTCCTCAGCTATTAGTTAAATATGTGTATAAAGCTCTATCTTGAACATTCCTAGCGGGGATGGTATTCAATCTGCCTCCTCTTCGTCTTGAGAGGCTCTTGACCTGGTCAACTCGTCTGCTTTTATGTGGCCGAAAAAAATTCTGTGACCGGAAGCCAATATTACTGATAAGTGAAGTCAATTTACCAGTGAGCTCAAAACCGTCCTGCAGTTGTTGGCTACGCTTCAATTAATCTTTGGCGACAATAAAGCCAGCAATACCTCCTGGCGGTCTGCCTCACAGACCTTCTCTATACGTAGTACCACCGCTTGGAAGATGTTAGCTGAGCTTGGTATACGGATAGAGCGAGAGAGATGTCAAGATCTTAGGAGTATGGCTCCGTCCCTACTCCGCGCTTCATTTTGGACCCCTTGCTATGGATTAAGATTCTATCCTCCTCCGCTAACAAACTTTTTCTTCGTACAAGTCAGGAGTCCATGTTGACCTGGAAGTAACTATCGAAATCCAACCTTGAGAGGATTTAATCTGATTTATTTACATTTGCTATGAGCTAGATGAGGATATCGCTGCTAAAATATATTACCACAGCGGCAAATAAATTGACGACAGACCCAATATTTGTGAATGATTTGGCCTCATACCTCGCATATGATCAAATCGGTTTTATGGGAGCTATTTTATATAGCTGACCGATCTGATTCTGGTTCCGAGAAACGATCAATACATTGCAAGAATACACTCGCATACTAAGCCTTGTTCAAATATCTCAAAAACAGAGAAATTAGTTTGCGTTCAAACTGAACAGATGCACATGGAGGTATAAAAAACTTTGTTCAGCTTCACACACATATTTATATACGTATATATGTTTTCGCTGTAATTTGTGTGCCAATCATTCTATTTTTTGAGCATTGTCATATCCTTTACAATACCACTGACATAATTTAATTTTAAATTCTGTATACAAAAAAAAAATAATAACTGTCAAAAACAGCTGTATGAAATTTGATTACAAACATTTCACTAAATTTCTCATTGTTTAAATTTATAACGAACTTAATACAGGGCAGGGTACAAAATGCAGCTTGTGCATGAACTACCCAAGTGACGTCGCTTCGCTCTATGGGCTCTTGAAAAGTTCCAAGAAGATCCGAAGTTTTCAAGCCGGTCGATTGTCACCAAGATCGTGAGATATCACACCGTTAGACTTTTTTCTATGGGGATATGTAAAGTCCAAAGTCTATGCGAACAATCCCACTTCAATTCAGGCCCTGGAGCAAAACATCACGCATGCCGTTCGCCAGTTACTAGTCAAAATGATCGAACGAGTCATCGAAAATTGGACTCAACGGATGTACCATCTGAGACGTGGCCGCTGCCAACATTTTAAAGAGATAATATTCAAAAAATAAATGCCAAAGAATGTTCTTTCGAATCATAATAAACATTCCCCATTAAATTTGAAGTTTCTGTGTTTTTTTCTTTAAAAGAGTAGTGAACCTCGAAATGGATCACCCACTATTTTGAAAAAGCATAATTTCTTTCCCTTATTGTTCGTTCTATATATTCCAATTTGAACTATTCTCTAAGGATATGAAGTTGATTAAAAATCGCGAGGTAGAAGATGGACCACTTAATTCAAGGCTTCAATAATCCGCCACTGCTTTGGAAAATTTGTTTATATGTATGCACAAACACTCGTACAATTTCGTATTGTTTATTGTTTACGCTCATTAAATATAATTTACTTGTCAACAAACTGTTAAATCGCTAATTTCGGCAAGCTGTCAGCGGCGGAAAGCGCAAAAAACGGTAATCCACAGTTTTCTACATTCGTTCAACTCTACATTGTTCCCTTTCTCTCCCTCTCTCTATCACTCTCTCTGTCTTCAGTATCAACCCTTTCGTTTGTGTATCGTTTAAACCAAATTGTGCTGTCGCAAAGAGCCACGCTTGGCATATACTGACACGGCATACATACATGCCTACCTATTTACATACACCCAGCAGCGCGGTGAGCGTGTCAAAAGTGAAGCATTGAAAAACCAACAAAAACAATTTAACAGCACATTTAGCAATGCGATAAGACAAAGCTTAGCTTCCCGTTGGTAGTGAATTTCATTACATAATACAGCAACAACAACAACAAACACTGTTATTGTTACTTTGTGAAAGTAACTGTTTATGTTTGTTGTTATTGTGACAACCCTTTCTGGCTTTGCTTTATTGTTTGCCTTGTGGAAAATAAATTAGAATATTTTAATGAAAACACTTAATCACATAGCCGTCACCCGTCACCCGTCGCCCGTCTCACCCACCAACCAACACCCGCTCACCTGCCTCCTCCCCCCATCAAGCGTGCTGTGCAAACTTGTTGCTTGCTTTCAGTGTTTCAGCGTTCAGAAATTGTCGCTGGAGGCGGCAAGCCATCGCTTTTGATGCGATAATCGAGCAAAAGTGTTGATGAAGAATTTCAATTACAACTTTAATGGGCCACAATAGACATTTTAAATAGAAATAAATACGATGTTGGCGTATAAGTGTGTGTGTAGTCGAGTCTTGCCATGTACTTGTGTGCGTGTGCAAGTTGATTCACTCGAGCGCTGCCGTAAAAGTAGGGGAAAAGCAAATATTCTCATTTGAACTTCAGCTATTTGGAATTTGTTTTTTCTGTTGTTTTTATTGTAGCTCAATGGCGTGTGACCAGCGCTGGCATGGTGGGGTGGGGGGGGGGCGTGCAGGCAAGCCACAAATGCTTGGTTGGTTGACAGCGGTTTCGCTTGTGGGCACATTTGCATAAAATACCAGCTGTCACACGATTAACACAAAGAAATTACAACAACAAAAATAACAACAAGAGCAACAACTGTGATAACAACAACAACAACAACAACAACAACAACAACAACAACAACAACAACAACAACAACAACAACAACAACAACAACAGCAATCACATCAATAATGAGTGTAAATATTTGCTACAAATGCTAGAAAATGAAACGAAACCGGACGAATGTCAGTAACAGCAACAGCAATAGCAATTATAATAATAATAACAACAACAACAATATGCTCAAACAAACAAATAAAACAAATACAACAATAATTTGGTTATTTTAATAGTTCATATTGCTTAGACTAATTATCTAATAACAATGAAACCTCTTATTTATACCACTTATGAGTCACTGAACACTTAAGGATCCTTTTGAGGCTAATCACCCTCTTACAACTCTCCCATTCTGCGAACACAAAAACGGTGCCTGGAACTGATCTATTCAAAAAATGGTTCGACTTACTTGAAATTCATTTCTTTCCATGTAGTGGGCCAGATACCTATCTGAGAGACAAATATTTTTGTTATTAGTATCTTCTGCGACAGTCTAGCATATTTCTTTCGTAAATAAGTCAGGCTCGGCTGCGACCGAATGAATGATGATACCCTTATCCTTAAATCTTTTTTCTACTTGCGGAAGTGGGTAGCCGTTGAGTCTTTCTTGAGTAGATACGACCGTCAACTCTCCCGTCAAGTTGCTGTCGCCTTTTTGTATGTTTCCACACACATGATATTGAGTCGTAATTGTCTGGTGTGTAGATTGCAATGCACATATTTTACACTTATTAAACGTTTTATAAAATTTTATACATATAAAAGGTGATTATTTTTTCAATAGCCTTTTTTTGACAGATCACGCGCGTGAGTCGTGTCAAGCTGTTATGTTAATTTTGTTCAGTATTGTTTGACATTTCATCATGGAAAGACTTACGCCTGAACAACGTTTACAAATCATTCATCTTCAATACGAAAATTCACGTTCTGTAAAGAATGTGTGGAGAGTCGCTCAACTTATGGTCAACATAATCGGCCTACTGAGCGTACTTTTCGCAACATCATCACCCATCTTAAGACCCAGCATTCATTAGTGGATAATATTCGACCGAATAGACCACGTCCAGCACGTAGTGCAGAATATATAGCGGCCTTAGCTGAGAGTGTACACGAAGATCGTGGAGAGTCGATTCGGCGCCGTTCGCAGCAACTCGGACTGATGTGTGGAACGACTTGGCTCATTTTACGTCGAGATCTCAAATTGAAAGCGTACAAAATGCAACTTGTGCATGAACTGAAGCCGCTCGACCTTCCCAAGCGACGTCGCTTCGCTCTATAGGCTCTTGAAAAGTTCCAAGAAGAACCAACGGTTTCGAGCCAAATTTCGTTCAGCGATTAGGCCCATTTCTGGCTCAATGGGTATGTAAAAAGCAAAATTGCCACATTTGGGGCGAAGATCAACCTGAACAGATTCAATACCTTTCATTTCATTTAGAAGAACAACGGTTTGGTGTGGTTTATGGGCCGAAGGAATCATCGTTCAATATTTCTTCAAAAATGATGCAGGTGAGATCGTATCCGTCAATGGCGACCTTTATCGCATTATAGCGCCATGATAACCGACTATTTGGTGCCTGAAATTGAAGCTCGTGTTCTCCGCGACATTTGGTTTGAATAAGACGGCTCCACTTCCCACACATCGCATAAAGTAATGGATTTATTGAGAAAACACTTCGGTCCGGTCGATTGGCCACCAAGATCGTTTGATATTACGCCGTTAGACCTTTTTCTGCGGCGATTTGTAATGTCTACAGTCTACGCGGACAATTCCGCTTCGATTCAGGCCTTGGAGCAAAATATCACGCCAGTCACCAGACGTAATGGTAGAACGAGTAACTGAAAGTTGAACTCAATGGATGGACCATCTGAGACGTAGCCGCGGCCAATATTTTAAAGAGATAATATTTAAAAAACAAATGCTAAGGAATGTTCTATCGATTGATAATATATATTCCCTATTAAATTTGAATTTTCTGTGTTTTTTGCTTTAAAAAATAGGGAACTTCGTAATGGATCACCCCTTAATAAAGTATTTTTATCTCGGTTATTTCTTCTGTAAGGTGCAAGCAGTTATATACCCTGTGTATAGAGTAGGGTCGAATATTTAAAAAGGATCTGAGGGGGAAAGCGAATTAGAGATTTCGACATTTCTCTCTCTCTCTCCCTCTCTATCTCCAGATTTTTAAGCCTCTCTTCTTACTAGTGAGAAAACCTAATTAGACCAGCTGTTTTTGTGAAATTTCATGGGTACACATGGAGGAAAACTTCATTAAAATTCAGAAACAATCATAGCGAGCAATCACATAAGATAGGAGGGGCTTATCTACAAGAACTCTTTTCAGCATAATCTTTCGATGCTACAACTTGCCTTTGACAGAGAGTTATTAAGACCTTAACAATACCTGAAATTAACTCAATATGAGTTTTAATCCAAATCTGGCGAAGATCTCTATATTCATCGTGATGCCCACGTACTCCTAGCACAAACTAATAAGGTCTTTATACTGTTGACGATTAAGCTCTTACATATCCGGGCTAGATCCTGACATATATAATTTTTACCATTTCTTCTTAGTAATATTGTATTTCAAACCAACTCATCGAACAATTCAAAAAATTTCAAAAAATTATAAATTTTAAGCCTTCTGAACTCAATGCTTATCAAGCTGCGGGCACTTAAGTGCAGCCACTATTCAGATTGTTTAATCTGCCTCAGCGTGCACTAAGCTGATTATTATGTTGGAGTCAGTCAGCGTTGTTGAATATCTGAACAATTTCCTTTTCAATCTATGTTTTCATGTTAGACTCTTGAGTAATTTTTAGATCGGCTACTACTCCGAATTATGGCGTGCTTCTTGATGTTTTTCTAATGCTTTTGAGGCAGCCTACAGATAATACCCGTTTTCGACTCGCCGCTGTATGTTTATGAGATACTATATATTAGCTAATTTTGGCATGAATCTTTAAAGCAACAAAATATGTAGTCATTCTATTAAGTCCCATTGTGAGACAATGACTTCTTGGCAGGTTTGTGAGAAATGAGCTTGTGTTACTTAGTTTCTTCTTCTTCTTTACGACAAATATGCTGCAAAAAAATTGATCATAAGGCCATTTAGTTATCGTTGAAGCTTGTGCTGTTGTAACTAAGATAATTTTTCAAATTCTAAAATTCGCCAAAGTGAGTTAGGGAAATCACAATCTACTCTTTTTTAGTTTCTCTTCTTGGAATTTCGCAATCAGCACTTCATATTTTGCAAAAAGAAAACGCAACATTTTTTCATAAAATCTAAAAATTCCAGAAAAAATTCATCCGCAACTTTAAAGACTTAATATACCGCCCCTCCGCGGTTACTTTAAAAATCCACTGAAACGAACTCAAACAAAATATTCCTCATACGCCATGGCGCATCCGCTAAGGATGCGATGATAATCGTCCAATGCATTGGAATTTCATTGATTTTGCGTTTGTCGCGCGTTTGAGTGCACAACTCATTCAGTGAATAAGAAACAATTTGTTATACAATTCATGTGCGAGAAAACATAAATAATGATAATACAAATAACAGCAACAACAGCAACCAGGGCAAAAGCAAAACATAAAAGTAGGAATAGTGACAAGCGAACACAATACGAGTACACACATACATACATGTACATACATACATACAAACTACTGAGGTACAAGGAAGTTTTCATTAAAAATTTCCACATAATTAAGCAGCTCCACAAATGATAAAGCGAACGAAGACTGCGAAAGGATGAGGCAGGAGAAAGGCAAAAGCAAAATTGCATAAAATAATGGAGTGAGACCAAAACAAGCAACTTATTCATAGCAGTTTGTGGAATTTTTCTAAAGTTGAGCTGGAAAAATAAAAACACAAAAGAGTGTAAAAAGTTTTAGAACCTAGCCAGAAGAAGAATGAGGTGGAAAGCGGAAAGCGGAAAGTGAAAAGAAAACCGCTAACGCAGTGAAACGTGCCACACTTTACTTCCAATTTATATACAAAAACTTTGTTGTTGTTGTTGTCCTTCTTCTTCTTCTACGTAATAATAATACACAGTGTTATCACAGCGAAGAGGAAGTCCAAGTGCAGAAGAAGCAGCAGCAGAATAAGAATAAGAAAGTCAAGTAAACAAGCGCTTGTACTTAGTGTCGGGCAGACGACGGACGCGGTGACGCCACGCTTGTAAAGGAATCACTGCACTGATTGCACAATTGAATTGCAGTTGTGGTACGACAAGCGCAACAACAATAACAACAACAGCAAAAGCAACTATTTATAAATGAGCTATGCTTCCGTTTTTCTCCCTCTCTCTCCCGTGCGTACCGTCTGTCCGCATTCACTTCTGTTGCTGTGGTTGCTTGCGGGCGAGTGCTTTCGCATGTTGTTAGCGCAATGGCCGTTGTTGACGCAACAAGCCGCAGCCAACGAAGCGTGAACCCGAATAAGCGTCAAGTTAAGAAATAGTTTTCGTCCGCCGCGCGGCATTGAAGCATTCAAAAACAGGAGCGTTTGGTTAACTTTAAGAAAAATCTCAACTTTTCTTCTTCTAATAGTTGGTTTTTTTTTATTTTTAATTTTTTTTTTAATTTGCGGTGTTGCACTTGTACTTCGTCATGTATAGGTATAAAAAATAGAATAAAATAAAATAAAATAAAATTAAAACTGGCATTCAACGTCTTAGAAGTTCGCATCTTAGTTGAGTGTCCTTAAAAGAGTATAAATATATATGTATGTATAAGTATTTAGACTCGTTTCAACTTTTCTGGATTACTATTTGCTTTCAGAGAAAATTATCTCACAATTTGTACATAATATATTCCTCTCATACGGACCTCGACGGCTTTACTTTGTGTATTGTGAGATCTATTGAAGCTGAAGTTTTGAGAAGGACAAAAACATAACAAATGCCAAACACAAAATATCAAATACCAAGTACCAAGTAACAAGAACCAAATACAAAACTATGAATACCAAATACTAAATACCAAATATCAATTGTCAAATACCGAATACCGAATACAAAATAGCAATTACCAAGCATTTAGTACCTCATAAGATACCAAATACTAAACGTCAAGTACCAAAAACCAAATACCAAATATCGAATACCGAATACGAAATGAAAAATACCAAACACCAAATCAAATATCAAGTACCTAGTACCAAGTACCAAATACCAAATACTAAATAAAAAATACCAAATATGATACTATATACCAAATATCAAATACGAAATACCAAATACCGAGTACCAAATACCAAAATAAGATACCAAATACTAAATACCAAGTACCAAATACCATATACCGAATACGAAATAGCAAATATCAACTGCCAAGTAAGAAATATCAAACTCCAAATCAAACATCAAGTACCCAGTAGCAAGTACCAAATACCAAATACCAAATACCAAAGTAAGATACCAAATACTAAATATAAAACATCCAACACTAAATACCGAGTACCAAGTTCTTAGTATCAAATACCAAATACCAAATAGCAAATACTGAATACGAAATACCAAACACCAAATTTCAAAAGAAAATACCAAATACCGAATACGGGAAACTAAGTACCGAATGCGGAATACCAAATATCAAAAACCATATACCGAATGTAAATATTTGAAACTAGTTAGGTATAGTCAAGGAATATTTTATCTAAACAAATTATTAGTTTTTAGTATTTTTGAAGATCTTTTGAAAATTTTCAGTATTTTTATACCTTTCATGTCCATAAAAAGGTATATTAACTTTGGTCTAAAGTATGTTATGTAAGTACCAAAAGGAGAAGAGAGATCCACCAAAATGTATACAGATCACTCCAGAATGTCGAGCGCCTGTTGATTTGGTCATGTCCGTTTGTCCGTCGGCCTATTTGAACCGGCCGAATCGGTCGACTATCTCGTTATATAGCTCACATAAAACCGATATGGGTCGAAAAAGGTGGTATGAAGTTTCTAATGCACTTTTTTCTTCTTCTTTGGCGTAGGTAGCGCTTTCGCGATTATAACCTCATCAACAATAGTGCGCCACTCGTTTCTTCGCTTTGCTGTTTGGCGCCATTTGGAAATATCAAGTGATACCAGGTCGCTCTCCAGCTGATCCTTCCAACGGAGTGGAGGTCTTCCTCTTCCTCTGCTTGCGCCTGCGGGTACTCCATCAAATACTTTCAAATCGGGAGCGCTTTCATCCAGCTAGTTAGCGTAGCCACTGACTCTTGATTCGTTGAACTTTGTCAATGTGGTCATATAGCTCGTATAACTCATCATTCTACCGCCTACAGTACTTGCCGTTGCCAACGCGCAAAGGACCGTAAATTTTCCGCAAAACATTTCTTTTGAAAACTCCTAAAGCCGACTCATCGGCTATCGACATCGTCCAAGCTTCTGCACCGTATATCAGGACAGGAATGAAGAGCGACTTGTAGAGTTTGGTTTTGGTTCGTCGCGAGAGGACTTTACTTTTCAGTTAAAATTAGCGCCTGTTGGCAAGAGTGATTCTGCTTTGGATTTCAACGCTGACATTGTTGCTGCTGTTAATACTGGTTCCTAGATAGACGAAATTATCTACGACGTCGAAGTTATGACTACCAACAGTGACGTGAGAGCCAAGTCGCGAATGCGATGTCTGTTTATTTGATAACAGAAGATATTTCGTTTTGCCCTCGATCACTACCAGACTCATTCGCTTCGATTCTTTGACTAACCAGAAGAACGCAGAACTTACGTTGCGGTTTTTATGACCAATTATATCAATATCATCGGCATACGCCAAAAATTGCACACTCTTGTAGAAGATAGTGCCTGGTCTACTTAGCTCTGCAGCTCGTCTTATTTTTTCCAGCATCGAATCGAAGAAATCACACGATAAAGAGTCTCCTTGTCTGAAACCTCGTTTGGTGTCGAACGGCTCGGAGAGGTTCTTCCCAATTCTGACTGCGCTTCTGGTATTGAGGTTTCGGCTTCGCCATCTCCGGCTCATCTTCTTATGCCACTCAGGTAAATATTAAAACTGAAAATCATCAAAATTGGAATTTGCATTTTGCAATAAATTTGATATGTCCATGAGAGGTATAAAGACTTTGGCATGTTAATATTTATCCTTGATTCACGCTTCACATTAACATATTTCTGATATTTATTCCCAAAATATTTATTTCATTTAAATGTTTTATGATTTTTTGGTGCATCGATCTACTGGTTTCTTTTTCAACAACAAAGATTTCTTGCTTCAAATACTTTTCTCACAAAGTTTTCATACACACGCCTGCATTTCGTGAAAGCTATTCTCCATGTCCTCAGAGCCAGTCCCACTACCACCAACACAAATCATTTCAGCCGCCTGTTTGCGTAATCTTCATAGCTTTAGCGAGGTCACCTACAAGCACCCAACTATTCACGAAGATCCGTTTTCATCATACCGCTTCAAGTTTGCACCCCACAGCTGCCTATATGAGTATTGACACCCCCATCGACTTGGCTCTTCAAACGGAAAACGGAATTTATCCTGGACCATAAATTTTATTCCAATTTTCCGGTTACACTGACATCCGTTTTATGTTAAAAGCCAATGCCGCGCCGTTGTGATACTATGCCATGGCTCGCTGAGTTTCTTTCGTCTGCAACTGCTTTTCTTTGCCATTTGCCATTTGTTGGTGCTGTTGGTGCTGTTGGTGTTGGTGGCAGCAGCAGCACTTTGTATGACTTAAACAAAAATTGGTGCCCTATAATGACGGATCAACATTGAGCTTGTTTGTCTAACCGTCTGTACGGCGTCTGTCTGCCTCGGCTCCACTTGCCAGGCAGTGATAGTCATGCCATTCACAAGCTGTGTGTGTGTGTTTGTGTGTGTGTTTATGTGTGTTTGTGTAGGAAGTGCGACACTTCGCTTGGTAGTCTCCGTCGCAGTTTGTGGCTGCAGTCGGAAGTGTTACTCCATTTTTTTCCATTTTTTTCTGCTACCGACACTCGATTTTTCTTCTTTGACGGAAGTTAATGTGCTGCCAGCATATTCTGAGCTTGGCGTTCGATTCCAACTAAGACACAGAAGACGCGGAAGTCACCGAAGGCTGTTGTGAGTGATGATAAGCTACTAAAGGATTTTTTTTTGCTTCGCACTACATTTAAGAATATCGAAAATATTTTTACTACTTTTTATGTCCAGTAAGTAAAAGTGGAGCAAATGATCAATATTTAAAATACTTCAAAGTGCTTAAGCTCACAAAATTACTTGACTCATTTTGTAGTTCAGATAAACGTTCTTTCGCACACTTAGTAAAACTGCAGAAACAACATCGGCCGAGTCCTTACTACCAAATACCAAACCCATTTCTTAGAGCGTAATTGGTGGCTCCAAATTTATACTCACCCTTTTAAGAATAAACCATTTACAGCATGGATGTATTGATCCATTGCAGGGCTCGTCGACTCATTATGCGAATATCAAATAAAACAAAGAAGAAAGACTAAGTTTGGGTAGAACCGAACCTTAGATACTCGGCTGATGACTGTTTTAAGTTCACAATTCGGTCAAAATGAGAAGGCTTATTATTCGGCTGAGCTCTGAGCTCCGAGTGGTTTGCTTCTTGATGTTTTTTGATCAAATGCAGGGTCTTACAGTAATTTATTCTAACTTACTCTGAACGGCTGATAGAGTTTTTTGAGAAGCTTCTTAGTTACTGTCAGAGAATCGCTCAATGGGGTTGGCATTTCCTGCCGAGGAGCGATCGCAATTAGAAAAATTAACTTAATTATTTTATCTAAATTAACTTTCTATAATTTTGGGCGTCGTTCAGAACCTTCCGGATGCTGATATTCACTGATAACCGCTCGGCTGTTACGACAATTGATTATTGCCTTAACCATTCGGCTTTGAGAAAAGCGGGGGGTGGAAAATAAAAAAAAATTGTTATATGGCACAAGGTCGTTGTCCGATTACGTCCATATTCAATTTGTTAGCACATAAGACTAAGGGAAGTATAAGTATTAAATTTTATCGAATTCTGTTCTCTTTGGTAGTTTTTGAAAAATACTTTTTCGCCCAAAAGGGTGAGTGCCAACCCCATCCGGAATTTGTTTCCCAGCGTCATATTTTTTCACATAATGCCATCGTCCCTAACAAAGGTTACTCTAATTATACATTTAGTTACTGAATTCTCGCGATCTTCGTCCGTTTTTGTCCGATTTCACCTATTAGAAATAGCAACCGTACTTGAGATCCAAGTGATCTGTGAGATAAGTTTTATCAAAACAATTTCAAGTTATCGTAAGACAGACAGATGGACGAACATATGGACGGACAAACAGACACGGCAAAGTCGATTCGTCGCGTCATTCCATGAGCTTTGGTATGGATATGTTCATATCTATTTCGATTATTTTATGCCGTTTCATACAACCGTTAGCTTGCTTCTTAAAAACCCCATACCAGAACTATCCCGATCTGATTCCAACTCCATTCACCTACAGTTTCCTAATTTGCTTTGATCGTAAGTAGTTAAAGTCCCAAGTAACTGAATAGCAGCGAGTTTTTTTTCAAAGGCACTTCAAATTTACTTATATCCAATGCCTTTCACAATAGTAAAACGCTTCCGAAACTTTTGGTCCATTTTTGATATCCAAATCTAGATTATGACTTTATCGCTTTGAAGAGTTAAAATCCTTTCGTGATCACTACTATGATGAAGGCAGAACTGGAGTCATTATGTTTAAAAAAAAAAACACCATTTCAAATGGTCATGTCAAGAAAGACACAGGAATATATTCTCCGAAGTAGTCGCTTTTTCAGAATTCTGTACGCTCCAAAACATCATTGCTTTGTCGTCGTTGTCCTTGAAAAGCCATCGCTGTTTAAGGCTATGATTCCGCCGTTGTCACATAGCTTAGAAACTATCGTCGATCTTCTGGCGACCATAGTAGCCGAGTGATTAACAATGCTACCATACTGGGCTTCTTGGCCTCCAATCGTGGTTAGACCAATTTCTAAAATTATAAAGTGTAATCCAAGTAGAGGTAATTTTTTCAATAGCCTTTTTTTAACAAATCACGAGTGAGTCATGTCAAGTTGTCATGTTATTTTTTTTCTATATTGTTTGACATTTCATCAGGGAAATACTTACGCCTGAGCAACGTTTACAAATCATTCAACTTTATTACGAAAATTCACGTTCTGTAAAGAATATGTTTCCCGCGCTTAGCTCAACTTATGGTCAACATAAACGGCTTACAGAGAATACTATTCGCAACATCATCACCAATCTTGAGACCCAGCATTCATGTATTAAATAATATTCGACCGAATAGACCACGTCCAGCACGCAGTGTAGAAAATATAGCGGTCGCTGTTGAGAGTGTACACGAAGACCGTGGAGAGCCGATTCGGCGCCATCCGCTGCAACTCGGACTGACGTATAGAACGACTTGGTACATTTTACGTAAAGATCTTAAATCGAAAGCGTACAAAATACAGCTTGTGCAAGAACTGAAGCCGCTCGACCTTCCTAAGCCAACAAGACGGCGCCACTTCCTACACATCGCATCAATCATTGGATTTATTGAGAGAACACTTCGGTGAGCAGATAATTTCACGTTTTGGGCCGGTCAATTGGCCACAAAGAAGTGATATCACACACACCGTTAGACTTTTTCCTGGGGGGATATGTAAAGTCTAAAGTTTATGCGGACAATCTCGCTTCGATTCAGCCCTTGGAGCAAGACATCACTTGTGTCATTCGCGAGTTACCAGTCGAAATGCTCGAACGAGTCATCGAAAATTGGACTCAACGGATGGACCATCTTTGATTAAATTTGAATTTTCTGTGTTTTTTTTCCTTAAAAAAAGTAGGGAACTTCGAAATGGATTACCAGTTAAAGCAAATAATTTTAAATAAATTTTTTAACTACGGTCCCCCCTCGGCAAGGCAAATCTACTCCTGCAAGTATATACCTGTCATGAAATAAAAGCCCCATGGGCCGTTCGGAGGTGGCTTAGAATAAGCTGTAGGCTTCTCACGATGCTCACAGCAAGTTGGAGGAGGAGCTCGACCGAAAACCCCATTAAGTGATTACTAGACGGTAAGGGATATTTGATAATTCAGCGACTTTTTGAATTTTCCGCGCAGTAACTGTAAATACAGCACTGCTTCCGTCAAACGATTAATAGACGACCTCATGAATTTTAACGAAAATTGAAACAAATGGAATTTCGTGTGCTGATTAAGCATTATTTTTTGCTTAAAACCCCATACTCGAAGCCAAGGAAAAACTTGGTAGATACTCTGGGGACTTTGCACCATCATGCATTGCTTTAATGAGTTCCGTTGTGGTCGAACCAGTACAAGTGACGTCCAAAAGAGCTCAATATGTCAGACATTTTTGTTACAATGCCGAAGGATGAGAGAAGAATAGTGCGTGAGGTGGCCGAGACTCAACGTTTTACATGAATATTTGGACATGCGAAAGCTATCCGCGCGTTGGTTGCCGCGATTGCTCACAACTATAAGCGCAACCGTATAACAACCTCGAAGGAGTGTTTGACGATGTTCAACTGCTTTTGATCTCAGGAATCATTAGGGAAAAACCTTTTTGTTCTAAAATATAACAAAATGGGGCTATTCCAGGCGCAAGATCATAATTCAAGTGGAATCTTTCGTTTTTTACGAGCAATCTACGAATTCGATTGGCTTTATATTTTGTTGACTTTTTAATGAATAACTTAAGACGTATGTAGACTATGTGTACTCTCAACAAGTGAGTTATGTCGACTTCACTGCTTTCTTCATCACAATTCTTCAACTTCACCTATATTCCCTCTGCAGCCGATTATCTCTCAAATCTCCCATATTTGAGGAATGCGAAAGAGACTAGGTCATCTAAAAGCTTATGTGGAAAGTTATATGCCTATATATGTAAATATATGTTATACATATGTCAAACATATCACCTCTCTTAACAACTATCTGCTTTCTAAGCTTCTCACTCACTATAAAATCCCACTCACCTTGCTTTTTAATACTGTCAGCACAGCTTAAGAGGCATACAATTCCTCGTCAATTTTGTTCTCTCAACACCCGTTCTCGATACTCTCTCGTACTCGTTTAGTACTCCATTCTTTTGTTTGTTTGTAAATTAGCATTTAACTCAGTAGCTCAGCAGCCAATCTAAAGTGAATCAAAGTTTGAAAACAAACAACAAACAACAAATAACAAACACCAAAGCGATGCCGAAAATGTTGAAAAGGAAATTTTCGGTGTTGGGGAATGTCAATAGAAAATTCCATTGCACTACTACTGACATGAGTAGAAGGAGTTTCGGGCAAAAATGTTTGTAAACTTAAAGTTGAATTGAATGTCAACATTGGTGGTGCTGTTGTTGTTGCCGCTGCTTCTGTTGGTTGCATGGTTGGTTGAACAGCAAACTCCCGTTTAGTTGATGTGACCAACTGGCTGGTTGATTAGCTCTGATCGTGATTGAGACGAATAGCGATTGAGATATTCGGTTCTGGTTGAAATTTCGACTGAGTAACACATTCGATGTGTTTGTTGAAAAATCAGTAATACTGAAGGGTTGTTTCCATTATTATTCGACCATTCAGTTCATGTTGTTCCTTAGTACAAATCCTTACATATTAGTCCTCCTTTATAAAAATTAAGGGATGGTCATACAGAAGTCTACCTGTGATACTATCAGAATCGTATTTTGTTCAGAAAACCCTAACCAATACAATCATCAGCACAAAACGTGCAGAAACTTTAAAATCGATGAAAAGGTGGTGTATATCGATTCTTTTGGCACGAGTCTTTTCCAAGGTTTGGCGCATGGACAATATCTGGTCAATGTTTTGTCAGTTCGTTGACCTTAGGCTTTAATCTTTCCTATACTACGCTCAACAGGACCTCATATGCAATATTGAGTAGACTTATCTCACGATAATTGACGCAGGCAGTGGGGTCTCCCTTTTTATGGATTAGGCAGAGCTTTATTGAGGTTCCGATCGTCGGGCATACGTTCGTCCGTCCATATTCAGCAAAGAAGCTGACGCATGCACCTTATAATTTCTTGGTGGTTCACTCATTTCGACTTGCTGTTGAGTGCTCTCAGAGAGCAGATATGCAAGTTGTGTAGAAAACCTGCTGACTGTCTGCTGTGATTGCAACTTTTCGAATTTGAACATTCCTTGTCTGCGCTGAGCATAGGCTGGGGCGAATCCTCGCTGCAACAAGACAGTGATTCGAGTCGATTTTAGGTTCTCAAAACGTAACTAAGCGTATTTATAGAGGATATTTCTTACAACTTGATTGATTTGATTGCGTGATTTTGGTGACTGCCGCATAGCTTAATGCTGTAACAGAATTTTTGCTACAGACAACCTGGAGTGTGAATTTTCCAACTGTTGTGCCAAAGATACCCCGTCCAGGCGCTCATATAAAGCATTTTGTGTCTGGGCGCAGCTCATGTGGCGAGATGGTGTTCACCTACCGGGATGAATGCTCGGAAACGGAATCTCTCTACCAATCACAAATCCAAAACCAAATTTGAGCTCCTTTATATGGCTATTGTGATGATTTCAAAAGAATCTAACTTTTTACTTCCATGTCCCGTCCATCACATTTCTCGGACCACGGTGATGTCAGCCTTAAATTTTTCAAAGATATTGACCAACTTGAATTGAAGGACCAGGTGCTCCATGTGCATCCTATAAGATCGTGATTCTTAAAACGTTTAATCAGCTAGGCATCGTAAGGCTTCTCATGCGAGGTAAATTGCCAAAGTTTTTCTTCGGACCATATTTTTTATGTGGCGGGTAACAAACCCTACAAATACTCTCACATTAGCTTTTGGCGGTAACCAAGTATTTTTTTAGTAATATAGAGAATATACTTGCTCCAAGGCCGAAAGATGGAAAAAATCATTGCGTTGAGAGTGACCAGATGAACGACAAATGAAGAACTTTCCCTAACTACTTGGACTTCTATGCGTGCTTTGTCATTGTCTCTTTAGTAAAAAAACATTAAACATTTTTTTTATTGAAATTCTTCAAAGGTATGGAGTTCACCATTTCCGAAGAAGCTGGTAGCGCTGAGATACTTCGATACTGCATGTTGAAAAGTTCTATTTATTATGGTTTTTGAAAAATAGATTTTTTCAACACGAAGAAACAATTATTTTCTGAGGATCTTGCGATGTGATTGATCTAGGTTTTGGATATGTTGTAGATAATAATAGTAGAATTAAGAGTTAAAATTATATAAATTTAGTGCTTTCGAAAGTGCAGAGCTATATTTTGACATCTGTCAAACTTAATTGTCAAACTAAAAAACATATTTTGTTTTAATTAAAAGTCAGGCTTTTACGAACATGGCGAATTTTGCTATTGGACTTACACCTACATACATCCATATAAAGTCCAGCTCACACAACCAACAACTGAAGCCAGCTGAACATTACCAACGCCGTAGTTATGTCGATTGGGTGCTTGAACAACAAGAGGTGGACCGCTTCAGCAACGAGGCACATTTTTCACTCGGTGGATACTTAACTAAGCAAAGTTGTTGCATTTGGGGCTGCGAAAATCCTCAATTAATTGAAGAGAGGCCTCTCCACTCAAATAAAACTTACTGTCTGGTGCGCTCTCTGGTCTGAGGGTGTGATTGGACCTTAGTTTTGTGAAAAAGATACTGTCACTGTATATTTGGAACGTTGGAATTGAAGAACACGACTTGAACAATATGTGGTTCCCAGAAGAAAGTGCCACATAACACGAGAGACTGCGGCTTTTTTGCGAGAGAACTTTCCCGGCCGCGTAATCTCTTGTCTTGGTGATGTCAGTTGGCCATTTGACACAATTGGACCACTTTTTGTGGTTGGGCTAGGCGAAAGACCGTGCTTGAACACTTGAAAACCAACATTTGTCAAGTTATGGCTGAGATGCCAACCAATATGTACCAAATAGTGGTTGAAAATTACCTCGAACGGATCGAAGTTTGCAAAAATTCGAGAGACGGTCGTTTGAATGATGCAGAGTTTCACATGCTATGCCAAGGTTCAAATTTTATTTTTAAAAAAATTTCAGTAAAAAATTGGTACCGACAGTTCCTGTAATTATGCGCCCCATACCATTCTGGGGCTGATTCACTATACCTATCATCGCATGACCTTCTTCTATTCACAGATTTCGGCTTTGCCTGCGAAATATTCGACTCAAAACTTGAATATTCAAATCACAACATTTGGCGTTCATATAAATATGTAATTCCATTTTGATGATGATAACTACTTTAAAACTACAACTTTTGTTTTACTACCTCAAAACGAGATTTTCTTGTTGTCAACACAAAAGTAAATTGCTTCTGTTTATGCATACACACTCACACACACACACATACACACACACACAGGCACACTTAAAATGAATGAAAAATGGGAAAATGAAAAATCCAGCCACAGCAAATATTTTGTTTACACATTACATTTGTTTATCGCCTTATCCCTTATGCCAACTGTACGCTGTCATCATATTTACTTAACCATTTACATTTTGTTGTCGTTGTTGTTGCGTTTTTTATTATTTTATTATTTTAATTAATAAAGTTTTGGTGAAAAATATGCCAAAACTTTCTGAATTTCTGCATGTAATGAAATGCTGTTTTCATTCAAGTCAAGCCAACAACAGGCAAACGACAATAGACACAAAACGAAGCACAAAGTTGTTGTACATATATGCATATATATGTATGCTTGTATAAATTGCCAACAGTAGTGTATAACTGTTGATTGCTTCATTGCAATTGCAAATTCTTCAACAGAAAATATCATTTCATGCTTCACTTGCAAGAAATTTTCGTTGATTATTTGTGAAGAAACGATTTTCTACAGTTGAAACGCTTGAAACGCCTGGGCATATGCAACGAATTTTCTTCCCTTCACTTCTTCACTTCTCCGGCCGCCGTTAGTGGGCTCTAAATTCAATTTACTACATACATGTATGTATATGTGTATATATGTGCACAGCTAGAAGATAAAATGCCATTATGCGCCTTAATCGGCCTCATCAACTTCATCACCAACGCCATCAGACCGAGTCATCAATATTAGATTGCGCCAAAAAAAGAGGATAGAAAAAAATGAAGAAATTCGAAGAAATAAGTAGTAAAAGCACACATGTGTGTGTGTGTGTGTGCGTGTGTGTGAAGAAAGATAAAGACACAAGTGAAGACACACACTACTAGACTAACCAAGCCAATGTCCGAGTTCGAGAAGATGATGTTGAACCGAGAATTGACGTGTATGTGTGTGACGCGCCTCGTTAAATGACCACACAATGGACAAGTTGATTGAAAATTAAGACTTCAATTGTCTGCTGTTGGGCAACAGCAGTCATCTAGCAACAATAAAACAACAACAACAACAACAACAACAGTCACAGCTGTCGAAGCAGCTCCATTGATACTGCTTTGCAGTCAACCAAATGGCAAGGCGTAGCGATGAGCGGAGTTGGTTAAATTGTTTGCCACAATCAAAGGCAAGAAGAGCAAGTGGAGAGAGAGAAGAACGACGTAAAGAGAGCGGTTGGTTGGTTGGTTGGATGGCCATTGATGATGATGTTGATTTCAATTCGGTAATAATAGCGCACTGATCGGAGTTTAAAGGCATTAACACGCATACAACTACTTGTATACGAGTATGTGTGTATATGTGTCTGTGAGTGATGTCATATTACAGCGCGTATGTATTGTACTTTGCAGAGATATGCATTTGGTCATCGGCAGCAGCAAACCGCATTGCAATGACAAGCAGCGATCAATCGCATATCGCACGGCAAGTCTAATGTCTTCCTTCATAGTCACATGCAGTAAACACTAGCAGGAAGGAAGTGTAAATGGAAACTCCCAAATCATATGGTGGAGTGTAGTTGCAATAAGTTCGAGAAGAGAAGAAGAAAGAAGTATGGATTTGATGAAAGAATTATTGTTTTCTCTATATATGGTAATTATATCCTAGTCAATTTAGAGAATGCTTTCGGCGCATAAGAGGCCTCAAAGATGGATTTTTCACTGCTTAGTTTGTCGATTTATTTAAGACGCCCAAGAGAGAAAATAAAGAGTCCACGAAAATTTCTATGTTTTGATCTTAGGGCACTTAATTGAGCTTCTGGTGCAATTGTCGTTATCTGACTCAACAGAGAAATGCTTGAGAGCTTAGATCGAATGATATCATTTATAGCCTAAAAACTGGGAAAAGAATATTATTTAGGCGCTGTGCAATCTCTCCACTTGAACTCAATCTTGTAGTGGGCAATTGCCATAGCTCGCCTGACATGCATTGGATGATTCGCCTATAAGATTCTTGATTGATAAGCCTCCCGACTTTGTTTCCGTGGACCACCAGACTTTTGTTAACTTTGAAAAGCTGACTAACCCAGCTTAACGGAATTTACCGAGAACACCTTCAGTGCTCTCCCCACTCCAAACAAGGACATCCATGGTGAACGAATGTTCCTCCTTAAAGTCGTATCCGCTGGTATTCGCTTCTTTCTGGCAGGCCGAATTTCGGAAATCCGCCTTAACATCCAATTGATGCGACGGTACCGTAATCAAGATACGACTCATTACGCCTGCCCATCACGGAGATCCTCTTATCAACCCGGAAATTCGGCGATACATGAACCAACACAAGCGAAATAAGTGGGAGGAACATTTAAGTTCCTGCAATCTCTCCTCGGCCACAATAGCCGAGTGGTTAGCATTGCGTACTGCATCCCTTAAGGCCTGGGTTCGAGACCAGGTTCGAGCAACATCCAAAATTATAGAAAATAAATTTTTTAATTGCGGTCGCCCCTAGGCAGGTAAAGTCAAACCCTCCGAATGTATTTCTGGAATAAAATAAAAGGCTCCTCATAAAAATCCATCAGCCGTTTAGAGGCGGCTTAGAATAAACTAAAGGTCCCTCCATTTGCTGGTAAAAACATCAGACGCGAAACCATATATTGGAGGAAGAGCTCGGCCAAGAATTGCTTCAGCGGTTACAAAGAGCCAAATATATATATATATAATCGCTGCTCTGAGGCAACCAAGCTCTGGGCCACCATTAAATCATTGTCAAGCACTAGCGCGGCGATTGATTTCTTCAGTGAAGAGGTTTAGGGGGTCATCGGGAAGGTGGAAGTCTCCAAATCCATCGGCCCCGAACGAATAAGCATGTTGATGTTAAAACATTTGGACCTAGCGGCAGCAGACTACCTCACCAAGGCCACAAATTATCTCTGACCACTCTAATTATACCCGACATGTGGAAGCTGGGTAGCATGGTTCTGCTACTAAGGCCGGGGAAACCTGCAAACGAAAGGTCAGTCTTATCGGTTGATATCTCTCCTTTCCCCAGTAGCAAAGAAAGCTTAAGCCTTGCTGCTCCCGTTTTTCACACACCATCTGAGCTTAGCAACGCATTAGCATTCCGCAAAGTGCACAGCACCATAACCGCACTTAACAACAGAAACACTCAGATAATTCATGGCCTCAACCAGAATCTTCCCTGTGGGCGAGCTGTCTTAGTAGCACTGGACCTGTCAAAAGCTTTTGACACGGTCAATCAGGCAGTGCTACTATCGGAATCCTCATTACGGCCGGGGTTGAAGAGGTGGACAATGGACACCTGAGTTGTCGGCAATCATCGGTAGACTTTCGAGGTCAAAAACCAAAGCTACGCAAAATTACCGCTATTTAGTTTCCACATTTCGACGCTCCTTCTACCACCAGAGGGCGTCTCATTGATCTCATGTGCAGTTGATTGTTGTTCGGTATTGACCAGTATATTGATAACCTTTTTTCGAAAGTAATCAGCTGTCTCGCCGACCTTTCCCACTTCTACACTGCAGGACACTAATAGCTACAACCAGCGAAATCCTCGGCCACCCTCTTCACCAGATGGATGAAGGAGTATCGGCTCGAACACAATTTGACAGTCTGTCAACTACAATTTCCACTGAAGTACACAGTCGCAACATAATCCTAAACTATTAGCCGACGGCATTTAGGGTAAACACAAAGAAACGTCTCTCGCAACATACAAGGTAATTGGCTCGGCCGTTTGTAAGCTACGTTGCACCGATTTCGATGCCGGGGACTAACGCGTCGCACTTAAAGATGCCTCAAGCATGGCAAAACACAGCAAAAACAATCGTGGCAGGAAATCTTCTGATGTTACCGGCGTATCACTTACAAAGAGTAACATCTATGCTCCAAGTTAAGGAGCATAATTCTACGCTGCGTGGGCAATATTACTCGAAAATCCACCCAGGCATATCAGTTAGGGAGTACAAGACTACCGTTACTCCATACAGCAACATAGGTAAGAACCACTTGACACGATGACATACCAACAAGCATTAACACCTTTGTGCACTCTCTTCCTGTGTATGCTTGGATCCGCGGAATTCAAGCATCACCTATCGCAAATCAAGAGTCTCGAGGGGTCCACGTAACACTGGCACAATTAAAGGATATTACTATCGACTTAATTTCTACCTATCCAGACTTGATCTGACATACCTGACGTCATAAAACATACCTCTCCGTTTGGTCCAAGCCCGTCGAAGCAGCTCGTCTCCTGGGTAAATCTGAAAGAGTAAGAAATATTTTTAAAGTCAAGGAGCATAGTTACCTCAAAGCCCAATTGGCACCTCCAAGTGTCATCTGGTTCCAGTCCAACCTTTAGAGAGCCACGCCTTATTGCCCTTGGAATCCGTATATGCGAAAGAGCTTAGAACGCGGATCTTGGCCGTCGCTATATATGTTGAGTATGGTCTGATTGGCGACATTTAGCTAGGATACTTCATTGTTGATTTTAAGCCCTTTCACCTCAGGCTTTCAGACTCATTATGTCAATAACATCAGCGTACGCCAAAAGCTGTACTCTTAAGTACCTTTTCCACTTAGCTCAGCAGTTCTTACAATTTTCATTAAATTTAGATCGAACGACTCGGAGAGGTCCTTCTCGATTCTCACTGAGCTGTTAGTGTTGCTTAACATCAGTTTGCCCAGTTACACAATTTCTTTCCAGTCCTAGACAAGAAACCAAGTTCGTACCATCCTCTCTACATTCTAGATACGCTTGGCTAAACACTGGCATGAATAATCTTTGTACCACTAGAGTAACATCTAGTACAAGAAAGCTCAGGGCTCACACACCGCTGTGGAACGTACTTTATGACAGAATACTGCAAATCCCACCACCAAAGAGGGTTCATATTATCATTATGCTAATGATGTTGCAGTAAATTTGACAAATACAAATAAAGGAGAGCCTGTTTGAAGACACTGCTCCCAGGATTAAAAACATTCTCACGGCAAAAAGCCCCAACTAGCTGAAGACTTAATATCGACGGATATAATACCCCTACTCAGCTGTCACTGAAACACCTAGGCATTATAGTAGGCAATTGACGCGGCTTAACTACAAGGTGCACATCGAGAAAGTATGTGAAAAAACAGCGCAAGTAACGGGGGCCTTATCAAGCCAACAAGCACTCTTGGCTAAAGTAAGTCAATCTACGCTAATATACGTGGCAGATATATGGGAAGGAGCAATGCCGAATAAAGCCAAGAAAGCAAGTCATGCGAATAGACCAGAGGCAATTAGGGTGATCAGGACATTATCGAAGATATCGCCCGTGGCTTTTGGAGTCATAGCGAGCGTTATGCCACTAGATGTAATGGCAACTCAACAGAGCTTGCGACAAAGAAGTTAGTCCTAAACATGCAAGCCTAGGTGGAGATAAAGATCGGGAAGACTGATTACTAGCTAACGCAATTTTTGACATGGGACACGGCTGTTTCAGAAAGAGGTGAGAATGTCTAGCTTTGACTGACGGTATCTGAATGATTCACTCTTCGAAAAAAAAAAATTAGTTCTTATTAGTCATCTGTATTCCATGGCCGAACCATAACTATGAGTATACCTCAAGCACAGGTGAAGCTTCTAGGAAGGCTTTTCGAAAAAAAGATCTCTCACCTAATCACTTAATACTGTTGTAATCGCTAAACATTATCCAACACTGGTTATTGGTATGACGACAGTCCTTGGCATTATGAAAATTCTGATTTTCCTGGTGTAAAGTTCCGAATTACTCGGCCTGCCTCGGCGTGGGTAAACCTTTTTAGTCTAATCTCATTTTACTATCCAGATAACTTCCAACTTTTGCATAACACAAAACCGGCTCGCAGAACTGAAGGAAGTTCTGCCAAATAAACTTAATAGAATCTTCGATATCAATATGGTTATCCAAAGAGAAAGGACACTGTGTGGGCCTTTAGACTTACCAAATGAAAAGAGCAATACCAAGGCTATCGAACTAATAAAGCTTCTAAACACCGAAAATTGCGCTATTTCACATATAAAGGGTGATCCGGTGATCAGATCACGCGTGAGTCGTGTCAAGCTTTCGTGTTACTTTTGTTCAGTATTGTTTGGCATTTCATCAACGCTTGAACAACGTTTACAAATCACGAAAACCGTGGAGAGTCGATTCGGCGTCGTTCGCAGCAACTCAGACTGACGTATGGAACGACTTTGCGCATTTTATGTGGATACCTTAAATTGAAAGCGTACAAAATACAGCTTGTGCAAGAACTAAAGCCTCTCGACCATCCCAAGCGACATGGCTTTGCTCTATGGGCTCTTGAAAAGTTCCGAGAAGATCCGACGTTTTCGAGCCAAATTTTTTTCAACGATGAGGCCTATTTTTGGCTCAATGAGTATGTAAACAAGCAAAATTGCTGCATTTGGGACGAAAAGAAACCTGAAGAGATTCAAGAGCTGTCATTGTATCCTGGGAAGACAACGGTTTGTTGTGGTTTGTAGTTTGTGGGCAGGTGGAATCATCGGTACATATTTTTTCAAAAATGATGCCGGTGAGAATGTAACCGTCAATGTCGACCTTTATCGCGCAATTTCGGTTATCTGTTTGATGCCTGAAATTGAAGCTCGTGATCTCCGCGACATTTGGTTTCAACAAGACGGTGCCACTTCCCACACATCGCATCAATCAATGGATTAATTGAGAGAACACTTCGGTGAGCAGATAATTTCGCGTTTTGGGACGGTCGCTTGGCCACCAAGATCGTGTGATATCAAACCGTCAGACTTTTTCCTTTGGCGATATGTAAAGCCTCGATTCAGGCTTTGGAGCAAAACATCACGCATGTCATTCGCCAGTTACCAGTCGAAATGTTCGAACGAGTCATCGAAAATTGAACTCAACGGAGGGACCATCTGAGACGTAGCCGCGGCCAACATTTGAATGAGATAATCTTTAAAAACTTAATGCCAAAGAATTTTCTTTCGTAAATGTAGGGAACTTCGAAACGGATCACCCGTTACAAACACACACCTCTGCATATAAGCCACACATAATATATTTGCACAGAGTCGCAGTTCGGCAAAAGACATCCAACAATGAGACACTTAAATATTTGATAGTCGCCTTAATTGAGTCATCATTGCCGGTCAGTTCCATTACCAGTTCCATTGGTGTCATCAACGGCCATAAACAACAAAATTCACTTGAGAAAACAACAGCAACAACAACAACTCCCGCATAAATAGCAACAAAAAGCCACAATAACATAAATACTTGCACTCGGCGCTGACCACTCCACCAACCGTCCGCTGTGTCCACTGCTGACAACTGCAAGTATTTAGCTCAACAAAGTGGTCACTTGCCACAAATAGCTCGTAGCTCGTAACTCCTACCACCCTACTACCCACCACCTCCTCCGCAGCAGCATGCTCCAGCACAAGCTCACGATGATGACGTTCTGGCGATCAACAAAATATTTTTGTATTTACAATTGCACACATGTGTGGGTGTGGGTGTCGGTATATGTGTTGTTGCTCATGTTGCTCATGTTGCTGAATTGGCACAAGCAACCGCACAACCCGACAATTTTATCGTCCATTAAGGAATTCCATTGGACAATAAAGGAGGAGCAGACAACAAAAAAATACCGCCACGTTCAATGTGCTGCTCGTTTAGTGCATTTACGTGGCAGCCGAGAAGAATGGGTGAGGTGGAAGTGGAAGGGGTAGATGGTTTAGATGTGGGAGCTGTTGTGGTGACAAACAACTCGTTGCATTGCGGACACACTGGTATTTCTGGTCATTTTTGGTCATTTAAACTGTACGAGTGGTGAAGTGACCACTACAACTGGCGCACCCGCAAGTGAGTACATGAACTAAGCTACTGCTGTGTCATTCCCACTAAGTTCGAACAATGAAAGCAATGGCAGAAAATATAGCTCAACGACAATTGCTGTGTTCATTGAATGCCACCACAAGCTCAGTAGCTCAGAAGCTCAGAAACTCAATTGAGAAATTCTTTACTTTCTCTTAAAATTAGTAAATTTTGAAAGCACTCGGGCAGTGGTAAATTTCATTTTGGTTCTTGAAAGTAGGGCATTTTCACCATTTCATTTCATACATTTGACGAGGTGTGTTGTAGTTGTAAGCACGGATCGGAAAGAACATTTTTTTAGTTCAGACACCAGACAACCTCAAGCTTCACTGCCATGTAAAACCAAAAGAGTTTGAGCTGCTCATTCTATGGGTCCTTCACGTATAACTACGAACCCATTAAGTAAGTAACTTTACCCAAGTCTCAGACCTTAAATCCACTGTTATATTTTTTATCTAAGTTTTAGAGCCATAAAGGAACCAATTAACACATTGCTTCGAAGTGTGACTCCCGCAATCCACTCGGTATGTCATCTCTAATCACTTCTTTATTAAACCGATGCCGATGACTGCATACAGTCATCATCGCTAGAGTTGTTACAGTAATGAGCATGAAAGATTTATTATCGACGTACCCGTTGTGTCAGCACGGCGACCATTGGGTGAGTAGTTTCACGGATGAGATATGTGGTTTCAGATGGTCCCGCAGATAGCTGCACTGATAAAGCACTGATTGTGTGAGACACATGACGACAGAGTCACACAACAATAGGCCACGTCTTTCGGGTGGATGAAAATACTCTAACATTGAAGGTGTTCCCTGCAGTATCCGCTGGTAGAGGACGAAAAAGATTCCACTTCGTTGGAAAGATCAGGTGAAGAAAGAAATACCAACCTGGCTTCGCGTCACAAATTGGCGTCCTGCGGCTAAAAGAAGAAATGACTGGCGCAGTATCGATCATTCAGCTACAATCGCATCAGCGTTGCCTGCGCCAAAGAAGAAGAAGCAGTCCAAATAGCCAAATTTGTAGCCAACTCTATGTAGGTTTCTGTAAAGTAATGGTTTTAAGCTCCGAGCTCTATGCACCTTGGGTCCTTTAAGGTGGCAGTTTTATGGGCTTTAACTGAAAGACCGATTTGTCTGTTCAAATTGAATTTTTTTTTAAACAAATAAGAAAAAATGGTAGAAGTGGCAGCTGTTTCGGAGATCCTCACATCTTCCCATAAGACTTCTCATGGAAGAGGGTAAAAAACCAACGGATGCTTATCTTAGCTGGCAAGTGCTTTGCGACTGCGCCAACCTTTCAATCTGCGACTGAACCAATCTTCTTAATTACACTAGTCAGCGCTTCCACGTAATATTTTTAGTCAGTTGCCAGACAGAGAGACAAAATCAACAATCAGTTTGTGACAATATGGATGGGCTCCACTACTTTGGCTCAACATTTCGTTCTTCTAACGTCCAGGAGCCTAAAGCGGTATGTGCTTACAAACTATGACTATGAATATATGGAAAAAACGGTCTCATTAGCCGAGTAGTAAGCAGTACGTACTATCATGCGTATAGTCACTGGTTCGAACCGTGGCCAAATCAAAATCCCAAATTATAGAAAATTAATTTAAAATATTAGTTCTTGTAATCGCGGTCGCTCTTCGGCGGCAATGTTAACCCCTCCGAGTATAATTCTGACAGGAAACAGAAGCTCCTTCCAAAAATCCATCAGCCGTTCCGAGCTGGCTTAGAATAAACTGTAAGTACGCCAGTTCGCTTCAGCGTCTCCAGCATATGGAAATGCATCCAACTCTGTCCAGTTATGCCGTGAGAAGTCAGAAGAGAATCACCTTGAACAAGAGTATATGATTTCTATGATGAGAGAACAGACTAGGCGCTTTTCTTAAGGTGTGAAACACAATCGTAGCTTGAGCTACATTAAGGGATATGCAAAAGGGATGATGGAGGCTATAGAACCCTTGATGATCTAATGAATTCTTTTAAATTGCTGCTTCAAGCAATTATTCATACTTTCGCCGTTCTTAATGAAATATCCTCTTGAAAACTGTCCTTATTGGAACGACAAGGGAGCGCAACTCAAGCGTTAGAATCATTCACGTAAACAAACAAATCCAACACTGCTACATACACTGTAGAACCATTTTGTAGTTGGACCATTTCATCAATTTCATCCACAACTTAATGATACGTGTACGTACATACATAAATATTTAATTCATCGTAAATACGTTAAATGCTTGGCACTATTACTTCGTGGCGTGGCAACACGTTAACTGTAGTTTGATAACCACTTGGTGCGCTCGGCGACACATTCCTCAACTTCGGCGCTCGGACACTCGCTCTCCATTCCCTCAGCTACGCTTACAGGCAACAATATTTCATTGGAGTCATTGGAGTCGCAATGGAACGCTTTGGTATCGTAAGTGTCAATTTAGAAAATTTCATTTTATGCGCCATTTGGATTCATCACCAGCCATGCGACCAGTGCAATGAAATGTCCCAACGACGAGTGTTGCATGTTTTTGTAGCAATTACGGAAGAGCAATGAAGCGCGTGCGAAGCTCTCTAGCTGTAACATATTCAATGCAATGTTTGTTACAGGAATTGTCGTCAAAGTGCGATTGCGTGTGTGTTTTTTCAGTAAAATTATAGTTACGGAGAGTAGTTGAGGAGTTTGTTGGTTGTTGTTGCTCTTTTTTTATAGTTTTTCATTGCGAAACTGCACTTTTCAATTATTCATACACTTTAATGGTTTCGTTGGCACTTTTTGCTCTCCATTTTTTTTTTTCAATATTCTCAATTTTATTATCAATATTTATGTACGTTTGGAGATATTGTAGGAAAATAGTTTGTATGGCAGATATTCACTTTTATTTATTTAAACTTTTTAAAAAAATTAACAAAATTAATGTTTAGTGAATTAAAAAAATATTTCTTATTACAAATATGGCATTTTTTAATTTATTAAATAATTTAATTAAAGTAAAATATCCTAAACTCAACACTTTAGCAGGCGATGGCTTTAAGTACAAAAATATATATTTCACTGTGTGCTAATCCCAATATGCAATATTAATATCAATATATGACTTTGTTTGTTCTCAGTTTGGCAACAAATCAAATGCCGAACTTGCAAATATTCAATAAATTCCATTTTAGTAGTCACGTTTTACCGTTAAGTAGTCGCATGCTCGTACGTGAGGAAGCGCTCACGTGGAGCTCACTAGTTAGTATGTATACTCCGAGTGTTTGTATGGACAATGGAAAGGTTTGGTAGTAAATTTAACAGAATTATATAAGATAAAATTTCTAAAAAAAAAAAAATAACTAGAAGGAGAAACAAACCAAACACCAAATAAACTCCAGAAAAATGCAAATATTTCGCAACTACTTCAACTGTATTTTAGAAGTACACATTCTGTAGCAGAAAAAAATCAAACTTGTTCTTAATTGACGCGGGCCGCTTAGGTGATTATAGGCACAAGGCTAAACCAGATCTTTCTCTCCCTCATATTTCCACTGGAGTGGAAATCTTACACTTTCACTGCTTTCTCCAGCTGTACTGCATCGAATATTTTCAGATCTGGAGAGCTTTTGCTCATCCGAACCACTTGACCTAGCAGTGTAGCCCGACTCCCACGACAGCCGATTCTACGCACCGGAGTTGACCCGGATTTTATCCGGCCAAGGGCTGTCACCCTTTCGGGAACCTAACCCCGTTTAGGTCATCAGGTACTTTTAGTTTTTAGCAGTGTCTCTCGATTCGCTCTGGACTATGTCAATGCCATTGTAAAGGGTGATCCAAGTAGAGGTACTTTTTTCAATAGCCTTTTTTGACAGATCACGCGTGAGTCGTGTCAAGTTGTCAGTATTTTTTGGCATTTCATCATGGAAAGGCTCATTTCTGGCTCAATGGGTATGTAAACAAGTAAAATTTCCGCATTCTGGACGAAGGGAAACCTGAGGGAGTTCAAGAGCTGCCATTTCAACGGTTTAGTGTGACTTGGGCGCCGGTGGAATCATCGGTCCATATTTCTTCAAAAATGATGCCGGTGAGAATGTTACCGTCAACGGAGCGACCGTTATCGCACTATCTGATGCCTGAAATTGAAACTCGTGATCTCCGCGACATTTGATTACAACAAAACGGCGCCACTTCTCGCCCATCCCATCAATCAATGAATTTATTGAAAGAACACTTCGATGAGCAGATAATTTCACGGTTTTGGCCGGTCGATTGGCCACCAAGCTCGTGTGATATCACATCGTTAGACTTTTTCCTATGGGTATATGTAAAGTTCTAAAGTATATGCGGACAATTCCGCTTCGATTCAGGCCTTGGAGCAAAACTCTTGTCATTCGCCAGTTACCAGTCGAAATGCTCGAACGAGTCATCGAAAATTGGACTCCACGGCTGAATCATCTGTGAGATAATCTTCAAAAAATAAATGCCAAAATGTTTTTCGAATTTTTTTTCGATTCTCCTTTAAATTTGGATTTTATGTGTTCTTTAACGAAGTAGGAAACCTCGAAATGGATCATCCTCTATAACTCGTATAACTCAGCGTTCCATCGTCTGCGGTATTCACTGTCGTTCATACACAAAGAACCATACAACTTTCGCAAAACATTTCTCACGAAGACTACGAATGGCAATTCTAAATATGCAGATTCTGCACCTCATAGCAGGAAGGGTATGATGAGCGACTTGTAGAGTTTATTTTTGCTTGGTCAGGAGACGACTTTACTTTTTAATTGCCTGCACAGCCCACAGTAGAACCTGTGTGTAAGAGATTATGCGGTGTATTTGAAGGCTAAAATTTTTATCAAAGTTTAGGCTGGTTCCTAGATAGACGAAATTTTCTACAACATCCTAGTTATAACTCTCAATAGTGTCGTGGGTGCCGAGACGAGAATGTGTTAACTGTCTGTTTGATGATAAGAGATATTACGTCATGTCACTGCTTCCTACCAGACCCATTCGCCTCGCCTTCTCTACCCAGTCTGGTAAGTTAACGCTACAGTTATTGAGGTCGATGGTATCAGTAACATCGATGTACACCAGCATCTGTACTCTGAAGTATCTTGTCTACTTAGGTCTCTGAACGTTATTCACCATATCACCCCTCTCGTTCCTAAACGAAAAAGCTCCGGTATGGAAACCATTAGAAAAGTCGACTAAATGTTTTTTTTAGGCAATTTTCGAGCATTTCCTCTGTTGGACATCTCCTCAAGTTCTTCAGAGGAGTTTGAATGTTGTTTAATTTCATTGTAGGGAGCATTATTATATTTGAAAAAAGTTATATTGTTTTCAGATCTTTGGAATCTTTTTCAGCAAATTCTAGATTTATTTCAAAATTGCCAAAATATTAACGAAAACAGTAAAGGTAAATGGAAGAGCTCGAATGAAAATTTTTTAAACGTTTTCAACACAATTACCTCAGAACTACTCTCATAGGGCCCACTGTTTATCCTTTCACAGCTTCAAAAATGAAATCACACACAATTCAGGCAATAAAGGCAAACGAATATGACCTTTGTCGGCAGAAGTGCCGTTCAAAGGAAAAACAAAAGTGCCAAACAACAGGAAATGGCGAAAGAGGATATTCATCAAACTAGAGTTAAAATACGTGCAAGACGTTGAAATCAAAGTTTCTGAAGCAAATACTAGTTAAATAACGCGAACACACACTCATACCTAATGACATGAACGAGAATGCGATTACAGATACATATGCATATGAAAGCTGCCAACAAATCTACTAATCCATGTAAATACGGAATGATACAGTTTCAAAATACCTTCAGTGAAGATGTTTTCACTTAAAGTAATTAAATATTAAATTATTAAATATTTACGAGTAAATAGCAAATCATTTTTAGTTGATATACATAACAGAAAATTTAATATATTTTTTTTACTTGTAGTATAAACATATTATAAAATAACAAAAAAGCAGTTTTCAACCATTTAAAATTATTAAATATTTAGATAAAATCCAAGAAAAAAAATTTCTAAATTTTATTTTAAACACTTCTCATTGACCTCGACTGAAAACAAAAAGTGAAATAAATTTTCCAGAGAACACTCATTGCCATGAGAGCCATTAAAAGCCACAAACAATGCTAGAAAAAAAAAACAGCAGAAGAAGAAGAAGAAGAGAAAAATCAAAAGTGCAAACAAATGACCCGAAATGCTTGACCCATTTTTCGGTTAGCTTATTTATGTGAAACAATACAAATAATGGTAACAAGTGCAAAAAAAAACTCATTGCAGGTGTGAAAGTAAAGCGAGTCGGGACCAAAAATTTACCAAAGTATTTGCATACACTCACATCTACATGTGTATGCACAAGTACTCACGTATGCAGATACAGAGACGACGTGCAAATGTAATTCAAGTGAATTTCACTTTTAGAAACGATGCAGTTGAACAACACAAAATGGCACTTCAAATGTTCGCTTTTGTGTTTTTAAGTTCTCTACTCACCTTCAGCTTCGCAGCTATTGTTTGTTTTACTTAAAGCATAGATCTGGTTTTTATTTTGATATCATTTATGCTTTATATTTTCAAACACGGAGTAGAGAATACAAAAATTTTCTGCTTGTGCTAGTATAATTTATATTTACAAACTAGTTTTTTATATATTTTTTTATTTTATATTTTTTTAATTTTTTTATATCTTTTTAATTTCATAGTTTTTTTATTTTACTTTATTTCATTTTATTTCGTTTTTTTTATTTTATTTTATTATTTTATTTTATTATTTTATATTACTTTATTTTATTTTATTTATTTTTCTATTTTATTCATTTTTCACCCCTTTCATTTAATTTATTTATTTATTTATTTTTTTTGTTTTTCATAAATTTTGGTTATTTTTAATGCGGCCTGTAATGCCAGATTCCGTCGGTTCAATTCCTGACAAAGGAAGTCTGATGAGGAGATGTGGTGATGTCCAAAACACCACCTACCATTTTTTCTTTGTTGTATAACAAAATATTCAATGAAAAAAATAATGTTTCTAACAAAAATAGGCCTTTGAATACAGCTCATTTACCTCTAATTAATTTCCTTTTTTTTATTTTATTTTATTATTTTATTTCATTATTTTATATTATTTTATTTCATTTTGTTTATTTTTCTATTATATTATATTTTTTTAATTCCTTTCATTTAATTCATTTTGTTTTATTTTATTTTATTTTAATTAATTTTTTTTTATTATTTTATATTATTTTATTTTATTTTGTTTATTTTTCTATTTTATTATATATTTTTTCATTCCTTTCATTTAATTTATTTTTTTATCTTATTTTAATTAATTTTATTTTATTTTATTTTTATTTTTATTTTTTTGTTATTTTTATTATGTTATACTATTTTATTTTATTTTGTTTATTTTTCTGCTTTATTAAATTTTTTTCATCCCTTTTATTTAATTTATTTTATTTTATTTTAATTTATTTTATTTTTTTATTTTATTTTATTATTTTATTTTATTATTTTATATTAATTTATATCATTTTGTTCATTTTTCTATTTTATTATATTTTTTCATCCCTTTCATTTAATTTATTTTATTTTATTTTAATTAATTTTATTTTATTTTCTTTTATTTTTTTTTTTATTTTATATTATTTATTTTATTTTGTTTATTTTTCTATTTTATTATATATTTTTTTCATCACTTTCATTTAATTTATTTTATTTTATTTTATTTTATTTTATTTTTTTTTATTTGATTATTTTACTTCCTGTTATTTTATTTAAATTTATTTATTTTTATTTTTATTTTTTTTTAATATTATTTTATTTTTTATCTTATTTAAATTTTTTTTATTTTACAGTTTTTTTTTCATTTATATTATATTATTTTATTTTATTTATTTTATCTTACTTTATTTCCCTTTTTTGTATCCCGTTAGAGAGTAAATTTCATTTGTTGGCTGGCGACAGCTTAGCAGCAGGCCAATAATATATATATAAATATAAATATGCTTAAATTTGATATTATAATAGTTTACTGCAAAAATTTTCTAATAATATGGCAGGAATTCAAATAAGGCTGCTTTCTGCATATCGAAGATGATGTGACCTGACAAGATTAATATGCACTAGGTCGTGCGCGGATATGATGATTGGCAGTAGATACATTTTTCTTATCTTCCACTGGCGTTTCACATCAATACCTAAGTCAGAGTACTTTGCGATTTTTTCCGTAAGCGGTTTTTGCATGTTTTTGTTGAGAGGAACCCGCAATATCAATTATAAATGCTATCTTACTAGCCCTGTCAACCACAAATATATCTGAACTATTGTGATCTCTCGTGGCATTCGTCAAAACGGTTCGATCATAATTCAGAAGCATGCTGGCATCTTCATGCACTGGTTCCGGAATATATCTGTAGTACGGTGTCTTATTTTGATAAAAGTTGTACTCCTGCAAGTGAAATATTTTTGCGATGTCATTATGTCACTTAAGATACATCGAATTAGCGAGCGTAGCACATCCAGCAAGCACATGGTCTAGAGTTTCGCTTCTTATATTGCATTATAGCATCTGTCTGCAGGAGCAATTCCGTCACGAATTATATACTTGACATAATTTCTGGTGGGAACGACTCCATATTGTTTCTTCCGTTTCGACGAATATTGCTCTGTTTGTGAGCCATGAGTGCGACAATTTTTGGTCGACATGCAGACTCAGAAAATCTTTCCAATATACGCCGTGTACTACCATTTCAGACCATTACTGCACTTTTTCATCCGTTGCTATCATGTTTCTACTTTCAGTAGAGTATAGTTATCATCAGCGCATTCTACAGCCTAATGAATTTCAGAGTGTGGTGACTTTTGACGGAAATACGCTCTGAGATTTAAAATTAATGCAACGCTCCGGTGTCAATCTGGCCCCTTCCACCTTCCTTCCTCGTCAACGTCGTTCAAAAGACGGGTGCTTTGGTATGATGAACTTTATATTTGGACGTGACTATACGTATTATCCGCTGCATATTTTTCAGCTCGGTTATAACTCCAAAACTGTACAATACCACGGCTATAGCAAACGAATTTAGGGCAAGTGTCTGGTTACTTCCACTTAATTGAGTTTTGCATATAGCATGAAGCCGTCCCTTAAACTCCACCACTAGTTTTTTCCGCATATGCATAGTTTCTACACCATTTCTCTGCATAACTCCAAGATACTGTATGTCTCATTTGGTTTCATTTCTTTTATATCGAGGCCTACAGGTTCAATGGGAGTGTTCCTGAGAATCATCTTTCTTTCAGGATAGTTATTTTACGGCATTTCTCAAGACAAACAGGCATTTTAATGTCATTGGAAAAAGTTGCGACACATTTCAAAAGCTTTTCCAGGTTTGGTTTGGGTTGCTGGCATACACCTTCAGATCGTCTACGTAGAAGAGATGACTCAATCGATATCTTCCAGTCTGCCCATGTTATCCACATGGATAACGTCCACATAACCGTAGCCTGTATGCCATAGAATATGACTGAGAAAGTTCATGCTGATGATGAATCAGAGTGGACTTAGTGAATAGGCTTGAAATATTCCACTGCTGATGTTGTCGTGTTCCGAGCAGCTCCAAATATTGGCATTTTTATTCCGGTGCTCCAATATTGCATAATTTTATCTAGGAAAAGTATTATCTTGAATATTGATTGAATTTATACAAATACAGCACCTCGATAAGCCATGAATGGGGCACTGAATCGAAAGCTTTCATCCAATCGATGTACGCTGCATAGAGGTTTCTGCTTTGCCTTTTAGATTTTCCAAGTACTACTTGGTCTATAATTAACTGCTCTTTACGTCCCTTTGACGATCTTATACACCCTTTATGTTCTTCTGCAATCAAGTTGTTTGCTTCAATGTGTTCATAAAGCACTTGTATGTTGGATATGCATGACGTTAGTATTTTATAGACAACCGGGAGACAAACTCTTGGCCTGAACATTGATGGCTCAATTGGATTATCACTTTTCGGTATCATGTACGTCGTACCTAACGTTAAGAATTCTGGAATTTCTTCCTCGCTCGAGATTGTTTTTGTAAAGATCTCAGCGAATTTGGCATGAGTACACGAAAGCATTTTGTTACAATCCGAGCATTTCCAATTGTGAAGCTTCCTTGTAACGTTGTTGTTTTGCTGAGAGCTGATGGTTGAGAAATCGGTGGCTGGAACATAGAAAAATTGTACTTCATATCTGATATCCAGCTTGATGACGAATTATGCATCTGAAATTGAGGCCAAATGGACGATTAGTAGACTGTAAAAGCTTCACTCGATGGTTGCTCTGTTTGTGTTTGGGCATTGGTGTTTGATTTTAGTCCTCCTTCTTAAAAACAGTTTTTGATTATTTTCGAACAAGCGGTTGTGTTCACGTCGGTTCAAGGAAAGGCTATATTTCTCTCTTCTGGTGCACAATGATCTCAATTTTTGTTTTAACGTATCTAGTGTTCTACTTTTTTATTATTATTTTATTTAATTTAATTTAATTTAATTTTATTTTATTTTACTTTATTCAATTTAATTTAAAAAAAACTGTTGTTGTTGTTTTATATTTAATTTTTAATTTTTTTTTATACATTTTCTTTTAATCTTATTTTACTTTGTTTTTTTTTTTCGTGTAAGTTGTAAGTTGGAACTAGTTTTTGTAACTTATTGACAGTTGCTGTTTCCTTATTGGGAACTTTTTGCTTGTAATATTTATCTCCCTCCATTTCGCAAGCAATTCATTTAGCTTTAAGTTCTTCAAATTATCCACATAAATCCGATTCTTTTAATTGATGACGAAAACTAAAAGTTCGCAGCAATAAAAGAAACGGATTTACTGCGTGCTCTTAAGTGGACATTCCATGTGGTTTAATGTGAGCGCATGCGAGCGTGTGAGTGTTTGAAGACGCGTGTGAAGAATGTAGAACAAACAAGCGATGATTTTGTGAAAATGCTATAATTGAAAAATCCGCTTGTAATCCGGCGTGTAGTTCCATTTAACCCAGCAAACTTGTCTTGTCTTATGTCCTTTTTATATGTCTTTTCGCTTACAATCACACACAAATACACACACTCGCACATGCATGTTGGTGTTACTGGTGTGCGCTATGTTCCTAATCCTTACATGTCCACAAAACATAAGATTATGTCCATTCGACATAAGATTGCAGCAAAAGCGTTGTAAATTTTTTTCTCTTCCCTTGCAAAGAAGAAGAAATTTTTCTCGTTTCATATATGCTGTTTACACAAATGGCATACATACCCGAACTCTGCTCTACATATGCTCCTTAACATATGTGCATATGTGTGTGGTGTATATAGTTAAAACAATAAGAAGTTGAAGTAGCATATTCAGTGGCTAAAAACAAGCTGCTCCCAGATAACATCTCTGCTTGCGGCATCCTTCTTTCGCTTGCCCAGTTGTGTGTTTTCTGTTAGTTTGTTTGCTTTCACTTCTGCTTCTTCGCCATTCTGCTGCATCAGCACTGTTGGGCGCTGCACGATTTATTTGCAATCTTCACTGCTACCCACTCAACACTCTCTCCTCCGCTCTTCTCTTCGTTTTAGTTCTGTTTAATATTTCCATTTTTTTTTACTTGTTTGCTCTGCTTTTCTGCAAAATTTCTTCTTTTTGTCTCTTTCAACATATCTAAAGTGCACACAATATCACTTTTGTGGCCACATTTGTTCGGCTTTGTTGTCATCATTTTGCTGATTGCACATTGCGATATGTCTTATCCTGCAATATCATTCATTGCTCTCCTTTTTTTTCCTTGTTGTTGTTAGTACTGTTGTTCTACATGTTGACTTTTTTAATGTATTCGAAGATTGCGGGTTTCACCAACAGTGTGGTTATGTGGAGGAAGAATTGCGTAGAAAGGCTTGGTAATTGTTTTTCTTTGATTATTATTTGGAGTATTTTTTTATTTATTTATGGTTTCAAATAAAACTTTTAATTCGAATCCGAAGCTATTTTTTAAATTAATTACATAAGCAAACTTCATTTTTGGTTTATCGCCAGTTCAAACGTGTTATGATTTATAGGTTCAAATCGTATTACGTGAGAAACGGTCCATAGAAGAAAGCAGGAAGGCAAAAAAAAATACAAAGAAAACACGGTTGCTCTGGGGAAAGCAGCTACATATCTACTATATCTCTACCGGATTCCATACCAAAGAGGCATTGTGGAACACGAAATAGTTGATGAGATAGCAAAACAAAGTTCATCCCTCTAGCGGCCTTAACAGCACATCAAACACGAAAGACCCTGATCACTCTGTACATTGACATACAAATCTACAACTACTTTATCGCGACTTAAATTTCTATCGAGAAAAAAATAGAAGAATAGTCTACTTCTTCTCCTTCTTCTTCTCCTTTGGCGTAGGCACCGCTTACGCGATTATAGCCGCATCAATAATAGCGGGCCACACGTTTCTTTTCTTTGTTGTTTGGTGTCAATTGGAAATACCATGTGATACCAGGTCGCTCTCCACCTGATCCTTCCAAGTTCTTCCTCTTCCTCCGCTTCCGCCAGTGGGTACTCCATCGAATACTTTCAAAGCGGGAGCGCTTTCATCCATTCGGACGATATGACCTAGCCAGTGTAGCCGTTGTGTCTTGATTCGATAAACTATGTTAATGTCGTCGTATAACTCGTACAGCTCATCGTTCCATCGTCTGAGGTATTCGCCGTTGCTAAAGCACAAAGGACCGTAAATCTTCCGCAAAACGTTTCTCTCGAAAACTCCTAAAGCTGTCGACATCGTCCAAGCTTCTGCACCATATTTCAGGACGGTTATGAAGAGCGAGTTGTAGAGTTTGGTTTTGGTTCGTCGAGAGAGGACTCTACTTTTCAATTGTCTACTCAATCCACAGTAGCACCTGTTGACAAGAGTGATTCTGCGTTATATTTCAAGGCTGACATTGTTGGTGTCGTTAATGCTGGTTTCTAGATAGACGAAATTATCTACGACTTCGAAGCTATGACTGTCAACAGTGGCGTGGGAGCCAAGTCGCGAGTGCGATCACTGTTTATTTGATGAGAGGAGATAATTCGTCTTGCACTCGTTCACTGCCAGACCCATTCGCTTCGCTTTTTTGTCTAACTTGGAGAACGCATAGCTTACGGTTCGATTGTTATGACCAATTATATCAATATCATCGGCATACGCCAACAATTGTACACTCTTTTAGAAGATTGTACCTGGTATATTTAGCTCTGCAGCTCATCTTATTTTCTCCAGCATCAAATTGAAGAAATCACACGATAAAGAGTCTCCTTGTCTGATACCTCGTTTGGTATCGAACGGCTCGGAGAGGTCCTTCCAAATTCTGACTGCGCTTATGGTATTATCCAGGGTCAGTGTATATAGCCGTATGAGTTTTGTAAGGATATCAAATTCAGACATAGCGGCGTAGAGACAGTTCCTTATCGCGCTGTCGAAGGCAGCTTTAAAACCGATAAAAAGGTGGTTTGTATCGATTCTTTTCTCTCGGGTCTTCTCCAAGATTTGACGCCTGGTGATTATTTGGTCAATGGTGGATTTGCCACGTCTAAAGCCACACCGATAAAGTCCGATCAGTTTCCTGACGGTGGGCTTTAATCTTTTACACAATTCGCTAGATAGGACCGTATATGCGATATTAAGGAGACTTATTCCACGATAATTGGCGCAGACCGTGGGGTTTCACTTTTTTTTGGATTGGGCAGAGCACAATTAGGTTCCATTCATCAGGCATGCTTTCGTCCGACCATATTCTCAGTATTCAGTTCTTCGCCGCCGTATTTGTTCTGCCGGTAAGCTATGGGCTCCCGCCGCTTTGTTAATTTTTAAGCGGGAAATCACTATTCGAACTTCTTCATAGTTGGGTGATGCCACTTCTTCGTTTCGGGTTTCGGGTTCGCCCACACCGGGCTTTTCACTTTCACTGCCATTGAGTCGGTTGGAGAAGTGTTCCTTCCATACACTAAGTATGCTCTGGACATCTGTCACCAGATTGCCTCCATAGTCCCTACACGAGTTTGCTCCGGTCTTGAAACCTTCTGTAAGTCGCCGCATGTTCTCATAGAATTTTAGAGCAGTACTCTTATCGGCCAGCTTCTCAAACTCTTCAGACTCATGCATTTCGGTCTTATTCTTTTTTATCTGCAAATGCGCTTCGCTTCCCTCTTCAACTTTCGGTATCTATCCCACCCCGCACGTGTTGTAGTCGATCGCAAAGTTACGAGGTAGGCATGTAGGTAGGAGAATAGTCTACTATTTGGGGTTCTAAAAACTGTACTAAATTTGGCTAAATTTCATTTCACTTCAGTTAAGCCACATCTTTTTTGTTTTTTAATCCTACATACACATATTCACTCATAAATCACAATATTACACATTTCTTGCTCGCATTTTTTATTATTTAATTCAAAAACTTTTCCGAAATTATTTTTCGTGCCATTTTTTGGTATGCAAATCAAATAAAAACATTAAAATATATAAATAAATAAAAAAATAAAAAACAAACCCAGGCAAAACTTTTGACAACTGCTAACGGCTTTACATTAACCAGCCGTCAAGTATTTACAACAAAGGTCGCGTCTGTTGCGCCTCATTGAAGCGTCAAATCACAAACGACGTGAACAGAAAGTACACACTCGAAGTGAACAGTGTCTGAATAAGGACAAGGAAAAAGAAAAAAATGAAAAAAAAATGAAAGAAAAAAACGAAAAACCTCAAAAATTCTGAGAAGTAACTGAAAATAGCAGGAAGCATTAAAAAATCCAAGAGTGTCTGGGAAATGTTTATTCTGGAATGCAAGTATAAATAACAAGCAAAACAAGAAAAAAATCAGCTAGCAAAGCGTGCTCCATTATTTGCATATTATTTCGGCTAGCGTTGAGTTAGCGAAACTTTTGTAGTCCTTATGTGTAAATGAGCTTACTAAGCATACCTTGGGGCATTCGGCACACATAGATACACCTGAGACATAAAAAAAAAAACTTGGCAGAGAATTTTTTTTTTTTTCAAAAACCTCAACTGTTTTGTTGAATAAATATTGAGAAATTTCAGGTCTATAAATCGTCGAACTTTTTTCAACTGCCACCATCAGCAAGAAAAATCTAGAGAATCTGGGAAATGTTAAATTAAATTAAATAGAAAAAATAGGAAAAAATTAAAAATAAAACAAAAAAGAAGGACTGTCTTCGGCCATACCTTTCATGAACATAAAAAATTTTATTACAAATTGCAAAAATCGATTTCGATGATTTTCAATGTCAATATAAATTTGATTTGAAGTCTGTAGAATACCAAATTTTACGCTTCTAGATGTTTTTTTGACGAATTTTCCACGCAAAAACTCATATCTGAATAAATCGGTTGTGTGGGAGCCATATATAGGGTTTTCCAATAAGAGTGATATGATTTCTTTAACAAAAAAAAACACACACTAATTGTTGAGCAAATTCAAATGTTTTTTATTTAATGTGAAATACAATTGATACAATTCAGTTCAAATCAAGTCATATGTCATGAATAGCATGTTCAATATTAACTTTTAAAGCTTGAAGAGAGTCTGGTTTATTGATGAAGACCAACGACTTTAAATCAAACCCCACAAGAAGTAGTCTAATGGTTTTAAATCACAACTTCTTGGAGGCCATTCAATGTTACAATTTCTTGAAATAATCGAATATCCAAATCTTTCTGGCAATAATTCGGTTGTTGCACGTGCTGTTTGCCACGTAGCCCCGTCTTGTTGGAACCAGATGTTGTTAAGATCAACTCCTTTCAATTGTGACCCCGAAAAGTTGGTTATTATCGATCTATACCGCACTCCATTGACAGTAACGATGCTACCAGCTTCATTTCGAAAGAAGTACAGATCGATGATTCCACCAGACCAAAAACCACACCAAACTGTCAATTTTGGGTGAATGTAATGGTTGCTCATGAATAATTTGTAGATTTTCTTCGCACCAGAATCGACAGTTTTGTTTATTTACCGCATCACTCAGATGAAAGTGAGCCTCAACGGAGAAGAAGAAGGTTTTTCTTACAAAAATCATATGAAAAATGGCCAAAACGACACTTAGAAATCATATCATCCTTATTGGAGAACCATTTATTTTAATTAAATTTAAACAGAACTAAAAATAGATGTTTGTTTCTGTGATGACCTCTTAATTCGACCCGAATCTCTCACCGTCCAGACATTTATTTAAGTTTGGAAACAAGAAATAGTCGCAGGGGCTAAATCTGGATGGAGTAGCAGTTCGTAGCTAAATTTATTAATTGTTGCCATAGTCAATAGACACGTGTGCACCCGAGCATTGTACTGATTTAACAGCACATTTTTCGCCAAATTCGGTCGTTTCTTCTTCAAATTAATATCGAATATGTCCAAAGGAAATCAATGTGAATGACACCTCGTGCATCCGAAAAAATCGATGGCCGATATACTCACCTTGACCTTCTTTGTGTCGCATTCACTTCAAATCCACTGTCTTGATTATTCTTTAGTGTCTGATGTGGTGTGGTGGATCAAAGTTTCGTCTACGGTAACGAAACAGCGAAAAAATTTGTTGGATTGCGGTTGAAGATCGTGAAACAATCATTTGAAGAGGACAAATGGTTGCGCTTATGGTTGTGTGAGCAATCGCGCCACTCATCGCGCGGATAGTTTAGATTAGTTGAGATGCCTACAGCTTCGCCTCAGCTACATCACGCACTTTTATTCTCCGATCGTCCAATATCATTCCATGGATTTTATCAATGATTTCTAGCGTTAGGATGGGCGACCTAAATGCTCAGCGTCACTTGTACTGCTACGACCACCACGGAACTCACAGAGCCACTTCCCAATCGTCAAAATTGATGACGTAGAGTCCCCAGAGTATTTATCAACTATTTCATTGGTTTCTGTGACGGATTTCTCACACAAAAATATTGCTTAATCAGCACACGAAATTCACTTTTTTCCATTTTCATTAAAATTCACTAGGTCGTCTGCTTGCAACGGCTGTCAAGTACACTACGAGTAAATGGCGCAGCTTGGGGTCAGCAGTCTATTAATCGATAATAGTTGACGGTTTTGCTTAATTTTTTTTTTATTACAATGATGTGGTGCTTCATGAATTCCTGCCAAATTGGTTACAGTTGCGTGAAGCAATACGGCTCAAACGATCGGAATTGTGGAAAACCAAATCGTGGATTCGGCATCACGATAATGCACCAGCTCACACATCAATGCTTATTCCTGATTTTTTTTTTTTTTTTCCAAAAACACAACCTTAATTGCTTCAGCCATGTATTCACCAGATTTGGCTCCCTGCGACTCTTTCCTATTCCCAAAACTAAAGAAGCCAATGAAAGGAAAGCGTTTTGGACCACAATCGATGAGATCAAGTCAGAATCGAGGAAAGAGCTGATGGTCATACCGAAAAGCGCATTTCAGAGGTGCTTCGAGGATTGGAAAAAGCATTGGCACAAGTGGATTAAATCCGAGGGGGATTACTTTGAAGGCGATAAAATAGTTATTGATGAATAAATAAGGAATTTTCAAAAAAAATTCAAAATTCACCTTTTCCTTTGAACGCACCTCGTATTTACAGTAACTGCGCTGCAAATTTTAAAAGTTACTGACCTATAAAACAACCCTCGTAAAATGAGACAAAATAAAACCAAACCACGATTCTTTTGTTGTAATACAACTTTAAAAATGCTCAAACTTGTATGTATGTATATATGGAAAATATGCGAGCCCGCCATAAATATTTTATTCCTCAGTAAGCAACGCATTAAAATTTTATTACTTCAAAGGTAATGGGCTGGTGTAGTCTCCAAGGAGCCATTTATTAAATAATTCTTCTAGCTGATGATGATGAAATGCCAACGGAGATTAGTAAGGACAAAATAATGTGTTCCGATCAACACGCTCACCTTGCGCATTAAAGTGAAAGGTGAAAATATATTTCCAAAAACAGAAACGAAAACATAACGCAAAACCTATTAACTACTTATAATAAAAAAAAAACATCAAATATTACTTTTTGAATATCACGTGCCAAAGTTTTCCAATTAAAAAGCCATTCCAGCCTCTTTCTGCCTAAACTAATAAAAAGCGTAACACAATAATTGCATTTGAATATCTGCGAAAGCGTGGCTGACAGTAAAATTTGCTTCAATAAAATTTATAAAAAACAAAAGCCGCTTGGGCTTCATTAAAAACTTTTCGAGTTGCTTAAGTAACCAAAATCCTCAGACTATGATCGATGTGCATTCTTGGTTAAGTGTGGTCTTGAGTAAAATATTTATTATTTATGTTGTAAGTGGCAGGCAGTAACCCACTTTGCCATTCCAATTTAAAAGCTTTCACTATTTTATTACACTTAAAGTAAAAGCAATTGCGGCAATTGGTGAAATTGAAATGGATGGCACTTTGGTGTGTCGCCATAACAACACCAACAAGATATTTCTCTCCAGCTACCTCACTGCTTTTGCACTAAAATACCACTTTTTTGCTGCGTGCACTTGAAGCTTTCAACAACTGCTTCTTGTGTCTTTTACATATATTGGTATCTATGCATCTGGGTTTTTAATTTGAAAATAGTGGGGAAAAAACTTTCATGACCCAGAAATTCGAATTTTTGCAGTTTCATCCATTTTGCCGTCTCCAATTTTTTTCATGAAACTCTTTCCATATTATAATGATTGAACATTGGCATTATATATGAAACACTACATCATTCAGATGACCATCTCGTGAATTTGTACAAATTTCGATCCGTTTGAGGTAATTTTCGACCATTTTTTGGCCCATATTTGGCGTTATGTCAGCCATAACTTGACGAGTGTTGGTTTTCAAGTAATCAAGAGTTAAGAAATTATCCGCATAAACACGATCTTTCCCGTGACATCACAAATAAGTCCTACGGTGTAAAATCGCACGATCTCAGTGGTCAATTGGCGTCGCCAAGACGATAGATTTCCCACATAATGAAACCATATTCGCTCGTGTTATGTGGCATGTGACACCATCTTGTTGGAATCACATATTGTCCAAGTCGTGTTCTTCACTTGCAACGCTCCGAGAATTGGCAGTGATAGTCTCGTCGTTATCGTTTTCAGACAGTAAGTTTTTTTCGGTGTAATGACCCCTCCTCAATTATTTGGAGATTTTCGGCGCCCCAAATGGGACAATTTTTCTTCACCAAAATACGACAATTTCACTTGTTTACATACCCATTGAGCCAGAAATGGGCCTCATGGCTAAACAAAATTTGGCTCGTAAACGTCTGATCTTCTTGGAACTTTTCAAGAGCCCATAAAGCGAAAAGATATCGCTTGGGTAGGTCGAGCGGCTTCAGTTCATACACAAGCTCTATTTTATACGCTTTCAATTTAAGATCTCGACGTAAACCGCGCCAAGTCGTTCCATACGTCAGTCCGAGTTGCTGCGAACGGCGCCAGGCGTGGTCTATTCAGTCGAATATTATCCAATAATGAATGCTGGCCCTCAAGATGGGTGATGGTGTTGCGTAAGTTGAGCGAAGCTCGCGAAACACATTCTCTCCAGAATTTCGAGAATTTTCGAAATAAAGTTAAATGATTTGTAAACATTGCAATGCTGAATAAAAATCCAGCACCCAGTTGTTGTGTGGGCTGGACTTTATATGGATGTAGATGTAAGTCCAAGTGCAAAATACGCCATAATGTGTTGTAAGAAAGTCCCAGCTCTTGAAAACGTCGAGAAATAGACACAATCGGGTCGTTGGGTCGTTAGCACTTACAGCAGCGATAGTTGATGTGGAAGAAGCGAAACGATGGATGTTGAACAGGTCTTATAATATCTGTAACCGATCCAGTTAAATTTCTTTAAAAAACTACCAATTGCTTGATTAGTTGGATTACCATTGAATCTTCATTTTTGTAATAGGTTTCAACAGCTTTAACGAGTTGCGCGGTTGTCAAGCGATCCATTTTCATAAATGCCTGAATTTTAAACCAATAAAAAGTCAGTTGGTAGAGCACTCGCCTGTGATGCCGGAATCAACTGGTTCGTTTCCTGGCAAAAGAAGTCTGATGAGGAGGTGTGGTGATCTCCGAAACAGCTGTCATTTCTACCATTTTTTCTTTGTTGTATAACAAAATATTCAATGAAAAAAATAATGTTTCTAACAAAAATAGGCCTTTGAATACAGCTCATTACTTATAATCAAAAACAATTACAGGCCGCATTAAAAATACCCAAAAACATTTTTGATTAGACAGTTAAATTTGACAGATGCCCAAACACAGCCCTTCACTTTCGAAACCACTAAATGGATAACCCATTATATATGTACGTTAAGTGAGCTCTTCACTTTTTATGTTTATGGCATGTAAGCGTGCACACTCACTCGCCCACTCACGAGTACATACTCACACACTTGCATGAATACGCATTTATTGCATTCACATCGAGCAAAAAAATTTTGGTATTTTTGTTATCGTACTTACGTCAATAAATAATCATTTCAATTTTCAATAGGACAAGTCATTAATTATATTTACTAAGACAATGGAAAATATGTTGGGTCATGATATTTGAGAGCTGCAATTAGACCACTTACAATGGTTAATGCTGACACATAATGCACACAATGAGTGTGTAAATATGTACATTAGCCGTTGGGCTATATTTAACCAACTCATATAACTTAAATACTTTGAAAAAAAAAATCAAAAAATAAAATTTTGAATTTTACTTGTACAGCTTTTGAAATTTTCTCTGGATAATCGGTAAATCTTGGATCAAAATAAATCAAGCTCTTCATACTCACCCATCCTCTATCTTCTTTTATCTATATATGTGTCTCGCTTCATTCTTCAACTCTCCATATCTATCCCAACCCCTGAAGTGTTATGGTCGATCGTAACGTTGCGAGGTAGGCAGTTGGTTTTTTCTCCACTGCGACACGGCATCCACATCGTATTAGCTGTTATTTTGACCTTTTTGATGAGTGCTCTCATGGAGTAAGGGTACAAGTCGAGTTGGAAACCACTCGTCTGTCCGTTGGGATTGCATAATTTTGATTCCGAAACTTCCTTCTTTCCATTTCCTCTGCCGCTGACAGGCATTATTTGCTGCGCAGATGCGTATTTTTACTGCTACAATGCAATGATCGAAGTCGATGTTAGGTCCTTGGAGTGTATGCGCGTCAAGAACACTAGAGACATGAGCGATCTGGTTTTAAATTTTTCGATTCGTAGACAGGCAAGTAGCTTGAAAAATTTTCTTGTGCTGGAATTTAATACTGTTGGCATCTACATATGTTTTGGGCCCCGGCGAAGTCGAACATCCTCAATCCAATAAAGGATGTTTCTTCATGGAGGCTGAATTTTCCCACAGTGAGCCGAAGATAGCTCTTTATCTTCCCTTGCGTTAACAAGCACAATTTGACATTTTCTAGCGCACATAAAGAAAAAGGAATCTTGGGCCAAATCGTCCTTATTTTCCATCAAGGCTTAAGCACAAATCAGCGAAATATTAAAGAACTTCGCTTTCATGAAACGTTTGGTGAAACGTTCATCCATCGAAAGTGGCTCGGCGACTGAGTCTCTCTTCAACCACGAATCATGTTGCTAGAAACGTTTTCAAAAGGGGTTTCCTCATTCGAGGCTATTGTAGGGAGCAGATATTTTATCGGGAAGTCCGCTTAGTGTTATAAATCAATTACTCTGACTCTAGGGCCCCGCGGTCTGCCTATGAAAGTTTGCCTCTGGCGAGAGATATACCTTTGTGTTCTTTATAGGGAAGTATCTGCTTCGGATCGTACCTTGCCGCTCAAGTTCGTCTAACGTGCACTTGTCTTTTCTGTACAGCCTTTTCCTTAAGAGTGTTGTGACAGTTCAGCACTATGCTCAGCACTTTACTAATTTCCGATGAAGCTAGCTCAGTTGCCCGTGGGAACTTGTATCATGCAGATATCAAGGCTGGATAGTAACGGAGGCAGTGTTCAATAGACTGTGATAAAAGACATTGAAATGGTTGCTAATTTTTGCCTTGAAGCACCATTAAACAGTGATCTGTTATTTTACACCTGTAGTTGTGCTAATGGAGAACCGGTCTAATAGGATAAGACGTTTTTTCGTCCAATTTTCATTATAATCATCTGGTCACGTTGCATGTGATATAATTCAGCCGTCAAATAATTGATTTAAGCATAGACCTGTTTTAGCATATACTTTGCCGTGAAAAGAGGCATATCTGCATAGAAGGGTTTTATTCTGCGCAAGTACGTCAGCACCACAATTGTCCTGGGATCTCCCTCTGTCCGTGTACCCAGATTATGGCAAGCATTTTTGAGTTTGTTCAGAGTGATTCTATATTGTGGCAGCTTAGCTATCGAAATATATCGTAACTGATTATCCTGCTACCAAGGATTTAAGCAGACACCCAGCGACTTCGATGCGTGTGGAAGACGCTGCAAACGTCTGGTAATCTCATGCTCATATGTATTGAGAACATCGAAGAGCGGATTGCACAGCACACTTTGCCATCGATTTTGAGCCATTCGTAACGTTGGCTATGGTTTTTTGATTCTTTCTGCCATGTTACGTTTGCGATTTAAGTTTATCCCGACGAATTTTTCTTCGGTAGAGACGCTGATCCCCACGCCCTTTAGTAGAGGTGGCTTCTATCGGCTGGTAAATAGGACCATTTCAGTTTTTGCTAGTATAACATCCAGTCTGCTGTCCTCGCAGCAATTTTTTCTACATCTAAGGCGTTTTGAAGTAGATCACTTAGGGTTTATGGGTGTCTTATCACACCGCTACCGTTGATGTTCAGTTTGCGAGCCAACGGACTGCGAGATAACCCTTTTTGTGTATCTGCTGATAATGGCGCATCCCATCTCTGCGAAAATGATCTAAACTCCAAAACTCCAAAGGCATCACTAATTTGCTAAAGAGCCTTCAATTATGAGTTCAGGAAGAATTTTGCCCCTCCATGTTGTAGAAGATACCAAGTGATTACTCAATCAAGGCAAGCCTTTTTTCCATACACCCAACTACAAGTATAACCTCCAGCCCTAGAGGCTTAAAGTATTGGAATGACCATATCGACGGCTCCACTCTTCTGCTGCATTCAGTGTTACTAATATCGGCGATAGACTCGTTTGCCATAAGTGGGGCTTGTTTGTAGCCTATCGAGCTTCTCGGTAAGTTTGTGTCCATAAGCATATCCAACAATTCGTTGCAAGATGTGGTCCATTCACCATCTGACTTCAGAATGTAATTTGGGATAGCGTAGCTCTTGGAGAGAAGTTTACTTCGCTTGACAAAAAAAAAACGAAAAAATTTGTAAGAGGAGAAAAACCTTGAGAACAAGCTTCATATTTAAGTTTTTTAACCTTCTGAGCTTTCAGATCAATTGTAATAGATTTCAGTTGTGTTAGCGCTTTTCTAAATTCAAAACTCACCCATTTCACTCTCGCCAATATTAATGAGATGAAACTTGAAACATCGTCATTACACTCAAGTAAACAAATGAATTGAAATCGAAATAGTTATTTTGCCGACCAATCAATTGATGGACTTATTCTCGTGATTATTTCACATATAAATTCAAGAAAAAGGATTAAATTTTCTTTTTTCCCTTCTTTGTTTCAATTGCCATGCACAAAAATTCCCCGATAAGAAAATGTGAAAATATTTCAGTTGCTTTTATGGGAAAGTGAAGCAGAATGGAGGAAAAGAATGATCACTGAAGCCATTCATTGATAATCGAGGATAAGCTGAGTATATTCATTAAATAAATTTCACATACTCAGCGGTATGTCCTTATCATTTTAATATCGCAATATCGCAGAGAGTTGATGTGCTTGCCTCGCAACCCCAAAATAACAAAAAAAAAAAAAAAACAGAAAAAAACAAACAATAAAATAAAGCAAAAAACTAAAAAAAAACTAAAACACAAGAATTGCAATGATTTGAAAGACAGTATATGAAAAGTAAACGAAGAAGAAGAAGAAGAAGAAGAAGCAGTAATCAATTGATGTTGCTATCGAGCACTCGTGGCTGCGCTGACTCTTTTTTTTCTTTTTTTTTCTTCTTTTTTCTTTTGGCCAGCCTCATGCAACCGAAATTACATATGAGTAGATGTTCCAGTGTTTTAGTTTTATCTCAATACAATTTATTCTTCAAAATTTCTTTTCCATTTGTCCTACTCGTCCTGGCCGCAGCCTTATAGCCAACAATTTACATTGCAACTGAGCTCGATTGGTTCCCCCCTCCCCCCTTTTTTTTTGATTCAAATCAGATGAGCTTGTATTTAGTAAGTAAGTAGATGAGCCGCGACGTTGTGTAGGCAGTGAAGGGTGGTGCTATACACACATATATATACAAGTATATGTACTTTGTGCAAGTATGCATGCTCGTTTAGAGGATAAGCAAGACAAAATCGATTTATTTATCGTCAGTAATGAAGCTGGTAAAAGTATAAAATTGTTTAGATTGCCTTACGGCTGAATGATTGCGGTTGGGCGCTGCCATACACATGTCCATACATGCAGTAGACTGTCGAGGGTGTGTCTCTCTCTCTGTGTGTGTTTGTGTGTGTGTTACAGCCTTGCCGAAGACGAGTGCCTAAAGGATTTATTTGCGGCTGGCACCATCGTTGGCACATTCGAACATCTTTTATTTTTATTATTATGTCGATTCCGAGAGTCGACCATATCTTTGGCAAAATACGGTTATAAATATACAGTTATATCGCAGCACATATTTAAATGTTTCTATTTTTCCCCCTCCATCCGTACACTACATATATTGCGTGTGTGTGTCTCCCAATGTTGTTTCGATAACAAGCAAATGCCTTGGCTTAACTTTATGTTGCCTGATTTCTGGCGTAATTTTTCTTTATGAGTTTATGCATTTTCTTCTTGGTATTTTTATCCTTCTAGGCATAATGAAGTAATCGACAGCAAAAGCAACAACAACAATAGCTATAGCACATAGGAAGAAATAGTGCTTCCAGAAATCAAACTTGTTGTATTTTTGTATGTAATATGCCACCCAGCAGAAAACTAGATAAACCTGCAACTGCATCAACTAGTGTTTAAATTGGTTACTTTGTTGGAGAAGCAGGAGTGGTTGTCGATGTGCGGGTATTCATACACTTCAATTTCTTTATATCGGGTCTTCCAATAAGATTGATATGATTTCTTTAAAAAAAAACCACTAACTGTTAAGGAAATTCAAATGTTTTTTATTTAATGTGAAGTCCAAACGAAACAATTAAGTCCTGAATATAACATCATTCGAATGGCCTCCACGACTTGTTTTGCAGGAACGAATTCGCTGAACCCAATTTTTGAGCACGTTCAATATTAACTTTTAAAGCTTGAAGAGAGTCTGGCATATTGCTAAAGACCAATGACTTCAAATAACCCCATAAGGGGTAGTCTAATGGTGTTAAATCGCAACTTCTTGGCGGCCATTCAATGTCAAAATTTCTTCAAATAATCAAATCTCCAACCCTTTCTCGCAATAATTCGGTTGTTGCACGTGCCCCATCTTGTTGGAACCAGATGTTGTTAAGATCAACTTCCTTCCAATTGCGGCCATAAAAAGTTGATTACCATCGATCTATACCGCTCTCCATTGACAGTAACGGTGCTACCAATTTCATTCCGAAAGAAGTACTGACCGATGACCAGACCAAAAACCACACCAAACTGTCAATTTAGGTGAATGAATAATTTGTGGATTTTCTTCGCACCAGAATCGATAGTATTGCTTATTTACCGCACCACTCAGATGAAAGTGAGCCTCGCCGGAGACGATAATACAATGAATAAAAGACAGATCATGATATATTAAAAATTTCCAAAACGACACTTAGAAATCATATCATCTCTAATGGAAACCCCTTTACATTTTTTATTTTAAACAAATTATCGATATCGAAAACTAACTATGCCCAAAGCAGGGCTGTTTCACAGAGGATGAGGGAATGTATTTTCTTTCTCAGCGATGAAACAGCTCCTAAAAGGAATTCCGAACCCAACTATACTGGGGTAGACGCTGCTTATCAGGCAATTAAATATAAATCTCCAGCAAAACCTGTCCCCAAGATCTCCTAGTGTCGACGTAACGGATGCGTCGTTGTTCATGATTCTACAGCATATATATAGCAGGATGGGTGACTGACTCATCGAGTGGACTTTACTTTACAATAGTTTTTATTTTGTTCAAAATAGCATCAGAAATAATATTGTTGTCGGTTTTGATGTTGGTTCCTATAGAGACGAAATCGTCTATAAGTTCAATATTATGACTACCAACAATGACGAGGGAGGCAAGATGTGAATGCACTGACTGCTTGTTTGATGATAGCAGATATTTCATCTTGTCCTCGTTCACTACCAGACTCTTTCGTCTCGCTTCTTTATCCACTCTGGTCCTGAGTACGCGGTTGTTAAGGCCAATCAGCCAATAATCGACACACATCAGCAGTGTACGTGCTTATAGAAGGTTGTAACTTCTCTGCTGAAGCCAATCGTTGAATTAAAGTAGTCAAGGAGTGATCTTGTATGAAAACTTGTTTAGTATAGTATGGCTGTGAGAGTTCATTCACGAGTCTGACGGACAGGTTAGTGTTGCTCAGTGTCAGCTCACGCAGACGTAAAAGTTTAACGTGAACTCGCGAACTAAAGGCCTGTAGATCTTAACCTTCAGGTATGCACTCATCCAATCGAATTTTGCAAAGAAGCTGTTGCATGCGTTTTGTCAGTTCTTCACCATCATATTTAAGTGGATCTGCCCTTAAGCCATAGGCTTCCATCGATTTGTTGTTCTTCATGCGATTCGGATCTGACCGTAGTCGAATAATGAAGCGTCTGTACCATCCTAATCGATTGGGGTCTATGAGGTGGGTTTTGTTAAAGGCTGGAAAAAGCTCAAGCGATCCAAAGTCGAGTGAAGATCCCACTAACCGCCGCCAATTAAAACACACTAATTGATGCGCTTAACTCGAATAACACACATAGGTGAAGTGCCGATAATCTTAGTCTAAAAAGAGAGAGCGAGAGAGATGGAGGAGATATTGAAGAGAGGTCATATTGAGAGCTGATAACGATGGGCAGCCAATAACACAACGATGCAACTGATGAGCTACGGTAAGTGCACTAGAAGCGCGGCGATTGATTCTCTCAGTAGTGTCGGAATCAGCTGACGAGCAGTGGTGAGTGTACTAGCAGCACGTCGTTTGACCGTCAGTAAATTCGCAGTAATTCGCGGGCGACGGTAAGTGCACTATCAGCGCGGCGATCTACCCCCAGTAGTATCGAAGTGACATACGAGCAGCGGTGATTGGGTGAACAATCGCGGCGGTCTCTAGGTAGGCATGTTGCTCTCGATGATCCTAATGGCTCGAAAAACTAGTCTCCGCCATAAATACGTAAAAAAAGCAACCGGGAACGTGAAATTTAGTATCTTATACACATATAATGAACAACACATTGGTACTGGAAATCATCGCAATCGGAAGATGATATCAGATAGCCCCCATATAACAAATTTGTTAAGTGAATTTATGTTAGCATTAACATTGAAATTCATAGAACTCGAATTTTGCAATTCGTAATACATTTTATATTTTGATTAATGGTATAAAGATTTCGGGATGCCCCTGGTTTTCTTGCTTACAAATTATTCCTTCTTTCTAACTAAGATTCAATAAGATTTTATTTTAAACTGTAATGAACTCTAATAATTTTCGCAACGCGGATCTCGATTAGCAATCCACAGTAATCGGTATTGCAAAAAAAAGAAAAATCTAGAGATAAGACTTTGAAATGTCTCTCCGCCGCTGTGAACTCATAATAGTTTAGGCAACTGTCTCTCACTCTGTATCTTCAGCGCTCTCTCTTTATCGCTCCCTCTAAATGGGAATAATATAACTAGTATAAAATTAGTTTCATAAATAGATCATAAATTGTTGAAACAGAAAGACACTGCATATATGCGTGTATATAAAGGGTGTTTTTTATAGAGGTATAGAACTTTAAGTTGGCATTACTTTTCAAGATGGCGACCGATTTAACAGCTGTCAATGATTTATTCTCAGTTTGGTTTGGCAATTCATCATGAATAGACTCACAATCATTAAGTAAGGCGTAGATTTGTCGAATGCGCCCAAAAAGAGATTACCGTTGTTCCCGATTTTCATAAGCGAGTTTTGTTTAGCGATGAAGCGCACTTCTGGTTGATTGGCTACAAACAAAACTGCCGCATTTGGAGTGAAGGTAATCCTCAAGTGTATGTTGAAACACCGTTACATCCAGAAAAACTGACTGTTTGGTGCGCTTTATGGGCTAGTGGAATCATTGGTCCGTACTTTTTCAAAAACGATGGTGGCCAGAACGTTACAGTCAATGGTGATCGGTATAGAGCCATGATTACTAACTTTTTCATTCCTGAATTGAATAACTATGATGTCCAGGAGATGTGGTTTAAACAAGACGGCGAAGCTCGTGCCACAATAGATTTATTGAAAGACACGTTTGGTGGCCGCCTAATTTCACGTTTTGGACCTGGGAATTGGCCTCCAAGATCTTGTGATTTAACACCGCTAGACTACTCTCTGTGGGGCTATGTAAAGTCATTGGTCTATGCGGATAAGCCACAAACGCTTGACCATTTGGAAGACAACATTCGCCGTGTTATTGCCGATATACGGCCACAAATGTTGGAAAAAGTCATCGAAAACTGGACGTCCAGATTGGACTACATCCGCGCCAGCCATGGCGGTCATATGCCAGAAATCATATTTAAAATGTAATGCCACAAGATTATCTTTCGGATAAATAAAATTCATGTCAATCGAATAATCCTTCGTTGTTTTATTGCAACTTAAAGTTCTATACCTCTGTAAAAAAATCACCCTTTATAACAGAATTCTTTTAAGAAAAGTGTAGCAGCAAATATGCTTAAGCGGATACTGTATGGCACGTACTCACCATTTACACTCACCATATACTTATATACTATGTACATATGTGAGCACGCATAAAACTGTAAATCATTCATATATATATTCTCCTCGCTTGCTGGCAAGAAGCTGCCTAGAAAACCTCTTATCTAAAAGCTAACCAAAAATGCTTTTTGATAATTTATTTTTAAACATTTTATTACTTTCTATATATTCCACACTTACTGTGTGTGTGTGTGTGTGTGTGTGTGTTTTTGAGTGTGGCATATCGAAAAGTCATTAGGCTCGCATTTAATTGTGCCAACACAACAAAATAATAATCGACACAAACACATTGACATCCACAGAAAAAGATATTTAATAGATTTTAATAACGCAAAATTGAAATTTCACTCACTCACGCACACAGATACATACATCTAATGAGTGATCAGATATTCATATAGAACTTATCATTAAATATATTTATAGCGTTAGATGCATGCATACATATATACAAGTAACTATTTTATGAAATCTCTATGAATATTTGTCACCCACACTGTGTCGACATGCGCTGTTGCTGTTGTTGTTTATTTATATGACTTAATGATTTTGAAATGTGGTATGCATGCACACACACACACACATATTCATAATTGTCTATGTCTGTTTACGCACACTTATTGTATTTTGACCGAAATTACCAAATATACCGTTATTAGTAATCGACGCTTAATAACAATGCTATCAATACTGAAATTTAACTAATGGCGCTGAGCTATGAGATAATAACACAAATCATTTCATGCCTTAACGTAGTGGTTGGATTGAGCGATAATAATAAATAATAAAAAATAAAAATGGAGAACAAAATTTCATATAAATTGGGAATGAAATAAATTTTGAAATAGAATAAACTAAATTAAAAATTAATAATATTAAATAAGTTAATTTAAAGAATAAAATGGAACAAAATAAAATAAATTTAAAAAAAAAAAGGTTAAAATAAAAAAATTTAAAATATAACATTAAAAATAAAAATTAAATATTATTAAAATATAAGCTAAAAAAAATTAAATCATTAAAATTAACTAGAATAGAAAAGAATTAAAACTAAATTAAAATAATTTTAAATACAAAACATTAAAAATAAAATACATAAATAAATCAAAAAAAAAAAGAATAAAATAAAATAAATTAAAACAAAAGAATTTAATAAATTTAAATATAATATAATTAAAAAACTATAATAAATTTTAAAAAATTTAATATACTGTAAAAATTTAAAATAAATAAGAAAAAAATTAATAATAATAAAATAAAAACAAATAAAATAACATATAAATATAATTGAAATAAAATAAAGCAATCTAAAATAAGATGAAAAAAATTCATAAAAATTAAGAAAATTGAAATAAAATAAAATGAATTTAAAAAAAATTATAAAAATAATAAAAAATTAATATATGAAGTATAATAAAATAAAATTAAAAAAATTTAATAGAAAAAAAATGTGTGATCTATTTCCAGGTTCCCTACTTTTTTTAAAGAAAAAATACAGAAAATTCCAATTTAATGAGAAATGTTTATTATCATTCGAAAGAACATTAGTTGGCTTTTTTTTTTTTTTTTTTTTTTTTAAGATTATCTCTTTCAAATGTTGGCCGCGGCTACGTCTCAGATGGTCTACCCGTTGAGTCCAATTTCGATGACTCGTTCAAATATTTCGACTGGTAACTGGGAAATGACATGCGTGATGTTTTGCTGCAAGGCGCCTTCTTGTTGAAACCAAATGTCGCGGAGATCACGAGCTTCAATTTCAGGCATAAATAGCCGGTTGACAACGGTCGCCATTGACGGTTACCTTCTCACCGGCATTATTTTTAAATAAATATGGACCGATGATTCCACCGGCCCACTAACCACACCAAAGCGCTGTTTTTTCTGGATAAAATGGCAGCTCTTGAATCTTGGTTGCTCTTCGTCCCATTTGGGACAATTTAGTTTACATACCCATTGAGCCAGAAATGGACCTCATCGCTGAACAGAATTTGGCTCGAAAACGTCTTATCTTCTTGGAACTTTTCAAAAGCCCATAGAGCGAAGCGATATCGCTTGGGAAGGTCGAGTGGCTCCAGTTCTTCCACAAGTTGTATTTTGTACGCTTCCAATTTAAGATCTCGACGTTAAATGCGCCAAGTCGTTCCATGCGTCAGTCCGAGTTCCTGCGAACGGTGCCGAATCGACTCTTCACGGTCTGCATATACACTCTCAGCTACTGCCGCTATATTTTCTTCACTGCGTGCTGAGCGTGGTCTATTCGGCCGAATATTATCCAATAATGAATGCTAAGTCTAAATATGGGTGATGGTGTTGTGAATAGTACGCTCAGTAGGCCGATTATATTGACCATAAGTTGAGCGAAGCGCGTGAAATACATTCTTTACAGAACGTGAATTTTCGTAATAAAGTTGGATGATTTGTAAACGTTGTTCAGGCGTAAGTCTTTCCATGATAAAATACCAAAGAATACTGAACAAAAATAACAGGCCGCCTTGACACGACTCACGCTTGATCTGTCAAAAAGAGGCTATTGAAAAAAGTACCTCTACTTGGATCAGCTTTTATAATAATTTAGTTTTAGTTGAAGGTTAAATAGATACATAAATATTTCCATCATGGGGAAATATCATCGATCACTATTATAATTTTATTATTCCTTCAAAATATTTCCATATTTAACCAAATATTTCCAGTGTTGCCGATTTTTCTTGCCACAATTTATTAGTTTCCTGAATGTGAGATTTAAAGTAGTTAGTGCCACCCTAATGTACACCTTTATATATAAGTGGATAATGCATTTATATAGTCAAATTTACAGCAAATCATTGTACTAACGAAAATGAAATTGAATAGAAATTGTAGTGTGAATAGAATTGAATTGAAATGAATTATTATGATTAGCCCAATGGTATTGAATTGTGTGCACACATATACAAATTCATGTGCGTTCACAACTGAAGGTAAAATCATACAAATTCATAAATGTAATTGACTTCCCAAACAGGTGTAACTGTTGTATAATATATATGTGTGTGTTTATATATGCATATTCCGGCATGTGTGTGAGCCACTCAGACATTAATGTGTTAATTAAAATGTCATTTCGGCAATTTTGAAAACTTGATAATGCCATACAGGTGGCATAAAGCAACCAACATACATACTTATACATACATACATACATACATACATACATACATACATACTTATATGTACTTATACATCAAATGCACATTTTGCATTAATACATTAGTGGAAATATAGAAATTGATAAATTTTGTTCATATATTAGTATCAGTATTAGTAGCAATTTAGTTCATTACTTAATTACATTTTATTTAGAGATATTTGTATGCGTGTATGTCTTCGGGGAAGTGGCCAATGATTGAAATAATTTTAGTCTCAGGCATTCATGGCCAACCAACCAAACGTTCGTTCATCTACCTAATGAAACCAATGAAACATCTGAATGTGGAAATAAATATTGCATGATGAAGCACTATTCGGATAATTAAATGAGACAAAGTGAAAATAATTACCCTTACAAAGCAACTGTAGGACTTCTGAGGGTGTCTTTTATCGAGACTAAATTATTTTGCATTTAAAGTTGCTTAGAATTTATATGGAAATATTTATTATAATTTTCTGAAAATTCATAATTTTTTCCTAATATATTTACTATACTATTTCAAAAATATCTAGCATATATATTTTTCTTTAGGGCGTGAAGAAGAGAGCATATTAAATATTTAAATTCTCTATATTTCCAAGCACTTTAATATCTTAAGACCGTCACTAAATTAAGTCATCTCACTGAATAATGTAGTAAATATTTCCCATTTATTTATTATTTTTATTTATTTTTATTTCCATTCAATTTATACACTGCAATTCTCTTAGCGTCTTCGCCGTACGCTACATTACCAATATTCCTCAAGCATCGCGCGCTTCCTTTGTAGCTCCAACTAACGAACACAATCAAAAGCTAACAAAGCAAGAAAAGTTGAAGAATCGCCAAATTCTGTGTTTACCAACTGTTTAATATGCAGATTTTGTCTGTTATATTTTAACACAATTTTAAAGCATTGCCTCGAAACCACCACAGGACAGCGTAGCGGTATTATAAACACCAAAAATATATTTAATAAAATACGAGACCCAATAGTCAGGAATATGAGGTGGCAGACATACATATAAATCACAAAACACGCTGTCACTTGTAAGGAACCTGATTTAATTTATTTACACCGGCAAAAACGTGGCGCGTGAGGAAAAAGTTGTAATGCAATATATGTGAGTGTGTATATATAATGCTACCCATCTATATGTATACTACATACATACGTTAGTGGAGAAATATTATTGAATTTAAACATCAAATAAACATATTTCGCACTAAAAGCAAAAGGAAATTATGTTGACTTTGGGGAGTGATTTTTTATTATGTCTTATTATATTTTATTTCATTCAATTTCATTTAATTTTATTTTATATAAATTTAATGTTTTTATTTAATATAATATACAACTTATTTTATATTGCATTATTTTTTTACTTATTTTTCTTTATATATTTTATTTTAGTTATTAACTTTTATTTATTTATTTATTTTTTTATTTAATTTGTTATGATATATTTTATTTTACCTTATATTATTTTAATTTATATTATTTATTTTCTTTCACTAATTTCATTTTTTTTTTAATTATATTTATAATATTTTGTTTCAATCTAATTTTATTTAATACCTTCCATTAATTTTAATATTTTTTATTTAACTTTAATTTAACTAAATTTCATTATTTTATTTTGTTTTAATATATAATATTTATTTTCTTTCCCCAATTTTAATTTTAATAATATATTTCATTATTATACATTGTTTTATTTTAAGTAAAATACTTTATATATGTTATTTTAGTTAGTTATTTTTATTTATTTATTTTAATATATATTTAATTTAATTATTTAATTTTTTATTTTTACTTTATTTTATTTTGTTTTCTTTATTTTTATTTATTTTTTGTTAATATTGTTTTTCTATTTTTTTTATTTATTTCATACTTTATTTTCATTTCCTTATTTTTTTATATTTTTTTTATTTTTTATTTTTTTTTTTATATATTATTTCATACTGTTTTTTTTCATTTTTTTTTATTTTATTTTTTTTATTTTTCTTTTTTATTTTTTTTCTTTTATCTTTTTTTTTCTTTTTTTAATTATTTTTTTTTAATATTTTAATTTTTTTTAATTTTTTTTTTATTTTTTTTATTTTTGTTTTATTTTTTTTTCTTTTATTTTTTTTCTTAAATTTTATTTTTTCTTTTATTTTTTTTTATTTTTTTATATTTTTTTTTCTTTTCTTTTTTTCTTTATTATTTTTATTTTATTTTTTTATTCTTTTTATTTTTTCTTATTTTTTTTTTATCTCAATTTCAAAATACTTAATAATATTGTTATGAATTATTAAATATATACTATGCATTGGTTATGAATAGCAATAAGTATATGCTTAAAGGTTACAAGAAATTGATTACAAGAATATATAATTTTTTTTAAGTATTCTGTGTTTAAAAATCTTCTAACTATTGAAGTAGTGTATAATATAACAGCCTTCTGTATCAGATGTCGCTTCTCAGTCATTTCTAATTTATCTAGACTCGTGTTTAAATTTCACATTCCTCCGTATTTAATCCATATCTGAGTGCTAAACATTGGTGAACAATTTTTGCGACGTTCTTGTGTCTTGTCAGATATTCGGTGGCTGCTAATGGAGCGCATGCACCTGTAATGTGGTGAATAGTTTCAGTTTGTTTTTGGCATCGCCGATATAGGTCATTTTCAATCGCCGCACGTTTGATATATTTTTTATAATTTTGGTCCTGTATAGCGCACATCGAACCTTCGGTTTCAGCAATGATTCCTGATCTGCTTAGCCAGTCGTTGGATGCAAATGTGTCTATTTCTGGTTGATCGATTGCATGTGGATAGTTTCCGTGGACTAGCTTCATTTTTCATTTCAAAATTGATGACTAAGAATGCTGAACGTATGGTTGGGATATCAATCGTTGAGGTGTCACTTAAATTTACCAGGGTTTACTTCATATCTGACTGGTATACTAGCATATGCAATCTGTTTTTCTGCTTAGGAAAAAAAACACCCGCAGGTTGTATACACGCGTTCGGTGTAACTGCTTGACGTCTACTATTGCTCGCCCTCCTTGTCTTCGTGGTAAGTAGACACGTTCTACGGCTGACTTCGGATGATGTTTTCCAAATTTTGTTAGTAATACCCTTGTCGTCCTTTTGGTGTTTTCTAGGTCTGTGTTCGACCATTTCGTTGTTCCAAACGTGTATGTTAAAACCGGGTTAGCAAATGTATTGATATCTTTGAATAGGTTAAAATCATTAAGATGCAACTTCAGCAAGCTTTTCACTCGCATTACATATTCCTCCGTTGTTGTTCGAACGATTTCAGAATGATGCATTCTTTTTGCTTGAGTCAAGCCAAGGTATTTGTATATAGCAATCTCTGACATGGCAGTAATCTTTTCATTGTTTGATAACTCAAAGTATCGCATAAGAATTCGACCACTTTCTACACCAAGTCTTCGGCATTTTTTAAGTACCAAATGACATTTTAATGTCATTGGAGAAGTCTTCGTCGGTCAGTTCCGGTAATGTTTTTAGCTGACGTTCATTTGACGCATATAGCTCAATGTCATCTATATATAATAGGTGAGAAAGCTTATGTTGAGATGAACGTGGTCCTTTTATATTGAGACAAAACCATAAAGCGTTCAGGATATCTCCTTGAAATATACCTCGCTTAATAGGTATTGGAGCTTGTCTTATGAGACCATTCTCTTTCTTGAGGTTCTTATACCACTTTAACATTTTGTTTTTTGGGATGGCCGTGGATATAGTGTATTAATCTTCCGAGCTCCACTCGAAGCTTCTAAATTTGTGCACTTAGTCTATGCTTCCAGGGAGGTTCGTATATCTTTGCTTTGCCAATCAGTTTAGATCGTAGTTTCCCACCAGTGGAACGTATAATTGCTGTTGCTGCTGCATGTGTTACCGTTTGTAGTTCCTCAAAGGTACTGACATACTCAGACAGAAATGTTGGTAAAATATTATTGTTTACTATGGCATCGCCCCTGAACCATTTTGCACCAAAGAAGGTGGTTAGCTTTCATGGGGTAAGCTGTGTTTTTGTATGCGTGTCTGCTAAGCACGAAAAGGGTAGACCCTCTGCACTGTATTATAGAGTTTTGATCCGCAGGTGGCATTTTATTTCCCAACTACCCGATATATCTATTGAGCCTTCTCTTACCCGCCACAGGGGTTATTTTATTTTGTCTTATTTTATTTTATTTTATTTTATTTTATTTTATATTATTTTATTTTTTTATTTTTTCTTCATTTATTTATTTCTATTTTTTTCTTATTTTTTTTTTTTTTATATATTTTTTTAAATTTAATTTAATTTTTTTTCTTTATTTTTTTTTATTATATTCTATTTTTTATTTTTTTTTATATATTTTTTTATATTATTTTTTTCTTTCATTTTATTTTTTTCTTTATTTTGATATTAATTATTATATTAAATTATTTTAATTTAAATCATTATTTTTTATTTCTCTTTTTTTATTTTTTAGTTCTATTGCGTACGACTTTTCCATTAGAATTTTTCCTTAATAAACGAACTTTGCAAATTTTCTGTTTTTTTTTTTCGTTTCTCACTACTTCCAACTCCCAACTAATCCGTAGCTTACAAACTTCATCTTAATTTGCGAAGCCACTCGCTCAGACAAACTAAAAAATTTACATAGAAATTCGTTCTCATCTCTGCTCATCTCATCTCATCACTTGCCAGTTGGTTAATACTTTGACACTTGGCCATTTATAGTAAGCAACATGTCAAAAAGTTAATCCGGCGGTGCAGCAAATGAGGAAATCCTTTGCATGCGCTCCAGAACGTGGCTTCAAAGGTACACACTACTGTGCGTGTGCATGTGTATGTGCTACACATACTGATTCTCTCAGGCAGTCCTGCTCCACACTGTTCCACGACAGTCCGGCAGTTCGTCAACACATGACTTTCAGCCACTCGAGGCTCAGGAATTACTCTTAGCCTCTTTGTCGTTCACACGCACATACTCATACACCCACTTGTCCGCAGTCAGTCAAAGCGTTCACTAATCCGCTCAGCCACTTGCGTAGATTGCGAAAATTAAAAAAAAAAAAGAATGTAGGAAGCGTATGAGTTCCAGCAAAAAAGTTTACATTTTTTATATAAACTAACTCATTGTTGTTGCTGTTGTTTCACTACTCGTTATGTTGTCACGTAGCGACGGCAGCTACATTTGACTGACTCTTTGACTTTGATTGAATAGAATGTTGCCTGAGTTGAGAGGAAAGCAGCCAAGGGAGGGTAACAAAAAAATTACGGTAAAGTAATGAAAAGATTTTCCATATACATATGTATATGTATATATATTTAAGTATGTATATGTTTTTATGTGTATAGAAGAGAAATGCAGTCCACTGACGCTACCAAAGAGAATCGTAACTGCGAAGAGAGTTTCATATTAACACTCATGATTCACAAGCCTATCCATTTGCATGTCCTTATTGCATGCCAACACATACATACACACCTACATACATACGTATGTATGTATGAAGTAAATCAACATGACCGCACATTTATGTCGCTTACAGTCTGTTGGCTGGTCAGTGGCGAGCGAACTAATTCGCTATTCATGAAATACTTAAGCCAGATGTGACATGACTGATAAACGGCTGACATTATGTAGTGGAGGATATGCAAGAATATGTATGTAAATAGGCACTAACAACTGCAGGGGCATTTGCATGGGATCTAACCCGGGATGACTGTATGGAGTTTTACATGTCGACTGCTGCTACATGATGAAGATTCGGATACTTTAAGGCACAAGTAGGACGTCTCATTCAATTGAAGCCTACGAGCCTGTACCGGGAGAGTTTGAGAAGGTCTCCTATGAAATACCACTGGAATGGGAGCGTAAATTAAGCAGTAACGGAGGATAGGCTCTGTCAAAGTGAAGTGATTCCGCTCCGTTGTCCCACGAACCAGATTCCGTAAAGTCTACGTTTTCGAAAAGCATATTCACGACGCCGATGGGGTCTACTTTGCTTGTAAAGTCTCTTCTGTTCTTCGGATCATCAGAACTCAAATATGATAAAGCCACTTTCGGTAACTGGCCGTAAACACCCTGAAAACATAAGTCCAGAACCCACACAGATTGCTAACAGCCTGAAAACGACACTAAATAAGCTCCAACAGGTAGCCAAAACCCGAAAAATTATTCTCAAAGAGACTTATGGAGTGAAATATATGGTAAGAGGTTAGCGAATCAAAAGACAACGGTTACGTGTACGAAATAGTGAAATATCATCCGAATGAGAGAGAGAAAGCCCATCAGTTTTAATAGCTCTTTTACAGTATCTGTTGTGAAAACAAGGAAATTTACTCGTGATGAGGCATGACACAAGGTGACTCTTTATCGTGTGATTTTCTTTAACTTAATATTGGAGAAAACAATTCAAGCTAAGGAGCTAAACGGAGAAGGTATAATATTCCATAAGGTCGTACTACTGGTGATCTATACTGATAGTATTGACATCATCCGCCTCAACACCTTTAGCTCTGCTTTCTCTAGACTGGATAAGGAAGCCAGTCGAAAGATTCTAGCAGTGAACGAGAACATGATGAAATAACTTTTGTCATCAAACAAACGTAGCTGCTGACAGTTATAACATTGAAATGTTCAATAATTTTGGCTACTCAGGAACCAGTATCAACACCACCAACAATGCCAACCATCAAATCTACTCCGCTATTTTGGACTGAGTTATTGATTGAAAAATAAAGTTCTCTATGGACGAAGAGAAATTAAGCTATACAAGTCGTTACCGTTCTGTTGTATGCTGTAGAAGCGTTGACGATGATGTCCTCTGATGAGTTGGCGAAAGACTTTGCCCATTGGCAATGGCGTATATCACCCAAAGCAAAAATTGGGGCTGAACTTAAACCGACTGATCTAGAGAAGTGACCGCGAGTTTTCTAAACCTACTTTTACTGAAGTCAAGGTGTTCTCATAGAAGGTAAGACATTTTCGTACCCTAATCAGTAAGCCTAGAATTCACGTCACATCTACGAATATTTATGAATTCTTGCCATGGTGCCTACACACCAGTGAAGAAGTGCTTTGTCCAGATGGTACCGCACATTTTTCGCCAAACACGGTCGTTTCTGCTTCAAATCAATATCGAGTCTGTCCGAAAGCTCTGAAACATATTTGCCGTTATGAATGACACCTCGTGCGTCCCAAAAAATTGTGGTTATGATCGAATTTTGAATTAAATATACATATAACGGTTGATCCATTTCGAGGTTCCCTACTTTTGTAAAGAAGAAAAAACACAGAAAATTCAAGTTTAATGGGGAATGTTTATTATCATTCGTAAGAGCATTATTTGGAATTTACTGTTTGAAGACTATCTCCTTCAAATGTTGACCGCGGCTAAGCCTCAGATGGTCCATCCGTTGAGTCCAATTTTCGATGACTCGTTCGAGCATTTCGACTGGTAACGAGCGAATGACAAGCGTGATGTTTTGCTCCAAGGCCCCACAGAAAAAGTCTAACGGTGTGATATCACACGATCTATTCGTCCCAAATGTGGCAATTTCGCTTGTTTACATACTCATTGAGCCAGAAATGAGCCTCCTCGCTGAAAAAAATTTCGTTCGAAAACGTCGGATCCTCTTGGAACTTTTCAAGAGCCCATAGAGCGAAGCGATGTCGCTTGGGAAGGTCGAGCGACTTCGGTTCTTGCACAAGCTATATTTTTTATGCTTTCAATTTAAGATATCAACGCAGAATGCGCCAAGTCGTTCCATACGTCAGTCCGAGTTGCTGCGAACAGCGCCGAATTGACTCTCTACGGTCTTCGTGTAGACTCTAAGCTGCGGCCACTATAGTTTCTTCACTACGTGCTAGACGTGGTCTATTCGGTCGAATATTATCCAATAATGAATGCTTAGCCTCAAGATGGGTGATGGTGTTGCGAATAGTACGCTCAGTAATCGGCTTACTTTGACCATAAATTGAACGAAGCGCGCGAAACACATTCTTTACAGAACTTGAATTTTCGTAATAAAGTTGAATGATTTGTAAACGTTGTTCAAGCGTAAGTCTTTCCATGATGAAATGCCAAAAAATACTGAATAAAAATGAAACGACTCACGCGTGATCTGTCAAAAAAAAGGCTATTGAAAAAAGTACTCCTACCGTTGGCGCTTGGTAACCGCTGAAGCGATTCTCGACCGAGCTCCGCCTCCAATTTGTGGTTTTGCATCTCGATGTTTTTGCCAACAAATGGAGGGACCTACAGTTTATTCCAAGCCGCCCCATAACGGCCGATGTATTTTTATGACGAGCTTTTATTTCATGTCAGAAGGCTTGAAGGCCCCTGGCGAGAGATGACCGCAATTAGAAAAATTATTTTTCTATAATTTTGGATGTTGCTCGAACCTGGACTCGGACCCATGCGATTGTAATACGCAATGCTAACCACTCGGCTATTGGGGCCGCCAATTTTAGATTAAATATGTTCATGAAAGATATAAAGACTTTGGCATGATCGAAGATAGCACTTCTTTCTTGTTTCTTTGTTAACTTCTCGATTTGAATTTTCTCAATTAATAAATAATTGTAAATATCTAAAAATTTTGAGCTCCTGGTATTGATTTTTTTCATAATATTCTTTTCAAGCAAAGAAAATAACCTAAATCATCTCTCGGCTTGTGACCTCCCACAGTCTCTTACTGCTTTGACTCAACTGATCTTTTGTTGCTTTAAATAAATTAATTAATTGAATTTAATCACCACATTAATTGCACACCGACACACTCAAATGTATAAGTACTAACACACACGCATATTGAAAATTATTTACACAAGTGAGACCAGTACAGAGAGTCTGCCAGAGATTTACAACTTGTATGCCATGATATGCCCATAAACTGAGTTGAGCTGTTAAACAGCACAGCACGCCGAGGCACACACACTCTTGACTACCACATCACCCACTCCATGCGGTCTTATCATACGAGTGTATATGGTGCAAGGATATGCCATAGACATTTATAGAATTTATGTCTATTTAAGGATTTGCGTTATTATTTATAAACAAGTGTAGTTAAGTTTATGCTTTGGCTTTGGACATTAACACGCACTCATGTGCACCGAGCAGGTCAGCGAAGGAAGCGCACATGAACACATTACATGCACACACTCATACCGGAACATATACACATAAGTATGCGTGTGTGTGTCCCTTTTCAAGCATCACATTCATAGTGTCTGTTGTTGGTAATCAAGTTGGAGCTCAACTAGGCGGACAGTTGGTTCGGAGACTATAAGTAGCCACACACACATGGACTTTACAACTACAACTATGCATACATAATTACACGCATTTGTAGCTTAGCCAGCAGCTGTATATGTATATGTATGTGCCTAGCAACAGAATCATCAACAGAGCCTTAAAGTTCGTTCTAACCAAAGTTCGGCGCCTCAGCTCATATCCTGCTCTAAGATACACATATGCGCACACACGCACACCCACATACATTCACAGGGAGCAGCAGCCTAAGGTCATTATGTAATTAATGTTAATGTGGCAATGTGGAACGAATTAATTTCACGCCTGATTAACATGTCAGTGTGTTGGCATTTACATGCATATATACATACATACATACATACATACGTACGTGTACATACATACCTACGCATGTAATTATTATTTGTAGGCAACTAAGGAAGTAGAGAATGGACTTCACCGAGATTTGACTAGCTTAAAGACATAATTACCGATGTGTAGCCGCATTGTGTATGTGTGTATATATGTAAGTCAAACCTTGAACTTCCAAGCCCCCATTAAACTTTGCGTACGTTATGAGAACTTGTAATTCTTCCCTCACTCACTCACTTCTCAACTGGCTTGAGGCTACATACCGTTGTCTTTGTCCACTCTTTGGCCTCTTAATCTTACTTTTTTGCTCTATTCATTCTCCTTTGCCATTATTAATGCCGTTATTTTTTATTACCACATTATTTGTGCTGTTTGTAATTAATGAGTTAATCTCAATAAACGAGAATCCTTCCTCGTCAATCTGGTTGATATTGTGGGTGTGGCGTCGTGAATGGTGCGGTTTCAGTGTTTTCGCAGGCGTATTTGACCTTTTCATTTATTTTGATTTGTTATTATTTGTTGTGATTATTACACATTTTGTTTTTCTATTCGCTTATTCCAGGTCCATGCGCAGGACCCAGCCCACGGGAGGAGGTTTCGGATTGAAATTCTAATCACCAATAAAATTTTATGAATACGATTAACCTCTATTCAGATTCTTTAAGTGAATTCGGAAAGCAGAGCATATAAGGATCGTGGTGGCCACAATAGCCAAGTGGTCAGCATTGCATACTACAATTCGGAAGACATGGGTTCGAGTCCAGGACTCCAGGACTCGAACAACATCCAAAATTCAAAAAAATTAGCTTAGAATAAACTGTAAGTGCCTTCATTTGTTGGAAAAATATCAAGCAGCAAAAAAAAATTGTAGAAGAAATTCGGCTGAACATCAGTTCAGAAAAAATTCAAAAAAAAAAAATATAACGGGTGATCCATTTTAAAGTTCCCAACTTGAATGTTTATTATCATTCGAAAGAACATTCTTCGGGATTTATTTTTCGAAATTATCTCTTTCAGATGTTGGCCGTGGTTGCGTCTCAGATGGTTAGAAGGTTCATCCGTTGAGTTCAATTTTCAATGAGTCGTTCGAACATTTCGACTGAACCGAAGCGGTATTATCTGCATAGACCTTAGACCTGACATATTCCCACTGGAAAAAGTTTAACGGTGTGATATCACACGATCTTGGTGGCCAATCGACCGATCAAAAACGTGAAATTATCTGCTCACCGAAGTGTTATCTCAATAAATTTATTGATTGATGCGATGTGTGGGAAATGGCGCCGTCTTGTTGTAACCAAATGTAGCGGAGATTACGAGCTTCAATTTCAGGCATCAAATAGTCGGTTATCAGGGCCCGATAACGGTCGCCATTGACTTATACGTTCTCACCGGCATCATTTTTGAAAAAATATGACCCGATGATTCCACCGGCCCGCAAACCACACCAAACCGTTGTTTTTTTCTGGATGAAATAACAGCTTTTGAATCTCTTCAGGTTCCTCTTCGTCCCAATTGCGATAATTTTGCTTGTTTACATACCCATTGAGCCAGAAATGGTCCTCATCGCTGAGCAAAATTTGGGTCGAAAACGTCGGATCTTCTTGGAACTTTTCAAGAGCCCATAGAGCGAAGCGATGTCGTTTCGGAAGGTCGAGAGGCCGTATTTTATACGCTTTCAATTTAAGATCTCGACGTAAACCGCGCCAAGTCGTTCCGAACGTCAGTCCGAGTTGGTGCGAACGGCGCCGAATCGACTCTCCATGGGCTTCGTGTATACTCTCAACTACGGCCTCTATATTTTCATCACTGCGTTGTTCAGGCGTAAATCTTTCCTGAATGAAATGCGAAGCAATACTGAACAAAAATCACATGACAGCTTGACACGGCCCAGGCGTAATCTGTCAAAAAAAAGGCTATTGAAAAAAGTGTCTCTACTTGGATCACCCTATATATTTGCTGTTTGAGCAACATGAAAGTAAAGGTGCCGGAAAATGTTAAAATACTCTTTATGAACAAAGTTTTTGGGCAATAGAAAGTCTAAATATTGTAGAGAAAAGATTCAGTATTAATTATGATATTAATTCGAAACTATTTTTCAATGTGTACAGATTATTTGAAGTAAATTTCAGCTGCAAATATTTGCAAATCTCTGTGTTCTACCGATCAGACTAAATCAGTCTCAGCGTTTTCGTTCTATGTTTTTGTGTTTTTGATACCCTGCTGATGATATGACCAGTGCGGGCGTTCGATATTGGATGGAATGAATGGTAGTCAGGTCTGGTTGTAAGATAAGTGGGGCAAATCTTCACAACCGCTGTTTTCCAAACAGTTTTTAACATTGTAACATGAGGCCGAGCATGGTCATAATGGAAAATTATTGCCACGGGTCTGGTCGCAAATTTCGGGAATTTTTCGGCAATCGCTCGCTTCTCTTGACGAGTTGTTGTCGGTAGAATTCAGCATTAATGGTTTCACCCGGTTTTAGAAGCTCATAACACAGTACACCTTTCTGATCCCACCAACTAAAGAGCATGACTTTAGCACCAAGGCTATTCGGCTTTGCAGTTGATTTGGCTGGCGGGTCAAGCTTCACATACGACTTTTTGCGCTCAGGGTTGTCGGTGCAATCCTATGCAAAAACGTCTTCTTTTTCTGCATAGTTATGGAAGTAATGAAGTAAAACACCCGACAAAAACACTTTTTCAGGCACAAATCTCGACATATTTGAATGAAAAAATTAATATGATTTGTGCTTCACATGAACGTTCATCTCGGCCAAAGCATGGCATTAAATTGAAAACATTTTCGCTGGGTAATTTTTTTTTCCATCTTTCGGCGTGGATTCACTTATCAATAGTAACGCGATGAGCTTAGTGCAATTCTTGGCGCTGAAACGCCTTCGAGGACCAGTGTTTATCGATGGTATGGTGAAATAAATCGAGGTTGTTCATCACTCCAGTATGAAATTCATGCAGGTCGTCCAAAAACAGTTTTTTGCTATGCAAAGTGCTATTGCCAGTTCGTCGTGTGACCAATCGTGAGATTGAAACAACTATAGGCATTAGTGGGACCAGCATATATTCAATATTACATGAACGTTTGATTTCAAAAATGTTTGTTCACGTTGGAACTCACACAATGTATCAATCGCTCAAAAAAGACTTTTGTCGATTGATCGAGAGACACGTCTATGACATCGTGACAGGTGATAAATGTTGGATTTACGTATTTGAGACCGAAATTAAATAGCAGTCGGCTATATAGGTATTTCAACATGGGCCGAATCCAACAATTACTTTACACGAACGTGAAACACAGCCAAGCAAATAAATTTTTTTTTTTTTTTTTTTTTTGTTGGAAAACTGATCCTGTCGCAAATCATACCACAAGATCAACGTAGAATAGTGAGTTCTGTGTGGTACACAACCATTCATTTGTTTGGCAGTTGTCTTTCTCCAAACAATGTGAGCTCTCACACATCGACCGAAATAACTGAATTTTTGAATTTTTGTTCAAAACATCAGTTTGATAAGTTATCCTCGGTAGAGTTCTGACCAAATGGCTTCGTTTTATTTCCGTACTTAAGAAACAAACTCAGAAGTCAACATTTTGCGATACCTGAAGGGGCAGTTGATGTGTTCAAAATGCATTTTTTGAGAGATACCTCAATCAGATTGGCAAAAGTGCTAAGACAATTGGCTCAGTATATTGGTCTTAATTGAGAATATTTTGAAAACCATTAAAGCGATTTTCGTTCCAACCCTCGTATATATAGGGTGTTTTTTTATAGAGGTATAGAACTTTAAGCTGCAATAAAACAACGATGGATTATTCGATTGACATGAATTTTATTTATCTGAAAGATAATCTTATGGCATTATATTTTAAATATGATTTGTGGCATATGACCGCCACGGCTGACGCGGATGTAGTCCAATCTGGAAGTCCAATTTTCGATGACTTTTTCCAACATTTGTGGCCGTATATCGGCAATAAGACGGCGAATGTTGTCTTCCAAGTGGTCAAGCGTTTGTGGCTTATCCGCATAGACCAATGACTTTACATAGCCCCACAGAAAGTAGTCTAGCGGTGTTAAATCACAAGATCTTGGAGGACAATTCACAGGTCCAAAACGTGAAATTAGGCGGTCACCAAACGTGTCTTTCAATAAATCTATTGTGGCACGAGCTGTGTGACATGTTGCGCCGTCTTGTTGAAATCACATCTCCTGGACATCATGGTTATTCAATTCAGGAATGAAAAAGTTAGTAATCATGGCTCCATACCGATCACCATTGACTGTAACGTTCTGGCCACCATCGTTTTTGAAAAAGTACGGACCAATGATTCCACCAGCCCATAAAGTGCACCAAACAGTCAGTTTTTCTGGATGTAACGGTATTTCAACATACACTTGAGGATTACCTTCACTGCAAATGCGGCAGTTTTGTTTGTTGACGTAGCCATTCAACCAGAAGTGCGCTTCATCGCTAAACAAAATTCGCTTATGAAAATCGGGAACAACGGTAATCTCGTTTTGGGCCTATTCGACGAATTTACGCCTTACTTGAGTCTATTCATGATGAATTGCCAAGCCAAACTGAGAATAAATCACTTGACATCTGTTAAATCGGTCGCCATCTTGAAAAGTAATGCCAACTTAAAGTTCTATACCTCTGTAAAAAACACCCTTTACATTGAGCTCGTCTGGAAATCGCTTAAGCGATTATGAAGCGCTTTCGAAAGATTTTTTTTTTTACTATTAATTCAAGTTATTTTCTTGGGGTGCTGGAGTCGAGGCTTGGAAGTGCTCAGGTGCGACTGATATATCTTTAATTACTCTTTATAATTTTATATAATTATGGAAAAATATTTTTACTTCATAAAAGCTCGTGCACTGTGCAGTATTGACAAATATCATGCTATGAATGCCCTACAAATATATTTGAAAATCTATTGGCTCCGACAGCAATTTACTCCTCTCTAGCACTACTTCATCTCCTTCTATACACAGTGCATTTTATAACAAAAATTACTTACAGATATTGTTCAGCATATGTACACACACACGCACACACGTACGAACATATTTAAATTGAAGTTATTGCAATATGTTGCCATGGAAAAGTTTCAACACCATTTAAGACGCAAATAAAGACCAATTTGTGAAGCCGATTATGGCTGTTGGAAAGCATTTAAATGCCGCTAAGTTTACGAGCGAGAGCAATCGCTTATGTGAGTGTTTTTGTGTGTGGCTATATAAGTAAGTTATATGTGTGAGTGCGTGTGTGTCTAAACGTGATTGTAACTTTCTAACTGTTGTGTACACACATACGTACATATTTACAATGATGAAAAGTGTCTTTGTGCGTACTTTCCACCGGCAACGAAGGATAAAGTTTTGCCACAATGCAATTTACAACGAAATTTGGGCCAAGACGACACGAAGCGGCGACATTTTCGAATGTTGCTCTACGAAATTGGCATGAAAGCGCTCGGCTTTTAACAGGCACTTGAATGTAATAAAATATTTAAAACACATTTGAGAAAAGTGCTTTCAAAACGCCTGCGCTTTTAATTGGCTATAAATGCTGAATAATGATGGCAATTAAAGGCGACGAATGTCCGTCCATTCAGCTGTGGTTTGTCCTTGAAGTCGCTCGCATGCCTGGCTAATTGGTTTATTGACTGGGGAGTAATGGCGTTATTTTTTTCTATTTTTCCCTATTTTAAATTATGTCAGTTTTAGATTTTTGCTCCACACCCACCAAAGTTCCTCCCGGGCTATGAGTCTTGCTGTCTTGCCAATCAATGCTCTGCATACAAACGCAAACCAAATAAGTAGCTCATCAACACACAAGCTCTTGCATTGATCCACTTCTTCATTTGATTTTGCTACTACTTTCTTTTTCTATTTCCCTTTTCTATATTCCCAATTCTCAGGCATCACTTTGTGCTGATATCAAGTGATTGCGTAAGAATTTCAATTGCTCGGATTAGTTTAATGCGTTGTTGGAGTGAGCGACGTGGCTTGCACCTTCATCACCACACATTGCTCTTACACTCATCCATGCTCTGTGGCCTTGCCTTGCGCTCCTTCGACGGTGGTGGTACGCAGCTCATGTTCGACGTGTCTCTGGGGATGTCTGTGTCTGTGGCGGCTGCGGTTGTCACCACAAAGATTTGTTTACTTAACCGTCGTGTCGCTGTCATGCGATACTTCCACTCCACGCTAGACTTTAGCTCATTCTTTTTCATTCATTCCCTTCTCCCTTTGGGGGATTATCCCCACAGTGTGTTGTCACTTTGTTGTTATTTATCTGCTTGTTTACGCTTCCCTTGAGTAGGGTAGTCTCGTGTGTGTGTGTGTGGTCTCTGTGTTGATTGTTTACCTAAGGAAATAAAAGCTCTGTGTGGCAAAGAGATGGAAGACGTGGACGTTAAAATCTTTCCTTAAATTGATTAAAGAAAAATTAGAAAATAAACTTTCTTTGTTTCAGAAGTGAGCTTCGGGCTCGCTCATTTGATGATGAATTCTTTCACATATAAAGCAATCTTAAGGAGTTCGTTTTGATATTTACTGCACACGTCCGCCTTCGTACGAGTTCCTAAGGGTAGAGAAATAGATCCTGGCTACTACCTACCCAGAGACGTTACTCAAAGATACATGGGCTTCAGAAAGGATACCAGACGAGCTGAAATAAGACGTTAGTACCCTTCATCCATAATCAGGAAGCTCATATAGTCAGTTTCAGACCTAATTGCTCATGACTCGACCATATCAACACCTTAAGGTAAAGTAGTCCGCAGAATTTTGTACATCTCTCTATGCTTTGTTGATGTTGAGAAGGCTGCCGACACTCTCAAACGATGATGCGATTTGGAGAGCCGTAGCATGCAAAGGAGTCCCGAAAAATTAATTCAGCTCGTAAAAATCTGTAATCAGGAGTAGCTGTCGTGTAAGAAGACTGAAGTCTGGCAGGGGTGCGTGCCATCGCCAATATTATACAAGTTGGTATTGATTTGATTTCGGACATACCAAAGGCGAACAGAGGCATATTTTGGGCTTAAGCGGCTGCGTAGAAGATTTGCGGATGATATATGTATGCTGTCCCTTTAATATTTTATGTCCCACAAATATATAATACTTTAAAAATACTGCAATTCTTTCTCTGTCTTTGTCTTTGAAATATTAATCGGGTATTTTGGCCCAACGTTATTACAAAACTAATCTTTGGAAGCAACGTAACAGCTACGGGTCTTTAACGAAATTCGACGTCGTAAATGGAAATGGAACGGCCGCACCTTGCGGGAAACTCAAGACGATATTACAATTAGTGCGCTAGACTGAAATCCTCAAGAAAGTCGAAGACGCGAGATAACATCCACCACATGGAGGCGGGAAGTCAAAGCAGAAGCACAGAATAGCGGAAGCTTTTGGTGGGAAATCCAATTCCTAGCATTAAATAAGTGAAATTATAATTTGTTTATTAAGGACCTAGGAACTTTGGGAAAATATATGTAGACATCTCCACGCCATCTCTATATTAAATTGCGTTTGTAAAGCCAAGGCGTAATACCTCACCACGACCTTTTCCACAGGTGGACGGCACTAAATTCTTGATCTCCTTTTGTACGAAAGGGAGAAGATCCTCACCTTCCCTTGATACCTAACTGTGAGTCGCTTTAATTGTGTTTATCGGTTTGAACCTTTACACATATATCTTATGTTGTTAGTATGTGACGATATAAATATATAAAGGGTGATCCATTTCGAAGTTCCCTATTTAAAAAAAAAAAACACAGAAATTTCAAAATTATCTCTTTCAAATGTTGGCCGCTACGTCTCAGATGGTCCATCCGTTGAGTCCACTTTTCGATGACTCACTTGGGCATTTCGACTGGTAACAGGCGAATGACACGCGTGATGTTTTGCTCCAAGGTCTGAATCCGAGCGGGATTGTCCGATAGACTTTAGACTTTACATATCCCCACTGGAAAAAGTCTAACGGTGTGATATCACACGATCTTGGTGGCCAATCGACCGGTCCAAAACGTGAAATTATCTGCTCACCGAAGCGTTATCTCAATAAATCCATTGAGTGATGCGATGTGTGGGAATTGTTGAAAATAAATGTCGCGGAGATCACGAACTTTAATTTCAGGCATCAAATAGTCGGTTATCATGGCACAATAACGTTCGATTGATGGTTACGTTCTCACCGGCATCATTTCATTTCATGAAGAAATGTGGACAAACGATTCCACCGGCCCAATAACCACACCAAACCGTTGTTTTTCTGGATGAAATGGCAGCTCTTGAATCTTTTCAGGTTGCTCTTCGTTCCAAATGTGACAAGTTTGCCAGAAATGGACCTCAGCGCTGAACAAAATTTGACTCGAAAACGTCTGATCTTCTTGGAACTTTTCAAGAGCCCATAAAGCGAAACGATATCGCTTGGGTAAGTCGAGCGGCTTCAGTTCTTGCACAAGCTATATTTTTTATGCTTTCAATTTAAGATCTCAACGTAGAATGCGCCAAGTCGTTCCATACGTCAGTCCGAGTTGCTGCGAACAGCGCCGAATTGACTCTCCACGGCCTTTGTGTACACTCTCAGTTACGCCTGCTATATTTTCTTCACTGCGTGCTGGACCCGGTCTATTTGGTCTAAAATTATCCAAAAATGAATACTAGGTTTCAAGATAGGTAATGATCTGTCAAAAAAGGCTATTGAAAAAATTATCTCTACTTGGATCACCCTATATATACTATTGTTACAGCGCTGTATTGATTTGATATTACACCGCTGATATGAGGATTTTCTGTTATTATTGTGCGATCTTCAAACCCCTAGCCTTCGATTCGTTACAATGAGAAAGTTGAAGCCGCAGCTAAGACTAGAAAATAGGTAAACTTTAATCGGGATGTTGCGAAATATTTGGGTTAAGTATCTGTTGACGCCTCTGTTCATGGAAAGTGTAGCTAATGAGACTGGCTGAAGTGGACTGAGGTTCCGCTACTTTATATTCGGTCAAAATATGGTTCCCTAGAATATTAAATTCGAATACATCAGGCCATTTAAATGTCATCGGGCCAAAAACCTCGTAACCAAAATGACCAAATCTTAATAGATAAAAACCATATTCGGCTGACTGAGCCTTTTATTATTAGAACTAAATACGAGAGCTGCGTGAATGTCAGTGACTTTTTTGAATATACCGCGAAGTTACTGTAAATTTGAGCTAGTTGCGCCAGTAACTTTGTATTTGACAGCCATTTAAAGCAGGTGAGCTCGTGAATTTTGAAGGAAAATGGAAAAAATGAGTCTGTCAGTTTTTTGGGATGCGCGAGGTGCCGTTCACATGGATTACCTTATTATTATTCAGAGTTATTTTAACTGATTCTAACCCAGAAGTTTCTCCAGATTTCCAGAGTTAGACCCCTGCGACTATTTTTTGTTTCCAAGCCTGAAGAAATTGTTGGGCACTAAGAAATTTGGTTCGAATGAAGCGGTCATAATAGAAACAATGTCTATTTTGAAAGCCTTGAAAACCCCTATTATTTGGAAGGAACACAAAAATGGGAGAAGCGATGGGCTAAATTTATGTTGAGAAATTGAAATTTTTTTGTCGAAAACAAAATATTTCATTCAAAATGTCACTGACTCTTCATCTCTTATCATGGACTCCAGTGGTTTATTATTCCGCCGCCGGCTATTATTTGCTTTTTGCGCCGCTACATGCCGCTACCATTAGTATTTATGCTCTCGCTCCTTCCTTTGTCAAACAGGAATTAACTCTTCTAATTTTGCGCTCTACAGTTACTTAAAAATTTTCGTACATTTAAATAATTGCCAATTAAATATATAAAATCATTTTCATTATTATTATGTTAAATAAAACTTAATTTCACACTTCAAAACTACCACAAAATTCAATGGTATTTCGAATAATAAACCACAAACTCGTTTAAAATAATTTATGTTGCCGCACAACACTTCCTCGATACCCTCCACTTCCGCCTTTAGCTAAGTCCAATTGCTGTTATTGTTGCTACTGTTGTTGTTACTGCTTTTGTTGCTGCTGTTGTTGTGCATTTGTGAAATTCTCATAAAATTTGCCATACCAAGAAATGACCTTCACTTTGCGGACACTTTGTGGGTGTGAACTACAATGGGAATTTCCACACGTTGCAAGCTGCATGTTGCATGCTGCCCGTTGTATGCTGTTGTTGTTGCTGCTGTTGTTGCTGTTGTTTGAGTAACTATGCGAAATTAAATTTTAATTTACAATTTGCAACCATAACGAGACAAAAGGCAACAATAGCAACAACAACCAGCAGTGGTAGTAGCTGCTGTGGAGCAGTGCAAAGCTCTGCGGAGGGCGGAACGCATGTTAAAACTAAAGCAAAAATAAATTTATTGAAATTTGTGTGTGCGACCACCTCCGTTGCTTTTGACACTATCTAACTATGTAATTGCACTAACAATAACACAAAATATAACCGCAAATGTAAAAAGAGCAACAAAAACAACAAGGGCGACCACGAGTACGAGGCAGCGCTAAATGCAATGCTGGTACAAATTCGTGTTGCAAGTTTTGTTGTTAGCTACATGCGTTACCAAATTAAATGTTGTTGTTTTCACACAATTTGCAACAACTCATATTTTTTTTTTTTTTTTTTTTTTTTTTTTTGAAATTACAGCATAACTGGATTTTTTGATAATTTATAGTGTGCAGAGCTTGCCTTTTTGTGTGAGAATAAACTTTTCGCCATGAAACATTAAAAAAAAAATTATTGAAAAAGTTGGGAGTAATAACGATCTCAGCATTTGTAAAGACCTCTGGCGAGTTTGCCTTGAAATGATGTTTTTTTTTTTAATTAAATTTATTTAGTTTTCGAATCAGAAGAAAAATAAATAAAACTAGAGCTGAGAAACGCAAACAAAACCAGCATCAAGGTCAAAGCCAAAGCAATGTAATTATTAGAGCTCCAGATTTTGCTCAAACTTTTTCGTGCAGTGCGAGCATTTGAGCAACGAGCACCCGCACACATGCTCACTGCTCATTGCTCGAAAACTTTCCGAGCCGAGAACGAGCATTTCGAGTATTTTGGCAAACACTATGGACTTTTTTCTCAAAAATTCTTTTTATTAATTTTAAATTTATTTATGTAAAGTGTAAAAATCATTGAAACACCAAGAAATTTTGACAAATAAAAGTTAAAATTTTTTGTTCTGCTGAGCCAGTTGAGCAATGAGCGAGTATCGAGCGAGCATCGAGCTGCACGCAGTGCTCGATACCCGGGTATCTGGAGCTCTAGTAATTATTAGAAATTTATATAGTAGCAAAAGTTTTATCACATGTGGGACGCCTCTACTTATGAGTACAATAAATTTACTGAATAGATGTTCGAAAATCAAAAGAAAAAAGAATATGAACTAGCGTGCTGGAACACGTTCACATGGTCGAAGCTCAACGCTAAAATAGTATTTTTAGGCATTCTGCAATGTACTTAAGTTGGATGTCCCAACTGTAACGACGGCCTTTGTTGAAAGAAGAGTAGATCTGTGTGTAGGTGTCTATACGCAAATCTGTTTTTTTTCCGAAGTGGGAATCTTCCAAAGATACTGCCACTGGCAGCATGCACGATTCATACTGTCCGCTAAAGGTACACCTCATTCGGGACCACGCCCAGACAGCATTTTTAGCTATACCGGACTTGCGAAACAGTACGCCTACGTACTAAACCCCACTCCGTCTGCTATAGCTTATATCTGGACCTACGGGACAGCCGATTAAGCATTACTTCGCAGGTCCAAGCTGGGCCAGAATGCCTCTTCACATACTCACTGCAGTGTTATGTTATTCATCCGGTCTTATGCCTCTCCGCTGCCGTTCCTTTATCCTCAGCTCTTTGAGCGCTATAGCAGCCCACTCCTTCATTTTATCCCATACCAACCTCGATTGCAACATGTGGTTCACAATGTTGTCGGGCGTCATCCTTTCCTTTATTATATGTTCTATGGTAGCTCTCTCCGTTTTATACCTCGAGCAAGAGAAGAATATATGCTCTACATTTTCTTCGGCCCTACCACAGAGAGAACATTCCGTCTCGTCATCCTGGCCGAATCTGTAGAGGTACTTCCTGAAACAGTCATGATCTGACAAAAACTATGTGAGATAAAAGTCTGTCTCTCCGTGTTGCCTCTCAATCCAGGCTGGTACTCTTTTAATTTGCCTATGTGTCATCTTCCTTTTCCTGCCGCATCCCACTGCGATTGCCACTCGACGAGGCTCGTCTGTCTCTCCTTCCTGCGCTCATCGGCAGTCAGATGCCTATTCAAAGCTTTTGATTTTTTACGGAGCCTGGCAAACTCCGAAGCCAATATATCTGGTGGCATTAGGCCAGATATGATACCGGCTGCTTCATGAGACACCGTTCTAAATGCGCAGGCTACTCTAATGGCGCTTAGCCTGAAGACTGCCTTTGCCTTATTGGCACATGTTTTTTGTTGCAAGGCTGCCCCCCATATCGGAGCCGCATACATCAGTACTGACTGACTAACTTTAGCTAGTAGCATTCTTCGACTGTGGCTAGGGCCACCAGTGTTTGGCATAATTCTAGCTAGGGCCGCTGTCACTTTGGCTGCCTTTCCACAGGCTTTTTCAATATGTGCCTTGAAATTGAGCCCAGCATCGATCATAACGCCAAGGTACCTCTGAGAATTTTGCATCTTGACGTCGTAACCATCAATATTCAGGGTGACCTCTTCTAGTTTTTTTCTACTGGTGATGAGCACCGCTTCTGTTTTTTCTCCGGCAAGCTGCAGCTTATTTGAACTGAGCCAATCCTTAATCTTCAATACGGTTTCAGTACAGATACACTGAATTTGTGAAAGTTCCTTCGCGACGATCGTCCCAGCTATGTCATAAGCATAGCCAATTATCTGGACCTCTCTAGGCAGCGGTAGGCATAACACCCCATCATACAGCACATTCCCTAGTAGCGGGCCGAGTACGGAGCCCTGTGGCACTCCACCTGTTACCATGTAGCTTTTTGGACGTGTGTGTCCGTATTTGTACATATGTAAAGAATTAGCATAATCATATGGTGAGGAAAGTCAAACTTCCAACATATTTTTTGAATGTTGTCCCAAATGTTTGTTGGGTTATCTCCAATATTACCCATTGTATATGCGCATAAACAAACATGCTCATATATGAGTTGAGTGAAGAGCAGCGATCGAAACGATCGATTTTCCATGTTTTTTTTTTAAGAAGGTATTTGCGCTAAGAGAAGGGGTTTAGAGTTCTGGTGAGTAGAGAGAAAAGATAGAAAGTATTTGGGTGTTAAAAGATTCAGAAGTGCGTGTTGAACAATTTTAGGTAGAAGTCGAGCTCCTAAGACCGCTAAACACCGTGAGCCAATGAACAGTTACTTTAATAATATATAGTATAGATTTGCAAGCTGTCCGAATGGCTAAAGTGCTAAAACGCTAAGGTGCTATTTACAGTCAAGGCTGAAAGGCATTAGTGCAACTTACCAAACCTCGATTAGTGACGAGCTATAATCAATACCTTCGTAAAGACATCTATAAAATCCATGCGCAATTAGAAGATGATTAACGTCAACAGCTTCAATATTTTATGAACAAAAAAAAGGGCCTAACAGCTGTTCAGGCTAAAACAGCAGATGCGGGCCAGTGACCCACTAGAGTTGGGTCATACAATCGCTGAAACTAGTAAGAAAAGGAGGAAGAAGATATATATGTGGAGATTCGTAGTTTACGGAGTAGAAGAGAAGCCAATAAGAGAATAGCAGCACAGCATATTTGAGAGAGCGAGGCAGATTATTGGTCCGTTGGGAGCGCTAATGGAAAAGTCATTCAGCGCTTGCAATTATTCTTTTTTTATTTAGTTTTGCTAATTTACCATCAACCTTAATTTTTTTTATTTCATTTATTTGTTACATGCATATGTATGTATGTACTTAGTAGGGACATAAACATTGTTGCATACATTTTATACTATAAAATAAAAAATAATGAATGTTTTTGGACCAATTTTTTTTTACATATTTATTGATATATATTGTATACAAAAAAGCAGTATTCATTCGAAATTCCCGCCTTTGGCCTTCACGCACGCCTTAAGTCGGACTGGCCAATCATCAATAGCCGCACGCACCTCCTCCATTGGGAAATTGGCCACAGCACGAATCAAAGCTGTCTCAAGAGAATCAATGTTGGGGTATCTTTTGTGGCAAACCATCTACTCTAAAACTGTCCACAATTTGTAATCCAGCGGGTTCCAATCAGGACTGCCAGAGGATCACTCTTCAGAGGAAATGAATGCTGGTAAATTGTTTTGGAGCCAGATTTGGGTCGTTTTAGCTTTATGGGCCGGCGCAGTCTTGCTGAAAAGTCCATGATTGGTTTTTGAACATGGAATGATTAAGTGGTCTTACAACAGCTTCCAAAACGGTTTCTTGGTAAACTTTGGCCGATGTTTTGACCCCTTGTTCGCAAAAATGCAAGTCAGTTACCCCATCATAAGAGACACCCCACCAAACCATGACTGAAGCTGGGTGATGACCTTTTTCGACCCGTGGAATCAGTTCAGACGACCGTGCATACACCCTATCAATTTGTTTATTAAATTTTTCCTGCACGGTAAAATTTTTTTCATCGGCAAACAAGATTTTTCTGTGCAAGTTATCAGCGTGTTTCACCAAAAGACGTTTGCATTTTACCACCCTATTTTTTTTCAAAGCTGCAGTCAACAAAAGTCCGGTACGGCGTTTGAAAACCCCAAGTCCCAAGTCTTAAAAATTCGACTCATCGACTTTTGCAAAACATTCATCTCCCGGGCCATGATTTTCGGTTTTCGGAGCGGGTTTCGCAGAATTCTTGATTTGACAGCTTTGATGACTTGCGGCGTTCGAACTGTGCATGGACGGCCCGACCGGTGGAGGTCTTTAACATCCCCAGTCTCCTCAAACAGTTTTATGCACCGGTAGACGAACATGCGACTAATGCCGAGCGGACGGAGTGTTTTGAAAATATCACCTTTTTTCATTTCACACTTAAAAAGCGCTATAACAGCGATACGCTTTTCATTATCTGACCATTCCATGTTGAAAACTCACACAATTTAGAATTCCCGGTACCGACTAACGCTTTACAGGTTATATTTTATAAATCATATGGGAATTATGTGGTATACTCAATTCTTCTATTGAAATGCGTGTGTTTCATGTTGTAACAGTATTTATGTCCCTACCAAGTACATATTTTATTTTCATTCGTTGTTATTCGAATTTGATAAGCTTTTTTTGTATGTATGAATTCAACTTCGCTACTGCGAATATTTTTCATATTACTTTTCTTTCTTCCAGTGGTTTTTTTTCAAATGTTTTTCCTTTTATTTAGTGAATATTAACTTTATTTCCATTTTTATTTTTGCCTATTTAATATATGCGTAAATTTTTACCTTTTTTTATTGGTTTAAATGATTTTAGGCAAGCAAAAGCTTCAGCTATTTTTTGCTTTGCGGAGTTTAGTGTTCCTCGAATTAATAAAATATTAGTGACTCGCTCTATGTCCGCAACCACGAGCGAGTGATCATCGAAATGCACGGGAATCTACACTAAATAATACAAGCGAATGTAAAACGTATTTCGAGTTTTATTGTTTTTTTTTTATCTCCTTTCTTTTTTTTAGCATTTTATATGTCTCCTCAGTGTGCTGGCGCCACCGTCGATGAAGAAAAAGATATGACTGTTGCTACCTATGCTCTAATTATGTCATAATAATGATTGGCTAGATTTAATTAGGTGGTGGGGGAGATACTAATGCCCTGGCTGATAGTGTGAGAATGGCTATGATCACTGACTGGACTGACCGCCGGACATTACTTGAACGTCAGACTTATGAAGTGATGTCAGCATAGGGAATGCTACTGTATGCATTTGGGTCAAGTAGCATTCAAGGTCACTCGCGCCATGCCAATGAATCGGATGGGCCGGCTCCAACTGACTAGGACTGTACCTGTTCCTCTGACACAATTCTTTCATCACTTTTTTGGGCTTGAAACTTTATTTTTTTGGATGTGTAGCTGTGAGTGTGAGACAGTGGCAAGAACCCCGACGACCGGGGAACTCAGTCACGCCTGCCCGCCTGCACAGCTTCTCACTCACTGAAATCTGGTTGAATAACACAACATTGCTTGAGATGATAGAACTTTTAGATAGTTTTAATTAATTTCAGTTGATTTGAATTTCAAACTTAACTTTGAACATTAGCAGCTCGAGCAATTGCACAGCGAGTTCTTTCAGCCTCGAGCACTAGTTCGAGCGATTCGAGTTCTCTTAGATATTTCCAGCAAAAATATTTGAATGTTTAAAGTTTAATGAAAATATATGGCCTCCACATTTAAGTGTTAAAATCTTCGAAATGCTAAAGAAATTTTTAATGATAAAGCTTTGAGTTCTGCCGCGCGCGAAATGCTTAAAAGCTCAAATTTTTTTACAAACGTTTTAAATGGTTGTTGTGTTGTGAACGAATGTGACAGTAGATGGCAAATCTGAAACTATATATAATCTATGACGATGGAGTAGACATTCTATCAGCAGAGTTTGTTGCCCGGTAGTAGACGTGGTGAGAGCTGATAGTTTACTGAATGAAAAATTCGTTTGAAGAACTCATAATTTTCTGGTTTCAAGCCTTCTAAAAATCCTATATAAGGTCCTAAAAAGAGTTTTTTCTTAAAGATTAAAGCCCAGCGATATCGAACTAAACCAATTCCATCATGGTCCTTTCAAACCTCTTAATTCTGTCATAGACTAGGCATCCCAGCTTGCTGTTGCCGAGATACACCAAAAGTTCTCACAAAAGCGGAAAACACCTCTCCGAACCCTTTAATTCCATTTGCGAGACTTTTTAAATTTAATGCTGGAGAATACAATAAGAACTGCATAGCTAAACAAGGGTGTTGCCATATTCTATAATGGCGCACAACTTGCTGATTTTGCCGTTGATATTGGCACCATCGGTCTCAACAACGGCGCCATTAGTCTTTGCCTTATGCCTTCTCCAGACTTGATAAGGAAGCGAAGCGAATGGGTCTGGTAGCGAACGAGGGCAAGACGAAATATCTCCTGTCAGTAAGTATACAGTCAGTGGCGTTTTATGGCTCTCTGCGTATGGGTCACAGCGACGGTTCTGAAAGTTTTCGATGCAGTACCCACTAATAAAACAAGAAAAGAAATATCTCCACACCATTGGAAGTAACAAATGGAGAAGGACCTGGCTTCACTTGGTATTTTCAATACTTTCAATTGGCGCCAAACAAAAAAATAATAATAATAAACGTTATATTGACTAGGCTATGATCGCTTAAGCAGTGCCTACAATCAAAAAGAAGAAACCTTATGAACCAAATTATGCTGTCATCGACCCCGCCAACAAACCACATGTAAACGTTAGATAAACACTAATAATTTTGTTATAAAAACTCACTCCACACAACATTAGAAACCGACATAAGCTTTTGCTATACTCAATTTCCCGCTTTTAACGACTTATTAAAAACTTACTAGCGACGCACAGTCACACTGAAAGCAAAAATATATGAAATTGAAGGTACGCGGCGTATACGCAACATGCTTGTAAGGAATATATATATGTATGTATGTAAATATAGTAGTTGCAACTACACGTGTACACACATATACTGTGCGCTGCTATTATGTGTTTCCCTATGTAGAAAACAGTAATGTTGTAATCCGTTTTTTAACAACTAAAACAACAAAATTTCAACAACAATATGAAGAAACTCGCATTACAACAAACCACATTAGAAGTAAGCACATTAACGGTACTTACATGCTTTTATGGCACACGCTACATGATGGGATAATTTTGCTTTTCTAGCGGCTGTATGTTACAGCTATGTAAAGGGTGATTCATGTAGAGGGACTTTTTTCAATAGCCTTTTTTTGACAGTTCACGCGTGAGTCGTGTGAAGCTGGCATGTTATTTTTATTCAGTTTTGCTTGGCATTTCATCATGGAAAGACTTACGCCTGAACAATGTTTACAAATCACTCAACTTTATTACGGAAATTCACATTCTGTAAAGAATGCATTTCGCGCGCTTCCCTCACTGGCATTTCATCCACACAAAAATAACGGTTTGGTGTGGTTTGTGGTTTTGGACAGGTGGAATCATCTCGGTCCATATCTCTTCAAAAATTATGCCAGTGAGAACGTAACCGTCAATGGCGACCATTATCGCGCAATGATAACTGACTATTTGATGCCTAAAATTGAAGCTCTTAATCTCCGCTACATTTGGTTTCAACAAGACGACGCCACTTCGGTGAGCAGATAAATTCACGTTTCGGACCGGTTGATTGTCCACCAAGATCGTGTGATATCACACCGTTAGACTTTTTCCTGTGGGGATATGTAAAGCCTTAAGTCTGTGCAGATAATCCCGCTTCGATTCAGGCCTTGGAGCAAAACATCATGCGTGTCATTCGCCAGTTAGCAGTCGAAATGCTCGAACGAGTCATCGAAAATTGGACTCAACGGATGGACCATCTGAGACGTAGCCGCGGCCAACATTTGAAAGAGATAATCGCCAAAAAATAAATGCCAAAGAATGTTCTTTCGAATGATAATAAACATTTCCCCTTTAAATTTGGATTTTCTGCGTTTTTTTTTCTTTAAAAAAGTAGTGAACTTCGAAATTGATCACCCCTTATATGATTTTTTTTCATGCTGTCATACTTATAAGTCAAAGTCGACAACATCGCCTGTCATCCGTTGTGAGGAGTCAGCAAAGTGTGAATGAAAATTTGACGTATTCATTAAGACATGAATAAATAGCGGTAAGTTTCCCTACACCTAAAAAATTGTAAAGAAGTTAAAATTCTTAATTTTTAAATTTCAGTCACCTCCCATTCTCTTCCCATTTGGCAGGTTTTTTTTATGTTAAGGAATATTTGTAAAAAAATATTTTTTTTACCATACAAATGCAATCCCGAATTGTTAAACAATTCTACGAGAATCTCCATCAGAAATCCCTGAACGTGTTTTTAAGTTTCTTTAAGTAATCCAAGTAATATGTCTCTTTTCTGGTTACAAATAAAAATTTCAAACCTCGACAAGAATAATCAAAAATATATTTCACTCAGGAACTCCATGAGTCATCTTTATTAAATTCTTTATGCAAATTGCAATCATTATAAAAAAAATTTTTTGTCTCTCTTTGTGCTTTTAATTTGAGCTCTAAAGCAGGTGCGAATACTTTTCAATGTTTCAAATTCCAAAACTTGGCAAGACTCAAAAATATTTTGCACCGTTAGTCTTCAATACCTTCGACATTATATTTATTTAACTTTTCAGTTTAAATGCATTAATATTTTCATACCGGTGGCAACTCTCCTTCAAAATTTCTCCACCATTAAAATTTCACAGCAGACTTTCTTTCCATCACTCACCTGTTATGGTATAAGTAGAGAACCGAGCTACACTGTGCAACAAGCCTCACGTTTCTATTTCTCATCGTTCCCGAGAAACTAGGACCAAGAAAATTATATGGGCAATAGTCGGGTAATAGAACGTCCATACCATCGACAACGATTGGGGTTTCGGGTTCGCTATCTCCATATATTTCACATTAATTGCCATTCAGTAAGCTGGAGAAGTGTTCACTCCAAACACTAAGTATGCTCTGGGTCATTTGTCATCAGATTACCTCCTTGGTCCCTACATGCGTTTGCTCCAGTCTTGAAACCTTTTTGTAAGTTACCGCAACTTTTCGTAGAATTTTAGAGTATTACCACTCATGGACAGCTTTTCAAGCTCTTTATACTCACGCATTTCGGGTTTCTTCTTTATTTGTGCGCAAATGTCCTTCGCTACCTTTTTCAGCTCTGGGTATCTATCGCAGCCGACACGTGTTGTGGTTGACCGCAAGGTTGCAGTTCGATATTCCTAATTGTACCTCTTTCTGACACTGTTGTAAACCAATGGATTCCAAAGCGGCGGAATCGTTCCACGATTTCGAACTTCCTTATGTTTGCTGCACAGAGGCGGATGCGTATCTTTGCTGCAAAAAGATAGTGACCGAGTCGATTTTTGGTCCCCGAAACGTACGTACGTCTAGAACACTTTATACATGTCTTATGTCTATTACAACCCGATCGATTGGGTTGCGTTTTTTACGATCTGGCGACAGCCAAGTAGTCTGATGAATTTTCGTATGCTGGAATCTGGTACTACAGACAACCATACTTCGTAACCCGGCGAAGTCAATCAGCCTCAGCCCGTTTGGGGATGATTCGTCGTGGAAGCTGAATTTTGTTGCGCCAACAATGCTTTCCTTGCCCGCCCTAGCGTTGACACCATCTGGCACAATTTTGAAAGTGGCGGGAAAGCACTCATAAGTGCGTTCTAGACGCTCATAGAAGGCATATTTAGTCACATCTTTCTCCCCATGCGTAGGTGCGTTGTCGCAAATATTTTAAAGAACTTCGCTTTTATGCGGATTGTAGCTAGACGTTCATCCATCATGGTGAATGCCAAGACTAGCCAACGGAGCCTCTCACTCGCCATAAGCCCGACACCAAATTTGCGCTCCCTTAAATGGCCACCGGAGAGGATTTCACAAATGTCCACTTTTTTCCTCTTTATCTCATCTAACGCACTTCTTGGTCAGCGCTGATGTCTGCCTTTAGTCCTACGTGGGTATCCACCAGCTGGGCAGCAGCACCTTCTCAATTAAGGGACCGGACATTTAAGGTGCTTCCCTCAAATCGTGATTCTTTAAACGTTTGCAGGGATCGTCATCAAAAAGGGGTTTTCATTTGAGTAGTTTTTTTTTATGTGATGGAACTCAAAGCCTACACAAAGACGCAAGGATTCGCTTTCTCACTATAGCTCGCCTCAAAATGGATGTTTTTTGGCTACGCAGAGGATACTTGGTCTAATACCGGAAGTCGGGAGCTACTTAAATCATAGGTGTATGGGACACATAGTCCCATCCTTTATATTAAGTATCACCTTACTCTTTCCAAAGTTGGGACAACATGAACCAACTTTTTTGATGAAACTTTCATGATAACAAGCGACGACTTGATGAATTTTGTCCTATATTATATAAACTTTCGTTAAAAGCTCTCTGTAAACTTAAAGCTCACTTATAATCATCCTCTTACTGCTTTAACTTGCTGAGGCAACCTTTTTTGATCGTATTATCACCTAATTATCTCAAAAACCATCGTTTTCTAATTCTAATAAACTGAGAAGCAATACGATAAAATCCTGATATCCTGAGTAAATCATTAACTAATTTGTCTTTCCCACAACAAGCGCGTGAACAAAGCCACACCTGAAAGGTATAAATGGAAAGAAGTGAATAATAACATTAACGATAGTCAACAATAGCTCATCATACCAAATCCCTCACCTTTAAATGGCCAACGCAGTCCGCCTTCCTAGTGTAGTTCACACATTAAAGCGCTGGTTTGCTGCCACATTAGCACACCTTTTGTCAGCTGCTCAAGTTGCTGCTTACAAACAGCAGTTTCTTCTTCCACTCTCCTCTTCACTCTCTATTTCCATCATCTTTTTTCTTCTTCTTCTTCTTTCTGCTGCTGCCTTTTGTTTGCTTTCACGCTTAACTGCTTTGTCGACCCACAAGCGTGCCAGCTGAAGAATTTTAACCATTTCACAGCCTTTTCTCATACCCAACATCTCCTTATCTCCGCCTCTCCCACCATGTCTGCCCACAGCAGTGTGCCTTCAACTCAGGCGGACGGACGCTTTTGTCCTTCGCTTGTTGTTTATACAAAATATTTTATTCGAGTTATTCTATTTTGCCTTCCCATTGAGGGCTTCCTTTATTGCTTTATGTGTCCAATGGTATTTTCTCACCTCCCCTTGCACACTCCCCACCCATCACTTTGACTCTGTGTGGTCCGTAGTTTTTGTGAAGTTATAAGCTTCTTCTTCTTCTTCTTCTTCTGACTTTTGTTGGCCCCAACAAAGAGCACACTGAGGAGCGGGAGTGCCTAGCCGTGCGCGGTAGCAGCCGCAGGAAGCGTGTGCTGAAGTGCTGCTAAAAGTCAGTAAGGTGCTCTTTATGTGTACTTAAGGATGACTGATAGCAGCTTATGTATTGAGGCGGAAGTTCTTCGGTGTCCTTTATTATTATGCTATGCCGCAGTCATGCCACAACACACTTATGCATAAGCACATAACGGCATAAACGCATACGCACACACACATACTATTGTATACAACAGCACCTCCACACCCGTTCAATGGCTGGCTCAGCAACTCAGCTTCGCCTTTTGTTGTTGTTGAATATCTTCACTTTAGACACTTTTGCTCTTGTTTTGTTGTTGTTGTTGTTGTTATTATTATGTTGTTGCTATTACTGCCATTGTATAAAAGTAGGTATGATATGTTTAGGTCATAATGTCGGCTGTGGAGTGTTAGCAGATTATTTCACATTGATTGATACTTCAAGGTGTGCCCTACCTGAAGCTAAAAACAGCGCCTGGCTCCTGGCGTCTCGCTTCGCCGTCTTGGTTTGGTTGGTTTGTGTTGCACGTCTGGCGTGTTGCATGATTTTCATAGCCTGCCACACGAGTTGGCGATGTTTGCTTTTGTTTTTCGTTCTTTTTTTTGTTTTCTTTTCTTTTTTTCGTTGTTCTTGTTGTTGCTTTTGGTCAGTGATTTGTAGCGTACAAAGTGAACGTGATTTAGATCATCAACTGGATTTTATGGCATTGCTAAGCGTATAATGTGTGCCATTTAAATGACGTCTGCCTTGCAGAGTGAACGGAACTGGGAGAAGTGTGAAATATGAGCAATCTCTAAAGGACTATCAAGAGGCCCTCATAAAGGCGAGGAGAGATTTTTGGAGAGGTTTTTGCAATAATGTGGAAAAAGCTTTCGTGAGGAGTAGACTCAGGAAAGTAGTCTCAAGTACTCCACGCTTTGCGCCGGGATGCTTGCAAAGGTCTGACGGGATGATATCTGAAGGGGAAATCCCGAACCCTATCGTGAGAACCCACTTTCCGGATGCATCTGTAAACAGGTCATCGGACCCAATAAGGAGTGTAATAGCACTAATAATAGCAGATCATGCAACTAAGAAGAAAAATAAAGTTGCAATTAGTTCCTCGAAAGTATGTAAAAACTCAGGTCCAGACCAAATTGCTCCTATGCAGTCAAATCTAAGGCAGTCCCTGAGCAGCAGCGTTGAATCTCTTCAGCTTTAACTACATACTGAAATTATGGAGGGAATGAAAATTGTATTTTTTTCCTTTATAGATATTGAGAGTGAGGTGCCGTTGCGGCATTTTCGGTCCTGACTTGTCTGAGCATCGACCCTCGTCCAATTTCTCTTATATCCTTTTTGCCTTGATGCAGGGTCGTCAGGTCTGAACTCGTGGGAATATCGGCACTTATGAATGCCATCCGAGAAACTCCACAAGGTTGACTCATTTCGGCTCTGCTAAGGATTTTGCTAATAAGCCAATAGCTGAGGGGCATGGAGAAGAGTGAGGAAGCAATGTAATAGCGTATGCAGATTATCTGAAGCTTAGAGTGAATGTCAATAACCCCCAAAATTTTATGTGTTATTATACAAGGCGGACCCCATTAGATAGAAAAGGTGGCTTATGACGCTGGCTCACAAAAGACGGAGCTAATTTTCTCCACTAGGAAATAGAAGACTAACCGTGCCCTCAGGAATGGAAATGCATATCATTGAGCCTAAATTATAAAAACAAATAAGATGATCTTAGAACACAGAGGAACTCACACGGAAAAAATCTATTTATTGCCATCCATACCTGCAAAGTCGTTATTGGGTGGTAATGGCACGTAAATTGAGCATGAAATTTACATTGCGATTGTTAGACCTACACTTCCCTACTGAGTAGGGAATTCAGAAAAAATAAACCAACATTTAAATTCCGTAGATTATTATTGACGCATTATGGACCACATCTACTGAAGCTTTCAATAAACTCATCGACCATACATTCCGTTATAAAGATATATAATGCAGCTGGACCTGCGGTAGGACTACAAAAAGTGCTTTAATACAAAGAGACAAGACTAATATAATACTAATATTTCAGGTAGAACTCGGCAGCCTTGAAGGAAGGACTAACTTTCGCAGGCTTCAGGAATAATTACAAGATGGTTATGCCGGATAAGAAGCAGTGAGAGAGGATAGTTTCAATATACGCAGACTCGATTTATTTCTATAAGCATTAATCCAAACTCGACAACGGAGTTGGTGCTGGAATCTCTTAAAAGAAACCTAGTATTAGCAAGTTCTTACGTCTATCGGATCACTTTAGTGCTTTTCAAGCCGAAGGGGCCATATTGAGTACATGATAGAGTTAATTTTTTAGGCTTAAAGTTACTTTCAATAAATTTTATCTATATCTTGGCGGGGCGGACGAGACTGCAGGTACAAGAACTCTTCTTTTACTTTTCCCCATTATGAATAGACCGAACATGCCAATTCCATCTCCTTGAAAGCTCGCTATAAAAGAGGTTAGTCATTTATTATGCAGTCACATGGAGTGACGGCGTAGGGAAGAAGATCAACTGAAAATCTTAAGGAATTTTCCTCACAATGGACGAATAAATTAAAGTTTCTTAAGGTGGCAACTTTTAGAGACTAGAGTGAAATAGCGGGCAGATGGGAGCTATTGCGCGTTTGGGACTTTAAGTAAGCTGATGTTCAGCAACACTTCAACCTAACCTAACTTTTGAAAAACAAGACAGAAGTGATGATTCGTTGGAAGATCCATAAAACTTAAAATCTGAAAACTTTAGCTTCTTTGGAAATGGTGAATGCACACCGATCAATATGCAACCTCACAGAAAAGCTCTTCAAGTTAAGCTTTGCTAACGTGCTTTTCTTTTTTTCGCTGTTGAACTGTGTGAGCTTTTGATTGAAATTTTTACGTGGGACTTGTAGGCGCTTATGTGGAACTAATTTTCCTTTGAATATTTATTATTCACAGTTTATCACAGAATTAGCATTTTGCCATTGTCCAGCTGTCTCATCGGTTGTTCTTATTTTTAGCTCGTAGAAATATGGAATTGGAATTAAGCGATTAACTATTGGATGCACAAATTGGTGCTCAAAAAGGGGGTTAATTAAAAAAAAAAGTAAAAAATGCATCATTCAAAGTATTTTCAATCGGAAGCGACTATTTGCTCCCATATTTCGAGTGATTTTTGAATACCATCTCTAAAAAAAATCCCCTCTCCCTCTCCACTCTGTGCCAATCCAATCATTGAGCCATTAGTCGGAGGGAGCAAGGTCTGAAGGCGGTTAGACCTTCCATTTCAGCGTTTCGCGATAGGTTGCGACCTTAAGAGTCACGTGGGCCCAAGAATTGTCATGTTGCAGAACCAACTGGGCATGCCTTTCGGTCGTTTCTAGCCGTTTTTCGCATCGAAGGTAAAAGCCATATTTTGATCACTAAATTAAAAAAATAATAACTATTTAGAAATGAAAATTTAATAATGCAATTAAAAATACTCTAATAATTTTCATTACTCAATATTAATTCCATAACAAACAAAAAGCACAACAACAACATGAAGAAGAAGAAGGAAACCACTTGTGCACCACAAAATAGCTTTGAATGATTTACGTACAGCTCACCGTCGCTCTGCATATGTACATATGTGTGTGTGTGTGTATGTCTGAGGGTCGGCGCCACAATAATTGTAAACGCAACAACCACAAACAACTTTGAAAAAGTGGAAAAGGCCAAAAGTCAACAGAAAGTGTTAACGGAAACGAGAAATGACCAAAAAACTACTCCGGCAGCACAGCAAAAGACTGGGGGGGGAAAGTAAGAGGAAAATAAAATCGTAAAAAGGAATAAATAAATTGCTTTAAGCAACACTAACTACAACATAAACAACCAATGGCAATTGTTTGCTTGTTTACTACACAAATAACAACAACAGCAGCAACAACTAACCAACCAGTGTAAAGAAGCAGCAAGCTTTGTGTGGCAAGCAACATTGAAAAAGTTGGTGTAATAATTTTACAGTTATGGCGCCACAGCAATGGCACACTGGCACGGCGGGGGAGGGTGGAGGGTGTCAAATTGGTGATAAACAAATTAATTTAATTGCAACGCTGCACACGGTGCCACAACAAAGCTAGCAGCACTGTAGCGCCACAGAGTTGTGTGTGTTTAAGGAGTGAAGACTTTTGTGCGGTAGTGAAGTGAAGAGAAAGCAGTTTAAAGGGCAAAATCGACAGCTGCGGCGGGTGTAAAGCCTTTTTATAAGCGTAAATATTGCCACAACTCATAACCTTTATATCCACTTTATTTTCTTCTCGGTCGCCTTTCATCGGTTTTGCCACCTTCCCGCATGCCCTACATGCGTCGCTGCGTTTTGCCATTCAGTTCATATTTCTTTGCTTGCTCGTCCGTTGGTTTCACTTTTTCACTTTTCGGTTAGGTCAAAGCGTGTGGCGCAAGGACACCACGTTGCTTCGGTGCGCCGCAATGTCAGTGTTGGTGCTCGTTTTTTTTTTTTTGCAACTTGTGTTTGTGTACTTTGTTCATTTTTGTTTTCGTTTTTGTTTTCGGTCAGTGAAAATTGTGTTTTCAATTAAATTTTCATTTAATTTTTATTTAATTTCATTACAATCGAATTCATTGCAGCATTTTATTGTTTTATTATTTTTATGGGGTTATGGTAATTTACAGTTGACCTATTCGATGGCACAACAATTAAATGCGAACAAAGAGGAAGAAGAAGAAGAAGAAACGTTTGTAAAATTCAATTTTTTACATATGCGCTGACATTAATAAAAGAGTCAATGCCATTTGAACTTTACGAGCTTTGAGATGTAGCTTCAGTAAGAAGCTTTCATCAAGCTTTTTTTAAATGTCCTTTGTAAAATAAAGCTTTTAGTGCTCAATGAGCTTTCACTATTTTTATTTGTTGGAAATCAACAAAATAGGCTTTGTATTTTTCTAGTCATGAAACAATATTCATTGAAATAAATGCTCATTCGTTCGTGAACCTTTATTCGTATATTTTTATTTTTTAATATTTTTATTTTTGCTTAAATAGATTGTATCGTTTTATATATTTCCGTACGTATAAATTTTCGTGCTATGAGTGCTTAACGCTAAAGCTAATAATAATAAATCCTAAAATTAATATTTTTTTTTAAATTCATTGCCAAAAGTTTTCAAACTGTAAAAAAATGAATCGGCAGCTGGTTTCTGTCAGAAAACTAGATTCAAAATAAATATTTATTTTATTAAAACGAACTTTAAAGCTCATCTATTTTCTTCTTTACTCTGTATTTTATTGAAGCTTTTCTACAATAAAGGATTAAATGAGATTCCCAAATGTGTATAAGTGCTTTTTAAAAAAGCGGCGAAGTGTAAGTGTCAAATTTAAAAATAAAACTATTTTCTGAGCCTCCATGAAACTTTCGATAAAAATTTCTTGTAATTGAAAAGTAGGCTTTTTGTAAGCTAAATATCAAGCTTCGGCACTTTGTTATGCGAGCTTTTCAAATTTTTAATAAACTAATCAATGAGCTTTTTTAATATACATATATGTTTGGTTCTTTATAACCGATTTAAAGCGATTTTCGGCTGAGTTCCTCCTTCAATTTGTGGTTTTGCGTCTTGAAATTATTTTGATGTTTTTTTAAAACGAATCGAAGGGATCTATAATTTATTTTAAGCCGCTTCCGAAAGGCCAATGGATTTTTATGAGGAGCTTTTATTTCATGTCAGAAATAAACTCGGAAGGCTTGACATTTCCTGTCGAGGGGCGACAGCAATTAGAAAAATTAATTTTCTATAATTTTGAATTTTGCTTGAACCCAAGTCTTCTGAACTGTATTACGCAATGCTAACTCCTCAGCTATTACGGCACTCCTAAGAAAAACCCCATTATGAAGGTCTTGAATTTTAATTATTTTATTATTTTGAATTATTATTTTGTGGATATTGAGCTTGCAAAATAAATATTGAAACCTACGTATCTTATGAAAGCTTTCATTAAGCTTTCGTCGATTTTTTCCCCCATTTATTTCATTTTTTACAAAAAATGCCGTGGGTATTTTATATACTTATATATCTATATGAGGCCACAATAGCTGAGTGATTAACAGTGTGAATTACCACACGGATTTCCATGGGCTCCTGACCCGATTAATATCCGAAATTATAGAAAATCAATTTAAAATAAAAAAAATTAGTTAGTTTTTCCAATCACACATAGTCGCCCCCTCGGCTGGAAATTTCAGTCACTGCAAGTGAATTTCTGACAAGAAAAATAAAAGCTCTTCACAAAAGTCAATTAGCCTCTCGGAAGCTGTTATTGTATTTTTTATATGAATATTATTGGGTGTACTCTTCAATTCGGTCCGTTTTAGTGTTCAAAAAGTGTTATTTATTGAGAATAAAGTAAAAAATACATTATTCAAAATTTGTCTGTCAGAATGGACTACTTTTTCCCATCTCTCTAGTAATTTTCAAGTGCCATCTCTAAAAAATTAATCCTCTTGCTCCTCGATCCCATCATGGGTGTCATACCTTGAATTTTTCAAAAGACCCAAACCGGTCACTCCCCAAATCATTCATTAGTCAGAAGCTGCAAGATCTAGAGAATACGTCGGGTGGTCATTTATGCGTTTCCATGTAGTTCTTTTACATTTCAGCCACGTGGATCCGAATGTTATCATATTGCAAATCATAGTTTCTGGCCGTTGTTCGCGCATGGCATGTCTCAAACGGATTAGATGAAGTCGAAAACGAATTCAAATTGCATTTGGAATAGATATTGGTCTATTAAAGCTTCCTATTAATCATTTTCAAACTTATATATTGCTCCCAGTCTTCGACGCTAAAATCATCATGTTTGATGCGTCAGAACCACGCTCTGCATGACTTATCGATCCGCGTAGATTCATAATAAAGGTTCACAAGCGTTTCATTTGCTTCAGCTCTACACTTCTTCCAATTAAAGGTGGAAATTTTAATTTCACGCAAATCTTTTTTTACTTAACACAAATGCGGACATTTTCGAAGAGGGAAAAAAGAAGAAATTGGTAATTGCTTCCAAAACGGGTCACAACTTGCAGGTGGAGCTATTTTTGTGGAGAACAGACTGAATTAATTTGTATTTATTTTACATCAATGAAGAAATGAAGCTCTTTCAGAGCTTTCAGTGAAAGCTTAAATTTCATAAAACGAATAAAGTTTTCACAACGCTTGTAGTAGAGCTTTGTATATTATAATTTTTTTCCTTCAATTTTCATACGGTCCTTTGGAACAAAAGCTCTTATGACACTCTACCACCCATACGTAATACCATTTAGCTAATGAATTAAAAAAAAAAAAAAAAACTTGAAAGCTTACAACTTTAACTTCAATTTAAAGCATGATATTTTATAAACTCAAAAATCCCATCTTCCGTTAACCGTTATCCTTAATGAGCAAACAATAACCGATTACCTTAACAAATGGTCAGCCATTTGCCTTCTGAGTCCTTATGCATGCCAAAATAGAACTAAATATTTCCTCAACAAAAGCATATTTTATGCTGCGCTCTTCTTCTTCTTCTTCTTCTTCTTCTTCCACCCACCAACAACTCTTAGTACATAACTTTGCAACATTTTACATAATAACAACTCATATGCTGGTGGCAGTCAAGTAAGCAACTTACTAAGTACAACACAATGCATGTAGACAACGGAGTATGCTTCTCGTTAAAACTGGGATTTGCGCCTTAAGCTAGACTACACCTTTGTTTTCCACACAGACATATTTACACCACACTACCCTTATTGCAATTCCATACTCCACAGACTACCGACTACAGACTACCGACTACAGACTACAGACCACATTGTCTGCAATGAACCGTCGTTCTACTTTCGGAGAATTTCTTGACTTTTCACAAACATTTCATAACAAAAGGTGTTTTAAGGGATGTATGTGTGTATGTGTGTGTGTGTCTGTGTTGATAAGTGGGTGTATATTACACATACAATGTGTGTTTGTTTCAGTTCAGGTAGTCTTCCGGTTATACAATAACTACAATGCCATTATAAGGTCATCTAATTGTGGCTTTTCGTTTTTGTGGAGAAACTATTTTAGCCTTTTCCTTGAATACCGTTAACTATTTTGCTGTGTTTTTTTTTTTTTTTTTGCCCACATTGTTTGTTTAGTTTGACCACGACGCTTCGGTTGAAGGAAGTAGACGAGCAGACTTCGACGTAAGTTGGCTGATTATACCTTCCATGCAGTTGAATTCTTTTAAAGACTTTGGTCTGATATTCCTAAATGCCGGATGGAAACATGTCTCCGTGTGAGAAAAATTTAGTGTTTGGAAACCCTATTCTCATACCCTTTGATTCGTATCCGAGTTCCTGCCTTTGAAGTGAAAATAATTATTTTTCAATTTCAACTCTTAATGAGGTGACATTTGAAAATTATTGAATTATAGGAAATTAATTTTTCTAATTGTGGTCGCCCCTAGGCAGGGAATGTTCAAGCCATCCGAGTGTATAAGTATTGCCAACAAGAAATAAAAGGTTCTCCATTAGCCGTTTGGTGGCGGCTTAAAATAAACTGTAAGTCCGTTCAGAATAACCATCAGGTAGCTTACCACCAATTGGAGCAGAAGCTTGGCCGAAATTCGCTTAAGCGAGGTAAGTTCTTGGCTTTCTTTCACCTAGGAGAGGTGAGAAACGATTCTTTGACAGCAGCTCACGACTTCCGGCCTTAGACCAAGTGTCATCTAGATAGACTATAAACATCCGTTTGGAGGCGAGTTGAAATGAGAGGGCGAATCCACCGCGGTTGTTCATAGAGTTTGGGACACCCCACATGAAAATCCAACCCTATTTCTGGTCTCTTAATTGTAAATGTGCCGCTGTAAACTGACATCACCGCCGGGAAAGAAGTGCGATGAACGGAACTAGGATGGAAGAAAATGGATCCTTGTGAGATCTACTCCAGTCGTCGAGTCGTGGCATAAAAGCCTAGCAACAATCCGCATCAAAGCAAAGTTCTTTGACATGTCGTGGACGGAGGAGAAGCACAATGTGATAAAAGATACTTTACATGAGCGCCTAGAACGCACCCATGAGCACTGCCCCCGCCACGATGTCAAAATTGTGCTAGACGATTTTAACGCCTGGGTGTGTAATGAAGGCAGTTTTCGCAAATCAGCCGGAAAATTCAGCCTCAAACGGACTGTGGCTGATCGACTTCCCGGGAGCCCGAAATATAATTATCTGTAGCACAAGAAAATTCATCAAACTACATGACTGTCACCGGAATGATTCGCAACTAAAATGCCCATGTTGTGATAGACAAACGATGTGTTCAAAGTTTAAGTTGTGAGTGCGATCCGAGGATCAAATATTGACTTGGACCTATTTCTTGTCGCAGCGAAGATACGCCTCTAGTATCACAGTAGACAACGTGTTTCTACTCAACTTTTACTCCCACTTTTTGAGAGTCCTCATCAGCAACTCGATATCAGGGATTGGGAAACAAAAAGCTAGCTACGTATCGCCGCTACAGAAACGACGGATCGAATGTTTCCAGAACAGCGTATACTCATTTTGGAATCAAAGACAAAATCTGTTGGCCGAATTTATAGAGTTCGCTGAAGCACAGTGAAAGTAAAGCACCCGAAGATAGTGAACCCGAATACCCAATCGATTATTATGGAAAAGAAGTTCCAACACCCGTCTATGATGAAGTTCAAATAGCGAGTATCCATTTAAGTAACAATAAAGGTACATCTGCTGGCTTAGCGAAGAACAGGCATAGAGCACGCGTCAGCTTCTTTGCTATATATGATCGGATGAACGCATGCCCAACGATTGAAACCTAAGTGTTATTAGTAACTTAGTAGGAAGTTAGTTAAAAGTGGGAAGAACCTCTCCGAATGAGTCTATTAGTGAACGAAGACAAGTCAAAACTTTGAAGTCTTCTTATCTGTTTCATTGGAAAGGTCTCCTATCTCTGTTCATCAGCGTCTATTTTTGACAACACCATTTTTTTGGCTCTTCGAAAACATTAGGATTTATTCTAAATAAAAACATTTGTAGGAAACTTTTATTTCCTATTTTAATTGAAACAAATGTGCAGCTGAAGCCCATCGAATGGTTGTGGAAGAGTATGGTGAATCTACTTGTACATCGACCGATAAGTCAAGCACAGGGTGATTTCGACGCTTCAAAAGCGATGTATTTAACGTCGAAGACAAAGAGCGTACTGGCCAACCCAAAAAGTTTTAAGATGAGGGATTGGAAGCTTTACTAGATCAAGATCAAGTTAAACACAAACTTAACTCCTTAACGACTACCACTAATGCGTTCGAGCTGTACATTGCTCGATTAATGGTCAAAAACGAGTGAAAGGCATGACAATATGACGCCGCTCGAGCCCACGTGGTTGTAAATGTCAAAAACTACCCTGAGACGCTGAAATATCCGCCTCATTCCACAGACCTTACTTCTTTCGATTGCTGGACTTTTTCGACGGTTGGATATTTTTAAGAAATCGATTAATCGCTCAAAAAGTGGATCGAGAACTGAGAGGAGAAATTTCTTACAGATGGTATTCGAAAATTACCAGATAGATGTGGAAAAGTTTTCAATAAACAAGGCTTTTTTGAACACAAAAAACGGTCCGAATTTACTTGGACAGTTCTCCTCAAATTTTTAACTTTCTTCAGTTTAAGTAAGTGTTTCTCCATAACGGATGATCCATTTCGAGGTTCCCTACTTTTTTAAGGAAAAAATAACACATATAAAAGCTTAAATGTAATGGGAAATGTTTGTCATCATTTGAAGGAACATTCTTTGGCATTTATTTTTTGAAGATTATCTCTTTCAAATATTGCTCGCGGCTACGCCTCAGAAGGTCCATCCGTGGATTCCAATTTTCGATGACTCGTTCGAGCATTTCGACTGGTAGCCGGCGAATTACACGCATGATGTTTTGCTTCAAGGCCTGAATCGAAGCGGGATTGTCCGCATAGACTTTGGACCTTACATATCCCTACAGTGAAAGGTCTAAAGGCATGTTATCAAACGATCTTTATGGCCAATAGACCGGCCCAAAACCTGAAATTATCTGCTCACGGTCGCCATTGACAGTTACGTTCTCACCGGCATCAATTTTGCAGAAATTTGGACCGGTGATTCAACCGGCCCACAAACTACAAACCACACTAAACCGTCGCTTGTGAAGGTCGAGCGGCTTCAGTTCTTGCACAAGCTGTATTTTTTACGCTTTCAGTTTAAGATCTCGAAGTGAAATGCGCCAAGTCCTTCCATACGTCAGTCCGAGTTGCTGCGAACGGTGCCAAATCGACTCTCCACGGTCTTCGTGTATACTCTCAGCTCCGCCCGATATTTTTTCTTCACTGCGTGATGTGGTCTATTCGGTCGATTATTATCCAATAATGAATGCTGGGTCTCAAGATGGGTGATGGTGTTGCGAATAGTACGCTCAGTAGACCGATAATGTTGACCATAAGTTGACTCAATGAAGTTGAATGATTTGTAAACGTTGTTCAGGCGTAAGTCTTTCATTAATGAAATGCCAAACAATATTGAACAAAAAGGACATGAGAGCTTGACACAACTCACGCATGATCCGTAAAAAGAATGATATTGAAAAAGTACCTCTCCTTGGATCACCCTTTAGTGTTCAATAAAATCATATTTTATCTTCCACGTTCTTTTTCAGTCATTTTTAAAGTTGATATAAAATTTTGCTTCCTTTATTTGTATGAAAGGTGTAGGGCTTCGGTATACAGTTATTTCTTGTTCGTGACTCGTAAGGCATATTGAAAGAAATACTCATTGGTACATATATATATATTTATACTTATAATTTCTTTCTGCCGCAACTCTTTGGGTCATTCGAGTTATTTAATCAATAAACTATCTACAACCATTTTGCTATTGATATCGTAACGGAAGTTTGTAGGTAGTATGTACTTGTATTTATAACGGTTTCTTCTTTACTTCAGCAAATGTAAAAGACGTTCGAGGAGTTTTAGGTCAAAACTAAATTTACTTTCTCTTTGCTGTGTATAAAGAAAATTCCACTGAACTAAAAAATTGCGGGTTTCTTTTTTAGCATTTTCGCCTTGCAAAACAGAATTGCTTTGCTCCTACGCATTCTTGTATTATTTCAAGTTTTCTCATTTTAGTTTTTATATTTTGTCTCTTTTACTGTTTATTCTCACCTTTTCATTTTTCGAGACACAAACTTGCTTCTCTATAATTTGTTTCTATTATTTTTCACCTTTTCTTGTTTTGTTTTTCTTTCTTTTTTTTTTTGCTCGCAATCCTTTTTGCACTTCAAAATCCGCTTGAGGTTAATAGCATTTTAGGCGAAGGTGCTTTGCACTTTACAACACCTTTTTTACCTTAGAATTTGTGTGCAATTTTGTGTATTTGCTATTACAAGTGTCGGCATCGGTCGTTGAAAATCCAAAAGTCCAAAAGTCCAAAAGTCCAAAAGTCGCTATCAGTTGAGGATTAAGTGGACTTTCGGAAGTAGGATTGTGGTAATTGAGTAAACGGAAGTGTGGCAGAGTTGCAGTGGCAAAGTTTTTAATACAATATGATACACCAGTAGCTGCAACAACAACAACAACAACAACAACAACAACTTATTAAAAAGTAAAATGCAAAATGCAAAACACCAAAGGAGACACTTTGTGGCTGTGACTGTGGTTGTGCTGCGCTGTGAAAATGCATTTATCGATTTTGCTTTTGTTGGCTTTCGCTTGAAGTGGCCAAAAAATGTGCAATTTGTTTGTATTTGGATTTAAATTTGGCAAAAATATGTATGTAGATTTACTTAAAAAGTAATAAAATTTTATACTCTTGGCAAAGCAAGAAAATTCTTGTTTATGGTTATTACTTATATATTTGTTGTGAAAATTTTTGTGTTCTATTTCTGAAAATACAGCAAAGTTGTTAGCACATATGTTGCAGGCAATTAAGGTAAGAATAAGTGTTTGGTATCTGCGAGTACTTGTATGCCTTAACAGCAGTACAATAGCCTGCAAACCTGAATTGGGTTTCGCTGAAGCAGTCTCTGGGAAGACTCTTGCCTTTAAATCGTTGCCCGATGATATTTATTTGAAGAACTCAGTGTATCCAGATCGAAATCTTCCAAAATTCTATTGTAAGATCACTGGCTTGAAGCAGAATTCATTTCTCAAATAATGAGACCTTTGTAGTGAGCAACTTTCTCAATCAATGGAAGACAAACAGGACTTTAGGCTATACAAGGGTTTTCCTTTTCCTAATACTCTTTATTATACACAACTATATTCAGTATAAGCTTAGCGTCTAGTCCGTACTTGATGGAAGGAATAGACAAAATGATCACACCAAATCTCCATGCCTTCTGTCTAGCTCAAAAATGGAAGCCTTTCATAATCCAGACCTTCAAAATGCAGACAATACATAATCCAGACAATTTAAAAAAAAAAAATTTCGACACCTCATCTCGAAAAATAGGTTAGCTTTCAATTTTATTCAGTTTTTCCCATCAATTTATTGAAACATTTTGAAGCATTTTTTATATACATAAAATAGGTCATTATGTGCATATAAAGGGTGATCCAAGAAGAGATACTTTTTTCAATAGCATTTTTTGACAGATCACGCGTGAGTCCGGTCAAGTTGTCATGTTATTTTTGTTCAGTATTGTTTGGCATTTCATCGTGGAAAGGCTTTCGCCTGAACAACGTTTACAAATCATTCAATTTTATTACGAAAATTCACGTTCTGTAAAGAATGTATTTCGCGCGCTTCGCTCAACTTATGGTCAACATAATCGGCTTACTGAGCGTACTATTTGCAACACCATCACCCATCTTGAGGCTAAGCATTCATTATTGGATAATATTCGACCGAATAGACCACGTCTAGCACGCAGTGAAGAAAATATAGCGGCCATAGCCGAGAGTATACACGAAGACCGTGGAGAGCCGCAGCAACTCGGACTGACGTGTGGAACGATTTGGCGTATTTTACGTAAAGATCTTAAATTGAAATCGTACAAAATACAGCTTGTGCAAGAACTGAAGCCACTCGACCCTCCCAAGCGACATCGCTTCGCTCTATGGGCTCTTACGATAGGGCCCATTTCATCTAGAAAAAAACAACGGTTTGGTGTGGTTTGTGCGCAGGTGGACTCATCGGTCCATATTTCTTTAAAAAAAAAGATGCCGGTGAGAACGTAACCGTCAATGGCGGCCGTTATCGCACCATAATAACCGGCTATTTGATGCCTGAAATTAAAGTTCGAATCTCCGCTATATTTGGTTTCAACAAGACGGCGCCACTTCGGTGAGCCGATATTTACACGTTTTGGGTCGGTCGATTGACCACCAAGATCGTGTGATATCATACCGTTAGAACTTTTTCTGTGGAGATATATAAAGTCTAAAGTCTATGCGAACAGTCCCGCTTTGATTCAGGCCTTGGAGCAAAACTTGAGATGTAATCCAACAACGTACATAATTTCCACAGTTACCTCGTCCAGTTTTCAGAGGTTCTTGGTTCCTAGTGAACAATAAAGTTAGTGGTTACACAAGGATCTAAGAACTATGGAATTGATAATGGCATGAGTTAAGCTCCTTTCAAGACTGGGGTAGATCACCTCAACCAAGGTTTATATACTTAAATCGAAGGTCAACATATTTTCGTATCAACGAAAAGAGATTTGAAAGAAAGAGAGAGAGAGAGAGAGAGAGAGTGGGAAAGAGATATGGCACAAGCGAAAGGTGTTGTCCAATGACAAAGCTGTAACTTAAGGGATATGCTAGCCGCCGAGTACAGTTGACACTAGACGGTAGCATATTAGAGACACTTTATAGAAAAGTGCTTGGAAAAAGTCATAGACTACAGCAGTCTATCCCATAAGTGACTCCTACGTACTCCTTCTATGTAGAGTTTGAGAAGTTGCTACACAGTGATTCTAGGATAGACATCATAACTAAGGCCATTGTCTACTAACTTTGGTGGAAAGCTACTATTTCCTATCTAAGGTCACCCTAAGGCGTTCATCTGCTATAGAAGAAAAGCAGGAGCTGGACCATTCAAATTCCGAAGCAAAATAACGAAGGAGGCTTAAGTGGTCTCCTAACTGCAATAAGTTCTTCTAATTTATATTTTATTTTGTCCAAACCTTTTTTCCTTCACGGCCATGCATATTAATTTTTTTGGATCATCTCTAATGTATATATATGCCTCTGGCAAGATAGCTTTCACTGCTGGGGCATTGGCCACCGTTTACTAAATAATTTCTTTATTATGCCATAAGCATCCGGTTATCCAATGCAACTGTTGTCATGTTTTCTTTTCTCCAAATAGTGCCTTTTAATTGTTCAATTTTTATGTCCATCACTCTAAGTGAAATGCAAACAAATGAAATATCACTCCCACGGGACTCACATTACAGCTTATAATTATAATTTCAATGAACTTTTGCTGCTGGCCTAAATGACATTATTTCCAGCGTTGGCTAAGGAAACCCCCCCGCTGAAATTCCCTCATACATTAAATTACACAGTTCAATGAAAATGAAAGTGCTCGCACTCACCAATAACGGTATATCATTACGTTAATGGAAGAATTGAAGGAAATTAATTGAAAAGAAAAAGACTAAATGAAAAGCATAAAAAAGAAACAATGGAATTGTGACAAAAGCATTTGAAAATAAAGAACTTCCATGAGTGTCTTTGAGGAAAAGACAATATGAGGAAAATGGACAATTTAGAAGAAGTGGAAGGTAAAGGAATAATCTCATATTACAAAGCGTCATATAAAGAGACTTAGGAGGGGACTGGAGAAATATAATGGAAACAAATAACAATAAATGAAATATAAGAAGAAGGAAAAATAAATAAATTAAAAAATATCATATTTTTGCTTTTTTCTCTTTTCAAATGCGGCGAGTAAGACGACACTTTAGTGTAATTGCCCACTTACTCACAATCGATAAATACGAGAATTGTCCCAAGGAAAACGAGACTGGTAAGAAAGAATAAAGTTACAATACGAGAAAGCGTATGTGAAAGACAAGGCAATATCAGAAATAAATGAAAGTATACCAATTTTAAATTTTCAATCTCATAAAATAGTAAGAGCCATCAATTTTGACCTTAACTTGAGCACGGTGCTGGAAGAAAAAATATCATGGAACCGATCCGTGATAAAGAAATTATGCCACGCTCACAAGTGTGGCACACACTCGGATCGAAGGCTGCAAATAGAATTGGTGCGGTAAGTGGGGGATCCAGAACAAGGGTATCAATACCAGAAACAATGCAGAAATATGCAGAAACAATACTCCCATGCAGGATCAATTCGTACGTGGCCAGGGAATGTGTCAGGAAACTAAATGAGGTGGAAGTACAGAATCAAATTCGGTTCATTTGGCTTCCAGGACACACAGGGATATACAAACAATAAACGAACACCAAAGATGTGATGAAAAAGCAATAAGACATAGGTATTCGCTTAAGTGACGGGATTTAATGAAATTATCCTGAAGTGAAGAAATTATACTGAGTGTGAAGTAGTTGCCGGTAGAAGATTTCGACACCCAAGCAACTGGCAGCCACATCAAAATCACATTACATCATCCAAGCCTTCTGGTCTGCGACAGCTCCTGCGGAACTTAGTTCCGAGCGTTGTAATGTGATAAGAACCAGAGGGCACATCATACTCTCCCATCTATCTATCTGTCTAGCATCGAAGAGATAATTGTATGCTGTAAGTTCCAGAATTCTACCTTCGGCCTTTTATGTGAATCTACGATTGGGAAACGGAAAAAGCCTAAAATATGATTAGAACGTTGAACGGGGCAGAAAAGATAGTTTACTGTTTCCCAAAAATTATTTAAAGAGGTTTCAGCTCAGAGTTGCTCTAACTTGCAAAACGGGCTTTTTGGCAGGTGCTCTATGCCGCTCTGACTTGAGCTTCATTCTTCTATTTATAGTTCAGTTCCAGAAAGGGAGAATGGATATGAATACAAATACTAATACTAATAGAAATACGAATACAAATACGAATACGATTGCGAATACGAATTCAAAAACAAATTCGAATACGAATATGAATACGAATACGAATACTAATACGATTGCGAATACGAATACAAAAACAAATTCGAACACGAATATGAATACGAATACGAATACAAAAACGAATTCGAATACGAATATGAACACGAGCGTGAATACAAATACTAATCCGAATACTAACAAGAATACGAATACGAATACAAAAACGAATTCGAATACGAATATGAATACGAACTCGAATACGAATATGAATACGAATTCGAATACGAATACGGATACAAAAATGAATTCGAATACGAATATGAATACGAATTCGAAGATGAATATGAATACCAATACGAATTTGAATACGAATATGAATATGAATGCCAATATGAATACGAATACGAATACGAACACGAGCATGAATACGAATACGAATACTAATACTAATAAGAATACGAACACGAATACAAAAACGAATTCGAAAAGAATATGAATACGAATACGAATACGAATACGAATACGAATATAACTAAGATGGTGCGTAGCGGACAAGGCAAGTGGAACCCACTTAAAAGATAAATGAAAAATAATAAATGTTAAATTTTTTTTTTGAAAACGATGAAACATACGTCCCATTATCCGACAATAAAGTACTCCGAATAGAAATTACTCGTCTGTAGAACAACTAGAGGTGTCAATAGATTGCCGGCCGAGCTATTCAAAAGACGGTAGAATATTTTGGTGAAAATGCGAAGCAAATGTCAGTTGAACGCGAGAAGCCGATAACTGGCGTGTTCTAGAGCGTGAATCGATAACATTCGTTGTCGAGAACAATTCAATTATTCCAGACGACAGTTGGGAACAATCGACAAGCTAATCAGCCGTAAAGTGAACGCGTTGGTGATAACACTACTATAAAATAAAAGTTGTAAATTTTGAAAATTGTAATACAAGTGATTGTAAATAGTGAATCGAATTGTTAGTTACTGAGTATTAAAGGACATTGAGTACATTCTTTATAAATAAGAAACTGCAAAAATAATTGGCGAATTTTATTTGAAAATCCAGTGATGGGAAATCATCGCAGCTAACTTAGCAAAATCATAACAATATGTTTGAATGAAGGCATGCCCGACGAATGGCACCCAAATGTGATTATACGCAGTCCACAAAAAAGCCAGGGATTTTCCATAATTTGTATGACTAAATGGTATTTAGAAAAGTGTCGCCAATTTTGAACTTTTACTTTTTGCGTAATAACATAATTTTTGTCAAGTCTCATCTTCCGCGGGACATTTTCCTGTTATTTGTGAACCAACCCACACCAATTCAAACTTTGAATTGTCACTTTCCTTAAGTATTGTACCTAGAAAATGCCATTTTGCTCGGTCACTTCCGGTAGGATAAGACAAAGTGTTTTGGTTTTTTTAATGTGTGTGTGTGTGTATGGAATCTAAGTATTCTTGTCACATAATGGCACCATTCTTGGCAAGTACGAAAGCAAAAGTCTAAATATGTCGGCTACAATGTTGTCCGTAGCCATAAATAGGAGCGCACACAAGACGACGGAGAAAAGCATAATAAAAAGTAAAAAAATAAATTAACTAAGTAAAAAGAGGAAAGGTGAAACCACATTTTTATACTGTTACACAAGCATACATATTTACATCCGTAAGGCCTTATATTGCACTAAACAAATGCACACTCAAATGACACGCATACATATTTAATGCCCTAAAAACCTCGCAATTATGGTAACATTAGCTAGCCAGAATAAAACACTTAACGGTAATATAAACTGCTCGCGACATTTCAAAAACATAACAGCATTCGCATACATGTCACTCAGTATGAAGTAACCTCGGCGCCACGCAGTGGTAGCTTCGCCAAATCTTACTTTGCTCTTCTTCTTCTTTCCCAAGTTTATATCTTCTTCTTTTTTTCGTACTTTGCGTTTTATTACTCTTTGTTTTCATTCACTCGTTTGCTGTTTACTAAACTTTTCTTTTTGTTTTTAGGAAATTCTTCTCGTCATAGCACACAAATCCCATTTCTCACACATTTCCCTCTCTCTCTCTCTCTTTCTCCCTCCAATTCACGCTGTTCATTATTATTTTTCGCCCGCCGTCACTGCCAGGTGTTGAATGCAACGACAATGTCTTTGGCGATAAGAATCATAATCGTTCACAAGCTGACAAATGCCAAGTAGACAGACGGAGCAGACGGATCCCACGAGAACGTGCAACATCATGCGCTCGGCGGATGAATGGATGAGCGGATGTGTGAGCAGCTTGCGGCGCACTTGTGACGCCATCAACTTCATTATTATGACAATTATTTAGTGAAAAGTATGAAGAGCTTCGTTGACTTCGAGACTAACTCTTGATGTGCTTACAAACTGCCGGTGCGACACAGTGAAACTAACAAAAATGACAGAGAGCGCGAAGGAGAAAAAAGTGTGCGTGTGTGTATGCCAGCTCTAACCGGCATCTTACTTCGTACCCAACATATGTCACAACTCACCGGATGTTCAAGTTATGCGCCTCAACTGCTCCTGCCATTTCCACTCTCTACTCACAACAAACACCAGTCACTTACGGCAAGATGTCTTCAGTCTCGTGCAGCTGCTGTTCTAACTTTCTTAGAACAAGTAAACTTACAAAGCCATTCCTTAACTACCGGCAATGTCCAAAAGTCTAAACCAAACTGCTGCCGTCGCCCAACTTACATGTACACAGTGTGTGTACGACGAGTATGTCGGTTGTATTTCATCGTCGGCTGGTTTGTCATCAAATGACTGTTTCTAAGTTCGTGCCACAGATTTCGAACTCAGTGTGTGTGCGTGGAGCGTGGTTGTGTGTGCGTGTCTGAGTCAGAGACCGTCATCTTAAGTGAATAATGCGTGTGACAGTTATTTATGTACTAAGTACTGTTCGCGAGCCATGTCCTTGTCGTGTCAGTTTATTAAGTAATAAGCTTTCGGATGACTTTACTGGAGGCGATGGAGAGGAGGTTTTTGAGTTTGTTGGCATTGCAGAAGGTGAGTGACGGATCGTCAGACAAATTACTCATGACATAGTTGATGGAGTTGCTAAAGTTTATAAATAGTTTTGAGGTTAAGTTGTTTGTGAGAGCACAGAGATCTTCTTTTGTGACGTGAGACTAGATAAGTTTGCGTTGGACATAGAATGCCCCAGTCCCACATCTGGATACCTTGTTGTTATTTCCTGATTTCGCCTATGTTTTACCTAATTTAATTATTTATACCAACAGACGGTGTTTCGACTACAACTTTTTGTAGGTGGCTCCGAAAGATATTTTGTTACGTCTGCAATTCCAACAGCGTCTTCTTCAACAAGATCCCCAAAGACAATACCAAACCCCTTTTCAAGACAAAATTGTTTATGTAGAACCCTGTATTACTTCCCATTCGTCTGCCACAGATGACTACACCATTCTTCCTTCTCGGTTAGGTGCAATCTGTGCAAGGATTGAAGTCATCTTAAGACCTAAGGTGTTACGTGGCTCCATACCGCCAGCGCTCAATAGAGTCTCCCAAAGCTCTTCGGCTGTGCTCTCGGCACAATTACTCAATATGGGCAACCATTAATACACTTCTCGATGTAAAGGAGCTCCCAGCAGTATGATTCCGACCTCTCTCTCAACTCCATTCTGTCTTCCATGTATCAGATCAGATTTCGTCGGAATGTACACCCGTCTGTTGTTATTCTTGTTCTAGCCGGTGAGACTTTTTGGACCACTTGTGAAAGAAGAAATGAAAGCAGATAAATAATGGACCGCCGCCAATTACCAACCAGCGTGCGGTAACCTTACAGCTGCAACACATAACAGCTACACATAACTGCTGCCTCACCCCTCGTTCAATATTACGAGCGCAATACCGAAACAGAGCAGATATTAAGAACTTTACTAAAACAGACAACAGATCAAGATGATAAAGATAGTCTACTCCATGAGACAGAATCACATGTCGATAATTGCGGTCCAAGAAATCATGCTGAATAGTTTCAACGTTTTATGTAAGGGTTGCAAAGAAATAATTTGGGCGGCTTAGCGTTCATTTTGCACAATACCGTGCAGTATCGTCTCATGAAAGGCGACATCGACCGCATGCATACTACTCTGGAATATTAGGACATAGCTACCAAATCAGGGAACTCAAATTGGCGATTCTGCAACCGGTGAACCTCCATAAGCCGACCTAGTGGGAAGGACTTTAACCTCTTTCCATTGTAATCAAGCTGGGGCCACCATAAAAATTATCAAACCCGACCAGATGCGATGACCGAGTCGAAATTTCACTCGGTGGCTGCGAGTCATCGGACTTGGGGAGATGCTTTTTTAACCGAATTTTCACACTGCACCCTACGGCTGACAAAGAGATAGGTCAATTCTATCATCGTCTGCGCAAACTTTCAAGCACCAGCGAGAGCCTTGATATTTGCAGTGAGAAGATTCAGCGGAATATTGGTTAGGCGAAAGCCTCCAAATTCATCGACGGAATAAAACATCGAATGCCAGCTCACCAAGGTCTTCAATCTGTTTCTGATCACTCTAATAATAGAGTAGAATGGTCGAGCTACTTGAGGAGACCATCCAATACGGGAGAATTATATCGACCGATATTCCTCATCTTCCGAAGCGAAGACTCTTGAAATCAAGCTGCTCCCAACTTTCATCCACCACCTAAGCCTAGCAGCACATCAACATAGCAAAGTGCACAAGCTCCACGGTAACGCGGTTAAGAACTAGATAACTAAACGTGCGGACTTTGCTGATAGCACAGGATCTGTCAAAAGCCCTTAATTCAATCAATCCTACAAGTCCTACTTTCTGAAAACTGCACATTATCGCTGGGGTTAAAGAATACCTGAGAGGTCGATAGTCATTAGTAGAATTTTGAGGTAAAAAATTCAATTAAAAATTCCAAGGAAATTAAAGAAAAAGCAACGCAGGTATCCTTTCGCCGCCATTATTTCATTTCTACATTTCGAAGCTCCATCCACCATAACAGGGGTTCTTCTGCCGTTGACTACCCAATATTGGCGTCTGGCCAGCACAGTCATTACCTATGTTGGAAGGTAAATTTCCCACTCTTCGATCTTTCCAATTTCTTCACGTCATCTGCAACTACAACCTGCGAAATTCTCGCCTACCCTCTCCACCAGCTGAAAGAAGGAGTACCTACGCGAACTGGATGTGAAAGTCGATGACGTCAAAATTACTGGGAGTCCTTCAAAATTCTTAATTCTGTTGCCAGTCGGTCGATGATTAATTACGCATCACCGACTTGGACGTTGGGAATTTGCGAGATGCAGTTGAAGAACCTACAAGTCCGTCATAACACTGCCCTGAGTACTCTAATGGCAAACATACTGATTTCAGCTATGCACCACTTACACAGTGACACATCTATGCCCCCAGTTAAAGAGCATAATGGTATTCTATGGAAACAATATCGGAAGGAATACTACCGTTAGGACAACAGCGTCCTAACAGAAATTTATTGAAGGCTATACCACCACCTAGGCACATCAGGCAGGGAGTACTCGTACAGAGATACTCTACAGCATTTTAGAACCGAATCGCTGGTCAGGACGGCATGTCACGAGAGACCCTAAACTCCAATAACGGAGATACCATCAACATCTTTATAAATTCTTTACCCATGAATGGTGTGCTCGGAGTCCAAGCAAAACCTGTTGTAGACTAAGAACTCGAGCTAGCCCGGTAGATATGAGTAATGTTGGCAAAGTTAATACTTACATATTGTAGTAGACCAAATTCCTACTTATTCAGACTTGAACCCGACATAATTAACGTATGTCTTGCATGCAAGAGATCTCGCGCGACAATAACCAACTCTTTGCATGCCCGCTAAAATCTGCACATCTAACACCCCTCGCCGTCTGCTTGAAACTGCTCGTTTTATGGATTTTCCATTAGTTGAACTCGAGGATATAGATGGGCTTGTTCAGATCTTAAATACAACAACAACAACAATAAAAAACAACAACAACAACAACAACAACAACAATAAAAACAACAACAACAACAATAAAACCAACAACAACAACAACAACAACAACAACAACAACAACAACAACAACAACAACAACAACAACAACAACAACAACAACAACAACAACAACAATAACAGCAACACAATATATTTGTATACTTTTCCTTATACCGAAATCAATTTCTTCACTTACAATCTAAGCCACCAAATAAATATTTTATGCGGCTGTTGGCGCCTTAATTCCAAAAATAGAAGAAAAGACTAATAAATAATTGAGTTGCAATTCAATTGAGTGGAATAAATACACTCGTTGAATAGTAATAGTCACACATACATGCACATGTGAGCTGCTGGAGAGTAATGTATAGGGTAATCCATTTAGTGGTTTCCAAAATAAAAGTAAATAAAATACATATAAAATAATCTTCTTTTTTTTCATGAAATTCCTTTTTTATTATAAAGTTTGAAATTTGGCATTATATCATCAATTGACACCACCAAGACGAGAGATAATGCGGCCGGGAAATTTCTCTCGCAATAAAGCAATATACGCTCATGTTGATCGGTTGTCAGTTATAGTACGACTATAACGCTCCGAATTGACAGTGACAGTCTCGTCGTTTTCGTATTCAAAGAAGTATGGTCCAATCACCGCACCGTTAGTTCTGCGTTCTCTGGGTTAGACACAGAATCCAAGCGATTGGGTCTGACTGTGAAAGAGAGCAAGACGAAATATCTCCTGTCATCAAATAAATAAACAGTCGCATTCGTGACTTCACTTCCACATCACTGTTGACATTCTTAACTTCGAAGTCGTATATAATTTCGTTTATCTAGAAACCAGCATTAACAACACCAACAATGTCAGCCTTGAAATCCAACGCAGAATCACTCTTGCCAACAGATGCTACTTTGGATTGAGTAGGCAATTGAAAATTAAAGTCCTCTCTCGACGAAACAAAACCAAACTCTACAAGTCGCTCATCATTATATGGTGCAGAAGCCTGAACGATGTCAACAACCGATAAGTCGACTTTAGGAGTTTTCGAGAGCAACGGCGAATACCGCAGACGATGGAACGATGAGCTGTACGAGCTATACGACGGCATTAACATAGCTCAGCGAATCAAGAGACAGCGGCTACGCTGGCTAAGTCTTGTAGTCCGAATGGATGTACACGCTGCAGCTTTGAAAGTATTCGATGGAGTACCCGCTGGTGGAAGCAGAGGAAGAGGAAGACCTACACTCCGCTGAAATGATGAGGTGGAGAGCGATCTGGTATCACTTGGTATTTCCAACTGGCGCTTCTCTGAACCAAAAAACGCACCAGACAGTAAGTTTTTTCTTTTGGTGTAATAGCCTCTCTTCAATTATTCGAGAAATCTCGGTGCCCCAAGTACGGCATTTTTGGTTATTTACGTATCCACCGAGTGAGATATGTACCTCGTCGCTGAAGAAAAATTTATTGAATGAAATCGCGGTCCACTCTTTGTTGTTCAAGCACACAATCGACGTAACTATGGCGTTGTGAATGGTCAGCTTAACTAAAATAAAACATATTCGGTTTGACAGTTAAGTGTGGCAGATGCCAAAAAACAGCCCTATACTTTAGGGACCACTAAATGGATAATCCTTATTGTATTTATAGAGATTCATCTGATTTCGCTTCCTCAGCGCGATGATTTCAATCGATTAAATCAAATGGAATAACGAAAATGGATTTATTTATGTGGCAAAACGATTTATTGCGTTGCGACAGCGAAATACTTGGGTGAGCATACGAGTACATGCATATAAGTGCACACACACACACACATTCAGTTCTGCGATTAAGGAAGTTGAGTTCAATAATATTTTTATTATTTTATTGTTTCTTTTTTTTCTTTTTTTTGTTCTTCTACATGTTCTCTCCTTTATCCGTTACTTGTCTTTTGTGGATTATTTCTCTATTCGGCGCTCCGTGCGACTGTCTGACTGTTGTTTTCCTGCTGGCGCAGCAACTCCATTGTTGCAATTTATTTATTTGATTGGAGCAATTCATAAATCGACAAATACAACAACAACAATAAAAACAACAGACAAAATTTGTAAAATATTGTAAAAGGAAAATATAATTTCGAAAGTATACACGTCAGAAATCGTTGCTGTTGTTGTTGCTGTAGCTGCTGCCATTGCATGCGCGAATTCCCACTGCAATAACCCGCGCGCAAGCACAACAACAACAACATTTGGGAAATTTGTGCAATACACGCTACTCGCTTCTTGCGCTTGAATGCCCAAAATCAATTGCAGCTAACGAAATACAACAACAGCAACAACAAAAAGTGCACCAAAGAGCGCATTTCCCAACAATTGCTATTCTCACGCGAGCGATAAGCGCAAATATTTTCGAAAATTTTCAAATCAAAAATTTTGTTTATTCAACCTTTTTGCTGTTGTTGTTGCGCTAAATTTCATGTACCGTTATCACGCCGCACGCACTCACCACAAATTCCCATGCCATTCTTTAGCGGACAAAGCGCAAGCACTCTATTGGATTTCCGCTTCCGCTTTAAGTCATGCAATTGCCAAAGTTCAGCTTCCTTACCACTTGCCGCTAAACCGTTATTCGTCGCTGTCGCGCTACACCCCAGTCAGCCAGTTTGCGCCTTGATGGCTGCTGCCTCTTCTTCTCCTTCTGCTTTGGCTGATGTAAGCGCCTAAAAGTGACGGCGTTCGCACTCAGCGCGCTAATAAAAGCAGATAGCGCATAGGCAACAACAACAACAGCAAGAGCAACAACAGCAAAGTACACTTTACACCAGCATCAACTACAAAGCCAGGGGGAGGGGATGAGAGTGCAGCGTACGTCCAAGTTATTATGGCTACTTTTGAAAAGTTTTCCCATAATCAAAGTTTCGACATTTACGATGCTAACTAAAGCGCAAAAAAAGAACGCCGTTAGGCGCACATGTGTATGAGTATTTGTATATGTGTGTGTGTGTATGTGTGTACAAATATGAAAAGCGTTCACACTTCGCCGTCTCCGTACGCCGCCAAATTGATTCAATTGTCAAGTTACTGCAATTGTCGTTCCGCAATCGCATCTCCCATCACACACCGCAACCCTCGCCTTTCCTTCATCCTTAATTCGCTTAAACTTTCGCAAAACTTTGCTTTTATGTGTCTCCATTTCAGTGAAGTAAAAAGAGGCGAAAAAAAGGTTTTTTGGCAAAATTTCTGCGATTATTACAGCGCATTAAACGTTATTGGCTTTTGTCACATTAGCTGCTTTACATACATACATATGTACCTACGTACTATACGGCCATTCCAGATTAAACTTAAAAAAAATGTTGATTTTCTGCGTGATGGTGTTTTCGATTTGACTGATATTCGGCGTATGGTTTAATGCTTAAACTGACAGAAACCGACCTGAAATACTTAAAAAAAAAAACTTCTTAGAACTTATGGGCGTGGCAAAACTGAGAAAATCGTGATGTTATATATATATATATATATATATATATATATAGGGATTTCCGATAAGGATGACATGATTTCTAAGTGTCGCTTTGGCCATTTTTAATATGTCATGATCTGTCTAATGTTTACAATTTCATCCATGGACCACCATAAACGTCGTGAATTTGCTGATTTTGTCTTGGAACAACTTGAAAACGATAACGATTTTTCGTCTGAGTGGTGCGGTAAATAAACAAAACTGTCGATTCTGGTGCGAAGAAAATCCACAAATTATTCATGAACAATCACCATTACATTCACCTAAATTGACAGTTTGGTGTAATTTTTGGTCTGGTGGAATCATCGGTCCGTGCTTCTTTCGAAATGAAGCTGGTAGCACCGTTACTGTCAATGGAGTGTGGTATAGATCGATGGTAATCAACTTTTTATGGCCGCAATTGGAAGAAGTTTATCTTAACAATAGCTGGTTCCAACAAGAGGGGGTAAGTGTCACACAATACGTGCAACAAACGAATTATTGCTAGAAGGTTCGGCTATTCGATTATTTCAAGAAATTGTGACATTGAATGGCCTCCAAGAAGTTGTGATTTAACACCATTAGACTACTTCTTTTGGGGTTATTTCAAGTCATTGGTCTTTAACAATAAAACTTCAAACTTTAAAAGTCAATATTAAACGTGCTAAAAATTGAGTTCATCGAATTCGTTCCTGCAAAAGAGTTCGTGGAGGCCATTTGAATGATGGAACCTATAGTTTATTCCAAGCCACCTCCTTACGGCTAATGGATTTTTATGAGGCGCTTTTATTTTATTTCAGAAATACACTCAGAGGGCTTGACAATCCCTGCCGAAGGTCGACCGCAATTAGAAAAATTAATTATTTATAATTTTGAATGTTGCTCGAACCTGGACTCGAACCCAGGCCTTCCGAATTGTAGTACACAATGCTGATAACTCGGCTATCGCGGCCGCCAAAAATCATGAAGTCAGCCCTACACTTATAAATTATGTTATAAGTTAGCTAATGGTTAATCAATTTCATTTCAAAATTCGACATCACTGGAAAGCCAATGCATTGAGCAATAAATATTGCGTTAGATTTAAAAAAAAATACATTTCTTGTAACAGACTTTGTTTTCTTTCTTCATAAAATATTTTACATACTCCTAACATTTTTGGATCAAATCATATTCCACGAAAAAATAAATAAATTCCCTTAAAAATAAATGAGTTCAGAGATTGAATCTCAAAGGGTCAAAAAGTTAAAAAAATTTTGAAGTAATCAAGTTAGAAAAATATATATAGACTGAGTTAAAAAATCTCTTTCTCATTCTCTTCTTTCTTCTGAAATCAATTACTTATGACAAACTTTATAGAACCATCTACATATATGATTTTCTCGGTTTTTGCTACACCCATAACATCCAGGAAACTTTTTTTTGATGTTTCGTGTCGATTTCTCTCAGTTTTATTATGAATTTATATCATCTGCGTAATTTCAGCCAAATCGACGACCATGGCGCTGGAGACTGTAACGTTTGATATGGAATGGCCGTAGTTATATACATGAGTATAACTATTTACTCCTGAAAGTATGTGTGAATATCGCTAAAAGCCTATTTGAAGTATGTAGAGCGTGAGAGAAGTGTGGTCGGGGGAGATTGTTCACTGCTTTTGCGAGCAAAACTTCTTCTCTGAATGTTATAAATTTAACTGTAATTAGTTATATACATACATACGTCGGTCTAAATACATAGAAAACTAGCTGACATAATTTACAGGTATAGATGAGCATTCAGATCATGAAATAAATTTCCATTACAATGGATGCTTTTGAAAACAATGATTTATGCTGACAGCAAGTTTGATAATCATTTATTGAAATTCAAAGTTTTGCTAAAGCAATGATACGAGGGTGGTTTGTTAAATTAGTGACTTTTTGAATGAAATATGTTATTTTCGTCAAATAAGCATTTTATTTCTCTTTAAGCCTCCTTTTATCTCTATATATTTAGTCCAGCGGTTTCCAAATTTTGTACTTCTTCCAAATAATAGTTTTTTTCAAGGCCCGCAAAATAGGCGTTTGTTTCTGTGATGGCCTCTTAATTCTAAGTGAATATTTTAGCGCCCAGGCATTTCTGCAGGTTTGGAAACAAGAAATAGTCGCAGCTGGCTAAATCTTCAGAATATGCTAGATGGGGTAGCATTTCGTAGCCTGATTTATGTATTTTTGGGTTGGTTACTGCACACGTGTGGAACACGATTTTTTTTCGCCGAATGCGATCGTTTCTGCTTCAAATCAATATCGAATAATATTCGTCAGTGATCGTTTTTCCCTTTTGAAGGTAAATGATGGGAATGATACCTCGTACATTCCTAAAAACCTGTGCTCACTAACTTAATGGCCGAAAGATCCACTTGACCTTCTTTGGTGGACGTTCACCCGGACAAACTCACTGTCCTGAATGTGCTTTGGGCACTGGTGTGGTGTGGTGGCTACATGCTTCGTTTACAGTAACGAAATGGCGTAAAAACTTGTTTGGATTCCGGTTGAACATCGTCGAACACTCCTTTGAAGTAGTTACACGGTTGCGCTTATGGTCATGTGTGAGCAATCGCGGCACCCATCGCGCGGATAGCTTTTACAGGTTCAAATATTCAAGCAAAATGTCATGTACCCGCCCAGCTGAGATGCCTAGAGCCTCATATTTCTTTCAGAAGTCTTTATAATTTTTCAATTTGTATACTCAAGTAAGTATATGTCGGACCAATTATATTAAATGGAGTTCGGACTGTTAAAGGCATGAGAGTAGACTCTCCACTGCCTTCCTGGAAAGATAATATGTGTCCGCCATAACTAAATATGCATTTATTTATAAAATCGGAGAGTAGTACCTTATCAATATCTTCCCAGAATGTGATCAATTTCTCACCTCTCTACCTCTTAAGGTCTGATCTTCTTTTCATAAGAAAAGCAGATAGAGCGGCGAGGCACAATATGGTTCAAAAATTTGTGTCTTACATTTTGCGCGTGTTGAATATCTCGTCAGTGGTAGATTTGGCGCGAGATCAGGTTCACAACCTTTGTTTCTTTCCTTCATAAACGCAATATGACCCGAACATCCAGGTTATCTCTTCTGTTTTTAAATGATGTAAGTGGTTCCATCTTTTCATAGAATTTTCGAGCTCTATCTATTTTGGCCTCTTTCTGTATCTGACCATAAAACGTATCTCGCTTCGCTCTTGTGCGCTTTGTATCTCTCCCAAAAGTGCGAGTTGCATTCGATCACTATACGGTATTTTTCAACGTATCAACTCTTCTTCCTATCTTTTCGAAACCCATTCAGTTCACTAAGAGTGTTATGTGGGGAACTTGTAATGATGTTCTACACATCCTCTCAGAGAGCAGAAGTCGTTGTCGACCACTTCACTGCGCTGTCAGTTGTGATTCCGGCTTTTCAACGTCGAACTTTTCTTGTGCTTTCCGACGCATTTTCTTCGCTGCGGTGAGTATCTCGGCAGCTAGAACGTATTATACATATATTTTGATGGCGTTTAGCCAGCTAGCGATAACATATTAGTCCAACTGAATTTTAGAGCCTCAGAGTGGGCGCACATCTAGGACACTGGCGATTTAGCTGCGGAGCTTAGCTCCGTTCGGTGAAAGTGAAACTAAGCTAAGTTTGTTACTTATTTCGATTGAAGTCGAGTTTTAAGGTGTTGGGTGTACAAACCATGTGCACAAATCACAAACTTTCAGTTTAATGAAAATCAAAACTCTTCCTGATTTTAGACATTCGCACATAGTTATATTCTCCTTGATTTAGAAAAAAACTGTGAAATTATCAGGCAGCGTACTTACGTTTTGGACCTCACAACACTTGTGACTGTCATAACCTTGAGGTTGAAGATGATTTCGAAAGGGGAATTGAAGAGCGTACTCGACTCTCAACGAACAAATACCAAGTCACCCATCATGACCATTCGTTTCGCGGCTGCTCGGGGTCTATTAGAGAAAAGCTAGCACTGAAATTAAGAGAAAACAACAAAACGGTGTAGAAGGGAAGTAGAGGTACTTTTTTCAATAGCCTTCTTTGACAGATCACGCGTGAGTCGTGCCAAGCTGTCATGTTATTTTTGTTCATTATTGTTTGGTATTTCATCAAGGAAAGACTTACGTCTGAACAACGTTTACAAATCATTCCACTTTATTACGAAAAATTCACGTTCTGTAAAGAATGCGTTTCGCGCACTTCGCTCAACTTATGATCAACATAGTCGGCCTACTGAGCGTGCTATGCGACACCATCACCCATATTGAGACCCGGCATTCTTTATTGGATAATATTCGACCGAAGAGACCACATCCGGCACGTAGTGTAGAAAATATGGGCTCTTGAAAAGTTCCAAGAAGATCCGACGTTTTCGAGTCAAATTTTGTTCGGCAAAGAGGCCCGTTTGTTGGCTCAATGGATATGTTAACAAGCAAAATTGCCGCATTTAGGACGAAGAGCAACCTGAAGAGATTCAAAAGCTGCCATTTCATCCAGAAAAAATAACGCTTTGGTGTGGTTTGTGGACTGGTCAAATCATTGGTCCATATTTCTTCAAAAATGATGCCGGTGAGCCGGTCGATTGGCCACCAAGATCATGTGATATCACACCGTTAGACTTTTTCCTGTGGGGATATGTAAAGTCTAAAGTCTATGCAGACAATCGCACTTCGGTTTAGCAAAACATCACGGGTCTCATTCATCATTTACCAGTCGAAATACTCGAACGAGTCATCAAAAATTGGACTCAACGGATGGACTATCTGAGGCCAACATTTGAAAAAGATAATCTTCAAAAAATAAATGCCAAAGAATGTTCTTTCGAATGATAGTAAACATTCCCCATCAAATTTGAATTTTTTGTGTTTTGGCTAGAGAAAGTATTCCATAGAGACGCAACCACCTTTTACTGACCTCAGTGTAGTACCCATTAATGCACTATGGTGGAAGTGATCAATTTTTGTGGCCGAAATTAACCACTCGTCAATATTTTTCGGTAAGGTTTTTTCTCAGGAAACAAATCCTTGCAGATGGAAAAGGGAAGTATCCGCTTCATTGGTAAGATGAGTAAAAGGAATCAAATGCGAAAAAAACCTTCAAAGGAAGCCGGCATGTTCTCCAATTGTATACCGTTATTATTTCATTAAAATTTTCTTTCTGTTACAATTAACGCACACGAACAAATGATAAATATTTTCAGCCACACGCCAAGCCGCAAGCACGATGCTAGCAAAGCTATTGCAAATTCATACATACTGCGACAAATGCTAAAATGTGAGTGTGGTTGTGTGTGTCGTACAAAGTGCTTGTTTAAACTTTTATAAACACAATAAACGCGTAAACGCAATCACACTTACTCATGCAATCATAAAAGTTCAATTCATTTACACTGATTGACTTTCAATTGAGTTCAATTTGCAAAAACAACAGCAACAAATGCGAAAAAAAAAAATTTAAAGAATGAAAAAAAACATTGATGTAAAACCTTACCAAATTGCCTCCATGTGTGTAGATATGTATAGGTGAGTGAGTGAGTGTGTGTGTGTGTGTGACAAGAGGCGCCGTGTAAAATCGTGAAAAGCCAGTGAAAGACATTCGCCAAGCGTTGGAGGCTTAAGTAACGAGGAGCAGTTGTTTTTCTTGTTTTGTTGTTATTGTTGTTGTTGTTGTTGTTGTATAATTCAGTGAATATCACTGGCGTTTTGCTGAAGCAACTCCAAAGTCGAGTGATGTCAGCGCTATATACTTTATTTTTGCGTTTTTTTGTTGCTGTCATTGTATCTTTCTTCCTTTGTTTCCTCCACTCTTCATGTCACTCATTTTCATCATCGTCTTTCTCTTATTTATGCCACATGCGGCACATCAACGACATTGCCATTCATTGCTGACACTCATTGCCCCATCAGCCAGGCATCCACAGTCACATCAGCATCACCAGCGACATCATTCACAGCGTACTTAACGCCAGCTACAGGGCTGACAATAAAAAACAACAACAACAATGGCAATATAAACTGTGAAAAGCAGGATGGGTACTATGTTACTGTTGTAGCCGCTAGACGAGTTATGTCCCCGAGTTTCCCAGTCTCAGACTCAGCTTCTTTCCCACACAACAATAAATTGTACTGCCTAGTCAGATGAAGCGCTGTTCTCACCATCGCATACGTATATACACACATTGGACTGCAACAGTGCCCAGCATAAGATTTGGACACACTCCTGAAGGCGAAGAAGCACTAAGCAAAGAGAGTGTTGTTAATTACTACTCTCCGCAATCGTCCTGTCGACGGTAGAATTTTTTATGCTCATACATGAACTCATGCTTTGACTCAGGTTCAATATCACAAAGACACGCTTCATCTCCACTAACTCGTAGCTCTAAAATCTGTGGAAGTTCACCACCAGCAAAGTCCAACAATTTTTAAAAGATGAAGAAGTGGCGCTTTCTCGCTGTTCTTTTTCAGCATTTGGCGGATGCTGAATATCTGGCCTATGGTGGGACGATTATGACTAAGCCCACTCAGATAAGCTCCGATCAACTAATTATACGCGATATTGAGAAGACTTTTCCACGAGAATTGGATTAGCGGGCTGTGAGGTGCCGGCTCCCACCGCTTTGTTATTGCTCAAGTGCCATCTCCTACATTTTCTACATCACTGGACTTAGCAGGCTTTGGAAGTGTTTTCTCCAAGAATAGTATGCTCTGAGCAGCGATCACTTTTCTCGTTCCCATATTAGTCTTGATATATTCTGAAAGCCGGCGCATATTTCCATAGAATTTTGGAGCACTACTCCAGTCGGCCAGATTTTTGAGCTTATCACACGTGTTTTCATCTTTCCAATACTGTTCGCGTTAAGGTCGAACTGCAGCACCAATTGTTCGAGTAGAAATTTTCTTGACTGTCTGCTATGACTACAGCATTTCGACGTCGAGCTAATCGAGTCGAGCTGGTCTGAGTCGATGTTAGGACGCCAGAGAGTAATCGCATTTAAAGCACCAGACAAATTACTTTCGTCTATCACAACATGGTCGATTTGGTTTCATGCCTTTCGGTCCGCAGACTACCTTATGCCTTTATGGTTTTTTATGCTTGAATCTGGTATATTTGGGACGCAGCCTCAGACCATTCGGAGAAGTTTCTTGTGACTACTGCACCGAGCACTCTTTTCGTCAAAATCACTGAGCCCGACTTTGATATATCTGCGAGTGCAGCCCTCATAGAAACAGTTTTTGGCCACACCATTGTGGAGCGTAGGAGCAAATCTGAAAAATGTTGAAATAACAGAGCATAATTCGGATTTTGGCAAAACGTTCGGAAGAGAATGCCAAAACCTGCCGACAGATTTTCTTTCCAACCTCAAATCCGACACCAAACTTGGACTACTATTATTCCTTCTCCAGTTGTTGGAGATTTCAGCCTTATAAAGGGCGATCCATTTAGTGGTTTGGGAATTGCAAGGCCTTTTTTTGACATCTGTCAAACTTAACTGTCAAACCAAACATGTTCGGTTGTTTGAACGCAAACTAGTCTCTCAGTTTTTTTAGATATTTCAATGGAATTTATAACGCGAGTGCTTTTTTGTCAACTATATCAAGTAGCTCGCATACGAGCGATTTGGTATTCTACTTACGTAAGCTCGAATAACTATTGATACTGGAGATTGGACGTCTATAACATATACCTCCCAATTCATTCAGTTCATGAGGTTTTAGGACAAAATTCCGGGAAATAGCCATCGAAGAGATGAAACTTGGCTCTTTGCAAAAGTAAATTTAAATAAATTTTGACACTGAATATCATCGTAATCGAATTTTGAATTTTTCAAAAAAGCACTTATTTTTTGTTTTCATTAGGATAGGTCTTTACGTGGCGGGTGCCGAACACCGCTCGCAAGGTGGTTACTTTTCGGAGAAAACTTTTTGGCTGGGTTGGTCATATGTTCTCTTGTGTTTTATATATACTTATATGTATGTGTGTATTTGAAAGACACTTTTCATCAACACCAATCAAAAGCAATTGAATTTTATTTTTACTGAGTCGCATAACAAAACAAAATTGTCATCTCGTGGGTACTGATTTCTTGGGCAAGCGAAAAATATGAAGAAGAAACAAAGTCACACACTCTACCAGTATGTGAGGAGGAAAAGTTCGCCCCTTCAAAGTGTAAAAAGTGAGCTGCAGGTGTTTTATTCACTTTTTTTTACTCTCTTTCTGTTTTATTATTATAAATTTTTTTATTTAATTTTCTTTTATTTATAATATTTATGCTCACCTCTTCATTGCAACTTTCTTTTCATCAGTTGTTAAATGTTTTGCGCTGCATTTGTATCATACGAGTCGTACTCTATAGACTTTATTGGCTTCACGTTGTATATTACACGTAGCGTGCGCCTTGAAATATGCTACACTTTTCATCCAATTTACTTACCCATATACAACAGCCATATTTGTGCTTTGTGCTTTGTTGTTTTTCTTATTGTATTTGTATTTTATTTTATTTCCAGCGGCACTTTGAGTTCAATTCAATCAATTGTGAGTCATCATAAGAGGGCGCGTGAGAAATGGATGGGGAAAGAGAGATGTAGATAAAGTATATGAACGCAAGGACATCACGGGAAATTTATATGCATATGTCAATGTGTGTGTATGTGTGTTTCCAGACATAAAAGTGGAGATGTATTTCTTGTATATTTTAATAATTTTTTTTTTCAATTTAATTTAGTTTCTTTTGCTTTCAAGCCATGAAACTCAACTTAACATTCATATAATTTTCCTGCCTGTGTAGTTATATAAATATAAAACGCATAAATGTCATTATAATATCTCTCCCTCTGTTGCTGTACAGTAAGATGTGGAAACTTGATGGCGTTAAGAAAACTTGTAAGACAGATAACTTCGAAAGAATTGCACAGGAAGTGCGCGGAAATCATTGTATCATAACGAACCCATTCTTTTTGCCTCAAAGAAAAATTTTAAAGGTTGGACAATGTAAAGGTTTGAGCGGGCAACCAGATATTCGGATTACTCCTTAGTTGGACATATCGAGTTTGAAATACTAATATAATTCTAACTTCCAAATTATAGCAAATTTTATCTTTATCTCTATCACCATCCTCTTTGCTTAGAAACGTACATATGTACGTAAATATCTTTCTTAATTTTCTTATAATCCAAGTAGAGGTACTTTTTTCAATAGCCTTTTTTTGACCGATCACGCGTAAATCGTATCAAGCTGTCATGTCATTTTTGTTCAGTATTTTTTGGCATTTCACCGTGGAAAGACTCACGCCTGAACAACGTTTACAAATCATTCAACTTTATTACGAAAATTCACGTTCTGTAAAGAATGTGTTTCGCGCACTTCGCTCAACTTTTGGTCAACATAATCGGTCTACTCAGCGTACTATTTGCAACACCATCAGCCATATTGAAACCCAGCATTCATTATTGGATAAAATTCGACCGAATAGACCACGTCCAGCACGCACTGAAGAAAATATAGCAGCCGTAGCTGAGAGTGTACACGAAGATCGCGGAGAGTCGATTCGGCGCCGTTCGCAGCAACTCGTACTGATTTATGGAACGACGTGGCGCATTTCACGTCGAGATCTCAAATTGAAAGCGTACAAAATACAGCTTGTGCATGAACTGAAGTTGCTCGCTTCGCTCTTTAGGCTCTTGAAAAGTTCCAAGAAGATCCGATGTTTTCGAGCCAAATTTTGTTCAGCGATGAGGCCCATTTCTGGTTCGATGGGTATGTAAACAAGCAAAATTGCCGCATTTGGGACGAAGAGCAAACTGAAGAGATTCAAGAGCATCGGTCCATATTTCTTCAAAAATGATGCCGGTGAGGACGTAACCGTCAATGGCGACCATTATCGCGCCATGATAACCGACTATTTGATGCCTGAAATTGAAACTCGTGATCTCCGCGACATTTGGTTTCAACAAGACGATTTATTGAGAGAATACTTCGGTGAGCAGATAATTTCACATTTTGGGCTGGTTGATTGGCCACTAAGATCGTGTGATATCACACCGTTAGACTTTTTCCGGTGGTGATGTATAAAGTCTAATGTCTATGCGGACAATGCCGCTTCGATTCAGACCTTTGAGCAAAACATCAAGCGTGTCATTCGCCAGTTGCCAGTTGAAATGCTCAAACGAATCATCGAAAATTGGACTCAAAGAATGGACCATCTGAGAAGTAGCGGCGGCTAACATTTGAAAGAGATAATCTTCAAAATAATAAATGCCAAAAAATGTACTTTCGAATGATAATAAGCATTTCCCCTTTAACTGGATTTTCTGCGTTTTTTCTTTAAAAAAGTAAGGAACCACGAAATGGATCACCCTTTATATAGAGCATTTATTCAAGATTCATATAATATAAACTAAATGTTTTTATTCTGTTCTTTTATCCATGTAAATTCCGGCAATTAATCAGTTTTCACAAGCTTTTATTTGTTATTTTCATATAAAAGTATAAAAAAAAATGTCAGCAATTGTTTCTAGTCAAGACCAAAAGTCACCAAAATTGTTGAAATTATCTTCAACCCTTTGGTCAAATAGAAGGTGCAAAGGAGTAAAGATCAAAATAATTGAAAGAAACAAATTAAACTCTGCCATTATGACTGTAACAGGTCAATTGGAAAACTCCCCGCCTGACACATAGATGGCGCTACTAGAATTCAAAAGACGCGTGTATAAATTTGTCAGCTGTCGGCGTTCATTAGTCTATGAATTGAATTATAGCATTTTGAGTGAAGCAACTTTTGTTATTGTGAGAAAAAATTAATAAAGATGAACTTCGTGTGTTGATAAAATATTGCTTTTTGAAGGGAAAAAATACAGTTGAAGCAAAAACTTGGCTTGATGACGAGTTTCCGGACACTGCCCCAGGAAAATCAACCATCAAGGATTGGTATGCTAAGTTTAGACGTGGTGAAATGAGCGCCGAAGACGGTAAACGCACTCGACGCCCAAAAGAGGTTGTTACCGACGAAAACATCAAACATCAATCCACAAAACGATTTTGAGTGACCTTAAATTGAAATTTATTGAAATAGCAGAGATTCTACAGATATCAACTGAATGTTTACATCATATCATTCCCGAATATTTGGGTATGAGAAAACTCTGAGCTCACTTTTGAGCAAGCACAACGACAAGTTGATGATTCGGTGCAGTTTCTGGAGATGTCCAAGCGTAATAAACCCGAGTTTTTGCGTCGATAAGTGACAATGGAAGAAATATGGCTCCATCATTTCACTCCGAAGTCCAATCGATAATTATCCGAATGGACTGCATACTATGACCATGCATAGAAAAATGCAACAATCGGCTGGCAAAGTTATGGAGTCTGTACTTTGGGATGAACATGAAATAATTCTCATTGACTACCTTGAAAAAGTAAGGACCATCAGCAGCGACTATTACATAGCGTTATTGGACCGTTTAAAGGACGAAATCGCTGAAAAACGTCCGCATTTGGAGAAAAAGAAAGTGCTGTTTCACCTGTCAGAAGTCAGTGAAATCGCTGGAAGGAATACATGAATTGGGCTTCGAATTGCTTCCACATCCACCATATTCTCCAGATCTGGTCCTCAGCGACTATATTCTGTTCTCAAATCTCAAAAGAATGCTTGCTGGGAAGAAATTTTGGTCGCATGAAGAGGTGATCGCCGAAACTGAGGCCTATTTTGAAGCAAAGGACAAATCGTAGTACAAAAATGGTATCAAAATAGTTGGAGGGCCGCTATGATGAGTGTATCACCCTTGAAGGGAACTGTGCTGGATAAAAAAAATGAAATTTACCAAAAAGATGTGTTTCACTATGGTAGGCCGAGGACTTTTCAATTGCCCTGTTATGTATGTATGTTATGTGTGTACATATATACGAGTATACTTTATATATACTTATATATATATACTTCTACATATATACGCTCCTATATTGCTGTGAGTGCATTTAAAAGGCAACCATGGTGAATCGCCTCTTTGTTCGTAGTTTTTTTTTTCGAATTTTCCTCCTTTACATTTATATATATATATATATATATATTTTTTTTTTGGATTTACATTTGTTGTTGCATTTTGCTTTGGTAAATTTAAAATTGCAAAATTCCCATTTAATTTGAAAATAAATATTACCTTTTGCTTGCAGCAATAAAAAAACAATAATAATAAATAAGAGTAAACCCAATTGAACTGAGCTTGCATGAAATGCAAACACACAGAAATGGAAATAGAAATGGCAATAGCAATGAAAATTAAAATTAAAATAAAACAAAATAAAATAAAACAAAATAAAACGAAAATGAAAATGAAAATCAACACAAATGTCATGTGAAAATTGATGAAAAACTTTTACAATTTCTAATCTACAATGAATGTTAGCAACAAAAACAGCAACAACAATAAAAACAATAGCAAAAGCAACAACAACATCAAGACAACTATGCTACTAAAATGTCGGCAATTGACAAAAAGCAATCGAATACAACAACAACAATAACAATAATAACAACAACAACAACAACAACAACAACAACAACAACAACAACAACAACAACAACAACAAGTCAACTACGTACAACAACAACAACAACAACAACAACAACAACAACAAGTCAACTACGTAAGCAAAGGGTAAATAAATAGCTACAAAGCAACAATCAGCAGCAACAAAAACAACAACAACAACAACAACAGGTAAGACTAGTGCAGCTGATGATTGCTATTGCTGCCTTTTGATCTGTTGCCGTTGCTTTGGCAACAAAATTGGTGAAACATTTACCAAAGAGCAGCTGGAATTAGGCACTGCATTGTGGTTACTAGCCCAGACCTGCTCTCTTCACACTCTCCCCTTCTCCGCAGTCATCACTGATTGCTACTGTATTTTGTTGTCTGTTGTCTGCATTATTCAGTCGCTTGTATAATCCGCAAAGTATTTTAGATAAAAAATATTTCAAATTCATTTCGGGTGAAATGTGTGGGCAGAGCGATGCTGGGTGGGAGAGAGTTCATTGAAAAAAGAATTAAGCCAGCTGTAACAATGATAATAAAATGTAAATGAAAATTTGAAAATTTTGTGTTTGTGATTAAAATAAACATTTGAATTACAAGCGGATTGCGGGTTGAGCGATTTAGAATTGAGATTGGTGAGTGGGTGCAAGAGAAGGTAGCATGTAAATAGCGCCACAATAAGAGAAAGTTTTCAGTTTTTTTTTCTCTTTTTGCTACTAACAAAAGCATTTGAAATATTTCAACTAGTAAATCAAGGGAAGACTTCTGCCCATGTGCCAAGAAATAATTTTATTTGATAAGAATTTTGAAAACAAGGAAAACAAGTTAAAAGAAATCGAACTTCTTCATGTGCAATACTAGTTTGTTTACGAAGCATATGAAAGGAATGTAATCGGAAATACTAGTACCTATTTCAGATATTTTTATTTATTTTTGCATTAACTACTGCATTTTCCATCACTTTTCTATGTTAGGGCGGCGGTGGCCTACAAAATATATATTATCTGATTGTCATTCACATTCATACTAGTTAAATACTAGTTCATTTATCTTGTCCTTCTTCTTGTTCTTCATTGTCGTAAGCATTGCTTACACGATTATTGCCGAATCAACAATAGAGTGCCATTCATTTCATCCTATAGCTGTTAGATTTGCAGTGATTCTAAATTAAGTCAAGGCAACATTCTTTTATAAGCTCGCTGTAGAGTCTAAGGGAAAAACTTTATAATAATAAGAAGGGAGAATTGGAATTCAGAGTCAAATCCTACAATACTTGAATAACTTTTTCACAATAATTCTATATTAAATCAGCCCAAATGTAGGCAACGTTTCGTATACACCCTTTTAATTATCGTACGATTCTTTCTCTTGCTATGAAGTTAAATTACAGCATACATTTAGGATGAAATACGTTTCCAGAAATCATTTTTTTTGCACTAATGCAACTGCCTAAAATATGCCAAATAATAACAAATGACGAAACATATGTTTATGGATACGACGTCGAAATCAAGCTCAACCATCTCTCTTTGATACATTTCTTTTAGCAAACGAAAAACGCACATTTTTCCGTATTCAACTAACAATTTAATAGGTATGAGTGAGCTGTTGACAAGAATTAATTCCTGAACGGATATATTTTGAGCCAATAGATTGCTTTACTTTCCATCTGGCGTGGTGAATAGCTCCAGGGACTCTGAATATAACTTTTCCCGGTTGTTTGGACGATCAGCTTTTAATCATCTCTAGGTTGGCGATTATTTATTTGTTAAGAAAATTAATAATTTGGTCTGGCTTACTTATTTCATTTTATCAGCTTTAAGAGTTTATAATACCACTTTTGCTTGAGTAATCCGTGTACTATTTTCAAGGACTAGAATCCCTATCGAAGGGATTTTTGTATCCGAAATTCTTGCCATAAAGCTCCGCATTGACAATGGCAGACTCGCCGTTATCGATTTCAAATAATTAAGGTCCTATCACACCTCCGAACCAAAGAGCGCACCAGCCAGTAAGCTTTTTTTTTTTTTTTTGGGGGATGTAATGGACTCTTTTCACTTTTTTGAGAACTCTCAAAACCCCAGATGTAATATTTTTGCTTATCTACGTATCTACCGAATGGTAAATGTGCCTCGTCGCTGAAAATTTTGTTGGAAAAATCGCGGTTTACCGCTTTCTGCTCAAGCACCTAATCGACGTAACTACGGCGTTGTGAATGGTCAGCTGGCTTCAGTTGTTGTGTACGCTGAACTTTATATGGATGTAGGTGTAATTCCAAGTGCAAAATACGCCATGATGTGCCGTAAGAAAGTGCCAGCTCTTGGGTACGTCGAGAAATAGACACATTCGCTACTTCGGCTATACTTTTACTCACAGCAGCGTTATTTGAGGTTTTTTTTTATTTGGTTACTATCCGGTAGGTAAGGAATCTTCATAGATACGAGTAGTCCGTACTACCCACATTCCCGATTTGCCTCATGGCACCTATAGACTAAGCTCAACCTCCCTCGTGCGCTTGGTCTATGGGATCACCGCGGGACTATCAATTCCGATATTACTTCACGGCGCAAGCACTGGACGTTATTCTGTCCCGTTACTCAACGTGCGTTTTCACGGTGCACTCTGCGCTCTTCTTGACTAAGACGCTTCATTATTTCAGTCGTGATACCTACGCACTTCGTCTATCCATCATGGCAAAGCAAACAGTAAGGATGGTCTGCGTGCGTATACTTGTACAAATATTGGCGGAAGCAGCCATGTCCGTGAGGAACTGGATGAGGTAATAGTTGGTTTCACCATGCTGTCTATCTATCCATTTGTGTACACTTGGGAGCACCATCTTCGTCCATTTTCCTATTGGAGACGAATACCTCTGTTGTTGTTGGCATTCATGTATGCTCTGTTACATGATTTCTTTATGATTACTTGGATTGCGCCTAGCTTCTAACACCGCTTTGGCTGACGCCAATCTGTGCACCGAGGCTGATGCTCTCAACTACGCAGGTATCAATGTGGCTTTAGCCCAGATTCGTACCGCATACATTAAGATGGACGAACTGACACTCGCAAGAAGTTTCCTTCTCTACTGTCTTGGGCGTCCCATATTTGGCATGAGCCTTGCGATAACTGTCTCGACTTTACACGCTTTCTCGCTGGCGTATTTCAGATGTTATGTCAGATGTGTTCTTGTGAAGTTCAGTCGGCGATCACTCCGACATATTTAATGGCTGGACTCGAGTCTATCATGCAGCCTCCTACTCTTACTTGTATCCCCTCCACCTTTTTGCGGCTAATCATTAGCAATGCCTCCGTTTTTTGGTCTGCTGACTCCGGATCTGCTGGCTGTTAAAAGTCATGTTTTCGCGGACACTATGGTTTCACATTGCATATACGTGATACGTCAGTCAAGTGTTTTGCTATCACTACAATAGCTATATCATCAGCGTAGGCAACGATAGATCACCGCCATCTGGTTTCCTTATTTTAAAAATGTCATCGTACATTATGTTCCACAGCAATGGACCGAGGACCGACCCTTGTTGCATAACTCCTGTCATTTTATACTACATCGGGCCTTCGTTTGTATCATATATAGCAGCACTCTTTCATTAAAATAACCCATAATTAGCGATATTTGAGGTGGAATGAGCTAAACGATGCTCCGCGGGCTCTACTATGTCTATAACCGATCCATTCTCTTCAAGTTTCTTTAAAACTTTTCAATTGATTGATTTGTTGAACGGCTATGTGCATCATAATCTCCTCTTAAAGCACGAAACGGGGCCAGGATTGAATCATCATAGTAAGTTTCAACAATTTGAACGCATTGTGAGGTCGTTAGGCGATTCATTTTCATTACTACCTGCATTTGAACTGGAACAAAACATGTTTTATTTGACAGTTAGGTTTGACAGATGTCAAAATGCAGCCCTGCACTTTCGAAATCACTGAATGGATAACCCATTTTATTAAATTTGATATATTTATACAAAAAAATATTTGTCTAAAACTCATTTAGCAAAAATAGAGCACACAAAAGGCAATACTGAAACTCTGCCAAAGAAGAATGCGCTTTAACGATTTGCCATTCACCCAAAGTACGAGTACTTGAAAATAATTCACAAATACTTTGCGAAGCTACTAAAGAGATCTTAGTTGAATTGCGAGAACTCTAATGGATAACAGTTAATGTGTATGTGTGTCTGTGTGTGTATGTGCGCCAGTGAGTAGTGCCGTTAAAGCAGAAAATAATTAGCAACAGCAAACAGCAATTAGACGAGTTCGAATGACCAGTTAGTTAGCGACGACTCCATGCGGAATATGTGTGCAATAAAACCGAAATAGAAGCGTAAAGAGTAAATAAATAAATAAATAAATAAATAAAAATACTTGGACGAGTTTCTTGTACCAAATTCTTTTGCCCCTCATGAACTCTCTCTCTCTCTCTCTCTGCTAAGATTGTGAATATTGTATATGTGTGGTGTGTGTGTGTGTGTGTGTATGGGTGTACATGTTTTGCGGACTTTACTATTTTACCAACTTGCCTCCGCAGTCGTAATTTATATTATATAGTATATCCCGGGAATTCACTGTTATTTAGCCACTATCAGCTTTTAGTTTATTGTTGCTCTGCACATTTGCACAAATTCACTTGGCATTTTTCGTTTCGGTTCGTTTCTATTCTATTTTTAGTTTATTTTCTAGCTTTTTTTTCTTTTTTTTTTTGCTTTTTTTCCTATTATGTATGTTTGCTTTCCTTTTACTTTTTTATCTCACAAACTTTAATTATCAAAGTTTGCGCCAAAGCAATGACAATCAGTCGCCACAACAACAACAACGATAACGTAGTACTGTGCTTTTTAAAATTTTTTTTCTATTTTTTTTTTTTTGTTGTCATTATGTAGGTGTATGCGCGACCAACAAGTTGGCAGACTTTTAATTTCCATTATTAGAAAGTTGTAATGGATTTCGGTTTTTCATGTCGCACAAATAGCCGCTTTGTAGCTCTATGTTTGTTGTTTTTTCTTTTTCTTTTTTTGTTTGTGTAATTGTATTATGCATGCGCATAAGAGTAATTATTTGGCATAGAAATGTGTCAAGAAATTAAATATTATCACTTTAAGCACTGATTTGATTTATCAAAATTCGCTGGTTGCACATGGCGTATACGCAACATCCAAATATCTGAAATATTTGATTTTGTTTCTAAACAAAAAGACAAAAAAATTAAAAAATTTTCTTAAAACAAAATTTAAAAAAAATTATAAATCTAATTAAACAAGAAAAAAAGTGACATTTGCAGGCCATGCCGTAGTCTTCATAGCTTTCTTGAACATATCAGTTTTAGTATCGTTTTAGTATTAAATATTTAATCTCATATCAGAAAAAATCGACTGTAGAGGAGCTAATCATATAGCTATAGTCTTCCGATTTCGATGATATTCAATAACAATGTGCAATTCATTACTTGTACATATGTCGAGAATACCAAATTTCATGCTCCTATATGCCTTTTTAACGGATTTATGGCACAAACTTTCAAATCTGAAAAATCTGTCGTATATACGCTATAGTAGTCCGATCTAGAGGATGGGGCCATGTGTAGAAGTTTACGCAAGTGAGGAAAGCTTCTGACTGCCATTACCTGGGAGTGGCCAGAAATAATTTTTCTACATATGGTTCCCAAGTATCCTCTGGGTAGCCAACAAACATCCGCTTGGAGGCGTGCTAAAGTGAGAAGGCGAGTCCCCTGCGGTTGTGCGTGGGGTTTGGGACCCACCACATACAAACTATACTCCAATGAAAAGTCAACAAATGCCTCTGATGATGGCGACCCCTGCAAACGTTTAAAGAATCACGATTTCAGGGCATGAATCTGGAATGTCCGGTTTCTTAATTGGGAAGGTGCCCCTGCCCAGCTGGTTGATGTCCTCGTGAAACTGAAGACTGACATCACCGGCGTCCAAATAATGCGATGGACGAAGCAGGGACGGAAGAAGGTGAGTTCTTGTGAGATCTACTACAGCGGTCATTTAAAGGAGCGCAAGTTTGGTGTTGGGTTTGTGGTGGGGGAGAGACTCCATCGCCGAGTCCTGGCATTCACCCCAGTGGATGAACGTCTAGCCGCAATTCGCATCAAAGCGAAGTTCTTTAATATATCTTTGATTTGCGCCCACGCCCCGACAGAAGAGAAGGATGCTTTCTATGAGAGCCTAGAACGTGCTTATTAGCGCTGCCCCCGCCACGATGTCAAAATGGTGCTAGGCGATTTCAACGCCAGGGTGGGCAAAGAAGGCATTTTTGGCGCAACAATCGGAAAATTCAGCTTCCACGACGAAACATCCCCAAACGGGATGAGGCTGATTGACTTTGCCGGGGCCCGAAATATGGTTGTCTGTAGTACCAGATTCCAGCATACGAAAATTCATCAAGCAACATGGCTGTCGCTGATCGTAAAACACGCAACCAAATCGATCACGTGATTGTCGGAAGACATGTATCCAGTGTTCTAGACGTGCGGAAGGTTTGACATCGAAAAGCTGCAATCACAGCAGACAACCAGCAAGTTTTCTATTGGGCTTGCACACCTGCTCTCTGGGAGCACTCATCAGCGACTTGGTATCAGGGAGCTGTAAAATGAAATATCAAATTCCTTGTAAAGTGAGGGCAATGCTCGAAAATTCTATGAGAAGATGCAGCGGCTTACAGAAGGTTTCAAGACCGGAGTAAACTCATGTAGGAGCTATGGAGGTAATCTGGTGACAGATGTCCAGAGCATACTTAGTGTATGGAAGGAACACTTCTCCAACCTACTCAATGTCAGTGAAAGTGAAAACCTTGGAGATGGCGAACTCGAAACTCGAAACGAAGATGATGGTATAGAAGTGGCATCACCCAACTATGAAGAAGTTCGAATAGTGATTTCCCGCTTAAAAATTAACAAAGCGGCGGTAGCCCATAGCCTACCGGCAGAACAAATACGGCGGCGAAGAACTAACAAGGAGCATGCATCAACTTCTTTGCAGAATATGGTCGGACGAAAGCATGCCTGACGAATGGAACCAAAGTGTGCTCTGCCCAATCCAAAAAAAGGGAGACCCCACTGTCTGCGCCAATTATCGTGGGATCAGTCTCCTTAATATCGCGTATAAGGTCCTTTCTAGCGTATTGTGTCAAAGGCAGAAGACCACCGTCAACCAACTGATCGGACCTTATCAGTGTGGCTTTAGACCTGGAAAAACCACTATTGACCAGATATTCACCATGCGCCAAATCCTGAAGAAGACCAGAGAGAAAAGAATCGATACACACCACCTTTTTATCGATTTTGAAGCTGCCTTCGACAGCACGATAAGGAACTGTCTCTACGCCGCTATGTCTGATATCCCCACGAAACTTATACGGCTTTGTAAACTGACCCTGGATAATACCAGAAGCGCGGTCAGAATTGGGAAGGACCTCTCCGAGCCATCCGATACCAAATGAGGTTTCAGATAGGGAGACTCTTTATCTTGTGATTTCTTTAATTTGATGATGGAGAAAGTAAGATGAGCTGCAGAGCTAAATAGGGCAGGTACAATCTTCTACAAGAGTGTGCAATTGTTGGCGTATGCCGATGATATTGATATAATTGGTCATAAAAACCGCACCGTAAGTTTTGCGTTCTCCAGCGAAGCGAATGTTTCTGGTAGTGAACGAGGGTAAGACGAAATATCTCTTGTCATCAAATATTCAGTCATCGCATTCACGACTTAGCTCCAACGTCACTGTTGACAGTCAAAACTTCGAAGTCGTAGATGATTTCGTATGTCTAGGAACCAGCATTAACAACACCAACAATGTCAGCCTTGAAATCCCACTCAGAATCACTCTTGCTAACAGGTGCTACTTTGGACTGAGTAGGCAATTGAAAAGTAAAGTCCTCTCTCATCGTACCAAAACCAAACTCTACAAGTCGCTCATCATTCCCGTCCTGACATAAGGTGCAGAAACTTGGACGATGTCGACATGCGATGAGTTGGCTTTAGGAGTTTTCGAGAGAAAAGTTTTGCGGAGGATTTATGGTCCTTTGCGCGTTGGCAACTGCGAATACCGCAGACGATGAGACGTTTAGCTGTACGAGCTACACAACGACATTGATATAGTTCAGCGAAACAAGAGATAGCGGCTAAACTGGCTAGATCATGTCGTCCGAATGGATAAAAGCGCTCCAGTTTTAAAAGTATTCGATAGAGTACCCGCTGGCGGAAGCAGAAGAAGAGGAAGACATACACTCCGTTTTGAAGGATCAAACAGCAAAGAGAAGAAATGAGTGGCGCGCTATTGTTGATGCGGCTTTAATCGCGTAAGCGGTGCCTATGCTAAAGAAGACGAAGTCCAATCTGGACAGTTCCGACAATATACCACTGCCTCTGCCTACCAAATGTGGTCGAAAAATCTCAAAACCTGAGGCAATAGTTTGAGTTGAAAAAAGACAGATTGACAAACAGACTGACAGACCAACGGACATTGCTAAATAAGCTTTTCGTTCTAATTGGTATAAATGTTGGTCTCTCATTTCCACTTCAGGCGCTAAGAAAAAGTCATCCAGCAAGCTACTTGGTTATCACAGGTTCGAAGAACGCGAACACAGATCGAACATGTCTTCAGTTTTTTAGATGTGCTTACTCTCCGGTGTCCCAACGTCGACTTGGACGACCAGAACCTAGTGGCAACCGAGATACGCATCCGCGTTTGCGCCGTCAGCAGCATTGTCAACACATACAGAGAAAGTTCTAAATCAAAAATCTGCAATCACAATAGACAGCCAAACTGTTGCTTAGTCGACTTGAATTTCTGCTCTCTGAGAGCACTCGTCAACAAGCATTTCCATCATGATTTTCGACAAATTTGGAAGAAGAGCTGGTACAGTGAAGATTGTCAAGCTGCAAGAGAGAGAAATTAGACTGACTACTATCGCGGTCTCTATCCGCTTAGCTATCTAGAATATGAAGCGCTCGAAGATGTTGAATCAAAAACCACAAACAATGGTATAGACGATCCATCACCCGAATGCTATGAAGCTCGAATGACGATTGTACAGGTGAGGAATTACATACAAAGCGGTCAATGCCTTAGGTAACGAAGAACTAGTGTTTTGTGTTTGCATCGACTTTTTTGCAGAATTTGGTCGGGTGAAAGCAGGTCTAACGATTGGAAACTAAGTCCCCCTGTGAGTTAAGGGTTCAAGAATTTACCCGTGGTAAGGTATGCCTGTCCTAAGAGGCGAGTAAATAGTTCCCTCAACAGTCGGGTCTTTATACCGAAACGACACGGATTTTCATCCTGCCAGGGACTGTCACTCCCGCAATATTCCTCGAAAACCAGTTTTTTTACAGTTACTGCAACAACAACAATTGGAAACTAAGCTTGCTATGTGAGAGAGTAAAGCTCACCGTCAACGGTTCATCATTGGCCAGTTATTCACGATAAGCCGTTAGTTCTGCTTTCTCCAAACTGGGTAAAGAAGCGAAGGGAGTGGATTTGGTAATGAAAGAGGGCAAGAGAAAATATCTCCTATCATCAAACGATCAATCAGTGTACTATTATCTGGGCTCATATGTCAATGGTGACATTCATAGCTTTGAAGTCGTAGATAGCATGGTCTATCTTGGAACCAGCATCAAAACCAACAACAATGTCAGTCTCGAATCACTCTGAGCAGCAGGTGCTACTTGGGTTCGAGTAAGCACATCAAAAGTAAAATTTTTTCTCGACGAACAAAGACGAAACTCCACAAGCCGCCCATCATTTCCGGTCTACTTTATGGTGCAGAAGCAGAGACGTTGACCACATCCGATGAGTTGGTTTCGGGAGTCTTCGAGGAAAGGTTTTGCGGAAGAGCGACAGCGAGTAACGCGGAAAATGGAACGAGGAGAGCTGTATGAGCTTTACAACAATCACAAATTTCACTTTTTCCCCCACTAGCTTAGGAAAACCTTCCTCTTACTGTGCAATTTTTTCTGTTAAATCCTTTTTTTTTTTCTTTTTTTTTTTGAAAATTGAAGAAGTTATTATTTTTGTAAACTTTCTTACTTTGAGCGTTTTCAAATGCTTTACTTTGCTTCTTTCATTTAATTTCTTCTTCGAATTTTCTAAAAATTACTTTCATCTCAACCCGGAATGACTTCATCGTACAGAATATTTTCAACTCAATTTTCACTATGCAAATTTGACAATTTTCGTTCAATTTCACAAATTAAATTTCGGCCGACACATGTTGCCAAGTAAACTTGTTGTCAACACTCAACAACAGCAATGGCAGAAGCAGAAGCAGTCGACAAAAGCTTAGAGCTTCCTCAATGCTGCTCAAAGTGAGAAGCAACAAATGCAAACACACGCCTCCAATGGCAGCCAGCCTAACGGCGAGATCGACGAGGAATGAGTGGGATAACTGACTGTGAGGAGTCGATTGCGGCAAGAGGGGCAGAGAGAGTTTTGGTAGCAGTTTCGATTGGCTTTGGGCGCACCTTAACGATTTTAGCATTCAACGCTCGGCTTGTTTGGCAAACAACTTTGAAACTCAAAATTACATCTTCTTCAATACGACATACACACACAAAATGCACACCAACATACACGCCAACACACTACAAGTGTTAGAGTAAATTCTCTGTTGGTAAAGACGGTGCAGGCGGAAACGGAAGTTGTCGCTGTGTTGCACAATGCATCGTGCACCGTGCACCGTGCGGCATTTTCTTATCTAAACAAACTGTCGACAAATAAAGCAGAAAATTGTTGGGAAAAAAGTGAGAAAATTGCAAGCGCGATCAACTCGGCTGTGACTGCGAGATATGGATGGCCGGCCGAACGAGTTGGCAAAGTGGCAACTTAGCTGCCACCAAGCGGACGTGTGGGGATGAGTGTGTATGTAGTAGTAAGTTGTGTTGGTTGTGTTTGGTCTGGCTGTATATGTGTGTTACGGAGAATCGTGTGGAAATAACTGCATTTGTAAGTAAAACGGCGGAAATAGTTTTCCAACTGATTGAACAAAGTTTTTTCTACTTCTTATGGTGACTAAAGTTTTTTTTTTGGAATTTATAAAACATGTAAGGCTGGTTGTATGTAGCGCCAAATCTGTAGAAAGCTTTTTTCAAGCAAATTTAAACTTTTAAAAACAATTTTTAAAAGCAGTTTACTTTTTAAGAGCAACTTCTTTAGGCATAGTAGGAAAATCGATCAAATGCAATGGGTATGAGCTCCTCACTTAAGGATGTTGGCTGAGAACGAGGTTTTTGACCTAGTTTTCAGTTAAAAATTTCCTTAGGAAGAGAAATCTTCTCAAAGATATTTTTCCCTTGGCAAAGCAGTTTACTTTTTAAGAGCAACTTCCTTAGGCATAGTAGGAAAATCGATCAAATGCAATGGGTATGAGCTCCTCACTTAAGGATGTTGGGGTTTTTGACCTAGCTTTCAGTTAAAAATTCCCTTAGGTAGAGAAATCTTCAAATCAAAGATATTTTTCCCTTGCACCGTAGTAAAAATACCCTTATGTCCAATGATTAATCAGAGAATCAGAGAATCTCAGTTGAAACATTGCAGTAGAAATATTTTTGTATTCAAAAATGAAAACCTCTTGCATCAGCGCTGGAATTTACATGACTTAGGTGGGTAAGCTTTGATTGAACTGGTTGACCCAACCTGTATTACTCGGATGATACTACGTCCATATTGTTACCAAATACACTACATACGGACAAGCTGTTTATTGTGTCTCTAGTTTGAAGAGCGCTCCTGTTCTCTCCCAAAATTGAAGTAGTTCTTTTGGCCCTTGTTCCATTGCCGATTGAAGTTCCTTCAGCTGTTTTAAGGGAAATGAGAACAGATTATGAGCTTCACTGTCTTCACACATTTCCTACATTTCGTGCACTTTATAAACACTTCACTTCATTCACTTCACTTGCACTTTCAGCCAGTTCATCAGTTCCTTAAATGCCGATATCACCTGGCACACAGTATATGTAAACACTTTTCTTCGTAGGCAGTATGAAATTAAGGTCGCTTAATGGCCGCTTCGCTATCTACATAAATGCGTATTCTCTTCAAGTATTTCGGTTTGAAAGATACACTTCAATAGCTTGACAGCTTAAATGAATTTATTATCAGATCTTTGCTCCAGCCATTTGCCTCTGTTGCTTTCCAATGTCTGGCGCAGGATAAAGTAGTCATTCGTACACTTGGAGATAACGCTATACTACTGTGTCCGTATGTTTTGTGCGAGAGAGAGAAAGAGTTAGAGATCCCAAATGCATCTGAACATTCTTTTAAATGTATATAGGACCGCTAATGTTGGCTATCCATGGCAACTTGCTGTTCAACACAACTGCCAAGTAGTTAAAGCTGTGTTTCAGCTTCAGAGTCGCCTCTTCTTTCAACTTTGTTTTGATACAAACTGGAATTTTGTGCTCCCTTGTGATTAGAGAAGAGATCTGTTTTATCAGTAATAACCTTAGGTCCTGCGTAAACGGCTCAGTTGTTAATAATTCCAAGTGCATGATTCACCAGAGATCCACCAAACACTCACCGTTCACGATGACTGAGTTGTAGTCCGCATAGGAGGTAAGTGTGGCTGCTCCTTCTTTCTTCTCCTTCAGAAATCTCTTAACCGCGTGAGTCCAAAGGAGATGGGATAGGACACCACTCTATGGTGTTCCTCTGTGCACATCCACCATGTCTAACCCTCATTGCGCTTAGATCGTCTTGCAAGTTAGCAAGACCTGTATCTGGTCCCACAGCATATTCCCCATTTTTGAGAACTGATTCTCCTTTCCACTCGACTTTAGTGCTGTCTGCTACCGATTGACTCTTTGTGTAGGCATGCTATGTGTGAACATCCACCAGGCGCTCTAATGTTTTTAGAAGAAATTAAGCTTAACTTTTTGGGTGATAGTCCCTAGGGTATAGGCGCTTTTTCGTATCTCTTTTGGGTAGAAATACTACTCTTGTTGAATAAGAACTACAAATTTATGCTACTTTTTGGATTTATATGGACAACTTTTCGGAGGTATATAAGTCAACAATGTAAAATCCGTTCAGTTTTGTCTTTCGTAATACTCAGGTTCAGATATGTTTTTTCCGTTGTCGAAGTTTAATGGCACAGTGTTGACTTAATAGGAAAAGTTGTGATCTGGCTAATACCTTACTAAGACTAGTCCATACTGCGGAAGGTTTGGGATTATATCTAAAGACAGTAGAGAATGACTTCCAGAAAAGGCCGAGGGTAAGTCGCATTGCTTACCACTGGCCTACTGTGGCCGTGCTGAGATATATTTTACAGAGAGCTCGGAATATAGCAAGATTTCAATATTGTTTTAAACTAGTTACCTTCTTTTCACTATATAAGTATAATTGTTGTAACAAAGCCAGAAATTAACCATATAAAATGCAAGATCAACAGGGCTACCACGCAAGGAGATGTATGTGGTTAACATTTTGTTGGGATTTGGACGTGTCTGGATTATGAGTTTCGCGATTATGTATTTCCGTACTTTATATGTCGGGATTTCATTATACGCCTAGGACACGCATCTGTTCGAACATGCTGATAACTGGAAGACAATTTTTTGTGTTGGGTGACAGTTGATAGACTAGATATAACTCTCTCTCTCCCTCTCTCTCTCTTACCCACACACACACACACACACACACTTTCTTCGATTGCCCGATTGATATGTGACAGATGAGATAAGGATGAAAGTCTATTCTGAATCCTACACTCAAAACTCACAGAAGAAGAACTTTTGCACATGAGAATTAGAAACAGCTTCTGATTCAATAACATGTGGAGCCATGTCCATTTAAATATCACCCTTTTGGAAATTCAGGGCTTGGCGTTAAGTAGTAATTGAAATAAAATACTTTTAGAGATTATGAAAATACGGCTTCAAAAAAGATTTATTTCATAATTATGCTAGTGTTAAACGCTAAGTGGGCTGCCACTTTAACCTAACTTAACCTCACCTAACCTATAATCATGCAAAACCAATTGAAAATAATGAATTATCTAAAAAAAAGGAATTGTGCAACACGTTTTTACTCATACTCTTAATATTCCGCTCCCCAACCGGGCTCTAGTACTACACGTAAAAACAGCTTTAGTTTTTCAATTCATTAACTAACACTAAAAAATTGATTTTTTTTTTTTGATTTTTTCCCAATAAAAAAACTGTTGTAAAATTCCACTTTTAGTTCAGTTCTAAATCCATCTTTTCAATAAATTTTCGCTTTTGTTTATTTCCAAACATAATCTCCTCAAATTGGCACACCAACACTGTCAAAACCAAAGCAAAGTGCATGAAGAGAAGTACACAACGCAACAGAGACTGGCTTCTAGAGCTGTTGCTTTTGACAGTTTGACATTTTTATTAAATTATGACACACACAAGTGGACATGCACATGCACACACCGACGTACAAGCGAAGTAAATAAACAAACAGCCACGCAACGGAATCATAACTCTACACTGACCAGTAGCTGGAGCTGGAGCTGGAGCTGGGAAAGCGGAAGGAATCCACAAACATTGTCAATGAAGCTACATTGTACGAGCTCATACTCAACGAAAAGCGTGACTTTACATGTGTGTGTGTATGTTTCTATGTATGTTTTCAAGCATCAACGCTTGCTTGTAGAACGTTGAAGAGCAGAGTTACTCGCTGGCCAGTCCTGGGTCCCAGTGGCTTTCGGTTTGGACTATAAATGCTTAGCAAATGTCACAAATAGCCAACAAAATCCCGGAGTGACACCTACATGCACTCCCTTACTTTAGCTTAACTCACCTACACATGCCTGAATATACGCATATATGTATGTAGAAATGTATGTGTGTATGTGTATGTGTATGTAAGTACGCACTTGACGAGTGTTTTGTATAGAAAACAATAGACTCCAAATTCCCAAGTCCTTAACTCTATGTGTATGTGTATATGTGGACACGCATGTGTATTTACATTCTCATGTGTGTGTTTTTGTTGTCCATATCCAGCTGCCCTCAACACCGGCATGCCTCGTGCTTGATCGTTTTGTTCCAGTTTACCGTGATTTTTATGAAGTGTCTAAATACAATGCCTCTAACTTGCCACCCCCCTTCCCCAATCTACACATTAAGCATGTATGTGTGCCTGTCTATGCCTGACGTCTGCTGCCTCGTCCCTGTAAGCCGTCTGTCAAGGACACTTTATTAGGGTTATTAATTTGAGTGCCACTGGACATTTTGTGCTGTTGTGTATGTGTGTGTGCTTATGTGCGTGTGTGTGTATATTGTTATTGGAGGTGGAGAAAAATAGGAAAATAGAAAATTGTGTTGTTAAGGCGAGTCAATGCGGATCGGTATATTGAAGTCATCTGCAGAACTTTTTTCATGGAGGTATGGAGGTGGGATAAACTGCCCCCAGCGGAAAAGTAAGTATAGACCGAGATTCGAATTTCTCTTTTTTTCAACATTTTCCTAACGGTTATTTGTTTTTGCTTTGACACGCAGTCAATTCGCCCCATTTGGCTGAAAAGTATGTGCGAGATAAAGAAATATGTCAATAAAATCACGTGCGCAGGGGAGTGAGACTGACTCTGAGATACTCTGATATCCTCAGAAAATCTTTAAATTTTTTTGAAATATTGCTTTAATACACCCAACAAGGATAATGACAATAAAATTTCCTTTAAATTATCTTAAGAAGCATCATTCCGTAGCTTTTATGGAGTGCTCGAAGCACTTGGTTAAAAGAGGCATGTGATAAGGAATCTGACACCTTTTCATGTACCAATGGGCTCAGCAAAGAGCTTCCGAACTCTGATGGACCAATTAGTAACCGATAAAGCGATTTCCGGTCAAACTATTTTAATCTTCCTCCCAACGGCTGTGACATTTTTATGAGGAGCGTTTATTTTATTTCAGAAATACACCCGGAGGGATTGACATTACCCGCAGAGGGTCGACCACAGTTAGAAAACTTAATTTAAAATTAATTATCTATAACTTTTGATGTTGGTCTCGTCAGAGCTCGAACCCACGACCCTTCTCGTAGTAGCACACACTACTAATCTCTTGGCTGCTGCGCCCGCTAATCCAGTGATACCCGGTGTTAACTCAATATAGAACAACTTGTGTTATGAAAACATTCGTTGAGCTGAGTAAAGTTTCAGTTAGAAAGAAAGGTTTTGTATCAGTTTTATGATATTACCGCTCTGGCACTGAATCTTCGTAGCAATTGTGAAACCAAAAATTTTCGATGAAGTTTGAGTATGGTATGGACTCAGGTTTTCAGACAAGTTCTTGCATATGTGCGTGAAGTAGGTTTGTGAAAGGTTGAGGTGCGCTTAGACGATCCAGAGACGAGTGAATGTCTCACTGACCTCTCACCAAATAAAATACAGTAATTAAATGTATTAAATTTGAACAGACATTCACACGCGTCACTAAAAATACAGTGCGGGCAGCCCTAGTTCAAGAAGAGCGAGAGAGAGAGAGAGGAAGAATGCGGATATCGCAGATAGTAGTCGTTATTGCATTGAGGTTGCTGCCTGAGTAACTGATGACCGGCGATGACTACATTACCAGCATGGCAATTGGCTCTCAGCAATATCAGATAGTGAGCAGTAAGTGTACGGCGGTTGGCTCCCAGTAGTCCTAACGGCTCGATAACCGAGTACCGGCAACAGCAAAGCAACATCAACGTTTTACTCCACCAGCCAAGCGAATGTCTAACTTAACTGTAGGAACCGATTAACTGTATTATTGTAGCGTATCCAGGGCATTACTTGTTGGTGTCACAGGTCTTCAAATTAGGCCTGTTGAGAATAACAAATGCAGGAAATGTAAGGAAGGTGTAGAGATGGAGAGAGTACAGCACATAATGCGAGAGTACTAGAGCTTCTGCAGGCAGAGGATGATCATGTTTGTCGAAAAATCAGTATTCTTCAAATTAGAGAGAGCAGCAAGAAGTGCAGCAGTACATAATCTCGGTCGCATGTAGTGCATCTGGTAACACTATGGACATCGTGTGTGTAAGACTATGAGTGTGGCAGCTACTCTGGCTAGATCACTTTGCTCGGATGGGTGAAAAGCTTTCGAAACTGTATTTGATGGTTTTTCTAGGAGACATCATTTGACGCCAAATTGCAGAAGTCAGACCGATTGTCGTGTTGTTTTCAAATGTTAAATCAGCTTTAGGTTTGGTTTTCGGGGGATATTACGGAAGTAACAGTCTCAGCTGGATAAAAATCAGAGTCATTCCGATATAAAGACCCAACTGTCGTGTGAACTAAAATATTTTAGCCGCCTCTTAGGACAAGCATGCCTTACCGAAGGTAAATTTTTGAACTCCCAACCCGCAGGGGGTCCACTACAAAATCTTGTATCTTTATGGCCAGATTTTCCCATACGAGCGGCAAACTGATAAAATCCGCCCAAAAATTTCAAGCAATGCCACAGCTACGATAATTGAGGTGAAATGATGTACCACATTCACATATCATTACACAAATATATGTGATAAATTTAAAAACCTCAACAGGTAGTCCAACGGGTTCACTAAGTCGCTGCACCTACCGATAGAATTCCCATAAATCTTCCTAACAGTCAACTTTGAAACCTACTCATACTCATTTTGGCCACTATTTACTTTTGTCTACAAATAAATCTGGCTTTTTTGCCTATACTCGTAGCATGGCATTATCCTGAGCAACTCTCAGTTTCATCGAGAATTAAAGTTTTTTTTTTCAAATTATTCACGACTGACCTGAGAGAGTATGAGTTCAACTCTTCTTTATCAACGACAAAGGACGTGGAAACTCTCATATCTCTGTTAACAAAACTTTCCGAGTTTCTTCATTGTCTCTACGCGGATGCTTGTATGTTTGTATAGAAACACAAATAATTTTATCAAAATCATTGAAGCAAAAACTTTTCGGTTCATGATCATCTTAATCCTACACATCCATTATGAATAATATTTGTATTGATGCACAAGCATACATATAGCACATATACATATATATGTGTATTGAAAATAATATTATTGCGGCTTTCATTCACCATTCTTATGTATCCCTAAATTTTTGTTGAAATGCCAACCAGAGAAAAGCCAAAAAGTTTTCTCGTTATCGCATCGATACTTCCAATTAACACTGAACTCCGTCTGTGGTGCGGTCTGTCACTTACTCACCTGAACGCTATTACTAAAGTAAACTACGCATTTACATACTCTTATATCTAACATAATAATAGTTTCAGAATAAAGTCGTAGTTTGCGTTAAATAAAATAGTTGGATTAATGCATGCGAGTATTTTTGGAAATGACTTCATTTGGTCATTATGACAAATTAAAACTTTTTCATGCGTACCATTTCAGCTTTTTTTTTCCTTTCAAGCATGCCCTGTAGGAAATCGAAGAATATGCTTGATAATAGTTTCTTCTTCATCTTCTTCTTTTACATGGGCATCGCTTACGCGATTATAGCCCGCATCAACAATAGCGCGACACACGTTTCTTCTCTTTGCTGTTTGGCGCCGATTGGAAATACCAAGTGAAACCAGGTCGCTCTCCACCTGATCCTTCCAACGGAGTGGAGGCCTTCCTCTTCCTCTGCTTCCACCAGCGGGTATCAATCGAATACTTTCAAAGCTGGAGCGCTTTTATCCATTCGGACGACATTACCAAGCCAGCGTAGCTGCAGTCACTTGATTCGCTAAACTATGTCAATGTCGTCGTATAACTCATGCAGCTCATCGTTCCATTGTCTGCAGTATTCGCCGTTGCCAACGCACAAAGGACCATAAAACTTCCGCAAAGCTTTGCTCTCGAAAACTCCTAAAGCCAACTCATCGGCTGTCGACATCGTCCAAGCTTCTGCACCTTATGTCAGGGTGGGAATGATGAGCGACTGTTAGAGTTTGGTTTTAGTTCGTCGAGAGAGCATTTTACTTTCAATTGCCTACTCAATCCACAGTAGTAACTGTTGGTAAGATAGATTATGCGTTGGATTTCAAGTCTGACATTGTTGGTGTTGTTTACGCTGACTCCTAAATAGACGAAATTATCTACAACTTCGAAGTTATGACTGCCAACAGTGACGTGGGAGCCAAGTCGCGATACTGTTCCTTCACTACCAGACCAATTCGTTTCGCTTTTTGTATAACCTGGAGAACGCAGAACTTACGGTGGGGTTGTTATGGCCAATGATATCTATGCCATTGTACACTCTTGTAGAAGATTGTAGAAGAAGAGAGGCCATTATAAACAAATAAAAACCTACTGGCTCGAGCATCCTTTGGACCGGAGATGTGATTCTCGCGTACTTTTTTGAGAACTATAACAGCGAGACTTTTACTTTCAATTTTTCACCACCGAAATCGTACACTCTTGTAAAAGATAAAGAGTCAACTCGTCTGAAATCTCGTTTGGTATCGAACGGCTCGTAGAGGTCCTTCCAAATTCTGACTGCATCTCTGGTATTATCCAGGGTCAGTTTACATAGCCGTATAAGTTTTTTGGGGATATCAAATTCAGACATAGCGGCCATATCCATATGCCCCATAAAATAAATTTTATATGTTCGGCATGGCCCTTCTTGTTATTTTATAAATATTTTTCTACTGTATCTACGCACTATAGTATGGTTTGTGTACTGTAACTTTATTGTTTACTTTGCATATTGAGTTTGCTTCTCTGAGTTAACAAAATAGTTGGTCAAGTGAATTGATTGACTTATCATTGAAATTGAAATGTGTCAATGAGGTTTACCGAAAGTTTGTATAAAAAATCCTTAGATATATATTTACATACATATATATATACGAGTGTATGTATATATAAATAACTGTGTGAAAAAACTTTCACTGAATTGTGGCATATCATTCAATTAACTAAAATTGATTTCCATTACAATTGCTTGAGAAACGGAGAAGTTTTGGATTTACTATGTAGAATTAGGTGGAAGAGAGAGACAGAGAGAGTGACGGAAAAATCGATTTATATTTGTTTACACTGGTAAATGTGTTTTTGATGCTAAGAAACTGTAATATTTTTTATTTATTTGAGATCCCATACTTATTGCTTAACAGCAATGATTTTCATTTTGTACGTGTAATTATCTAATATTTTAATTGAATAAAAAAAGAATATTTCCAAACAAAAATATTGAATTTTTATATATTAGGTTAAAGTCGTTCGATTTTTCAGTGAACTTTATTTAAAAAGAGAACAATAAATGAATCAATTATGTATTCGCCGTCACTGTTCACGACCTTCTTCCACTTTTCGACTAATTTGACGGATGTCTTCCCGCCAAAAAATCGCCCATTCTGGTGTCGAAGAAGTTGTTGAGCGAGTTTCTGAGCGAGTCCTCTTCGCCGTCATTTTATTCGATATGTAACGGAAAAGGTGATAATCGGTTGGCACAAGGTCCGGAAAGTACGGTGCATGTTGAAAACCCTCTGGCGTTGTAGAGTTTCTTTTTGGCCGTTGCGTTCTGGCATTTACCAGTGTACGAGGTATATTCAAAGGAAAAGGTGAAAGTTTTGCTCACTGCTTTCTTTGATTACAATGGTGTGGTGCATGATGAGTTCCTGCCAAAAGGTCGTACAGTTAATAGGGAATAAATACTTCAAGGAAATTATGCAACGATTTCATGAGCAATACGAAGTTGTGGGAAAACAAATCGTGGGTTCTGCATCACGATAATGCAGCAACTCACACATCAATGCTGATGTTTTGGCCAAAAACAAAACCGTAATCATGCTCAACCACCGTACTCACCAGATTTGGCTCGCTGCGACTTTTTACTATTCCCAAAACTAAAGAAACCAATGAAAGGAAAGCGTTTTGAACCACAATCGATGAGATCAAGTCAGAATCGAAGAAAGAGCGTATGGCCATACTGAAAAGCGCATTTCAGAAGTGCTTCCAGGATTGGAAAAAGCGACCAAATAGATATTGATGAATAAATAAGTACTTTTCAAAAAAAAAAAATTCAAAATTCAACTCTATCTTTGAACACACATCATATTCTGCTAAATAGTTGCTGATAAGGCTGATTTTTGCCTACTTGATATTTTATTTCTAAGCCTGAAAAATAGGAAGAATTAAATAAGTTCTCTAAAGCAGAAAAAGTACTTTCTAATGAATACAAACACTTTGCCAAGCAACAAAAAAGTCATTTAAATAAAGCTCAATGAGAAACTCTAACGAAGTTATTCCCCAACCCAATACATGAAAATATTCTTTCACTAGTTTTTCATGAATGATATGTAGTAGGATAATAACGTTGCCCCCGCAGCAGTAGTCAGCCATCACATATTGATCTCATCGGTCCTGATACTTCACTTCTTTAGTTTTTGGGTTCAGGTGAAACCGCTTCCTTTATTCTTAGCTATAAGAACTAAGATTCTCTGTAAACTGATCAAAGTGACTCAAAGCGGAGATAATGCATTTTGATGGTCAAGTTTTCGAGACTATCCAGCATCTTGTTAACTATTTCACACTACTTACTTGACTTTTGATTTCCCAGAAAGTTTTCTTAACTTAAAACAAAAAACCATTTCTAGGCAAATAGTTCCGAAACGAACAATGAACTGGATAAATCAGTATCTTTCATCAATTGTAGTTCATTTGAATTTTGCCACGAGTTTCAAGAGCTTACGTATCAGTTAAGGCAGCGCTCTTGTAATGAAGAGGCGGCCATGCTCTGAACTTTCTTCAGTTTGGCGCTTTCCAGGCGCAGAGTGGTTTCCCATACTTTTTTTTATCATATTTCGGTTGCCGGGAGGGTTTTAAACTTTGGTATTTGAGCTCAATAGGTTCGCTTTGGATAACTCAGTCGAAATAATATTGCAACGGAAATCCCAAGTACGAAGGACAGACAAAAGGAGTAGTAGTGTGACGAGATTTCCAAATAAAAAGGAGAGACAAAAGAAGTGGCAGTATGATGCAAATTACCCTTACCAAGGACAAACATAAGGGTCGACAGTGTAGAGGAAATTCCCCGCCGTTAAGGATAAATGGAGCGGCTGCAACTATTCTTGAGCGCGTGAACAGAATGTTTGCGTCATCTTCAGGTAAAAAAAGATCGGCAGCCGCTAACACAAGAAGAGATGAGTAGAAGACGCAGTGGAGTTAACATTGCTGTGAGCTGTGTGTTTTAGAAACGGATAAGCTGTGTGTGTGCCATAAAGAATTGTAAAATAAGCCATTGGCTATAGTAAAGAATTGTAATTATTGAAGACTAAATAAACGTTGAGTGAATTCCTGACGATTAAGAGGCTAAACGAACAAATTTTGGACTATTATTTAGCAATCTAGTGATCGGAATCGAAGGATTTGGGAAATCATCGAAGGCAGCCACGAAAAACGTTACAATATTTTCCGAGATAGCGCTGTCGCATTGCGCTAAGTGCTTGACAGTGGCAGAGGTAGTTTGCGACAGACTCTTCCTCTTCCACATCCCTGCAGCTGTGACAAAAATCGTATCAGAAGCATTCCATTCTTCTACCGTGAGTTCCCTTTAAAGAGTGTCCTGCTATTACACTAGTGGTGATACTTATTGGGAACCGGTCCAAAATAAGTGAATTTATGGACTTTTTAGCGTCTAGCGCTGGCCAGATCTGTCTTGCTACGTTATACGTAGTCTCATTATGCCAGCTGTTGTTGGCTTTTGTTGGCTGTGAAGTCCAGTCTTAGTTTATATTTTGCTATGGATAGAGATACACACGCATCTTATGCGGAGTACGTATTCGTTAATGTATTTGCTCCTTCCTCAGCTCGTCCGCTGGGCCATTACCTGGTATATCTCTCTGTTTGGGGCGGCCAGATGACGATCGTATGCATTCTCTCGTGAGTCTGTTGAGGATGTCTCTACATTTTAACGCCATTTTTGACATGGTAGAAATGCTTTGAAGAGATCTAATGGCAGCTTGGCTGTCTGAATATATGGCAATAGATTGGTTTGTAATCGTAGATTTAATCAGCCGTTCGACGGCTTCCGTTATTGGAATGAGTTCTGCCTGAAGGACGCTACAATGGTGCGACAGTCTCATGCTCTCAAATTGAAGGACAGTTATGAAGAGCGGATCCCGCATCCTATCCTGTCATTGTGTTTTGAGCCATCTGTAAAAATGGCTTTGCTCCATGGTCTAGGACGTCTAAATTCCCTCATTCTTCTCTCTAAGGGATTCCTGTGGAAAAGTGATGGTCAAATCAAACTTTTTAGGCAGTTGAGTCCATCTCTTCCTGGGTTTGTAGGAAAGATAGATAGCTCGGTCTCCCCAAGGCTTGGTTTCGATTCAGTCTAACTGTGTTGCAGCTCGAATGAAACTTTTTGTAGACGTCTATTGAAAGGGATTTTAAAAGAGTTTGTTGTGCTTTCGTGTGAGTCGATGGAAAAGCTATCGTTATAAGAACAAAGGCGGTCTGCTGAGTTCTGTTCAGTTTGCTTTTAAAAATGATTTTTTTCGAATATGTGTCACCAAACAGAGACGCGGTAGAGAAGAATCAATGAATTTTATAAATAAAGTTGAGGTTTTTTATCTTATTTTACTAAAATTTCTTCATTCTACATTTACCAAATAAATTTTCTTTCTCTCCTTCCACACACCAAGTCCGACCGAATACACATTTGATTATCCTGGCTAAGTAAATAACTGCAACGTCCCTTCTCTCTGCTCAACGGATTTCTGCAAGTTTATTTATTTTACTTTCCGGATCACTGCCTTTCGTTCGAGTTTATTATAGCTATTTTTATTACATCCGACTCAATTTAATCAAACCAAATGATGTGAACTGCGAGCCTTAAGTAGTTTATTGCTGACTAAATACACGCCAAGGGATGTACACACACTTACACGTACAAAGCAAAGCAAAGCACACTTGTAGCTTCTCACACACATATATCCTGAGTGTGCTTCCTTCCGGCACTGCACTGCACTGTTCGTCATAGCCCAACAATAAAGCTAAAGTTCAATATTACGGCCATAAAACAATAAACCAACTGAAGCAAATATAAATAAACAATAGCCTCGGACAAAACTGAATGCCACATGACACATGAGTGACTAACTGGACCATGGCCAAGACCAACTGCCGCATCACATTTTATGTCGTCATTTGAAGTGCGACAATGCGTCATGGTATCGGTCTCAGGCGCTTCTGGCAGAGCTGAGGTATGCAGGAAGTGCTTGCAGTTTAGATTGTGCACCAAAGGAGTGAGGAAGACGCGAAGGTAACGTGGAGTAGAACAAAGTCTCACACATACGACGCACACTTAAAAAGAGCAAACACTCTCATGTAACGAAATAACAACAAAGAACCTTTGCGTAGTCTAAGCTATTGGAGCAGCCAGCAAATGTTTGTCCTTCCACTGTAGCAAAAGGCGCTCTTTTGTTTGCCTGTCGCATTGAACCTATTGGACATTGAGGTTTTACTTAATTGAATTTTGAGGCTAAAATAAATTAAAATGGTCTCGCCATTGGCGACATTGAGCAGAGGCAAACTGGTCAAAAGGAAACTCAGCGAATGAAAGTGTGTGTGTGAGAGTGAAAGAGAGAGAGAGAGGAAGAGGCAGCAGGAGTGTGAGAGAGTGCTCCTTACTGAGCATATAATTCTTAGCTGCAATTTGTGGTCGAAGCTTGCCTCGAAGTGTAGAAGAAAGAATGAAAAATGTGAAGTGGAACAACAAGTGTTAGAAAAGACAACTACAACGTTTTCTTCACACACTTTAAACTCATTTGAAAGTAATTAATGGTAGAATAAAACAAAGCCATAGGAAAGTCAACCACTCGGCTGCTGTTTAGTAACTTCATTAACCACGCTTCAGTAGCAGCGAATGAAATACAACTGCAAGCCACAAAATCCAAAAAAAAAGAAATTAATCACCTTCAAGGAGAGAAAAATAGAGCCTTCTTCGAACGCGCTACCGCCTCTCAAAAATATCAGTGTGGTACGCACTGAGAATTTCAGCTAAAAGCAGCGAGCATGTAGCTTTTCGAAAAAGAATACACAAACCCACTCCATGTTCATTTTCAAGTGCTCAAGAGTTAAAGGTTTATCCGCATAAACATGGTTTTTCGCGTAGTCCCACAAAAAAGCCCAACGGTGTCAAGTTACACGATTTCGGCGGTCAATTGACATCGTCAAGACGAGAGACTGGAAATTTCTCTCATAATAAAATTTAATTCGGTCCTATCGTGTGGCTTGTGGCACCATCTTGTTGGAACCACATATTATTCAAGTCCTGTTGGTTCTTCAATTGTAGGCCGAAAAAAGTCGGTTATTATACGACCATAACGCTCCAAATTGACAGTAAAAGTCTCGCCGTTATAGTTTTCAAAGAAGTACGGTAGAATCACACCTCCGCTCCAAAGAGTGCTCGAGACGTAGGTCTTTTTTTTTTTTTTTTTTGTAATGGCCTCCCCTCTTCTAAAATCTCCTACAAGAGTGTACAATTGTTGACTCATGTCGGTGTTATTGATGTAATTGGTCATAACAACCGCACCGTATGTTCTGCGTTCTCCAGTTTAGACAAAGAAGCGAAGCGAATGGGTCTGGTGGTGAATGAGGACAAGACGAAATATCTCCTGTCATCAAATAAACAGACATCGCATTGGCGATTCGGCTCCCACGTCACAGTTGACAGTCATAGCTTCGAAGTCGTAGATAATTTTGCGTATCTAGGAACCAGCATTAACAACACCAACAATGTCAGCCTTGAAATCCAGGGCAGAATCTTGCCTCTTGCCAACTGTTGCTACTTCGGACTGAGTAGGCAATTGAAAATTAAAGTCCTCTCCCGACGAACCAAAACCAAAATCTACAAATCACTCATCATTTCCGTCCTGACCTAAGACGCAGAAGCTTGGACGATGACGACATGCGATGAGTTGGCTTTAGGAGTTTTCGAGGGAAAAGTTTTGCGGAAGATCTATGGCCCTTTGTGCGTTGGCAACGGCGAATACCACAGACGACAGAACGATGAGCTGTAAGAGTTATACGACGACATTGACATAGTTCAGCGAATAAAGAGACAGCGGCTACGCTGGCTAGGTCATGTCGTCCGAATGGATGAAAGCGCTCCAGCTTTGAAAGTGTTCGATGGAGTATCCGCTGATGGAAGCAGAGGGAGATGAAGACCTCAACTCCGTTGGAAGGATCAGGTGGAGAGCGACCTGGTATCACTTGGTATTTCCAACTGGCGTCAAACAGCAAAGAGAAGAAACGAGTGGCGCGCTACTGTTGACGAGGATATAATCGCGTAAGCGGTGCCTACGCCAAAGAAGAAGATAAAATGGCCTCTCTTCAATTATTTGAGGATTCTCGAAACCTCAAATTCGAAATTTTGCTCATTTATGTATCCACCGAGTGAGTGCCTCGTCAATGAAGAACGTTTTGTTGGAATAATTGCAGTACACTGCTTGTTGTTCAAGCACCCAATCGACGTAGCTACAGCGCTGACTTCAGTTATTGTGTGAGCTGGACTTTATATGGATTTAAGTGTGCAAATTCGCCATTATGTGCCATAAGGAAGTCCCAGCTCTTGAAAACCTCGTGAAAGGGACACATTAGAACCTTTGGCTACAATTTCACTTATAGCAGCGATATTTGAAGTGTAACCAATCCAAAACATGTTTAGTTTGACAGTTAAGTTTGACAGATGTCAAAAAACAGCCGCGCACTTTCGAAACCCCTAAATGGATAATCCTTGATTACCGCCACAAAATAGAAAAGATCGAATCGGCAAGGTTCAGAGCGTGTATAGAGGTGGACGAAAGGTTGTAGAGCTACATTTGTGATCGTCCGACATTCAGCCGATTGGGTCGTCAAATCTTCTACGGTCTTCTGTGCGCCTGAGCAAAATTGTGATAATCAGGGAAGCTCCAAGAGCGTACTCAATAACTTTGGCGTGCTCTCTGCGGTCAAGATTTCAACCTCTCTTTCAACCAACCAACAAACCATATAGATTTCTTCTGATGAGTAGAGGGAAAAATTTGCAAAAGCATAAATTTCAGCATTTATTTTTTTTTAGGACTAAGAACCTCTTCTATTGTAGAAATCTGTGAGCATGCAAATTTTTGAAGAATTTTCGACTAGCATTGCTCCTTTGCTACACCTTCAGGTTATCGCAAATCAACTTGCTTTTTTTTATTACTTCAGCTCAAAGTATAAAACCGACCAAACTCCAGAGAACACCTTCCGATCTTCCCTTCAATGGGGCAAGACTAATTTTAATGAGACACCACAAAAGCTGACACAAACAAAAGTTTCACCTGCAACAAATGAAGAAAAATGTAAAGCAATAACAACAGACATGCACACTTAGTCACACTTCATCAGGCAAACTTCACTGCAACAACACAAACAAAAACAAAAACACAATTCACAAAAAACTCTACTCTTCCGCTCTCCGGTTACAAACTGCATTACTTTGCAACAAATTGGAAAAAAAATTGGCTACAAACAACTGTTGCCTAACCGCCAGCGAATACCACCACGCCGCACTTGCAACACCTGCCCGAAGGCACAAGAATGATTATGGCAGAAACTTTTGACAAAATTGAATCTCAACAAATTTCAGCTGCATTCGGCGCAACTACTCTGGCGGGGAGAAAGAGAGAGGAAGCAACGCTGATTTCAAAGTATTTTACAACAGTAGCAACAACAATTGAAGCGGAAGCAGCACCCGCTCTACCACTTGTGGCAAATGCCCAAGTTTTGAGATCAACAACAACAACAACACCCGTTATGAGAGTTTCCAACGCCGCGAGCGTCAGCATCATCAGCAAAACGATTCATTTTAATCGATGCTGCGCGCAACAAAGTTTGCAAAAACATAAAAGCAATCAAATTGGAAAAAACAACAACAACAACTGCACTTCATTTCTTCGACGCTGCACGGAGCGCTCTGCGACGTCGCTTGTTGCAACCATAATTAAAAGTTTTCCTTCATGAGAGCCAACTATTTATGGCGAGTGTTCGTCTATAAGCATGTGTGTGTGTGTGTGTGTGTATGTGTGTGTGGCGCCAAAAAACACTTGTGGCACAAATAATAATTAATTTAAATTGAATCATTTGGCGCGAGTCCGACAGCAAACCAATAAATGTGAAGAGCAGGAGACGAGAAAAAAAGAGAATAAAAAACTGTGTTTTTTTTTCTTACTCCTCTCCGCTCTTTGCTTGACTTAGTTTAAATTTTTTCTTTAAATTCTTTTTCCTCCTCTCCTTTTAGCTCACATTGCAACAGTGCGGCGAGTGTGTGTACCACCGCGGCGCGCATCGCACCATCCAATGTGAGAAGAGAGCGCCAAGAAAGTTGCTGAAAAGCATTAAGCGGCAATTAATTTGTTAAACGGGACTCCAGGCCAACAACAACAATAACAACACCACCGAACTTATGAAAGTACTGGCAGAGTTGTGATTGTTTCCAAGTTGTTGTTGCCACACCACCGCCAGCAGCACTTGTGTTCGCCTATTAAGCCAGTGCTTGAGAACGTTTGGAGTGGCTAACTGGCGAACAAGAAGAAGAAGAAGAAATAAGAGCAAATAACATAATTATTAAATTTGCTACGTCACGTTTCTTATGGCGGATTTTTTTAATTTATTAAAATTACTGGAAAAGATGAAGTTGAAATTTTCAATTTAAACAAACTCGGTCCTAAGTTATTTGGAAAGACATTTGCGGCGTCTATGGATGGCTCTATAGTTGACGTGAAATATAAATTAATATTTTGAACATATAGAGCACTAATCCGTGGTCTCTGGCTTACTTCACTCAGAATCGACATTCCAATTATTTCAAACTCTCCTTCTCTCCGACCAATCCCCTCAAAGGCGTACAACTCATGCGTCTGCCGTTAGACGACATAAGCAAATGTTATCGAAGCGACGCTAGAGAAACTTAATTAATCATTCTCAAATCCTCTGTATTCATTAGTCCAGCGAAAAAATCTCCATTGCATTCAATAAGAGCAGATTATAAGTGTGGTTAAGTCTTGTTTTCATTGGGTTTATTCATCATCTGAGTTCAACTACAAATAAACGTGACTTCCAGAGAGCACGCTGTTTCACTACAGTAATCAACAACGTAAAGACTCATCTTGGACTATGATTTCAATTTAAATACTTTCTATCCTATAACGAGTAGTTTATAATGAGAGTCGAGTAATAGACTTAACGAAAACTTACAATGCTCTGCCACTAGCTCATATTGATGCGGCTGCAATAACCGCGTGGTTAGCATTGCGCACTACCATTCGGAAGATCACAGTTCGAGTCTAGTTGCGGTCGCCCCCCAGTTGAGAATTTCAAGACCTCCGATAGTATTTCTAACATGAAATAAAAGCTCCTCATAAAAATTCATCGGTCGTTCTGTGCCAGCTTGGAATAAACTGTAAGTCCTTCCATATTATTGGAAAATACATCAAGACGCAAAACCACAAATTGGAGGAGAGCTCGGCCGAAAATCGCTTCAGCGGTCAACGATGAGTCTATGAGTAGCCGTTCTTCTCTTCTCCTTTAGTGGGGGCAACGCTTACGCAATTATAGCCGCATCAACAATAGCGCGCCACACGTTTCTTTTCTTTGCTCTGGTTGGAAATACCAGGTAAAACCAGGTCGCTCTCCACCTTAACCTCCCAACGGAGTGGAGGTCTTCTTCCTCTGCTTCCGCCAACGGGTATTCAATCGAATACTTTCAAAGCTGGAGCGCTTTTATCCATTGGGACGACAAGACTTAGCCAGCGTAGCCGCTGTCTCTTGATTCGCTAAGCTATGTCAATGTCGTCGTATAGCTCGTGCAGCTCATCGTTCCATCGTCTGCGGTATTCGCTGTTGCCAACGCGTAAAGGACCATAAATCTTCTGCAAAACTTTTCTCTCGAAAACTCCTAAAGCCGACTCATCGGCTGTCGACATCGTCCAGGCTTCTGCAACATATGTGAGGACGGGAATGATAAGCAACTGTAGAGTTTGGCTTTGGTTCGTCTAAATAGGACTTTACTTTTCAATTGCCTACTGAGGAACACCTGTTGGCAAGAGTGATTCTGCGTTAGATTTCAAGGCTGACATTGTTGGTGTTTTTAATGCTGGTTCCTCGATAGACGAAATTATCTACGACTTCGAAGTAATGACCATAAACAGTGACGTGGGAGCCAAATTGCGAATGCGATGACTGTTTATTTGATAACAGGAGATATTTAGTCTTCCCTCGTTCACTCCCAGGCCCATTCGCTCCGTTTCTTTATCTAACTTGGAGAACGCGGAGCTTACAGTTCGATTGTTATAACCAATTATATCAATATCATCGGCATACGCCAACAATTGTAGACTCTTGCAGGTGATTGTACCTGCTCTATTTAGCTCTGCAGCTCGTCTTGTTTTCTACAGCGTCAAATCGAAAAAATCACACGATAAAGAGTCTCCTTGTATGGAACCTCGTTTGGTATCAAACGGCTCGGAGAGGTCCTTCCCATTCTGACTGCACTTCTGGTATTATCCAGGGTAAGTTTACATATCCGAATCAGTTTTGTGGGGATATCAAATTCAGACATAGTGGCGTGGAGGCAGTTCCTTATCGTGCTGTCGAAGGCAGCTTTAAAATCGATATAAAGGTGGTGTGTATCGATTCTTTTCTCTCGGGTCTTCTCCAAGATTTGGCATATGGCGAATATCTGGTCAAAGGTGGATTTTTCAGATCTAAAGCCACACCGATGAGGTCCGATCAGTTTGTTGACGGTGGGCTTCAGTCCTTCACACAATACTTTAGATAAGATCTTATACGCGATATCCTTTTTTTGTGGAGGATGGAGAAGTTCACGCAAGTGAGGAAAGTTTCTGACTGTCATTCACCTGGGAATGGCTAGAAACTATTCTTTCACATATGGTTCAAGCAACTAACGACTTCCGGCCTTAGATCAAGTATCCTCTCGGTAGCCAACAAACATCCGTTTGGAGGCGAGCTAAAGTGAGAAGGTGAAATCCCTGCGGTTGTGTGTAGAGTTTCGGGCCCACCACAAAAACTGCAATCCAATGAAAAATCAACAAATGAGTAGCCGTTAATCCTTAGAAAACATACCGATGACAACCAAATGCTGTCCTTTCCGTACCACTGTTTACGAAGTCCGACGTTACATCTTCTATTATCCTGACTATTTACGAGGAAATATCAGAGTATCTGGGGCGATCCTAGCAGACATGCCAAGGTCTAAAAAGTATGCCAGTATACAACACTAAATTAGTGAGGATAGCATCCTGGAAGCCGATAGGTCGACCTTGGCAGTCTTTGAAAGAAAAGTTTTTCATAAGGGCTAAAGTGAATACCACAGACGATGGAATGATGAGCTGTACGAGATGTTAACATAGTTCAGAGACTTTGATTTAGTTCAGCAAATTAAAAGATAGCAGCAAGGCTAGCTATATCGTTTTGTCCAGATAGCCGAAAACATTTCGGCTCTGAAAGTATTCGCTGCAGTAACCACTGGTGCAAGCAGAAAAGGTGAAAACCTCCACTCCGTTCGAGGGATCTAGGGGAAAAGTACCTGGCAGCACTTAGTGGCTCCAGTTCGCGTCGAACGGAGGTCTGTATCACTTCACTCATTATGTAAATTGCTTCCTTTATCGGCTATTCATTTAAATACTCATAGAAATGAATCAAACACCTTTTTGACCACTCTTCTGCCACCATTCAAATTAAACAACAACAAATCATCGGGACATAAGGTAAAACACCTGTAAGCAGTCACATACTTAAGCATTCAAAGAAATACTCAGACCAAGCATGAAATGTCAGAAAGAGTGGAGCAAGAAAATCTTCTGAACCAAAAGAAACCAGACAACAAGAACAGAGCAACAACACAAAAATAATAAAAAATGTTGGGTAGGTAAGCAAATAACGAGGACCAAATTGATTTATAGCAAATCGTTTAACAACTTTTAAATAAATCATTACAACACTTACAACGACAAAAACAACAACAACAAAAACGCATAAAAACGAAAGATAGTGAAACCGAAATGAAAGAAACAAACTAAAATTAATAGCCGTAAGAAGGAGAACGGGAGAAAAATATGCAGAAAGAGACGTGGTGTTGGGACTGACGAAGAAAACAATTTGCAACAAATCGCAAAAAAAAACACACATACATGCAAACATATTTACGTATATACAGTAGTATAAGTATAATTGTAACAAAAAAATAATATAAATAAAAACGAACTCTTCGTCCAGCGTTGCTTCCCTGTGAGACTTTCACATACGCTTATTTTGCTCGAATGTCTGACCAAAAGTCCATTTTTCTTTTCAAATCAATTTAGTAAAGAACAATTTGTCAAGTGACGGTTAGGACTCAATTCAACACGATCTCTCATTGATCTGCATGCCCAATTCAAAGCAGACGCTGGCGTACGTAAGTCATTCTACCGGGTGATCCATTTCGAAGTTCCCTATTTATTTTAAGAAAAAAATGCAGAAAATTCTAATTTAATGGGAAATGTTTGTTATCATTCGAAATAACATTCGAATGGCATTTGAAGATTATCTCCTTCAAATGCTGGCCGGGGCTGTTTTTCGGAAGGTCCACCCGTTGAGTCCAATTTTCGATGACTCGTTCGAGCGTTTCGATTGGTAAGTGGCGAATGAAACGCGTGATGTTTTGCTCCAAGGCCTGAATCGAAGCGGGATTGTCTGCATAGACTTTGAACTTTACATAGCCCCACAGGAAAAAGTCTAACGGTGTGAAATCACATGATCTTGGTGACCAATCGACCCGACCGACCCAAAACGTGAAATTATTTGCTCACCGAAGTGTTCTCTCAATAAATCCATTGATTGATGCGATGTGTGGGAAGTGGCAACGTCTCGTTAAAACCAAATGTCACGAGGATCACGAGCTTTAATTTCAGGCATCAAATAGTCGCTTATCATGGCACGATAATAGTCGCTATTGACGGTTACGTTCTCACCGGCATCATTTTTGTAGAAATATGGACCGATGATTCCACCGGCCCACAAACCAAAGCGTTATTTTTTATGTATGAAATGGCAGCTCTTGAATCTCTTCAGGTTGCTTTTCGTTACAAATGCGGGAATGTTGCTTGTTTAGATACCCCTTTGAGCCAGAAATTTGGCTCGAAAACGTCGGATCTTCTTGGTACTTTTCAAGAGCCCATAGAGCGAAGCGATGTCGCTTGGGAAGGTCGAGCGGCTTCTGGTCTTGCACAAGCTGTATTTTGTACGCTTTCAATTTAAGATCTCGACGTAAACTGCGCCAAGTCGTTCCATACGTCAGTCCGAGTTGCTGCGAACAGCGCCTAATCGACTTTCCACGGTCTTACGGTGCTCGTGTATACTCTCAGCTACGGCCGCTATATTTTTTTCACTGCGTTCTGGAGGTGGTATATTCGGTCGAATACTATCCAAAAATGAATTCTGGGTCTCAATATGGATGATGATGTTGCGAATGGTACGCTCAGTAGGCCGATTATGTTGACCATAAGTTGAGCGAAGCACGCGAAACACATTCTTTACAGAACGTGAATTTTCGTAAGAAAGTTAAATGATTTCTAAACATTGTTCAGGCGTAAGTCTTTCCATGATGAAAGACCAAAAAATACTGAACAAAAATAACATGACACCCTGGCACGACTCACGCGTGATCTGCCAAGAAAGGCTATTGAAAGAGGTACCTCTACTGGATCATTCTTTATCACGCGACGGATCATGAATTCGAACCCTAGCCAAACTGAAATCAAATTTAATATTAAAGCATTTTTTTCTAATAACGGCCGCGCTTCGGCAGCAAAAGCCAACCCCTCCATGTAAATTTCCGAAAAGGAACGAAAACTTTCTGCTACAAATCTATCAGCCGTTCAGAGGCGGCTTAGAAAAAAATGTAGGTCCCTCCACCGCTTGGGAAACAACAAAATACACATCATGTATTGGAGATACAACTCGGGTAAAAGTCGTTGAGCTCAGACTGCATCTTATTAAAAAGCTATCTATCATTTCAGGCACACTCTACCAAAGAAATATGAGACATAAAGTATGATGGACATCTGATTCAATCTTATTTGCGTTACTTGGCACATAAGATTATAAACCTTTTCCTTTTCCATTTCCAATAAAAGACTAAATGTATGTCCGTAGTGCCTCCAGTTGCTTTCAAAATTAGAACTCATCTTGGATATATTGCCTACAGAGTCTACTTTGCAAAGTATTCACCAGACGGCTCAAAGGGGAAATGTTGTCCAACAAAAGCTTTGCTTCTAAAGTTACAGACAGTATTACGGATTAATTTTTTTTTTGTGTTGCTGCCATTTAAAGTAGTTGCTTGTTCTTCTTCTTGTTATTGCTGTTGTCATGTCTGACCTAGAAGGCGAAACGTATTGACACGTACAAGAAACATGAGCCTCATGCATAAATTACCAGTCATTTGCAAAATACATGCACAGATACGAGCACACACACACACACCTACAAATTTTAAGAGGGGTCAAAGGGGAAGAAAAAGAAAAGCAGATGCAACCAACACAGAAGTCGACAGTAAGAACACAAAAAAATTAATATAAAAAAAAAACATTAACAAGCCCGTGTGTGCAACAACGAAACTTTAAGGTAGAAAGGCACACGTGCAAAGCAAGAAGGAGAAGAAGAAGTGGAAAATAGAAATAACAGAAAAAGAATTATGAGTAAGAGCAGTAGTGAAAAATCGAACAACTTAAAGAAAATGTTTGAATAATAACGGTATTGTGGCAGGTAAGTAACAAACAACTCCACTGAGAGTAACGCGCGTACATGCATTTGGCAAGGGGAGAGAGGGGGAGGTTTGGCCACTCCATCGCTCACTTTTTACCTTCGTTAAAAGTTGAAGATGCGCCTCGGAAGCACTAATGTGGCATATGAAATATGAAACTGTGGCATAAACGGAAAGAAAAGCAAAGTACAAAACCTAAACACTAGGGTTGACCGTTATATCACAGATTGGTTGTAGATTTAGTTGAGCCTCAGCTAAAATAGCTAGAAACGGATTTTCTAAAAGCCACGAGTTTCAACAAAAGTCTCGAAATACTATGACGTTTATGAAGGTAGGTCTGAAATGAATCCACCTCGGTTTTTAAGCCTTCAGTACTTCTAGACAGAGATCAGGTAGATCCTCTAAAGTAAGCAATGACTATGTAAGCCAAAGAAGATCTCCTTCTGTCCAAGCGGGTAGAAGAGCCGTAAGCAAAAATGGGGTAGTGTAACATTTACCACGCTTCAGTAAGGGTATGCCGCTGCTGACAACCCTGCGTTGCTCCCCCACCAATAATTTCGTTCTTCAAAAACTGCACAAAAACTGATCCCCAACCAGTGCATAGCTGAGTCAGTTTTAAACATTCGAATTACGCGCAGGCCGATCAGTCCTCTTAGGTAAGTCGTGTGCTTAACTCGTCAATCAAGATGTTGTCGTGCCTTGGTCATGATTAGTCTAATCATATAGTTTTGCCAATCAACTGCTTGGCTGTTAGAGCAAGACGTTGTTGGGCCTCTCAGTACAATTTCAGCTAAGCCGCATTCCAGCACCTTCTTCACATATGTAGTGAGAAACTAAAAGAGGGACGGTGTCTGTGCTGCCTAGTCATGTGTGTTAGCTTTCTTTCTGTCGCCGGGACATTTTTGCCGAGTCGTTAGGACTACTGGGAGCCAACCGCCGGGCTGCTAGTGCAGGTACCGCCGCTCATCATCGCTCCAACATCACTACCGTCCACCGCTATTCGTTCTCAGTACGACCTCTCAGCAATAACGGCGACTGTCTGCAGTATGATCTCTCCCTCTCTCTATCTACCTCTCTCTCTATCTCTCTCTATCTGTATCTCTCTATCTCTATCTCTCTCTCTTCTTGAACTAAGGTTGCCGGATTTCTTGTTGTAGAGCCGTATGCGTGTCTGTCCGAATTAAAAACATTTAATTACTGTGTTTTATTTGAAGAGTGGGGGATTAGTGGGACCCTCGATCAATTCTCCACCGGATGACCTCACCTCAACCTTTGATAACACCCACTTCTCAATGGTCCGATGCCATCTTTAAGATCTGAGGCTGAACAACCGTCAATCCCAATCCCAATCACAAAAAATTTTTACGATTCTGAAGGCAAAAAGTTTCAGGATAGCTTCATAGTCCCGCTGAAATCTCGTTCGGCACAAAACCTCGTCATTGAAAGACACCTTCGAAGACTCTCTTGCTCGTAGAGTTCATTTTACAAGTGAAATTCGACAGGTTACGTATGCGTAGTATATAACTAAATTGCTTTCATTTCCTAAAGCAAAAATACAGTATCAACCAATCAAGGATGACCCTAGTGTACACAACCAGACAAATATTTAGTTACCGGGGAGCATGTTTGAGGTTAAGACGCATAACACACATTACCGCTAAGTATCAGCTAACGATATGTACCATACATATGTATGTGTGTGTGTGTGGCTGATAACGGCAACTAACTTGCCACATTCTACGCGTAAGTACTCCTCCGCCATTCCCCGCATTGGCATTCCCAATGCCGGGCCACTTTTGCCAGTCAAAATAACTTATGACTTGAGTTGGGTTTTTCTTTTGGCCACTTTTTACAAGGAGCACTCGAGTGTGAGCAAATTGTTGCTGTTGTTGCGTGTACATTACAACGAACTCAGCGAAAAAAGGTAGCAAAAAAGTATTGAATAACCCGCAAAAGGAAAAATGATTTATGTTGCAAACAACCTAAAGCGAGGCAACGATGAAGAGGAAGCAGAAAAAAATGTCGAGAGCGGAGAGAGCAGAGAGTGGGGCAATGGGAGCGTTGGCAGCGTTAAGAAAGAGGCAGTGTTTGATTTCTAGAAATGGTTGAACGAAAAAAGGTATGTGTGGCAAGCGTGGCAGGAATTCAATCGTTGTGGCAATAATACGTAGCAACAATAACAACAATAACAATGTGTTCAGCATGTTGATGCAACAACAGTTGGTATTATGGCAAAACAATCTACAATTTGCAACAACAACAACAACAACAACAATAACAATAAAGGAGCAATATTACGTCACAGCTGCGGCAACATGAAGTGGCAAGCAACAAAATATATGAAATGATCGGGTAAGCAGCGTGATAAGCAACACTAACAACAATACCATACAAATAGCAACAATGTTAAGCAATCGTCGCGTCCGAGTAACTTTTGCATTCACCACTCACCTCATCTCTCTTCCACTTCTTCACTTTTTCTACTACTTTTTTCCATTGCAATGATATTGAACAAATGAAATGTAACGGTATTACAGCAATATTAACAACAACAAAAAATCAGCAAACTAAGCAAAAATAATCACGCAACTGGAGTGGGAGCTTAGCAAAGTGTAAAGAAAGTTTTTGTGTTGCTCCTCTTTCCTCCTTCCACTCCAAAACGTAGCAGACCACTGAAAAGCCACTGAAGTCACAGACGGGTCTGTCGTGTTCTCTGTTTTTTGTTGTGTTGTAAAATCAGGTGGAAAAACATTTGTTACTTATGAATATTTGACAGTTGGGGCGGGTGTAGCGGGAGTGTGGCGAAAGGCATGAGAGTGGCGGGGTGTATATATAAGTATGACGGGGAGTAGTTGTTGTCTGCAACTTGTAAGCCAATATTCTCGTTTTTTCATGAATATTTCAATATTCAAAAACAACAGCAACAACAACAAAGGAAAATCATTTAAATGGAAATGAAAAATGTAGAAATAATAGGCAAATGTAATCGTTTCACTGTACAGCCAATGATTTGATTTATGAGAGAAGGGAATTCGCGGAGTATAAAAAAAAACATAAAAAGTATGAAAGACATAAACAAAGTTCGTCAGTGATATTTGAAAATAAAAAATTATATAAGTGAATACGTGGGTTGCTTAAGAAATATTTTGGAATCCAGGCAAACAAAATGTGTGATTTGAAAGAGATCTTGGAAAAAAAGCTTCCCAAAAAGTAAGCTGATCATGCTGTGTGCTTTCCTCCTCACACGGGCCAGTCTTGTTGGCTTCGCTGAAGAGCTAGCTATCTGGTGTCTTTTTAATTTTTTTTTTAATTTAGTACGAAGGTGGTTTGATATGTCAGCAACTTGCTGAATAAAATATATCTTTTCAGCAAATAAGCGTTTCATTTTTCAACATAGGCTCCTTTTAGCTCTATATATTTAGTCAAGCGTTTTGTATTCCTTCAAGGCCCACAAAACAGGCGTTTGAACCTGTGAATATCTCTTCATTCAAACGGAATTTCTTACCGCCGAGCCATTTCCTTAAGTTTAGAAAAAAAGAAATAGTCGCCGGGGTATAGATCTGCAGAGCATTCTGGATGGGGTAGCAGTTCGTAACCCAATTTATGAATTTTTGATATGGTAACTACACAGGTTGGCACCAATGTTTTGTCCGGATGGAACAGTACTGTTTTTTCGCCAAATGCGGTCATTTCTGCTTAAAATCAATATCTGCCTAAAAGGTCTGAATGTAACTCCGGACCTCCGGCATCTCACAGTTCTATTTTGACCTTCTTTGGTGCATGTTCGCCGGGAGAAATCCACTCTCTTGATTGTTCTTTGGTCTCTGTTGTGGTGTAGTGGATCTATGTTTCGTCTTGGGCGCATAAATTCATTTGGATTGCAGTTGAACATCGCCAAACACTCCTTTCAAGTGGTTACACGTCTGCGCTTATGATCGTGTGTGTACGACACTTTTCATATCCAGATATTCTTGCAAAATATGATGTACCCGCTTAGTTGAGATGCCTACAACCACAGACATCCCATGATGCGATTAAAGTATATGCAGAGAGTGCCTAGATACATGCCAATTTCTGATCTGGTTTGAGATTGCATATGGAGCTAGTATTATATTGAAGGCCTTCTTCCTAGCCAAAGTAACAAAAGTGAGCCTGTTCACATAGTTGCAGATAGCTAATAATAGTTAGTAGAGACTCACCTCTTTTGTTGCAGTCACTGGGTCCTCGGAAAAAGTGGTTTCTTTTACGGCGCTGATATTTGTTAGACATCAAAGTTTAATTCGCCGACTTTTTTTGTCTACGACCCAAGGTTTTTATTTTAGATTCACACATGGGTTGCCTGAAAGTTTCGAAAATTCCGCTGTTTCAACATCTACAAATGTTGCATTCCTGGCCTTGGAATTTGCGGGCTCAACGGGCAAACTCAAGATTTTCTCTGCTTCCTTGTTTGTAAACTCAACCTTCTTGTAGACTTTTGTTGTGATATGGAAGAAGCCGCAGAGTTAACCTCAGGCCACAGATTCCCCCCTCGGCAATGGCTTTATTTTAGAGCTTTACAGCACCAGGATATTTTTGCTAAATGTCCTTATACAACCTGCTCTGCTCCATCATAATTGGTTTACAGTTATGTTCTTTCCCAAGTATCAGAGAGTTTGTGATGCCGGCAGGGATATCTTTGAAGACATATGCCTTTTGAACCAGCATTCTCCTAAGGCCAAGGTTCCTTAGACGCTCTTCTCTTTACTGATGCAGAGAAGTTTGACTTTTTCTGCCATCATCTGCTGACGTGCCTTTGTCTGGAGTCTCTTTTGCATAATTGGCATTTTGAACCTACGTCAGTTTGTGGGCTAGGATATCAGTAAAGTTCCTCAAAACTAAGGAGTTATATGTCTGTCTCTATCGACACTCAATGGATTTTTAGAACAGTAAAGATTTTGGTCAAGGTTTTGGCCTTACTGTTCCTAACGTTGTGGAGATACGCACTGGGTTCGCCACCAGCCACCATCGCCTTTGTAGTTTTGCCTTTGGTGTGTCTATTGAGGCGGACCCTCTGTGAACCGACTGACAGATTAGACTTTCCCTTATTGGGAAGATGCTCTTTGTCAGCTAAGTGTTTTTTCCCACTAGCTGTGTACTTCTTCCTTCAACTCTTTTCAACATAGACTCCTTCCAAACGCCACACAAATAAATCGTCCATGCAGCCCAAATATTGAACTCAAACAAAAATTCAAATTTCGAACACGTACACAATTTGCAATAACCAGAGTGAATTTCAATCAATCGAATGCACATATAACATTTGAGAAAACAAAAAAATTTGAACAGGAAAATATGCAGCATTCAGGCACTCCGACTCACTCCCTAATCCGAACTCTATTCGGTAAAAGCTCAAAGAGATGCTGGTAAAATAGGTAAGCGCTTGGGAAATATCAGTATGCTACAGACATATAGCTGCGTATGTATTTGTGTGTGCATATATGTATGTATGAGTTGTATGTAGATAGCCTCAGGCAATGGATAATCAAAAGCACGTGCTGCCAACAGCAATCGAAGAGTGCGACCAAATGCCCAAATGATGAAATGTGACATCAATGACATCATCAAATCGTCAGTTGAAATGGTGATAACTGCCTTGGTAGCTGTATGAATTTGAAAAAAAAAATTAAAACAATAACAACAACGGAGAACAAAATACTCGAAAATCTCTTGCAGGAGCACATTGGGCGACAAACTCATCCTCAAACGAGCAACTGACCAAACGCTGTCTATCGATTATCATGCAATCAAGTCGACAACTCGAACGCTTGGTAGTTGGTTATTTCAAGTGGACGAACACATTTTTGAATTATGAAAAGGTGGAAGGGTAGAAATATGGGCAAAAACCAGAGAGAGAGGGATTAAGTAAGATAACGAGGTTTGAACTTTTAAATCTTGGCTTTATTATAAAAATAGATCAGAAGTCCCGACGCGATTGAGGAATAACAGCATCCTTGCGGAAAAGGAAGGACAGTGAAGTTTTGGTGTTTTCGAAAAAATGAAAATGCCTTAAATCTTTTATAAAACCAGAAACGGGTTCCTCAGACTTAATAAAAAAATATAATATGCGAAGTGAATGGAACTCAGAGGCAAAATTGAAGAACTGAGACAAATCCTAATAACAAAAGATGGTATGACGAAAGAAAACGGTGATGATGAGAAGATGAGATGAGATAAAATGAGATCAGTTGAGATGAGACGAGATGAGATGAAATGAGTTGAGTTGAGGTGATATGAGATGAGATGAGATTAGATAAGATGAAATGATATGAGATGAGATGAGCTAAGATGAGATGAGATGAGATGGAATGAGGTGAGATATGATGAGATGAGATGAGATAAGATAATTTGAGATGATATGCGATGAGATTTAAAGAGAAGAGAAGAGATGAGCTGAGATGCGATGAGACGAGGTGATATGTGAAGAGAAAAGATGAGACGATAGAGGATGAGATGAGATGTGAAGAGAAGAAAGAGATGAGATGAGATGAGATGAGATGAGACGAGATAAGGTGAGATGAGATAATATGAGATAAGGTGAGAATATATATGCAAGAAAAAAATGGAGTGCGATAGATAGAGAAAAGTCGGAATAAGAGACGTTGTAACAACAAGAAATCATACCAAACGCGATAAAGATGTTTCAGGTATGAGTAAATAAGATCAACTGGAATCAAATAAGGTCAAAAACTGCTTTTTTTCCAAATTACTACAAGGAGATCAACGATAAGATCTTAAGGTAAGAGTTAGTGAAAATATGCTCAAAGTTAGACACCAAATTTGGAAGATTAGGTTTTTTTTTAAAGAAGAAGTTTTCATTCAAAAAGCTAGAGCTCAATATTTAACGACTTCTTCTAACGACTAAAAACTGGTGAATATAATTGATAATTTGAAAAAACATTTGGGGGAATTATATCAGGTTTCCGGCCAGAAATTCGTTCACAATGATACATACGCCAAACTTATGCAATTTTCATCACCTAACTCAGCGCGCTCAAGCAAGCTGAACCTTCTTCCGTGTCTTCTGCACCATACCATGTGGTTTCAGCTCATACTCGCTTTGCTCTGTGTCATCTTAAGAGAGTGTACATACATACATGCATACAACCGCATTAGCTAATGCTAAATTTTTATCAACACCAAAAGTTTCCGTTTTCCCTTGTGAAATATTTCATTTGTTTTTTTTTTTTTATGAAAAGTGGGAAGTTGCTAATGTTGCACAAAAATAAAAACAACAGCAACCACACACACCTGTGCTCTTAAGTAAGCGTTGCTTCTACTAAAACTATGTTGGTGAGCGTAAAATATGTTTAATGGCTTTTTAGATAAGAGAATGTCTCTTCACAAACGAAGTCTTCTGCCGGTAAATCTATTAAGACCACTTTGACAGCTAGGGCGCCAAGAAGAGAGGGGGGTAAAGCACGGTGTGTACTCGTAAAGTAAGATTTTCACCGGACGTCATCAATCATTTAAAAATCGTTAAGTTAAGAATATCATTAGAATTTGTAAGATTTTTATTTTAAGTTTTTTTTTTAATTTTGTTTGGCTTGTGGCATGAGATTTTGTGCCTAAAATATGATAATTTTCAAGAGAGTTCGTTTAACTTAAATGAAATAATGCATTGTCATTGTAGCTGACGCAATGATGACTATATATCTAAGTAGATTAAAGAGAAGTAGTGAAAAGAATTATTTTCAAAACAACAAAATGTTTTTCAACTCATCAATCAACTTGAAAAACTGAAGTCTATTAGAGAGCAAAACAAACTTTTCTTCAAAAACAAAACACTAAACAGAAATAATACAGATATAAAATAAACGGAATGCAAGCGATGAGTGTTTGAGAACAACCATACAACGAGTATATATAAATATGTATTTATATATAAAGGGTGATACATTTCGAGCTTCCCCACCTTTTTAAAAGAAAAAAACACATAAAATTCGAATTTAATGGGGAATATTTATTATCATTAGAAAGAAAATTATTTGGCTTTTATTTACCTTGTGTTTTGAAGATTATCTCTTTCAAATGTTGGTCGCGGCTACGTCTCAGATGGTCCATCCGTTGAGTCCAATTTTCGATAACTCGTTCGAGCGAAAGACACGCGTGCTGTTTTGCTCCAAGGCCTTAATCGAAGCTGGATTGTCCGCATAGACTTTAGACTTTACATATCCCCACAGGAAAAAGTCTAACGGTGTGATATCACACGATCTTGGTGGCCAATCGAATGGCTGTAAACGTGAAATTATCTGCTCACCGAAGTATTCTCTCAATAAATCCATTGATTGATGCGATGTGTGGGCATTGGCAACATCTCGTTGAAACCAAGTGTCGCGGAGATCAAGAGCTTCAATTTCAGGCATCAAATAGTCGCTTATCATGGCACGATAACGGTCGCCATTGACGGTTACGTTCTCACCGGCATTATTTTTGTAGAAATATGGACCGATGATTCCACCGGACCACAAACCAAACCGTTGTTTTTTCTGTATGAAATGGCAACTCTTGGGAAAGTCGAGCGGCTTCAGTTATTGCACAAGCTGTATTTTGTACGCTTTCAATTTAAGATTTCGACGTAAAATGCGCCAAGTCGTTCCATACGTCAGTCCGAGTTGCTGCGAACGGCGCCTAATCGACTTTCCACAGTCTTACGGTCTTCGTGTACACTCTCAGCTACGGCAGCTATATTTTCATCACTACGTGCTGGATGTGGTCTATTCGGTCGAATATTATCCAATAATGATTGCTGGATCTCAAGATGGGTGATGGTGTTGCGAATAGTGCGCTCAGTAGGCCGATTATGTTGACCATAAGTTGAGCGAAGCGCGCGAATAACATTCTTTACAGAACGTGAATTTTCGAAATAAAGTTGAATGATTTGTAAACGATGTTCAGGCGTAAGTCTTTCCACGATGAAATGCCGAACAATACTGAACAAAAATAACATGACAGCTTGGCACGACTCACGTGTGATCTGTCAAAAAAAGTCTATTGAAAAAAATACCTCTACTTGGATCACCCTTTATATATGCACGAATTTCAATATATTCTTTGTAAAAAGTATTTGATTATTTTTAGCATTTTACCAAGAAATTCGTCAAAATGTCAGACAGACATGAGAAAATGGCGAATAAATTGAAAAGGCGCTGTGTTGCATTGCTAAGCAGGTTCTCTCTCTGGTAGTTCGTGAAGTAACTTACAATAACATACAACAACAAATACTTTAAATAAAAAAATTTTCAGAACCTTTGCCAAGTATGTGCCAACAGACAGTTCGCAGGGCAATTCGCTATTTCTGCTTTTGCCACTGACAGATGCATGAAATTTTCACGCAACATGCCACACACATACACATGCGCACACACACATTCACATATGTATGCCAGCAAGCGTGCAGTACTTGCAACACAATCAGCATATGTTGCATGCAATTTTACGATTTCTTTATTTCACTTGGCAGGCGACGTACTCTAGTGCGCAGAAAATTGCTTACGCTACACACACACACACACACACACATGCATATATATACTTATAAATGTTAAACATACAGAAATGTATGACTGAAAGCATTATGTAATAGCGGAGTGTACTTTGGAAAGGAACTCCAGTTTCGCTCACATCATTCATCTGCTTTCGCCTGTCTCTCTCTGCACCCCCGCAATCTCTTAATCCGCCTTCAGGAGTGTATTGTTGATGAATTGCCGCCGGAAGCAGAAACGAAATTTGCACAGAAATGAATTGTTGATCAAAGGAGATGTTGCCGCCGCAGCCAAGTTAATAAAGAAATGCATGCGAATCAAGACGAAATAAAATGAATTGCCTACTTTATTCATTTGCTGGCTGCTGGGCGGAGAACATACAGGGTGACAAAATTTTGAAATATGGAAACAAAACGTTGGTTACAAAAATTTTATATACAATTTCCTAAAAAAAAAGATTATCCATTTAGTGGTTTCGAAAATACAGGAATGTATTTTGACATCTGTCATACTTAACTGTCAAACCAAACATGTTTAGTCTGACATTTATGGAAATTGATCGCTTAACAACCGCACAACTCGCTAAACATGCTGAAACTTACTGAAAAAATCGTGATTCAAACAAGGCCACGTTTCGTACTTTAAGAGAAGATTACGATGCGCTTGATCATCCAACTACTCAAGCAATTAGCAAAATATTTAAGAAATTTGTAGAGACTGTGTCGGTGACAGATATTGTAAGGCCTGTGCGTCATCGTTTTGCTCGTTCCACCCCAAATATCGCTGCTGTAAGTTAAAGTGTAGCCGAATACCCGAATTTGTCTATTTCCCGACGTTCTCAAGACCTTGTTGGGCACATTATGGCGTATTTTCCAGTTGGACTTACACCTGCATCCATATAAAGTACAGCCCACACAACAACTGAAGCCAGCTGATCATTCACAACGCCGTGATTAAGTCGATTGGGTACTTGAACAACAAGCAGTGGACCGTGATTTTTCCAACAAAATTTTCTTCAGTGACCAAGCACATTTCTCACTAGAGAGTTTACGGTAGATACGTAAATAAGCAAAATTGTTGCATTTGGGGATCCGAGAATCAAAGAGGCAAGCGGAGATTGGCATAAGGGTCTCCTAAAACGAAACCAAACCTTTTCACTACGAAAGCCAGAGAAAAGGAGCTTAGCAGACTTAGAGGCTTTACAAAGTCTGCTACAGAAGGCTTTTTCAACAACTTTAAGTCCTTATACGCAGAATACTCTCTCCAACCGAAAGATATATATAATTTAGAGAAGAATAGAGTAACTACAGAGAGCCTCCAAAGGTAGGTACTCGGTTCAACAATGTGCATGTAGAAATATATTTTTATTTATCACCATTTTAATACCTCTCTTCACAGATTCTTGCCCAGAAAGGTGAGCGATCGGTTTCATAAGCAACATAAGCAAAACATAGAGTCTTGGGAACTATGATTGGTATCGTTAATGCCGGTATATGTTGTTTCCTCGCATTTTATTCAGCGAAAAATTTATAAATGGACGCTTACCAAGCTCATTAGCCTTGAACTCTAAATCAGGTTGGATGACTTCAAACCTGTTCATTGAAGTGATGAAGCACATACACAGCAGTACTAACTGCACTGCTGTACTAACTAACTGCACGAAGCGCCATTCTGGTTTGGCTACTTAATCATTCCCCTCATTGCAGTCCTGCAAGCATTGATTATTGCCGGGAGCATGGAATTTTTATGCTGTCATATTTCCATCCCATACCTCGCACCTCCGGATTCAGTACTACTGGCATTTGAACTCACAAATGTTTGGTTTTGACGAAATCCCCTCAGAGAGGGTGTGGCCGAAGAAGAGACAGTTCCAACAGTTCACGGCAGCGACATCCAAAATAAGAAAAAACAAACAAAAAATCTATTGAAATTCACACCCAAAGCGAAGCAACTCGAATTATAAACAACTCAGCAGAGAAGCAAAAATAAGGGAACTCAGTAATCGTCAGAAACCTCTTCATGTGGTGGGTCGATTCGGCGCCGTTCGCAGCAACTCGGACTGACGTATGGAACGACTTGGAGCATTTTACGTCGAGATCTTGAAAAGTTCCAAGAAGATCCGACGTTTTCGACAAACAAAAAATTTCAGCGATAAGGGACATTTCTAGCTCAATGGGCATGTAAATATGCAAAATTGCCACATTTGTAAGGAAGAGCAACCTGAAGAGATTAAAGAGTTGCCATTTCATTCAGAAAAAACAACGGTTTGGTGTGGTTTGTGGTTTGTGGGCCGATCCCTATTTTTTCAAAAATGATGCCGCTAAGAACGTTACCGTAAATGGCCACTGTTATCGCGCCATGATAACCGACTATTTGATGCCTGAAATTGAAGCTCGTGATCTCCGCGACATTTGGTTTCAACAAGACGGCGCCACTTCCCACACATCGCATCAGTCAATGGATTTATTGAGAGAATACTTCGGTGAGCAGATAATTTTACGTTTCCGGCCGGTCGATTGGCCACCAAGATCGTGTGATATCACACCGTTAGCCTTTTTCCAGTGGAGATGTGTAAAGTCTAGAGCCTATGCGGACAATCCCGCTTCGATTCTGGCCTTGGGCCAAATATCATGCGTGTTATTCGCCAGTTAGCAGTCGAAACGCTCGAACGAGTCATCGAAAATTGGACTCAACGGATGGACCATCTAAGACGTAGCCGCGGCCAACATTTGAAAGAGATAATCTTCAAAAAATAAATGCCAAAGAATGTTCTTTCGAATGATAAAAAACATTCCCCATTAAATTTGAATTTTCTGTGTTTTTTTTTCTTTATAAAAGTAGGGAACCTCGAAATGGATCATCGTTTACATTTAATTTAAATTATCTACGAAAATGATTTTTTGTAAGACCAGATGAAGAAGACAGCGCACTCTGTACTGTCAAATATGCGCCTACAACGAGTTACCTACAGTTTATTCCCAGCTAAGTTTTATTTCATGCCAGAAATACACTCAGACTCACATTCATTCCCGAGACGGCGACAAACTTCAAAACTTTTTTCTCGTAAAAGGCTGGAAGGTTCGTCGTTGTCAGGAATTTATTCAACTAAATTAATTGTGAATTTTTAGTACGCAACACCCTGTTCAGGCTATTTAAATGTGTTCGCATAAATATTTATTTTATTTTATTTACCTAGAATTTTTTCTGAATGTATGGATGTGCATATGTATGTGTGTGTGTGTATGTACGAATATTTGTTTGTTTGCAAATAATTTGTAAATTGCTTAGAAAATTTTATGGCTTTCATAAGCATAAACATTTTAGTCATCCGGATATTTTCGATAAATAAACAGGGTCAACAAACGGCAAAAACTGTTATTCTTTGCAGTTATGCACATATATTTGTATATGTTCATATGTATGTTTGTGTTTGCATATATGAATTTGTCAAAGCTGCTTTGGGGCAATAAAATTATTATGCACCCTAATTCAAATGAGCCAAACTAACGGTGTATTAATCAAAGAGACAGACAAACAAACAAACAAACAAACGAACGAACAAACCGACAGACAGACATACAGACAGACAGACAGACAGGCAGGCAGGCAGTTAATCCACACAACTCCACACAAAGCAGTATTCATACAAATAAGAAAATCAGGCAAACTACATACATATAAAAACATTAGCAACAACAACAACAACAACAACAACAACAACAAATTGGACAACCACAAAGAACGAAATCATCATTCATAAATAATGGTGACGGCGAGCTAGTGAAAGCGCTGAAAATATTAACAACAGCAACAACAACAACAACAATAACAATAACAACAACAACGTGTCAGACAACAAAATTTGTGCACTCGTCTGTCGCTCTTCCGCGCACACATCCCGACAGCAAGCAATAATATGCATAAATAATAATATGTACATACATATATATATATGTATAAGTATGTATGTCCATACAATAAAATGTATTTACTTCGTCAGTTAGTCGGCAAGTGAAGCGAACGCAACGCCGCCCCTGAAGCCCACACCGCCCACCCACCACCACCATTCAGCGGCGCTTCAACACTCAACAAAGGAAATGGTTTCGTTCCGGTTTGGGCGTTTGGGTCCGTAGCTGACATGTGGCTACCGCAGCGGCAAGTATTATATGTGAATATGTATGAATGTGTATACGGATATGTATATGTATATGTGTGCGTATGTATGTCGCTATTGAATGGTTTTTATGTTATTACTTGATTTTTCGACTTGGCAAACACATATTATTTGCTTATATATATGTACATATATATATATGTATGCATGTTCTTGTGTGTGTATATTTGTTTGTCCGCAAAATATTTGCATAATAAATGTGAGGTTATGAATAAATTATTGACGCATGAATGTCGGTTATTCGATACTTTTGAAAGCGACTATCTTGCATACATGCAAGCAGGCACACATACATATATACTTTTGCATACATATATTCTTATAGAAGATGGGTATGTTGCTATTTACGTAGATGTTTTACGTGGTAAATAACAGCACAAGCCATGGCCGAGCGCCATTTTATTTATGGCAATTTTCTTCATGACTTCCCCAATTGTTGTTGTTCTTATTACTGTTGGTTGTAGATTTAAGTTAATTCAAAGAATAAGTTGCATTGAAATTTTGCTCACTTTTTTTAAATATCCCTCATCGTCGGAGCTTCTCTTCGTCTCGCCAAAGCCGAGCAATTGCGCCTAAAATTATCTCAGCCACAACTAGAAGAATTTTGATTTTCGAGCGCTCAAGAGTTGAAAGTTTATCCGCATAAACACGGTCTTTCGCCAGACAAATAAAGATTCAACGGTATCAAATTGCACGATCCCCGTGGCCAATTGACATCGCCAAGACGAGAGATTACGCGGCCGGTAAATTTCTCTCGCAATAAAGCCATATTCGCTAAAGTTGTGTGGCATGTGGCACCATGTTGTTGGAACCACATATTGTCTAAGTTGTGTTCTTCAATTTTAGGCTAAAAAAAGTTGGTTATCATACATCCATAACGCTCCGAAACGACTATGACAGTCTCGCCATTATCGTTTTCAAAGAAGTAAGTTCAATCAATCACACCTTTGGACCAAAAGCGTTCAATGTCACAAAGCGCACCAGAGAGTAAGTTTTTTTTTATGAGTAATGACCTCTCTTCAATTATTTGAGGATTCTCGGTGTCCTAAATGCAATAATTTTGCTTATTTACGTATCCACCGAGTGAGAAATGTACATCGTCTCTGAAGAAAATTTTGCTGCCAAGTGCAAAATACGTCATAATGAGTCGTACGGAAGTCCCATCTCTTGAGAACGTCAGGAAATAGACCCAATCGGGTCTTCGGCGACGCTTTTACTTTTACAGCAGCGTTATTTGGGGTGGAACGCGCAAAACGATCATGCACAGGCCTTACACTATCTGTACCAGAACCAGTCTCTTCAAATATCGTTAAAATTTGACAAATTGGTTGAGTAGTTGGACGATTATATGCACCAGAATCTCCTCTTAAATTACGAAATTTGGCCCCGTTTGAATCACCATTTTTTGTTAGTAGATTTCAACAATTTTAACGCGTTGTGCGGTTGTTAGACGATCCATTTTAATATATGACTGACTTTTGACTAAAACAAACCATTTTTGTTTTAACAGTTGACATATGTCAAAATACAGCCCTGCACAAGATAACTCTTTATATGTATAAGTACACGAGTATATGTACATATTTAAAGAGGTTTTCCAATAGCATTGATATGATTTCTAAGTGTCGTTTTGGCCATTTTTAATATGTCCTAATCTGTCTTTTTTCTTCATTGCATTCAGTAATGTTTACAATTTCATCATGGCAAGATATACGCAAGAACAACGTTGCTGATTTTGCCTTGGAACAACTTGAAAACGATAACCATTTTTTTTAAGAAAATCATCTTCTCCGATGAGAATCACTTTCATCTGAGTGATGCGGTAAATAAACAAAACTGTCGATTCTGGTGCGAAGAAAATTCACAAATTATTCATAAAAAAAAAATTACATTCACCTAAATTGACAGTTTGGTGTGGTTTTTGGTCTGGTGGAATCATCGGTCCATACTTCTTTCGAGATGAAGCTGGTAGCACTTACGGCACTGTCAATGGAGAGCGGTATAGTTCGATGATAACCAACTTTTTATGGCCGCAATTGGAAGGAAGTTGATCTTAACAACATCTGGTTCCAACAAGACGGGGCTACGTGTCACATAGCACGTGCAACAACCGCATTATTGCGAGAAAGGTTTGGAGATTCGATTATTTCAAGAAATTTTGACATTGAATGGCATCCAAGAAGTCGTGATTTAACACCACTACAAACTACTTCTTGTGGGGTTAGTTGAAGTCATTGGTCTTTAGCAATAAACCAGACTCTCTTCAAGCTTTAAAAGTTAATATTGAACGTGCTATTCAAGACATATGACTTGATTTAGTGGAAAAAGTGCTCAAAAATTGAGTTCATCGAATTCGTTCGTTCGAAAATCGATTGTACTTCACATTAAATAAAAAATATTTGAATTTTCTTCACAATTAGTGTGTTTTTTTTTAAAGAAATCATATCATTCTTATTGGAAAGCCCTATATATCTCCTGAGCCGATTCAGGCGAGTTCCTCCTTCAATTATTGGTGTGCGTTTTGATGCTTTTTTTTAAATTAAATAAATTTTTTAAACTAAATTCTCTTAATTTTGGAGGTTTGTCTGATCAGTTCATAACCCTCCGCATGGTTGCATTCTTTGTTTGGTGCACCAGAAAGTAACCAAGTTGAAATAAATTCGAGCATCAGCTGAGCCTCAAAGGCACCAAGGGCTGTCATAGGGAACCACCTTAAAGAGAACGTAATAAAGTAAATTTCTCTTTTCGTGAAAAAAGACGAACCAGGTCGTCGTAATGCCATTAGTTTCTGCTACACTTTTACACACACTAGATTCGATTATCATATGAAGTCAGAAACCAAAATTGTATTTGCTGAGTAGAAAGACATATACAGACGTAGTAGTGCTACAATATCGAAGAGTCTTTACGATTTCTTTTGGAAATAAAAGTTAGCGAACTTCTTGCCACGAAGATAAATAAAACTCCCATCTTTCCACGATTTCCACTTAAGCTCTACTGCAAAACTTACCCCGATAAAAGAGACTTGTTAGGCATAGCTGTATGCAGCACAATACAGAATGTGATAGTCTGAGAGCCACAAGATTTTCTATATATTCTCTCAAATATTCATTCCTCGCGGTAAATTGCAGTAACCACTCTGCTTTACCGACTTTAATATCTGAAGAATAAGGTATACTACATCTCCTACATAAAAGATATCAGCCATTTAGAGACGGAGATAAACCTCTCCTCCTCTGGTAAAGCTGAGGGTAGGTACTACCCCACGGCCTTCACAAACGCGTAAAGAATAAGATTTTATTCCCTTTTTTGGGCATCCACCTTTAAGGGCTCGCATAAAATACAGACGAGTGCAGTCAGTCAAAAATGAATTTTCAATTTATTAATTAAATTTTTTCAAAGTACCTCTGTGGGCAGCGAGCTAGCTTCAGCGACAATCCACCGAGCTCGCAATAATGCCTTTAAAGTGTTTCGATACGGACTAAGAACTTCTGCAACCACTCCAAAAATGTAGATTCCGAGCCAATGTGGACTATACCAACTGCACTGTTGGTTAGATGGTGACAGTGGCAATAAAAATAACTCGGTGGATTTGTAGGCCTACAAAGAATTGAATATCTTAGAGTAAAACCAAGTTCTAGGCAAATTGCTTAATCGTGAGTTCCCAAAGTCATAGAGAAAGTCTTTTATGGGAAGCTTAGCAGCAGCACGAAATGATAGTTGTCTTCCAAGCACGGCACAGTCTCTTCCGACACATGATATCGAGCTGCCTTCTGGGATACACATAACCCTGGCACGTTAAGCTTAAACTCTTTCCCCGACTTGATAATGAGCTGCACCAGTTCGCTCTGTCTACCGTGAACACGGCATGATGCTAAACCCATCATTAATTAGCCTCTGAATGGATTCTTAAGCCTATCTATACATGGGTGTGCGGGTTAAATATCTTCTTAAAAATAAAAAAACAATAAAAAAAATTTCATTTCCACACAAAATGTGAGCACAACTAGGGCGGCAACGTTTTGCGGCACTTGAATAAAAACATAAAAACCGTTAGGATTATTATAATTAAAATACTTACTCAGCAATTACGACATTCACCACTTCACACTCAATCTTGCATTAATCAAAACGCAAACACAAAGCCACACACACAAGCACACACACTGCAGAAGTGCAGAAGCGCACTGTACGCGCTGTTCTTGTGTGTGTTTGGAGCAGAAGTAATAACTAAACTATTCGCACTTTGCCACTTGCCACCAACAACAAATGCAACAACAACACGTCACACACGCTTAATGTGTTTGCAATTTATTAAGTCAACACTGCACATGACATGCAACAAATTCCAGTGTGTGAACTAAGCAAGTTGCAACAACAACAACAACAACATCATAATAATAACAAACACTAGCACACAAGTACATGAAATTGAATTATAAATGAGCTCAAGTGATTTTTCCATTACGAAATGGTGTACTCGACGAAAGCACACGCCCTCGTGTCGACGGAGAAAAAATGTGGGGGGAAAACTAGGAGTGTGTTTGCAGAGAGAGAGAGGCATGCACATTAGTAGTTGCCACAAATGGCAAGTGTAAATTGCCACAAATTGAGCAAATGTGGCAAAGTGTGCGCCACTCGGAAGCTGGTTGTTGTTGTTGTTATTGTTGTTGATACTACTGCTTGCTGTGCATGCGTGTGCAAGTGAAGGCTTAAGGCTGCGCGTAAAGAACGAACGAATGAGCAACTCAAGCATTTCAACTCTCATTTTTCGCGCTTGTGTGTTTGAATGTGTGCTTCTTCTTCATACTTTTGTTTGTTTGGTTTTTTTTTGTTTTTTTTGCTTACTCATTTGTTATATATGTATTTGCCACATGCAACCCAACCACAAAACCTAATTGCTCATTTTGTGCCAATTGTGGCCACACACACGCTCGCACCTACCGAAGGGAGCTTCAACGACGGCACGACGACGGTGTGTAGAGGCGGTGACTGTTGTTAGCTGCGCCTTCTCCACCTTCGCAATTTACTTAGCTGAAAATGCCGACGCTGTTAAGTGGCAAATATGTCAGCGTCAGGCGGCATAATTCAACTTGAGGCAAGTGTGTAAGTGAAGTGGCCGCGTTGGGGAGCTCAGCAGCTGATGATTTAGTTGCAGCAAAACTACTTCAATAGTTGTGCGGTGTTGGGAGGACGCGTGAGCTTAACTAACACACACACACACACACACACACACACACATACACACCAGCACCAAACTATTAACCTCATCCTCTGTCTCAGTATCATTCTTAACCTCTGGTTCGGCCTACAGCTTGGCGGTTCTGGCAGTTAACTCTGCATTCAGCTGTGACAGCTGCTCATGTTGCATGCCACATCATTGCATTCGGCGCACATTTGGCGTAATTATGTCTGCGTTCAGCGTTTTCCATTCAAAATCATGTCAAGTTGGCAAATTTATGTTTTGTACATATGCGAGTGACTTGACAGCTCTTCTTCCTCTTCTTCTTCTACGTCTTCTTCTTCTTAGTGTAATATATTGTTGCATTAATTGAAGCAGCCCATTTCGCGGCGTTAAGTGTCAAAAGCACTAAATCATACATATACAAGTATATATGTGTGTATGTATGTAGTATGCCTTGCATAAGTTATCGAGAATATTACATTTGCCTACGCTTTTGGCAATAATTAATTTCAAAGGCTCAATATAAATTCTTAATTCTCTACAGTCGCTCATACGCCCAGATAAGCCCTTCCCATTCGATGATGGATGTTTACTTTTTTTCGTAGGAGATTTGAGTTTCCATCAGCACCATCAATCGCTCTCACTATGTCATCGCTTAATATGCTCTTTCGTTCTCTATGGTCACTCGAAGCTTATTCATATATACGCTGAATGTTTATTATCATTCGAAAGAACATTCCTTGGCATTTATTTCTGGAAGATTATCTTTTTCAAATGTCGGCCGCGATTACGTCTCAGATGGTCCATCTGTTGAGTCCAATTTTCGATGACTCGTTCGAGCATTTCGACTGGAAATTGGCGAATGAAATGCGTGATGTTTTGCTCCAAGGCCTGAATCGAAGCGAGATTGTCCGCATAGACTTTAGACTTTACATATCCCCACAGGAAAAAGTCTAACGGTGTGATAGGACATGATCTTCGTGGCCAATCGACCGGCATAAAACGTGAAATTATCTGCTCACCGAAGTGTTCTCTCAATAAATCCATGGATTGATGCGATGTGTGGGAAGTGGCGCCGTAACGGTCGCCATTGACGGTTACGTTCTCACCGGAAGAAATATGGACCGATGATTCCACCGGCCCACAAACCACACCAAACCGTTGTTTTTTCTGGATGAAATGGCAACTCTTGAATCTCTTCCGGTTTCTCTTCGTAACAAATGCGGCAATTTTGCTTGTTTACATACCCACCGAGCCAGAAATGGGCCTCATCACTGAACAAAATTTGGCTCGAAAACGTCGGGTCTTCTTGGAACTTTTCAAGAGCCCATAGAACGAAGCGATGTCGCCTGGGAAGGTTGAGCGACTTCAGTTCTTGTACATGCTGTATTTTGTACGATTTCAATTTAAGATCTCGACGTAAATGCGCCAAGTCGTTCCATACGTCAGTCCGAGTTGCTGCGAACGGCGCCGAATAGACTTTCCACGGTCTTCGTGTATACTCTCAGCTGCGGCCGCTTTATTTTCTGCACATGATCTATTCGATCGCATATTGTCCAATAATGATTGCTGGATCTCAAGATAGGTGATGATGTTGCGAATAGTACGCTCAGTAGGGGGATTATGTTGATCATAAGTTGAGCGAAGTGCGTGAAGCACATTCTTTACAGAACGTGAATTTTGGTAAAATAAAATTGAATGATTTGTAAAAGTTGTTCAGGCGTAAGTCTTTCCATGATGAAATGCCAAATAATACTGAACAAAAATAACATGACAACTTGACACGACTCATGCGCGATCTGTCAAAAAAGGCTATTGAAGAAAGTACCTCTACTTGGATCAGCCTTTATTTTTCTCACGCACGTTTTGGAGATTGTTGAATTGTTGTTGAAGCGCAACTATTTGGGTCTTGCAAGTATGAAAAAATTAGTTTTACAAATTTTGCGTCTCATTTAATTTTAAACTTGCTTATGAGCCTTGTTATTCTTTGTTATAGCAAAACTTATTTTCTTATTATTACTTTTTCCAGCGCATTCACTTCCAAATGACAACAAAAGGCCTGCTAGAAGGTGGGAGCATTCACATGCATATGTAAATTCTTAAGAATTAAAAAAAAAAAAACTTATTTTACCAGCGATCGTAATTGTTATGTACATATATATCTATATATGTCAAAATTTATAAATCTAAAAATCATAGCTTAAAAGCTTTAAAGAAATTAATATTTAATACCCAACATTTTTCTTCTATATAAATAAAAATGAATGTCTGTAACTTATAGACTCTAAAACCACTCAGCCGATAATGTTCAAATCCTCAGGATGGCTTCATTGGAGTCCGGAGAGTGTTCCTTTGAAGTTTCGCAAAGTATTGCCGCCAGACAGAAATAACTCTTTTTAAATATAAATAAATTTTCAATTGGGAAGGGCTTGGATCAAGCGTTTTTTAAATTATTTTTAGCTATAATGAAAGGGTTTTTATGAAAAAAAATAACCCTTTTTCTGGAAACGTACGAGGAAACGTGTATTTTTTTACACAAAAAAAAATTAATTTATTGTTCAATTTACATGAAATTTGGCCTTTGCCTAATATAAGATTTTTGTTCCGGGAAGTAGATATGGAGCCCGAATATTCAAAAAAAAAATATTTTCATTTATTTCCAGAATGTAGACTAAACACCGACTTCATTGAGACAAATATTTTTACGGTTCGTTTATTTTTTGTACGAAGGTTCCTTTCACATAGAAAAACAAATGCCGCAAATGGACTAGCAGCAAGTTCGATTTGTACGCTATTTTCGAGAAGAGATCCGCAGATCAATAGTTCGACGGAAATGGATATGATTTGGATAAAACTAAAAAGGCGGCTGCATGCTGTTTTGAATTTGACGATGCGTTACATCCATATGGTTGCAGACTATGCTTATGCGTTCAACCTAAGCATAGACCAAAGTAATTGCAATCGACTAATTAAGGGGCAATAATGTTGAATTTAGATTTTCGTGGAACACCTAATTTCTGATTGACAGCGGCATTTATATTATCATTTTCATGGAAGACTTTGAGTAGCAAAGAAACGATTAATCTCAGACTTCATTACACTGGTTCTATATATATATTCTCAATTCATTTTAAAGTATTTTCACTTAGAGTTTCAAGCAGAAAGAAATAAAAGCTCCTCATAAAAATGCTTCTTCTGTTTGGAGGCGGCTTAGTATAAGCTGTAGGTCCCACCTTTTGTTGGAAGAACATCAAAACGGATACTACAAATTGGAATTGGAGTTCGGCCAAAAATCGCTTCAAAATTTATATACAGAGCGCCAAATATATATACTTTTACATATCCATATAGCGCGTTTTGAGAGATTGGAGCGACTAGCGCCTCCTATCGTGAAATTGTTAGCAGCTTGTGAGTACTATTTCAAAGGTACATAAAAAGGTAGTCACTAAAAATGCTTGGGTTGCTTAAGCTGCTCGGATTCTACTGGTTATGCTACAGTTGCTCTCTTAATGAAAGTGGGCGTGGCTAAATGATTTTTTTTTTTATTAATTGAGTACCAATTACATGAAATAAAGGTGAAAAAGTATTCTCTCTGTCTCCAAAGTAATCGTTTAAATGGAGTGGGTCGGTTACATATCTAAGAACTGATAACCTCTAAGATGCTCGAAAGTTTAGTGTAAACTAGGTGGGACATTAGGAATGTGTGAGGGGTCTTTTGTAAAGGGCGTTGAGTCCAATTTTCGATGACTCGTTCGAGCATTTCGACTGGAAATTGGCGAATGAAACGCGTGATGTTTTGCTCCAAGGCCTTAATCGAAGCGGGATTGTCCGCGTATACTTCAAACTTTAGACTTTACATATCCCCACAGGAAAAAGTCTAACGGTGTGATATCACACGATCTTGGTGGCCAATCGAACGGCCCAAAACGCGAAATTATCTGCTCACCGAAGTGTTCTCTCAATAAATCCATTGATTGATGCGATGTGTGGGCATTGGCAACATCTCGTTGAAACCAAGTGTCGCAGAGATCAAGAGCTTCAATTTCAGGCATCAAATAGTCGCTTATCATGGTCGCCATTGACGGTTACGTTCTCACCGGCATTATTTTTGTAGAAATATGGACCGATGATTCCACCGGACCACAAACCAAACCATTGTTTTTTCTGTATGAAATGGCAACTCTTGGGAAAGTCGAGCGGCTTCAGTTATTGCACAAGCTGTATTTTGTACGCTTTCAATTTAAGATTTCGACGTAAAATGAGCCAAGTCGTTCCACACATCAGTCCGAGTTGCTGCGAACGGCGCCTAATCGACTTTCCACAGTCTTACGGTCTTCGTACACACTCTCAGCTACGGCCGCTATATTTTCTTCATTGCGTGCTGGACGTGGTCTATTCGGTCGAATTTTATCCAATAATGAATGCTGGATCTCAAGATGGGCGATGGTGTTTCGATTAGTATGTCTAGTAGGCCGACTGTGTTTACCATAAGTTGAGCGAAGCGCGCGAAACAAATTCTTTACAGAACGTGAATTTTCGTAATGAAGTTGAATGATTTGTAAAAGTTGTTCAGGCGAAAGTCTTTTCACGATGAAATGCCAAACAATACTAAACAAAAATGACATGAGAGCTTGACACGACTCACGCGTGATCTGTCAAAAAAAAAAAGCTATTGAAGAAAGTACCCCTACTTGGATCACCCTTTACAACCTGCTGGGAAATGAAAGAACACCACAGCTCCTGATGAGCTGTTAATACCAACAAAAAAAACTTGAAAAGCTTGGAGTTCCCGAATTTTCTCCTTTTTTCTTTGAATCGTCACAGGCTGATGTCAACATAGCAGCGCAAGTGCAGAAGGCTGTGCCATGCGGAAGGTTTTTTACTACTTAATTTTTAGGCATAAATTTCCCAATATCAGTTTTTTTAATGAAATCAAAAATTCAATTTAATTCACTCATTAAACATTTATATATTTGGATCTTCAATAATTCAACATTAAGTTAATATTTCGAATAAATATCTTCCGAAATTAAAGTTCCCTGCAACCTCCACGTATCGAAGCGCTGACATTATGTGGAAAGCAGCAATTATTAAAGAATGAATGAAAACAAATGGACAAAAACAACAACAAAAAACACACATTGCTACACACAAACGAGGAATAAAAGTGTATTTTCCCATATTAATAATTCACTGCTGATGCACATAAATATATCAACAACTTAACCGCATCGCAGCGCATGCCGTTGACAGCAACAAGTTTCACATTGCACTGCATTGAGTTTGACTTGAGGTTGAAGAGTGCCGCACTACCCATGCATGTATGTACGAGTATGTGAGTGTATATGTATGTACGTATGTGTATAGCCACATCCAGCTTTTGACGATTCCCGCAGAGCTAACGAACAGCAGGCAAGCAAAGGCAAGCAAAGGCAGTAAAGTTTTAATATGTTGCTGCTACATTGCTGGCTGACGACCTGCCAGCCAATTGCAAGAGTTAAGTTGGCGATACAAAAACGACATACCCGCACAGGCACACACACACACATACACTAGCATGCATTGAGTCACCGTTGTTGACAATGAAAGTGAAGTTGACATTGAGGTTGTTGCAACATGTTCAACTCACTGTTATTACCACACACTCGTATCTATATATATTTGTTGTTGCTTGTTTTTATGTTCGTATGTATTTATGAATATGTGTGTAAGTGTGTATGTCGCTTTTAAAAATTATGTTGATATTTACATTAATGATGACAATCATTCTCCTGCTGATTTTGTCATTTTTCATGTTGTTTGCTTGTTGTTGTTGTTGTTGTTGTTGTTGTTGTTGTTGTTACTACAATGCCGTTATTTTTGTTTCAGACATTTATGATGGAAATATTTGATGTCACACATATTTCAACATTATTTGTGTTTTGAATTTAGTAACTGAGATTTGACAACTAAAATTGAATTTCGTCCACCGGCTAGTCGGATTATAATATAAATTTGCCAACCCTTAAAACAGTAATCCCCAATTACTATCCATTTAAGTCAGGTTATGTTATTCCGGCTAGCTGTTACGAATTACCTAGACCCGCTTATGCTTTGCGGTGTCAGATGAAGATTCAGTTTAGGAACTTTAAGAGAACGTCCAACACGCAGTGAAGAAACTATAGCGGCCGTAGCTGAGAGTGTACACGAAGACCGTGGAGAGTCGATTCGGCGCCATTCGCAGCATTTCGGACTGACGCATAGAACGACCAGTCGAAATGCTCGAACGAGTCATCGAAAATTGGACTCAATGGGTGGACCATCTGAGATGTAGCTGCGACCAACATTTGAAAGAGATAATCTTCAAAAAATAATTAATAAAAGTAGGGAAGCTCGAAATGGATCACCCGATGTACAAAGGTGGATAGAATCAGGCGAGATGTTTCAACGACTCACTCATGCCCTCCTCTGCGCTCTTTCCACATATTTCTCACCGTAACTAATACACATTTTGCTCGTCTACTTTATGATGTCAGTAGGTTGTGACCTGTCATTGAGCTAAAAAAAAACGTCCTGCAGTCCTTTTAGGACTGCGTGAGCAAAATTTTAGTTGGTTTTCCTGCATTTTCATTGCACGATCTCATCATCGACTGGCTTGGATAATTTGAAGAGCTCTCTAGCACTTCGCCTAAGTGATTTGAACTCCTTGTTCCACCAAGGTGGCTGCGTACCAAGTTGATTATTCTATTTTATCCCTTTCAACGTAATCCCCCTCGGATATAACACACTTTTTCCAATCCTCGAAGCACCTCTGAAATGTGCTTTTCGGTATGACCATCAGCTCTTTTTTCGATTCTGACTTGATCTCATCAATTGTGGCAAAACGTTTTTCTTTCATTGGTTTCTCTAATTTTGAGATTACGAAAAAATCGCAGGGAGCCAAGTCTAATGAATACAGTGGTTGAGGCATGACTACGGTTTTTTTTTTGGCCAAAAAATCACGAATAAGCATTGATGTATGAGCTGGTGCATTATCGTAAGCAGAATACACGATTTGCTTTTCTACAATTCCGATCGTTTGAGCCGTATTGCTTCACGCCAACGTTGAATAACTTCCTTGTAGTATTCTTTATTAACCGTACGACCTTTTGGCAGGAACTCATGATGCACCACACCATTGTTGTCAAAGAAAACAGTGAGCAAACCCTTCATGGCGCTTAGTAGCCGCTGGAGCGAATTTCGGGCGAGCTCCTCCCCCAATTTTTGGTTTTGCTTCTTGATGTTTTTACCAACAAATGGAAGGACCTACAATTCATTTTGAGCCACCTCCATTTCATGTCAGAAATATACTCCGAGAGCTCTATATTCTCTGCAGAGAAGCAATCACTATTTAAAAAATTAATTTTCTATAATTTTGGAAGTTGGTCACACTTGAACTCGAACCCTGGTCCTCGGCTATTGCGGCCACCATACCCCGGTTAACTATATTTAAATTACTTATTAGTATAAAGCCTAGTAATGACTAACACCTTTCGTTGGTATATCCATTTCCCAAAACTGTGTGGTGCGTAATTTGTATAAGTATATGCACCTAGGATTAGAGGCCATTTCGCTTCCCCAGCCGCATCTACTAACCAACGAAGTACATCTTGCGTCGCTTCATTGTTGTGAAGCATGTAACAAGTTACAGGTAATCTGTGGAGAATTTAAGATCAATATATGAATGCATACTTTTCTTTTCTAAAATAATTCGTTACGCTCGGCTTATGTCGTTTTTTTTCCGACGAACAAATATACACTTATACATTAAACCAAAACCATAACATATAATTTTAAATTTTTTATATTTCAATTATTAAGAGTGACTTACATTTTAATAAACTAAAGGGGGGTCTATAAAGAAATCCTTACCCACAAAATTCCGAAATACAAAATCCGGAAACACATGGTCCAGGCAGGATGAAATCCCGACCAAACATAACCCAGACACGATAAAATCCGGAAACTACTCGACGAGTTTACTCTTAATCTGACTGTGACAAGCAAAACATTAGAATTAAAATTCAAAATCAACAGGTTTTACACTACCCTCAATTCGCCGACTCAACTTTACTCCCTCTCTACGAGATGTACCCAGTCCATTAGGCGTTTAACCCGCAAATTCTTGCTAGCAAGACGCTCCAAACCAAACAATGTAAAAGCTATAACCATAAGAGCCATATACAGCAGATATAGGCCCCTCAACATGTTATTGCTTATGGCCGGCAGCCGTTGTAATCTCTCATTCATCACTTGAAACTGTTTCACAATATGCTTCTGAGAAATATGTGACGTAATACCGGCGCTCATCAGCTGTTTAATACGATGATCGAAAACTGAACGAAGAATAGAGTGTTTCTTGTAGAACATTGATATCTGTATAAGATAGATCGGTTCAGGGACATACGTTAAGCGACTGGTATTCCAATTTTGGCGATTGTGCCAACCCAAGATGTCCACCATCGATACAGTCGCATAGCGTGTAGATTTACTATTTTGTACAATGGCAAAGCGTCTTGTCATAGTGGATACGACTTCAGTCATATTTTCCGGATAAAAATTAACTTTTCTGTCGGCGAGGAGAATATAATTATTATCTATCAGTCCGGCGATGGTGTGTGGCACAGGTGAGCGTTTGGAGGTGCGCAAAGTGTCGAACAATTTTGATTGATAGGCGTTACGTAACACCAGCGTAGCCAAAAGCCATGTTATAAGTAGGAGACGTGCGGAGTTACGGCGCGGTAGAAACTGTAGTGGATTTCCCATCATTGTAATAATCAAACTGGTGCAATCACTCCGTTTGGGATTACCGATTAATTTCTCGCAAAGACGCGGACTTGCTTTGCAAATCATTAATCGTATAAAAATCATGCCACCAATGCAACAGACACTAATCGCAAGCCAAACACTTCCACAAAAAGGTTGCGCCAATTGCTTTATGGGACCAAAATGCAAGCCTCTACGCACTATAAATACAAACGGACTCTGGTGGTAGGAGACTGAGTAGCTGAAGTCATCGCGTAAGCCGTAGGAAATACTTAAACTCCCAATCGCAACATCCGAGCTGCCAGCAGCTAACTGTATATCAGAGAAATAAAACCGTTTATTAAACTTAGTTGCACAAATTACTGATTGGTTTTTTTTTTTTTGACAAACCTCGGCAAAGCACCCTGTCGAGTCATTACTTCCACCAATTATGCTTAGCTCCTTGGGTATAGAAATATTAACTCGAAAATTCATAGCCTTTGCCAAATTCCTAAAGATATCTGCTTCAATTCCATACAAGTGTTCGAGTCCCTGTAAATCTTTCGAATCATGGCGATTCCCACGAAAACCCAGTACAACCGGATGAGCCAAACGCAAACACAGATTCAACGTGCAGCCATGAAAATTTCGCACGTGCGGCGGAAAGAGTCGATCATACTCTAAGTTTGCATCCGAATAAGTATTAATCCGAGCAATACGCATTTGATCTCGGCAAGCACCCTTAACGAAGGGATAATAAGTATAAAAACCAAAAGTATTACGCTCCAATTCAATCATGATGACAACATTGTTGACATTTAAACGCAAACAATTGTCGAATATCATTCGCATGTGCTCAGAAATAACCTCAAATCTAGCTTTGAGCGTTAAAACGATGAAAAAGTGAAATTGATGTTCATAAGCCGTAACTGGGATGTGTATGCTCAGGTTGCTAGAGAGGAAAGGTTACGAGTCAAATAAATATCTCTCTCACACTATTGATACTTTATTGCACTTACTTGAAGGCATGCTCTGAGTCCACAATAAATAAATTATAATCCCACAACTTGTCCTCGGGTAAGCCGAAAAACAATTGCAAAGCCATGGTGGGTGTGAACTTCTTGAGAAAGTGACGCAAGAGACGTGTATGCATATTTTGCAGACCCGGCATGCAATGCTCACAATTCTCCATAATGATGAGCGTATTGGTTTTCGGACTAATGTAACGCGCCGTCATATTGAGCGCCAGCTCAGCGTAAGGCTCGTGATCCGTTTTCTCTTCGTCAACGAAAATGCGTGGGGTTGCCGCATTAATCGGCCGCAAATCGGGCGTGGATCGAAACTTTGCCTCACTTTTGGCGAGAAGTACACACGTAAAAAATATTATTATATAATGTTTGAACATTTCTAAGTGTTTTAAATGCTTTAATAGCATTCGAGTTTTTTTCTTTAAATTTAATTTTAAATATATTTCCGTTTACTTGAAAATCGACTACTACTCACTGCTTCCGACTGTTAGTTGATTGCTTTTCATGCTCGAATGTATGCATGGAATTAGTATACTGTAAATTAATTACTCAATACCATCAGCGATAGCTTGCCATTGCAATTGTTATCGATTAATCGTTTATCTCAGGGTTATAGATTTCATTAAAATGCTGCTTAAATTAATTGAAAGATTATCTTTTAACTGATAATCCATGGAGTATGTTTAGGAAATGATACGTAATTTTTTGAAAAAAAAAAAACACGAGAAAAGGTTGTCAGTCGAAAATTTTAAAGAAAAAAGCAATAAATACAATTGAGGTAATTTTCGACCACTTTTTTCTCTGGAGTGAGCTGGACTGCCAACAATGTGCCGTAAGAAGGTCGCTGCTTTTGAGAACGTCGAGAAATAGACACATTCGGGTGTTCGGCTACACTTACTTACGACATTTGAGCTGGAACGATCAAAATGATGTTGTACAAGCCTTACAATATCTGTAGGCAATCCAGTTTTTTTTTTCAAATTTCCGCGTTGTGCGATTGTTAAGCGTTCCATTTTCATAAATGTCAGACTAAACATGTTTGATTTGACAGTTAAGTTTGACAGATGTCACAATTAAGCCCTGCGATTTCGAAATTACTAAATGGGTAACGCCTTACAAATGATATATTTCGTAGGTATTTTTGAGAAGAGTTGCCAACTGCTAAAAGTATTAATTTGAAAAATTTTGCAAATCAATATTATTGTCAAAGAAAATTTGTAAATGAATAGTAAAAAATGCTTTACAAATTTCATATTTTTCAGCATACCTTAGCAAACATACAATAATAATAAAATACAGTTATGTGCAAGCAAAATTTCCTACCCGCTCCCTTCTACATGCTTGCAGCAAACACCTGTCTTAATTAAATTATACAGTAGATGATATCAATTGCCTAGAGTTTTGTAAATATTAATCGCTGACAATGAAAGTGACATCTTAACGTCGATATTAAGTAATTAATTTACCCACTGCTAATTGAAAATAGTTATAAATTGGTACTCCGCCACAATTGGCAAACAGTGCTTTTGTGTATAACTTCTGGAAAGGGAAAAACGAGTGAAAAATCTCTAAAAAAAAACAGACTAAAAATATTTAATTTTCTTAATAAAATGTTTAAATATTATTTAATAGTATTATTCATATGCCTGCTCATCGCCAAAACTGAGGCAATGCCCAAATTAAGACCTGGTCTTCGACCCAATAACGAAGAGAGGCTACGCATTTTTGTTGATGAAGGGAACACGGATCACGAGCCTTACGCTGAGCTGGCGCTCAATATGACGGAACGTTACATAAGTCCGAAAACCAATACGCTCATCATTATGGAGAATTGTGAGAATTGCATGCCTGGTCTGCAAAATATGCATACACGTCTCTTGCGTCACTTTCTCAAGAAGTTCACATCCACTATGGCTTTGCAATTGTTTTTCGGCTTACCTGAGGATAGGTTGTGGGATTATAATTTATTTATTGTGGACTCAGAGCATGCCTTCAAGTAAGTGTAATAAAGTATGAATTGTGTGAGAGGGACAACTATATACTCTTGTCTTTACCCCTGTAGGAATTTGAGTATACACATACCGGTTACGAGTTATGAGCATCAATTTCACTTTTTCATCGTTTTAACGCTCAAAGCTAGATTTGAGCTTATGTCCGAGCATATGCGAAAGATATTCGACAATTGTTTGCGCTTAAATGTCAACAATGTTGTCATCATGATTGAATTGGAGCGTAATACTTTTGGTTTTTATGCTTTCCATCCTTACGATGAGGATGGTTGTCGGCATCACGTACGTATTGTTCGTATAAATACTTATGCGAATGCAATATTAGAGTATGATCGTCTCTTTCCGCCCCAAGTTCGGAATTTGCATGGTTGCACATTGAATTTATGCCTGCATCTAGGCTATCCATATTTGGGGTTCCATGGAAATCAAAAGGATCCACAACAATTACAACAATTCCATCGGTTGGCAGGTATTGAAGCTGATATCCTTAAAAATCTCGCAGTGGCTATGAATTTTCGTGTAAATATTTCTATACCGGAGGAGAAAAGTATGATAGGCAGGCATAATGACTCAACGGGTTGCTTTGCTGAGGTAATATGTAATAATGAATTATTAAAAACTTCTACGACTGAATTTAACTTTAATTTTTCACAGTTAGCCGCTGGTAGATCGGATGTCGCTATCGGCAGTTTGAGTATTTCGGATAGTTTACGTGATGTTTTTAGCTACTCAGTCACCTACCACCAAAGTCCCTTGGTATTCATCGTGCGTAGAGGCTTGCATTTTGGTCCCATAAAGCAATTGGCGCAAGCATTTTGTGGAAGCGTTTGGCTTGCGATTGGCGCCTGTTGCATTGGTGGCATGATTTTTATACGATTAATGATTCGTCACGCAAGTCCCCCTCTTTGCGAGAAATTAATCGGTAATCCCAAACGGAGTGATTGCACCAGTTTGATTATTACAATGATGGGAAATCCACTACAGTTTCTACCGCGCCGTAACTCCGCACGTCTCCTACTTATGACATGGCTTTTGGCTACGCTGGTGTTACGTAACGCTTATCAAGCAAAATTATTTGATGCTTTACGCACCTCCAAACGCTTGCCTGTGCCACGCACGATCGCCGGTCTGGAAGAGAAGAATTACATTCTCCTCGCCGATAAGAAAGTAAATTTTTATCCGCAAAATATGACCATAGACGTTTCCAATATTACGCAACGCTTTCGACTTGTACAAAATAGTGAATCCACACGCTTTACGACCCTCTCGATGTTAGACACTTTGGGTTGGCACAATCGCCAAAATTGGAATACCAGTCGCTTGACGTATGTCCCTGAACCGATTTATCTTATACAGTTATCAACGTTCTACAAGAAACACTCTATTCTTCGTTCAGTTTTCGATCATCGTATTAAACAGCTGATGAGCGCCGGTATTACGTCACACATTGGTAGGAGACATGTTGCATCGCATTTCAAAATAATGAACGATATCTCTCAACGCATGCCAACCATTAGCAGCAACATGTTGAAGGGCCTCTACTGGATGTACGGGTTTCTTATGGCAATAGCTTGCACGTTGTTTGGGTTGGAGTTGCTTGCAAGCAATTGTGTTTGGGTGAAACGTTTCGTGGACTGGATGCATTTTGCGGAGAGAGAGAAGTGAGAAAGGAAAAATTAAATAATATAAGACAAAATAAAATTAAAAAAAAAAATTTAAAAAAATATAAAATAAATAAATTTGTATAAAAATATAAGAATATAATAAAATAAATAAAGAAAATTAAAATAATACAAAATAAAGTAACAATAAACTGTAATATATCTTACCTTTATTTAATAATATACAATTAAATTAAAGCAACATAATTTATTTAAATTTAAAAAAATTTGAAATAAAATAAACAAAAGTAAAAATAGCGGCTAAACATTTCTTTGTTGTATAACAAAATATTCAATGCAAAATGATAATTTTTCTAACAAAAATAAGCCTTTGAATACAGCTCATTTACTTATAACCAAAAACAATTCCATAAACAAAATAAAATTAAATAGCCTCAAATTAAATTAAAATTAATTAAAAAAATACAAAACTTAATCAAGTAAAGGAAAATAAATTTAAAAAAAAAAATTTTAATTAAAAAGTTTCTTTAAATAAAAAAATTACAAATAATTCATAAATTAAAAAAAAAACTTAAAATAGATTAAATTAATTTAAATTAAAATAAATTTAAATATATAAAAAAAATTAAAAATAATTAAATTAAAATTAATTAAATTAAAATTAATTAAATAAATATAAAATTAAATCAAGTAAAGGAAAAACATTAAAAAAAAATTTCTATAAATAAAAAAATTACCAAACTTCATAAATTAAAGAAAAGAAAATTATTGAATTAATTTAAATTAAAAAAAAATTAAATTCAATTAAACAAAATAAAATTAAATAGCCTTAAATTAGAAGTAATTAAATTAAAATAAATTAAGTTAAAATTATTTAAATAAATATAAAATTATATCAAGTAAAGGAAAAAAATAAATAAAAAAATAATTAAAATTAAAAAATTTCTTTAAATTAAAAATTACAAAAATCATAAATTAAAAAATTTAAATATTTTAAATTAATTTAAATTAAAAAAAATTTAATTTAATTTAATTACTTAATTAAAATTAAATAACAAAACAATAAATAATAAAATATTAAAATTAAAAAATTTCTTTAAATAAAAGCATTAAAAAACTTCATAACTTTAAACTAATTTAACCAATATAATTTCTTTAAATTAAAAATAATTAAATTAAATTAAAATAAGTTTAATTAAACTAAAAAATACACTAATCTTAAACAAAATAAAATTAAATAGCCTTAAATTAACTTAAATAAAATTAAGTCAAATTAAATTAAATAAATCTATAATTAAATCGAGGAAAGAAAAAAATTTAAATTTTATTGAAATTTAAAAATTTAAAAATAAAAATTTAAATAAAAAAATATAAAAAAATATTAATATAAAAATTAAACCAACATAATTTATTTAAATTAAAAAAACTCAATTAAATTATATTAATTTAAAATAAATTTAATTGAATTAAACAAAATGAAACTAAGTAACCTTAAATTAAATTAACTCAAATTAAATTAAATCAAATTAAATTATAATAATTCAAAATTAAATCAAGTAAAGGAAAAAAATTAAAAAAAAATTTTTTTATTAAAAAATTCTTCAATTAAAATTTTTGTAAAATTATATAAAAAAATTAAACCAATATGATTTGTTTAGATTAAAAAAAGTAATTTAAATTATATTAAATTAAAGTAGATTTAATTAAATTAAACTAAATAAACTCAAATAACCTTAAATTAAATTAAATTAAATTAAAATTTATTAAATAATATAAAATTAAATCAAGTAAAGGAAAAATATTAAAAAAGAGTTAAACTTAAAAAAAAAATTTTAATTAACAATTTAATAAAATCGTAAATTTAAAAAATATTAAACCAATATGATATATTTAAAATAAAAAATAATAATTAAATTACATTAATTTAAAATAAATTTAATTGAATTAAACAAAATAAAATTAAATAACCTTAAATTAAATTAAATTAAATTAAAACCAATTAAATAAATATAAAACTAAATAATTAAGGAAAAAAATAATAAATATATAAATATATTATTAATAAAAAATTTAATATAATTTTCTTTAAATGAAAAAATAAAATAATATCCTAAATTAAAAAAAATGTATATGTATATAAAATAAATGAAGTAAATTTAAAAAAAATAGAATATATAAAATAAATTTAAATAAAATAGTATATTTTTGAAAAAAGAAGTAAAATAAAATAAATGAATTAAATTAAATTAAATTAAATTATTTTAAGTAAATAGAAATAAAATTAAATAAAATTAAATTAAGTATAAATAAATAAAATTACATAAAAAAATTAAATTAATTTAAAAAAGATAAATAAGAAATAAATAAGATAAATATTAAAATAAATTTTATTTAAAAAATAAAATATATTTTGATAATGTAAAATAAAATTAAATTAAATTAAAGCACAACGTTTCGGTTCGTAGTGTTTGTCATTAAAAGTTGTTTTATAATTTTTTTTCCATAAAATCAAAGTACCTCAGAAATTTCGCATACATTTCTCGTATTGTAATAGTTTTTTGCTTTAAATCTTTTTTTTTATACTTTTTTTCTAACTTTTCCATGTTCACTTAAAAAAATTTCAATCTCTACGCTTAAGGGAACTTCAACTCGCTCTACACATTTACTTAAACAAATAAATATGCGTGCTTGGGTATATTTACTTGTCTGTCGGTGGACGTTACTTCTAACCGACAGCAAAAAAGTGCGTATTTTCCACATGCAAAACTAAATCCGACACCAACAATATATGCAACAAATGCGCTCTATGCGTTCTAGGCAAACAAATGTACATATAACTTTAAAGAACAAAAACTCATACACACACACACTTTAGTGGTAAACACACACCGCAAGGATATAACACACCTGCAGTTGGCATGGCAAATGTTAACATGTGCAAGATGTATGCGTGTGGGTAAATATGGAAATTCATACGTATGCCTTTAATGTATATATATATATGTGTATATATATATGTATAAATAAGTGTGTGTGTGCCTGTGGAAAAAGCTGTGTGAAGAAGTTTTGCAAACAATAATGACATTCACTTGGCTTATCACTGCCAGTTGGTTGATCTTTAACAAATCCACACTTCAAACAAACACTTTCAACACATCCAACACTTCCACTGACATTTAGCTCAGTTTTGCACACGAACTCTAACGGTATTTTTTTTTACTTTGTTTTTGGTTTTAGTTTGTTACCGACTTGCATGCTTTGCCATTGTTTTTTCCACAGTAATTCTAACCTGAAGTTGTGGGTTTTGTGGCTCGAAAAATAAAAAAAAATTAAAAAAATAAAAAACAAGAAAAAAACGAACAAAAAGCGCAAAACGAAAGTTATACTACTGTTGCGTAACTTTTGCTTGTATGTGTGTGTAAAGCTGAATGCATGTGCGAGTGAGTGTGTGTTTGTTTGCATATTTCAAATAGTTAAATTACGAAAAACACGAACGGCACAAAGCGGCCAACAGCAACAACACCAACAACAGCTACAACATATCACTTATCCACAGGCAAAAAGCAGCGCAAAAATTAAACACACACACAGAGGCATTGCATATTTACATGTATGTGTATGTGTGAAATTATCTAAAAGCGATTACATAAGTTAAAGCATATGAAGAGATACATAAATATGCATGCATGTATAAACCTCTAAAACTCCAGTGTTGTCACTGTATGTGTGTGCGTGAAAACTTTACCATCATTCAGCCTCTCTCTCTCTCTCTCTGCACCCTCACAGTCGAGAACAAAAGAACAAAAGTTTTCACAATAATTTTTGCGGCCATAAATGCAATTTTTGAGGCTCGAATAGTCAGGCACTCACTCATTTCACACAGCCTTAACCAGCTCTGCTGTTTGATGTGTGGCTTGAGGGAAGACATGGCTTATGAGCAATTTGACTTTTTTGTTGGGCGCAATGAATTTGTGGAATGAAGAAATCGAACTGTGATAATTTGTAATAAAACTGTTGCAGGTCAATGCTAATTTTTTTTTTTTTTTTTTGTGAATAAGAGCAAAATAATTATGCCGTTTTTAAGCAATTTTCGACATATTCTTGGAAGTGAATTAAATATAAATTTCGTTTTAAATTTTTTTTATTGAAATATTCCAGCCCGCCATGAGTTCGAACTCTGTCTGGCAAGATTAACAAATAAAATTAATGAAATTTAAATAAGAAGAAAAAAATCAAATGCTCATACTGCTCGAAAATGCTTGAGCAACATCTAGAGCTCTATTAGATACCCCTATTTGTGAAATCAATATATTAAATCGAAATTCTCAGACAACTGTCTGGTTTTGGTCAGTGACTTTTTGAATTTGCCACGCTATTACTGTAAATACAACACTGCTCCCTTCTGCTGTTATCGATTAATCAACTGCTGTAAAATTTTGAGCAACCTGCGCAATTTAGTTTGTGTTTGGCAGCCATTGAATGGGACGAAAATGAAATAAAGTGAATTTCTTGCGCTGATTAAGCATTATCTTTTGCGTAATAGACCCCGCTCCGAAACCATGGAAAGACTTAAGAAGCAATGGTCATACGGTTCAATTTCGCAACCATGAAGCATGTGTTGAATCGCAGAAAAATAAAGTAGTTTTCACCGCAAGATTAAGTGGTGGAATTTTTTGTGAAAATTTCCTTAAGAAAATAAAAACTGATTTTGTAAACTCGACGGTGGAAGACAGACAAAATACTGAACTGTGGCACCGTAGATACGGCCATATAAATCGTAACGATATGTACAAACTATGTAACGAAAATATGGTGCGTGGACTAAACATAGAAAAAGTAGGCAATTTTCAATGTTTCACTTGCGCGGTATGCAAAATAAGTGCAAATCCGTTCAGAAAATATGCAAGTGTTAATTCAAAATGTGTTTTAGAGGAGGTACACAGCGATATTTGTGGTCCTATGCGAATAAGTTCGCAAGGTGGTTGGCGGTACTTCATTGCATTTATTGATGATTACACCAGGTACACAGGAACACAGTTTTTAAGTAAGAAGTCTGAAGCATTTCGAGCTTTTGTTGTTTTTATTATTCGTGTAGAAAAGCAAACTGGACATAAACTGAAGTGTTTCCGAAGCGATAATGGTTTAGAGTGTGTAAACGCGAATTTCAGTAATTTCTTTAATCAACATGGTATTGTGCACCAGAGGACCGTAAGCTATACACTGCAACAAAATGGAATCGCGGAGAGCGCAAATAGAACGCTCGTCGAAATGGCGCGATGCAGACTAGAGGCATCTAGTCTTCCTTACAGCTTGTAGTCAGAAGCTGTAAATACAGCAACATATATACGAAATCGCTCACCCACGAAAATTTTAAAAAATAAAACACCATATGAGTGCTGGTTCGGAAATAAACCTTCAGTAGCTCATTTGGTTGTGCTGCAGTTGCACTTGATAAGCGTAGAAATCGTTCAAAATTCGAGCCAAAATATGTATGTAATGCCGAGCGCAAATACAACAGAAGCGCGAAATATCATAGAAAGCGTATGCATGGAGAGCGCTGGCGATGGTAAAGAAGATTTAATAGAGGTAGGCAGCACAAGCGCGTGCATGGGAGAACGCGCAGGTATGAACAGCAGCAGCGAAAATATAGTCGACGATATAGAAAGCAGAGCATCAGCAGGAGTAACAACAACTTGTATGCTTGATAGAAATGTAAATGATAATTTCGTGGAAAGAGTGACTAATGAGTTGGAGTGGTTGTCTGATGACGCAGTGGAAGCGTGCTGGTCCCATAACCTTTGTTAGCAATGCGCAATGATAAAGAAACACAACCGTTCAGCTCAGAAGCATTTAATCAAGAGAAAGAATAATGTTCTGTAAGAAGAATGTGTTTCGCGCGCTTCGCTCAACTTATGGTCAACATAATCGGCCTACTGAGCGTACTATTCTACCACTGAGACCCAGCATTCATTATTGGATAATATTCGACCGAGAAGACCACGTCCAGCACGCAGTGAAGAAAATATAGCGGCCGTAGCTGAGAGTGTGCACGAAGACCGTGGGGAGTCGATTCGGCGCCATTCGCAGCATTTCGGACTGACTTATAGAACGTGTGGGCGCATTTTACGTCGAGATTTTAAATTGAAAGCGTACAAAATTCAGCTTGTGCAAGGACTTAAGCCGCTCGACCTTCCCAAGCGACGTCGCTTCGCTCTATGGACTCTTGAAAAGTTCCAAGAAGATCCGACGTTTTCGAGCCAAGTTCTGTTCAGCGATGAGGCCCATTTCTGGCTCAATGGGTATGTAAACAAGCAAAATTGCCATATTTGGGACGAAGAGCGACCTGAAGAGATTCAAGAGCTGTCATTTCATCCAGGAAACACAAAAATTTGGTGTGGTTTGTGTGGTGGAATCATCGGTCCATATTTCTTCAAAAATGATGCCGGTGAAAACGTAATCGTCATTGGCGACCGTTATTGCGCCATGATAAGCGACCATTTGATGCCTGAAATTGAAGCTCGTAATCTCCGCTATATTTGATTTCAACAAGACTGCGCCACTTCCCACACAACGCATCAATCAATGGATGTATTGAGAGAACACTTCGGTGAGCAGATAATTTCACGTTTTGAGCTGGTCGATTGGCCACGAAGATCGTGTGACATCACCGCTTCCACTCAGGTCTTAGAGCAGTAAAACATCACGCATGTCATTCGCCAGTTACCAGTCGAAATGCTCGAACGAGTTATCTGACTCAATGGATGGACCATCTGAGACGTAGCCGTGGCCAACATTTCCAAGAGATAAAAAAAAATGCTAAAGAATATTCTTTCGAATGATAGTAAGCATTCTCCATTTGAATTTTCTGTTTTTTTTTTTTTTTTTTGGTTTTAGAAGGTAATAAGAGAATTGGCTTATTTTTCGCCGTTCTTTTGACGGCAGTGAAATTGTTAATACTTACAGTCTGTCTCCCCTATAGCAATACATATTTAATGCACATGTGGTTGAGAACTAATCTCGATTAAGGATATTCCTTTTAGGTGTCTCTCCGAAATGGCCATTTTCCTTACAAGTCAAAAAAATTAGAGAGGAAATTAGGTGGAACCCAAAGACTACGAATAACGGTTCTTTCGTATATTTTTTTTGTTTTTTTTTTTTCAAACAGAATTATAATTTAAATAATTTACGCACTACCAAGAAATATGAACTGAAATTCAAATTTTCAACATTCAAATAAATGAATGAGTGAATGCCGACTGTGAGCTGCAAGGACAAGACAAAGAGTGACAAGTAAGAATTATTATGCAAGCAAAGTAGGAAACAAGGAAGTAAAACTAAGCAAAATTAAATGAATTCATTATCATAAACAAATTTATTTAAGCTGACAAATGCCGTCAGCGCCAGCAACAACAACAACCAATAACAAACGACAACCGACAACAACTGAGCGTGACGCCGGCAAGAAGAAGTTCATTTCAAAGAGTTGTCAAAAGTTCGTGAGCAACAAAGAGAGTAAAAAAAGGGGGGCAGAGGAGAACTTAAGAAAAAGAATGGCACAAAAAACATAAAAAATATTAGCTAAGAATGAAGAAGAATTGCAGCGAATAAGATGCATTATAAGCAAACACACACACACACACACGTGTCAAATTATGCATAATGTGCACAAATTTATATGTATTTATATATATTTATATATACTTATATGTTAAATAGAATCACGTACGCTGCAAAATGCATACAAATACGAATAAATGCAAATATGTATTCATACATGTAAATAAGTAACGCACAGGAACAGATAGGAAGTCAGCGGGCAGAGTCATATACACATACACACATGCATATGCTGCTTTTGTATATGTATACGCATGCATGCATGTGTGAAGGCAGCTAACGAGGTGAAGAAAAATAACAGCAATTGAAACAGTGTAAAGGCGTTGGTTCGTTGCACAGCAGCGCACTCAAACAGCTGCAGGCCAAGAGATGGTAATGTTGGAGTAGGTGAAGTAACATGGAATAAAGTAGTTGTTGTAACTACTACAACAACAGCAGTATGACGGCGAACGACAGTGGCGCTTGAAAATAATCAAATTTCCGACAAACAACAACATGAATTGCATATATGCTTGTATGTAACAATGCATATGCACAGGGAGGTGTGTGTGTGTCTGCTTCCTCACAAGCCTTAGGGACGTACACGAAGTTGGTGGAGAAATCAAATGGTAGACCGTAAAGGAACTACTATGTATGCTGTCAGCTTGTCCGCCAGCAGGCAAATTTACATATATTTTAATTTACATACAAACAACATACTCGTATGCGTATGTATGCCATATTTTGAATGCAAATTTCGGACTTAATATTCTTAAGTGAATCAAATAAATTTAAAGCATGAAAAGCATCAAAAAGCTGTAAGATATCATGCAATCACTAGTAGTATTTCTTTTCTTTTCACTCAGACGACTTCAGCGACCTCAACCGACTCTGTGGTAAATATGGAGCAATAAAGTCAGTTGTTCTTCTCTACTTCTCGGCTTTCTTAATGATTTGATTGCATTGAAAAATATGTTTTCTAAAAAAAAACGTATTTCATTTGAAATCTAAATTTGCGCCTAATTGTAGGCAATAATTAACCTTCAAGATTTCGGCAACCTTTCGTGCAAACAAAAACATTGCCTACATTTGGAAGCATAAAATATTTTCATAAGGTAATGGTGATTGTTATTAAAGTTTTTCAATTATGTAAAATACGAATAAGAAAGTGATGAGCTCTGTTGGAAAATATTTTGAAATGAGCCCAGTTGATAAAGAGCTATCCATTTAGTGGTTTGACATTTTGACAAACCTAACTGTCAAACCAATATTGCTTTGTTTTAGTTAAAAGTCTGACATTTATAAACTGAATCGCTTAACAACTTAAATGGTGGCCACGATTCGCGCTTTAAGAGGAGATTAGGGTGCACATAATCGTCCAACTACTCAAGCAATTGGTGAAATTATTAAGAATTTTAAGAGACCGGATCGGTTACATATATTGTAGAACTGTCTACCATCGTTTAGCTCGCTCCACCTCAAATACCGCTGCTATAAGTGGAAGTGTAGCCGAAGACGAAAATGTGTCTATTTCTCGACATTCTCAAAAGCTACATCCATATATAGAGTCCAGCAAATAGTGGACCGCGATTTTTCCAACAAAATTTTCTTCAGCGTCGAGGCTCATTTCTCACTCGATGGATACGTAAATATCTTTGACTCTTGAGCACTTGAGAACCAACATTCGCCAAGCTATGGCTGAGATACCGCCCAATATGTACCCGAAATGGTCGAAAATTACCTCAAATGGATCGAGGTTTGCAAAAAAAAAACGAGGAGGTCTTTTGAATGATGTAGATTTTCACATGATGAATGGAACCTAAGTGTTCTCTGCCCAATCCAAAAAAAAGGGAGACCCACTGTCTGCGCCAATTATCGTGGAATAAGTCTCCTTAATATCGCGTATAAGGTCCTTTCTACCACCATTGACCAGACTTTCACCATACGTCAAATCTTAGAGAAGACACGAGAGGACATAATCGATACACACCACCTTTTTATCCATTTTAAAGCTGGCTTCGACACCACGATAATGAGCTGCCTCTACGCCGCTATGTCTGATTTTGATATCCCCACAAAACTCATACGGCTATGTAAACTGACGCTGGATAATACCAGAAGCGCAGTCAGAATTGGGAAGGACCTCTCCGAGCCGTTTCATACCAAACGAGGTTTCATACAAGGTGACTCTTTAGCGTGTGATTTCTTCAATTTGATGCTGGTGAAAATATTACGAGCTGCAGAGCTAAATAGACCAGGCACTATCTTCTACAGGAGTGTAAAATTGTTGGCGTATGTCGATGATATTGATATAATTGGTCATAACAACCGTACCGTAAGTTCTGCGTTCTCCAGGTTAGACAAAGAAGCGAATGGGTTTGGTAGTGAACGAGGGCAAGACGAAATATCTCCTCTCATCAAATAAACAATCATCGCACTCGCGACTTGGCTCCCACGTCACTGTTTATAGTCATAACTTCGAAGCCTTAGAGATCTTCGCCTAGCTAGGAACCAGCATTATCAACACCAACAATGTCAGTCAAGAAATCCAACGCAGAATCACTCTTGCCGACAGTTGCTACTTTGGACTGAGTAGGATATTGAAAAGTAAAGTTTTGCGGAAGATTTATGGTCCTTTGCGCGTTGGTAGCAGCGAGTACCGGAGACGATGGAACAATGAGCTATACGAGCTATACGAAGACATTAACGTAGTTCAGCGAATCAAGAGACTGCGGCTACACTGGCTAGGTCATGTCGTGCGAATGGATGAAAGCGTTCCAGCTTTGAAAGTATTCGATGGAGTACCCGCTGGCGGAAGCAGAGGAAGAGGAAAACCTCCACTACGTAAGGATCAGGCGGAGAGTGACCTGATTTCACTTGGTATTTCCAAATGGCGCCAAACAGCAAAAAGAAGAAACGCGCGCTATTGTTAAGGCGGCTATAATCGAGTAAGCGGTGCATACGCCAAAGAAGAGTTTCACATATAATGCCAAGGTTCAAACTTTATAATAAAGGAAGAATTTCATGAAAAAAATATTTTAAATGCATTTTATTTACGTTTATTTTGACAACCTGTTACATCCCATATTTAGTGAAGCGTCCCCAGAAAAATATCAGGCAGATCATTTCAGGATATTTTCGTGCTAATATGATGGAGATAAATGAACAGCTATGTCGGATCAAAAGATTCTTAAAAAACGCTTTCAACAATTTTCAAACTCCTCATTCAGTTTTCATTTGATTCATTGGTTATGTAAATTTCTAAAAAAAATATTAGACTGTATTAAAAAAAAACTAAAATCCGACATATCCAGAAATAATGGGGCTGATTCACTATACTTTTTAAATGCTTCTTTGTATGATCTCAGCGTATGAAATCCGAAATCTAAGAGTTTTTTCATAATTTTTCTTAAAAACATATGCTAACCGAATTTGAATATAATATTATGAATTTTCTGCGTTCAACTCAAAAATTATTTTCTGTTGAACTGTAAATTCCCCTCAACACCTCAGCAAAAAAAAAACAAATATTTAATATTCAAATCGTTGGAAAAAAAGCAGAAAAAATTACCCCTAAATCACGTCACAAACGTAGCAAAAATGTAAAACCCGAGAGAAGCACACATTTACAATTACGTGTATTAAATAAAATGCACTCACACACGCACACATGATTACATATTCGATGGCAGTATACTTATGTATATATATGTGCACTTAATATGTGTTTGCCTTACAAATACTACTGAATGCATTCATACATACATATGTACATCCATACGAGTATATGTGTGGACTTTGCCGGCGCACCGTTGAGGTGCATTGACTGTTCTGAACTTTTCACTATGAACGTAGTGTGTAGTGTCGTGACAGCTTCCGGCAGCTAACTATATGTACTCACACTCACGTGTGTGTGTGTGTGAGTGTGTTCTTATGCATTGTAGTAAACTCACGTTTCGGCAACTAAAGCCAAAGTCAGTCATTCACGAAAGCTTCCAGCAAAGTAAGTAATGAAAAGTTGAATAAAACCGAAAATAAACAGAAATGATAGAATGGATACACACACATATATGTGAAGATAAGAGGTTTTGAGGCTAAAACTTTATACAAAAAAGGGCATAAGAATCGAGCTTGTTAGAATAGGCCAATTGGTGGCTCAAAGTAAAGGGGTTCTAAGCAACGCCTTGAATTAGGAAGGTGACAAGAATTTCTTCTTACGCTTTTAAGACTTGAGTGGGTAAATAATCCTGACGGAGATTTTAGGAAAAAATCATGAGGAATTAAAGTCATTTAAAAAAAATTGAAAAATAAATTTTGCCTTATTTTCAGATTAATTTTCCCCTATTTTTACTTGTTTTGCTATTTTAGGGCTTCGTTCTTTCTTCTTTCTGACTTTAAGCGCCAGGTTTTGCAATTTTTCTTTAAAGTCACGTATTTGACGCAAAACCTGTTAGCAGCAACTTTCATGTGCTTCTTTCTTCTTCTTTTTTGAATTATTTAACGGTGTTTTAATCAGTTTGTTTACCTATTGAACTTTTAAAGGCAACCACTTACATATGTATGTGTACAGGGTGTTTTTACGCATTTGCTTACTTAGTTTTAAGACATTCTACGTAATCATGAATTGGAAAATTACTTTTTTTAAAACTTAGGGAATTGGAGAGAATTCTCACATTTTCCCATTTCAAATATTTGCTGCAGTTCTTAACCATCTCTTATCACGCATGAAATCGAATCGTTATTTTTTCCGCCGAAAATAAATCGACAAAGAAATTTTTGATGTGTCAGAAGAAATTTTGAGGTTAAGGTATAATTGTATTTACTAAAGAAACTTGTACATTTCTCACAAATCAGATATATGGAGAAATTTATTATCATTTTTGGAATTTTAAAAAAAGCGTCAATATTTCATATAAGTGGGCAACCAGAACAGCAACAACACCACCTACGCCAACAAAGCTTAGCGGACAACTGTTTTTGGTTCGTCTAGAAGTAGAATATAGTACCGTTTTGCCAAGTATAGCGGTTAAATCTTTGCATTGCTTCTCTCATTTTCAATGGTCATGCGCATTCGTGCGAATATAAGAGCTGACTAAATATTGGGAAATTTTTAGTCTTATCATAGAAGAAGCCGTTAGAGATTTGAATTACTTTTTTTTTCAAACAAAATTTACTTTGAAGAAAAATAATTTCTTAGCAAAGAAAGAAATAACATTAACTTTATCCGAAAGTATTCAAAAATTAAAATTGAATAGCAGAATATTCATACGCCTTTGTTAAAAATTTGAAAACTTTTACTGAAATTTTTTCTCGGTTTAAAACATCAATCTGCTTTATATGTTTTTCTTTCACTTAATTTCATTTTATTTTATTTTGTTTTATTTTACTTTTTATTTTATTTTGTTTTGTTTTATTTTACTTTTTTAATTGAATTTTTAAATTATTTTTTTTTTCATATTTTTTTTAATTCCTTTTTTTATTTATTTATTTTTATTATTTTGTGTTTAATTTTTTTTTTTAATTTTAATTTTAATTTTGTTTTTTGTTCATTTCATTTCATTTTATTTTATTTTATATTATTTTTATTTTGGTTTACTTTATTTTAATTTATTTTTTTTTTGTATTTTTTTTCATTTTATTTAATTTTTTATTTTTTTATTTAATTTTTTTTTTTTATTCTATTTTATAATATTTTATTTTATGTTTTTATATTTTTTTATCTTACTGTATTTAATTTAATTTAGTTTTATTTTATATAATTTTTTTAATATTTTTTTATTTTTTTATTTACATTTTTTTTTCGTATTTTTTTATTATTATTTATTTTTTTCATTTTTTTTTAATTTATTTTTTTTTTAATACTTTTTTCATTTATTTCTTTATTTGTTTTTATTTTATTCTTTAATTTGTTTTATTTTGTGTTTTTTTATTCTATTTTATCTTATTTTATTTTATTTATTTTATTTTATTTTTTTATTTTTTATTTTATTTTTTTTTACTATATTTTCGTGTCTTACTTCCTTTTTAATTATTTTTTTCTTTTTTTACATTTTTTAAATCATTTTTTAATTTTTTTTTATATTTTATTATATATTATTTTATTTTATTTTAATTTACAATAACTTATTTTATTTTATTTTATTTTATTTTATTTTATTTTATTTTATTTCATTTCATTTTTTTTCTATTTTATAATATTTTATTTTATTTTATTTTATTATATTTAATTTTTTTTATTTTTTTTTTCTTTATTTTTTTTTTGTCTCATTTAATTTAATTTTTTAATTTTTTTTAATTTTTTTTTTCTATTTTATAATTTTTATTCTGTTTTATTTTATTTAGATTTATGTTAAAATGTTTATTTTATTTTATTTTATTTTATTTTTTAATTAATTTTATTTGATTTTGTCTTATTTTATTTATTTTAATATATTTTATTTTATTATATTTTATTTTGTTTTATTATTTTTTTATTTTACTTTATTTTTGGTTTTTTATTGGTTTTTGTCTTATTTTATTTCATTATTTAAATTTTTTAATTTTTTTTTCTATTTTATAATATTTTATTCTGTTTTATTTTATTTTAGTTTATATTAATTTATTTTATTTTGTTTTATTTTGTTTTATTTTTTCCTTATTTCAATTTATTTTATTTTTGTTTTCTATTTTATAATATTTTTATTTTTTTATTATATTTTATTTTGTATTGTTTTATTTTATATTACTTTATTTAATTTAATTTAATTTTATTTTCGGTTTTTTTCTTATTTTTTTTTTTGTCTTATTTTATTTCATTATTTTAATTTTTTAAATTTTTTTTCTATTTTTTATTCTGTTTTATTTTATTTTAATTTATATTAATTTATTTTATTTTGTTTTATTTTGTTTTATTTTGTTTTATTTTTTTTCAATTTTTTTTTCTATTTTATAATGTTTTTATTTAATTTATTTTATTTTTAATTTTTAAATTAGTTACATAAAATTTAATATTTTTAAAGCCTTAATAATTCTGTTATTACCTTTTGATTTAATTAATCGCTGTTTAAATACACAAACAAGTATTTAAGTAGCCAAAAGGCTGCGAACAATGAAATAATTCTTCAATTCGTGCTTTTATCCTTTGTTTGCAGCAATATTTACTCGCGCTTTCGTTTCAAAAGCCGTTAGGCGCATAAAAATTGTTTACGCACAAACACTCATACTCATAAATATTTGTATATATATATGCTTCATATGCTCGCATTAAAACATAAACTTAAATTTTATAAGTGCACATACATGTGTACATATGTAAATTTTACTTAAACTTATATCATTTGGTCTGGGATGAAAAGCCAAAGTAATGGAAACTAAAAAGCCAAAGCATACACAAAGCGAATGGAAGGTTAAATAAAGGCTTAAAACATTGAATTTCAAATGAAATTGATGAATCATCAAAACGTCACAAGCTTACATACATACATCGCTCATGCATATGCAGATATGGTTGTTGCTGCCGGCCGTATATAATATAGTCAAACAAAACACACATATGTATGTACATATATATGAAACGAATAAATACATACATACATATGTGTATATAAGTATTATATACACCACCAAGTAAACTCGCGAGCCTCTCCAACTGTAAAAGCCAAACGAAAAAGGATAGAAATTTCGTCGTTCCGTCGGTGGGTCGGTGTGTCGATTCAGGAATGATAAAGTGCTGCGGTCGCCGCTGGAGGCCAACATCTAGCGAAAACAGGAAGAGCAATAACAACTAAAAATTCTACTAAAAGCGCCAAGCAAAAAAAAAAGTAGGAGCACCGCAGCCCCTGTGCTTGTATGGCTGTATGTCCAGTGCGTGTAAGCCGCCAGCAATACAAGTGGCGTATAAACATACATATATAGATATAATCGTATAAAAGGGGGGCAAATTCACATATAATTTCTGAAAATGAATCGACGTCGTTAGCCGATATACGGTCTTCAGCTTGGATAAGTGTGGGCTAAGATTGTGGTCCGCCCTTCGCCGCGCACTATTACATTTCAGTCTCTTTGCCATTTTTTATGCTTGTTGTTTTGGTTTTTTTTTCCTGCATAGAAAGCGATTTTGTGGCCAAAAATCAATGAGCCGCAAAGATGAGCTGAATTCTTGGAATAACAACGAACTGTCAATTGAACTACCCCGTTGAGTGGCGACCACAATCAGTCAAAGAGTCAGCGAACTCACAATGAGGAAATGTGCCAAATGATGCATGAAGACATTAAAGGCGTTGTGTAATAGATGATAATTTAAATCCTCCTAAATAACTTGAAAATATTAAGGAACCTGCGCAAGGTCCTTTAGGAATCATTTGACTTTTCCCAGCTGTTGTTTTTATTGTGTTATTATTGTGTATAAAGAAAATCTCCTTGGAAAATAGCAGATAACTCCTCTCTCAAATTGTGTCACAAAAGCTATGTCCGGCTTAGCAGACTGAAGGAAAGTGTGTTTGATGGATATTTGGTTCATTTCCTCTGCAAAAGGCAAACACATTTGTCATATCTTAGATAGAAAACTTAGCAATGGCAAGGCAGGAGAAAGTTACCGAAAATCTGCTTTCCATATTTTCACGACATCACCGGAAACTCGATACAGCATAGCGAGCAACCGTCGTATTTATATTAGGTCTCTTAGAGACGTATCTAATGTAAAAACCCAAGATTTCGGCCCGATTAGAAACTATCTTAACCGATGAGAAATCAGCGACGCGCACATGGCTCTGTCGAAGGCAAATTACTTGCTCCCATTAGAGGGTTACGCTCGTTTTAAGGCTGGAGCAGCTCTTTGCCGCCCTAAATTCCAGTTTTTTAGTCGTAATATCCGCGAGTGAACGGTAAGCACATTATAAATATACCCCGGTGAGCACCCGATGAATAGGAAACAGTTCGGCAGACGCAAACTGGTAACGATATACGAATGGCTTATAAGCGACCGGTGAATGCGACGGTGATTGGTGATTATTTCTATTTTTATTACTGCAAAGTAGAAATTACATATATATAAATTAACTAGTATTTCAGCATTTATTTTTTGAAGATTATCTCTTTTAAATGTTGCCCGCGGCTACGTCTCAGATGGTCCATCCTTTGAGTCCAATTTTCGGTAACTCGTTCGAGCATTTCGACTTGTAACTGGCGAATGACACCCGTGATGTTTTGCTTCAAGGCCTGAAACGAAGCGGGATTTCCTGCATAGACTTTAGACTATACATATCGCCACCGGAAAACGTCTAACGGTGTGATATCACACGATCTTGGTGGCCAATTGGCCGGTCCAAAACGTGAAATTATCTGCTAACCGAAGTGCTCTCTCGATAAATCCAATGATTGATGCGATGTGTGGGAAGTGGCGCCGTTTTGTTCAAACCAAAAGTCCCGGAGATCAAGAGCTTTAATCTCAGGCATCAAATAGTCGGTTATCATGGCGCGATAATGGTCGCCATTTACGGTTACGTCCTCAGCGGCATCATTTTTGAAAAAATAGGGACCGATGATTCCACCGGCCCACAAACCACAAACCACACCAAACCGTTGTTTTTTCTGAATCAAATGGCAGCAATTGAATCTCTTCAGGTTGCTCTTCGTCTCAAATGCGGCAATTTTGTTTGTTTACATACCCATTGAGCCAGGAATGGGCTTCATGGGTGAACAAAGTTTTTAAAACGACGGATCTTCTTGGAACTTTTCAAGAGCCCATACAGTGAAGCGATGTTGTTTGGGAAGGTCAAGCGGTTTCAGTTCTTGCACAAGCTATATTTTGTACGCTTTCAATTTCAGATCTCGACGTAAAATGCGCCAAGTCGTTCCATACGTCAGTTCGAGCTGTTGCGAACAGCGCCGAATCGACTCTCCACGGTCTTCGTGTGCACTCTCAATTACGGCCGCTATATTTTCTTCACTGCGTGCTGGACGTGGTCTATTCGGTCGTATATTATCCAGTAAAGAATGCTGGGTCTCAAGATGGGCGATGGTGTTTCGATTAGTATGCCTAGTAGGCCGACTGTGTTTACCATAAGTTGAACGAAGCGCGTGAAATACATTCTTTACAGAACGTGAATTTTCGTAAAATAAAGTTGAATGATTTTTAAACGCTGTTCAAGCTTGACTCTTCCCATGATGAAATGCCAAACAATACCGAACAAAAACAAAACAACAGCTTGACTCGACTCATGCGTGATCTATCAAAAAAAAGGCTGTTGAAAAAAGTACTTCCACTTGGGTCATCCTTTATGTTCAGCAAAAAGCTATTTGCACGATTGGTGCCCCGATTGCTCACAAAGGACCATAAGTGCCACCGCGTAACCACTTCAAAGGAGGCTTTAGCGATGTTCAACCGCAATTCAAATGAATTTTTGCGCCGTTTCGTTACCGTAGACAAAATATGAATTCCCCACACCACACCAGAAACCAAGGAATAATAAAGACTGTGGGTTTCTCCGGCTGAACGTGCACCAAAGGAGGCAATGGTGGATCTATCAACCAACAAAGTATTGGCCACAATTTTATGAGATGTACGAGGTGTCATTCACACCGATTACCTTGAAAAGGTTAAAACAATCACCGGCGAATATTATTCAGAGATTTTGTACAAATTCGATATTGATTTGAAACAGAAACTGCCGTATTTGCCGTAAAAACTGCTGTTCTATGACAAATATGAGAGGGTGCATGGTGTAGTCACCATGAAAAAAATTCATAAATTGTGCTAGGAACTGCCCCATCCAGTATTTTTTCCAGATTTAGCCCCGATAACGATTATTTCTCGGAGAAGATACTAAGAACATCAAAAATTATGAAGAGATATTGAAAAAACTTCTCCTAGAATGAAAAACCAACGCTAAGACAAACTTCGAACTTTTTTATTTTAAGAAACTCACTATATCTCTACTAAACTCTCAGACCTCTCATGTTAAACGATTTTAGAAAAATGAACAAAGAAAGACCAGAACTCTTAAATTAAATCCAGCGCAGAGTGCGGCTCGCATTTTTCAATTCTTTCCTTTCCTTTGCACACCACTCATATGCAGGGGACGAACTAACAAAGAAAATGCAGTTTTTCTGCAATAAACGATCTCAACAAAAAAATCCACAAATTTTGCTGATTCTCCTGTTTCTATGTACAACGGCCCCATCGCCGCCCGCCCGCCACGCATGAGCTCACACAAATTACAGCGGTTGGAGCACATTGTTGTAGGCATCGTTGTGCATTGGTGGTCAGTCATCTTTACATGCCTACAACAAACAACAAGCACATGCATACATCACATTTTTTCCGCTTGGTGCCGGAAATTAAAATTGCACTCATAAAAGTCGTTAACAGTTATAGTGTGAAAAGCTCAAGAGCGACACAACGAACAATTGTGAAATATCTCACCACACTCGGCTGCCTCCCAGCAATGCTTTTATGCGTATGCATACACGTATATACGTACATATGTATATGTAGAGATGTGAATTTGTTGTGTGTGGCGTTTGTTCGTGCCACTTTGCGGTGTGAAAAAATGCAATTCCTCAAAATCAGGCGTAAAACCAAAAATTAGCAACGCTTTGAGTTTTTCCAAGTGCTCACTCGGTCAGTTGGAAATACGAATAAACGTAGTGAGAATATTTGTTTAAACATATTTATGTACATATGTGTTACGCACATCGGGCAATAGCTTGGCTTTTTCCCATTTTCTTTTTTCTTCTCGTTATTTAAAATTTTTAACTTTCAAAAATATTTGAAAACAAAAAAAAAATCAAAATTTTATTTATCAAATAATTTTATTAAATAATTTAATCCAAATTTAATATAATTTACTTTTCATGAACAAAATTATTTCAAAAAATATATTTGAACAAAATTGAAAAGTCAAAAATGACCCTGGTAACACTGAAGGACCCCCTCTAGCGCCCTTATAACCGAGTCAACAATAATACGCCAGTCCTTTCTTTTTTCGATGTTGGTTTTAGAGGTCTTTAGTGTCGGGCAAGGCCTCATTGCTTGTGGTATTTGCTTCTTGTCTATATTGCTATGTGGAGTTGAGGTAGTCTAGTGCCCCCCCTCCTGCTATGCCTAGGTGGAGGTTCGACTTCAAGTGCTAACGTCGAGATCATCCGAACCGATATTACTTACTCAGCAAAACATTATATTCCTTAACTGGGGCATAGAAGTTTCGTTGTGTAAGTGCCGCTGTATCTTAAATCTCTGAACTTTGCAGAAGACCATAAATCTTCCGCAAAACCTTTCTCTCGAAAATTCCTAATACAACTCACCAGATTGATTTTATTGTCCACGCGTCTGAAGCATGTTTTAGGACGAGAATGAGCGACTTGTAGAGTTCGACGAGAGAGAACCAAAGTAACACCTGTGCGCAAAAGTGATTCTGCGTTCGATTTCAGGGCTGATATTGTTGTTGATGTTAATAATGGTTCCAAGACACGCCATGCTATCTACGGCTTCAAAGCTATGGCTGTCAACAGGGTCGTGGAAGCCGAGTCACGAATGCGATGACTGTATGTTGGATGACAGAAAGTACTTCGTCTTGTTCTCGTCCAAGGGGTATGTTCCGCGCCTCGCTTATTTATCCAGTGTAGAGAGATAATGGTGCACTAGTTGCGGACTCTGAAATTTGAAACCTTGTTTGATTTGTCTTGAAGAAATTCTTTCTAATTCTGACTACCCTTTTCTGTCGGAACGTGGGTTCAAATCAGCACTAGACTGAAGAGCTTCTCTCTAATGCGAATTAAGACTCACCGACGAAATTTGTGCTCTTGTATATGGGTGCTGTAGTGGGTTTCATAACCAGAACCCACCTCCTGCTGCCCTTGTGCCGCCCATACGACTTCTTGGTCAGCTTTAAGTTTTACAAGGAAGTTCCACCTTCTCACTCTGGCTGAATACTCTCAAATTGTGATTCTTAAAAAGTAAGATGTGGTAATTATCGAAAGGAGAGTCTCGCCTTCCGAAGCACATTGTTCTATTTTTTCATGGAAGTTTTAGTTTTATATGGTGATCCAAACCCCTACGCACAACCACTAACGATACGCTTTTTGACCGTATCATACCTCCAAATGTTCGTTAGTCGGCTGTCTCAAGGGTTACCTCGTCTAAGATCGGTTGATCCATATGAAAATCAATCGTTTGCGGCTACTCCCAAGAGAATGACAATCAGAAACTTTCCCCACTTGCATGACTTGCGTGGACTTCTGCACATGGTCGTATTACTCCCAGAGTTCGGACAGTAAGCACCTCTTTCTTGACTGCTCCCTCGCTCTTAACGTTGTTATAATTTACCAGCGCACCGTTTTCAACTTTGAAGGCTTGGAATTGTTAAAACTAATAATAACACTCCGTTCGTTGTTATTTACGGACTCATGCTGTTTTTTATTGAGTAAAAAAGTGATAAAAAGTGAGTTAGAATAGAGTTTTATATACGAAATCCCCCGCTCCTCGCCTAATAAGTCTCAGCTGTTTCACATACACATTCTTCTTGGGTTCTTTATCTTCACCTCCTTTTACTAATCGCTAATTATTGCACCAACATCAACGAGATTACTGGTAATTGAATTAATTGAAATGTAAATGTTTACATTGCAGCCAAACTTCAAAATCAGCCTCCAACACAGCGCCGTTTTCTCTGCCCTTTGACCGCTTTACAAACCCTCATTGCCATTTTCTTTTTCACTTCCATCAAATCGGCTTTTTATCAACTACCATAGCAGACTGTTTTTGTTTGTTTTTACGGCTTCTTCTATTTCTCACTCTCTCCCACCTCAACTCATGCTCAACCTAGGCCGCCTCAACCCCACTGGTCTAATCAACTGGCCACCTCTACTAATAGCTTTACAGTGCCGCATGGGAGAAGGAGCAAAAGTAGAATGAGTATGGAAATGCTCAAAAATGCCAATAAAACCGTCAATTAAGACGAAACCGAGCACTTTGTGTACTTAAGGTAGCCATTGTTCACACAATTTAACGGTCATTGGCTAACGGCACTTAACCGTTCAACAAGAGTGTTTAAATGGATTAAATTTCCAACATAAACTTTTCACTTAAATAGCAGCAGCTCAGACTGACGGAGGCGTAAGAGAAAAGGTGCTAGCCAAGTTTTTCTCTTCTCTCTCTCTCTCTCTCTCTCTTTTGCTCTGTTCTTGGCTTTGTTGTAGCTAACTCTTCTTTTGTGAAGGCAAAAAGTTTTAACATTCTACAAATTGTCTCCACTTCCGAATGGCGGAGGACAAGGACACAAGAAATGTTAGCGTCCAGTCGGTTTATAAAACCCAAAAGCCGCAACAACAAGTAAGGAAGAGCTAACCAAAGTCCAGTATAATACTAAAAGTTTTTAAGTTAAGGGTAGCCGAGCTCCGAATTCATTTTCCCTGGAGGCTCTTCCCTGATTTCATTGTTGCATGATGCATGAGGTCGATTTACAATATCTCAAGTCAAACTGATAAGGTCCGTAAGCTTGTGCTCAAAAATTTCACACACAATACTCTCTCTACAAAACCTAGTAGAGGACACGGAGGAGTATTCTCACAGCTCTCATATATGGAATTTCCATAATTAGGCTTAGATGATTGGGCATCACTATCGACCGTAGATTCGATATGGTATTTTTTTTTCAATTTTCTGTGAGTTAAATCAAAAAGCGGACGGATACACGTTTCTTTATATACTTAAACCCGTGGAACATATAGAACGTTGGACACTAGTTTCTCGCCTATCACAACGTGGTCAACTTACTTTCGGAACTTTCGATCGATTGAGAAAATAGCGCAGTTTCTTCGACCGATGTAACAAAGAAGCTTATTACCAGCCCTGGACCTGAGCACATATCAGAGGAGGGGTTGGCTTTCTCGCTGTAGCTCGTCCCCAAACAGTTCTCTGTTGAGCTTCTACTTCTTCACTGTCGAAGACACCACTTATGCAATTATAGCCGGATTAACAGCAACGCGCCATTCATTCCGTCTTTTCGCTGTTTGACGCCAATTGGTAATAACAAGTGCAGCCAGATCATCCTCCACCTGATCATTCCAAACGGAATAGAGATCTTCGTCTAACTCTGCTTCCACCGGAGGGTACCGAGCAGGGAGTATACTATTCAATTACCTACTCAGCCCAAAATAACACCTGTTGGCAAGAGTTGTTGGATTTCAAGGTCGACATTGTTAAAGCTGTTTCCTGAAACCTTGTTTGGTATCGAACGGCTCGGAGAACTCCTTCCCGGTCTTAGCAAGCCAATTCCTTTTCGTGCTGTCGAAGGCTGCTCTAAAATCGGCGAGGAGGTGATGTGTGTGTCAAACCTCTTTTCACGAATTTTTTCCTCCTAGATTGAACATATATCTGGTTAAATGTAGATTTTTCCAGTCTAAATTCAATATACTCGAATCTTCCTTGTGTTTGTTGTAGAGCACATTATTTTTCGCGAACAATTTCAAGCATTTGAGCAACGAGCACTCGCACTGTTGTTCATTGCTCCTTACTTAAGAATTTTCAACCAAGCATGAAGTTGAAAAACCTTTTCACAAACACTACAGCTGGCTGTAAAAGCCACAACAACAACAATAACAAAGTCAATGATGAATATAAGGACTCGAAGCCGATGCCGACAAGTGCATAAATCAAAAATTCCTCTACACATTTTTGTCCTCATAAAGTGTGACTTAACTGCCTGGCACTGGATCGAGCAAGTGTGACTACGCCGGAGCGCATACAGTCACACATGTGTGTATGTAAATGTAAGTATGTAATAATGTTAATATATTTAATATATTGCAGTGAATGGACGCAGTATGCGCTAGCAATAATGCCGCCGAACTGCAAGCAAATAAGTCACAATACAGTTATGTTTGTATGTAAGGGCAAAAATTTAACAAATTTGTTAGTTTAAAAAAAAAAAGACAAAGAAGAAGAAGAGAAATGAACTACAAAAATTTACAAGAGTTGTTACATGACACACTTTATCTTGTTGTTATTGCTGTTGTTGTTGTTGTTGTCGTATGCGAGTACAAGCATCCGGCGCATGTCATGTCCTTTCGAACACATACACACACACACGCGCGCAGACCTAATAGAAACTCCACTAAATAAAATAATGAAAAGTGAAAAAATTGTGCTGTGTAAAATATGCTCGTTAAGTATTTAGACACAATATAAAACGTACGTGTCCTGCCCTCTCATTTATTTCTCAATGGCACAGCATGTGAATGGCCGAAGGAGCTGCAGCCGTTATTAAAATATGCGAGCGCACACACTCCTTACTAGCTTGATACTCGTATACATACATATAAGTAGTATGTGTGCGTGTGTAGGTTTATTTAGTTGTTGTCTTCCATTGTTGAATGCATCCACCGAGAAGTTTCTTTTGTTTGTTTTCCGCTCGGCAAGTCATACCTACAACTTCCGTATGCAAAGTTCCAGTGAAAGTTCTGACATCGAGCTACTTTAAGCTTAAGCTCGGACTACACTAGTCGAGAATTAGCAGTAAATCATATTTTATTTATTTACTTAAATTTTTTTTTTTTTTTTTTTTTTTGAGAAATATATTTAAATTAATGTAAACTGTAAAATATAGTTGTAGATAAAGACGAAGCCTAAACAAATGTAAAGCGTTCTGAGTCAAAAACGATATGGACGTGGCGACATACTAAATCAACTCCCAACACCTTCAAGTAACTCAGACTCTATCCTACAAAAGTTAGATTACAATAGCTGTATGCAGGAAGGTTTGCGGATACCTATTGTAGATCCATCGGTGTAGATTGAGATGGTGTCCTCCTTTTCTTACTCAAAATCTCCGCTTTTTCGTCTACCAAATTCTGTTAGTATGCAAGAAGGTCACCATCCGCAAACCTATTGTAGATCCATCGGGGTAGATTGAGATGGTGTCCTCCTTTTCTTACTCAAAATCTCCGCTTTTTCGTCTACCGAATTCTGTTAGTATGCAAGAAGGACACCATCCGCAAGCCTATTGTGAATCCAACGGTGTAGATCGAGATGGTGTCCTCCTTTTCTTACTCAAAATCTCCGCTTTTTCGTCTACCGAATTCTGTTAGTATCTTCCAAGCAGTAGGTATATAGAATAGGCCTGCTACAGGACTCTTATGAACAGCAACGGTATCATAGGATATACTACGATAGCCAGTTGGCATTGATGGCCTTATCGCCACCAACGATAAATTCAACCGTCGTCAACAAGTGTAGGAGCGCTCTAAGCTCTCTGGTGGTGGTCAGATCATCATCTCCTTAATAAAGGGTGGTCCAAGTTGAGGTACTTTTTCAATAGCCTTTTTTTAATAGATCACGCATGAGTCGGTGTCAAGCTGTCACGTCATCTTTGTTTAGTATTATTTGGCATTTCATCATGGAAAGACTTACTTCCGTCTGAACAACGTTTACAAATCATTCAACTTTATTACGAAAATTCACGTTCTCAATATCAATATCATCGGCATACGCCAACAATTGTACACTCTTGTAGAAGATTGTACCTGGTCTATTTAGCTCTGCAGCTCGTATTATTTTCCCCAGCATCAAATAGAAGAAATCACACGATAAAGAGTCTCCTTGTCTAAAACCTCGTTTGGTATCGAACGGCTCGGCGAGGTCCTTTCCAATTCTGACTGACTTATCCAGGGTCAGTTTACATAGCCGTATGAGTTTTGTAAGGATATCAAATTCAGACAGAGTGGCGTGGAGGCAGTTTTTGATCGTTCTGCCGAAGGCAGCTTTAAAATCGATAAAAAGGTGGTGTGTATCGATTATTTTCTCTCGGATCTTCTCCAAGATTTGGCACATGGTGAATATCTGGTCAATGGTGAATTTTCCAGGTCTAAAGTCACGCTGATAAGGTCCTATCAGTTTGTTGACGGTGGACTTTAATCTTTCACACATTTCACACGATAATTGGTGCAGACCGTGGGCAGACCGTCTCCCTTTTTTGGATTGGGCTGAGCACACGTAGGTTCCATTCGTCAGGCATGCTTTCGTCCGACCATATTCTGCAAAGAAGGCGATGCATGCTCCTTGTCAGACCTTCGCTGGCGTATTTGAATATTTCTGCCGGTAAGCCAACGGCTCCCGCCGCTTTGCTTAAATTTTAAGCGGGCAATCATAGTCGGATGATGGTACGTCTATACCATCGTCATCGATTGGGGTTTCGGGTTCGCCATCTCTGGGGTTTTCACTTTTATTGCTGTTGAGCAGGTTGGAGAAATGTTCCCTCCATACACTAAGTATCCTCTGGACATCTTTCACCAGATTACCTCCTTGGTCCCTACGCAAGTTTGCTCCGATCTTGGAACCTTCTGTAAGTCGCCGCATATGCTCATAGAATTTTCGAGCAGTACCCTTGTCGGCCAGCTTTTCAAGCTCTTCATACACACTCATTTTGGCCTCTTTCTTTTTTTGTCTGCAAATGCGTCTCCCTTCCCTCTGCAGCTCACGGGTATTTTAGTCGATCGTAAAGTTGCGAGGTAGGTAGTCTGCTTTCTCTCCACTGCAGTTCGACATTCCTCATCGTACCAGCTGCTTTTCTGGCATTTTTGAAAACCAATTGTTTCCGAAGCAGCAGTACGCAAGGAATTTTCTATTTCGTTTCACAGCTCCCTTATATTGAGTTGCTGATGAGTGCTCTCAGAGAGCAGGTGTGCAAGCCGAGTAGAAAACCTGCTTGGCTGTCTGCTGTGATTGCAGCTTTTCGACGTCAAACCTTCCTTGTGTTTGTTGACGGGCGTTCTTTGTCACACAGAGGCAGATGTGTAACAAGATAATAATCCGAGTCGATATTTGGCCCTCGGAACGCACGCACGTCTAGAACACCAGATACATGTCTTCCGTCTGTGTGTGTTTTACGGCCTGGCGACAGCCATGTAGCTTGATGAATCTTCGTACGCTGGAATCTGGTACTACAGACAACCATATTTCGGGCCCCGGCAAAGTCAATCAGCCTCAGCCCGTTTGGGGATGTTTCGTCGTGGAGGCTGAATTTTCCGATTGTTGCGCCAAAAATACTTTCTTTGCACACCCTGGCGTTGAAATTGCCTAGCACAATTTTGACACCGTGGGGTAGGCAGCGCTCATAGAAAGCATCTTTGGTCACATAATTATTCTCTTCTCTCGGGGCGTTGTCGCAAATTAATGATAAGTTGAAGAACTTCGCTTTGGTGCTAATTGCGGCTAGATGTTCATCCACCGGGGTTAATGCCAAATTTGTGCTCCTTTAAATGGCCACTCTCTTCCAGGTGCATGCGCTCAAATCGTCATCCTTTAAGCGTCGTCATCAAAAGGGGGATCTCTCATCCGAGGCTTTTGTTGATTTTTCATTGGAGTATAGGTTTTATGTGGTGGGTTCCAAACCCTACGCACAACCGCAGGGATTCACCTTCTCACTTTAGCTCGCCTCCAAACGGATGTTTGTTGCCTACCCAGAGGATACTTGGTCTAAGGCCATTTCTGACCACTCCCAGGTGAATGGCAGTCAGAAACTTTCCGCACTTGCGTGAGCTTCTACACACGGCTCCATCCTCCAAAGGATGCCTTACATAAAACCACTAACTAGATCTCGGTGTCAGAAACCTATTTTTTTTTTCATTTGTTGAGATGTGTTGTGATCAAAGAATGAAAAAATTTGAAATCGCAGCCATAGTAACCAAGACGACAAATTAAAAAAAAAATTCACCATAGTTCTTGTTGTTGTTGATCTGCTGTCATTTAACGAGTGAAGAAGCTAAAGTAAATCTGCCCCTCCCCCTCTTCCATACTCACCACAAAAGCTCTCCTAATTAACATGTTAAGTAGCCATTCTAAAGAACAGTAAAAAGCAGCAGTCTCCCCACCAACAAAGTAATTACACCGACCGATTTAAATGAGTTCATCTTAGAGCATTTGCTTCTTGGCCACTTAGATGTGCTGCTGCTGCGCTGCTGCTGCTGTTAAACTGATGAGCAGGGAAAAAATGTAACAAAAACTCATTAGAACGCTTAGTGGCCACTTGGCAGTGTAGATGAAACGCGCTTTCGGTAGTTTTTTTTTTTTCATTTATTTGGAATTCCTTTTTTGTAATATTTAAATTGAATTTTTCTTTTATTTTTGGCTGAGGAAATCTTGAAGAAACTTTCAAGGATTTCAAGGAGCGCAAACTCATTAAGACATTCTTTTTTTGTATTCTTCTTGCATTTTATTATTTTCTCATTTTGAGTAAATTTTAAATTATTTTTAGAAGAAATCTGAGCCATTTTATGCTCAAATACATATATAGAAAATTATAATTTCGTTTTTGAGTGTGCCCGTGTTGTAATATTTAAAAATTTTGGACTAGCAAATCATTTATATACATATGTATGTATGCAAACCAATTTAGACGGTGGATAATTTTCAACCGGAAACGGAAGTCAAAAGCAAATACTTCAGTTTGTGTTTTACTCATAAGAGAAAATGCATACAAACGAGGTATGTTCAAAGGAAAAGGTGAATTTTGATTTTTCGCCTACTGTTTACATTCGATTATCGATATTTTGTTTTCGGACACATATGTTGATCATGTGCTTGCCAATTTCGATTAGTTTCGGTTAGTCACGTTTTTGTGTGCTCATCGATTTTTGACTTTTGAAAAAAATTTCTCAAAGAATATGCTTGAAATTTTGCTTTAAAAATGAAATAAAATGCTCCAATGCACTTTAAATATTGACTGTGGCATTCGGTGAGTCCACTCTGTCTCAGAAAAGTGTTTATAAGTGGTACAATCGCTTTACAGAAGGCCGAGAAGATGTTGATGACGATGACCGTGCTGGAGGTGCGACTACGTCAACAAGCAAAAAGAAAACATCGAAACAGTGAAAAAATTTGTTCTTGAAAATCATCGAACCACTAATAGAGAAGTTGCATACTCCCATGCCATTCAATTTTCTTCGATATTTTGGGCAAGAAACGTGTGGCAGCCAAGTTTGTTCGGAAATTGCTAAATTTTCTAGCAAAAGCAATGTCGCATTGGTATCGCTCAGGAGTTGTTGAATGACGTCAACAACAATCCGGATTTGCTGAAACGGTCATAACTGCTGACGAAACATATATACATATATGGTTATGAAGTCGAAACCAAGGCCAAATCATCCCAATGGAAGCTGCTAGTTCAGCCAAAACCGAAAAAGGCACGCCCAGTTCGAACAAATATGAAGGTTTTGCTCACTGCTTTCTTTGATTACAACAGTGTGGGGCATCATGAGTTCCTGCCAAAAGGTCGTACAGCTTATAAGGAATACTACAACGAAGTAATTTTTTTTTTTTGCCAAAAATGAAACCGTAATAATGCTTCAACCACCGTATTCACTAGACTTGACTCCAAGCGACTTTTTCCTATTCCCAAAACTAAAAAGAAACCATTGAAAGGAAAGCATTTTGCCACAATTGATGAGGTCAAGTCAGAAGCGAAGAAAGTGTTGATGGCCATACCCAAAAACACATTTCAGAAGTGATTCGAGGATTGGAAAAAGCGTTGACACAAGTGTATTATAACCGAGGAGAATTACTTTGAAGGCGAAAAAGTAGAAATTGGTGAATAAATAAGTAATTTTCAAAAAAATTCACAATTCACTCTTTCCTTTGAATACACCTTGCACATATCACACATTTGTATTAATCCTAATATCCATGGATATGAACATAATGTACTCGTATCTTCAAAGCACAATTAAGTTTACAAATACAGAGTAATTGTAAAGTCATTTGGAAAACATTGCCCGCTTGTTAACCCAATTTTCACACACAAACACTCGCAAGCCTAATGACATGGTGTTTGGAATTTTTTTGTCATACTTTGCGCCAACAGCAACTAACACTAATGGATTCACCGAAGAAATTGGCACCGTTATTAGATATAATTGAAAAATCATGTACTTCGATACTCAGGAAATCGACCATCACACTGCTAGGTCGATTACAACAATAACTGCAACACCAAGGCGAATTCATGTGAGATGAAGTGGTTGTTGTTGTGATTTTGTAGAGAATGCGAACCTCCTCTGCCTCAAGGCAAAATAGGCAAAGAAACTTGGGTTGTGAGACCACTTTTGGATGACGACGCCTGCAGACGTTTTTTGGATCAGAATTTGTGGAGATGCACCTGGAATACAGGGTCCCTTAGTTTGGAAGGTGCCGCTGTCCAGCTGATTAATGTCTTAGTAAAAATTAAGGATGACATCACCGCCCTCCAAGAAATGCGATGGACGGGACCACAACGAAAGAAGGTGGGTCCTTGAGGAATCTACTACAACGGCCATATAAAGCAGCGAAAATTTAGTGTTGAGCTTGTGTTAAGAGAGAGACTCCATCCCCGATTCCTGTCATTCATTCACCGGTGCATGCACGTCTGTCCACAATCCGCATCAAAGCAAAGTTCTTCAATTGAAAGCTGATTAGCATCCACGCCACGATGGAAGAGATGAACGAAGTGATCAAAGAAGGCTTCTGTGGGCGCCAAGAACGCACCTAGGGGCGTCAACTCCACTACGACGTCCAAATCATGTTTGGCAAATTTTAACGTCAGAATGTTTGTTGAAACAAGGAAGTTTCGATGTCGAAAACCTGTAATCACAGCCGATCGCCAGCCGGTTATCTAATCGACTTGCATTCCTGTTTTCTGAAATCACTCATCAGCAACTCGAGCTGGCATAGATAGCGAAAGTTGACGAGGATAGCAAGATGCAACTGCAGAAAAAAGAAAGGTAGTTGAAAGGCGTGAGAATGAAGAACTTGAAAAGCTGACAAGGAAATGCTCGAAAATTCTATTAAAAAAAAACCTGGCTGATGTTCGAAACATACTGAATAAGTGAAGGCAACAACTTTTCAGCAACCGGAGAAGTTGACGGAACTCAAACTCGACTCCCACGACAGCCGGTTCTACGCACCGGAGTTGACCCGGATTTTATCCGCCCAAGGGCTGTCACCCTTTCTGCGTCCTAACCCGTTTAGGTCATCAGGTAATTTCAGTTTTAGTGCATCAATGGAGGAATACTTCGCAGCAGGCCTGCTCCAAATCCTTCTCATCAGGGCTGGTGTAGAAACCAATCCTGGTCCGAGGGATTATTTCTGCAGCGTGTGCCATAGACGACTCCACCATTCCTCCACCTCGGTTAGATGCAATCAGTGCAATGGATGGAGTCATCTTAAGACCTGCTCAGGCCTTAAGACACATAGGGAGTGGACCACGAGTTACGTGGCCCCATGCTGCCAGCGCCCAGCTGCGCCTCTGGCCCATACGGCAGTGCCTTCTGCACACTTACCCACTTTGGGTAACTCCCCCCAGGCCTCCACGGCCCATCGGAGCTCCCCGCAGCATGACTCCCAATCATCTTCCCCCAACCCTCCCCCACCCCCATCCAGCTCCACATCCCGTGCGGGGGCTAATCAGCAGCTCTTAGTACCCCGCACAGTCTGCTCCGTGTGTCAGACCATAGTACGGCGGAACGTGACATCAGTCAAATGCAATTCTTGCACTGGCTGGTGCCACTTTCGGTCGTGCTCTGGCCTGCGCACCACTCGTGAGTGGAGTAGTGCTTTCGTTGCCCCATGCTGTAGGAGTCTGCCCCCGCCTGCAAACACTACGCAGCCGCCAACTACCACCAATGTGCGGCAACTACCACAGCGGGTTACACAGCTGCAACAGACAAGATCTACGCACAACTCCCTCACCCCCGTGTTACGAACGTTCCCCCGAGACACTTTAGACTAATACAATTTAACTGCAACGGACTCCAAGGAAAGATCGACGAGATAGTTGACTTCATGAGCCGGGAACGCCTGCCAATAGCCGCGATCCAGGAAACCAAACTAAGCGCCCGCTCAGATCTTCTGAGCCGGGCTGGCTATAACATCATAAGGAAAGATCGCGAACGAGATCATGGTGGAGGCTTGGCCTTCATTTTACATAACACCGTGCAGTATCGTCTTATCGACGGCGACATCGACCGCAGGGATACTACCCTAGAATGTCAGGGCATAGCTATCCGGTCAGGCGATGTCGAGCTCGAAATATTCAATATATACATTCCTCCCGTTACAAGTTGCCCAGTTGGATACCGTCCTGATATAGGTGCGCTACTCAGAGGCGAAAACCGCTTGGTTTTGGGCGACTTTAACGCGCACCACGATCTTTGGCATTCCTGCCTGTCAAATGATCGTCGAGGAATGGAGCTGGCGGAACAGATAGACGATTCGACATTCTGCACAATGAATGACGAAGCCCCCACCAGGATTGTGGGCAACTGCCATAGCTCGCCTGACATTACAATAGCTAGCGCTGGTCTGATAAATTGCATAGATTGGCGACCTATGCTTACGCTTGCATCAGACCATTTGCCCATAGTCATCTCGATTGACAGGCCTCCCGACTTCGTTTCCGTGGACCACCGGACATTTGTTAACTTTAACAAAGCTAACTGGCCCGGCTTCACGGAATTTACTAAGACCGCCTTCAGTGCTCTCCCCACTCCCACCAACGTCCTCCCTGCAGAAAAGCTTTTCCGCAAAATTGTTGTGTCTGCTGCCGCCCGCTTCATACCTGCAGGTCGAATCGCGGAAATCCGCCCCAATTTTCCCACCGAAGCGGCGGTTTTGGCGACAAGGCGCGACACGTTACGCCTGGCCGATCCCGGCGATCCCCGTATCAGGGAACTCAACGCCGAGATTCGGAACAAGGTAAATCTCCATAAGCGGAACAAGTGGGAGGAGCACTTAAGATCCTGCAATCTCTCCTCTGGGGTGACCAAGCTCTGGGCCACCGTCAAATCGTTGTCAAATCCGACGAGACGTGATGATCGGGTGGAGATTTCATTCGGTGATCACGCCTCGTCGGACCCGAAGAGGTGCGCGAGCTATTTTAGCCGGCTTTTTACACTGCACCCTTCGGTCGACAAAACGAAACGACGAATAACCCGCCGTCTGCGCAAACTACCGAACACCAGCGCGACGCTTGATTTCTCCAGGGAAGAGGTTCAGGGGGTTATCGGGAAGGCGAAAGCCTCCAAATCCATCGGCCCCGACGGAATAAGCATGCTGATGCTAAAACATTTGGGTCCAGCGGGAGCAGAATATCTCACCAAGCTCCTCAATCTGTCCCTGACCACCCTAACTATACCCGACGTGTGGAAACTGGGTAGAGTGGTCCCGCTACTAAAGCCGGGGAAACCCGCAAATAAAGGAGAGTCATATCGTCCGATATCCCTCCTTTCCCCAGTAGCGAAGACAATTGAGGCCTTGCTGCTCCCGTCCCTCACACACCACCTGAGCCCAGCTACACATCAGCATGGCTTCCGAAAAGTGCACAGCACCACAACTGCACTTAACGCCATAAACACCCAGATAATTCATGGCCTCAACCAAAATCGACCCTGTGCGCGAACTGTCCTAGTAGCACTGGACCTGTCGAATGCCTTCGACACAGTGAATCATTCAGTACTACTATCGGACATTGAGGATTCCTCATTACCGCCTAGGTTGAAGAGGTGGACCATGAATTACCTGAGTGGTCGACGATCATCGGTTGAGTTTCGAGGTCAAACATCTAAGCTACGGAAAATTAAACAAGGGGTCCCGCAGGGTGGTGTCCTCTCCCCAATGCTGTTTAATTTTTACATCGAGACTTCCTCCACCACCTGAGGGCGTCTCGCTGATCTCATACGCCGATGACTGTTCGATTTTGGCGTCTGGCCAGGATATTGATAGCCTTTGTTCTTCAGTAAACAACTACCTCGCCGACCTTTCCAACTTCTTCGCTGCACGACATCTACATCTCCAACCTGCGAAATCCTCTGCCACCCTTTTCACCAGCTGGACGAAGGAGTACCGGCTAGAACTCGATGTGAAGGTCGATGGTGTAAAAATTCCGACCACGAATAACCCAAAGTTACTGGGAGTAACATTCGATAGCCTGCACTCCTTCACTCCGCATACGACTGCAATTGCCACCAAAGTACAAAGCCGCAACAAAATCCTCAAATCGCTAGCCGGTAGCACCTGGGGGAAAGACAAAGAAACGTTGCTGGCGACGTACAAGGCAATTGGCCGGCCGGTCGTAAACTATGCTGCGCCGATTTGGACGCCGGGGACTAGCACGACGCAGCTGAAGAAGCTACAGACCTGCCAGAACACCGCCCTTCGGACCGCGACGGGAAACCTCCTGATGGCGCCGGAGCACCACCTACACAGTGAAGCATCTATGCTCCCAGTTAAGGAGCATAATGTTATGCTGTGTAAGCAGTACCTGCTGGGATGCTACCGCATGGATCATCCCAACAGGCACCTACTGGAAGCTGAACCACCACCTAGGCACATCAGAAAGGGAGTACTTGACTACCGCGACGACATACAGCAATACAGACAAGACCCGCTGGACAGGACGGCGTACAGACAGGCCATCAACACCATTCACCGAGAGTCCGTTAACACCTTCTTGAACTCTCTTCCAGTGAATGGTGTTCTCGGAGTCAAACCACCACCCATTGCAGAACAAGAGCTCGAGTTGCCTCGTGAGACCCGCGTAACCTTGGCACAATTAAGATCTGGATACTGCAGTAGGCTAAACTCCTACCTATCCAGACTCGACCCTGACATACCTAACACATGTCCCGCATGCAAAGAATCCCCGCACGACACTAACCACCTCTTTGCATGCCCACTTAACCCGACTCATCTAACACCCCTCTCCCTTTGGTCCGACCCCGTCGAAACAGCACGTTTCCTGGGCCTCCCGTTAGATGACCTCGATGACTAAAGCTGAACTTGCCTGACCCTAAACGGGACTAGGCTTGCCGCTACAACAACAACAACAACAACAACAACGGAACTCAAATAACCCATGCGGCTTAGGGGTTCAAGAATTTACCCGTGGTAAGGCATGCCTGTCATAACAGGCGACTAAAATCCAATAGCTCCCGCGACAGTCGGGCCTTTACACCGAAACGACCCGGATTTTTATCCGGCCAAGCACTACCACTCCCGCAATATTCCCCGAAGCCCAATTTGGGGAATTTTCTGCGGTTACAACAACAACATCGACAACACGTAACCTGAATCCCCGATCTACGACTATGAACGACTATGACGAAATTCACATAACCGTTGACCGTTTGAAGAATAGCAAAGCATCGGAAGCCAATGGCTTGCCAGCTGAGCGCACATTTACGAAGCTATGTAATTTCTTCAAGCCTTTTAATCAAAAAAATTTCACATGAAGTCGCTTTTGCTTTCACTATGTATGTAAATAGACACTCTGCAAGAAACACTCTTATTGTATGAAGCTAACAGGTTTCGGGAAGGAAGAAAGGGCTGCAAAGTAGCGAAAATTATCTGCAAAAAAAATTGACATTGGAGATTTGATAAACATAAAAAAGATATTCAAAATAATACGCATTCAACCATAAAATTCAAAAAAAAAAAACATTAAAATGCATCTCCTACTCATCGAGACGAGCTGCCCTCCTCATTATTTGAAACTCATTTTGATACTTTTTATTTCAACTTAACATTTTCAACTTTATTTAAGAATGCGAGAAAAATACGTGAGCTTTTTTTATTTATTGTATTTATCATATGCCGTGGAAGTGCTCTAATTATTCATTGATGCTCATTTCTTATTTTTATTTTTATTTTAATTCTTTTTTTTTTTTTTTTTATTATTGCAACTCCGATTTCTTAATGTCGTCCGCCAGAAGATTTTCGCTGCCAGCAGGATTAGCAAATGGAAGGCAAATACAAATAAAAAGAAACACATTTAGGCATTTGAAATTACAGTAAATTAAGTTAACAATTAAAAGCATAAAAAAATACAATTTTTGTTTTTTAATTGTAAATTTGCGCATTTGTCAATGGCAACTATATGTATTTATTAAATGAAATTTTATTTTGTTTCTATTTTTATGAGGAGTTTGGCAATCAAACAAATGCAAATTATTTGTACTAATTTTTGGTTTGATGCTCTCAAACAACAAAAACTATTTTTTCTTTTAATTCCCGAAGAACATGACAAAAAAAGCAATTAAGCATATACATATGTATGTATATTTGATTTTACATTGGAATATGTGTGCATTGCCAATTATGTAACTAATATCTACTGCCTATGGTAAGTGGTGAAGTGTATCAGTGTGGCGTCTTATCTGTTCATATCTACTCATTGAAGCAGCCAACCATGTCAGATTTAAATTTTCGTAATTTCATTTATTTCTTCTTAACAATAAATTTAATTTTGTTTCAAAGAGAATATTTTTCAAAAAAAAAAGTTTAAGGACAATGTATTTTGTTTATAACAAATAGTTTAACTACAAAAAGGCGTCTGTAAGTGATATTTAAATAACTGTAAGGACAATGACATTTGCTAATAATGCAGTGCACGGAATTCTCGTATTCGCGTCTTTCTCTACGCAACTATTATCTGCTTCAATTTTTTTCTTTTCTTTTTTGTGCAGTAATTTCCTAATAGAGTTATTGAAACAATATATATTTCAATGACTCGAACCAGTGCTAATATAGTGAACTTATTTGACAAATAAAACGACCTACTAAATTTAAGCTGCACAGTTAAATCCAGAAATGTCGTTTAAACTTGACAAATGTTATCACCAACCTTTCTTCATTTTCATAAATGTTCACAGAATGTGTGTAAAAATACAAATTATAAATTTAAAAAAAAAATTCTGAATGGTCATTGTTCGTGTAAATAAATATAATATAGTCTTCAATAAATGTTGCTTTTGCTGTTAAATCATCTTCTGCCAGTCCTTCCACCGTTTCATGTTGTTTGATACTACTGTAATTGCTGTTATTTCATTCCCTCGGAAATAATTTCTGCAACTATAACCACAGTTACAGACTTTACTTCCTTTGCACCTACTAGCCATTAAGCTAATTATCCGATTATCAAACCACAACCAAGTCTAAATTGATTTTTGGTTTGATTCAAACGTCCACTCAATGCAAAAGAGAATGGCAGTGGCTGTAACCGTTTTTCCAAAACACCGCACACATTCCAGTTTGTGTCGATGGAACCTGTGTTTTACGAAATATATAATGTGTATGAAAAATTATATATGTAACTTGAGTGTCAGAAAATTCTTTACCTCTGTAAATGAGATCGGCCTTTGGCAAATCGACCTGATAACCCAATGTTGCAACAGATTCCTGCATTCTTAGACTAGTTTCTACTTCAACACCTATTTGTAATTGTTCACTGGCTTTTTGATAATAGCAAAGATGAATGCCACCTGGTCCCAAAGTGCCCGACCACACAGAATTTCCTTCGGAATATCGACCAACGGCTGATACCACTGCAATTTGTCCGCCAGGCACATTGGGACCATATTGATAGGCAAGTTCAGCGCCGAGTGCAATGCGTTCAGTTATGGACTGTAGATAGTGACTAACAAATACACCAGAATTATTGAAGATATTTGGGTTCCCAACAGTCAATGAGGCTGTATAGTCGTCACCACGATAATCTGTTGTTAACTGGGCAGCTGTGATTTTAGAATCTTGAATCTGTAAGAAATGAGCGTTTTTTAATTAATATTAAAAAAAAAAAAATACGCTAGAATAAATTATTTTGTTTACCTGCGAAGCGAATTTGCAACGTACGCGAGGAGAGAACTGGTGTATAACATTGGCATTTAGATTTCCAGAGGGATCTATATCGCCCAACAACACTGGGAAAGCCTCTGATGGTCCAAATTGTTTAGTACCTACATAAGTAGCACCAAAGCGATAACCGCTAGGCTGTGTGGAACAGAGGTTCAAAGTGTGTGAAACTTGGAAGTGATTACTTAAACCCTTGTTGAGCATTACTTTCGCACCTTCAAAAGTCATTGCCTGAATGTCTAAAAAGCAACAACAAAAATTAAATACTCATAAATAATATTGAAAACATAAAACAGATGGTTGTGTTCGTATTGGATGCAAAACATCGTGTACAAGTTTTACGCTATCACTTTCACCACCACAAAGAACACCACAAGAAACATCACTATTTCACATGCGCTTGGGTTATGTCATCACTTGTAGTGGCCGGCAGTTTGTAGAAGTCGACGTATCTTCTCACCTTTACATTTCTTATGCAGTTCTTCTACAGTGCCAGGATTTTCAAGCTTTTCATCCTTTAACTCAGCACCTGTAACGGCAGTTGCAGTTGCGGAAGCCGCTGATGGGTTCTGTGACGGACTTGACAATTCCGGCAATCCTAATTTTGCAGCGTCCAGCGTTGCGCTAGAGCTAGACGATGCGGCCAAAACATTCCCCATTTTTATTTACACACACGGGTAGTACAATTTTAACACTTCCTGTAATAATTTGTCGGAAATTTTATACAAGTTTAGTTAAAACTTTTCCTTAATTTCGAAAAAAAAATGGGAAAGTTCACAAATTTTCCGACGAAAAGAATGAAAAAAACGCATTGACACTAAATTTGACGTTTGGGTGAATTTCCACCACGTGAGTGGTGAATTTCCACGGATAACACTATTACAATTTCTTATCTCTAAATACTAAGAGTTACCAAATCAAAGAACGGCTAGGACAAAGAAATTTGAGAACAGTTACTGGAATTAAAAAAATCCTGTTTAAACCAAGAAAGCTTATGACCAAAGAACATATACGTTCTTTGTTATGACCTAGCAAAGAACGTATATGAATAAGAGCGACATGACTGTCTTGTAAATTAGGTTTGTGGGAAAGAGCGTATCTGAAACGTGCCATTTTCAGTTTCCGCCTCACACTCTTCTTTTGGAGGGGAGATATACAGGCGAATTCGCCATGAAGCGTATCAAAACAAAACAAATAGTCAGTTGCATGAGAAATAGAATAAACCGTATTGTGGCGAAAATGCTAAGCGAATGACAGAAGAAAGAGAGGAGCCGACAACTGGCACGTTCTAGAGCGTAAACGAGGCGATTAGCGTAAACGACGATTATCGTAAACGAGGCGATTATCGTAAACGACGCGATTATTCCAGGTGTTTCGTTTTCAAGCAAGTATATAAGGACGACATACGACTGCAAGAGTAATCAATCGTGAATTAAACTCGTTGGAGATTACATTACAGTAAAGTAATAAAAACAGTACATTGTGAAAGTTGTATACAAGTGATTGTAAATAGTAACGTAAATTGTAATTGAATTGTGAATTATCGAATAATAAAAGGACATTAATTAAAGTCTTTATAAATAAGGAGACTGCAAATTAAGTTGGCGATTTTATTGAATAATCCAGTGATCGTACCCGAAGGATTTGGGAAATCATCGAGGTTAATCAGCAAGACCGTAACAATACGTTCTTTGATTATGGCAACCCATTTTTTTTTGATTTCTCTGATTTGTCATACGTCAAAATCGTTCAATACTAGATTTGTTTTCTCCATTTTATTTTAGTGGCATTGGTGAATATAAAAATAAAATATTTTTCTTCGTCGTATATATATAGTTATAGGTTTTATAAATAGTTAATAAATTACTTATCCATTCGTATATGACTTGTAAAATCATGTAAATTGCACAAGCTCGAATCTTAAATGAAAATGAGCAATTAGCAAATCGTTTGTTACCTGCAGGACATTAAACGGGTCCCTTTGGTTGCAACTATTACTTTGGAGCGCTATTGGAAATAAACGTGTCTATAATGAACTTGCAGTCTTACCTCAAGGATTTCAATCCTAGGTAAATGCTTCACTTTGAAAACTTATTTGAATATACATACATGGTAAAACTAATAATTATGCGTACAATAACAAGGGTGTCAGAAAATGAAAAATGTTAATCTTTTTTTCCGCAAAGACTAATTATTTTCAAATACTCCAAAAAAATTTTGTTTTCACAGCAAGTTCGTAGTGTACGTTAGCTTGTTTATTTTTACATGTTTGCTTGCCTTTCGGTGGGATGGTCAAATCGGTAAGATTTGTTTGTATGTCATATATGCATATATATTCTTCTATGTTTGTTTGTCTTACTTTTTCTTAGATTGGCCGTACTGGGCAATCTTTATGCCACTTTGGATATGGAAAGGAATCGCTATTTTGGGCGCCGCAGTGGGTGCCATTGTTTGGTGTCGTTATCCACATTATCGGTATGTCTTTAATATTAAATAAATCGCATAATAATAAGTGAAATATTTATCAATATTGCAGTCTTGAAGGCGATTCATATACTCAGTTTAAGGCAATGCTTATATCGCTCTCGCTTCACCTCATTCTATTAATGTTTGAACTACTTGCTTGCGACAAACTCAGTTCTGGCCGTCATTTGTGGGTGTTAGTCTTCATACCATTAATTTTCGGTTCAGTAGCCAGCGTCGGAGCTTGTGTGTGGGCAGTGAAGCATGATCGTTCATTTGAATTGGAATTATTTCTGGCAGTGAATGCCTTACAATTTGTGTCATTGCCACTTAAATTAGACCAATTCGTTCATTGGAATTGGGAAGTTGTGTTTGTTCCTATGTGGATAGTTATTTGTTTGAGTTTAGTCAGTAAGTGCTTTTTAAACTAATAAATATGTAATCCTTTTTCAAATAAGGTATTTTGATCAGGTGTACTCTATAATGTAATATTTTGCGGTATTATGATGCGTACACCAGAGGTACCCATTCAACAAAAGCGAGCTGCGTTCCATGGCGCTATGGCGAATATTGTCACAGTACTTCCATTACTCTGTTTCCAGGTACATATTGCAAAAACTGAAATTCTATATATATACTCTTACTATTGTTTTAATTTTCAGGTTATGATTTGTGATAAATTGGACGGAGAGCTAGCAGCGCCGTATATGATAATAGTCAGTCCCCTGTTGATATCACTATCCGGGTTGATCGGTCTTAGTTTTAATGCTAAAGGCGGCAACAAATGGTGGTTTGGTATGCGTAAATCCTTTTATCAGTTTCTGCTATCGGCTATGCCTTTTCTCCAGGAATATGGCAATATAGCTTACACTGTAGACCGGTCGAACGCTGCACAATCTGTTCCCTTAGATGCTTCAACTAGTAATGCCGATACAGAAGGATTTTCGAAGCATGATAAAAAGAGTAAAAAGGGGGCAAAGAATGATAGTATGAAACCCGTGATGCCTATCATCAGTATTGACATGCCCGACTAAAGTATAAGTTAAAACATACGCACATAATAAAAAAAAACTTAAATTGTGGGTTAGACCCTGATATTTTATAACCAATTGCATTGTAACTACTAGAACTTGCAATGTAAACACATATCTACGTACATATGTGCATGTGCAGTTTATTGTGTTTCGAATTACATTTAAATTTATTTGGTCAGAAGTTTCACCACACAAAATCATCATTTTGAATTATAATTCAAATTCTTCCGTAACTAACAATTGATACATACCAGATATGCAAACAATTATAATCAAATTATTTTCATTATTTTTATTTATCTATTAGTTTTAGCAAATTAAGTATTTTATCTCATTTTAATAGCAATTTTTTTTTAAATTTACTAGATTAGGAAAAAAGGTTGAAAAATTGGAAGAAAGAGATTTCCGAGACATTTCACTTGTATATGATAGTGTTAGTAATCAAATATTATGCACTCACTAAATGTAAATAAACGCATTAAATACACATGAATTACTCGATTTTACTGTTTTTAATTTAGAAATAGCTGAGCGAGCACCCTATCAAAAATGTAGCATATCCTTCGATTTGTGGTGTGTTATTCGTTTTATGTTATTACTCCGTTTTCCAAAAAACTTTTAAATCATTAATGAGCTTGGAACTCTCAAAACAAACAAAATTTGGAAAATTTTGAAGAAATATCATGTTATCAAAGTCAAGTGTGGTAATTATTTCTGGTCCGCTAAGCACCTACTACATTACCGCCCTGTAAGACGAGTAGTTTTTACCTAATTTATGTTATCTATCTGTTATTCTTCATTCATGCATTTGTTATTCCGTTTGTAGCTTTTGTTCTAGCCGTGGATAAGCCTTGCCATCAGCTTTCTGTTAGCCAACCATTGAACATGAAATTGTATGAAACTGAAATTGAGTCAATTTGATATCGTTGAAAGTTCTGTTGGTCAAAGCAGACTGTATTCGAAACTAAAAAGTATATTCGAATATAGTATTTCGTATGTGCTCTTGTAGTACTCCATGGAATAGTTATGGGGTGTAGTTTCAAAATTATTTTTCTGTAGTACTACATTTGGATGGAGGCTTCACATTATTTGCGGGGTCACCGTCGTATTGCAGGAGTACGTGGAAGAATTGTAGTAGATGAAATTTGTTGAATCAGAAAGCAACCCTGAGTTTTGCAAGTACCGTATACAAACCTGAAAATTTTCTTCATTTTCAGACGTATTCTTTGTGCAATTGAGAAAAATATTATATATCAAAAAAGTTAATTTCAAAGTTTCAATAAATGCTTAAATAATTATAGGTTTGTCTTTTCTTCTTTCGAGAAGATTTCAACTATTGATAGCCATAACCAAACGTATTCGATTATATATATATATATATTTTTTTTTTACCTATACATATCTATTTTTCTTCTTTTTACCAGAGCGCTAATTGTGTAAAAGTTAAAAAAGTGCTCTAAAATTTTGTGCTTTATTTCCTTAAAAGATGAATATCATTGCTGGCGAACCCGTACCACCTGGTTTTGAGGATGAAATAAACCGTGAGGCGGAAATCCAAAAAGCAATCGAACTATATAAGGGCAACGCTCTTGTTGGGCTTGAATACACGCTTGAGTTACACGAAGATGACCGTCGTGAGCCTGGTTACTTTTGTGTGCTTTGTGATAAGCGTGGCGATCCACGGACAATTATGCAACATTGGACGTCATATAATCATCGTTTAAAGTACTTGGAAAAACATTTCCCAACGGCTGTGCGAGAATTCAATCCAGTCAGATACAAACCGAATTCACATCAAATACTATTGAGCATTGTGCAAAGTATATCAAAAGCAATCGAAGATCACCATGGACGTTTACATCTAACAGTTGCTAATGGCGACGACTTTCGGCGTATGAAAGCAAAATTTGTAGGCGAAATTAACAGTAAATTCCATTTCGATGAACGCAATGGGCCAAATTTCCTTGATATGATTGATCGCTCCCTTTGGGAACCCACACCTGCGGCAGGCGCCAAAAATATGGAACAGACATTACAGATAACTATCAAAGCACCGAAGCGTTTAATGAACGAGGACTCGCCATCAAAATCTAATCGGGATGATTTGGATGAAATTTCGAGCGAATCTGATGGACAATCCCCTGGTGTAAAGAAATCAAAGAAAAGGGAGCAATCTCCTGCTTACAGGGTATTGCCACGAGTACGACGTTCACCACCGTTTGAAGAGGAGCGATCTGACGAACGAAAGGAAGCCGAAAAGAAATTACCAACGCCAAAAGAACTTTCCCTGCAAGCTTCACATATTGCACAAGAAAAATATAAATGGGAAAAATATCGATGCATGCTTGAGATACAGCTTAAACAAATGGAAAAAATTCAACAAGACTATGATAAGAACCCGGAAAAACATCCTTTGTACCCAGAAGAGTGGAAAAAATTTTGGAATCGTCGTTATAAAGAGTTACAATCAGAAAAGAAGACGGATCCAAATAAATACGATTACAAACCAGAATGGATAGCATTTTGGACTGAACGCATGAAGGATTTATATAAAGCAGAGGTTGAAAAGAAGAAGAAAGAAATCAAAGTAAAACTTGGTTTACCAGAGGATGCGGAGGAGAAGGTCGATCAACTTAAAGAAAAATACAAAGTGCAAATTGGTCGTAATGCTGTCGGTATAACTGCTGGTGGTCATGTTTTGGGACCAAAAATTTCTGCTCGAAATATTGAAAAACGTGCAAAAAATGTTGGCGATGTTATTAATATCAGTGACGATGAATCTCCAATTCGGCGTCGTAACCACCATACACGCTCTCGTTCACGCTCACCACATTCGCGTTCGCGTTCGCGTCGTTCTCGATCCAAATCGCCGCGAAATTCACGTGGTCGTGACTATAAGCGCTCCCGAGATCGCTCTACTTCCTTATCAAAAAGTCCAGTGTCAGATGAATATGAACCATTTCCTGCTCAAACACATGTCTTACGTCATCGCCATCATGGTCATAGCTATGTTCCATCAACTGAGAGTGATTATTTCATTTCATCGTATCCATCACGTGGAAGATTTACGTCATCTGCACATTATAGTGGAACAAAACATTACCGCGTGCTTGAGTCCCATCAATATCCAAAATATGAACGTTCTCTATCACCCACTTCTAAACCAGGAGGAGCAGCAAAAGGGGAACCTGAACCAGAAGATGACGGACCGTTAACCGTTGTTGCAGTGCTACGTTTATTAACAGCTCTTGAGGATCACTTGGGTAGTCTTGGTCCCAAAGTAGTCGATTTGTTAGGCAAGGCCTTGGCATTAGAGAAAATTAAAGCCAATTCGGCCGATGATTTATTATTGAACGAGGATCATGTAGTATTTTTCGAAACAATCAAGGAGAAATTAAAAGGTATCTTAATCGCTGACGTTCTCGATGAACAACAGAAAATTCGTGCTGTTAAGAAAGCTATAAAAAACATTGCAGCTGTAATACATCAGGTTTCGAGCAAAGGTAAGTACACATATCCCAAAACAGTAAGTATAAACATTTTTATTTTGAAATATTTATAATAAAAGGATTAACTGTTAGTTAAATTTAAGATATTGGGGAGTAGTAATTAATTATTCCGTATATTAATTTAAAAAAATAATGAAGTGCAATAAAGAAAAATTTGAAGGTCAAAATAAATCGGTTGGAGGACAGTTCACTCGTTTTTTTTTTTTTTAAGAAAACAGAAAAAAAAATTAAATAAAAGTGAATTATATTTTCAATTCAAGACAATTAAAAATGTTATTATGTGGGATCGTTTCGCCTCAAATGTGACTATATAATATATAATTTTTTCGAAAGAAAAGCAGAGGAAAGCTTGGGGGAGACTGGGAGAAGTCTACCAAATATTATTTTTCTCCGGTATGGTTCTTACAACTAACTGCTGGTTTCTTCAGTTTTCTAAATCGTAAGATTTCCTTGCTAATCGAACTACAACAACTCAAAGTCTTGCTCAAAAAAATATTCGTTAATGTGAAGTGAAGTGCGAATTTTATACTTCTTTATTAAAATTTTTGTCTAAGCAATCGGAGCTTTACAAAAACAATACCTTTTTGTACATTTCGAGTCTACTACAAAAGTTTCTTACATTCGTACTAAAGTTAAAAGTGTAAGTGAATATAATTTGTGGTAAAAAAAAAAACGCCAAAGCAAAAGTTGTATGTGGAACTTTTGCAAAGTGAGCAGACAAGAGTAAAAACTTAAATATTTCATAATCTATTTTTCAGACTTTTTAGCATTCAATTATTGACTGAATTTTCGATTTTATACGCTCACTTAGGTAACTCTTCGAATAACACTAACAAAGAGCCAACAAAAGGTAATGATAACGGCGAATCAGGCTTAAAAGTAAGGAAAAACGAAAGTGTTAGTGTTAAGGACTTACCATTCGATCGTCAAATTATTGCCACAAAATTAGCAGCCGCCTTAGTATTTCAAGGTCGCGAAGATGTATCCACCGAAGACATGGATAAATTGATTTTCTTTTTTATTTTGTTGGTGAAATTATCGAAGGAAAAGCAACAATTTGACGGCAAAGCTTTACAACTTGGATTTATACTATCTCAATTAGGTATATATGTACCAAATACGAGCCATGCTACTGTTTTAGCCGCCTTACCAGCCCTTGTTGAAGAGTTATTGGAAAATGAGAATAATACCGCTAAATCTTACAGCCAGATCAATGAAGATGATGCCTCAAATGAGACTGTCGATAAAGATTCAAAGAATGACAGTGGTGGCAATATGTTGGAATCTCTGACAGATTCTGATTTACAAACACTGCTGCAAAACTTTAAACACTTGTCCAGCGAAGAGCAACACCATTTGATCGCGCATCTAAAGAAATTGGAGTCGGCTGATCCATTACGTGTTGAGAAACTGAGGAAATTTGTTAACTTAACAGATCTATCCGGAGCTGCTGCATCCTCACCGGCAGCCGGTACCAGTAAATCTAATACACGCGAAAGGTCTCGTGATAGCCGTTTCGATGATTCCCCTATTGCAAGTAATAGCAAGTCGCGTGGGCACATATCTGATGATGATAACGATCAAGATGATCGCTATCGTAACATTAGCGTTGCTAACCCAAATAAATTTAGTCTCGATGACGAAGATGAAGATGATGATTATAATGTAGATGATGTTTTTAAAGCAGCGTTCCGTAAGGTGAGCGATAATTCACGGCAATCGAAGACGGAAACAAGGATGACTCATGAAACGGCAAGTTCATCACGATCACAAATGAAGACGGCGCCAGCACCGGTTCCTGCACCCATTTTACCCGTCTCTTCATCACCTAATGCATTGACATTCAATCGTGCCGGTCTAAATATTTCGCTTAGCGATACACAAAATTTAATTGCAAATTTAATGGGTTCCTTGCAACAAAGTAATTCAAATCAAAAGTCTAATTCAAACTCGACACAATCAAAGGAAGGACAACAAATACCAACAAGAGCAAATATACCGATTCAAGCTAAAAATCCAAAGAATCAACAAGTTCAACTGCAGCAACAGCAGCAAGCCCAACCACCTTCTATGCCCTATTATCAACAACAGGGTCAGCAGCAACAACAGGCGCAGGCATATCCTGCTGCTGGTGGTGGTTATAATCAAATGGGCGGCATGAATAATCAAACATATTACAATGCAATGGGTTATAATAATAACAGCGGTGTTGGGTATACAGGTTATCAGCCATGGGGAATGGGTGATGGCCAGCAGTTCGGCATGCAGAACTATATGGGACAGCCGCAACAAGGTCCACCGCAACACATGGGCTATAATAACATGTACGGCCAGGGCCCACAATAAATTACTAATCAACTAACTGAACTAAGAGCATTAGCTTTCAATCTTCTCTCGGTATGTATGATCAAATTCGGTACTTTCTTATTGGAACAAAATTTCAAATATTTGAAAAAATATGTCTGTTTTTTCAGGATAATTTCGACGGCGTGTAATTAATTTACGAATTTGGTGGAATTAAGTCTCAAACTTATCGTCAAATATTTTAAATAAAAATGAAATTTTTCAAATTAGTGCTGAATTTAACAATAAGAGGTTTATGTATTGCTTCAAATCTTAATGCTCGCAAGAGTGTGCTATTAAAAAGCGATTATTTGTGACCAAATATACGCTAGTACCGCATAGTAATTTATTATAATGTTTAAAAATTATTATATCAAGGTTGTTAGCATGTATGTTAGTGTGATTGTGAAGATTACATTCGAACTCACGATTAAATATGATTCGTTTATTCATATAATTCGAAACAATTTTCTTGTGACTGAGTCACATCATTCTTTCGTATTATAACGGCATTCTGTTAATTCCGAGTGTTGTATTCTTCGTAAAAATACGCAAGGTAAGCAAATTTATTACTAATTTGAGTTTCGAAACCCCTTTGATTTTTTATTCGTAAAAGAAAACTATGAAAAGTGAGTGGCTTTAAATTGAGCGACGACCTCTGAGAATTTAATTTAAGTCGACCCTTTGTGCACTCGAATAAATCATATTTTTATCTGGTGGAAAAAAAATATTTCAAATCTATTCTTATTAGAATTTTGTTGAAATAATAATTATGATTGATTTTGTTATATATTCGTTATATTATTTTATATTATAAACAACTCTACAAAGCTAAATTTCAGAATTCGGGTAAATTAGAACTTAAGAAATACGTATGAACATACAAAAAATCTGTTTTATTTAAGAGTAGTAACGAAAGCTTTAAAATCTTTCGTTGACCGTCATTACAATAATAAAACATTAGTTTTGGAAACATATTGCTTGAGAAATTGATACATTGTTTAAAATCGAATCATCGAATCATCCTGCTGTTGAAAGTCTCCATATTCGCCTTCGTCATTAAAATAGATAGAACTGAAATATGTATGTATATTTGTATCCGATCTACCATCATCCACCCTTCAAAATATAATAGTTTTTGCAAGATATTAACCAATAAATTATTACATTATAATTAAAAAATAAATTTTAAGCACAATATAAAAGTTTTGTTTGCGTTTAATTCTACTCATCTTTTTTTTTCGCATTACCAACCCTGTTTCCTTCTATTACAATGTTTGTATGTTTTTGGGTACACACATTTCTTTTGATTACATACATACGGCCATAGATAGAAAAATTTGTTTTCAGACTAATATAAACAATCAAAGTATGTGCTGTAAATATTTAGTCTTATTTCATTGATAATATTTATAAAATTATACAATGCAATACCGCAACAGTAAAGCATCTGCGGCGAAGTGCAAAATTGTAAATACTCCTTCACCAAGCACAGAAGAGGAAGTTGAAAATGTAGAATACTTAGATGAATGCGTTATAGATGACAATGAGGACGATATAACTGAAGGAGCATCACAACATTTTACTGAAGAAGAACTCACATTCGTGGATACATTTTATCCCAATGCCGTACATTGTCTCATATCTCTTTACCGTGACAAGTACGAAAAACAAATGAATGATGTGAGCAAATTACAAAATTTAAACACAAAAATTTGGGAGTCCATTTCCATGGATATGCGAGAATGTTATTTCGAATTTAATGCCCAACAGGTACAGCATAAGTACGCACTACTTCGTCGTCAATATTTTGGAGTTTCATCCAAAAAAGATGCAGAAGCCTTTGATTACTTCCAGCCTTTACATGAAATATACAAGGATAAATTAATTTCTTCTATTCTACATGGTGATACTTCAACAGTAAACGGCACGCGCAAACCACCCGCCAGCAAACGGGCTACGTATCGCGATGATAAACTTTTCTCCTATTGTAAACTCGATGAGCATATTAGTGTAGATAAGCAGAAAGATACCAAGGAAAATAGTATCGAAGTGCATGAGTTCAAAGATAGTTTGGAGAGAAAACAAGCGACGGATGATGATAGTAATCAAGTGGAGCCCAAGAAGGAATTGTCGTTTTCAAATACTTCATATAAGCGCAATCGAAACGAGTTGGCAGAAATTGAAGATATTAGGTTGTCATTCAAGCGTACGAAGAGCGCTTCCAATAACATTACAGTGCTTTCTGCTGGTAGTCCAAATCAAGAGTTAAAAGAGCTGCCGGAATCAAAACCACAAGTGCTTTATACTGAAAGCAAAGGTGATATGACACTTGCGGCATATAATGAAGCGCAACAGCGACGACATGATGAAAAAATGAATCTATTAAGACAAACATTTTTATTGCAAGAACGCGCTTTGGATGTGCATAGCACACTTTTAAAACAGTTAATAAAACGAGCCAAATAGGCTCTATCTTTTTCCCATTATGGTATATCTGTAATTTCAATTTTTTTTTAATAAAAGGTACTTATTTTATTTAGTTGATTTTATTTTCCGTAAGCTAGTTGAGAAAAGTCGAATACTTGTCCTCTTAATATTTCTTGTAGCTCTCTTTGCAAAAGTTCGTGTATAGATTCACCATTGTGTTTATAAATCCACTGGCCCGAGCTCCCGGCTGATGTTACGAAATCATAACGCTTAGGTCCACTCGTAGGTGAGCTGAGCCAAATTTGCTTATTAGGTGTTTGACGATTTATTACATAGGTACCGTATTCCTTGCCCAGATTAATGGTGAGTACACCATCCTATTCAAAAATAAAATTAGATAATTTATAATAAAAAGATGATGGATAATATTCACCCCATAAGTAACGTCACTGGAGGATAAATCCTTAGCATTTTCTATCAGTTCTTCAAAATAGTCGCATAAAGCATCAAGTGTTTCACTGCATACGCGTTCATATGTATTGCTATCCACAACATTGCCGTTTCCACCGTCATTCATTTGGCTCGCAGTCGTAAGTGATCTGGGTATTGACAGCCTTTCACATTTTGTAGATATAGGTATCAACACTTTTGTAGAAGCAGTCCATGATTTATATGATTCTTTTTTAATGAAAACTCGTCCAGTATTCCGATTTATCCGGAACCTCAGTGCTCGTAAAATTAATAAACCAGACATCCTATGAGAGTAACAGCTGTTCGCTTACCTGATGCCTTAACGTCAAACTGAATTCTATTAATTCGCCGTGAGAAACTAAGCGAAGTTGTTTTAAAAGAGTTGGCAGCTCTAGAATTTTTGACAATACATTTTTTGGTTTGTTTGCAAATTTTTTCGTTTTTGACGCTAAATATACACACCTGAGAAAAGTTTAGAAAATAGTAGAATTGTGGAATAAATAAAAAAATATATATTTAAATTATCTTAGACAAAATGTCTCTACCAAGCAATTATAAGCAAATTGCTGTTGGGGCGCCTACGGGGCCACCAACACCAGCGCCTAGCAGCAGTTCAGGTGGCAGCCGGTCACGATCTTCTGGCGCTGGTGGCGGCTCTGATCGGAACAAAGACACTACACCCATTTTTACTCATAGCAACTATGGAAATCCAGCCTTTACACCGCAGAAAGCAGGAAAATCATCAAGTTCCAAAAACCAATCAGACTCTCGTACACCAAAGCCACCTAAACCCCCAGAGAAGCCGGTTCTTCCATATATGCGATACTCAAAACGTATTTGGGATAGTGTAAAGGCTCAATATCCTGACCTTAAGCTATGGGAATTAGGAAAAAAGATTGGAGCAATGTGGAAACAGCTAACGGAAGTTGAAAAACAAGAATTCATTGATGAGTATGAGGCTGATAAAGCTGAGTACGAGAAGGCATTAAAAACGTACCATAATTCACCAGCATATTTGAGTTTTTTGGCTGCTAAAAGCAAAGTGAAGACTGATGCCGATGTACACGAAACACCTACTCGCTCCAGCGGGAAAAGTCAACAGGAAAGGCGAATTGATATACAACCAGCGGAAGATGAAGACGATCAAGACGAAGGATATTCGTTCAAACATTTGGCATACGCAAGATATTTGCGTAATCATCGTCTTATCAATGAGATATTCTCAGATGCAGTAGTACCAGATGTACGCTCTGTCGTGACCACCCAACGTATGCAAGTGTTGAAAAGGCAAGTTAGCTCTCTTACCATGCATCAAACTAAGCTTGAAGCTGAATTACAACAAATGGAAGAAAAATTTGAAGCTAAAAAACAACGTATGGTAGAGTCTAGTGAAGCATTCCAAGAGGAATTAAAGCGTCATTGCAAACCAGCGGTGGATGAAGAAACATTTCAGAAAATGGCAGTAAAAATGTACGAAGAAATGAAGCGCGAGCGACAACGTGCTGATGAACATCCGGCGATTGGCGGTGCGCCAGCTATTATTCACACAGTTGGACCTCATTCAGTGGGTTGCCGCCATGAAGAGAAACCTATTTCAGCCGGTAGCCATTCAGCATCGATATCTGGTGACATTTCCCTTACAGGTGTGTATTGTTAGGAAAGCGCTATTGGTTTATAATTAGTTTTGAAATATTTTTATCTTAGGAAAAAAGGATGTCATAGCAACAGCACCGAGTACACTTTCAAATTCACTACCAAGAGAGGCTCCTGAGACTATTAGCAAAATGGAACCTGAGCCAATGGACATAGAACCTACACCAAAACAGACGGCATCCATGCCACCCATAACAGAGGCACATAAACCTATTGGCAAACCACTCAGTGAACCTGCAAAAGAGGCAAGTAAACCGCAATCGGCTTCAATTGTAAAGACTGGACAACCTGGCAAAGTACCCACTCCGACGCCAACCCCACCACCCCCACAATCAGTTGCATTAGAAAGCAATGCTTCCAATCAACAGCAAACATCCGTAGTTGCTGCAAATACAACGTCTCAGATAAGTGTGCCACCAACTCAAACCCCACCACCTCCACAATGTATGGGACAGCCAAATCAGCAGGTGCCACCAACACCTCAGTCTGCTCAACAACCTCTGCCGGGTCCACAACAAGTTCCTCCAACGATGGCAATGCACCCGCAACATCCACCTCCACCGACACACTCGCATTTACCACCACATCTGGCTATGCCGCCTCATAGTGGTTATGGTAGTTATGGTGCTCCGGCAGGACCCACACGCTCTCCATATTATCAACCGCAATATGGAGCTCATCCTGCCCAACCTTACGGTCAGTATGCTCCATATCCACATTACCAACAACCTTATGGCCCACCACCGGGTTCCCACTACTTGAATGCACGCCCACCACCACAACATAACGGTTCACCGGTACATTATCAGGAACACGGTGCCCCAGTTACCGGACAGCCACATGATGTTTATGGTCAGCCACCGTCACACAATCCAAGTTTGCCCCAACAACAACCTATATCAGGTGCATCAGCACCAGCCTCCACTCTAGGTAGTAGTGCCAGTGCTACCACCGGTAGTGGTACCATGGCATCGGAAGTATCTAAAACAGAGAATGAGAAAAAGGATCAACCAAGTGCTGAGTAAATGGCCGAGAAATTTATAACAATGCGGTTATGTCAATATCCGTCAAAACAATAATAATTAAACATTCTACATTTTTTACTTGTGCGTAATTACTTATCTACTAAATGTAAAAATATATTCGTGAATAAATCTGATGATAAACGTATTTTAATAATTACATACGACTTGGGGAAGTGAAAGGCATGAAATCTTTAAAACTAAAAAATTCAGTTATTTAATGTAATTTTCAAGTAATCGAAACCGGTACTAGAACTTGTATTTCAAATATTATCTGGCAAGGCCACATTTTCACCGGCCCTTTTATTTCAAATTTCCTTCAACGTCATTTCAGTCATTTCGTCTTTTGCTAAAAATTCGACACAACGCGATTTGATACAGTTGATACACCTCTCACACGTTCCCCTATTTTTGTTGAGTTTTCATTTTAAAATCTTTTAATTTTATTTACTTTAACGATTTGCCTGTGAGCGCCGCATACAATCATTTAAGCGAGAAATAAAAGTGAAAATAGGTAAAGATTTATTATTGCCACATTAAAGTAGAGTGAAAAACAATTTGCAATAAGAGTGTGAAGACAAAAGTAAAAAAAAAAAATTACCCGCCTTTGTCTACTCACGACATCCGCTCGCTAGTGCATCGGAGCAACTCGCCATTGTTGTTTGCGCTTTTGTCATTCTCTTTTTAAGGTTTATTCGCCGCTCGTTAATTTACATTGTGCAAAAGACACCATCGGAATTTTTTGGATTATCGTGTTATTTATACGCAAATTGATTCAATATAAACGTATATTCCTGTAAATCTTGAAGATAACTTCCAAAGTGGTAAGTTCAGTGTTTTGTATATTTTATTGCGGGAGTGCTTAGATATGATAGTGTCCACGTACTATTTGCATCAAGCAACAAAGCCGAGGATTCGGTAACGCGTTGAATTGCCGGCAAATTGAAATGTCATTGTGTTCTTGAATCTGGATTTTCAACTGCAACAGCTTAAGAAATGTATGAGTCATTTGGCTGGACGCGGAAGCAGCAGAAAAATGAAAAGTGTACATTTGTTATTCCCTACTCAAATGGGTGTAGCTGAAGAAGATTAGCAAAATAGGAGATACAGAGAAAACCTGAAACATTTCTCCAATCAGACCATCCAAACTGCAATATATATGTATATGTATATTTGAAAATGTTAAATAAAGTGTTCTTTGGTAAGCTTATCCCACTTATAAGCATTCCTGGCGACATAACCTCAATCATATTGCTAGGGGTGTCCCGATACATTTAATGTCATTTTATACCTTCTATTAGCATGAAATGGTATAACTGGAACATTTTTTTTTTTTTTGCAAAGAGAAGAAATCAACATAAACTCGTCGTGATTACCACAAACCGGACAAACATTTCTTTTCTTTTATATTTTATGAAATGCATATTTCTACTCCGTTCGTTAGCTGTGACAAATTCAACTGCTTTTTATTTTCAGTTGCTTTTATTATTGCTTTCTTTGTGTTGTGCAGTTACGCTAGTCGACCGCTTTTTTTCGTTCAGAGAAATAGTGAAGTGGGAAAATTGTATCGAATGGGTTACTGCAATGAACCTGATATTCTAATGCGATTTGCCTGCAAAAGAAGTGAAGCTTTTTTGGTTTAACTATAATTATATAAAAAAAAGTTAATCGAATTGGCAGCAAAAAGATATCTACCGATGCTTGCTGTTATTTTAGAGGCTTAATAATGTTATGATTTTCTTTAGTAATTACACTGGTCTACTCAACTGGAAAAAAGTGCAGACCCGACGGTAAAACTATTTAATTTGAAAACACATTACATACAAAAAAAAAAGGCGTCTTGTTTCTTGTCTGTGTCCTTTGAAATATAGATTTTGCGTTGCTTTGGTGTTGTTTTTTATACTAATATTTTCATTTTTGTTTATTGGATTTCCTACGGATGTCAACTGAAACTTTAGTTCAAACAAAAACACTTTTTATTTAATGTTAAAAATTTAGACATCACCCCGAACTTTTTGTTCGTTTTTATGATTCCTAGGCACCGTCGTTCTTACATAAGTAAGACAATCGTTTTAACTTTTTTGGACAGTTGACATTTCGACAACTCAATACATACATGCATATATGAATACACTAATTTGTTTTTATTTATTTTTTTTTCCTAAATATGATTAAGATATAAATATGTATACGTTTTTACATAAGGTCAGGCCTGAGAATGAGCATAAATAAATAATAGCAGCCTCTGCTTGCATGCCTAGTAAAGTCAAAAACAAACATAAAAATGTATTTATTTGTGTGGGCTTATAGTGTACTTTACTATAGAAAACTTAGTATCTCTCAAAAAATATGATTTACTAAAATTTTGCCTCTTATTTATAGATTTTCTCCACAAGTATTTAATTTTGGATGCTGGCATGGCTGTGAGTGTTATGGCCACCTGTAGAACCGAAATGTCTCGTTGGTTGTAGGTGTCAGACAAGTCACACGACCGATCTGCCTGCCACTCATTATTACAAATTTCTCTTTTTCATCTCTTCCAAAAGATTTTGCCTACATACATACACACATATCTATGTACGTATAGGCAATCATATAAGATGAAAATGTGTTTTCTATTTGTTTTTCTTAATGGCATGGCTAAAAAAAAGGAAAAGAAATCACATATTTTTCCGTGAAAAATCGTTCAAAACCTGCCTTTGGTTTGGGTTGTCATGTTTGTATTGTGATAAAGTTTACTGTGGTGTGAAACTATTGCCATAACAGAGAATAAAATTGTCACTACACTACTGCCAACCAGTGTGAGTTCGGGTCAAGGTAGCTCTTCTATTCGTAATATTATTTTCACCATATAAATTCATAAACCCATTGGGGTAGCTAGTTTTGATATTTCTAACTCTTTCGTGAATTTGTACATTCATAAATTTTTGTAGAACAATATTCTGACCGGCTTTGGTTAATGGGATGCGCACATTTTTCGCCCCCTTTCTCCGCTAGGAAATCTCTAAAGCAAACCGGTTTTGCACGATCTTACTCCGGTTGAAACATCGTTTGGTTCTTTTGTACAAATATATATATATATATATATACGTATGTATGTATGTGATTTTGTTTTTAGATGCTGCTAAGCAAATATGGATATGTATATACATATGTATGTGAATATGTGTGCATTTCGTGCTTTTTGGGTGGCTCCGTTCATGACTTCTTTTTTTTTGTTGTCTGCATGTTTTTCAACTTTGAAATTTTTATTTTCATTCTTTTTGTGCGTGATTCGCTTTGTGCAAATGCAGGTAGAAACCAATTTTTTTTTGGCTTGTCGATATACGCAGAATTTTAAACTAATACATATTCAATTAACAAATTTGACAATTTTCGATACAAATTCAATTGGAAGCTAGAGTCGCATGATTTTCATCAAAGCAGATATGTACATATGTACGAGTATGTAAACGTGTATGTTTCAATAGATGACATCATGACACCTTTTATTATGGCAAATGATGTATGTACATATGTATATAAATATGTTCTGGAATGTTTTTCAATTACTCACTGCAATTTCGTTTATTTATTTACTACATACAAAATTCACTTAATAACACATTCGTTCATACATATGTACATACATATGTACATATGTACATACGTATGTATGTTATGTATATTTATATTTGAAGTAGCAATTGAAGTTCATTACGAGCCGGCGTCGTACTCGGTCCCACCTGTTATATCTTTATACTCAATTACAATTGCTCTTTTGCTCACTTACACATAGAAACAACAAAGAGTTGATCGAATTTTGTTTGTAATTATTGTAATTCTATTAGAAATATCAAAAAAAGGCAAATATAAATTAGTTATTGTTCTGGAACTGATACATACATATCTCAGCACACAATTTCGCCAAAACATTGTAAAATATGTTTACCCCAGCACGAAAAGAATCAAATATCGTCACTTAAATGCAAAATCATCTCAGAAATTGTCTAAATAACAATTCTTCTGCATATTTTTAAAGTTGAGGTTAAGCTGAGAGCTCTTAAATTTGAATAATTTCAACACTACAAACCAAATAGTAATTTTTGGGTGCAAAAGCGAAAGCGTGAAAGCAAAGTTCAAAATTTTGAGACATAAAATCACTATACTTTATTTGCCATATAGAAATATAGAAATTTTTGTGGGCATTATTTTGATTAACCGATTTTTGCACTGAAAAATCCGAAGAATTCGAAAAATCCGCAAACTTCTGCGACTAATGTAAACGTACTGTAACATTATAGAAAAATATATAAATGTATATATATACATATGTATATACTTCAAACTGTACTAGCGAGTCTGCGTCACTGTCAGTGAATTACATACATTCATTGACGCGATCACCTGAGCACGAGCACGCCCGGTGTTATTCTCAGATACAAATTTTATAAGAGCACCTTTACAACTACAACCGTGAACTGTGTGAGTGTATAAGTTCAAATTTGTTTTTTTCATACCTCAGTATCCGCCGATATGTACGGCGGGTACATATGAAGCTTGGTTTTCGCTACCTTAGCATGTCGGTTAAGGACAGATGAACGAACCAATGTGGAAAAAAAACCACACACACACATACACAAGTAGACGCACACTAAGAATATGCAGCGCCAACAAACAAACAGTCCGATAGCGAGCCAACCAGTCCAGCACATAGCACCCGAGCTCATTTAACAGCTTCAAGCCTGTTGGTTGGGGCTGGGTCGTCAAAATGCTCGCAAGCACACATAAACCATAACATATATGTACATATAAGCGTTGTTGATGTGCGTGCGTAAGCTCTGAGCGCGATTCAAAATAGCTTCTGAGCTTTAAACATCGCCGCTCCAATCGTTGGTTTGCTGGTGGCTCATTGTTTGCTCAGTTTAAAAGAGTTGCTGCTGGGCTCACTATTGCGACGGCAGCTGCTCGGTCGATGCGGTATTAACTTGCTCATGGTTGTTATTGCGCTGTTTGCTTATTTTTTTTTTTTATATATTTTTTTTTTGAACCCGACTATGCCATGTGCTGGGTTATATTTAATTCGTTCAGCTAACAGTATGAAATAATGCAGATCACATTGATCAGCTGACTGTCCAAAAGGTTTATATACACTCTGTCATTCATTCAAGTGTGGATATGAAGCATACATGCGTCTTTCCTTCGTATAAGAATACGGCCCATACGCGTACCCTGTCCACACCTAAAGCCTCGATTGCAGCAGGACCAGCCAGCGTTCCTGGCGCGATCGCTCTAATATTTTTTGTTAAATTAAAACTAATATCTATGCGGAAATTCCAAATGGGCTCAATATGCCACTTCAATAGCTTTGGCTTAGGTACCATGGAGGAATCTCTTGTGCCTGACCATACAAACCGGTTGCAGAAAGCCTGCTAGAAAACCAATGTTAACTATGAAACTGAGGCTCCTCGACGGATTAGGAGTTCAAGAATTTACTCGTAGGAAGAGGCGACTAAAATCCAATAGTCCTGGGGACAGTTGGGTCTTTATACCGAAACAACCCGGATTTTTATCCAATCAGGGACTTTCACTCTCGTAATATTCCCCGAAAACTAATTTATGGAATATTTTTGTGGTTACTACAACAAAAACAACATGAAAATGAGGTCCAATAGACAAGGAAGCGAAAATAATTGGAAAAAAATTATTTAATATAAAATCGAAATACATTTTTTTAACCGTCAGGCGAAAAAACGAAGAGCGTTACAATGCTAGTAAGATACTTTGCGCACTAGATCGTTCCTCGTAATTGATGGTATGGGGATGCTTGTAAGAATCACTTATATTTGGTCAATTTCATTTAGATTTGCGAACTTAGGCTCAAAACCCCAATCTTCATCTCTACTTCGTAACGTTGTCATCTTATTAAGATAGGAGCCCAATATCTATTCTTTGGCTCCATCCGAAACTTGCTCTTCCCCACTTATTTTTTTTTTTTTTTTTTTATATTTTTTGTGTACAGGCGAGTGCTCTGTTTGTGGCTTTGGTGGTGCTCTCTCTGCGGCAATACTCGTTTGTGTTTCCATTAATTTTCCGAAACATCATCATCATTTTGCATTTGACTTTCGTATCGAGCAGTTTATTGTGCATCGAGTTTGTGTTCACGTTCACGTTCACGTTCACGTTATTTCCGTTTGTCGCCGACTTTTGTTGTTTGTTTTGTTTTGTTTTTTTCACCACACAAGTGCAATAATTTTCTTAAAAATTGCTATTGCGCGTGTGTGTGGATGTGTTCGTGCCGTATTTTTGTGTGTGAGTGGCTTGTGTTTTCATAACTCGAGATCTTTTGACAACTGTTGTTGGTGTTGAAACATTAAAGCCCCGGGCCAAGTTATTTGCATGGAATGTCGTAGCTTCATCATTTCTCGTGCACCCAATCGCGAGTTATTTGGCAAATGGCGATAATTTGAATATGTTTTTTTTTTTTTTAATTTTTTTTTTTTTTTTTGCATTTCACTTTACGCTTTTATGCAATTCATTCGACGAAAGTTGTCGCGGCGCGTCGTTGCAATCACTTGTTGAGAAAGTGAAAGACAACCAACGTAAAAAGAGCAAAATAAGCTTGTAGTGGTGCCCGGTTGGTGGGATGGGATGGTTGGCTGTGCGCGCGGTTGATTTGCTTGCTGTACAGTGGGCAATGACAGCAGCAGACTGACTACACAGCGTGGCATTGACTTCTGCCACCGACTGGGCGATCGACTGAGAGTGTGCATAGCGCTTCAAATTCCGAACCAACAAGTGATGCACATGGCGCTCGCGTATTCGTGTAGATATTTTGGAATAAACATTCAGAGTTTGTTTTAAAATTATTTTATTTGTATTATTTTTCATTTGTCTTACGTTTCTTTTGGAACTAAAGAGAAAACAGAATTCTTCAAATACATTTTCTTCAAATTTTAATATGCTTGAGTTACTCTTTTCATATTCCAATTTTTGAAAATTGTTCAACTTTTACCAATTTGCATTTGAGTAACCGGAACTCGTCTCGTTTGCGACCGTTATTTTTATTTATTTATTTTTTAATTGATATTTCGTTGAACGCGAACAATTCGCAGCCACAATGTGCTAATTAATTGCGAATATGCATTTGCATGCGCGGTCAAAAAGTGGCAATTGGCAAACTTCAAGCCGTGTGGAATCGAAAGTAATGGCTTGTTGTGAATCGGTTCGGGTAAACGCCGTGCGCAGATTGCATGTGGTGAAAAACTAATTTTTTCGGAAGAAAATATGGCGGCTAATCGTTTTGAAAATTTTTATGAAAGTTCAATTTTAGCAGAAAAATAAAAAATGTTCTTTTTCTGGTTTACAGCAGTTAAAATATGTACATATATGCTGATTTAAAAATTTTATTAAAATAACATTGAAAATTTCTGTGATAACAAAAAAAAAAAAAAAAAACAAATTATACCCAAGAAGAACCGCAAACAAAAAAATCGTTACTTCCTGCGATTTCAACTGTGTAAGTAGTCCACTTATTGAAGTAGCTTTTACGTAGTATTTCAATTAAGGCCACATCTAAAGAATTGTGTTCAAATTTCAGTTATGGCAAACTGTTAATTTCATTTATTATTTTTGGCGGGTTTTTTTTTAGACAATTTATTTGACGTTTGTTTCAACGACCCGGTTGCTTCTACTATCTACTTTGAGCGTAGTATTTTCAGAATTTGAGTGTACATAATTTGATTTTAGTTTGAATTCTGGGAGTTCAAAGCATCGTACAGCTTTACAAGTATGGAATCCGCCATTTTTTTGTTTACATTCGAAAACAGCTGAGATCACCTGATTTTTAAAACTTTCCTATTCTCGTATTACGCACCCATTACGCATTTTGAACTTCTCTAGTTCCATCTTGATTCGCATTGTCAGATTCTTTGCTCTGCTTTTGATACGACATTCTGTTATTTGTTAATTCTTCCATTGCCTCTGTATTTATTGCACAAATTTTTCATTCCATCGATGTCCGCATCGTCGGGTTTGCCTGTCAACTTGCAGGGCAGCCATTATGATTTTCTATTTGACAGTCAAACCCCGAGATTTACAGTCAAATGCGAGTTTGACATATTCCTGTAAAATACACAAGATTCCATACTTGTAAACCTCTACGATGGTTCAAAGCATCAACAAATAGTTAAGAAAATGTGACCAAATTAATAGTTTTTTAAAATTTCCTAAAAAATATTAAAAATATTAAAAATTATTTAAAAAAGAAATTAAAAAAAATATTTAACTTATTCCAAAAATACAAAATCGTGTAAAATCATGAAACAAAAACAAAAAATTATATAAGATAATGAAGGAAATAAAAAAAATACAAATACAAAAATAAATAAAAAAATATAAAAAATATAAAAGAAGAAAAAACAATATAAAATAAAAATAAAAACTGTTAAAAAAAATTAAAATTAAAAAATTAAAAAATTAAAAAAAACTGAAAAATTTTAGAAAAATAAAAAATATATAAAAAAAAAATAAAAATATATAAATATTTTAAAATAACAATAAAATTAAAAAATATATAAAAAATGTTACAAAAAAATAAATATATATATATATAAATAAAAAAAAAAAAAAAAAAAAATTAAATAAAAATTAAAAAAATATATAAAAAAAATTTAAAAAAATTAAAAATAAAAAAATATTAAAGCATCAAAAAAAAAATATAAAAAAAATTGAAATTAAAAATAAAACTTTTAAAAATAAAATTTAAGAATAATAAAAAATAAAAATGAAATAAAAAGTATTAAAAAATAAAAAATAAATAAAAAAATAAAATAAAAATTAAATTAAAAAGATAAAAAAAATAAACAAAATAATAAGATCATACGAATAATCATATATATAAATTAAAAAAGATAAAAAAATAAAAAATAATAAGATAATAAAAATAATAATATATATAAAAATTAAACAAAAACAAAAAAAAAAATTAAAAAAAAAATAAAAATAGAAAAATTAAATTAAAATTAAAATAAACAAAAAATAAACTAAAATTAAACAAAAAACAAAATAAAACCAAAAAAAATTTGTTAAATAATTTTTAATTATAAAATTATTTTTTATTATTTTAATTTTATTTTTTATTTGAATTTTATTTTTTATTTATTTTTATTTGAATTAAATTTTTTATTTTTATTATTATTAAAAAATAGGGAATTAAATTAAAAGAGAAATTAAATAAAAAAAATAAAAATAAAATTAAAAAAAAAAATCAAAAAAAAAATATAAAAAAATTTTGAAAAATCAGAAAGATATTGGAAAAATACAGCAACAAAAAATTAAAATCTTTAAAAAACAAAACAAAAAATTAAAAAACTGAAAAAAATTAAAAAGTAAATTATTTAAATTTTTTAAAAATTTCAAATAAAATTATAAGAGGATAAAAATTGTTTTTTTTTTTTTAATGGTAATGAAAATAAAAGAAAAAGATGGGAAATTAAATAAATAATTATTAATTATTATATTATAAATTTTCAATGCGCACAACAATTGCATATTGAGCAAGAATAAGAAGTCTTACGCCGTCGCCAAGGTTTTCACTATGAAATTTCAAATGTTCATACATACATACGCTGTATCTCGCCGAATATCTTATCTTTACTTTGGTATTTACGAGTACTGTGACTGTGAGAGCTTATCTAGAAGGTGTCGTGAAATCGAAATATAGCTCTGACACATTGTTAATTTCAATAATTCCTCTTTAACTTCTTTTGGGTTTTAATTGTTGTTACATAATAATAATAATAATAATAATTTTTTTGTTTTAATAATTTTTTTGGCGAATTTATTGCGAACCAATTTAGTAGCTTAATTTTTCCATAGAACAAAGGGCAATGCATATCTGTTAGGTCTCTCAACGCCTGAACTGGAAATTACTGCCCTTTTCCAATTCTACAATCGCACGTCATTTTATTGTGTCTCTTTTCTTACCAGCTTCTTAATCATAGCAGTGTTGTTGCCTATCAACATGCTCCAAGTTGTGTAAATATATATGTGTATACACTTATACGCGTACATAGCATGTATGTATGTAGATAATTTAGAACGATAAAAAAAATTAAATTTATTTTCCTAAAATTGCGTTGATTACGGCACGTCTGCGTGCTTGTGCTTATATACGTACATATATACATATGCACATACATATGTACATGTGTAACTTCCCTTTACGATATGATAATGACTTAGTTATGTTTGATTGGGCGCGCAAACAGTAATTCACGATGAAGTCACGTATTTGTTTTTTTTATTTATTTTTTATTTTAATTGAAATTGAACATTTTTTGACAATTCGCGCGACATATCGCGTTTGCACGACAAACAAAAGCCTCTAAAGTAGAACTAAAGTAAATAGTAAAATTAATTAATTTTTTTTTTTTTTAAACAAATAAGTAAATGTTAATTAGTTCTAATTTGTTTATTTTGAAGCAATTTATTTGCATATCAATTACTTAACAAAATTTTTAGTTGGAATACAAATTCCAATTATAATTTTCAACAAACAAAAAGGCCTTTCGAATGAAAAACTTGTATAAAGGGTGATCCATTTCAAATTTAATGGGGAATGTTTATTATCATTCGAAAGAACATTCTTTGGCATTTATTTTTTGAAGATTATCTCTTTCAAAAGTTGGCCGCGGCTACGTCTCAGATGGTCCATCCGTTGAGTCCAATTTTTGATGACTCGTTAGAGCATTTCGACTAGTAACTGGCGAATGATACGCGTGATGTTTTGCTTCAAGGCCTGAATCGAAGCGGGATTGCCGCATAGACTTTAGACTTTACATATCCCCCCACAGAAAAAAGTCTAACGGTGTGATATCACACAATCTTGGTGGCAAATCGACCGGCCCAAAACGCGAAATTAACCAAATGTCGCGGAGATCACAAGCTTCAATTTCAGGCATCAAATATTCGGTTATCATGGTACGATAACGGTCGCCATTGACGGTTACGTTCTTACCCCGGCATCATTTTTGAAGAAATATGGACCGATGATTCCACCGGCCCACAAATCACACCAAACCGTTGTTTTTTCTGGACGAAATGGCAGCTATTGAATCTCTTCAGGTTGCTCTTCGTTTCAAATTCGTCAATTTTGCTTGTTTACATACCCACCGAGCCAGAAATGGGCCTCATTGCTGAACAAAATTTGGCTCGAAAACGTCGGATCTTTTTGGAACTTTTCACGAGCCCATAGAGCGAAGTTATGTCGCTTGGGAAGGTCGAGTGACTTCAGTTCTTGCACGAGCTGCATTTGTATGGTTCCAATTTAAGATCTCGACGTAAAATGCATCAAGTCGTTCCATACGTCAGTCCGATTTGCTGCTAATGGCGCCTTATCGACTCTTATGTGAGACTCTCTCTATTTTATTATAATTTCCATTGAATATTGAAAATTGCATGTATCTCTAAACTCAAATTTATAGGCTATAATTAGTAACTGTTGTGTTAAAGGACTAATAAGCGACGGTGAAGTCCATATATAGGCATGAGTCGAGTTAAACCGTTAGAACTCAAGCTGAATATGATGATTAAAAATAGGGCGTATCCTCTTTGGCAACTCACACTGCTTGAAATTAACCGTAATAGGTGATTTTAGCCAGAACGCCAAATGCCATAAAATTTCCGATAAAATATTCTTTTGACTTTTTCAGCGACTTAGTATGGCTTTTTCTTCTACCTTTATATCTGAATTAAAAATTGCTAGTTAAGGCGTTTCTAGTGTAGATTGCGTCGACAAGCAAATAAATAAATATTTTCGTTAAATTGTTTTTAATTTGTGGAAATATAACCAGTTCGTTATGACAAGCTTCATGTTCCACAAGTTCAGTTTCCTTCGGACAAGTTTTTTTTGTTCCACAAGTTCAGCTTATCCGTTGCAAACTCTTGCCGCAATGCGTATTCAAGAGCGATTGTAAATTCAGTTAAATTTCCTAATGCGTTTGCCTTCATACATGCATATACTTACATACATACTATACATACATACGTACATACTACGATACATACGTACATATGTATATGCGGCGTTTTATATTTCACGCTTTGAATTTAAATACAAACTCACTTTTATTAATGTGAGAGTAGTTTTATCCATAGATACAAACCTACATTCATACATATGTACATACATATACATATGTGAGTACAATATACGGTATGCACCCACCGCAAACGCGCGGCCTATGCCATTGATATGCTCAGATATCGCGTATCTCTGGCAGCAGCGCCGCTATTTCCTGCTATCTTGAATTCATTGTTATCGTCGCAATGGCAAAATGACCGCTATGTTGTTGCTGCTGCTATGTGTAGTTGTTGCATTATAACTGCCTTTATTTATAACGTCAACACTGTTGAGACTACCATTAATTCACATATGTATGTATGTATGTATGTATGTATGTATGTACGATACCACTGCCATCAGTCAACAAAACCAACAACAACAGCCAATAACTTGGCAAAATACCTATATGCATATGCGTACATACATACGTACATATGCATGTATGTATGTGTGTATGTATGTGAGTATATCCATATGTGTTTATTAACCAAACAAGCCGACCGGGAATCGGCACAAGCGAGTCTCGTCTGTCTGAAATTATGAAAAAAGCTTTACTATTCAGTCAGCGGAAAACTTGCTTACGTGTATGATAGACGCTCGCTCGATCGCGCTTAACTCGCTCAGTTGCTCGGGAGTTTGTCGCTTTTTTAGAATTCCATATTTCTTTAGCTTACAAGGGCTTCTTGTCGAGCTGTAAACGCACTAAACGGCGAAGGAACAGAACGAACGCTTTTGTGGTTGGTAAAAATATATGAAGAAAATAAGTATGTGTACATAACCTTAAAGTTGTAGAAATGGTGCTTTTGTGACAAGAAAAAATGATCCATGCCATACGAGTACTGTTGACGTTGGCCACACAGTGCAGATCGTACCTTGAAACCTTATGTAATTGTACAGTTCGTTTTTTACAGTTCTTTTTGTGTGTCAACTATGAGAATTAGTTGAGAACTAAAAATTTTATAAAATGTATTCAATGGTGAATACTCAGCGCGGCATTGGCCGCATAACTCTGGTTAATCTGGTTAATGGATATGAGAAACTTGAAGATTTTCTTTGATATTATCTATTATCTTTGTCATAAACATATACTACGAGTATGTGTGTATATAACAGTTTTAAGTTTCTTTTTAATTTCGGTTGTTTACTCATGACTAATGGAGTTTCAATACTAGTGACGGCTAACTTTTTTTTTTTTTTTTTAATTTTTTTTTTTTTAATTTTTTGTTAGTTAATTTATCGCTAGCACTCTGTGGTTACTAAAATGGCATACTTTCTTGAAAATCTCGACATGCCAGAAAAACTACATTGACAAACAAGTATATTTCTAACAACAGCTACGCCAACGTTGACAGCTTAGAATAAAAAAAGGAGGAGGAGAAAAAAAAACGAAAAAATCGGCTTAAAGTTTACATTACGAGTTTGGTTGCATTGCACCAAAGTTGATATTAGAGTTCTTACTATTGCTACTAACCTCATGCAGGTTACTTACACAAAGCCACAAACATATGTGCGTAGCACTACATATCATATCATATGTATGAGCAAGTCCGGGTCGGTGTGACAGTAAAAACTCACACTTTGGCTCACATAAGCTGCCGCAAAACAAGCCGGTCCTCTTAGCAATAACATTCACACTGCAACACACATACAAAATGGAAAATCTTTTCGTCTCTTGGTTTCGTTCTTGGTTCTTTTATAATTTTTTTTTGTTCGCATTCTAAATAGTTGCTATACTTGAAATTTTATTTGCTTACAGCAAAAGTTGTCAGTTTAATGTACTCCCATGTATATTATATATATTTGTAGAAAAGTGTGTGTGTGTTTATAAGCCGCTTGACTTCACGGCTTCTCTTCACTTTGTGCGCTAACTTTGCTGCCTCCCGGAAAAAATTCTAAACTCAGCAGTACGAGTTTGGTGTTGTGTACCTTGTCTTGTGGGGTTATAACCAACTTAGTCTCGTAATTTCTTCTGTAAAACACTAATGCGAGCAAATGTAGAAATTGTTTTTGAAAATTTGTTGAAAGAAATTATTTTTCGCTTCTTTCGAAAAATACTTGGAACAGTACTTAGTAGGGACATAAATACTTTTACACACATTTCATGCTATAAAATAAAAAATAATGAATGTTTTTGGACCAATTTTTTTTTTACATATTTATTGATATATATTGTATACAAAAAAGCAGTACTCTCATTCGAAATGCCCGCCTTTGGCCTTCACGCCCGCCTTAAGTCGAACTGGCCAATCATCAATAGCCGCACGCTCCTCCTCCATTGGGAAATTGGCCACAGCACGAATCAAAGCTGTCTTAAGAGAATCAATGTTGGGGTATCTTTTGTGGCAAACCATCTACTCTAAAACTGTCCACAATTTGTAATCCAGAGGGTTCCAATCAGGACTGCCAGAGGGCCACTCTTCAGAGGAAATGAATGCTGGTAAATTGTTTTGGAGCCAGATTTGGGTCGTTTTAGCTTTATGGGCCGGCGCAGAGTCTTGCTGAAAAGTCCATGATTGGTTTTGGAACATGGAATGGTTAAGTGGTCTTACAACAACTTCCATAACGGTTTCTTGGTAAACTTTGGCCGATGTTTTGACCTCTTGTTCGCAAAAATGCAAGTCAGTTACCCCATCATTAGAGACATCCCACCAAACCATGACTGAAGCTGGGTGATGACCTTTTTCGACTCGTGGAATCAGTTCAGATGCTTCCTTAGATGACCGTGCATACACCCTATCATTTTGTTGATTAAATTTTTCCTGCACGGTAAAAAAATTTTCATCGGTAAACAAGATTTTTCTGTGCAAGTTATCAGCGTGCTTCACCAAAAGACGTTTGCATTTTACCATTATATTTTTTTTTCAAAGCCTCTTTTAATAGTTCGACTCATGGACTTTTGCGAAACATTCATCTCCCGGGCCATGATTTTCTGTTTTCGGAGCGGATTTCGCACAATCCTTGATTTGACAGCTTTGATGACTTGCGGCGTTCGAACTGTGCGTGGACGGCCCGATCGGTGACGGTCTTTAACATCCCCAGTCTCCTCAAACAGTTTTATGCACCGGTAGACGAACATGCGACTAATGCCGAACGGACGGAGTGTTTTGAAAATATCACCTTTTTTCATTTCACACTTAAAAAGCGCTATAACAGCGATCGCTTTTCATTATCTGACCATTCCATGTTGAAAACTCACACAATTTAGAATTCCCGATACAGACTAATGCTTTACAGGTTATATTTTAAAAATCATATGGGAATTATGTGGTATGCCCAATTCTTCTATTGAAATGCGTGTGTTTAATGTTGTAACATTATTTATGTCCCTACCAAGTATATTTTATCTGAAACTAGCAGATTTTCCATGCATTTCATATGGCCCTGCCAAATTTCATTTTTTTTTGCTCTAAAGGGTTATCCATTTAGTGGTTTCGAAAGTGCAAGGCTGTATTTTGACATTTGTCAAACCAAACATGTTTCGTTTTAGTTAAAAGTCAGACATTTATGAAAATGGGTCGCTTAACAACCGCACATCGAGCTTAAATTTTTGAAACTTTCTACAAAAATGGTGATTTAAACCTGGGCACGTTTCGTGCTTTAAGAAGAGATTATGGTACACATAATCTTCCAACTATTCAAGCAAGTGGTAAAATTTTAAAGCGTAGCCCTAGATCCGAATATATCTATTTCTTAACGTTCCCAAGAGCTGGGGCATTCTTACGGCGCATTACGGGGTATTTTGTACTTGCACCTACATCCATATAAAGCCAAGCTCACACAACACCTTAAGTCAGGTGACCATTAAAAACGCCGTAGTTACGTCGATTGGTTGCTTGAATAACAAACAGTGGACCCCGCTTTTTCGAACAAAATTTTCTTCAGTGGCGAGGCACATTTCTCACTCGGTGGATCCGTAAAAGACTTACGATCTGGTGCGATCTTTGATCCCGAGGTGTGATTGAATATTTTTTCTTTGAAAGCGATAACGACGAGACTATTAGTGTCAATTCTCGGAGCGTTATGGTCGTATGATAACCGACTTTTTTGGCCTACAATTCAAGAGCATGACATGGGCAATGTGTGGTTCCAACCAGATGGTGCCACATGCTACACAGCACTTTATTGCTCAATTGCGAGAGAAATTTCCCGGCCGCATATTCTCTCGTCTTGGCGATGCCTATTGGCCACAGAGATCGTGCAATTTGATACCGTCGGCCTTTTTTTGTGGGGCTACGCGAAATACCGTGTTTATGCGGATAAACTTTTAACTCCTAATTACCTGAAAACCAACATGTCAAGTTATGGCTGAGATACCGCCCAATAAGTTTGCATAAACTAACGAGAAAAAAAGGAATTTCATGAAATTCTTTTTTTTTTACGTTTTTTTCTCCTTTTTTCTTCTTTCTTCTTGGAAATGGGTAACCTTGTGTCAAGCGAATGATCTTTCCAGCCGATTGTTGTGCTTTCGGCCGTTTTCAACGAAGCTCTTGAAGCTCTCCACTCGATTGACGATGGTTTTGATTGATTCCGAAGCGAAGTGATGGTTCCATGTTTCATACAGGCAAATATTCCGATTTGTTACGTTCAAAAATGGTAAAATACTGCTCAGAATCAGCAATTTGTTACTGTTTTTGGTCAACACTGAGGAAACGTGGCATCCATTCTGAACAGAGCCTATAGATCCTATAGTGAAAAGCGCATGCCATATAAAGCCAGCATTTTTTTTTTTTTTTTTTTGATATCACAACTTTTCGATCATTCAAAACAAATTTTTGAACTTATTTTTTATGGTTTCTGGTGTACCCGTCAGATTTCTGCATCATCGGTGTTTCTAAGATTGCACTTAAAGTCCTCAAATCATCGTTTAATTGGTGGTTCTGATGGATAGGAGTTCTTAAAAGAGTTTCCAAACCATTATTTCGCTAGAACGTTAATTTTCCCCCATCAAGAAACAGTGTAAAACTAAAAAACGAAAGTGTTTTGAATACAATATTTTGAAAATAACAAAAGTAGTGTCTCTTTTTGTCTTTGTATGGCTAATATGTATTTAGAGCTAAAATAGATCGGACTGTAAATTGACTCTGACGCCACCTGTTGGATGTTTTTAGCATTGTGTGAATTTTAAATGTGATTTTCGAATTCTTTTTCTCTCCTTTGAAATTTTTTCTTTTCTTTTTAATAATTTTTGTAATATTCTGTGGCGGTTTATCCGAAATGAACCTGCTGTTTCATACAATTTTTGTTTGGAATTCAGCAACAACATAAAAAGCTCATTGATTCTGTCACCTCAGGGGTTTTTATTTGCCTTTTCCATTTACTTTTTTCTGTTTTTAATGCTTATTTTATAGTTTATTAACAGCGCTGATATCGATTTCTTTTTTTAAATTCGTTTTGTAAACATTCCTTAATAAACAGCGTACAGGCGGACAAGTTGACAGCAGTAGAAATGCCATACGCTATAGGGTCTGCGTCAGCATCTTCATCGGCAGTTGACAACTGGTTTTATGCTGCCAACCAGCAATCAATTCACCTTTCACTTGAACATATTTTTTGTCATTTGTGACCTACTAATTTTCGTCGACAGACACGTTTTTCTACTTTTTCCTCCTTGCACACATACAACAAGTGCAACTTTTATTACACTACAACTACCACTGCTGCTGCTGCATTTGATGATGGAGTTGTTGATGTTCTTATGCGGCTTAAAGTGGCGCAGCAGCATCAGCATCAATGCCATTTACGAGGAGAGAGATGATGCTGCTGCGTATTGCTTATTGCAAGTGCTTTGGACCGGTTTTGAAGGTTAAATCTATATATGAAACATATACATTTACACAAAAGGAAAATTACGCTTTTAATACACAATTAATGCCACGAGTATTTTTAATGCATTAAATTAAAAAATAAATAAAATAATTAAAATAATATATTTATATGGGTATTGTATATCAAGTGATAATTATGACGAATGAACTATGAAAATTCAAAGCTTAAAAATTTATTTAGAAGTGCTTCTGAATAATGAGAAAATGCCGTTGAGAACTTGCTGTTTGAGAACTTTATTTAAAAACTTTTAAAAATATTAGAAAAGTTTATCTAAAAACGAAATTTTTTAGCTTAAATTGCACGAAGCCTTAAAACAGCAAGAAGTGAACAAATTATACTCTTAATGAAGTTTTCAAAGTACGCGTAATTTGGTGATTCGTGGTGACAGATGATCAGTTGGTGCATTACGATAACTAATTATTTTTTTTACTAAAATGGAAAAGGAAGACATTTTATTTTAAATGTTGTGTTTTTTAAACTTGTTTAACTGTCAAAATTAATTTTATTAATTTAAATTCCTTTTTCTTGTTGTTTGTTGTTGTACTTTTCTATTAATGCAGATCTAACATTCACAATAGCAAACCGATGTAAATTCTTTAATGGCTAAAGCGCATAGAAGAGCCAAAGAGGCGTGTAAATAAATTAAAACAGTTAATGTGCATTAAGACAGTTAATATGGATTAATATAACCGCCTGTCAGTGTTGTATTTCAATTAAATTTAATAAATTAAATGATGCTAAAGCGCATTAGAAGAACCAAAGGCGCGTTTAAATAAATTAAAACAGTTAATGCGCATTAAGAGAGTTAATGTGCATTAATATCACCATCTGTCAGTGTTGTATTTCAATGAAATTTAATAAATTAAATGGCGCTAAAGCATATAGAAGAACCAAAGGCGCGTGTAAAAAATTAAAACAGTTAATGCGCATTAAGACAGTTAATATGCATTAATATCACCGTCTGTCAGTGTTGTATTTAATTGAAATTTAAATTTTTGAAGGTAAATTATTTTCGCGATCGTCACAATTTCAAATAAAAAATTATTTTCGCTACATTACAATACAACTCTGTAATTGTTATCTGTATAAATTTACAATAACTGCGCAAATTTACTTCCACAGATTCTGAGAATTTATTGCGGAAGCTTACTTCCTTTTGTTGCTGAGAATTCAATTTCAATGTGCATCTAACGTAGCTTTTTTTGGAGAGAAATGTATACTAAATATGTATGTACGTAGTGTTGCATGTGACCGGACATCAAAAATTGTAATTATCGTTATATGCTCAAATATATCTACAAATTATTGATATTATTAGAAATACCCACACAAGCAACACCAATAGGAAGATTGCCTGTCATCCTCCTCCGTTTGATGATGTAATGTGTGTGTCTTTGGGGGGTGGTCTTTGCCACTTGACTGGCTGCCTATGGTTTCTGAAATTAAGCGAACATTTCTAATTGGAACAATGTCTGCTGCATGTCATCCGCAGTGGCAATGCAATTTGGGAAATGCCATTGAATTTGCACTTGGCAATAAATTTTGCAATACGAAAAGACTATTTTAGTCTTTTGCGACCGCCGGCCGTACACATGCAATATGTGTGTGAAGTGAAGTCGGTCCATATAAATTCTTAGTAGGCGCGTGCAATTCGAATAAAAGTTGGCACTAAAACTTAAAAAAAAAAAGAAAAGAAATGTGCTGTCGAGACAAGTTTGTTTTTTAGCACGAAAGTGGGATTCTTCCATGGACTTCATGAGGCGGCAGTTTGCGTGGCACGCAGTGTTGGTTCCATTGAACTTTGACACATTTTATTTATTTTTTCTACAAATGTAGATACGTACGTATGTTTGGAAATAAGCAATGTAAATACTCTTATATGTGTGTATGTATATGTACATGTATGTTCCTACTTATTATTCTCATATGTTGACTATATCTCTCATGTTTCCCTTTCCGCTTATTTCGAGTTATTTTTAATTTTGTTTTCAACATCTTGTAAGTGTTTTTGGTTAACCTTTGACACATTTGCGTGTTATTTTTTGTTTAATTTTTTTTTTACGAAATAGTTTGAGGTTCCAAAAAAAAAGACATATTTTTGTGAATACATTTAAGAATATACATACGATCTCAAAAGATAGGTGCTACTGAGATCAAAAATTATGGTTGATTATTTCAAAATACGATTTGATTTAAGTATTGACGTGCGGAATAAAATTTTTTTACAAAAAGGCGTTTGGAAAAAACATATTCTCGACTGAAATTTTCACTCAAAATTGTTCGAAAAAAAAATTTTTTTTTTTAATTTTATTCCTGCTTCTATAAGTGAGTATTGAAATTCTTCAAATTCAGGCAGCGAATCGGCATCAAATATACTTTAATGTAATTACATTCCGAAAATGCAAAAGAAAACCAGTTTTTAAAAATGCTAACTCCCAAAAAAATTCAAGATGACAGAAAAAGTTTCCACTTCAATTCAATATGTTACTAAAATTTTTTGTTTTGACAACATTTATGAGCACTTTTGGTTAGAAAAAATATAAAAATGCTTTCGGAAATGCACAACAAGAGCTATTATGTTCAGCTCTGGGCTGTTTTCGGACCGATTAAGAAATTTTTCGCTCAATTTTTCTTTAAGATGTTTCACATTAAATAAAGAACGTTGAAAAATCACAAGAAAAAAGCAACTGACGTCCAGAAGAAACGTTAAAGTACTCACTTATTTCACCCTTATGACAAGGAGCAGCCACGCCTTCGTTTATAATTTCTGTACTGTACTGAACGGTCCAAAAATAAAATGTATTCCAATCCATCGTAAAATACAAACTTTTTCAATCGTTTTCGACCCAACCATCGTGTTCCTTCCTGCATAAAAGTCTATTGGATCTAATTTTTTTTCGTTAACATTAACAGGTCAATTGGAAAGTCCCAGGCCCGACAAATAGATGGCTCTACTAGAATTAGAATCCATATAGATTTTTAGTTAGCCCTAACCTTCAAAAGACGTATGTATAAATTTGACAGCTGTCGGATCATTAGTTTGTATATTACAGCATTTTGGCTCAAGCAACTTTTGTTATTGTGAAAAAAAAGGATAAAAAATAATTTTGAGTGTTGATAAAATATTGCTTTTTGAAGGGAAAAAATGCGGTTAAAGCAAAAACTTGGCTTGATGACGAGTTTCTTGACACTTCCCCAGGAAAATAAACCAAGTATTGGTATACTAAGTTTAGACATGGTGAAATGAGCACCGAAGACGGTGTACCCCAAAAGGGGTTGTTACCGGCGAAAATATAAAAAAATCCATAAAATGATTTTGAATAACCGTAAATTGAAATTGAATGAAATAGCAGGCACTCTAAAGTTATCAACTGAACTGAACTGAATATTTGAGTATGAGAAAGATCTGAGCAAAGCGAACTAATTTTTGACCAAAAACAACGACAAGTTGATGTTTCGTAGCAGTTTTTGGAGATGATCAAGCATAATAAACCCGAGTTTTTGCATCGATATATGCATCGTAGTCTCCAGATCTGGCCCACAGCGACTATTTCCTGTTCTCAGAACTCAAAAAAATGCTCGCTGGGAAAAAATTTACGTCAAATGAAGTGGTGATGGTAGAAACTGAGGTCTATTTTGAAGCAAAAGACAAATCGTACTACAAAAATGGAATGCAACAGTTGGGGGGTCACCATAATAAGTGTATCCACCTTGAAGGGAACTATGTTGAATACAAAAAATTAGTTTTACAAAAAAATATGTGTTTTACTATGGTTGGCCGGCGACTTTTCAATTGACCTGTTACTTTCATCGCAGGCTTCCTGGATATAAGAACCAACATATTCAGCGTACATTGGACTGTACGAAAACGGCAAGTGACTATTTGCTAACTATATAATTCACTGATACATTTTGTTGCCGGTTTGCATGGATCAGCCAGGCACAATTCACTTGAGTACAGATTTCAACGATTCTAACCAAAAAAATCAGCATATTCGAGTAAGCTTTAAGTGGAAGCTGTTTTGTGTCGCTCGTTGTATGTGAGTATATACTTATGAATATGCCAAACGACTTTGAAAATATGTCAATAAATGCTAAATGCTTCAAAACGTGTGCATTGTTAAGTAGAATAAATACAAGCTAAACAAACATAAACTTAATTAGCAGCTGCAATTCGAATATGTCCTAATCACATGAATTATAATCGAAAACTAATTTCACTTCATTTTGTTACTTGAAATATAAGTAAACAATACTATTTGCATATGCTGTTGCTGCTAATGAAATGGAAGATTTCTAAATACATACATATATATGTATTTTATTTATCGAATACTACTTGGAAAAAAAAACATTACAAATTAAAACATTTAATATTTTAAAAATTTTCGAAATTCACATATATTTAAAATTATTTTCTGGTTGAATAATTTCATTAGAGTTATTATTATTATTTTTTTTAATATCATTTTTAATTTTATTCTTTTATTTTTCTAAGCAAATATATACCAATTACTGGAAAATAATTTTGCTGATAATTTTTTTTATTTTCTTTTTATTTTTATTTTGAAAAATAAAAATTTTACCGCATTTTAATTGAGTTGGAAAACTTCAAAAGCCTTAAGTTACGCTTATGTGATGAGAGTAAGCTGCAATTGAAAACAGAAAACCGGCTTTGACATTGACGATTGTGCGCATAAGTCAACTGTCATGTGTGTAAACATACACATATGCACATATGTACACCGGTGTTTTGTTTTTTTTTTTAGGTCGTTAGATATCTCAGTTAGTGTGTGGTTTTTGAGAAATGTGCTTATAAATAAATAATAACTAAAAATGTATGCCAGTGGCAGACAGACGACGACAGCAGCATCACATCACCTTGCTTGGCAACAGCAATAACAACAATATATGTGTGTAGAATTTTTTAATTGCTATTGTGATGTTGTGTGGATGCGCCAAACGGTCGTCTTCGCACAAATGACGAGCATCTACATACATATGTACATATACATATGTATGTATGTGTGTGTGTGTACAAATAATTTACATAAAAATGATAAATAAAATAAATATAATTAGAAGTTGCGCGCATACTAACATACATACATGCATACATACTCACTTTACTGTATATAACATATATACATTTATAGAAATATTCAACTCAGGAGGCCAATTATAGTTGTTTGTTCAGCTCTGTCTAAAGTTCAAGGCACAAAATAAAGTTCGACTATTGCACTTGTGCTTGCGTGCGATTTTCGCTATTGCTTTTGCTCTCGCAGCATGATCGGTTGTTCACTACACGAATAAGCAGCAGCGAGTAGTTGGCAATTCCCCCAAAAAAAAGGAATTTTTTTTACACCTTTTTTTTTTAGAATATTTTGATGTCCCGTGCGACATACACGTATGAAACCAATTGGTGCATCGGAAGTATGTAGAAGGAAAATGTAATTGAAAAATAATTTAATTTAAATTAAAAAATTTCCAAGCAAAGTGAAAGGCGAGTTAAGAGACATAAAACTTTACAGCCTACAAATAAAAATAAAAATTTGGTTTTGTAACGACTACCGATATATAAGTACTTAGTCTGTTTCAAAGTTCACAGTTGATGACAGAAAGGGAAGTGGTCGTCGTCCTCGTGTGAGTCGCGCCAATTCAATCATAAGAAAAGCTCACGAATGCATTCGTAGAAATCCCCTAAGAAAGCAGAATATTATGACAAAGAAAATAGGTATATCGACCAGATCAATGTCAAGACTTATTCGAGTTGATCTGCACATAAAAGCCTACCGTCAGCCCACTGGTCATCTTCTGACGAAGCACTTGAAGCAAATTAGGCTCAGCAGTTGCAAGTGCTTATACAGTGGCGCGCAGTCAACGAGCCTGAAAGGATTCCTTTTAACAGTTGAGAAAATTTTCACTGGTGAAGAAGTTTTTAATAAGCAAAACGACAAATTCTACGAAAGAAATTCCAAATATGCAAAAAATGTTATTCCATGGGTTCAACATGGTCAGCATACAGCTGCTGTAATGGCTTGGTGGGTAGTCTTCTCTTCACTTCTGTTAAAAATGGTTAGAACTGGGACAGAAGTGTGTACCAGCAGGATGTTTTGTTTTAGTAGGCATGATAAAGCATACATCTTCGATGGAGAGCATTAGGTCTTCCACCAAAATTCTACTCCAGCACAGAAGGCAAAAATCACCCAGCAGTGGCTTAAAAGCAATATTTCCTATTTTAATTTAAATCCACAATTTTTTGATTAGGATTTTGTGTTTGAAACTTGACACTCGTACTACTTACAACTTCCTTACAACTCATTATGATTAGGCGTTTTCTTCTGCACCCGGCTTGCAAAAGAACACTCGGCTAGCTTATTTTCAACTGGTTTATAATTTGCATTTACTTTACAACACTGGTGTTAGCAGTGAAAATATAAAAAGGTTGGAATGTGACACTTTTTTACTTTACTGAACTTGTAACGGAACTTATGGCAGTACAAAGTATGTATAATGATTGTGTAAATGTGCGTAAAATAATTAAATATTTTAATTACCATCTCGAATCGATAACGAAAATAACTGGCGAGGCCGGCATTTAAGCAAAATCGTTGCCCGTCACCTTCAAATAACATCCAACCGAAAGTCGTCAAAACAACTCACGGCTCTAGAACGAAATTCTTGTGTTGTTAGTCATCGTCACTTAATTTTTTTTTTTTTTGTAGTGAAATCGCGCGCTTTCGGTTGCATGAAATCATCGACTCAAACGAATATACTTACAATAAATAGCAGTTTTTTTTCTAATATTTTTTTATATCGTTTTCCAGTTTTTTTTAATAAAATTTGATAAAATTTACAACAGATAGCAGCAAACGCGGCGCGCCGACAGCCACGTCTCTGTTTAAAAATTTGCAATCTTGACAAATAAAACTGTTATTTACAACTCTTTTCCTTACACGTTGCTCGGTATGTACATATGTGCGTTTGTGTATTCACTCCACCATCTTCACCACTTGGCCGCCTTCGAACTAAACGCTTGTTAGCAAAAATCATCTACCTGTTGCTTGCTGCCTCTTTCCCAGTAGTCGGGCAAAATCATTGATTCGTCCGTATCACTTGCTTTAGCCACGGTTGTTGTTGTTGTTTCTCTAGTGTTGCCGGCGCTGTTTGCCTTTTTAATGTATAATTTTCGCATACTTTTGCTATTATTCAGGTCGCCGATAAAAAGCAAATGATTTCACATTAACTGTGTAAAAAAAAAGAATCTGTGCAAAAAAAAGTCAGTGATAAAGTTTGGTGTTCGGGGAACAAATGAGCAATTTGCAGGAAATTAATAAATAAACACTTGTGTATTTTTTGCGATAGCTTTATGACGTAATTTTTGCATGAGCATTCTAAATCAAATTTAAAAATTAATGAAATTATAACTTTTACTTGTATGCGTATACATTATTGCTGGCTATATACAGCACTGTAACTACAATATTATTGTCATTCCCATATATGTAATATTTTGTCACGGTGCCAAATCAGTGCGTGAATGGCAATTTTGATTCAAAAAATGCGTTAATTTTACAATTTTGGCAGTTCATTCACTTTTCAATCGCCTTATAGGAGTTCATTTATGCTTGGACTTGAAATATATGTAAATATATGAACTATTTGGAATGAGATTTTGAATTTCCATTCACAATCGGCCGAGCTTCTCCTCCAATTTGTGATGTGTGTGTGTCTTGATAATTTTCCAACAAATGGATGAACTAACAGTTTATACTAAAGCTACCTCCGAAAGGCACGGCTGATGGATTTTTATTAGGAGCCTTTTTATTTCATGCCAGAGGTACATCCGGGGGTTTTGAAAAAATCAATTTTCTATAATTTTTTATGTTGGTTCGCACTCTGGACTCTTCTTATAATAGTACTTACGGGTGCTGTGGTCGTTTGATAGCAAATATTTACTATAGAAAGTATATGGCATATCAATCGACTCATCTAAAAAAAAATGCAACCCAAAACAAGGTTATTTTTTTACAATCCGTTATCATCATCAATCCGTAATAATCCGTTATTTTTTTCAATTTCTTTTTTTCTTTTTCAATTATTTATCTGTCTTTTGGAAGCACTTTTATTTGAATTTCTCCTCAAATGTACCTTTTCTTAGCCGGAAATAAAAAAATATACATTTTTATCAAAAAAAGAAAAATATCTAATTGCATAACCAAATTAACTAACATATTTCGGGTGCACACGCGCATCGTATATATATATTCACTTATGTATGTATGTATATATTTACATGTTATCGTTTGTACCACAGTCCAATGCCAGTAATTCAAGTGGAAAGAGGTAAAATAAATGTCAATTGTTTTTGCATGCCAATTTTTTCTGCTCACATTTTGCTATATTTCGTACATACATTCATTACATACATACAATCCAAAATCACTTCAACGTATATGTGCGTTTTTATGCAAACAAGTTGTTTTCTCTTTTGGCTATAGCAAAAGTCCCAACACATTTTTATGCTATATTTTTATTGCTAAATTGTTTTTGTTTTTATTTTTATTTTTTACATCAATTTAGCATTTACCTCATTATTTGACCACGTACTGAATACCGTAGCCGCGTAATTGCTGTTGATTTCACGCGATTTCATAGTGATTTCATAATTTTGAAAACATCTAACGAATTATTTGTGTATCTATTAATATATTTAATGTTTTTGTTTACTTTTATAATACAAAAGAAATCTTTAAAATAAAAATTTAAAAAATTAGATTGTTTTCATAAATTATGTATTTCAGTTTAAAATAAAGATCGAAAATGCTAAAAAAAATTAAATTATTTATTATAATTAAATTATTGTTAATAAAGAAATAAATAAATAAAGAAAAATAAATAAATAAAGAAAAATAAATAAATAAAGAAAAATAAATAAATAAAGAAAAATAAATAAATAAAGAAAAATAAATAAATAAATAATAAATGAATAAATAAATTAATTAATATTAACAAAAAAATTTATGAATAAAAACAATAATAAAATTATAAAATAAAAAATAAATAAATTGATGAGTAAACAAATTAAAGAGTAAAAAATATATAAAAAATTTAAGAATAAAAAATTAAAAGACTAAAAAAATAAAAATTTAATTAATGAAAAAAAAATTGAAGAATAAAAACATTAAATAATAAAAAATAAATAAATAAAAATTTTGAAGAGCAAAAATATAAAAATAATAAAAAAAATTAAGGAATAATAAAAAAATTAAGAGTAAAAAATTAAGAGTAAAAAATAAAAAAAAAAATAAAAAAATTAAAAAAAAATTAAAAAATTAAAAAAAAATTTAAAAAAATTTAAAAATTAAAAAAATTGAATACTGAAAAAAGTAAAAAAAATTTAAGAATAAAAAAATTTAAGAATAAAAAAAAATTGAGAATAAAAAAATTTAAGGTTAATAATAAAAAATTTAAAATTAAAAAAATTGAAAAAACTGAAGAATAAAAAAATAAAAAAATTAAAATTTAACAATAAAAAAAATTAAAAAAAAGAAATTAAGAATAAAAAATTAAAAAATTAAGAATAAAAAAACATTAAGGAATAAAAAAATAAAAAAATTGAAAAAAGTAAAAACATTGAAGAATAAAAAAATAAAAAAATTAAAGAATGAAAATAAAAAATTTAGGGAAAAAAATTGAAGTTTAAAAAAATAAAAAAAATAAAAATTTGGAGAATAAAAATAAAATAAAATTGAAGAATAAAAAAATTCAAGAATAAGAAAATAAAAAAAATTAAAAATTGAAGAATAAAAAAAATAAAAAAATTAAGAATGAAAAAAATAAAAAAATTCAAGAACAAGTAAAAAAAATAAACAAATTAAAAATTGAAGAAAAAAAGTAAAAAATTTAAGAATAAAAAAACAAAAAGGAATCAAAAACAAGCAATCAAAAAATTAAATATTGAAGAATAAAAAAAATAAAAAAATTTAAGAATAAAAAATAAGACGAATTTAAGAATAAGAAAATAAAAAAATTAAAAATTGAGGAATAAAAAAATAAAATAAATGAAGAATGCAAAATAATAAAAGCATTGAAGAATAAAAAAAAAAAGTAAAAATTAAGAAAAACATTGAATTAAAAAAAAAATAAAAAATTTAAGAATAAAAAAAATAAAAAATTTAAGAATATAAAAATAAAAAAATTAAAAATTTAAGAAAAAAAAGTTTTTAAATAAAAAAATTTTATTGAAGAATAAAATATATTAAAAAATTTAAGAAAATTTAATATTAAAAAATTGAAGAATAAATAAAAAAAAAATAAAGAAAAAAAAAATAATAAAAAATTAAAAAACTAAAAAAAAAATTACAAACCAAAATATCAAAATATGAAAAACTAAAATCTATGAAAAAATACGATATTTTTTACTCCCCATCTTTTGTAATACGCAATTTTTTCCCTTTCCGTTTACGTTCTGATTTTCGATTTGAGTTGGCGATAAATATGACTGCTTTTCACTTTTATTTTCATTTCATTTGAAATAATTATCTTCGTCTGCCTTTTCCCCTCTAACCATTAAATGCTTTGCTTGCAGCTCACATTAATTACGCCAGAATTGCAATCAAATATAATTTATATTTCTTCCACCTTCACTTTTTCCAACGGCAGCTCGCTGCCAACATTGTATTTTATTGAGAAAAAAAGCATACATTTATACATATATCTAAAAAAAAACAAAAAAACAATACGCAACTACATATAACAACTGTCTGTCCAACAGTGCGTATTTAGCCATGATTTTATCAGCAAAATTATTATTATTGGCATCATCGTCAGCTTTGTAGCACACACACGCACGCTAAAGTGTGAGCTAAAAAAGAAAAAAAAATTATAGTACATTTACAAGAAAAGCGTAAGAGAGGAATTAAGAAAAGCTGATGACGCGTTTTACTTTGTTGAAACAATTTAGAAAATGTTTTTTTTTTTTTTTTACTTCACTCAAGATTGTTTATCTTGGCTTTGAGTAAGTGCGCCTCGTTTTGACGCATTTTTCGTACGTCCTCTTTGTGTTGCTCTTTTTTCTTCAAATTTAACTTTCGTTTCTTTATGAGTTTCTCTTTGTTTTACTTTTTTTACTCTTTTAACTTAGCTTTAGTAGCTTTAATAGCTTTTTAGCTTTTTTTGTTTCTATATATTTGACTACATACATATATTCGCCGTTGTTATTCATCGACACCTCCCATAATTGTGGTTGTTTATTATTATAATTGATTACCTTGACAATTATGCAATGATGTCGCACCGAAATTTTGTCAAAATATGAATCACTTAATTTTTAGTGCTTTTTTTAAGACATTTATTTTAGTGCAGACCTTCCTTACGCTCCTTGTAATGACGAAACTTAATTTTTAGTGCTTTGTCTCTTCAATCTATTACTTTTAGTGGCTCACCCATTTTTTATGTGAACTTTTTATTAATTGGAAATAGGTGAATGTCAACAGAAATGCTTCAATGACTGATGTCGCACTATTCAACATTTTAAGGTTCCCAACTTTTTTAACGAAAAAAAAAAGAAATAACAAAGAAAATTCAAATTTCATGGGGAATGCTGATTATCATTCGAAAGAACATTCTTTGGTTGCTCCAAGGCCTGAAGCGGGATTGCCCGCATAGACTTTAGACTTTACATACCCCCATAGGAAAAAGTCTAACGGTGTGATATCACACGATCTTGGTGGCCAATCGACCGGCTCAAAACGTGAAAATATCTGCTCACCGAAGTGTTCTCTCAATTAATCCACTGATTGATGCGATGTGTGGGAATTGGCGTCGTCTTGTTGAAACCAAATGACGCGGAGATCACGAGCTTCAATTTCAAGCATCAAATAGTCAGTTATCATGGCGCGATAACGGTCGTCATTGACGGTTACGTTCTCACCGACGTAATTTTTGAAGAAATATGAACCGATGATTGCACCGGCCCACAAGCCACACCAAACCGTTGCTTTTTCTGGAACAAATGGCACCTCTTGAATCTCTTCAGGTTACTCTTCGTACCAAATGCGACAATTTTGCTTGTTTACATACCCATTGAGCCAGAAATGGGCCTCATGGCTGAACAAAATTTGGCACGAAAACATCGGATCTTCTTGGAACTTTTCGATAGCCCATAGAGCGAAGCGATGTCGCTTGGGAAGGTCGAGCGGCTTCAGTTCTTGTACAAGCTGTATTTTGTACGCTTTCAATTTAAGAACTCAACGTAGAATGCGCCAAGTCGTTCTATACGTCAGTCCGAGTTGCTACGAACGGCGCCGAATCGACTCTCCACGGTCTTCATGTACACTCTCAGCGACGAACGCTATATTTTTTTCACTGCGTGCTGGACGTGGATAATTTGGTCGAATATTATCCAATAATGAATGCAGGGTCTCAAGATGGGTGATGGTTTTGCGAATAGTACGCTCAGTAGGCCGATTATGTTGACCGAAGTTGAGTGAAGTTGAGCGAAGCGCGCGAAACACATTCTTTACAGAGCATGAATTTTCGTAATAAAGTTGAATGATTTGTAAACGTTGTTCAGGCGTAAGTAAGTCTTTCCATGATAAAATACCAAAGAATACTGAACAAAAATAACAGGCCACCTTGACACGACTCACGCGTGATCTGTCAGAAACAGGCTATTGAAAAAAGTACCTCTACTTGGATCACCCTTTATAAGGAAATTATTGTTCTTAAGCTTCCTGTGTCATTAAGATTATTATCATCTAAAATTTTCATTTAATTTAATTTCAATCCTTCTCTCTAAGGCAGCAAAAAGTTAGAAAAAATTTAATATTACGACAATCTACAAGGGAAAAACAATTTCTAAAATGTTTCCAAGAATTATTTCTCCAAGTTGATATCAACTTGAGAGCAATACAATTTCAATTCCAAATTTTAAGAACTATCCATGCAGATCTCACTGCGATACACCCAAGTAAATAAATTTCAGTTTCACTGTCAATTAGCTGAAAGCTCTTTCAAATATTGATTTCCACACAGTTTTTTATTGCTGATAACATTGTAATTTAATAGCTTTTGTTGTGCCTTAGCTTCAACATTAAATTCCTTAAACACTATTTCACTCGCTTCATGGTTGTAAAACATTACTAAGAGTATAATCAGAACAAATGTTTAAATGTTTTTGCTTTTGTATTTTGTTATTTATTTATTTATTCATTAATTTTTTTTTACGAAACATATCAGTTCAGTTTGATATTTTCTATTTTGCATAAGCTTTTATTGATAAGATAAATTTTCTATTTTTATTTCACAGCGACGACCATTACCTAAACATTTGATATAAAAATTCCTCATTTTTGGCCTTTTTTTTAGTCATATGTACATTGATTACGAGTGGTATTCAATAAGATTTTGGTATTTTCGTTTCGTACTGAAGCCTGTTATTAGAGTAAAATTAAAGGATTATACTGTAGTAGGTTGTTGTTTGGTTTGCAGACTCTTTAACCCCAATTGTTAAGGATATTAAAGGAAAATTATGCCGAAAGAGGTTTGAAATTGTGATATCTGACTTTGAGTTGAATCTAGTGGATTTAGTGCAATTTATTTGTTATGTAAAGTTACAAAATACATTTAAATTACCTTATTACTCATTGGAGGCATTGACAATTTTAATTACAAATGTGAAACACGAAATCATTTAAATGACCGCTAAGTGTATTTTTATAAACTTCGATCCGTTTGAGGTAGTTTTCGATCACTTTTTGGTACATACCGTGCGGTATCTCAGCCATAACTTGACGAATGTTGGTTTTCAAGTGCTCAAGAGTTAAAGGTTTATCCACATAGACACGGGTTTTCTGCGTAGCCCCACAAAAAAGTTAAACGGTGTCAAATCGCATGATCTCGGTGGCCAATTGACTTCGCAAGGATGAGGGATTACGCGGTCGGAAATTTTCTCTTGCAATAAAGCCATATTCGTATGTGTTGTGTGGTATGTGGCACCATCATTTTGGAACCACATATTGTCCGTGTCATATTCTTCAATTGCAGACCAAAAAAAAGTCGGTTTTCATACGACCATAACGCTCCTAATTGACAGTGACAATATCCCTGTTATCAGACAGTAAGTTTTTTTTTTTTTGGAGCAATAGCCTGTCTTTAATTTTGCTTATTCACGTACCCACTGAAGAAGTTTTTTTTTGTAAAATCGCGCTTGTTGATCAAGCACCCAATTGACGTATGTATGGGGTTTTGAATTTATCAATTGTTTGAGTAGTGGGCCACGTTTGAGTCACAATCTTGTGGAAAGTTTCAAAAATTTTAACGCGTTGTGCGGTTGTTGATTTTCAGTACTCTTTTTTGACACTAGCACCACCGAAGGGTAGAGTTTTAAAAGTTATCTTTATCGATAAATTTTTTAAATATGATAAAAATACGACTTGTGCTGATAACTCTGTTCGGGCGTCACCTAGCGGCGTAGTTTTCTATCAAACTGAAGTTGAGCTTCTAGCAAAATGAAACCTGCGTTTATAAAACCTTCATTAAAAAGAACATTTTTCGTTTCTTTTTAAATCGTTGAATCTCCCAAGTATAAGATTTAAATTTCTTTTTTTTAATTTCAATACTTAAGCTGTACTGAAATTTTAGAACCATTTTCTCCAGATTCTTTGGAAGAAATTCGTAGATCTCGGTATGAAACTTTGCATAAAGAAATAAAGTTAAATCCATGATGTTATTGGGAAGATCGCTTTTTAATTGAGGGTAATGTTGTGTTTTCATACCCCAAATTCTTGGGGAAGTGTTGAAGTTATTTTAACTCATATTTCTTATCCGTCATGGAATGTCATAAAACGATCCGTTTAATGATATACTTTAGCAATTGCTCAAATATACTCAGCAACCGATAACTGTAAAACAATTCAATTAAAGTTGTAAAACAATTTGTTGATGTCCGAAAACACTAATGACCTTTTTTTTGTTTCTCTTTTTAACTTTAGATTATATTTCGTGACTAAAAACCTTCGGCATATTTTACTGTATTTTATAAAACCAGACCTGATAAATTTATGATACTTAAATGGCCTTGGTCAACAATAATTATGTTATAATTATTCCGAAAAAAAATTCGTTAGCTCTACGATATTGAAATCTTTAGATACATTTTTGGGGTTTTGAGGTTATGAGTTTAATGCGAGTAGTCCAGAAACTTATTAGGTGAAAATATTTTTTTTTTTTAAATATGCCATTTTCATGAACAGATTTATATAGAAGGCTTCATCGATTTTTTTAGAACCAGCATATATGTAACAGGTCAAATGGAAAGTCCCCGGCCTGACACATAGATAGCTCTACTAGATGTAAATTTATATAAATTCAAAAGAAATTTAACAGCTGTCGGATCATTAGTTTTTGAATTGTAACATTTTGACAAAATATACTTTTGTTATGGTGAAAAAAGGGGTAAAAAGGAATATCAGGCGTTGATATAATATTGCTTTTTGAAGGGAAAAAATACAGTTGAAGCAAAAACTTGGCTTGATGACGAGTTTCTGGACACTGCCCCAGGAAAATCAACCATCGATAATTGGTATGCTAAGTTTTGACGTGGTGAAATGACTCCCAAAAGATGTTGTTTGACAAAAACATCAAAAAATGTAAAAAATGATTTTGAATGACTGTCAACTGAAATTGAATGAAATAGCAGGTACTCCAAAGATATCAACTGAACGTGTACATCATATTATTCACGAATACTTGGGTATGAGAAAGTGGGTGCAGCTCGAGCTCAGTTTTGACCAAAAACAACGACGAGTTGATGACTCGGGGCAGTGTTTGGGGATGTTCAATGAACCCGAAAATTTGCATCGATATGTGGCGAAATCCAATCAAAAGTCATCCGAGTGGACTGCATACGATGAGTCGGCTGGCTTATGGCGTCTGTAGTTAAGGATGCGCATGGAATAATTTTCATTGACTACCTTGAAAAAGGAAGAACCATCAACAGCGACTATTACATAGCGTTATTGGACCGTTTAGAGGACGAAATCGCCGAAAAACGGCCGCATTTGAAGAAAAATAAAATGATGTTTCACCAAGACACCGAGGCACAAGTCAGTGAAATCAATGTGTCATCCTTGAAGTGAACTATGTTAAATAAAAAAATTGGTTTACTATGAAAAGTACCCGAATCCAATTGACCGGTTATGTATGTATAATATACATTCCACTGTGTCATGTTTTTTTTTTACAATTGCTTTAAATTACCTAAATTTTACCAACTTCTCACGTTCTAAGTGAAATTTGTTAAAAAAATTAGTCAAAATATGTCAAAATCGAGCACTCAAAAAAAAAAAAAAGACCAAACCAATGATTGTGAATTCATTCAGTCAGTCACGGTTTGTGGACATTACATGCCTCTTTTCATTTTATTTTATTTTTTATTGCTTTTTTTTGGCGATCAGGTGGTGTGAGGGTCGAACTAACTGACAAAATATTACATAAATAAACTTTAAATACTTATTCACTCGATTTATTTATTTTTTTGTTGTTGTTTTTTTTCGGTTTGTTTTTCCTTTTTGTTATCTTTATATGATTTCCGAATTGCGTGTTTTGACTTACTGGCAAGCGTGTTATTGTCGTCATTTGTTACAAATGAGGTCTTAATTGGCTGCGCTTAAATTTTTATGTTCTGTTTGCCTTTTTTTCTCGCATTTTGTTTTCTATTTAATTTAAGAAAGAGTTTATAGGCAATTATTTCAGTTGATGATTGTTTGTTTTCTTCTTAGTATTTTATGATTTTTTACTGGTCATTTTGTCGCAAAATTTACTGTGTAAAATATATTATTTAATTTCTTTTTTTTGGAGGGGAAATAAACATGAAAGGTCCGTAGTGTGTAAGTAGCAGAAGGAGAAGAAAAAGACCGACCAAAATTTATATCAACCGTATCAGAACGGCGAGCTGAGTTGATTTAACCATGTCCGTCTGATCCTTAAAGTATATATATACTACCGATTGCTCAGATTTGAGATTGAAAGTGAATTTTGGTATCCTACGTATGTAAATTCAAATTCAAACACTCTAAAACCATTTTTTCCAGATGCAAAAGTCACTATTTAATCCTAAAATGCACGGCAATAAAAGCTGTAAAGACTTCGGCATGGCTGAAAACATTTCTTTCTTATTTTGAACTACATTTTCTATTACTTTCCATGCCAACCAAGACTTGAAAAAAATTAGATAATTTGAGCAAGCAATTGCTCAAAACTGGATAAAAAACTGGGTAACAGCCTGGGCATTTTATTAAAGAGAGTGCAGATTTTACCCACTTTTTCCTTGTACATGTGATTGACATCCTTGTTACACTTATTCAATCACGTCATTGAAAATATATAGCTGTGCTCTTCAAATTTCAAATTTTTTGTTTTGGGGTAGTTGGCAGGGTTGTTATTAATTTTCTTTGAAACATCAATTTTCTCCCTACAATGAGCTCAATTTCATTTATATTTCAGCTCAATTATTACAATTATGTTTTGTTTATAATTTACTGCTGTTTAGAAAAAAATATATATATATAAAAAAGTGCAAAAACAATAACTCAGCAACCACAATACGATGATGACCCTGGGTCCATTCATACATTCATTCATCCAATCGTTAATCGATCCAACAAACGATCAAAGAGCCAACTCGCCGAGCAGCGAGATTAATCCAATCTGCTCTCTCTCTCTCTCGCTCGCTCCGATGAGCATTCGGTGTTTAGAGACGAGTCAGTCAGTGTCTCGTGACATGAAAATTAAACTACAAAAATTATGTACAATTAATTTTTTTTATTTTCTCATTTTAATATCTCAACTTGCCAACAACAACGGACATCTGTGTGTAATTTTGTTATGAAAAAAAGAGAAGAAAAAATATTTACATTGGTCGTCGTTTCGTTCGTCGTGTGAGTGTTTGTTTTGTGGAGGAAGTCGTAGAGATCATGACGTCCGCACTACCAACGCGATCACGCTGTTCGGCACGGCGCAGTGCATTAGGCGAAACCAATTCATATTTTTGTGCTTGACTCACTTATTTGCTATATTTTTTCCCTTTAATTCTAGCTGTGTTTAACTAGCTTCTGCTTTTTGCTGAACCTTTAATTTTCATATTTTTTTTTTATCTTTTCTTATTGTTACACTCTCTCTTAATTGCTTTTTGTTTTCCTTTCACTTTCATAGAACTCACTTTGGTGGTATGTAAATTGACTTGGAGAGAAAAAAAAAGAATAAACGAATTACAATTTCTTCTTTAGCTGTATTCAATGGCTAACAACGTTAAACGTTATTTTTTGAAAACAAAAGTAATGCCAGATAATTTCAAAATAATCTGCTACTGAGATCAATAACACACTGCTAGATAAGCAATGTTTAAAATACACTCCAGCGGAGTGATTTTTACATTACTTAAAAAAAAAATTTTTTTCATTAATTTAATTGCTATATTTAAATTTTGTTAAAATTGTTATTGCCCTAACCTCTTCTTTCTTTATTTGCTTTTATGTTTTTATTGCTACTTCAATCAGCTCAATCAGCTTGACTACAAAATTCGAATTTAACGCTTAACGTCCGTTAGAGAAACAATCGTCGGTAGCGATCGTGTGTTTGCGTACATCCATGTCTGCTTGTATACAGGAGTACTCATAACTCATTTAACACTTGAACGTGAATTTTTCGTCTTTTCATTATAAACGTTGTTTTCGAATCACATTTCTTTCCCCTTTTTTACTTTTTTTTTTATTATTTTTTATTTGCTTTTTCTATACTCGTCCCTGCGTGGAGTGATCGTTTTATCGCTAGCTGCTTATTAACAGTTTGACGGTTTTTTTTAAATTTTTTTTTGTATTTTCTTTTTTTCTGTCGTTCTCTTTTGTGCTATCGGTAGTTATGATGTCATCGCGTTCAACATTGACATTAAACGATATTTTTCTTTGTATTTTGTATGTACTCGCATATTCATTTCACATTAAAAAAATTTTTTTTTGCAATATTTACGAATATTTTACTTTCCGATTTCATTTCACATTTATATAGATATTTTTTTAATTATTCAACTATACCGTAGTCATCTATGTTTTTCTATTTTTCGTATATTCCAACGACCATTCATCATATTTGACTTTGAAAAAAAAAAAATTCTCTAAACAGCTGTGTAAGTTTGCTTACCAAATTTTAACAAACAATAACTCATCGATGATTGTACCTCACCCGCGGAATTTAACGAACCTCACATATTTTATGTTTGTTGTGACATTTATTACAGACTGGAATCATAATGAGATCATGCGCTGGCTGTTTGAAAATACTTTTAGAAACTACGTTATATTTACTTATTTATTTGAACTGAGAGTTCTGCTGCTACATTTGAATTAAGTGTTCGAGTTGATTAATAGAAGTCAATTTAAACAATGACTAATTAGTTACTAGTTTGAAAATATTTAATTTTCTTTGATACAAATTGTTTAATGAAACGTGAAAAATTTCAATTTTTCTATAATTTATTTGAAAAAAAAAGAAACCATAAATTGATTTTTAATATCTTGAAAACGGAAGCACCGCACAATGCAGACTTTAACCATACACAATCCCGACACTAACATATATTAAACAGAAACGAAATCTCGACCAGGCAAAATACAGATAACACAAAATCCTTTATATTAATTAATTATTTTTAATATTTTTTTCGGTATTTTTATCGGTATTTGTTGTCTAGATTATGTTTTGTCGGAATTGGGTCGTGCTTAGAATATGTCTGATTTCTGAATTTCGGGATTTCAAAGGCACTTCTTGAAAACATATGAACGAGTTTAATTTATGGGAATCTATGTTAGAGACCGACCATTCAACGAATTTTAATAAAAATTATTTGGTTCGTCGTTTTTAGTTCGTTTTTAGAGGTTTTTTTTTATGTAGCGTAATTTTATTTTTTTTCCAGTAATTTCTTACTTTAAGGGGTTAGGTGAGTTTCGGAGTTTATAATAAAGGAATTTTCACAAGTTTTTTTTTTATATATACAATCATATATTTTATTCAAACAATTTACCATATCAAAGATACATATTTAAACAATATTTTGTAAAATTTTTATTCAAAAATTCCTTGATGTCTCAAAAGAAAATGCTCTCGTCGTGGACAGCATAACTCATTATTGGTTCATCTAAAATCAAAAAACCACGAAATATTTCGCTAGTACATGGATAAATATCGTTATTGAACGAAGGAAAAAACAAAAAATTAAAATTTGAATTTTTGACAGACTTTGAACAGAAAAAACACACATTTTTTGATAAAATTTTCACTATGCATTGGCTCGAAAAAATTAGTTGTAATAAAAAAAATCCGAAATCGCGAAATTGTGTCCACCGACTTAAAAAAATAGAGTTTTGAGATAAACGCGTTTAAAGTTTCAAATTGACACTGACATGGCCTAATGGGTGGAACTTCCAAAGGGTCTATCTCTTAGAGTTTTACTCTGATCGATTTGAAATTTTAGAATAATATTTTAAACATATTTTATAATTTAATAAGACAAAAAGTCGATTTATTTAAATTTTCAAACTCACCAACACAGCCAAATCAATCTCATGCCTATGCTTCCACATCACTTAATACCTTGGAGAACACATCTTTATCTAGGCAGAATTTAACAAACAAACAAATTTTCAAACATTATAAATTGAATTATAGATAATTTTTGAAGTTTTCAATCGTAAATTACAAAATGAATCTGAGAGACTTAGCTGCGGTCATGCAAAATTATCAACTTTAATTTTTCATTTCTCCATTTACTCATTTATATAACTTTTCATTATGTTTTTCAAAAACAAACATTTAAAAATTTCGAACTAAATTTACTTTTTGTTCGAATTTTTCAATTCCTCAAAGATTGCCGAACACGTTTTTAAACCGAGTCGGAAATCCAAACCGTTGCGAAGTCAATTCCGATCACACTTCAAAAGAGCGTGGATGATACGTGTGTAATATACATATTTAAGAAGAATTCCTTTCATACTTCTTTGCTTTATGCTTTTGTGATTTTAATTACTCTTTTTCTTTTAATACGTTATTTATTATTACTCTCACACGTGTTGTATAATTTTGAACTTGACACACTTACCTGCGTTTAATTATTTTTTCGTTTTTATTATTGTTTATATTTTACCTTTCTCACACACATTCGCACTTGGTAACATCTTCGACATGCTTCTTAACATTTATTTCAATTCCAGACAAATTGTTATGCAAATTTTTATAATTTTAAAATTGATTACCTTGCAAAATAAATACTCTTTGTTTTTTTTTTAGTTTTTTTTTTTTACAATTTTATCATTGAGAAAATATTTTGTGAAATCTTTTATAAGTATTTCCGATGGAGTCAACTCGTTATTGAATACTCAGCGTAACCGAAAAAGTACTTTTTTCAATTTGAATGCAATTCTAAAGTGAAATTTTAAAAAATTCCGAAAACAATGCCATAAAATCAAAAAAGGAACAGAGAAAAACATAAATTAAAGAAGATAATAACTGATAAGTGGTATTTTGGACCTAAAAAATAAATTTTGTGACTGGTTTGTACTGCAATTTAAGGGGTTAGGCCACTCTAGAGGGCCACAAAATAGGCCTTTTCTGAGATTTTTTCGGGAAAACTATTAAATAAATCTGATTTTTGACAAAAAGCATTTTTTTTTACATATAATTAACTGCTTATAACCATGTAAAAAAAAATTATTTAAAAATGGCGTTCTCCCTAGTATGTCTTCATTTTTTCGGGAACCACGGCCGTACACACAACTCCTGTAATTTTTTTCATTTTAATAATTTGTTGAACGGTTTCCGCTTGTAAATAGCAATAGCTACAGAAGTACGTAGGACAAAATGGCGGATTTCTAAAGGAAAAAGTAACAATTTGGCCTAAAAAATTGTTCGAAATTTGTTAATAAAAAAATATGAACGATAAAAAAAATCCTAAGTACTTCTGTAGATAATGTATTTCTGAGGATGTTGTCACAATCTCAAGTGAATTGGTTGTTGGAGTTATGTTTTCGGCCAACTTGAAAAAAGCAGTTTTGAGATAAACGCGTTTAAAATTATGAGTATGCCTTACTGACTGAAGCAGACGCTCCAACTAGGGTATGAGAATGGGGCATTTAGAAATTTTTACCAGTCATAATCTTTCGGGATAATATTTTTCAGGCCATAATTTGAAAGAATTTGAAAGAAAAAAATCCATGTTTAACACAACTTGCTTTTTTTATGACAGTGATTTATTTGCCACACTGTGGTGAATGGTTATTTGATTCAAGAAATAACAAACAAAAATAGGTAAAAAAATATTATTATTATTTTTAAATAAATAAACTTTCTTCCGCATAGAAAAATAGTCTGAAATATTTCCTTATCATTTATACGATTTTTTTTATGTAAATTTTTCTTGCATGCCTTTTTATTTTACTGCGGCGGAGGCCGGTGCGTCATATCCGTTTCGCTTTTTGCAGAGCTAATTTGTGTACATGTTTACATTATGTTGAGCAGAATTTTAAAATGCTGTTTTTTTCTTTAATTTCAACGAAAATATTTACTAGAAGAAAGTACGAGTATACTCAAGAGGAGATAGTTAAAAGGGAAACTTTTCTTTCTTAGATTAAGTAGCGATTTATGATCAGATTAATTTTGTGATTGGGAATGGGAGAATGGGATCCAGTATGATATATGATATATATAAAAATCTTAGTAGTGTTTAATATAAAAGTGCTTTTTATATAAAAATGATACAATTTTTTAATTACTTTCTCTTTTTTTTTACTTACTGTAAAATCGTTAGCGCTGGAAGTCAAAAATTCAAAAAATAGCTAGAAACTTTACAGGAATGGTCAATATTTTTGCGAAACATTTAAAATAATAATGGGGATCCTTTTATATATTTTATAATGGGTTGAACATTTCTAAGGGCACGGGGATAAAAAGCAACGAAGAAAGCCAACAAAGTCGCTAAGTGCATAGTCGGATACTAAAAGCAATTTCCATTGCACACAGCTGCTACTGCGATCAAGGATGCCTACAATCAGGAAAAGTGCCATTATTGACTAAAGCGAATGTAGAAAAAAATTTCGTCTCCCCAAAGAATATTCTTCGACCAAATGATGCAATATTTTATGATAGGATTAAAGCCCATCATCGACAAACTGATTGAACCTAATCAGTGTGGATTTAGACCTGGTAGATCCACCATTGACCAGATATTCCCCTGCGCTAGATCTTGAAGAAGATCCGAAAGAAATGAATCGATACACACCACCTTTCGATTTTAAAGCTGCCTTCAACAGCACGATAAGTAGTTCTATGTCTGAATTTGACATCCCTACAAAACCCATACGGCTATGTAAACTGACCGTGGATATTATTAGAAGCGCAGTCAAAATTGAGAAGGACTCTTCCGAGCCGTTCGATACCAAATGAGGTTTCAGACAGGGTGACTCTTTATCAATTTGAAACTGGAGAAAACATATCCAGATACAATCTTTTATAAGAGTGTAGAATTGCTGGTATATGCCGATGATATTTATATCATTTGCCTCAACAGCCGCGCCATTAGTTCTGCTTTTTTTTCAGACTAGACAAAGAAGCGAAACGAGTGGGTTTGGTAGAGAATAAGAGCAAGACGAAATATTCCTGTCATTAGAAAAACAATTAGTGCATTCTCGACTCGGCTCCCACGTCACTGTTGACAGTCATAACTTCGAAGTCGTTGATAATTTCGTTTATTGAGTTAAAGCTGGTTTAACAACACCAACAATATCAGCCTTGAAATCCAATGCTGAATCACCATTGCTAACAGGTGCTACTTAGGACTGAGGAGACATTTGAAAAGTAAAGTACTTTATCGCTGAATCAAAACCAAACTCTACAAGTCGCTCATCAATACCATGTTGATATACCTATGATGCAGGAGCTTGTACGTCGTCGACAGCCGATGAGTCGGCTTTAGGAGTATTCGCGAGAAAATTTTTGTGGCAGATTTATGGTCCTTTACGCATTGGCAACGGCGAATGCCGCAGACGATGGAACAATGAGCTATACGAGCTATACGACGGCATTGACATAGTTCAGCGAATCAAGATGTGGCTGCGCTGGATTTTTATTTCCCATATCCATCATTTATGGAAGGAATCCTCCCCCCCTGACCTTTCAAAATAGTGTTCGTATTAAAAAGATTGTCAATAAGCATTTATTCACTTTTTCTCCGCCATTGTACGTTTTTCATACACATACAGATATATCTGAGCAAGAATTTCATTGTAGTATAATTTAAAATTTAATCATTTATACGAAGTTCGAAGAAAAAAGATTAATTATAACTTACAAAAATACAAAATAACAGCTAATGTTGTGCAAATTGCATACAAAAGACTGATTATTATTGTCGCACAAATATAATAAATGAAGAAATAACAAATCAAAGCGTGCTATAATGGCGGCGAGTTCAACCCTCGAGAGTACCCTCGAGAAAAATACATACAAGTACACACATACACATGTGCATAAATAAAATCAAGTTCAAGGTGATTTATTTTTCGTCGTTTTTGCTTTCAAAATTTATATTTTTACGCTTGTAGATATGTGTATGTATTTATGTGTGTGTAAATACAAAAGCAAAGCAGATGCAACGTGATGCAGTGTCGAAAAAAAAACATTTTCTAGGTAAAATGAAAATGAGCGGAAAATCTTAATTCGCCACAGACAAAATAAAATTTGTTAGATAGATGCATGCATGTCATTGATGAATTGTAGAAAGGCCTAACTGACAATTTTTGAATTTTACTAAGGAAATGCTACAAAAAAAATGAAAAAATTGTTTAAAATTGTATTTATGGTATTTCTGCATGTGGTAAAAATATGCAAAATATGTACAGTCAATCAATAAAGTAAGTATGCAGTTGCTCCACAAGAAAATAAACATAAAAAAAATATACAAATCTTTTTGTAACAAAAGGAAAACAGATTTATTTCTAAACAATATATTAGAAACTTCAATTCAGGTACAAAAAGTTAACTTAAAAATTATATTTCTTTAAATAATTTAAACTTAAATAAAAATATCTTCAAAATAGCATTAAAAAAGTATGTATGCAAAATCAAATTAGTACTTCTAAATTCATATTTTGATAAAAAAAATTAAAAAAAATTGGTTTTCTATATTTTGTGGGGTTGCCTTTTTGTTTAAGGAACGCTTGTAGTCTTGAATTCATTGAATTCACCAGGTTCCCTGTCACGCTAGGCGGTATGTACTCCCATTCTTCCGCGAGGATCTTTTTCAAGTCATCCTTGCTTGAAATGCTGCGTTTTCGAACCCGCCGGTCAAGATGTTCCCATAAATGCTCTACATGGTTGACATCGGGGGACTGAGGTGGTGTACGAAGTTGTTTCTTGACCTTATATAGGAGCCACTCTTTAACAATGGAAGCAGTGTGCTTTGGGTCGTTGTCTTGTTGAAAGACAAACGACTCCTGAAGACCAAGCTTGGCGGCACTTTCGTGCAAATTTTTTTTTTTTTTCAAAATATCTAAATATTGAAAACGATCTACAATGCCGTCAATAAACACCAGCTTACCGACCCCAGATGCTGCCATACAACCCCAAACAAAAACGGAGCCAACACCGTGTTTGACTGTGCCCATCAGATTTTGCAGTTGAAGCTCAGAATTCACTTTTCGCCATACCTTGGCTCGTCCATCGGATACATGAATATTGAATTTAGATTCATCGGAAAAAATAACTGTGTTCCAGAACGTTTTGTCAGCTTTTTCGTATTCTTTGGCGAAGGCAATTCTTTTTTTCCGGTTTACTTCGCTAATAAAAGATTCAGGATTGCACAGTTTTCCAACCTAATTTTCAATTTCTTTTTGAATCTTGGGAGCTGATTTTTTTGGATTTTCACGCCACTTGGGAACAATAATTCGCTTTTCTGGTGATGTAAATATGCTAGGCCGTCCAGACCTCTGATTGGTTTTGGTATATCCGTCTCGTTTATATTTCTCAATGACTTTTTGTACCGTTGCATGACTTTTACCAACAATTTCAGCTATTTTCCTCTGAGATTTTTTCTCTTTGAACGATTTTATTATCAAATCTTTTAGGTCCTGAGACAATACTTTTCCCCGCGGTGCCATCACGATTTTAAAAACTCTTTATTAATGCTTGTGCTGAAATTTTTATTAAAAACTGAATATTTCAATTATGTATATTCAAAAAGAAAAACCAGCTTCTATTCTCTCTTACATATTCAAGCGGGACGAACCCAATGTACCTTACGTTTTGCATACAAACTTTAATGAATAATTTTTGCACATATCAGAGAACACGTGCTATTAAATCTAACGGTACTTTTAAAAATAGATCATGTTGCATGAAAGCGACAGCTGACACCGTAAGCAACAAAACAGTAAAAAAAAATTCATTTGTGACGCAGTTAGAGCAGTTAGAGCGAAATATTTCATTTTGAAGTTTCAAATACTCAGTGCATACTTACTTTATTGATACACTGTATGTATGTATATATGCGGCGTATATCTCACAATTGTTTATATATTTAACCGCTTGTGGGTGTTGATATTTATTGTATTTGAGTAGATATGTATGTTTGCTCTTACTTCGGCACTGCAGCTATTTATCTTTCAGCCATATTTAAAAGCTATTTATACATTAATACAAACACATCTACATATACGTACAAACTAATATAAAATTCTTTTTTTTTTTTCAATTGCACCTCTGGTTGTGTTAACGACTTATGTACATATGTATATGAATACATTACTCTTTAAACATTTAATCTTTCCTGAATTTATTACCTTTTGTGCGCCACAAACAACTTTACATATGTACATACATACCAATGCTTAACTTTTATTGGCAATCACAATAAAACAGCTTTCAATTTCAATCTTTGGCCACGTTATACATACTCGTATATATGTATGTATGTATGTATGTATTTAAGTGAGTATGTTTGTATGCATTTTAAGTATTTAACAATTTCACTAACGCAATTTACGTATGTATGTATGTATGTATGTATGTATGTATGCAAGCGTTAATATAATAGAGCTAAAACAATAACGAACAACAAACATTCAATGCATAAGCCAATGTCCAACCCAACCGGTCAGCAGCCAGCCAGCTGGGCCATGTGGCGGAATTTCGGTTTTACAAATTTGTGGTTGTTTGACGTTTATGTCGAAAAGCTAACGTACTTCCGACGACAGACAGACAATACTTACATGTGTACATACAACTTTTTATTTATGCCATCATCATTCAACCATGTAAAAGTGTGACGACCAAGTAATGACCAAATGAATATATGAACTCGCGCTCATACCAACTTCATAACGCAATCATTTGAGTTATTCAAGCGAGTTTAGTAAATGATGAAAATTTAGACAAACAACAACAACAACATACCACATGTATTTATATGTAAAAAAAAATCCATTTCCTTCTTCATTACATTGCGTTGCGTTAGCCTCTGCCCAAAACATGCAATTGCAACAGCGCCATTATTACCGTTATCATCGCTATCATCAACCTCATCATTGTGGTCGTCGTTATTATAATGTGGTCAACATCTTTAATTACAATTTCTTCATAATAAATACATAGCAGCGAGTTGCGTTCCTGCTCAGCAGCTCGGTTTAGGTGAAATCCACTAAACTGGCAAGGCAAGGCAAGGCGAGTATCCAATAGCTGCATGTATTGTCCGTGCTGCTCCTGTGTAGATGGCGCTAACGAGTTGAAGGAAAAGCGAAATTTTTTTTTTTTTCAGATTTCACTTGTCGCAGCCGCGTTCATTTACCTTTCCCTGTTGCGTTTTCATTTACATATGTGGTGTAGGACAGTGGTGCTTATGGCCAAGTTTCAGCAGATTCTTTGAATAAAAAAATATATATTTTAGAAAAAATTCATTGCATTCTAGACCTCCAGATATCCGCTTAACGAGCACTGCGAGCCGCTCGATGTTCGTTCGATACTCACTCATTGCTCAACTGCTCAGCAGAACAAAGAAATTGTAATTTTGCTTGTCAAAGTCTCTTTTGCGTTTCAATGATTATAACGCTTTACATAAATAAATTTAAAATTATAAAAAAAATGTTGAGGAAAAGTCAAAGTGTTTGTCAAAATACTCGAAATGCTCGTGCTCAGCTCGGAAAATTTTCGACTAATGAGCAAAGTGAGCAAATATGTGAGCGCTCATTACTCAAGTGCTCGCACTGCTCGAACATATTTGAACAAAATCTGGAGCTCTATTTTACATTCTATATATTTTTTGCATTGGAAAAATATATATCTATTTTCAAATCGAAATTAGAAAAAATGGGAGGTTCTTGATTAGTTAATCAGTCATTAAGTTTAAAATTATTTAATTTAAAATTTGCTAAAAATAAAGAACAAAAAAGAAAAGCATTTACTATGAAGGTCTTTAAGTCATAAGGGGGTGTTAGATGAGTCGGGTTGGGTGGGCATGCAAAGAGGTGTTGTTGGTGTCGTGCGGGGATTCATTGCAAGCAGGACTTACCGTGGGTATGTCGTGGTCGAATCTAGATAGGTAGAATTTAAGTCGTCTATAACATCCAGACCTTAATTGTGCCAGTGTTACTTGGCTCTCTCGTGGCAACTCGAACCTTGTTCTGCAATGAATGGTGTTTGGATTCCGAGAACACCCTTCACGGGAAGAGAGTCCACAACAGTCCATGTTAACGGACTCTTGGTGAATGGTATTTACAGCCTGTCGGTATGCCGTCCTATCCAGCGGTTCTTGCCTATATTATTGTACGGAGTCGCGGTAGTCTAGTACTCCCTTCCTGAGGAGTTCTCTAGTACTCCTGCCTAGGTAGAGGACATATTCTTTGTTCTTTGCTGGTTGCCAGATGGAAATACAAAGTGTAACCAAGTTGCTCTCGACCTGCTTTTTCCAACGGGTTGGAGGTCTGTTTCTCATGCATATGGACCACAAGATCTAGCCAGCGTAACCGTGGTCTCTTAATTCACTGAACTATATCGAATGTGGCCGTATAATTCGTACAGCCCATCGTTCCATCGTCTACGGTTTTTGCCGCTGCCAATTCGCAAAGGACCATAAATCTTATGCAAACCCTTTCTCTAGAAAATTCCTAACGCCGACTCATCAGATGGCGACATCGTCCAAATTTCTACATCATACGTATATCACGGGAATGATAACTGACTGGTAGAGATTGGGGTACTTTATTTTTCAATTGCCTACTTAGTCCAAAGTAACACCTGTTGGTAAGAGTGGCTCTGCGTTGGACTTTCTGGCTGGCATTGTTGTTGGTGTTAAAGCTGGTTCCAAGATAGGCGAAATTATCTATGTTGGGATGCTACGAACTGCAGCAAACAAATGAAACAAATAAATATATAAAATGGCGTTAGTCAATGTACTAACTAATTCCAAGTTTACCTCTATTTCAAATATAAATTGTGATTATACAACTATCCGAGTATGCGTTGTTGTTTTTTAAAAAATTACAGATATATATTTGATGGCGGGACAATTTTTTTTTCCTCGTCGAGTCAGATTGAGTGGAATCTGCATTCCATTTTATTCTTTGTTAGTATGTTCTAATTAGAAAGACACAGGTAGTTGTCAGCTAATTGAAAGACGACAGTAGCCAGCTGAGCATTACCGGTTGCTCTCAAATTGTGAAGGCTTGATGCTTCCACAATCTAGAATTTCAAAGTTAAGACTGTCAGCAATGACTTTAGAACCAAGTCGCGAATGCGCTGACTGTTTATTTAATGATAGGAGATATTTCGTCTTGTTCTCGTTCCTATCAGCCCCATGCGCTTAGCTTCCTTACCCAGTCTGCGGAAAGCAGAACTCACGGCGCAATATCAATATCATCGGCGTACGCCCTGCAGCTCGCATTAATAACTCCAGAAATAGATTTAAGAAATCCACAATAACGAGTCACCTTCTCTTGGTATCGATTAATCGTATTAGATATCGTTCTCTTTTCATATTATCCTAATAACTGTTAGTTTTTCCAAAATGATATTTTCGGTGAAAAATACTTTTTATTACACCTGTTAAATAAAATATACTTAGTACGAACATAAATACTGTTACACATATTTTATGGTATAAAATAAAAAATAATGAATGTTTTTGGACCAATTTTTTTAAATATTTATTGATATATATTGTATACAAAAAGCAGTATTCATTCGAAATGCCCGGCCTTCACGCACGCCTTAAGTCGGACTGGCCAATCATCAATAGCCGCAAGCACCTCTTTCATTGGGAAATTGGCCACAGCACGAATGAAAGCTGTCTTAAGAGAATCAATGTTGGGATATTTTTTTGGCAAACCATGTCCTCTAAAATTGTCCACAATTTGTAATCCAGCGGGTTCAAATCAGGACTGCCAGAGGGCCACTCTTCAGAGGAAATGAATGCTGGTAAATTGTTTTGGAGCCAGATTTGGGTCGTTTTAGCTTTATGGGCCGGCGCAGAGTCTTGCTGAAAAGTCCATGATTGGTTTTGGAATATGGAATGGTTAAGTGGTTTTACAACAGCTTCCAAACGGTTTCTTGGTAAACTTTGGCCGATGTTTTGACCCCTTCTTCGCAAAAATGCAAGTCAGTTACCCCATCATAAGAGACACCCCACCAAGCTGGAAGCTGGCTGATGACCTTTTTCGACCCGTGGAATCAGTTCAAATGCTTCCTTAGATGACCGTGCGTACACCCTATCATTTTGTTTATTAAAATTTTCCTGCACGGTAAAATTTTTTTATCGGTAAACAAGATTTTTCTGTGCAAGTTATCAGCGTGCTTCACCAAAAGACGTTTGCATTTTACCACCCTATTTTTTTTCAAAGCTGCAGTCAACAAAAGTCCGGTACGGCGTTTGAAAACCCCAAGTCCCAAGTCTTTTAAAAATTCGACTCATGGACTTTTGCAAAACATTCATCTCCCGGGCCATGATTTTCGGTTTTCGGAGCGGGTTTCGCAGAATTCTTGATTTGACAGCTTTGATGACTTGCGGCGTTCGAACTGTGCATGGACGGCCCGACCGGTGGAGGTCTTTAACATCCCCAGTCTCCTCAAACAGTTTTATGCACCGGTAGACGAACATGCGACTAATGCCGAGCGGACGGAGTGTTTTGAAAATATCACCTTTTTTCATTTCACACTTAAAAAGCGCTATAACAGCGATACGCTTTTCATTATCTGACCATTCCATGTTGAAAACTCACACAATTTAGAATTCCCGGTACCGACTAACGCTTTACAGGTTATATTTTATAAATAATATGGGAATTATGTGGTATTCTCCATTCTTCTATTGAAATGCGTGTGTTTAATGTTGTAACAGTATTTATGTCCATACCAAGTGTAATTTGGGCTTAATAAATTATAAACATTTTTTAAAAATTCAAAATTAATCAAATGTTTTATAACACGTTAAAGTTAAAATCAAATGAAATTGTTTTAATTAATAAATATAATTTTTTTTTAATGATTTGAAGCTTTGCGTAACAAAATATTTCTCCAATGATCTCATAGAAAAAACTTTCCGATTAAAAGCCTCTTATCTACAAAAAAGATACCGGGGTATTTGACGCTTAAACTCGTATCAACATAAGATTGATAAAAACAATCAAGAATCGATGCAGATAGCAAAATTCATTTATAAGTAATTTAAGGTGATCCAGAAAGAGTATACACTTTTCCAATTAATTACAATTAAAAAAAAAATCAAAATTGCGAATTTGTAGATACGAGGTTACCTCAGAAAGGGGACGATATACTTAAAAAAAAAAAAAAAACATTTTTGTTGTTGTTGTTGTTGTAACCACACATAAAAATTTCCCAAATTGGTCTTTGGGGGAATATTGCAGGAGTAACAGTCCTTGGCCGGATCAAAATCCAGGTTGTTCCGGTATAAAGACCCAACTGTCGCGGGAACTATTGGATTTTAGTCGCCTCTTACGATAGGTATGACTTACCGCGGATAAATTCTTGAACCTCTAACCCGCAGGTGGTATTTTTTTTGTCGGTACTTATCAGCATACAGCACAGTTGAAAAGGTAAAAAATGCGCATTTGGAAGGGGCAAATGTTCGATTTAATGCGCATTAACGATGTCGTCGTGTGTCTATACTTTTAAGATTCACAAATAAGTGCCATAATATTTTACCACTCTCAGCACATTGTAAATTTAAATATATTATCACGTATTAGTAAAATATTTGAAAATACTGCAAGCAGGCAGAATCATTCTTCAATTTTTTTTGGACATAATATTTAGTAAAGACTTCTTCTCAATATCTCACGTTCACAAGAATAAAAATTAACTTCCATGCATATATTTATATGCATTTGTGTTGATGCAGGCAAGTTTAAGTTCATTACAAACAAAATGCTTTACGTCTCAATGAATCACGCTTAAGTGTTATTAAATCATTTTTCAAACAATTATATACATATATAAGTATTTGTTGATCTTTGCTCAGATTTATTAATAGCAAAAAGTTGTTTGAATAAAGCAAATAAAAAAGCTATTTCATTACATAAATAACAAGAGGTAAGAAGAAGCTGGAGAAATGTGATAGAAATCTGTTAGAAATCGTTGTGACTGACTCATGCCAAGCAAACAACAACTCGTTTAATAAAATATGCAAAGTGTTTGAAACAGGTAGAAACGAGTATGTATGTCCGAGATAATTAAATTTACATATTTCGTTGTAAATCCAAATATTTATTGACCATTTTGGGCGGTTTAGGTTAGAGTTGTGCGTTTTTGAAGTTCAATTTTAAGAGACTTTTTGCTTCGTTGAAGATCTTATAGTTTCCACTGTAAGAGCTTATTGTTATTGGGATAACGAGTAATCTGGGGAATGGAAAAAAATTAAAAATAGGACTCGTGTTATTTTTTTATTTTAATTTTTATTTTTAAGTAATAATATGGCATCGGTATATCGTTTCGAATTAACTTCATAAGCATCTGAAAAAAAGAAAAACAATTTAGTTCCAAAAGAAGTACTACCTTGCGGTGATCAGCACAAATCTTTCATCTGAAATCAATCGCACAAAAAAAAAACCGACAGAAGTGCTAGCTTTGGCCATGAAGTCCACGAAGTCTTTATACATTTCATGAATATATCAAATTTATTGCAGAATTTGATAATTTTCAGTTTCAAAATTTATTTGAATTTAAGTGTTGCTTTTTTGACGTGTTTTTCCCCTAAAAGCTCATATTTGAACTGAACGAATTGGTTATATGGGCGCTATACGATATAGCCTCCTGGTTTCGATGATTTTCAATACCAATGGTTACTGCTTTATATGTGTGTCGAATACTACGTTTCACACTCTTCAATGTTTTATTGAAATATTTATAACCCAAAGGCACATATCTGAGCAAATCGGTCGACGGATCGGGAAGGTTCCGACAATGCATACAAAAATACACTCCCATATTCGTCTCGTTGAAATATCTCAAAAACTGTTAGACTAGTTTTCGTTCAAACAGACGAAATCAACTCAGTTCGTCATTCTGATACAATTGTTATTAATGTGGTGGGTCTCTCTCTTCTTCAAAGTAATATGCCATGGGTATTATATAAAGGGTGATCCATTTCGAGGTTCCGTACTTTTTTAAATAAAAAAACACAGAAAATTCAAATTTAATGGGGGATTTTTATTATCATTCTAAAGAACTTTTTTTTTTTTTTTTTTTTTGAAGATTATCTCTTTCAAATGTTGGTCGAGGCTATGTCTCAGATGGTCCATCCGTTGAGTCCACTTTTCGATGACTCGTTCGAACATTTCGACTGATAACTGGCGAATGACACGCCTGAACCGAAGGGGATTGTCCGCATAGACTTTAGACTTTACATATCCCCACAGGAAAAAGTCTAACGGTGTGATATCACATGATCTTGGTGGCCAATCGACCGGCCCAAAACGTGAAATTATATGCTCACCGAAGTGTTCTCTTAATAAATCCATTGATTAATGCAATGTGTGGGAAGTGGCGCCGTCTTGTTGAAACCAAATGCCGCGGAGATCACGAGCTTCAATTTCAGGTAGTCGGTTATCATGACGCTGTAACGGTCGCCATTGACGGTTACGTTCTCACCGGCATCTTTGAGCCAGAAACGGACCTCATCGCTGAACAAAATTTTGTTCAAAAATGTCGGATCTTTTTGGAAGTTTTCAAGAGCCCATAGAGCGAAGCGATATCCCTTGGTAAGGTTGAACGGCCTCAGTTCTTGCACAAGCTGTATTTTGTACGCTTTCAATTTAAAATCTCGACGTAGAATGCGCCAAGTCGTTCCATACGTCAGTCCGAGTTGCTGCGAACTGCGCCGAATCGACTCTCTACGGTCTCCGTGTATACTCTCAACTACGGCCGCTATATTTTCTTTACTGAGTGCTGGACGTGGTCTATTAGGTCGAATATTATCCAATAATGTGCGGTGGGTATCAAGATGGGTAATGGTTCTGCGAATAGTACGCTCAGTAGGCCGATTATGTTGACCATAAGTTGAGCGAAGCGGGCGAATAACATTCTTTACAGAACGTGAATTTTCGTAAGAAAGTTGAATGAGTTGTAAACGTTGTTCAGGCGTAAGTCTTTCCATGATGAAATGCCAAAGAATACTGAACAAAAATAACAGGCCACCTTGACACGACTCACGCGTGGTCTGTCAGAAACAGGCTATTGAAAAAAGTACTTCCCCTTGGAGCATCCTTTATTATAGAAACTGGTATATTAACTAGTTTTTTTCTAAAATATTCGACAATCATGCAATTAATTGTTGTTGTTTTTATATGCACTTAAATGTCATACTAATTTTATTTTCATTATTTTTTTTTAATTACAGATTTTTCCGCACTGACCAATAATAAGCTGAATTGATTTGTGCTTATCAGAGCGGAGGAGCCACATACCAAAATGTCGCGCAAATCGGTATGTATGCGATGTAGAATTTCCTTGTTAACAAGTAATTGTGTCTTGAGTGTTTACATGAGTTGATGATTAAAAAAAACACTTTTTTGTTAAAGTTAAAGTAGAACAATGAAATTTTAAGCGTGTTTCCTCTTATCGAACAGTCAATAGTACTTGAATTGCATACAAATATTTTTAGCGAATTTTTGTGTCGAGGTGATTTAGTTATGCAAAAAAAAAAAAACTTAACAAGAATCAACACAAACAGACATATCCTATACTAAAAAAGCTATCGCTAATCATCGCTCTGGAAATGTAGAAAGTCTGTAGCTGATTTCTTTCAAAAATTCTTTTTCGGTTTTTTTTTTCTAATTAAATTTGAGCTGTTTGCCTCCTGTAAAAGTTATAATATCAATTGGCTCTTTTCTCCATATAAAAAAAAAATTTGTTTATGGCAGATTAACAAACTGATTACAAGTACGTGCTGTGATTATAAATTCCAGATATTTTAAAATATACATAAAATATACTAAATTTATGAGTAGTTGTATATATAAAAGAACCCAGTAAAAATCATAGAAACAAATCAGTGTTGACATAGTGTAGTAATGACGTAAATAAGTTTTTATATTGTAGAAAATACCGCAAGATGACAATAGTTCAAGAGAAATTATTTATGACATTAATTGAAAATAAGTAAAAAATAAAATAAATTCTAAAAATTTATAGGTTAGTGTGTGAACGCTCTCTAATATGTAACTATTTTTAAATCTGACAAATTATTTATTTATGTAATAAATTGTGGAAATTAAAACACAACAGAGACAAATTGAGCTAATTTTGTAATTTTGTATTTTTCCCCGATTTAACTTTCTCACACGTAAATTACAAAATGTTCGTTCAACTAATATGCATTTTAAGCACACGGACGACGGGCAACAACAATGCTCACCTTCCACATACAGCGTGTATGTTATACAATACTGGAATTACTCATACAATGGGTGCACAGACGTGGGAGATTTGACATGAGACGTGTGTAGAGAGCGTGAGCGTTTATGTGTGGTGGCTTAAAAATATAAATAACTTGTCTTTAAATGACACATCAGCGCTAATGGGCTAATGGGGGAATTTTCGGTATATCGTCATGTGTTCAAAACCATCAAACGCAGCAAAAAAAAAACTTATTTTCTATTTGTGATTTACTTGTACTGTTACAAGCGTGTGTTACACATTTTTATGTAAATTTTTTTATTCTATTTATTTTTAATAATTAATTAAACGAGAAAAATAACCATTAAAAACTATATAAAATTATGACGCTTTGTAACCACTTGCGCGTTTTCCGGTCGAACTTCAATTTGGTGTGATGTTTTCCCCAACAATTATTTTATGTCAGACGTACACTCGGTGGAGTTGGGATACCCCGAGGAGGCGCGACTGTGCTTAGAGAGAATTTGTTTTATAATTTTTGATTTTTCGAACCTATGCATTGTAGTAGTTTGTGGGAGCATTCAAATTAAAAAAAATATTTTATACTAAGTTTTGCCATAGATTCTATTAACAAAGTTTACAACGCCAAAAGTACCATTATATTTTATTAAAATTTCTATGCAGTGTCTTCTCAAATAAAATTAACAGATCAGTGTTTGCTATCGCTTATTAATAATTGAATGGACAGCTTAAGAAAGCCGTATTGCGCTGATTGTTTATCATATGAACGTTTGGGAGAAGCACGAGTGAAATTTATAAGCCTCTCAAAGCACTTTATACTTCGACATCGGTTGTTTCTCTTTCTCGTTCTCGATTGATTCGAATTAATTCATCCATAAGAAATTTTCGCGAACGCATTCGCATAAATCCTGTAAGAAGAATGGAAACGGATCGGTACAGTTCAATGTAAATACTTATTCGAGATGATCTCTATATGAAAGCTTACCCACTGGTCTCACTGGACCTAAAGGATAAAAGGACCCTTTTTTACAGTTGAGAAAATTTTCACTGCTGAAGAAGTTTTTAATAAGCAAAACGACACAATCTACAAAAGAGCCTTGAGTGACGCAAAAATTATTATTCGATGGGTACAACTGGTCACCATCCTGCTGCTGTAATGGCTTGGTGGGGAGTTTCCTCTTCTGTGAAAAAACGTTAAAACTGAAACAAAAGTGTGTACCAGCGGGATGTTTAAGTAGGCGTGATAAAGCATACATCTTCGATGGAGAGAATTGATTGAATCTTCCAGCAAGATTACTCCAGTACACAAGGCAAAATCACCCAGCAGTACTAGGATACCCCCTTATAGTCTAGAATTTTGGAAAATTCTATTTTTTTTGTTGCGTATTTTTAAAGTTTAACTATTTAATTATATGTCTGTAAGAGAATTTTTCAAAATTCAAATAATTTTCGTAGATACAGTTATTTTTTGACGCGGCATCCATATCGGCTCGGCCTTTACGCGGAACTTTAAACGCGTTTTTCTCGAAACTGTCCTTTTGAAAACGATACCCATGATTTTTCAAGTTCTATTGGACCGATTTATTTGAAACTTTTGTAGAGTCATCTTTATGGACTTCGCTATGTCTGGAACTACGCTCATCCGCAAATTTCAATTTTTAGTTTTTTAAAAAATTCGAAAAGTAGCCATTTTGTGAAAATAAATTTTCAACTTTTCCGTAGTTCCAGACATTGCGACATTCCTCTAGATTAATATTCTTATTTATTTTTCAGATTGCTAGAAGCGTTGAAATTGTGGTTATGGTCACGTAACAATTTTTCACACCTCCCCACTTTCAATTTTTTTATTTTTTATTTTTCTCAAGTCAATAAATAACTTATAAAAAGATGGATGGTAAAAATATTGATTGCTTTCTTTTCACGGAGCTACAAAGATTACCTACAATTCATCCCTCTAGACTAGAATAACCCCTTGAAAGTGATATTCCTAATTTCATATATTTATATATATATATTGGCGGTTTGTAACCGCTGAAGCGATTTTCGGCCGAGCTCCTCCTCCAATTTGTGGTTTTGCGTCTTGATGTTTTTATCAACAAATGGAGGGACCTACAATTTATTCTAAGCCGCCTCCGAACGGTTGATGGATTTTTATGAGGAGCTTTATTTCATGCCAGAAATACACTCGGAGGGCTTGACATTCCCTGCCGAGGGGCGACCGCAATTAGAAATAAAATTTTTCTATAATTTGGGATGTTGCTCGAACCTGGGCTCGAACCCAGGCCTTCCGAATGTCAGTACGCAATGCTAACCACTCGGCTATCGCGGCCGCCAGTTTGCTGGTTTCATAGCTGTAGTTATTTTAATTTAAGTCCACGATTTCTTGGTTAGAATTTTGTGTTTGAAGCTTGACAACCTCACTACTTTGACTTACAACTTCTTTACAACATATTATGATTAGGCGTTTTCTACTGTATCCGACTTGCAAAAGAACGCTCGACTAGCTTATTTTCAACTGGCTTGTAATTTGCATTTACTTTACAACATTGGTGTTGGCTGTCAAAATATATATATTTAAGCGAAAAGCCAAACAAAATTAGTTATTCCGAAAAATCTTTGCTAAATAAATATATTTAGTTCGTTGCATTCTGAAATATAATTCATATTTTATTTTATAGCTTCTGTTTTTTTTTTTTTTAAACTACGATTTACTTGCCACTCATTTTGAAGTATCATTGAATTTTGAAAACTTTGACTGAATTTTCCTAACTGTTTGACATTTAGCAAGAAGTTTCCTCGTGTATTTTTTTCAGTGGCACATTCACAATAGCACTACTTTTTTACTTTGCAACTCTATTAGTCAGGTCGGGTATTGTTTAAGCGATTTCAACTCAAATCGTTTAAATTAACTCAAGTTGCTTATTTTGTGTTATTATTTTCTATATTATTCGATAACCTACCTAATGTTCTTTTGTAGTTCGGCTGCAAAAAAACACCTATTATCACTTAATATTTGGCAAATCTCACGCAGCATTGGAGTTCGGTGGGTGTAAATTAAAATCCAAAAATATTTCATTGATATTTCCGTTTTATGCAATCTCTTTTATTATTGTGCAAGTTATTCTGTTTGCTTTGATTCTCAGCATGAGTCAGTCGCAGGCGCTGTGTGACATACTTTTAAGTTGGAAAAAAAAATTAAATTAAAAAAAATCTACGTATTTTTCACCAATCATCATTTTTCACTAAAATAAATGGGCTTGGTCCCAAAACAAACAAGCCACACTCATACAGTTACATACGAGTACATCTCAATTGAAATGAAGCGCCGTGTGTCGGCCTTGATGTTGCATGGGTGTGCAGGTGTATGAAAAACAAATAATTTTATATCGAAAACAAGAAGATATTTGCCGATGCGCAAAATCATTCAATATAATAATAATACAAAAAAATATATTTGTTTGTACAAATGTATGTTACATACTTACATACGTGCATACATGCGAGTAGATATGAAGCAAGTAGCGCCACTGACTTACTAATATTGCGTAGATTACTTCATTACTTTGGACGTCGAGTGACCTACTGCGCTAAAAAGATAGCACCAGGTGTAAAGAAGTATGTGTGTGTGTGTGTTGTGGGAAATTGTACTAGCACTCGATATACATTTCTACATATACATATATATACATATATATCTACATTAAATGTTATGCATACAAGTTGTTTATTTGCTTAACAGCACTTTGTTGCCATCAATAAGTGGATAGAAAAGTCTCGGATGTTCCATTTACGCATTATTGCATAGTTAATTCCTTCAGGCATTCGAAAACGCCATAACATACACACTGTTTGTTGATATACATACTCGTATGTACATATATTTTATTATTGCACTATTTCATTATTTTACTAACGAGTGAAGAGAATTTATAAGGTTGCGCTGCCCATTACTATCGAGCCTCATCACTGCCCGACAGATCTCCCTGAACTCACATTCATTTTTTACTCAAGTGAACTCTGTTAATAGTTTACTAACTAAATTCAAACTCAGTGCCATGGAAAGCGAGACTGTTCTAAAGTTCATAGCCATTTTTGTACTAGGTCTCAAAAATTTTATCGCGTTGTGCGAATTTTCAGCGATCCATTCTGAAAAATGCTTGGCTTTTAGCTAAAACAAAGCATGTTTAATTTGACAGTTAAGTTTGGCAGATGTCAAAATACAACCCTGTACTTTCGAAGTCAAAAAAATAAATAACCCTTTATATACATAGAATTGAAATACCCATCTCACCAACACTGGAAAAATTCTTTTCAGAAGGGAACCTCCGTTATTTGTGGAGGCTTAGGGATGTATTATTCTCAAAGAATTCCTTCATATTGCCCAATTAATTACTCTTATAATACCACAGTGCAGTAAAGATGAAAGTGGACATCTGTAACTCGACAACACCACTTGGTAAGCGGATTTGAGGACAAAAATTATACTAAGATGACCTGATGTCCTAAACGGGGTTAGGTCCCCAAAAGGTCGCCCCAGTTGCGTAGACAATTAAGGTCTTGCTGCTCCCGTCTCTTACACACCATCAGCTACATATCAGCATGACTTCCGGGAAGTGCACAGCACCACAACAGCACTTAACGTCATAAACACTAAGATAATTCATGGCCTCAACCAAAATCGACCCTGTGCGCCAACTGTTCTAGTAGCACTGGACCTGTCGAATGCTTTCGAAACGGGTAATCACGCAGTGCTACTATCGGACATTAAGAATTCCTCACTATCGCCTAGGTTGAAGAGGTGGACTTCAACCTACGAAAAATTCAATAGGGGGTTCCGCAGGGTGATGTCCTCTTCCCGATGCTGTTTAATTTATATGTTTGGAGGCTTCCTCCACCACCAGAGGGCGTCTTTTTTATCTCATACGCCGATGACTGTCCAATTTTGGCGTCTGGCCAAGTTATTGATAGCCTTTGTTCGAAAGTAAACTGCTATCTCGCCAACCTTTCCAACTTCTTCACTGCACGATAATTTCACCTACAATCAGAGAAATCCTCTGTCATCATTTTCACCAGCTGGACGAAGGAGTACCGGCTAGAAATCAATGTGAAGGTCGATGAAGTTAAAATTCCGACCACGAACAACCTAAAGTCACTGGCAGTCACATTTTACAGTCTGCATTCCTTCAGTCCGCATACGACTCTGCAATTGCCACCAAAGTACAGAGCCGCAACAAAATTCTCAAATCGCTAGCCAGTAGCACCTGGTGAAAAGTCAAAGAAACGTTGAGGGCAACGTACAAGGCAATTGGCCGGCCGGTCGTAAAGTATGCTGTACCGATTGCCAGAACACCGCTCTTCGGACCGGGACGGGAAACCTCCTGATGGCGTCGGAGCACAACTTACACAGTGATACATCTATGCTCCCAGTTAAGGAGCATAATGTTATGCCGTGTAAGCAATATCTGCTGGAATGCTACCGTCGGGATCTTCCCAACAGACACTTATTAGAAGCTGAACCACCACCTAGGCACATCAGGAAGGGAGTACTTGACTACCGCGACTCCTTACATTAATATAGGGAAGAACCGCTGGACAGGACGGCATACCGATAGGCTTTAGATACCATACACCGAGAGTCCGTTAACACCTTTTTGAACTCTTTTCCCGTGAATGATGTGCTCGGAGTCCAATCACAACCTATAGCAGAACAAGAGCTCGAGCTGCCTCGGGAGAGCCCCGTAGCCCTGGCAAAATTAAGATCTGTATATTGTAGCAGGCTTAACTCCTACCTATCCAAACTCGACCCTGACACATGTCCAACACATGTCCCACATGCAGTGAATCCCCGCTCGGCCGCCTCTTTCATGCCCACTCAACCCGACTCATCGACACCCCTCTCCCTCTGGTCCGAACCCGTAGAAACAGCACGTTTCCTGGGCCTCCCGTTAGATGACCTCGATGACTAAGACTAGACCTATCTGACCCTAAACGGGGTTGACAAAGCCGCTACAACAACAAAAATTATATTTTTTTAAATCAATCACTTGCTTTACTCACCCCACCTCACTTCTCAATAGAGTAAAAGTTTTTTGAATTAAGGAAAAAAAAATTTCAAAATCAAAAGTTCATTTTGCTTTGTATTTTCCAACAGTCTCGTTTTCCGTGGAACATTTGTGGTATGTTTACATATATCTATGTGCATATGTATGTATTAACAAGTAAATATTTGTTATTTCTAGCAAATACTAACTGTTAGTTAGTGCTTCCTTCTTCGTCGATACACATGCAAGCAAAAAGAGCAAACGAATTCCGCTGGTAGGGGGGCGTGCACTTTGCTTTCGCGTTAGAAATGGGTTTCCGTTTTGGCGTTTGGCTTGCGTGTGGCTAAAAAACTTGTGTTGTTATTACAATTGTTGTTGTTGCTGTTGTTAATTGTATAGGCTAGGTGTGTTCAACGTGCCAATATGCCATTCGTCTCACAGCGTTTTGACAAGCACTGCCGCGGAGGTGCAGATAACGATGGCTGTGCATCCATACCCATCGATGAATGGCGGCGCAAGTGACCGACCCGTCCACCCACTCTCTCACAAGTCGCCGTTGAGTTAAGCTTGGAGGCCAATAGCTACCGTTACTTTTGGGGGTTGTTAAGGTTGTTGGCGTTTCAGAATTGATTTATAATGACTGGCTTTGTTCGAAAGCGTTTCAGTCTCTATAGAATCGCCTAAATATACGGTCCAAAACGCGTTCGGCAGTAAAAAGTAAAAGAAAAGAAAAGTGTTTAAAGAAAATTCATATTTTCACTACAAACGTGGCACAAAGTGTAACCAATAATCACTGTCAGTAACAATAACAATTTGCGAAAAAAAAATTCAAAATTCAGTGCGATTAACATTTAACACAAAAAAGTGTGAACAGTTGTGTAGCAATTTATAAATTAAACAAATTCAAATTTGGCCCAATGGTCGTGTCCGATAGTCGGGTTCGACTGCCACGTTATGTTGGCAGTTGGAAGCAAAAAACGGTTAGTTAAAATATGTGTGATATTGAATATTGTAACAACGAGAAGTCAGGATCCGTTGGTTCGATCCTAGTCATGAGAACTCTGATGTGATCTCCGAAACAGCTGTCACTTCTACCATTTTTCTCTGTTGCATAACAAAAATATTCAATTCAAAAGTTTGCCTTGCGCGTTAGGGATTCAAGAATTTAACCGCGGTAAGACATTCCTTTCGTAAGAGACGACTAAAATCCAATAGTTCCCGCGACAGTCGTGCCTTTATACCGGAACGACCCGAATTTTTATCTGGCCAAGGACTGTCATCCCCGTAATATTCCCCGAAGCCCAATTTGGGGAGTATTTTTGCGGATACAACAACAATAATAATAACTATAATAATATACTTAGTAGGGACATAAATACTGTTACACACATTTTATGCTATAAAATAAAAAATAATGAATGTTTTTGGACCAATTTTTTTTTACATATTTATTGATATATATTGTATACAAAAAAGCAGTATTCATTCGAAATGCCCGCCTTTGGCCTTCACGCCCGCCTTAAGTCGGACTGGCCAATCATCAATAGCCGCACGCACCTCCTCATTGGGAAATTGGCCACAGCACGAATCAAAGCTGTCTTAAGAAAATCAATGTTGGGGTATCTTTTGTGGCAAACCATGTCCTCTAAAACTGTCCACAATTTGTAATCCAGCGGGTTCAAATCAGGACTGCCAGAGGGACACTCTTCAGAGGAAATGAATGCTGGTAAATTGTTTTGGAGCCAGATTCGGGTGGTTTTAGCATTATGGGCCGGCGCAGAGTCTTGCTGAAAAGTCCATGATTGGTTTTGGAACATGGAATGGTTAAGTGGTCTTACAACAGCTTCCAAAACGGTTTATTGGTAAACTTTGGCCGATGTGTTGACAGCTTGTTCGCAAAAATGCAAGTCAGTTACAACCATCATAAGAGACACCCCACCAAACCATGACAGAAGCTGGGCTCAGATGCTTCCTTAGATGACCGTGCATACACCCTATCATTTTGTTGATTAAATTTTTCCTGCACGGTAAAAATTGTTTCATCGGTAAACAAGATTTTTCTGTGCAAGTTATCAGCGTGCTTCACCAATGACGTGATTTTCTGTTTTCGGAGCGGATTTCGCAGAATTCTTGATTTGACAGCTTTGATGACTTGCGGCGTTCGAACTGTGCGTGGACGGCCCGACCGGTGGCGGTCTTTAACGTCCCCAGTCTCCTGAAACAGTTTTATGCACCGGTAGACGACCATGCGACTAATGCCGAGCGGACGGAGTGTTTTGAAAATATCACCTTTTTTCATTTCACACTTAAAAAGCGCTATAACAGCGATACGTTTTTCATTATCTGACCATTCCATGTTGAAAACTCACACAATTTAGAATTCCCGATGCAGACTAACGCTTTACAGGTTATATTTTATAAATCATATGGGAATTATGTGGTATGCTCAATTCTTCTATTGAAATGCGTGTGTTTAATGTTGTAACAGTATTTATGTCCCTACCAAGTATTTTTCAATTTTGTGTGCTGTACCAGCAGCGAGTTTCAAATACAGCTTATGAAAGAAGTTTCTAGAAAGCCCAGAAATTCTATTTTCACACAAACTAAATTTATTGTGTTGCAGCCAATCTTCATAATACATATACATTACTACATATTAATTTACATATCAAAACGAAATTGAATTAATACACAACTAAAAAGGAACAACACAATTTTCATTCCATTCCATTAGAACATTCTTGGTATTCGCACTTAACTCGATTGTTAGTGGCGCTTTGAGGTGAACTGCCTTTTGATCAATAAATTAAAGTATGAAACGGTTCTTTTTTGCAATTTCTTTGACCTTTTATCATAATCGTGGGAACTTTATTTATGCATTGTCTGATTTAAAAATATATGCATACATACATACATACATACATATGAGTTTGTACATTAATAAATTCAATTTCACACTTCGCGGAATCTTTATCAGATTCTTCGTGTCTATTGTTGATCTCTTAAATGTCGCTGTCTTTGATACTTTTGTATAGAAATTATAATTTGATTTATTAATGTACGAGACATACAGACATACATACATACATACATGTTGACATATTTATCTTTACATATGCACATACCGTTGATTAGATGTAGAAAAGCTACTAATTGACAATTGAAAATTTCACGAGAGTGGCAAATAATATTTTTGCTGAAAACTTTTTTTTCTTTTTAGATAAGACTCCTCAAAATACAAAAGAAAAAAATGGAAAGAAATACTTTTCGAGAAAAACAAGATATCTACAATTTAAATTAATAACTTAAAAAAAAAAAACAAATTTATAAAAAATTAATTCGTTGCGCATAAAAGTTTGGAATATATAGTCAGAGTGAGTTAGACACAGCGCTCAAAACTTTAAACGCGTTTTTCTCGAAGCCATGTTTTTTCGTATTCGGTTGTCAAAAGTTCTCGAAAACTACTCAACCGATATTGATAAAATTTTATACCGGTCCTCGGGATACCATTCGTGAGGCATTGGAATGGGAAGAATTTTCTATATATAACTATTTAGAAAAATATTTCAAAAATGAACCTTTTTTTTTCAAAACAGGCCTGCCAAAAAGCAAGTTTTCACTTTTTTCCCTTCGTCCAAACAAAACACAATGTTTTTATATCAGATAATCCTGTCAGTACTACTGTCAACGGACGCGGTCACCGGAAATGACGTCGGCGAGGACAGCGGAGTTAGGAAAATTTTTCTTTGAAAATTTTAAAAATTATTTTTCAAATGTACATCTTTAAGACAGTAAATAATACATTTTATTTTTTATATAAAAAAGATTGTTGAAACCTCTTCTTAATCAAGTAAGCAGATCAAGAACCCCTTCCATTTTGCTGGCTGAATTTGGTTGTGTGAAATTGCACCGTAACTCTCACTTTCGAAATCAATAAACATCTGTTTACTACGGGAATACAAAATACAAAGTGAAATAAAAACTATAGAGAATATGAACGATTTGTCCTTTAGAACGATAAAACCATTATTATTAATATTCTCCCAACTTTTCCCAACAGCCATTATTTTTGGATACGAATTTGAGTTTAAGAAAGTAAAGGAGTATTAGAAAATTCCGTTAATTTCTGTTACCAACTGAATTAAACAGCAAAAATACATCGGCAGAACCCACTTCGAAGCAAAATTTATGATTATTGGCAATGACTTATCTAACGGAAACTATTTTGGTAAAAATTAATTCACACAACACTTGTCAAAATATATCATTGTTTCAAATATGAACCAAAACAAACCATAAATATGATCCTAAGTAATACTTTGACTGACTGTGGGGCTACGTAGCAATGCGACTGTAACCAAAAACCATTTTCTTAACTCTTTATATTATCATAATTTCTGGCTGGACTTCAAATGATGACCTCAAAGTAGCCGAATACTCAGCGGGCCAGACCAACATTCAAATTATAGAAAAAAGTATAATTGCCGTCGCCCCTCGGCAAGGAATTTCAACCCCTCAGAGTGTATTTCTGACATCAAATAAAAAGGTCCACATAAAAAATCGCATCAGCCGTTCGGATACGACTTAGAAAGAAATTTTGGTCCCTCCATTTGTTGGAAAATCATCAAGTCGTAGACCACAAGTTAGAGGAGAAGCTCGGTGGAAAATCGCTTCACCTAACGGGTAATCATTTATTTCAAATTGGATCTAAAGGGTGTTTTTTATAGAGGTATAGAACTTTAAGTTGCAATAAAACAACGATGGATTATTCGATTGACATGAATTTTATTTATCCGAAAGATAATCTTGTGGCATTACATTTTAAATATGATTTCTGGCATATGACCGCCACGGCTGGCGCGGATGTAGTCCAATCTGGACGTCCAATTTTCGATGACTTTTTCCAACATTTGTGGCCGTATATCGGCAATAACACGGCGAATGTTATCTTCCAAATGGTCAAGCGTTTGTGGCTTATCCGCATAGATCAATGACTTTACATAGCCCCACAAAAAGTAGTCTAGCGGTGTTAAATCACAAGATCTTGGAGGTCAATTCACAGGTCCAAAACGTGAAATTAGGCGGTCACCAAACGTGTCTTTCAATAAATCTATTGTGGCACGAGCTGTGTGACATGTTGCGCCGTCTTGTTGAAACCACATCTCCTGGACATCATGGTTATTCAATTCAGGAATGAAAAAGTTAGTAATCATGGCTCTATACCGATCACCATTGACCGTAACGTTCTGGCCACCATCGTTTTTGAAAAAGTAAGTTTTTCTTGTGTTTCAACATATACTTGAGGATTACCTTCACTCCAAATGCGGCAGTTTTGTTTGTTGACGTAGCCATTCAACCAGAAGTGCGCTTCATCGCTAAACAAAATTCGCTTATGAAAATCGGGAACAACGGTAATCTCGTTTTGGGCTGATTCGACGAATCTACGCCTTACTTGATGATCGTGAGTCTATTCATGATGAATTGCCAAACCAAACTGAGAATAAATCACTTGACAGCTGTTAAATCGGTCGCCATCTTGAAAAGTAAAAGTAAAGTTCTATACCTCTATAAAAAACAGCCTTTAAAGCAACCCGTCTGAAAACTGCACTGTTTTATTTGCCATATATTATTTTAACTTAAAATTTTCATAAACATGAAATGGTCTAAAGTATGCTCTTCCTGCCAGCGTACTTAGGCGCCTAAATGTAGGCAACGTTTGCTTAGAAGAGATTCGTATTAATACAATATTTTACAATAACCACTTTGTCTCAGAATTAAATTCCGTTTATCGAAATCAAAAGCAAAATCGATTCCTAAAATTGAAGATATTTTAGTTCGAAAAAAAAATTAATTTCCTGCAGGGTGGATAACCCCAAGCACACAACGGTATGACCATATCAGCATACAAATTTACCTTTACGTTCATGCTTATGCATATGTATATGTATGTATGTATGTATATGTCGCATATATTTTCCATACGTTTCGACTGTGAATGCATTAACCCAGAAACGTTAATTGGATTGAATATTCGCAAGTTTGCTGCACGTCTAGCTGAAAATTAGACGCGCGCCGCGCAGCAGACAAAAACAAAAGAAAAGCAAAAAAAAAAAATTGGAAATGCGTGAATTTCATCTTCTTTTGAAACAAAACAACAAATGATAGTAGAGTAAAATAGGAAAATGAGCCAAACTAGGAATGCAAATCCTCTTGCTGTTGTTGTAAGTTACCCAAATGGGTCAGTAATTGATTGGAGATGGAAATAAATCTTCATTATCATAAAAAATATTTTATTTTTTTTTTCTAATTTTATTTTATTTTATTTTTTTAGTCGGATAGTTATTGATTTCAACGCACTCGTGCGTTTTCTCCAACGTTTTCGGAAACCTGTTTGTCGTCTATTGATTATGAAAGCTATTTAGCTATTTAAATACTCACATACACACATACATACATACATACATACATACATACTTCCATACATATGCAAGTGCATTTCAAAAACCCCGCTAGGTATACATACAATACATATAAGCGCCGTTAAATCCCGAAGCGCTCGTATGACCGTCCGTCCGTTGTCGTTGCGTTGGCAGCGCGTGCATTCGATTTACTATTTTAACTCGCATGTTACATCTACTACTGACAACTACATAGATGGATACATACATACATACTTACTAACACATGAGAGCAGTCGTCCAAATTGCTAATGAGCGTAAAGCAAAAACAAAAGCAGCGCCAAAGCAGCTCAATTTATCCGCCTCTCTCCCCACACTCCCACTGCAAGCCGTTTTGCATTTAATTAAACATGTATATATGTGTAAGTGTGCAATTACAACACATTTTTTATCGCATTTATTTGATGTGTGTTCATGCATCGCATTGGATCTATCTACTTAACTGTTTTCATATATACTCGTAAATCTGTGTATATATGTATATGTGTGTATGCTTATGCAACGAAGTGACTGTGACATCACGTGCATGCAAGCGTGACACTCGTTCGACACTCGGGATTTTCGCATATATTCACCTTTTCACAGGTGTATGCACATTAAGGTGGACCCAACAATTTTTTTTTTTTTATCAAACCTAAGAAATGGCGAAAGTAAAAGAATTTGTATATCTGGTTTTGAAATTTTTTATTTTATTGATTATTAATGGTTACTTCAGGCAAAGAAAAAAATAAAAGAAATCGAAGTTTCTATAAGATGTAAAAATTTATATTTTAAATGATAAATTCCTAAAGGAATCAACCTTTATAGGTGTTCGGCATTTTGATATAAAAATATTACTAACAAGTCCTAGTTATGATAAAATATAAAGGGATTTATTGTTATTCATTTCCTATTGAACTAATATTTTTTATTTAAAAAAAATATGTTTTTTAATATTGAAAAAACTTGTTCATTGAAACTGAAACTAGAGTAGAGCAGCTCCGGTTCGAACTGAGCAGCGCAATTGCCTCAAAAGCAGTAAGTAGAGCAAGTTAGAGCAATTCGTATCAGTGTTCTCATGAAACACTTTTCGGGCAACAATTTCCAAATGCAAATGTTTGACATTTTTATTGTAAAAAAATTGAAAATATTTAAAAATATTTATATGTTTTTAAATGAATATATTTCTATTAATTTTTATTTAAGTTGTTTGCTGTCGCCGGAGTGTAGCTCCTAGTCACATTCTGGACTCTTTCGTTTTGTAATCATGACTGTCAAAAAAAATGTATTGCTTGAGCAAAAAATCGAGTTCAAAATTGTATCCTTTTTCTGCTTAGAACAGACTCAGAGACAAATAGTAGAATAATGAAAGGTAAACAAATTGTCAGAACACAAAGTTTTAAAAATTTACAATTGAGTAACCTGGCGTAACCTGGAACATTAAGCAAACCTGTTAATAATCAACATACTGCGATGGGCACTTTCAATATGCCTTTCTGAAATAAAAAGTTTGTAAAATTTGTATTCGCATATCCAAAAATTATCTAAACAGCTTCAAAAGCTAAAATTTTTATGTATTTTTTTTTATAGAATTTTGCACACAATTTGATAAAACGATTTTTCTTGTTAAAATAAATATCTTGAGAAACCGATCTATACCAATATACATATATACATGGAATAAATAATAATTGAATTCGAAAAATGAACGTTAATTTGTTGTTGTTGTTGTTGTTGTTGTTGTTGTTGTTGTTGTTGTTGTTGTTGTTGTTTTTGCTGTTGCTGTTGCTGTTGCTGTATCCGCAAAAATATTCCCCAAATAAGTTTTCGAGGAATATTGTAAGAGTTACAGTCCTTGCAGGGATAAAAATCCGGGTCGTTCCGGTATGAAGACCGGTCTGTCGCCTGAAAGATTGAAATTTAGTCGCCTCATGCGTTACCGGGGATAAATTCTTGAGCCCCAACCCATAAAGCTAGTATTTTCCAATATGTGTTTGGGGTGGACGTAGAACATCTTCAAAAATTAATATTTTTTTTTTTTTTTTTTTTTTTTGACGGCCCTAATATTTATCATTTTTGTTGCTAGTCGCTGCTTCTCTTTGATTTAAACGACGTTGACTTGACGAGCCATATGCGAAAATATCGCTATATATACACTCTACAAAGCGACATGCAAGTTTTCGCTAGTAGCAACAACAAACAATCGATAATGGATTGCAAGAAAAGAAAAAATAATAATAATAAAAATGAAAATAGAAAATTCATATCAAATAAAGCAAATAAATTCAAAAGCAATCAATCGATAATGACAAGTACAAATGAAATGTTATTGCATAATCCGTAGTAACAATATCAATTTGTCGCTAACCAACCGTCCCTTCTAGCGTTTTTTGAGACATTTTCACAAATACCTTTCCGCCAACTAACTGAACTAACTGCCAATCGCTGCTGATTAATTGCCTATTTCTCAATATTTTCCCCCCTAATTTTTCAAATTTTCTTTTAAGCATACTCATGTGATTTGACTACTTTATTTTTGTATATATGTATGTATATATTTTTTAATTTTCCCAACAAATTTTGCTCATTTTTCTTTTTTCTTCTTCTCTTTGTTTTTCTGTTTTTTTGCACAGCTAAATGTTCGCGTCACCACAATGGACGCCGAGCTGGAGTTTGCCATACAACACACGACCACCGGCAAACAGCTCTTCGATCAGGTCGTCAAAACGATCGGTCTGCGTGAGGTGTGGTTCTTTGGTCTGCAGTATAATGACTCAAAGGGCGATACCACATGGATTAAACTTTACAAAAAGGTAAAATAAATATTGATTTTTCTTGAGTTTTTGATTTATTTAACGGTTACTTTTTTGTTTTGTTTTTCTTATTCGAAAATTATTAGAAATTTTGTATTTTGTATTGAAAAACAGTTTACCAAGAAGCAGAAACTCATCGAAAGTCGAGCTTGAGAAAATGTTAGCTCCTTGATATTAAGTTGAAACTGAAATATGCTTTCAATACTTTAAAAACCCTTTAAAAAAACCTAAGCTGAAGATTTCTAAAGATTTTTCATTCAAATAATTATTATCGAGATCAAAAAGGATCGCATTATAACTATGTTCTGATATTCGTATAATTGAATGAGACCAAATATTGCCGAAATATTTAAAAATGGTGCTTAGAATAATGGAGCCATAAACGTAACTAGTTACATAGTCGTTTCTGTGCGCCCCAACTTCTGTCGTTTTTGCAGTGGTGGCAGTTTTGAACCATCGTCATAAAACAGCACAAATTTTTTCATCCAATAAGTGAGCCGTTTACATGAAATATTTCAGAGAGTTTACTTTTCGAATTACTGGGTTATCCATTTTGCGGTTTCCAAAATAAATGTAAATAAAATGCATTTAAACTAATTTTTTTTCATGAAATTCCTTCTTTATTATAAAGTTTGAACTTTGAACTTTGGCATTATATGTGAAACGCCTCATCGTTCAAATGACCGCCTCGTGCAAACCTGTGCCCTTGCATACTTCGATCCGTTTGAGGTTATATCGACTACTTTTTGGCGCATATTGGGCGGTATCTGAGCCATAACTTGACGTACGAGATATGTTCAATGAAAAAGGTGAAGGTTTTGCTCACTGTTTTCTTTGATTACAATGGTGTGGTACATCATGAGTTCCTGCCAAAAGGTCGCGCAGTTAATAAGGAATACTGCAAGGAAGTTATGCAACGTTTGCGTGAAGCAATATGGCTCAAACGATCGGAATTGTTCAAAAACAAATCGTAGATTCTGCATAACGATAATGCACCAGCTCACACTTCAATGCTTATTCGTGGTTTTTTTGACCAAAAACAAAACCGTAATCATGCCTCGACCACCGTATTCACCAGATTTGGCTGCCTTCGACTTTTTCCCTTTCCCAAAACCTAAGAAACCAATGAAAGGAAAGCGTTTTGCCACAATTGATGAGATCAAGTAAGAATCGAAGAAAAAGCTGATAGCCATACCGAAAAGCGCATTTCAAAAGTGCTTCGAGAATTGGAAAAAGCGCTGGCCGAGGAGGATTACTTTGAAGGGGACAAAATAGATATTGATGAATAAATAAGTACTTTTCAAAAAAAAAATTCAAAATTCACCTTTTGACACCAATTGACATCGTCAAGACGAAAGATTACGTGGCCGGGAAATTTCTCTCGCCATATTCGCTCGTGCTGTAAAGAATGTAGCGCCATCTTGTTGGAGCCACATATTGTCCAAGCCGTATCTTGACCAAAAAAAAAGTCAGTTTTGAGGATTCTCGGAGCCATAAATGTAACAATTTTGCTTATGTACGTAACCACCGAGCGAGAAATGTACCTCGTCGATGAGCAAAAATTTGGTGGAAAAATTGTGGTCCACTGCTTGTTGCCCTTAGCACCCAATCGACGCAACTACAACGTTGTGAGTGGTCAGCTGGCTTCAGTTCTTGAGTTAGCTGAACTTTATATGGTTGTAGGTGTTAGTCCAAGTGCAAAATACGCCATAATGTGCCGTAAGAAAGTCCTAGCTCTTAAGAACGTCGAGAAATAGACACATTCGGGTCTTCGGCTCTATCGAACAAACGATTCTCTTAAAATGTCTATTAAAATTTTACCAATTGCTTGAGTAGTTGGATAATTATGTGCACCATAATCTCCTCTTAAAGCACGAGCTTTGACCACGTTTGAATCAACATTTTTTTCTTAGTAGATTTCAACAATTTTAACGCGTTGTGCGGTTGTTAAGCGATTCATTTTCATTAATGCCTGATTTTTAACTAAAACAAAACATGTTTGGTCTGACAGTTTAGTTTGACATATCTCAAAATACAGCCCTACACTTTCGAAACCACTAAATGGATAACCCTTTATTAAGCAAAGGTGCCACGAAAAAGAAAATTTTATACATAAACTCAAAAAATTATTGTAAATATTTTTTTTTTTATAGTAATTTTTTAAAATAAATTTTTCTCTTCAGAATCTATAGAAATTTTAAAGCTCTATTCACACCGTGAAATGTTCACAAATATATGTACATATTAAGAAAAGAAGCTTCGATATCGTTACCTGAATACGAATATCACATTCGTATCGATTATTCATTTGAGAATATTCATTTTATTGCACCACACACAATTAACTTTCAGTTTTCTTCGTGAACCATCATAAATGACCCGTCATTATATTCAAAAATATTTCAATAAATGTACATAAGTACATACATATATACATGTATATAATTTTTATTATGTTTTATAAAAATAAAAATAAAATGGAAAGTTTCTTCAGAATAACTAATATTTTTATAATACCCCCATACACATTCATATGTTATATTTTGGCTATCGCACAGCCAGAATCGCCAGCCATAAAGACCATAAAATATTTGAAACGCGTTAAGAAATATGTGGATAAGAAAACCGCAGATGGTGGTCACCACCACAGTCAACACAACAATGAGGTTAGCGACGAAGATGACGATGCCGATGATATGGTGAGCCTGTCATACCAAAAACGAAAGCTTCACATCATTAGATATCAAGTCCGTCCACTGAGGCCAAGACCGTAAAAATGTGTAGTTTTTGAAAAAACCCGCCTTAGAACTGATTTGGGATTGTAGACAACGCGCTATATTTGAAAGTAAATGAATTGAATTGTGACCCCCAGTGCTGTTTTCCTAGTAATTCTTTCATTTTTTTTTCTCCATTGTATTCTCCAATTAAGCGTAGTGCCTAAGCGTTGTTGAGTTTTCCTTTTTCGTGCTTTTTTTTTAGATTTTTCGTTTTGCTCCGTACATTTTTCACATTTTGAAACATCATCTCTCTCTCTCTCTTTAATATATTAAACATTTATTTTATCACCTTATTCTCATTCTTACTAATGCACCCATAAATGATAACGCCTCGTGTGTGTAAATATAGACTGGATCAATGCCATTCTCCACATGGGTAATGTTTAACAAATTTCTTGTACCACATGGAACTCATATTTTGTCCTTGCTGCTCGTGATTATTTTCTTTCTAAAACGTTTATTTTCTTACCATGCCTCCGATAGGTTTTGAATCAGGATGTGAAAAAGGAGAATCCTCTACAATTCAGATTCCGCGCCAAGTTCTATCCGGAAGATGTCGTCGAGGAGCTTATCCAAGATATTACACTCCGTCTATTCTATTTGCAAGTGAAGAATGCCATACTATCCGACGAAATTTATTGTCCTCCCGAAACGTCCGTACTGCTTGGTTCGTATGCCGTTCAAGCACGTCACGGCGACTTCAATAAAGGTATACACACAACTGGATTTTTGGCCAACGATCGCCTACTACCGCAACGTGTCATCGATCAACACAAAATGTCCAAGGACGAATGGGAGCAATCGATAATGAATTGGTGGAAGGATCATCGCGGCATGTTGCGCGAAGACGCCATGATGGAGTACTTGAAGATCGCACAAGATCTGGAGATGTACGGTGTGAATTACTTTGAAATCCGTAACAAGAAGGGCACTGATCTGTGGTTGGGCGTGGACGCGCTCGGCCTTAATATCTACGAACAGGATGACAAGTTGACACCGAAAATCGGTTTCCCTTGGTCGGAAATCCGCAACATTTCATTTTCGGACAAGAAATTCATTATCAAACCGATCGATAAGAAAGCGCCCGACTTTGTCTTCTTTGCGCCGCGCGTACGCATCAACAAGCGCATCCTAGCGCTGTGCATGGGCAACCATGAGCTTTATATGAGGCGTCGCAAGCCCGACACAATTGATGTGCAGCAGATGAAGGCGCAAGCACGTGAAGAGAAGAATGCCAAGCAGCAGGAGCGGTAAGAACGCTTAAAATATTCCCAAAAATTATTCATATGCTTATTGCGTTTTTTTTTTCCAGCGAGAAACTGCAATTAGCGCTGGCAGCACGCGAACGTGCCGAGAAGAAGCAGCAAGAGTATGAGGATCGTCTGAAGCAAATGCAAGAGGAAATGGAGCGCTCGCAGAAGGATCTGATCGAAGCCCAAGAGATGATACGTCGCCTTGAAGACCAATTGCGTCAACTGCAAGCAGCCAAGGACGAATTGGAATTGCGCCAGAAGGAACTGCAGGCTATGTTACAACGCCTGGAGGAAGCCAAGAATATGGAGGCTGCAGAGAAGGCCAAACTGGAAGAAGAAATCATGACCAAACAAATGGAAGTACAACGCATTCAAGACGAGGTGAACGCCAAGGACGAGGAGACGAAACGTCTACAGGACGAAGTCGAGGAAGCCAGACGCAAGCAGGTGGGTTTTTTTTAAACCATAACTTTTGTAAATGAATTCTAAATAAATTCCAACTTACACAACCAGGCGGAAGCTGCTGCTGCACTATTGGCGGCGTCGACGACACCTCAGCACCATCACGTTGCAGAGGATGAGAACGAGAATGAGGAGGAGCTCATGAATGGTGATGGTGGCGGTGATGTGTCACGCGATCTGGACACAGACGAACATATCAAGGACCCAATCGAGGACAGACGCACATTGGCTGAGCGCAACGAGCGCCTGCATGATCAATTGAAGGTAAACTTACCGAGCGCATACACAGTAAGAATTACTGACTAACAAATGTTTTTTCGTTTTTTTTTTTTTTGCCTTCATAGGCTCTGAAGCAAGACTTGGCACAATCTCGTGACGAGACGAAAGAGACGCAAAATGATAAGATTCATCGGGAGAATGTGCGTCAAGGTCGCGACAAATACAAGACATTGCGTGAAATCCGTAAGGGCAACACAAAGCGTCGCGTCGATCAATTCGAAAACATGTAAAGTGGAAGCTGTGTGAGCTGAGTACGCAGTAGCCGGCGGCTGAGGTTGACTGGCATGACTACGATGTCAGTCTTGTATAGAACAACAGCAGCAATAGCAGCGGCTATATTAACAATATCAACAACAACAACAGCAACAACAACAACAACAACAACAGCAATTTACAGTAACCATTCAACCAACTAACAGAAAACACACCTCCGCCCGATCGTCCTCAACTTGAGTAGATCGTTATTTAGATGAAAAGAAAAAAATTAATATTTACGAAGTAAGAAATGAAATTTGATACAATTTTTGATAAGATAAAGTCTTCGATGTCGCAAAGTAGGTAAACCCATAAAAAAAAAACTAAAACGAAAACTAAAAATCATAAACGCTTACAAAACAAATTCGTAGAAACAATCAAATGCATTTTCTTTCCTTTCTGGATAAAAAAAATAAAGCTAAATAAACATAATAATAGGATTGCTGTTCCTCCTATAATATGTTGATGATTCGCGATGATAGAATCGTAAACATTTCGATTGATTTTGTCTCTTTTTATTTAATTTACGAAGTATTCCTATTCCTTTGGCATTTATTGAAATAAAATTCCTTTAAAAGTTATTTAAATTAAAACTAAAGTGTGCGAAAGAAACAAACAAAACCAGCATGGAATTTGTATTAAAAATATTTTCCCACGCAATACTAAAATGTCAATTGTTTTTCCACCATTTTTTCCCTCAACACATAAACGCAAATGTGAAAAACGTCAATCAATACACTTTTTTTCTTGAATTGTTCCGTCTTAATTATTTTATTTTTGAGTAACAACTTTATATATATACATACAGTATATATAAATTGTATTTTTTTTTTTTTTGAGAAAACAAAAAATCAACTTTTAAATGATATAAATACTTTAAGGTATAGTTGTTCTATATATATATATATATATATATATAATTATTACACATTATTATTATTAAATAACAGTAATATTAATTTGAGAGGATAAATGAAAATCTAATCAAACAAACAAGAAAACAACAACAGAGCAACGCAAAGGGAATCCATTTACATTAAAAAATTGTTATTATTACTTGGCAGAATAATTATATTATAAATAATATAATAAAATATAAATAAACCATTGTATTATTAGTAGAAGAAGAAGAAGAAGAAGAAGAAGAAGAAGAAGAAGAAGAAGAAGAAGAAGATGAAGAAGATGCTGAAGAAGTTGATGATGATGATGCAGGAGTCACCAATGGGTATCACAACATGAGTTTCTAACCACACCATATTAAATAGGAACTACGCCAACTGCTTTCTTTTTTAAATTGCTTCTTCAGGGAAGCAACAGAAACTTGTTTTTAATTGCATTTGTTCACAAAAAAAAAAAAAAAAAAAAAAAACAATTTACATTAGCACCACCTATGGAATCAATTCATATCTATCGAAACTGCAAATATTTATTATTATTACGTTATGCAAATAACGGAAAAGAGTGTATTATTACTCTTGACGAGGTGAATAAAATCGAAACCATTACATTGCTTTTGTTTTATGTGGCAAGTTTATTAAACTAAACTGCAATTTGTTATAAACTGTCTTACAAGTTAACCCTGCCTCCGTTGAAAACTGTATATTATCGCGTTTTGAAACTTTTAATTCAACTTTTAATTCCATTAAGCTAAAAAAAAAATTTTTTTTTTTGAATTTACAGCATGAAAACAATAGAAAAAATTAATACACACACACACACAGATAATTTAAACAATAAAATAATAAAGTTTTTTTTTTCTTAATAAAGATACCTTTTGCTTCGTATCAAGTAGCAAATGTAGAATTTTGTATACATACATAACATGTACATACACATACACGTACATATATAGAAATGAAAGTTAATGGATATGCTTTTAAGTGAAATTATAAACGGTTTTTAATGAAGTAATAAAATTTAAACTATAAAACGACATTTTAGTAATAAACCTTATCCTTGGATTCCTTTAGTTTATGGGGTTAGACAACTCTAGAGGGCCACAAAATAGGCCTTTTTGAAATTTTTTTTTCGGAAAAACTATTAAATAAATCTGATTTTTAACGAAAAGCATTTATTATACATATAATTAACTGCTTATAACTATTATTTAAGAATAATTAATTTAAATTTTTTTTTCCATTTTTTCGAGAACCACGGCCGGACACACAGCTCCTGTAATTTTTTTATTTTAATAAGTTGTTCAACGGTTTCCGCTTGTAAATAGCAATATCTACAGAAATACGTTGGATTTTTTCAATATATGCATTTTTCACAAAATTTCGGGTCTCTAAAGGATAATGTAACAATTTGTCCTGAAAATTGTTCGAAATTTGTTAATAAAAAAAAAACTATGCAAGATTAAAGAAATCCTACGTACTTCTGTAGATAATGTATTTCTGAAGATGTTGTCAAAATTTCAAGTGAATCGGTTGTAAATTGTTAGAGTTATTTTTCCGGTCAACTTAAAAAAAGCAGTTTTGAGATAAACGCGTTTAAAGTTTTGAGTATGCCTTACTGACTGAAGCAGACGCTTCAACTAGAGAATGAAAATGGTGCATTTAGAAAGTTTTATCTGTCATAATCTTTCGGCATAACATTTTTGAGACCATAACGTATCATTTGAAAGAGAAAAAAAATTATTTTCCGAAAATTTTAGAGTGGCCTAGCCACTTATGTGAAAACTTCAAAAAAAGGTTTCGTTTCATTGGCTAACGTAGCAAAAATGAGAATTTCAGGCTGGAAAATAATGATAAGCGGGCAGATAAGTGTGGCATCCGAAGGTTTCTCTAATGTACAGTATGTCAAGAAACACTTCATACTGAAACACTGAAACAAAAATTTTATTGTTTTGAAAAAATTACAAAACTGCACAAATGTGACAAAAAACGACAAAACCAACAACTATTCATTTTTAAAATTGTCCACATTTCACAATCCCTTTTTTTAAACTTTTTTTTCGCCATCATTTTTTTTTAAGTGTTTTTTTTTTTGTTGTTGTTTAATTTCAAAAGTAGCGGAAGATTTTCCAATGGTTGTGCAAATCTGCAACAGAACTAGTTGAGATGTTTTCTGTGCCAAGAGAACCTATATACAATATGCGAAGTGGTACGGAAGATGAAGGCAGACTTTAAAAAGCCATGGGAGGTGGCTGTATGAAGAAAACTTGCGACGGAAACGTCGACTCTTTCATGCGCCAAGTTAAACATTATCCGCAAATATGGTTACAAACTCTTTACAGAGAGCTCAAAGATGAATGTGACTTGGTTGTATCACATAAAATAGGGAGCCAGACCATTCTACGTCATAAGTGCTCTTTAAGGGGTTAGGTGGGTTTCAGAGGTTAAAAAAAAAAAAAATTTCACTACTTTTTTTTAATATATACAATCATACATTTTAGAAGATATGTACATATTTAAACAGTATTTTGTGAAATTTTTATTCAAAAATTCCGAAAATTCAGCCGTTGGCACCTCATCTCCCTTGACGTCTCAAAAGAAAATGCTCTCGCCGTGGACAGCATAACTCATTATTGGTTCATCTAAAATCAAAAAACCACGAAATATTTCGTTAGTACATGGATAAATCTCGTTATTGGACGAAGGAAAAAACAAAAAATTAAAATTTGAAATTTTGACAGACTGAACATAAAATAAAATTTTTGATCAAATTTTCGCCATGCATAGGCTCCAAAAAATTTGTTGTAATAAAAAAAATCCTTCGTTCAATGCCGAGATAATGTTATTACAAAAATATATGCCAAATTTGAACAAAATCGCTATATAACTTTTCGAGAAAACATGTGCACCGACTTAAAAAATAGAGTTTTGAGATAAACGCGTTTAAAGTTTCAAATTAACACTGGCATGGCCTAATGGGCGGAACTTTCAAAGGGTCTATCTCTTAGAATTTTACTCCGATCGATTTGAAATTTTTGGAGAATTTTTCAAACATATTTTTTATAAGACAAAAAAAATCGATTTTTTTGTTTTAATTTTCAAACCCACCTAACCCCTTAAGAGTAATACAATAAAATTTAATAAAATATTTAATTAAAAAAATAAAAAAGAAAAGCGTGACGTGAATAACGTCAGTCAAGCAGCTGAATGCTGAGATCATCATTCCGAAAAAATTACAACAACAACAAAAACAGCGAGACCAAAATTAACTTAAAGTGTATTAAAGATTCGTTTACCATACATAAAAACATCACTTATTTGATTAGAAAACTTATTTCACCATCCGAAGTCAAAAAATTAATTTTTTGTTCCATGTGAAAAGTGTTTCTTGAGAAACTGTATATATGTATGTCATAGGTCAGTTGAGAACACATTCATTTGCATTTATTTGATGGAAATGATGCATCATTGTCTCTTTTTTCCTAGAAATTTACCATCCACGTTCTCACAATCGTTGAAAAAGCGCTAAATTATAATCATGGTCGAATTGAAGTAATTAATTAGATGCATGAAGACTATTTTGGTAAAAAAAATGATAATAAAATAAATCATTTAAATTTTATGTTTATTGTGGAAATTTTGACGTAGTCACATTCAGTTCGAGCCGATACTTCTTCGTACAGTTGGCGAAGAGAGTGGCTGGAGATTTCGCTTTTTGCAGTAGTAACTGTAATGCCGTGAAAATGTGGGAAGGTCGGAGAGAGGTAGCAGTTTACCTTCGAAAAAAGGTTATCAATATCCGTACCAGACGACAATACGTAATTCGAACAGCCACCGGCACATGAGATTAGTGAAACGCCCTCTTGTGCTGGAGGAAGCTTCGAAAATTTAACAAGGAAGAGGATACCACGCAGCGAAGCCAACGGAAGTAGTAATTTCATAGGCTTTTGAAATATCCAGTATTTACGGCGGGTGGATACTATGCTACTTCTGATGTTGTTTATGACAACACCGAACTACTATTCCATCTCCAGTGAATACCATAAATATATACATATGTATATGCCGGCATGTCTCAATTTTAACCAAGTTGACCGTTACGCTAAAATACCGCAACAATGATCCCATAACAGTGACGCAGAGTGTATAGATGTATGTAAAATAGGAAAAATTAAAAAAAAATTACCAGAAAATAAAAATGCATAAAGTAATTTAAAAAATACAATTTTATTAGATTCCTTCTTACTAAATTATTTATAAACTACTTGTGTAAGTTATACATACATATATTGCACACATGCATATGTATATATGTGGGTACATGCCTCGTAGAAAGTGCAAGTTGTATTCAGTGTGCTCAGGCCTGTATGTACTTACATACACATATGTATGTATTGCATATTATTGTACATATGTATATATATTTACATTTCAGCATTTCATTATAGACGGAATTAAATGAGCACAATGAAAAAATAGTGTATCAATTCGAACAATTTCCTAAAAATCTGTATAGGCATACAAACAAACATGAATACTTGCACTTAACAGTATTTCTTTGTGTTCCTCAATGCATTTTCGAATTGTCTATAGATAACTATAAGGTAGTCCAACATTTTTTTTTTTCGATAACCTTAAGCAAGCCATTAATCTCATTAAAAACCCAAAACAATATTTAAATTTACGAAATTTTGTAGACATTTCAATAGGCCACTTTGTCTCATTATAAGTAAATATGTAGGTAGATAAGAGTAAAAGTCAAAATATTTAATTAACCAACAGCCAAAAGTTATTTCCGCAATTTACGGTCGTTTATTACTACTCTTCCGCTTTTATCTCGCCACTGGGTCTTGGTCGTCCAACACTGGGATTTAGCAAGACCTTGATGAGATACTCCACCGACGGACGCTCGGCTGTCTGGAAGACTCGCAGACCACGCTCTTCGATTGCTAAACGTGTACTCGGCCCTATAGCCACTAGCTTCCAATCGTCCATGTTCACATTATGCGCCTTACAATATTCATGTACACAATTTACACCCGAAGGTGAGAAGAATGCGAAGTACTCTATATTTTCCGCCTTCAGTGCACGTTCCATATTCTCCGCAAGCGCTGGATGGCACACTGTTTCGTACACTTCACAAGCGTCCACTTGAAATCCGTTTTCCACCAATTTCGAAAGCAGCAAATCGGTGCGTAGATTTCCACACGGCAACAGCAATGGCAAATCACGCGAACCGTCAAAGGTGTCCACTATGAATTCGCCAAGATTGCGTGCATTACCTGTTTGTTTGCCATGTGTGAAGAGTTGTTGCAGTGACGATAGCGCCAAGTTGTGTGTGACCTCGCCAACTGAATAATTATGTAATAGTTTCCAACCGCCATGCAATTCGGTAAATTGTAACGCCTCGCAAACAGCCTCGACACAACGGGGACTGGTGAATATTATGCCGGCGAAAAGATCAGGCGTTTGAAGTTTAGCCCGCAGTTGTGGCAGATTTTTAAAGCCGAAACTAAGTGTGGGCACAAATATTGGATTGAACCCGTTGGCATGCAGTTCATCTGCATACCGGTCGCTACTCTCCGATTCAGATTTAAAGATAATTACCGTGCGGCGTCCACTCATTTCTTTGGTTCAATGTCAACAATGAAATCTGACCGACTGACTACTAAGGGGTTCTTGCGGCTGCGAATGGTGAAATGTTTGAAAGTTTTTAACAACAAATCAGCAGGTGGCTAAGAGCGTTTGTCTCGTCCTCTCAGATGGTAAGTGGGTGGTAATGCGCGGAATTCTCCTCACCTTCTCATTGAGTGATAATAATGTAATGTAATTTTTGGATTACAAGTGATAAAACAATGCACACGGTTGCATGGTATGTCACGAAAAAATATTGATTTGAAATACTACAAGGTACACTGAGAGAAATTCAAATTTTGCTCAAGTAATTTTAAAATTAACTTGAAGTTGCTGTCTAAAGTGACTTAACGGATTAAAGGCTCAAAGGTATGTAAAATTGAAGTAAAATTTTTTGAGAAAAACATTCCTTGTTATGGTTGCCAACTATTATAAAATTATTAAATAAAATGTGTGTTTGCAAATAAAATAAAACATTTTTTATGTGAAACTGTTTGGTTTCGGTAAGCCTTTATTCCATAGAGCAGTTTTTGTTAACAACTCAGCTTGCAGAAACAATTTATTCATGTGTTTACATGGCAGTGTTCAGTTTATATATTTATACATAGAAAATTGTAAAATAAAATAGTATTCCAAAACCATTAATATAGACATTAATGTAGTCAAAATAATTTAAATTAACAACTTAACATTTGAGGACACAAGTCCATTAATATTTTGTTAAAATTAAGTAAAAATAATAGTTTTTGCTATTACTAAACAATTTTGTTGTAAATTTCAATAAGAACTACTATTTTGTTAACATAAACAATAAATTAAATTTCTTCATTCCTACTGTGTAAACTTATATACAAATTAAATTAAATTAAATGTTTTTAATGATCATAAATTAAATTGATATTTATGTGACATGATAAAAAACGGTGAATTATGCAGATGATTTGTGTACAATTTTTTTATAACTAAGTAATCAATTGGCTCTCCTTCCATTTTCTGAGTAAGTCACCGCTTTTGTATTTGTAGGTGGGTAGTGGCAGCTCGTCATTTATTTTGCGCAAATTGAATGTATCTTGACCATTAAGGTTTTTTCTTTGAGCAGGCGCAGCCCACAGCTCTGACGGCGTTCGACTAACGCCCATCGGTGAAGACATACCACAATTGACAGTCAGTGGCGTTGCTAATTGAGGGTTAGTCAATAGCGATGGACGCGGCGAAAGGGCCGTACGACTGCCAGCTTCTATTGGCTGAAAGGCGCGTGTGGCATCTAAACCTGTAGTTTGATGTGTGGTTTCATTGTTGTCGGCGGTGAATGAGTTTTCACGTGACACATTCAGACGGTCGTTTTGAGACTCAAACCCCGAAGACTGCGACGATGCACGAGACAAATTTTCACCAATAGTCGTCATTGGTTGGCGTGGTTCTGGGAACAATGTGTTAATTTGGTTGAAACCGGCTGAAAAAAAATTTACATTGGGCGCAGTAGTTTGGGCAAACATTGTCGTGCTGAAACGCGACGGTGTAAGTAAATTTGTTGAGGCTGGCCGTCGTTGATATGTCGCATTGTTTGATAGCGAGAATGGCGAGTGTAAGGCAGCAGTCGAGTTGGCATTGAAATTCCGATGGCTCATATTGCTACCAAATCGATGTTGACCATAAAATGCGTTGTTTTGTTTCTGCAGCACTCTTTCGTTCGGTGCGCCACTAAATGTTGCATTTAAAAGGTTTGCGTTCGAGCCAAACTTTTGTGTATTATTAGCACTTAAACCAAACATTGGCGAACGCACACGCTCAAGATTATTTAACTCCAAATTTGAACCGAAATATGGCTCGCGAGATGTCAATGTGGCCGATGAGAAGGCAGTGTTAAAGTCACCAAAGGATGAAGCAGCGTAGTGTGAGCGAATTGGCTGTGAGTGAGGCTGAAGATCACAATAGCCGGATTTAAAGCTGGAGTTCGGTGAAAATTGTCTGTTTGGCATGTTGTTCAAAGAAAGCGATGATGATGTAATTGGTGATTTGTAAATACGTGCTTTTTGGGTAGGTGAAGGTCGTCCACGAATTGAGGCAGATCGAACAGTGCTAGCGTTGCTACAATTAAACTGGTTACTTAAAATGCTAATTGTGTCATCATCACTCAAATAGTCATCTGAGTAGATTTTATGAAAACTGTTGGTACTAGTATCATGCAGTTTAGGAGAGAGCTCCACTTTATTTGTTAAGGTGAGTACAAGAGTAAACGCTGACGCGACGAGCTAAAGAAATAAAAAATACAATAAATTAACAACTAAGACAAATAAAGAAAAAATATATATTTATATAACATACCATTAAACTATTTGTTGAAAAATATAGTTGCTCTTCTATTAGACCACCGGCAAACACACTCCACAGAGCCAAGAGGAAAGTGAAACGTGTCAATTTGAAACCATCCATAATTTTATAACCAAAAGAAATTGCCAACATAGCAAATGGATAAATGAGAACATAAATCGAGTTAAAATTAATCCGAGCTATTTGCGGCATTTTCAGTCCAAGCGAATACATAAACATCATAAAAATTGTATTTGCAAATAATTTGCTTTTCTCCAAAACAGGATACGCGCTAATTTTACTTAGGTACGTGGTAAACATACGAAAGAGTGCCAAAAGATGTGACAATGCAAGGAACATCTGCTCTCCGACATGCTCGCCAAAAATTGCCGCCAGATGCACACGTGTCAATGGCGGCAACATGTAACATAAACAAAATAAATTTACTATGGTCAATAGTGTTATGTGCAACGACAGACGATGTTTCCAGTGCTGTCGCCGCACGTAACGTACTTGACTGAAATGAGGCTGTTTTAAAGATTCAGCGCTTTTTATAATAAAATCAAGAAACTTGGAACCCAGTACCATTTTTTTCTTTTCGTGAAGCACCTTCCCTAAATGCTGTTCACATGACCTGCACAATCGATATTGTTCTTCCAATTTGACTCTAAATATATAAATATTATATTTTATATAGCGCATGAATTATAAAAATTGATAAACTTACTTAAAGGCTTTGAGCTCCTCATCGAATTGCCATTCGTATTTCGGCTCAAATTGTGCCAACTTTTCCACCTTTAAGCGCTGCGCTTCATTGCACTCATTACAGAAACCGTTCTTCGGTGTGTTCAGCACCGATTCTGTTATATCACTTAAATTGTCTGGCCTTCTTGAGCACGCTGACACATTGCTAGAATCCAGTTGATGAATTTCGCTAATTTCACGGTTGTAGTCTCCATCTTTATTGAAGCCGTTGTATTGTTCGCAATGTGGACATGTCCAGCTGTTCGACTCAAAGTAAGGGACGCGCGCGTTTTGATTACAAAACCAGCAGTTCACAGACACTTCAAAATTTGAGCTAAAAATACATTTTACTTACTAAATTAATTTGGGCGCGCAAAACATATATTCATACATATGTATGCATGATGTCAGTATAAATTTGCAAAATTACTTCAAGAATTTTGGCAAAGACAAACAATAAAAGTAAATAAACCGGTTAAATGAGGTTAGGTTGTTTCAGAGTTTCAATTGTTAGCGACATTACCGAATTTTAACGTAGAGTTTTTGCAGCAGTAATAAACCCACAAAACCAAAGGCAAGTATAGGTACCGCGCTCACCGCCAGCGACAGCAGCACTTGATTGTACATTTTGTTAATTTATACACTATTAATTCTTCTAATTCACACCAAATTAACAACTGGTAGTAAAAAAAAACGCGAAGCAATTATCAACGCGCTTTGCAACCGTTTAGCACGGTTGTCACTTTTTAATTTTACGTTTTTCAACAGGTATGTATTCTAAAATGACTGTGGTGAATAGTTCCTAAATACTTATACTATGTTTCCACGATACCTACACTACTTTCTCAATTATAATTCGTCACTTATCAATCAGTGGAGCCCCAATTAGGAATTGGATTAATATGAATACAAATTTTTTCTATTCACAGTACAATTTAAAATTTAATTTGGATACTTTTTAGTCAAAGTAAGTATATAAAAAGTGAAATTATTGTGAAAATAATTATCTGGGGGAAGATTGATTATTTAAGTTTCAACGAATAAGAAGTTAAAATAAGTATTTTATGACATTTTCAGGAAATATTTCCTTTAATTTTTGTGGAAACAAACCAAACTTATTATTCTTTTTTGTTATATATATTAACGCTTTATAATCGCTGAAGCGATTTTCGGGCGGGTACGTCAGAGGCACTTATTATTTATTCTAACTCTCATAAATGCACGCGGAGGGTTTGACATTCCCTGCGACCGCAATTACAAAAATTAGGGGTTAGGGGTTCAAGAATTTACCCGCGGTAAGGCATGCCTGTCGTAAGAGCCGACTAAAATCCATAGTTCCCGCGACAGTCGGGTCTTTATACCGGAACGACCCGGATTTTTATCCAGCCAAGGACTGTCACTCCCGCAATGTTCCCCGAAGCCCCATTTGGAGAATTTCCTGCGGCTACAACAACAACAACAACAACAAAAATTAATTTAATAGTTTTTTATATAAATTTTCTTTGGACTTTGGTCTAAAAAAGTTTAGACCGACTTAGATTTAGAGTGAAATTTTTATTTACATTTATTTATGTTTCCATTCTTGAAGTAAACAATAAAAAAGACGTGCAGAACAATTAGAACAGAGAGAATAGAAAAATGTAACACAAATATAACGTGTAAACAGAGATATTCACGGTACAAAATTTTACGAGCCAAAACATAATACGGCTTTAGTGGAAACGCGCCTTAGGGCCAATAAAATTATTCAACATGCAATGTGAACTATCTGGTAGTATCATATTTGAGCAAAAAAATATTAAAAAAAAACAGCTGACAACGTTCTGACGTTTCTTATGTTTTGAGTTGGCTTTGCACGTGTTTTGGGTATAAGTATCCACAACATTTAAATTGAATTTTTTAGGATACTTTAATTAAAAGTAAAACGATATAATGCAACACGACGATGTAAGTAAAATTGCATACTTTGAAATCCTAATTAAATTACAATTGCTTGATTTTTCAGGTGGTATGGAGTATTATAAACAAATCATTTTGTTCGCATAAAGTCAAGTAAGTGAAATATATAAACATAATTGATCTGGCGATAAATGACTATTTTACACTCTATCAAAATAGAACCGATACACGCACGTTCTGTCGACATGAATACAATTTAACTGGTCTATGTACACGACGCACTTGTCCGCTGGCCAATTCACAGTATGCCACAGTACGCGAAGAGAAAGGTATAATCTACCTTTACATGAAGACCGCCGAACGATCGCATATGCCAAATAAATTATGGGAGCGCGTGAAACTATCGCGCAATTTTGAAAAAGCGCTGGAGCAAATAAACGAAAACTTGGTGTTTTGGCCAAAATATATGATTGCCAAGAACAAACAGCGTTTTCTAAAAATTACCCAGTATCTTACACGTATGCGTAAACTTAAACTACGACGCCAAAAGTTAATAGTACCGCTATCGCGTAAGATCGAACGAAGAGAAGCGCGACGAGAACAGAAGGCATTGATTGCTGCTAAAATAGATAACCATATTGAAAAAGAGTTGATGGAGCGTTTGAAAAGTGGCACATATCAAGATATATATAATTTCCCGCAAACAGCATTCAACAAAGCATTGGAAGCGGAAGAGGTGGAAGATGAAAATGTAAGCGAAGATGAGGAGCAAGAAGTAGAAAGAGAAATGGAAGTGGACGAAGATGTACGACGTGAATTATTGGCTGAGGAATTTGTCGAAGCGAATTCAGATGACGAAGAAGCGGAAGATGATGATGACGATGATGACAGTGATTCCGGCGATAGAGAAGAGGTTGAGGTTGGCAGCGATTTTGCAGCTTCTGACAGTGATGATGATGCCGACGACATTGAGGTGAGTAGTGAAAGATATAATTGTATTACATTCTTCGCGGTTATCCGTTCACTACAAGTAAAATACATAACATAACTATCGAATAATCACATTATTAAGAAAATGCAACCAGATCTATTTTGCGGTTGATGTAAACTATTTTTTTCACTATTCACTGAAAGCTATCCAAATTCGATTACACTCATTCACAACTAAATCTATTTTAACGGCATTTTTCAAACTGTATACTTGACCTTGAAATTCATGATATTAAATGATAACTATATATACTAATTTTATCTGTAATTTCGATGCTGTAATGACGTATTCTTTCACCACTTCCGAATATCTGTCGCTTTAATCTGAAGTAAATATTTTAATCGTTTTGTATCAGATATATGCGATAAAACCTTTCGTAATACTGTTGTCATTGCACATATATTCACTGAGCAAAAAGAATTGATTCAGTGCAATAAGCGCTTTCATTCTGATTAGCTCGTCGCTCGGTAATACAAGCGTTTCGCATTTAGTCACTATATTAAAATAACAATTATCGCGTGAGTGCTCCCCAGTAAGTGAATTTTATTTCCATTCAAAATATCACAATTAAATTGTAGAGCACAATAATTTAGTTCAGTTAATTACTATGAACTTCGTATACGTGTGCGTCACGCATGTGCAGTTCAAAATCTCAAGCATTAAAACGCAGTGATCGGTGACGGTTACTTTTGTTATTAAACTGAATTTGGCGAAAAAACACTTTGCCACTTACTAATTAAACAGTTTTTTGTTCAAAGTGATTTATACCGTAAATATTGTCTGAAAGCAAAAACAATTGCAATTATTTAGTGTAGATCAAAGTTGAAAGTTCCACCTAGTTCTCTTCAATTTATTAAGTAATTAACGAATCACACCATTTATACATATAATTAAAGTAAAAGGAAATTATTTAAATCGCATGCTTTTAATTAATTAATTAATCTCAAAAGAAAAAAAAATAATGAATTATAAAAAAAATACAATTTTTGTTTTGTTTGCTTGCAACGCAGGATACACCCGCGCCCGGTGCCTTCGTACGTGCTCCAGCGAAATCAAGTAAAAAGACAACCGCATCCGCTTCCAGCAGTAGTAAAACAACGAAACGTCGTCTCAAGAAACCAAAAGTGGAAATCGAATATGAAATGGAAACTGAAACTGCTGCAGAGAGGCAAAGGCTACATAACTGAGGTATATGTCTACCGAGTCGAAATTGTCGGTAGCCCCCCCTTTATTAATTGCTGCAATAGCAAAGTTGTGACATTACTTGTAGTAATGCATTTTTTTTTAAATCAGCCTAGTGGTATTGAGATGTATATGTATATGTGTGAAATAAAAAAAAATGCAATTAAAATATTCAATTTAATTGTTCGCATGTATGTATGTTTGCAGTAGTCTCATATTGACAATCTGTGTCAGTGCGTTGTACCGGTCAGAAACCGGTTCCGATTCGAACTGCCTTAATTGCTAATATGTATTTTTCAATATTACTGAGAACGATATTCATTCTTAATCACTAAACAATGTTAGCCGTGATAAAAAAACAACAACAACAACATAACATAACAAAAACAAATATGGTTGCTGACCTCGACATTGTAAACCGCTCATTATATAAATGCTTGCATTTTCACCATGCTTACTAGGGGATTGATTATGGGTGCAGTGCTATTATCTGGTTACAAAATATGTTTCCATAAGTAATTTAGAGGCGAAGTCTACGCTTGAAATTTTAAATATAACGAAATTTAATTCATATCCAAGCAAAAATACTGGCTTTTTGTTAATTAATGGGCAAAAACACACTGAATGTTAATGACACCTATTTAATTCTTCGCCAAATTTCTTGTTTATTGTGCTTTCGATATATTCCACACGTTGTGTTCATTCATAAATAACGGTAATATGTGAATTAATGAGTTTTGTTTTATTTATCTATGCATTTGTGCATATATACTTCATGCACAGTGAGAATATTCTGTGATACACACTACTCCGTTTATAAATATCAGTAACATGCCTTTTAAAAGCCAAACAAAATGCTATGCTCTACAATCAACAACCCGGGCGCTGAGTATTTAACATATTTTTGTAATTGTAAACAAAAACAAGATCTCACATATATCATAATTGTTTGTTAGTACATATTCGGAAATGTGTATGTATGAAAAATTGCAGCGGCATCTCTTATTCAATTAAAAATTCCAACTTGGCGGTAATTATACAAAGGCCAAGTTTATGTCAACATTTGCGAAACAAATATGTATATAAAAAAAGGGCATATATATTACATAATTCGCTTGATAAATACGCATACGTATACATTATTTAGTGAATTTTGGACTCATTATCCAAAGCACTTGCCATAATTGATATTTTACGCCGTTAAACACAGAAGTTCGATTTATTCATTTTTGTACATATGTATAAAAAAAAAACTATCGTTTTAGTTTTTTGTCATTTATTGTTTAAAGCAAACTCATCCCAACGCTTTCATTTACATAAATTAACTGCTGAATTATCAGTTTGCAATATCCATACGGAATCTTCAAGAAATACTTACAACTACTTTCTTATCACTAATTGTTCAAAGAGTTTAATTTCAAAAGACATCGAAAAGTTCAGTACATTTATTTTCTGAAACTGCTAATCAGTGTGTTGCTGACTTTAGCGATGCTGCAGAATATTGGGAAAAATTATTATTATTAATTTATTGATAAATGATTACATAAATATTTTATTCAATGCTGTAGCAAATATGTAGTACAAAATAGTGCTTTTATGCATACAATTATGTTTTGCATGCTAATAATTAAATGACTGTGTATTTATATAATGTTTGTTTTTGTTCTCGAGTAACGTACTTCGTTAATTACAATAATATTGCATTTAGTCTCGAGTACAATCTTTTATGAGAAGCTTTAGATACTAGTTGATGTTGTTTACAAAAAGAGTTTACAGTAAGTTAAATGAAAATTCTTTGATAATTAAATTAATTTACATATAATTGTAATAGTTTTCATTATAAAACTGATTTCGTCCTTTCTTTGCATATTACTTATATGTAGGTTCAGTATCAGATCTCAAGCATTTCGCCTACCATATCAATTCGAATTGCCCGCTGCCTGTCGTAGTAGCACGTAAATTTTCTCTTTGATCCACTCCTTGTTGTAAGGTGCATAAGTATTTGTCGATTTTTGATATACGAGACAACTGATATCCGCCAACTGATCAACAAAATCGAATAATTGACTTATGTCGTATGTTATTGTGGGTGTATTGGGATTCCGCCTTTTCAGGTGTTCCTCATAGATTTTACAAACACCTTCCATGCATTCATTAACACTTTCATAGTCACTGTAAGTGCGTGTTTCGGGACGAGAAGCCGGTTGCACTAAAAGAATTGTGTGAGACATATTGGTAGAGTGGCGGTTTGGTTTAAGTTAACCGTCGGTTAGGAAGAAAAGTCTAGAAACGTTGCGTTTTGTCAAAATGTCGGTAAGAAAACAGTTTTTCACCGGCACCTGCGATCCTGGCACGCTTTGTTTTTCCTTATAAATCAATAATGGCTGCACGTTTTTATTCTAAAATTGTAGATGTGAAGATTTATGTGTTTTGTAGAGCTGAAGGATTGAATAATTTACTCACGTTGTTTTATTATTTACAATTACCATTTATCTTATGATTTTACACCGCTCAGTGAGATTTGCAAGCTAGAATTATTTTTTCTGATGCTGTCAAAATTTTATCTTCTTCCGTATGTTTATTCTTATCACCTTCGCACACACGTGTAAACGTGTAGAAATTTTAAAATGCACTAGCTGCTCTTTCTTACTTATGTCATTTTTAAGAAGCCGCAAAACTACAACGAGTAAACTTAAGTAACGAGTACATCGCCAGTGTTGTGAGATGCAACTCTAGTAAAACGTAATATAAATGTTGGGTACTCAGTATTAGCTAAAAATAAAACTATAAAATATAGAAATAGGTACTTTCACCTCTGACTGATGATGGTTATCTATATATTTTATGATTATTTTCTGAACGATATATTTTCGCTCACAATAACAATGATTATAGTAATTATTAACTGCACAAAATTATAAAAATCAATAAATAATTATTAAGTTGTAATTATTATTTCATTACTTATTATGATTACGGTCTCTGATAGAATGTAGTAAACATCAAGAATTTCAACATTAGCTCAATGAAGAATATTATTGCTCAGTATAAAAACAACGGCAAACAAACGGCGGCAGCGATAGCCGAGTGGTTAGCATTGCGTACTGACATTCGGAAGGCCTGGGTTCGAGCCCAGATTCGAGCAACATCCAAAATGATAGAAAATTTTTTTTCTAATTGCGGTCGCCCCTCGACAGGGAATGTCAAGCCCTCCGAGAGTATTTCTGGCATGAAGTAAAGCTCCTCATAAAAATCCATCAGCCGTTCGGAGGCGGCTTAGAATAAACTGTAGGTCCCTCCATTTGTTGGTAAAACATCAAGACGCAAAAACCATAAATTGGAGGAGGAGCTCGGCCGAAAATCGCTTCAGCGGTTACAAAGGGCCAAATATATATATATATATATATATATAAACAAAGTTAGTTAAAAAAGGTGTTTTTATTTAAAAATATTTTTTTAATTAGAATTTTTTAATAAGCGTTCTCTATTGTCAAAAGTAAAAAAAAAAGTGTTACCGCAAATAAAAAATTACTACTTGAGTATTAAAGATGCGTATTTTTAAAAGATTCCACTTAATTTAAAGATATCAGTCAGAATATTTTTGTGAACACATTTGGTAGTTTTTCGCGAATAATCAAAAATCTAAGTAATATTTTTGAAATTGATACAGGTGAATCGACCTTCGAGTAGTCTGATGGAAAAGTTCCCATCGTCCTCACAATAAAAAGGGGACAAGAAAGGTTATGTTGGAAAGACTTTACTGCCACCACGTGGTTTTGGATGCTCTCTACTTTTTTCAAAACATCTGGGAAATGGAATTATTTTATTTCGTGATTGTTTTTAGTTGTAAAGACTCCAATAATTTTCACAATTTAATACTGGAGAAAATAATAAGAGAACTAAATAAATTTGCGGTAACAGATTTTTATTGATGATATTGATGTGATTGGCAATAACAACCGCATCGTTAGTTTTACTTTCTCCAGGTTAGACAAATAAGCGAAGAAATGGGTCTCGTGGTGAAGGAGAACAAAACGAAATACATATCCCCTATCATCGAATAAATAATCAGCGCATACCCATATTGGCTCCCATGTCAGTTTTGACATTTATAATTTTGAATTTGTGGATAATTTCGTCTTTCTTGGAACCAGCAGTAACACCAGCAACAATATCGGCCTAGAAATCCTACCATGTCATTAGGTTTTACTTTAGACCAAACTCTACCCCTCGATGTTGTTATCCGATAAGTCGGCTTTAGAAGAGAGAAAAGTTTTGCGGAAGTTTTGTGGTCCATATTCCATATTCAATGAATTCATTTACGTTCTTTGATTAAGCCCAGAGATTTTCAAAGTTATTTTTATGTTTATGTTTTGTTTGATAGAATTTCATTTGATTTTCTCTTTGTAAAAGTGAAATCTTCAAGATTATGACGGCGTTTTGGGGAAAAAAAGAGTGCATCAGATAGTTTGTACATGTTTAAAGACAAAAAAACTGCCCATGATTTTGACAATCGCTGCTCAAAATCGAAAACAAAACACGGTAGCTGTTGTATTTGTTCTCCTGTTCTCACCTTTATGAATTCGGCTTGGCAGGTATTATTCGGAAACGGATTAAAGTTTATTCGCATATTTCTTTCAAAATTAAATTAATTAAAAATCAATAATATGTTTAGAATATAAATATTAGAAAGTGAAAAATGTTTTTTTGATATCTTTTCGAACTAAAATAATAAATAATTAAAATATTTCTGGTTTTTATACATCTTCTTCAAATTCAGTTTTTTGAGCTTAAATTTTTGTGATGTTGAAGTGAAGCTGTAACTTGACTTCTTCTTAGTTTTCCGAGTTAATTTTTTCGTAATACCCACACATTTTTTATCGTCTGCCCTTTTTAAAAATTTTTTTTTATTCATTAAACCAGTTTTGCTTAATAATGATCGATGTGGAAGGAAATTGATTTTAAATAAATATATAAATACATACATTCCGACGAAAGCAATTCACCACAGCGCACATATCTACTCATCTCACTCGCTCACCATTGGTTAAGCGCGTCAGATGTAGCGATAGCGATACCATGATAAGCCGACGACGAAAAGATCATTTCCTGCATTACATATTCGCGAGGTGAATAATACGCCGTCAATTGACAACTCTTTGCAATCAGCTGATTTTTGTTTGACAAACTTATCGTCGCTATATATTTGTATATACAAATGTATATTCTCCGCTTGCATTTACCTCATACAAGATAAAAAAAATAAAAATAAAAAAATAGTGGGGAACAAGCAACGAGAAATGCCAAAGCGACGATTCTTGTGCGGTGTTGAGTGATGAGAAAAAATTTCAAGCTATAATAACCGCGAATTGTTGTCGGTTTTGTCACTCTAAATTGGAAAGCATATCTTCATTAATTATTTATATTTTGGAATAAACGAAAAAAAACGGGAAAAAAATTAATTGTCAAGCTCAATCTGTAAAATTCGTATTGCGAAACAAAGTTATGTAGATTGAAAGATATTTGCTCAGTTAACTCGGAGTCAGCAAAATACCGTTGTGTGATGAGCTTGGGAATTGAGTAAAAGTTCGAAAGAAATTGTAATAAGAATTTAGTGTGCTAATATTGGGCTTGCGTATGAGCGCCCACCTACTAAGTATCAACATACTTTACGCGTGTGTGTGTTCAGCAGCGTTGCGCGAGTAGTTGCGTCTGCGTTTGCAGCTGTTGGGACGGCAGAATTTCTATTTGTTTTTGTTGATCACGAATCGATAACGCGCTCAAAATTATTTGTTTACATGACTCCTTCCAGTTGAACAACCCTACTATCGTAAACAACCCCTGGCGTAAATTGTGTGCACGAACAAGTGAAACTTTTCACTCAGTGATAGTACATACGTACATATAAACAAATAATCACTCATACATATGTACATATGTGAATCGCAGTGATTTTTGTTTATATTTTGATGACGTTGCGCTCGCGGTAGTCTCGTTCGTTTACATATGTACATATGTATGTATGTACGCGTATGTATATATATGTAAATCTGTTTGGATTGCAATACTCGCGCTGCTCCCTTTTGCTTGTTGCTTGTCAACTTGTTGTTTTTGTGCGCGCTATTATCAGTTGCCAATTTTAAGCCGGTTTTGTGTTATGAAAATCCATTATTCAATGTTTTCAACAACAAATACAAAAATTAAGGTACTCAACTTCTAGTCACAGTTTGCTTAAAAATTATATAGAGATTTTTTCTTTGTTTTTCGTTTAGTTTCAGTTTAATTTTTTTTTTTACATTTTTGCATGATTTCAGTTGCCCAGCGACTCTACTGTGCCCACTTTGCGTTGCCTGTTGAATGGCCCTTTCCGCGATTTGAATTTCGCCAACACAGATCAGCGCTTAACTGCCGTGCATGACGTCGTCTTCCTCGATGAGGTTGAACAGACAATAAAACCGTTGAATTATCGCCCAATAGCAACGTCACCGTTGGCGACCACCACTGAGCAGATACATGAATTCAATGGCACAAATGGTCTGGATACAACCAGTAATGGGTAAGTATTTTGCTGATCGGCACCTACCTAATGTAAGCGACACTTAGCGGGTGAGATGAAAGTATTTTTAAATTTAAATATCTACTCAAAATTCAGCGGTCGGAATGGCTTTAGCGGAGATTTCTCATTTATATTTAGTCTGCTTTGACAGAGTTTTTCGAATCATTCATTTTTACATATGTAAGTAAAGGGTGTGATTTTCAGTGATGATTTAAGAGAGTAAAGTTAATGTTGGTAGCGTAACTCAATTTCTTATCGAAATAGGCACATAATTCCTTAATTTCAGAAACCGAATAAGAAGAATTAACCCAGAAATATAGTAACACGTAGGAAAAGGTTGAAACTTTCAGGTGTAAATGGAGTGAGAACACTTTTTAACATTCATTAATAGGTGATTCCGGATGTACCAAGTTTGCAGTTTGTCAAGGTCTCGTAAGAAAGTGCATTGGAATCACTCAGAAACTGACATCATTAGCCGAATAGCATGTCGTAGCTATTTAGCTGGAGCCAAAAAGCTGGAGTAGATTGAGGGATAGAACTGCAGCCGTGCAAAAGACCTGAGTCTGAAACGAAGCTGGAGCAAAAAAAACTCAGCGATAATATTAGCAGCTTCTTCATGAATATTAGCATGCTTGGCGATATAAAAGACGGAAGAAGGAATATCAGAACTAGATTTCTTAGTTTTAATTTAACTCCAGAAAGCCTTCGGGTAACTTTTAAAATTGAAAGCTGGACGCCCATTTTCTTGTGGAGCAGTATCTACTCTAATGTTAACACTAGTGGCAAATTATGGTTATTTGCTTACAAAATCGCAAAGCTGCACTCCGACAGCCGCTGGCTCATATCATTACATAGAAGTAGAAGATCGAAAATGTGATTCCTTCTATTGACAAATGAGTTTAATTGTGTTAAATCGATACTGAAAAGTCTATTAGAAGCATAAGAGTTCATAGCCATTAGATACATTAACTGGAAATATGTAAGTTATTGAAAATTCGCCAAAAAATGCTACTCAAGTTAAAGTCACCAAAAATATTGTCGATATGTGATATGTAAATCATATCATTGCTGTGCGTTGGAATATACGCATCGCACACGCACATAGAATTGCACGTGAGAAAAAATAATTCCATTCAGAGAACGCACTATGAAATCCAATATTACCGGCATTTGATGCCTGTCATTCATATTGCACACTTTTCGTTTGTTATTTTAACGCATAGCCAGCTGTACATACATATACTGCTTGACGTCAGAGACGTCAAATGCACGTGCTACTCATGCTTGCAATCTGCATAGCAAAGCAAACACAATGCGCGTCGCGCTGGTGATTTACCTCCCAAGAAGCCAGGCAGCGAGTCAGCCAGTTACATATAAGTATATGTTGTAAGCCCAATACGCGCTCAAAAGCTTGCGAATTCAATAATCACAAATAAAGCAAAAGTGTAAAAAGTGTAAAACACAAACGAAAATACATACATACATAAATGTGTTATGTGTGATCACACACTTTTGTATGTACATATGTACGTACTTATTTACGTACTTATGATAAATAAAAGATTTGACTGCGTGATTTGCTTATCAAATTTGAGATTGCTCGCCACATACCCACCAAGAAAAAAATACTCAAAAATAACCGCACAAATTATTCCATCGATATTCAAGCGACACTGCCATGGCGTGTCGTTCAGCGACTGCCGCCACTATCGATATTTGCATTATAAATTGTTGCTTACGTTCAAGGTCAGTTAGTTGCTGGCTTTTGCTGGTTGGCTGATAATTGCGTGAAAGTGGGTGTGAATGCGTTTTGGCAAAATTGCCGGTTTGCGCCCATTAAACCTGCGCTGAGTAAACAACTCGCGTTAACGATTTTTTGAAAATTCGGTTGTTAAGGCGTTGGATTTTAACACGTACATATGTACATATGTATTTGTTCATAAATTATACCCTGAAGCGAAATATCAAATTGGTCAGAGACGGTGTTGGCTTAGTGCTGGAGTTTTCTGATTGAATTCGCACTAGTAAAAAAACTATTACTTGAGGACTCAAATCAATTCATTTGACAGGTAATTACTTTTGAACCAATTGTCGAAGCACTTTTGCCACCCCAATTGAGGTGTCTCAAAAAAAATGTGTTCTAGACGTATCAACCGCCTCTTCAGGTGTCGAAAATCGTTGACATCACAGTTTATTTGCTAGGTATGAAAATAAATGCAGTTATTCGGTACCAAGTCAGTACTATACGGTGGAAGACTCATCAAATCGATGTTTTCAGTGCTCGAAAATTCAGTTGTTTCTGGCGATGTGTAAGAGCTCGCATACTCGTGGTGAAGAGTGATTCTCTGCGGTTTGGTTTTCTGAATTCTGAAAGACAACTGGAAAACAAATGGTTGTGTGCCACTCAGAATTTACTGTTATGCATTTTTCTAGTGTTACGGTTGTGACATATCCACATTTTCCAGAAAAAACAGGCAACCATTTGCTTGGGAGTGCTTCGTGCGCGAACAACTTATTGTCGAATTCGGCTCATCTTGAAACACCCATACAGTCGACTGTTGTCTATTTTCGGGCTCATTCGCATAAATCCATGATTCAGTGTCTGTCACGATGTTACAGACGTGTTTCGGGGCACCGTTATCGTATTTTTTTAACATTTCTCTCGACCAATCGACGTGATTTACAAATTGTGTGGAATCCAATATGAACAAATTTGTTTTCAAAATCAAATGTTTATCCAATATTGAATGTATGCTAGTCCCACTAATGCCTATAGTTGTCTCAATCTCTCGATAGGTTACATGACGATCTTGCAATATCGGTTTGCGCACAGCATCAATAGTTTCGGGAACAAAAATTGTTTTTGGACGACCTTCACGAAATTCATCTTGGAGTGATCTACGACCTCCATTGAATTCACTATATGATCGATAAACACTGGTCGTGGATGGAGATTCATCGCCGAAAATTGAATTAAGTTCATCGATGCACTGTTACTGAGTTAATCTACGGAGAAAGTAGTAAAAAATAAACGCGCGAAAATCTTCGCGATTTAATTCCATTTCTTCGCCGAGATGAATATTTTAAGTTACTGTAAACCACATATGTAAATAGCGCTCGTATGCCAAAACGTTCTGAATATTTATAACATCAAAAATGTCAAACTTTACGATAAAATTGTCAGTTGTCAGATTGCAACACCAGGGTTGCTAATTTCCGATATATATAAGGCAAATCTCGTATGTGCTTGGAATTTTTCTTGAATAGCCTTTTCCTAATATGGATGGTCTGCGTCTCAAAAGCACGTCTAATAAGAAATCTTTTCGAAAATTTTTAAACGACAAGCAGGCTCTGCCACATGTTGTTGTGCCTTTTTTCCCTTTTTGTTGAATAATATTAAAAAATAATCGATATTGTAATGGAGGATAAGGTTAAGAATGATGCAGTTAATCGAAAATCTTAAAATTCTTATTTTACTTGTATTGTCGACCTATCCATAAATTTTTGGTTATGTACTTCAAATATTTGACATTTAGATATTGTTGCGGCTGATTTATACTAAGGTGGTCCGTACCTACTCCACTACCGGAAAAGAATTTGAAGTTAATCGTACCATAAGCTCGAATTTTTTTTAATAGATCGGTTCTAGATCCACTTCTCTGAAAAAAAAATTATTTTCAGCCTAATTTAGGAAAAAAATGTAACGAAAAAACAGTCGATCAATCGTCCGTTTCCCGGAAAAATAATGATTAAAATAAGTAATTTCTTTTTATTCAAAATTGTACTTTGTTCTCCATTTTGACAGTATGAACTGGGCTTTTTCTCACTGATATCCACAACTTCAAATCTGTGTGGAAACGTCAAAGGTTTCTGACTAGTCGCTTGACATATTGAATTGAATTAGTTTTTAACTAGTTAGTTCATTTAACTGCTAGGTCAGTTGTGGCGTTAACTGATTTTCGTGCGAATATTGTCAAAAATGTGTTGTTGTATTTGAGCTGTTTGTTGTTGTACTCGCTTGGCAGCTGTTGGCCTTGTGTTCTTTTTTTTTTTTTTTTTTTTTTTTTTTGGTAATTTTGAGTTCTAAAAGCTTTTGGTAATGAAATTAAATGGCTAATTTGTAACTTTCCTTTTTGGTAATTGCGGAAGCTAATGTTGCTTGTGATTTATATGTATATTTTTTTTACATGAAAGAATGGTTTGATAGTTCAGTGACTTTTTGAATAAAATATATTGTTTTCGGCAAATAAGCATTTTATTTCTCAATATGGTATCGCTTTAGCTCGATACATTTCGTCCAGCTTATTTCCAGTTTTTGTTTTCCTTCCAAATAATAGGTTTTTTCAAGGTCCACGAAATAGGCGTTTGTTTTCGGAATGATCTCTTCATTCGATCCGAATCTCTTACCACCCAGGCCTTTTTTATGGGTTGGTTACAAGAAACAGATGCATGGGGGCTACATTTAGAAAACATACTGTATGGGATAGCAGTTCGTAACCTAGTTTATGAATTTTTGACATGGTGACCACACACATTTGCAGTTGTGTATTGTCCTGATGGAACAGCATTTACTTTATATAAAAGCTCTGTATATGAATCGCCGGAGATCGTTTTACCCTTTTTAAGGTAATTGAAGTGAGTGTCGCCTCGTGCATCTCCAAAAAACTGTGACCATAACCATGTTGACCGACAGACCCACCTTGGCCTTCTTTGGAGGACGTTCAGCTGGAGAAACCGGTATTTATTGTTCTTTGGTCTCCGGTGCGGTGTGGTGTGGTGGATTCATGCGTCGCCTACCATAGCGAGACGGCGCGACAATTTGTTTGGATTGCGGTTGAACATCGCCAAACACACCTTTGAAGTGATTACGCGGTTGCGTTTATGGTCGTGTGTGAGCAATCGCGGCACCCATCGCAGGATAGCTTTTTCATGCCCAAATATTTATATAAAATGTGATTTACTAGCTCAAATGAGATGCCTACAGTCTCAGCCACCTCATTCACTTTTATTCGCCGATAGTCCAATATCATTCCATATATCTTATCGACGATTTCTGACGTGACGACCTCTTTTGGGGGAAAGCCTCGTTTTAACCATTAAAATTGATGGTGCAGAGTCTCCTTAGTTTTCATCAAGTCTTTCCTTGGTTTCGGTGATGTTGCTTTGCGGAAAAAATAATGCGAAAATTCACTTTTTTCCATTTTAGTTAAAAATCACGAGCTCGTCTGCTTTCAATGGCTGTCGAACACAAGCGAAATGGCGTAGCTTGCTCAAAATTTTACAGCAGTCGATTAATCGATAACAGTTGACGGAAACAGAGTTGTTTTTACAGTAACTACGCGGCAAATTGAAAAAGTCATTGACTAATCAAAAGCCCTCGTATATTATGCTTTATATATTTTTGTTTGCACTTCTACTAAGAAACTGAAAAAATCACGCTGAGATAATGTAACAATGAAGTTTCTATTAAATAAAGTTTAGTTCTTAAGTTAAAATCTACTTTGTTTTGCACCGAATAGCACACACACACATCGGTATAGAACACTGGTCAGCAAGCAGCAAAGAAAATATTGACAGCAATTTGTCCTTGACATTGACTCTGAACTGATATACAAATACAACAAACAATTACGAATGCAGTCACTTAGTGCCAACGAGTCCAGTCACAACGAATGCTGTCGTCGTCCCACACTTGAAACAATCAAGTGATCTCGCTACAACAGCTGCAACAAATACAAGAACAATAAAACTTTGTGTGTGCTTAACCAAGTCAACCCCTCCGACCAAACGCTGCTGCATCATGAAAGTGGCTAGTGTGGCGAGAAAAGTAAATAATTGACATTAATTTGATTGTCATAAATGATAGGGAATATATATATATATATATATATATATATATATATATATGTATATGTGTACGTACGTGACTTTACTAATGCTCATTGTCTGCTGCTATTACATTCTCGTCGTCAACAGCGATGGTTGTTCGCCGCTTGTATGGCGATTTTTGTCGCTCGCTACACCAAAGAAGAACAGGCGGCAGCATGAGGTGCCGCTCCCCCAGACATTTGATCTTAAACGACTTTTATTAACGGGTTAAAATGTCAATGTCAACAAGTCGCTAGAGCCGTTTAACAATGTGTTGACTGTAGTGATAATAACAATTTATTACGTAACTCAGTCAATGGAATGGAATTCTGTAAGAATATCTGACATTTAATTAAAAAAAAACGTATTTGATGTTACCTCATAAGTTGAGAATGGCTTCTGTGAAATCAATCGAAAGTAAGCAAAATAATCGTGTTATCATGGACATGGTTTGTAAGAAGTTTGCATGAATTCTGAAAAGAGGGCGTGGCACCTACCAAAATAACTAAAATATAAAAATTGGTAAACAGATGATTTGTCACTTCATAATTCGAGAACGGCTATACTGAATTCAACCAAATTGGAAATGGAAATTGGGCTGTAGTTTGTAGTTTTCATATAAAGGGTGAACTAAGCAGAGGCACTTTTTCAATAGCCTTTTTTTGAAAGATCACGCGTCATTTTATTTTTATTCATTATTGTTTGGCATTTCATCATGGAAAGGCTTACGCCTGAACAACGTTTACAAATCATTCAACTTTCTTACGAAAATTCACGTTCTGTAATTAATGTGTTTCGCGCGCTTCGCTCAACTTATGGTCAACATAATCGACCTACTGAGCATACTATTCACAACACCATCACCCATCTTGAGACCCAGCATTCATTATTGGATAATATTCGACCGAATAGACCACGTCCAGCACGCAGTGAAGAAAATATAGCGGCCGCAGCTGAGAGTGTACACGCAGACCGTGGAGAGACGATTCGACGCCGTTTGCAGCAACTCGGATGGACCTGGTGCATTTTACGTCGAGATCTTATTGAAAGCGTACAAAATACAGCTTGTGCAAGAACTGAAGCCGCTCGATCTTCCTAAGTGACATCGCTTCGCTCTATGGGCTCTTGAAAAGTTCCAAGAAGATCCGACGTTTTCGAACCAAATTTTGTTCAGAAATGAGGCACATTTTTGGCTCAATGGGTATGTAAACAAGCAAAAATTGCCGCATTCGGGACGAAGAGCAACCTAAAGAGTTTCAAGACCTGCCATTTCATCCAGAAAAAACAACAATTTGGTGTGGTTTGTGGGCCGGTGGAATCATCGGTCAATATTTATTCAAAAATGATGCCGGTGAGAACATAACCGTCAATGGCGACCGTATCGCGCCATGGTAACTGACTATTTGATGCCTGAAATTGTAGCTCGTGAACTCCGCGATATTTTCTTTCAACAAGACGGCGCCACTTCCCACACATCGCATCAATCAACGGGTTTATTGAGAGAACACTTCGGTGAGCAGATAATTTCATGTTTTGGGCCGGTCGATTGGCCACCATTGGGATATGTAAAGTTTAAAGTCTATGTGGACAATACCCTCGATTTAGGCCTTGGATCAAAACACCACGCGTGTCATTCGCCAGTTATCAGTCGAAATGCTCGAACGAGTCATCGAAAATTGGACTCAACGGATGGACCATCTGAGACGTAGCCGCGGTCAACATTTGAATGAGATAATCTTCAAAAAATAAATGCCAAAGAATGTTTTTTCGAATGATAATAAAAATTCCCCAATAAATTTGTATTTTCTGTGTTTTTTTCTTTGAAAAAGTAGGGAACCACGAAATGGATCACCCTTTAAAACAATATGGATATCAATATAGAGAGATTTCAAAAAGTTTTTAAGGAGAAGATGCCAAATATTCAAAAACGAGACTAATTGCTTGTTGTGAATGCACAATGGAACATCAAAAATCCTTACTGGAATGAATTGATGTTGTAAAATGAGATTTTCAACAAATATTCCCTAAATAACATAAACAAATCTTATGAAATACGACAAATGAGTGAAATGTTAATATAAAAAAAATTTTAAGATTTTTAATTTTTTCGATATTGATTTTCGTGTAGCGAAACACACCAGGGCATCGCTATTTATACATATATATTTGCTTTGTTTGTATATAAATATGTGCACATATGTTATGTATGCATTTACTTATGGTGTCACTAGGTGGTCACATACTAGCGTGCTTAAAGCTGTAGTTATGTCTGTATGTCAGTATGTCTGCTTATTTGTTTTGTTTGTGTGTATTTCCTCGCCGCCAAATGTATTTAAATGACTTTTGATTACTCACAGCAAATGCTACGGCAACAACAACAACACAACAGAAAATCAGAATCACCAGCTGAAAAAAAAACAAGTTGCGGCGCACGTTTTTTCGAATTTATGAATGAAACTGACTTTGGCGCGCTTATTAATACAAATGCTGGGTCTTATCAGTTGACTGAATTGTATGGTTTGAATAAATTTATATTATACTTATACATACATATGTATGTATAGTATAGTATAGCACATTGTCTGGCGACCCGCTGACAAAATTAATTGCGACCAGCTGTTATATGAATGAAGAATGGGGGCTTAATAGGTCTAGTGCTAGTCAAAATACCAGTTTGATTTGCTCTTATCTCTTGCATTCAATAAAAAGTCATTAGTATTCATTGTGGTGATTAATTTTGATTTATTGCTTTGTTAGACTTGTTTGCCCAGACGATCCTTCTATGGCGTATGGATTATTTCAAACAAAACATTTGAAAAGAAATCAAAAAATATTATACAGCGACGATTAGTATCTATAAAATTAGCGTAAAAGCCTTTGTTGGCAGGTTGGGTTGTTTTATTATGAAATTAATCATTCGAAGTGCATTTATAAAGGGTTTGATATGATCTCTAAGTGTCGTTTTGGCCATTTGTAATATGTCATGATCTGTTTTTTTTCATTGTAATCAGTAATGTTTACAATTTCATCTGCCTTGGCACAACGTTAACGATTTTTTAAGAAAATCTTCTCCGATGAGGCTCACTTCAATGAGTGGTGTGGTAAATAAACAAAACTGTCGATTCTGGTGCGAAGAAAATCCACAAATTATTCATGAGCAACCATTACATTCACCTAAATTGACAGTTTGGTGTGGTTTTTGGTCTGGTGGATTCCATCGGTCCGTACTTCTTTCGAAATGAAGCTGGTAGCATCGTTACTGTCAATGGAGAATATGGTATAGATCGATGATAACCAACTTTTTATGACCACAATTGGAAGAAGTTGATCTTAACAACATCTGATACCAACAAGACGGGGCTATGTGTCACACAGCATGTGCAACAACCGAATTATTGCGAGAAAAGCATGGAGATTCGATTATTACAAGAAATTGTGACATTGAATGGCCTCTGAGAAGTTTTGATTTAACACCATGAGACTACTTCTTGTGAGGTTATTTGAAGTCAGTGATCTAGCAATAAACCAGACTCTTTTCAAGTTTTAAAATTCAATATGGAACGTGCTATTCATGACATACGACTTGTTTTAGTGGAAAAAGTGCTAAAAAAAAATTTGGTTAATCGAATTCGTTTCTGCAAAAGAAGCCGTGGATGCCATTTGAATGATGTTATATTCAGAACTTAATTGCATCGATTGTACTTCACATTAAATAAAAAAACATTTGAATTTCCTTAACAATTAGTGTGTTTTTTTTAAAAAGAAATCATATAATTCTTATTGGAGAACACTATATTTTTGATTACTCAACTTCTGTTCAAAAGAACACAATGGAAAATAAATCAAAATTTACCTAACTTTAATTTTTCTTTCTTCCACCTAACGAATACACACAAAAAATTTCATTAAAATCTAACCTGACGTTTTTATACGAATGGTTCAGTCCCTGGCCCACTACCCGGACAAAAAAGTTATTCAAAACTACACTGCAAACTACTTGAACGCAAACAAAAAACTTCATCATAATCGGTCCAATCGTTTAAAATGGCAAGCCCACGCGCTGAAGACCATTATTAATAAAAATTAGGAGGGCTGTTTGATAAGTCAGTGACCTTTCCGATTTGCCACACAGTTACATTAAATACAACACTGCTTCCGTCAACTGTTATCGATTAACACACTGCTGTAAAATTTTGATCAATTTTAAAAAGTGAATTTTATGTGCTGATTAAGCATTATTTTTTGCTTAAAAACCATCCTCGAAACCAAGGAAAGACTTGGTAAATACTACGGAGACTCTGCATCATCAATTTTAATGGTTAAGAAGTGGCTTATTGAGCTTTGTTGAGGATCGTACCTATACAAGTGATCGCATCACGCCAGAAATCTTTGATAAAATCCATAGAATGATATTGGACGATCGGAGAATAAAAGTGTGTGAGATGGCTGAGGCTGTAGGCATCTGAAATGAGGGGGTAAATCACATTTTATATGAATATTATATATATATATGAAAAAGCTATCCGTGCGATGGGTGGCGCAACTTCTCACGCACGACCATAAGCACAACCTTGTAACCACTTCAAAAGAGTGTCTGGCGATGTTCAACCACAATCCAAACGTATTTTTAAGCCATTTCGTTACCGTAGACGAAGCATGGACCACCACACCACAACGCACTGGAGACCAAAGAACAATAAAGAACGGTTTCTATGTATGCTCTTATTTAGGTTTAATGATCAATACCATTCCAGACTATTTTGAATTTCAAGCGTCTTGACACTCATTGATTTTCTTATTCGACATTTGCGTTTTCTATTTATTTTTCCAATTGGATTTTTCCTTTTACGACAAATTATTGAAATACCTGAAAGAGATTAGCATTGTTTTTATTGATGCTTTTTTCTTTTTATTGTGCGCCCCGTCGTCAGATTGTGACGGTATTTGTTGCATTCACACACACTCACGTGATTCTTCATAAAGCATACATCTAGAGTTAATTAGATATTTGCGTCAGACCTAATATTTTAACTATATATACGTATATATAAGTACTTTTGCATTTCACAGCTTTATTTTCTTTATTTCTTTTATTTGTTTAAAGAGATTGTCCAGGTCATTGCTTTCCAAAGTCCATTGGAGCCAAATACTTTTCTCTCTTGTTTCTTTTTGTTTGAGTCGAATATCCAACAGGTGCAATACATGACCTAGTCACACACAATATTTATTCTTCTACTTTTGAAAAATTTTGAACGAAATGCGAAAAGCGAGTAAAGAATAATCAGCTAAACTGTTGCTTCTTTCTGACATTCTCTTTCCACATCGCTATTTAACGCGAATAGTGAAAAGCTGAAATCTGTATATTCCCATTAATTCAATTAAGATCCAGTTCCAACCTTTCGAAGAAGCCCCACAAGCACGGTTGGCGTCTCTACTACGAGGTGAAGACGTGACTTGCAGCTACGCTTGGAAACAGTTGACGTTCTTACGTGCGTTCGTTTGGTTTTTCGTAGCTCAAGAAAGGCGTTTCGGGTGCAGAGTTTTCGTGGATTCTCATAAAATTAAAGTGAACCCTGCAAAGGATACAGTGAATTTGATTGAAACAGTTTTTAAAGTGTTAAAATTGATAAGAAAGAAGTGTTGGCTTCAAATACTAAAACAAATGAGAGAAAATTGTGCTCAGTTCGAGAATTAAAAAAGCTAAGGACTAAAGAAAATTTTCTGTTAATTAAATAATAATAATAAGTGGGAAATAATATTCAAAATTGTACTGAATTTTTGGCACGGCACAAACATTAAAAAAAAAAAATTCATAAAAAAATTTATTTGAAAAACTGCAAAATATACTATATAATAAAAACGCGTTTTTGAAAACTTTCTGGTTTTCTTTTTTTAAACTGAAATTAAAAAGTAAATTTTTTTCTGAAATTTCGAAAGAAGCGTCAAATAAATATCATAAAATATTTCTGGCGCCCTTAATTTGTTGAAATATTTTTCAAAAAATTACCTTACATTTAATTGAGTATCTCAAAATCAAATCGAGAAAATGCCTGAACGCTACGGCAGTCGACGTGACGTTGAAGAGTTCGAATTCGAAAGCGATGAGGAGGAGGACGAGATGCAGGGTGTTGGCCGGCGGGTGCAGCCGAGCACTAGTCGTAGGCCGAGTATTAATGACTTTGAGAATATGGAAGACGATCCGAATTTGGAGGACGATGACGATGAACTGGAGGTCGAGGAATTGTAAGTGTGTGTGTGTGTGTGTGTTTTGAAAATGGCGCACTTAGTTGCATTCTAAATGACGACATTGAGTGTAGATTGTGAGTTAATTGAATTAAAAAATATCGACATATTAAAAGTGACGTTTGTAGACAAACCCAAATAGTCGTCTTCTCATATACATACATAAAATTTATGAAGAGCTCAAATATATGCGTAATACATAATAGAAAACATCGACATTGTTCCCCCAGAGTCGCACAGGTTCTTCAAAATTTTACTCTGCCATTGAAATCCAACGTTACCCAACACCCCGCCCAAATGATCGAGGGGAGCGCCTGATGGATGATAAACGTAAAATTCAACAGCCCGGTGACCGAAAACCACGGGCTGCGGTGAACCCGATACCGTTCAGCTTGACTTCTACACTGAACAGCCAAAGAGTTTAGCTCATCAGCTGTTATAAAGTAAATTGTGATTAAGAAAAGTTGGGGATTACAGAAATTATTTACTAGTTTAAAACTCAGAGAAAATGTTTCTTTATAAAAAAAAAACGATTCAAAAGAATTAAATCTGGCGTAATGAATATTAAAACCGTTACACAAACATCTGGATGGGTCGCGTATTTCAGAGTTTTTTTTTTACACAAGGAAAAAGACCTAAATTGTCTAGATGTTCTTGAAGGGATACTAAAGTTAAGATCGCTTTATTGCTCTCTCTTCTCCACAGTTAATTTACAGTCGATATACTTTCCAAAGCGTAGTTTCAGCGAATGTTCATATCAAATTTACATAGTTCCTAAAGAAATCAATCCTATGGTTTCAATTGTGACCTTACTTTCTTGCTTTCAGACTCATACATTCCAACATTGACCTTAAAATCGGGTTTCCGGTAGAGAAAAAAAGTGCGCCCAAGCAAAATAGCATTGAGTCGATTTAACTAGGTCGATAAGCAAGGTCAAAAATGCAATGAGGTGACTCGCTTAACGAGGTGCTGTGCCAACTGTCAGCAAGAAATATTGTTCGTTACACGTCCTTTGCGTGAGGCTATACGCAAAAAAAGGTGGAATTTATGAATGGACAATTCATGGTTGTTGCCGTGATCTTTTCCCAAAGATTCTATCGTTTTGGCTCCGTCGAAACCGGCAACGAGAACCGCTGAAGGAATTGAAGGCCATTCCAGCCGATGATTATAGAAAATGTCAGTACTTTGAAGGAGATGAAAAAGATTTAGCAGAAAAATAAAAATCATAGCATCAATGAGACATCCTATAACCACTGAAGTGATTTGCCTCCGAGCTACCCTCCAATTTGTGGTTGCGTCTTGATGTTTTTTCCAAGAAAATTGACGGACCTACATATTTTCATAAGCAGCCTCCGAAAGCCTGTTAGATATTCATGAAAATATTTTGATTTGTCGAAAAATTGTCCAAAATTTTTTCCATTTTGCTTGAGATATCTCCAAAACAGGCGTTCTGAATGCATCTACCGCGTCTTCAGATGTAGAAAAACGTTGACCTCTCAGTTTATTTTTTACGCACGAGAATAAAAAGAAGTCATTTGATGTCAGGTCCGGACTATGCGGTGAATGACTTATCAAATCGATGTTTTCAGTGCTAAAAAATACAGTTTTTTTTGTAGATGTGTGAGAGCACGAATTGTCCTGGTAAAGAGTGATCTGTCTTCGGTGGTTGGTTTTTCTCATTTATTGAAAGACAGCTGGCAAACAAATGATTGTGTACCACCCAGAATTTACCGTTCTGCAGTGTTCTAGTGATACAGTTGCTACATGTCCAGTTAAAAAAAAATTACAGGGAACCATTTGCTTGGAAGTGCTTCGTGCGCGAACAACTTTTGTTGGATTCAGGACGCTCATCACGTGTAACGATGTCATAGACGTAACACCGCTATTGTATTTCTCTCGTCCAATCGACACCAGCCTTATTTTGAGCGATTAACAAATTGTGTGAGATCCAATGTGCACAATCAAATGTTAAAGCAATATTGAAATAATGCTGATCCGACTTATGCCTATTTCACGATAGGTCATAGGATGATCTTGTAATATCAGTTTGCGCACTGCATGAATAGTTTCCGGACAACTGTGTTTGGACGACTTCCATGAAATACATCTTGAAGGGATCTACGACCTCGATTGAATTCATAGATAAACACTGGCCTTTGAAGATGCTTCATAGCAAAAAATTGAATTAAGAATTGACAAAGAACTCAAGTTCGGGGACAAATCTTTGCATACTCTTACAGATGGCTCTGAAATGAATAGCGGGGGGTTGCCAAATCACAGCTATAAAAATGGCAACAGAGTTACCGCAGATACCCGATGCACCCAAAATGCGATTTCACATTCACGTAGATAGCTTGAAGACGGTAGTGGTTACAATATGACAAGAGGTAATAAAAAAGCGACGAAGAAAAGAATAATCCATCTTTATTGAGTACCAGGGCATAAGGTCACCGAGAGCAACGCGATGATTTGGCTACGGATGGTGAAGATGAAGTTTGCTTTGACAACAAAAAACACTCTTGTCAAGCTCATAGACTTTGGGAACGTTCAAGCGGCTGTAGAATAGCGGTGATTATGCACAAAAGAACAACAACTATGACGCGAATCTGACTAATTCTTACTAGCTGTTGCAGGACGCCTTAAAATTTGAATTTTTATTAGTTTTGACATTAAAAAAACATGAAAAATTCAGAAGAATTTTTCTGATGATAGCAAGATCAAGGCGTTTTGCCTCTTTTTTAGGCGAAAAAAAAGAAATGTTGTTTTTGTTTAAAAAAAAGGAATAAAGCGAACCAATAAATTATTAAAATTAATGAAAGTTATATTGAAGAAAAAATTATTTGCCATTCTTACAACCTTTCCATACTATGAACTTTTGATGCTCCCCACGTAAGCACTGCGTACAAAGTACAGTATGGTATAAAAGGCAACCAGCCAAAATGTTTCCCCTCCAAAATAGGATTATTTAATTCATATTAATGAGCTCAAGTGTGATTGTTTATTTGCGTCGTATTGTTGTTGTTGCAAAGCGACAGCTCACCTTTGCTACAGTGCTTTGTTCATAGGTGGCTCACCTAGAGCGGGTTTCTGGTGCGTGGTGATGCGTGCAGCAAGTGAATGTATATATGTCTGTAAGCATTGGAATTTTTCGCACCAACCGACTGACAGTAAGTCGACTTATGCGAAGGTCGTTTGTTAAGTTTGCAAAAATTCATTTCATTACATTTGCTGCTGCCAAGTTAATCTGTCCGTGGGTCCGTTTCTTCATGTGTCTCATGTGTCCTTCCTCCAGCCAACGGCAGTCACACACAATTGTGTGGCGTGAAATTATTTATGCATCAAATGGAATTCGTCGGTCGGGGAAAACAAGTTTCTTTAGTTTCTTGTTTATTTTGTTTTTGTTTTTGTTTTCGTTTTCTTCTCATTTTTTCTGTATTCTGCTTGCTTGCATTTTCTTCTAATGAAAATTTACAATCTTACGCAAAACACTCAACCTTCTACATTAGCTCAGTCAGTTACATACATAAATATTTACTTGGTTAAGCACGTTGGCAGCAATATTTGTTTCAACTTGCTATTGCTGCTTGTTGTTGTTATTGTTGCTTTCTGTGGCATTTAATTGTGTTGTGTTGCAGCTTGCATTACACACACACACATTGGCACTTAATAAATATTTGTTTACACAAAATTTACATGTCGCAATTTAATTGTTGTTGCTGCCGTCTGCTTCCCTTCCTCGCTTCCAGTATTTTGCTCAACTTTAATTCCCAACATGTTGTCGACTTGGCAAAATTCTTGTGGAAATTTTTGTTTGTTTTAGTATTTTTGCTTCAATTGTTTTGCTGTTTGCATTCGCATTGCTTTTTTTAACACATTTTGTCCTTTCAAACTTGACCTTTCATTAAGGCACTTAATTATGTCTTATAATAATTTTTGTTGTTTTTATTTTATTTTTTATTTTTTTATTATGCACGCCTATTGTTTACTGCTCTTTGGGTCTTTGCTCTTCGCTGTTCTTCTTCTGTTGTTTTCTTTTTGCCTGTTATTATGGTCTTTACCCTGTTGTCCTTGCTCCCTTCGAGTAGTTCGAGTGTCGTTGTAGTTCGCACTGCAGAACTTTTTATTTTTGGTTGACTGCTTTGCCGCCATATCCTGACACTTCTGGCGCTCGCAATTAATCATAATAATTTCGCAGTTTTGCATTGCTTGCAGAATACTTTTTTTTTAAGTTGCCATTTTTGTACTTTTTTATTATTTATAGTACACCTGTTCCCTAAAAGTTTTGGGACAGGAATAAAAAAAAGAAGAAGAAAATATGAGAAGGATATTGGAGTTGAATAAAAAACAAACAAAAAAATTAGTAAAATATACTAAATTAAAAAACAATAAAATAAAATAAATTAAGTAAAAAAAAATTAAATTAATTTAAATAAAGGGTGATCCAAGTAGAGGTACTTTTTTCAATAGATTTCAATTTTTGACAGATCACGCTGTCGTGTCAAGCTGTCATATTATTTGTCTTATTATTCTTAGTATTATTTGGCATTTCATCATGGAAAGACTTACGCCTGAACAACGCTTACAAATCATACAATTTTATTACGAAAATTCACGTTGTGTAAAGAATATGTTTCGCGAGTTTCGCTCAACTTATGGTCAAGATAATCGGTCCATTGAGCGTACTATTTGCAATGCCATCATCCACCTTGAGACCCAGCCTTTATTATAGGATAATATTCGACCGAACAGACCACGTCCAGCACGCAGTGAGAAAAATATAGCGGCCGTAGCTGAGAGTGTACACGAAAAGTTCCAAGAAGATCCGACGTTTTCGAGCCAAGTTTTGTTCAGCAATGAGGGCCATTTCTGGCTCAATGGGTATGTAAACAAGCGAAATTGCCGCAACGAAGAGCAACCTGAAGAGATTCAAGACCTGCCATTTTATCTAGAAAAAACAACGATTTGGTGTGGTTTGTATGCCGGAGGAATCGGTCCATATTTAATCAAAAAAAAATGCTGATGAGAACGTAACCGTCAATGGCGACCGTTATCGTGTCATGATAACCGACTAATTGATGCTTGAAATTGAAGCTTGTGATCTCCGCGACATTTGGTTTCAACAAGACGGCGCCACTTCACACACATCGCATCAGTCAATAGATTTATTGAGAGAACACTTCGGTGCGCAGATTATTGCACGTTTTGGGCCGGTCGATTTGCCATCGTGTGATATCACACCGTTAGACTTTTTTCTGTGGGGGATATGTAAAGTCTAAAGTCTATGCGGCAATCGCGCTTCGATTCAGGCCTTGGAAACATCACGCTTGTCATTCGCCAGTTACCAGTCGAAATGCTCGAACGAGTCATCGAAAATTGTACTCAATGGCCAACATTTGAAAGAGACAAACTTCAAAAAATAAGTGCCAGAGAATGTTCTTTCGAATGATAATAAACATTCCCCATTAAATTTGAATTTTCTGTGTTTTTTTCTTTAAAAAAGTAGGGAAACTCGAAATGGATCACTCTTTATAAGCCTGCTGAAGTTTTAGAGAATGAAGAGTATAAACTCTACTGAGATCGCACGATACTGACGGATAGGAGAGTTCAACATAACAGGTCAGACGTTATTCTTGTCGAGAAGAAGAAAAGCGAGCTCTTCTTATTGTTGCTGGTATACTCAATTCGCATCATCTTCAAGACTGACACGGCGAAAAGAGAGGCAAATACCAGCAGCAGGCATTAGAAGTGAAGCAGATGTGACACTTGGACAGGGTTACAATTGTACCAATCAATATCACGTCGACAAGTGTAGTTCCGAAAACGTTGCTGAAGATGCTGGAGGAGCTTAAATGAAACTAAATTGAGATAAATTATAATAAATTAATTAATTTACTATTAAGATAAAAAAACGCAGATAAAATTCAATAAAATGCAGTTAAATAGAATAAAATAAAATAAAATAAAATAGATTTTCATGAATTATTTATTGCGGCCTGTAATTGTTTGTGGTTATGAGTGAATGAGCTGTATTCAAAGGCCTATTTTTGTTAGAAACATTATTTTTTCATTGAATATTTTGTTATACAACAAAGAAAAATGGTTGAAGTGACAGCTGTTTCGGAGATCCCCGCATCTCCTTATCAGACTTCTTTTGCCAGGGATCGAAAAAGAGATTTTCCATTTTTACTATAATTTTACCTTCTGTCGAGTAATACTTGCTGTTATTATTACTGAAAATCTTTGCTATAATTAAACTCAGCTTGAAATAACTCAAATATAAACCATTCTTTTCCATTTATCCATTTTATGATGACTTCAACTGTACCTCAAAGTAATTGCATGCCAAGTGTCGGTAAATAGGTATATGCCACATGCCATTCGCACTGCAGTCCTTCTCCATTTCCATACACATATACATAAGTTATTTCCCAATTTGGCTGCTATTTACTTCACAATTTATTATATCGCCAAGAGAGCAAGGCGCAAAACGACGTTCGCTCGTTTGTGGACACACAAATAGAAACGATATCACCAGTCTCTCTGCAATAGGTCTCCCCATGGTACAGCTTGTTGCGTCATGCTTTTGCAATTTCACTTTTTCACCGCCAAAGTGCGACTGCCATTTGTTGCACAGTTGGTGGCCAAAAGCCAATATGTCAATGAAACTACGAGCAATACCGTTAGTAACCGCACAAAGTCCAATGTGACACGGAGGCAAGGCGGAGAGAGTTAGCGAAAGAGAGTTTAAGCATATTTCATTTGCAAAATGGTTTTTGGTAATTTTTCTGCGACACTTTGCAAGAATTTGTATGAAATATTGGCAAATTCTTTCAAACTGTTGCTTTTTATTATAATTTTTTTTTCTGTATGATTTTGTGTATGTTTGAGCTCTTACATTCATCATGCATTTAATAAGATTGCTTTGAGAATGGGAATTACAAGAAATTTATGATATTCTTTTGCCTTAAGTGTCCTTGAACTCATAATTTTTACTTTTATTTTAATACAATTTTTCGGTGTTTTGTTGTTAAAAATCCATTAAGTCTTTATTGTTTAAAAGTTTTTAACTACCAAATGATGATAACTAATAACCCATCTTTTCTTTTTTCTCTCTCTTTCCTCTCTCTTTACAGCGAAGAGTAAGTGGAATTTTCCGTTTTTACCTTAATTCACTCGTATCAATAATACTCGTATAATGGCAAAGCGTAAAGTTGGTCATAAAGAGCCGTGAGGAATAATAATTTTTATGCTTTTACTTATAAATGTGAGAAACATCGGCGGCGGCAGAGAAAGTGAACGAGATGCTGAAAAAGTGAAATAATAAACGTGTGCACTAAAGTTAGTTAGCTAAAGGCATTTGTATTGCAATGAAAAGAGCATGAAATGAATGCGGTGAGTCGAATCATTCAGCCCGACCCCGTCGCAGCAACACAACGCAATTTGCAGTGCAAAGTTTTTGTGTAAAAAACATGTGAAAGTGGTATAAGTGGTTTAATATATTTTTTTTTAAGTTGGCATTCCAAAGGGGTGATCAAAGATATGCCTCAAAGAATTAGCTACGATATTTTCTATATTTAACCACTGCAGTGTCGTTAAATTTAAGAGAACTAGTGCAACTCATGGCAATTTTGCTTAAACTGAAAGAAATATTTATTTCAAAGATAAACTTACTCTGCAGTTTTGAGCTAAGTCACTTATTATAAACTACATTGAGAAACCAAATTTTTTGCATAATGAAAGATGTTTCAACTCAATTTTTATTCACTGTCGCACGGGACATTTTTCTTCTCTGAAATCTTTGCTTGTTTTTTACTCTTACTTTACACATATAAAAACAAACAAACTGTTAAAAATGTGAATGTTGAATACTATCGAAATCGTTAGACCGTAACATACATATAGATTTCGTACAAATAATTGCCCAGCTTCATTCATGTAAAAAAGAAATATTTTCAAATTTTGAAATTTCTACCCAAATTAGTAAATGAAGTATTTGAAAACACAAAATTTAATTTTCTTGCTTTTCAGTTTCATTTTATTTAATATTTTATAAATCTGCTATAATGAATTTTCGAAGCACTCATAATTTGTTCATTGTATGTCGCACGGGACATATTTATCTCCGATAATGCGAAGCACAAAATTTGTTGTGGTTTTTATTCTCTCTATCTCGCAAACGATTCTAAGGAGCAAATGGGAATACATAAATTCAATCTAGTTTTTATAAAAAAAAAAAAGTGAAAAAAGAGAATTTAAATCTATAAGAGAGTATAAGGCTTAGAATAGTCTTGAATTTCTATAACTCGTTATGGGTTACGAGATTATCATCTTTGCGCTATTCATTTACATTTTACCAGTTTTTCGCCAACCCCATACAATTGTTATAGAGTGTGAATTGCACATTGCAAGTGTTAAGCAAATAAACTAAAGCCAGGCAGGTGTTGACTTGTGGCATCCAAGTAAATGTTTACAATAACACTTTATTTCTAGTTATGAGTGTAGCAGTAAAGCGGTAGTCTTGTCTTCATGTGATGTGCTCATTTTTATATGAAATATTAAATTTAAAAATTTTTTCCGGACACAAAAAAGAAAACCATAACCTTTTATATTTAAGCATTTTACCAGGAGATCTAATGACTTAAGTAAAAATTTCTTTTTAAATATAATTTAACAAATACAGCACCAAAAAATGGAATTCTTATTAAAAGCTCAAATATAGTACGAGTGTTGCCTTATAAAGGATGATCCATTTCGAGTCTTCATATTTTTTTAAAGCAAACAAAATAGAAAATTCAAATTAAATGGGGAATCTTTATTATCATTCGAAAGAACATTTTTTGACATTTATTTTTTGAAGATTATCTCTATCAAATGAAGGCCGCGGCTACGTCTCAGCTTATCCATCCGTTGAGTCCAATTTTCGATGACTCATTTGAGCATTTCGACTGGTAACTGGCGAATGGCACGCGTAAGCCCTGAAACGAAGTGGGATTGTCCGCACAGACTTTAAACTTTACATATCTCCACAGGAAAAAGTCTAACGGTGTCATATCACACGATCTTGGTGGCCAATTGACCGGCCCAAAACGTGAAATTATCTGCTCACCGAAGTGTTCTCTCAATAATTCCATTGATTGATGCGATGTGTGGGAAGTGGCTCCGTCTTGTTGAAACCAAATGTCGCTGAGATCACGAGCTTTAATTTCAGGCATCAAATAGTCGGACATCTTGGCACATTAACGGTCGCTATTGACGGTTACGTTCTCACCGGCATCATTTCATTTCATGAAGAAACGTGGACCGATGATTTCACCGGCTCACAAACCACACTAAATTGTTGTATTTTCTGCATAAAATGGCAGGTCTTGAATCTCTTTAGGTTGCTCTTCATCCCAAATGCGCCAATTTTGCTTGTTTGCATACCCAGTGAGCCAGAAATGGGCCTCATCGGTTAACAAAATTTGGCTCGAAAAAAACGTCGAATCTTCTTGGAACTTTTCAAGAGCCCGTAGAGCGAAACAATGTTGCTTGGGAAGGTCGAGCGGCTTCAGTTCTTGCACAAGCCGTATTTTGTATGCTTTCAATTTAAGATTTCGACGTAAACTGCGAAAAAGTCGTTCCATACGTCAGTCCGACTTGCTGCGAACGACGCCGAATCAACTCTCTCCACAGTCTTCGTGTACACTCTCAGCTACGGCCGTTATATTTTCTATACTGTGTGCTGGACGTTGTCTATTCGGTCGAATATTATTCAATAATGAATGCCGGACCTCAAGATGGGTGATGCTGTTGCGAATAGTACGCTCATTAGGCCGATTATGTTGACCATGAGTTGAACGAAGCGCGTGAAACACATTCATTACAGAACGTGAATTTTCGTAATAGAGTTGAATTATTTGTAAACGTTGTTCAGGCGTAAGTCTTTCCATGATGAAATGCCAAACGACTCACGCGTGATCTGTTAAAAAAAGGCTATTGAACAGAGTACCTCTACTTGGATCACCCCTTATATTATACTTATATCTTATATAAAACATATTATACTTCCAAGCAAAAAAGTAGAACCATTTGTTTGCCAGTTGTCTTTGAAGAAATCAGAAAAACCAACCGCCGAAGCCGAAGAAGGATCACTCTTCACCACCACTATGTGAGCTCTCACACAGCGCCTGAAAGAACTGCGTTTTTAAGCACTGAAAATATCAATTTGATGCGCCTTCTACCGTATAGTACTGACTTGGCACCGAATGACTTCTTTTTATTCCCGACGTTTAAAAAAAACTGCAAAGTCAACGTTTTTCAACACCTGAAGAGGCGGTTAATATGTTCAGAGTGGCAAAACTGTTCCGACAACTGTTTCAAGTGCATGCAAAAGTATATAGATCTTAATGGGCTTCCCGGAAACAAAAGCTATTTATTTATTAGGCAAAACACACAGCGATACATGTTCCAAATATCAAGTAAATTTGAACTAAAAATACGCGTTTTTCGCAAAGATCGGTCCCGTGTGCACTCCCTGGAAGCAAAAGCTTTCCCCGTCTTAATTTAAACAAAGCGCTATCTGTGTTATACCAAATTCCATGTAAATCGAACGATTTTCAAACAAAATCGATTTTTTTTCGAAAAGATCGATCTCAGGTCCGCTTTCCGGAAAATACTTTCTTATCGAATGTCTACTTCATGCGCAGAGCACACCTTCCAAGTTTCAGTTCATTGCGATCAGTTGTTTAGGCTACGGGCTTATCCAATATTCATTCAGTACAGAAGAATATTCATTCAGTATAGAAGATTATTGTACTTCGCCTCCTGATAAATAGTACACAAAGCTAAACACGTTACTTGCATTTAAAGAAAATGCAAAATCCCTGTTTGCATTACTAATTGATAGCGCTTTCACACAATATTACTTAAACACAAAATTCTAAAGTCGATATTTTTTACAAAACTCCATATTCACACACCTACGACTATATATATTGGAACATTTATTATTCTATTTATTTTACATATGTATGTGTGTGTGTGGTTTATTCAATGCCTGCACGCGTTTAGTTTATTGAGAAAACGCATGTGAGGATCGCCGGCAGGTGTGTAAAATGCGATTTGACAAACCACAGAGGGGAAAAAATCGTGAAAATGAGAGAAAAACTGAAGAATGGAAGAGGATAATAAAAATTTCAAGCACGTATCGTTGAAAGTGGGAAAAGAACGCGTGATAACAGCATTGCTAAACGGAAGCGGGAATAAAGTGCGCAAAATTTTTGCATTTACCAAAAATTAAAAAAAAGATAAATAAAAAATACATACATACATACGAGTACAGATGAATGCCCATATCCGCACTAAAACGGGGAACGTCGTGCATGCGTGTTTTTATGAGTTCTTTTCTCTTTGTTAGCATTTTGATTTTTTTTAGAGTTTAACCTCCATTTGCTGCTACTGGGAGGCATACATATGCATAAAAGCGTTTATATGTGTGTATGTAGGAGTATGCATGATTTTTTTTTCCGAAATATTTCGCAGTTTTTGGCTTCTTTGCGGAAGCGTTCGGGGATTGCAGCGAACGTGTAGGTGCGTGTGTGCATATGACAAAAGTTTTTATTCCATTTGAAATTCGGAGAATAAAATTGAATCACAGCATTTATGGCATTTATTCATATGTATTTGGTATTTTTTTACAAACACCCATTATATCCTTTTTTTAAACTATATATTCTATATATTTTTGAAATGGTTTTCCTTTTTTTAATTTTTTCTGAAAAAAAATTACTTAATTTTTAATACTTCTTTCTTCAAATAACATTTTGACAAAATACTAAGGCATTAAGCGAGTGGGTAGCTGTAAAAAGGCTATATAGAGAAAAACATAAAAACAAACAACAAAAAAGTGCTGTCTACGGCCACGTCGAAGTCTTTATACTTTCATTAACACATCAAATTTTTTTTCAAACTAGCGGTGTGTTTCGCTACACCGCAATAAATATTGAAGAATGTAAATAAAAGATTTTTTTTTGATATTGACATTTCAATCATTTGTCCTTTTCATAAGTTTTTTTTTGCATTTGGCAACTACAGATTCGTATTTGCTGTGCTTCAACCTGGTCGAAAATGACATTTTTCAAGCGTGTGACGAAAGTATATTGAAAAATATGTTTCACTGAGAAATTTCATGAGCCATCTGCATTAGAATTTTATAACAAGTTGCATAACTCTTCAAAAACTTTTTGAAATTCCTCAATTTTGTTACCCATATTGTTATACAGGGTTATTCATTTTGTGGTTTCCAAAAAAAAAAAACGTAAATAAAATAATATTGTTCGTAAATCCTCGTGGATTTTTGTAAACTTCGACTTCGGAGCTCGTCATTTTGATCCGATCGGTATAAATTCTTAGATGATTCTCCTTCTGGTACTTACATACAAGAAAAGTTTAAAAAAAGCTATCAACGTTCTGATATCTCTTTTATTTTCGTTAGAATTTCAAAAAATAAAACATTTCTCTTTTCTGTACGAGGACGTGATTTGTTTAAAGGAAAAGGTGAATTTTGATTTTTCGCAGGCTGTGTACATTCGATTATCGATATTTTGATTAGAAGTTTGCTTTTGACAACAGAAGAGGTTGGTCACGTTTTTGTATGCTCTTCGATTTTTGACTTTTGAAAGAATTGGATCAAAGAATATGTAATAAATATTGCGTTAAAAATGGAATAAAGTGTTCCAAGGCACATGAAATGCTGACTGCGGCATTCGGTGAGTCCACTTTGTCTCAAAAAAGTGTTTATAAGTGCTACAAGCGCTTTACAGAAGGCCGAGAAGATGTTGATGATGATAATTGTCCTGGAGGTGCGACGCGACGTCAACTAGCGAAGAAAAGATCGAAACAGTGAAAAAAAATGTTCTTGAAAATCTTCGAATCACTATTAGGGAAGTTGTAGAGGATGTTCGCATGTCAATCGACTCATGCCATTCAATTTTCTCGAATGTTTTGGGCATAAAACGTGTGGCAGCGAAGTATGTTCCAAAAATGCTAAATTTTGAGCAAAAGCAATGTCGCATTAGTGTCGCTCAGGAGTTGGTGAATGAGGTCAACAAAGATCCGGGTGAAGAAACGTGGGTATATGGTTATAACGTCGAAACGAAGGTCCAATCACCCCAATGGAAGCTGCCAGATGAGCCAAGACTGAAAAAGACACGCCGAGTTCGATCAAATATGAAGGTTTTGCTCACTGCTTTCTTTGAGTACAATGGTGTGGTGCATCATGAGTTCCTGCCAAAAGATTAAGTTAAGTTAATAAGGAATCCTACAAGGAAATTATGCAACCTTTGCGTGCAACATTACGGCTCAAACGATCGGAATTGTGGAAAAACCAATCGTGGATTCTGCATCATAATAATGCACCAGCTTACACATCAATGTTTATTCGTGATTTTTTTTTGGCCAAAAACAAAACCGTAATCATGCTTCAATTACCGTATTCACCTGATTTGGCTCCCTGCGACTTTTTCCTATTCCGAAAACTAAGGAAACCAATGAAAGGAAAGCGTTTCGCCAAAATTGATGAGATCAAGTTAGAATCGAAGAAAGATACCCATACCGAAAAGCGCATTTCAAAAGTGATTCGAGGATTTTAAAAAGCGTGTATTATATACGAGAGGGTTTACTTTGGAGGGGAGAAAGTAGATATTGATGAATAAATAAGTAATTTTCAAAAAAAATTACAATTCACTTTTTTCCTTTGAATATACATCGTATTTTCTAAATTTCTACGTATTTTCTAAAATTTCTACTTAAAACTCTGTTATTTGCTGCTTACAATTAGTAGGTCATTTACCTTATGTTTTTAATTGCACGAAAAACTTAAAAAATCGGTTCCATTGTACTGATTTTATTAAAAAAATATTTTTTAACAAATTTCATAGCAAAAACTTAATAAACTTAAGTTTTATAAATTTTTTTGGCATAAAAATTTTTTGCAAGTAAAGCAGCCTTCAAATTTTCTCATGTTTAGCTCACCAGATTTTTCACGAATAATTCGGATTATTATTCAGACCGATATAGAGCAGCTCAGTCGTCTTCTATTATTAGCTAGACTGACGAAAAGTTAGTATAAAACGTTTCAAGCAGCTGGCGACTGTTTTGAAAGATATTTTGAATTGTTAACTGTTTTTATGTCTCTTTAAATGATGGATGATAGCAGTATTTCTATGTCATCAGGTGGCAGTTCTTTAAAAAAAAAACAATATAAATTAACTTCAGTTAAACATTTTTATTAATTTATTTTTATTTTTTTTATTTTTTTTTAATAAAAAAAAATTTCTTAGCAGCAAATATTGACACTTAAAAAATTAAATTAAATTAGATATTTTTTTAATTCATTGAAATTTTTTTTTATTTACCGCAATAGAGGGTTCACACCAAGTGATAATATCGATAAATGAATGAAGTAAAATGGCAATTTAGATACTACCCACATAAATGTTTTATGCAATACTAACAAATAATAAAAGCAATAATAGGTGATAAGAATGAAATTGACTTTTGATGACTTTTGTGGCACCTGGAGGCATTTTACAACAAGCGTGCAAAGGTGTCGCTGTATATCGAAATGTGCGCGTATAAATATACAAATATATATATATGTATGTATTGATTTGTATATGCGTACATATATATGTGTACATTTGCAGATAACTGTTTACCTGTGGGTACCAAAGCCGTCAAAGACCTCAATCATCATGCAATTCACTGCTCACGGCCAAATCAATGAAGCTATCGAAGCCGCAGTCGATTGACGCGCTTCACATCAATGAGCAATGAGCAATTCTGCTACTGCTGTAGTATTAGTTTTGCCACTGTTGTTAATGTGTGGACGTTTCCTGTTTCCAGAGTTGTGCGCTGATGTCGAAATGAGAGTGATTTCTCCTGTAACAGGCAATAATAACAACTGCAGAGCAAACGGCGTGCTGGGCTTGCTTTAGCGCCACAAACTGTTGGCCAATCGGTGGGAAATGCATACAAGCATACAAATATACAATGCGCAACTCATTTCAGCTAATACAATTGTCTTCAGATTCCCCCACTTTGTGGGTATGTTTGAATGTATGTATGTATGTATGTATGTATGTATGAATGTATGTATGTATATATATATTTGCTATGCTCATGACAATCGTGTCATGCACCGGAAACGGTTAAGACAATGTTATGTTTATGCAGTTGTTAAACGTAAACACCGATAAGCACTTTAACGGCGTCGCTGTAGGCGTCTGACGTGGCGTATGAGTTACAACATTCGATTTGAAATTGTCATTTAAACGACGTTAGTGAGTTCGCACGGCATTTCAGTGTGATTACAAGCAAATAAACAAATAAATAAATAAATAAAATATTAGCTCGTTGACATAAAGATGATGTGCCATTAAAATGATGAAGAAGAAGAAGAAGAGGATGAGGAAGCTCCAATCCAACACCACCTCTTATTTACGAAATCAATAAAAAATGAATTCGATAAAATATTTAATCAAGTTAGGTAATCAATCCATCCAATACTCGTAAAACAACGAAATTTACTTAGCTGAAAACACATTTTCTCTTCGTCTTCTTCCTCTTCTTCTTCTTAGTAAAATATAAATATTACTTGTTAGCTTTATTTTCTTTCCATTTGGAGAGGACTCTTCAAACAGAATTTTTTATGAAGTAGATTTTTTTCAATAACGACCAAAGAGCCTTTTCGTTGCTCTTTAAGTTATTTTGTTTCCAGATGTTTTGTAAATTTCAGTCATTCGCGGCTTTATTTTATAAAAAAAAGCCATCATCGACGTACGAAATGCATTCAACAGCTCTGAATGGAAGAATATGATTGAAGCATTAGAAGAAAAAATAGCTATTTGAAAGACAGGATCCTGCTGTATAAAACTTCTGAAGAACCACGCCATTTAAGGGTCATGTCGGCAGCGGCAGCGCAGGCTTGACGTGGGGGGCCTTAAACTTGCCACAAAAAAAAACTGAGCTAGTATTCCTAGCAAGGAAGCATATTCCCAGTGGAGTGAGGACAACCACACAGACTCTAAGGACAAAATGTTGTCAATTACTTGGGTGTAAGACCGGACTCTAGGCCTACTTACACAAATCCAACATGTTGCAGAAAAGACGTCTAAAATAACATTCCAACACAGTAGAATGATCGCGAACACAGGGGGACCGACACAGGAAAACGGCTTTTTGATGTCAACAACACTGAATGTCTTGCTCTACGGAGCATAGCCCTACTCTCTCTGCAGTCTCACTGAGGAAGAATAACCGACGTAAAGCTCTGGAAAAAGTTTATCGCCCACCTGCTCTGAGAAAAGTCTTATTAGAATTTGAAAAAAAAAAATGTGGACGCTGCAGAGACAAGGGACAATTGTAACCACCACAAGAGAGGAAGTAAAGAATGCTGCCTTGACACAATGGCAAACTCGTTGGGAGCAGGGACATAATGGTAGATGGATGGCAAGGCTAATCAAGAATATAAAAAAGTGGTCCAGCAGGAAACATGGAGAAGTGAATTATTTTACTACACAGTTCTTATCCGGGCACAGATATTTTAGGAAGCTGCATAAAATGGGAAAAGCCGAAGCGCCGGCTTGTATATACAACGACGCGATCGAGGATGACGCTGAACACATGTTTTTCAAATGCATACACTGACAAACAGAACGAAATAGGCTGCAGACTTTGGTCGGTCCCCTTAATGCTGACAGCATAATAACTGTTATGCTTCCAAACGAGGAAAACTGGAAAACTGTCATGCTTCCAAACGAGGAACGTGGAAAACTACATAGGAAACGTACTCCGGTTAAAAAAAACGGGACCTGGACACAGGTAATGACATGTAAGTCATAATACAAGAAATATGGAACGCCACCCTGAAGTAATGCGAAAATGGTCCCAGGGTGGGCGATGGTTCCTCAGAGGAGAGTTTAAGCTCAAGTTTGCGCAAACCATCTGCATTGGCGCATAACGTAAAGGTAATTCTTTTTTTTCGCATTTTTCTGCCTCGATTGGTTTTTACATATGCAGCAAGGTAAGTTTTATCAGAAAGATATCGAAAAAAGAGTTCTGACTCATCAGCGTTGTACAGTTTGCGGTTTGTGATTTTCATTTCTTCCACTTTTGCACTACAGAGAGTGAGCAAATGATGTGACTGTTGATGTTTCACTAAATATAATCTCTCCACAAGATATCGCATGCCAATGCCGATGCTTGAATTTTAAAAAGAAGCCTTTACATGCCATGAAATTATTCGTATTTTTATTTGGATATGATTGTGTAAAGATATGCTGAAGCCTAGTTAACTTTTTTGTATATTTAACTTTTCCTAGTCTTAAATTTTGCAAGTTTCTACTAAAGAGTGTTCCATTTCGAGGTTCCCTACTTTTTTTAAAGAAAAAAAACACAGAAAATTCAAATTTTATGGGAAATCTTTATTATCATTCGAAAGAACATTCTTTGACATTGATTATTTGAAGATTATCTCTTTCAAATGCTTGCCGCAGCTACGTCTCAGATGGTCCATTCGTTGAGTCCAAGCATTTCGACTGGTAACTGGCGAAGGACACGTGTGCTGTTTTGCTCCAAGGCCTAAATCGAAGCTGGATTGTCCGCATAGAATTTAGACTTTACGTATCCCCACAGGAAAATATCTAACGGTGTGATATCACACGACCTTGGTGGCTAATCGACCGGCTCAAAACGTAAAAATTATCTGCTCACCGAAGTGTTCTCTCAATAAATCAAATCCATTGATTGATGCGATGTGTGGGAAGTGGCGCGGTCTTGTTGAAAGCAAATGTCGCGGAGTTCACGAGCTTCAATTTCAGGCATCAAATAGTTGGTATCATGGCGCGATAACGGTCGCCATTGACGGTTACATTCTCATCGACATCATTTTTGAAGAAATATGCATCGATGATTCCACCGGCCCCTAAACCACAAACCACACCAAACCGTTATTTTTTCTGGATGAAGCTCTTGAATGTCTTTATGGACCTCATCGCTGAACAAAATTTGGTTAGAAAACGTCTGATCTACTTGAAACTTTCAAGAGCCCATAGGGCGAAACGATGTCCCTTGGGAAGGTCGAGCGGCTTCAGTTCTTGCACAAGCTATATTTTGTACGCTTCCAATTTAAGATTTCGACGTAAAATGCGCCAAGTCGTTCCATAGTCGTCAGTTTGAGTTGCTGCGAACGGCGCCGAATCGACTCTTCACGGTCTTCGTGTACACTCTCAGCTTCGGTCGCTATATTTTCTTCACTGCGTGCTGGACGTAGTCTATTCGGTCGAATATTATCCAATAATGAATGCTGGGTTTCAAGATGGGTGATGGCGTTGCGAATAGTACGCTCAGTAGGCCAATTATGTTGACCATAAGTTGAGCAGAGCGCCTCTACTTGGATCACCCTTTATATATGTTTATTGAGTTTCGTACCTAGCAATATTTTATGTTTAACAATTTTCATGTCTTGCCAAATTTTATGTTTAGCCATATTTTATTTCAGAAAATTTTTATGTTTAAAAATATTTTAACTTTATGAAAAGTTTTTGTGCCTAGCAATATTTTTGTTTAATAATATTTCCGACAACAGAAGCTTATGGCTCCAACATTTTTTTAACAAAATATTGAGTTAAATAATTTTTTTTTATTGTGTTAAAAATTTTTTCAGCCATATTTTATGTTTATCTGCTTTCTAGCAGATAATTTGTTTTATTTAATTTTTGTGTTAAATTAGTTTTTTGTGCAAAATTCATATTTAAAATTTGAGTATTTTCATAGATATGTAATTTATTTGCGTGTATATGTATGTACACGCTATGCTTGTATTAACCACAATCAATGAAGTTTCCAAAACCCGAATGAGAACTAATCTATGAACGACTGGCATGTAGAAATATATTCACTCGACCAGTGGTCAAGACAATCAGACCACAACGACCATAAGGCCATATGCCATTGTTGTTGCATTCATAATTCTGTGCGGATTACGTTTGGTAACTTAATAGTCACACATAAGGCAAACACACACACATACCCTCACACACATACACACGCAAACTTCTATGCAGTGAGTAGTAGGTATGGTTATTAAGGCAGAAGAATTTTCAATTTCTAACTGTTACAATATTGAATCATATCCGGAGGCCAGACTCCAGACTCCAGACACAAAGCTTATGCTCCTTACTGGCTCTACAGGGCGTATAGGTAATTTGAGCTCATAACCAACTACTCATGCATATATGTGTACAAACATATTACTAGGCAAAATGCGTATATGCCTATGCTGGTATGCGTGTATATATATATATATATATATATATATATATATATATATATATGTGTGTGTGTGTGTGTGTGTGTGCATACTTGCAACACAAAAAAGTTCGAACTTGAAATGCATCATCCAACCGCAAACGCGTTGTTTGGCAAAAGTGGTAAGTGAAGCAAGCGGATAACCGGAGGCGGCTATGCACTAAATTGCATGCCTGCATACATACATACTTAACGCTGTGCATATGTAGGTATATTCTGGTATGTTCTGTGTAAATGTTGGAGTCTAAGCTGTACGTGCTTCACTAATCTTCAAGCATATTTCGTTAGAAAATTGCATATTTTCCTCTGTATGTTTGCTTGTACTGGTGGTGCATGCCAACATGTACGCATACTCGTACATATGTACATACATAAAAGAATGTATCATGTGAAGAGTATAGAGTATGAGCAACAATTTGCCACAACCGCAGCTATGGAGTCTATAAACAGCGCAACAACAACAACAACAACAACAACAATATAGCACAGCTGTCGCATATTTCCGTTGCTTGCACTGCGTGATTTCCTCTAGGCGGTCCTCTACAATCCCTACCATTGCTACTTATATACCCTTCACGAATATAAAAGGAAAATACACATATGTTTGGTCAGAAGTCCGCAAGTGTTAAGGTTAACCTCTACTAACTTCTCAACTAATTAGTACAGCAATCTGATTTGGTACAGGCATGAGTGCTTACGAAAAGATCGCTCAGTTTTTTGAGTAATTAAAATCAGATTCGTCATTATGAAATTATCTTTCTCTCGTTTTTTAAACAGTTACAAAATATAAAACACTTTAGGACTCCACGTCGCTAGACTCCACGCATGCAGGGCATACAATTTGCGGCATAAACGAAGACGCTTACCGTTATAGACCGTAATTGTGCTACTTTTCACTGCTATTTTCTTCTTATTATTATCTACGTGAAATAATAATAGAATCCAAGCACCGCATTCCTTTTGCTTCCTTCGCCTCCTTCGCCTCCCTCGATTCCTTTCAACGTACTTTTCACTTGGCTCCTTAGATTTTGCTTCCTTTTTGTTGTTGCTTTAACTACTCAATTTTTCTTCAATTTAGTATGTGGCTAAACAATATTTGCAGACTGGCAGGTCAGTTTTTAGTTGCCTCTTCTTTGTAGTTTTTGTTTTTCTTTGCTTTTACTTCACGCGTCTTTGCTTTAGTTGCCGTTTGTTTGAATTATTTTTTGTTCACTGAATTTGTTGTTATTGTACCGACATAAGACAGTGTCTGACGCGATCTCATAACGTTTGAGTCGTTTGTAATGGTGTTTGTGACGTTTTTCTATTTTTTTGTTTATTCCTTTCAATAGTGTGCAAATAGTGCTTTCAGCAATTTTCTCTTATTTTTTTTTGAGCTGATAGAGTGGAAAGAGATGTGATTTTAAATTATATTTTAAAGAGTTGTAGAAATAAATATTCTGTTTGTAATATTAAGCAAAGAGTTGAAATTTATGTGCATACATTAAAAAAATTTTTTTTGAAAACGCTTTTCGAAGTTTCAACCATTTTTCATTTGTTTTGGAAATTTTTAATTTGTACTAATGCAAAAAATAGTACATCTCAGCACTAGAAGTGACTATCTTCCAAATGTTTTTGGATTATCGGTGTAATTTGCAGATGAAAAATATGTAAATAATCAAAAAACGTCAAAAATTAAAAAAAAATAGTTATTCAAATCAGGTGGTCACTTTTGTCAAACCTGTTCTGAGCTCAATATTTTTAATTTTTTCTATTTTTATTCATTTTCTCAACATTAATTTAACTACAATTTAAAGAAAAAAATGGAAATTCTACAGAAAATACCTAAACCGTTGCTTTCGATGTCTCCAACTTTAGACATTTTCTGCCTCGTGTTTGCCATGTGAAGCTCTAGAAACATTTACCTACAAAAAAGTTTTACCACCTACCCCACAGCCTACTTACCTGGTTTGGCTACCTTTTGTTCGCTGAAATACATTTTACAACGAAAAACAAACACTTTTCGATAAGCATCCTAAAATATTTTAAAGCATAAAGCTTTGTTAAGAAGTATTGTTGAAAAACTATGAAAGGCCAATATAAAATTGAACTTATAAAAACCACTTATTTTAAATTAAAAATTAACCGAATACATTCTTTTTTGAAGAACTACTGAAAAAATATATCCTCATCCTAAATGTAGGCAACATGATAAAGTACTAAAATTAAGAAAGCGAAAAAAAAATATTTTAATTGACAAAGAGAAGAGAACATAACCAAAGAAAAAGTGTTTTTTGTCTGAAGAAAAAAAGATTCTCAAAATAAAGAACACCTTCTGCAGATTTTCATGGATAAGCATTTTTCCTGACATCCTAAATGTAGGCAAGGTTTTTGATTTCTTACAGCGGCTATCATAGCCAACCACTCGGATAACCATTCGCACGGTCAGGATTCGAGTTCAGCTTTGAGCAATATCAAAAATATAGAAAATAAATATTTCTAATTGCAGTCGCTCTTCGGCATGGAATGTCAAGTTCTACGAGTGTATACCTTAAATGCAATAAGAGCTCTTCATAAAAATCCTTTAGTCGTTCTGAAGCGGCCTAGAATGAACTGTTGGTCACTTCAGTTAAACACAGGGTTATCTGGTTTCTAAAACAGATGTAAATAAAATGCATTTAAAATAATTTTTTTATGGAATTTATTTTTCATCAAAAATTTTTTACCTTTGCATTTTACATCATTCAAATGCCCCAAATGAAGCTATATTGCTTTTTTACTTATCCATCAAATTGAAAATGTACCTCGTCGCTGAAGAAGATTTTGTTGGAAAAATCAGGGTCCACTTGTTGTTCAAGCCATCGACGTAACTAGGGATTGTGAATGGTCCGCCGGATTCAGTTGATGTGTAAGCTGGACTTTATATGGATGTAGGTGTAAGTCTAAGTGCAAAATACGCCATAATATGCCGTAAGAAAGTCCCAGCTTTTGAGAACGTCGAGAAATAGACACATTGGGGTCTTCGGATATACTTTCACTTACGATATTTGAAGTGGAACCACCAATACGATGATGTACCGGCCTTGCAATATCTGTAACCGATCAGTTCAAATTGCTTTAAAATTTTACCAATTGCTTGAGTAATTGCGCGATTATGTGCATCAGAATCTCGACTTAGGGAACGAAACGTGTCCTCGTTTCAGCCATAATTTTTTTTTTTAGTAGTTTTCAACAATTTTAACGCATTGTGCGGTTGTTAAGCGATCCATTTTCATTAATGCCTGACTTTTAACTAAAACAAAATATGTTTGGTTTGTCAGTTAAGTTTGACAGATGTCAAATTACAACCTTGCACTTTCGAAACCACTAAATGTTCAACCCTCTATAACTTTTTCACAGTTGGATTAAAGTTTCTCCTTAAGAAAAAAAATCATAGAAACCTCTTGATAATTAATAAATTTGTAAGAAGCAATATTTGTTTCTTTTGTATATATATTTATAACTAAATAACGGTTTCTTACTACCAATTAAATTCTCAGCAATAACACCCTTCCAATATTTCCGCAATCAAATTGAAATGAGATACAAAGCCTCAAAGGAACGTGTAATCGTTGCAAAATCATTAACGCATATTAAATGTATCCATTAAAATCACGCTCTCCATTAAATTACAACCTGTTTTGCCCCTGGAAGCATTAAAAGCGTACATACATACATAAATAAGCACAAGCCGGCATACTTGCTTTTACTTAATTTAATGCAATCTTTTATTTTAACCATTTTAACTTCTTCCTCAAAACTTCCTTCCACCACCGTCCGCCAATACCAAAGAATTGGGCCGATGTCGGGTCATGATACGAAGGCACTGGCTGACAATTTTTATTACCTATTAAATTTCCACGAAATAAAGTTGAATGCGCAAACATGAGTGCGTCTGGAGCCAGACATGGCAGGGATCAAAAAATATTTTTTTCCCCGCGTGTATGTATGTATAGACAGACAAATAGCCTGTGGGAATTCTCAGGAATTCGAGCCGATGAGCCATTCTTAAGTACATACATATTTATGAAAGTCTCGCATACATATAAGGCCGTAGGTTCATTCGTTGAACTGTTGCATTTCCGTTGTTCCAAGAAGTACACTCTGGCAATGTTGTTGTTGTGTGTCAATATGACGCATTGTCCCTGTGGCGAAGCCCCAATAGTTAATATTCCTCAGCTATTTGCACACACACACACGCACGCATACATATGTACATATATATAAGTACACCTGTGCATTGAAAACATCATTTGGCGGCTTTATGTTGGCACGAATTTTACTCGCCTTTAGCTTCCTCCATTTGGCTATTTGGGTTGTCCTGTGTGGCCTGCAGGTCCCTGTGTACGCTATGATTTTGTTGTTGTTATTTTATTGTCTGTGTTATTGTTTTCTGTTATCTGTAATCACATATATACATGCATACATTCTTATATATATCCATGGGTTGGTATCCTTGTGTGGGGAAGAAATTTCTTTGTCTATTTTGTTGTTGTTGTTGTTGTTTTGCTTTTCACAATACCATTACTGTCAGCGCATTGGGATATAGTCTTTTGTGGTCGTGCCATGGGTTATATTTGGTTATTCTGTTTTCGGATTTTGCGGTTGTCACCGTTACAATCCGCACACACACCAGAGCTTTCTTATGATATTTTACCGTTGATTTTGTTCTGTTTTTTGTGTTTTTTTTTTCATTTCATTTCATTGTTGGTCACAGCGTTAAGTCGACTGTATTTATCCCACAGCCGGCGATTGTTTTGGTCTCATTTATATATATGTATATATATACTTGTAAATATATATTTTAATATTTATGATAAAAAGGTTTTATAACAGCGAATGACTTTGGGCGACTTGTTGTTGATAGCAAACAGGTGTAGGTCAACATAAATAATTTTGCAGAATATGAATTGCGTGCAGAAACTGACAGATGAAAGAAATTATTTATTTATTTATTTATTTAAGTATGATATGTAAATAAATTTACAAAGAAATTAATAACTAAGGGAACTAAGGCGCTACTTGGGCCTTCGTCCTATGAAAGAAATTAAATCCACCTTTTACCTCGAAAGTTATTGTTGAGATCATTTTGAAGGCAAAGCGAAGTTGAGCTGGCTTGAGTACAGCATTCGAAGATCGTGTGTCTTCACTACTTGGTAATGCATTTCTTTTTATCGAATTTTTTTTGTAGTTGTAATTAAATTAAATCATTAGATGTATAGTTTTTATTTAAGATGACCATCGTTAGTCTGAATAATTTTTTTTTGTATGTATTAATTAAAAAGAAATTTTGTTCTTCGCTGAGAAACTTTTCCTCTTAATTCCGTGTTTAAATTTGAAAAAGCATTAAACTCACTATGCGCAGGTATAGATTTCGAATCACTGACCCTTAAGTCGTCATGGCAACTCTGCTCTGGGGCACCAACACATTGTTTAGCACGAGCAACACCTCTTTTCTAATTTTCCTTGCTTTTTTAATATTTTTTTTGTACCTCAAATTCTGACTATTCTTTTGATTTTAAACTTCATTCTTGTTGATGCATCCCCTTTTCGTTTCCTATTTGGAAGTTTTTGAATGATTAAACTATGTGTCAATTCCAGTGATAACATTCCTTCAAAAATATCTGCAGATTTATATCCATAAAACTACACAGAAACTGCTTTTCCACGGCAGTTAAGAATTCAGGGTACCAATCTTAAACTTTTACAAAACAGATCATTCGAGGACACTCAAAATGATATGGCCAGTAAAGTAGTACAGATATGTTGTTTTCTTCACCCTAGCACACACTCTCTGAAACAAATTTTTCACCTTTTGTGTGGTTGCCTTGATGGGTCGTCCAGAGAGTGGAGAATGTTTTTAAATAGCTGCAAGCAAGTCTTCCTTCAACAAACCCTGTCACTTTGAATTACTAGAACAGTGTTTTCCATAGACGATTTCGTTTTTATTAAAGCAATTTTCCTAGTTGGTTGAGAAATTTCGTTTTACTTTTTTGCTACTTCGTAATACGAGAGGTGGGAGGCGTAATTTTTATTTGATTTCGAGCAAAGCATTAATAAAAATTCCCCAAAAATTATTAAGATATTATTTTTCTTTTCCTTAAGTCTGCCTCCAACACCCTTCCGATTCTGCTGGCTTAGATTGATTAGTTATGACTTTCCCCTGATATTTCGATATTTCGTCGTCATACTCACTTCAACGATTATTCTCTAAGTATTTCAGTGGTTTTTTCCTTGCTACGAGGGCTGCCTTATAAGTTTGGGGGAGAGAACAAAAACAAATATTACTTATGGAAATCACCTTATTGTTTTTAAAATTATTCTCCTATAAGATTTACACACTTTTTCATGTGTTTCAAGCAATTGTCGAAGCACTTTTGCCACGCTGATTGAGGTATCTCCAAAACATGCGTTCTGAATGTATCAACTGCCTCTTCAGTTGTTGAAAAACATTGATCTCTCAGTTCATTACCTATGTACGAGAATAAAAAGGAGTCGTTCGGTGCCAAGTCAGGTGCCATAATCTGTCACGGCATAGAAGTGTTTCCAAGTGTGATTAATTTTTTGAGCGATTGACAAATTGTGTGGAACCCAACATGAACAAATTTTTTTTACAATCAAATGTTCATAAAATATTGAATGCATGCTCATAGTGGTCACAATCTCACGATAGGTCACACGACGATCTTGCAATATCAGTTTGCACACAGCATCAATAGTTTCCGGAACAACAACATATTTTGGACGATTTTCACGAAATTCGTTTTGGAGTGATTTACGACCTCGATTGAATTCACCATACCATCGAGAAGCACTGGTCCTTGATGAAGTTTAATAGCAAAAAAATTGAATTAAGTTCATCGATGGACTGCTGCCGAGTTAATCCACGGAGAAGGTATACCATCATAAATGTCAAAATTTTCGAGAAAGTTGCCAGTTGCCATATTGCAGCACTAGGGTGGCCAAATCCCGATATATATATATATAGGGGTCTCCAATAAGAGTGATATGATTTCTTTAAAAAAAAACACACTAATTGTTAAGGAAATTCAAATGTTTTTTATTTAATGTGAAGTACAATCGATATAATGAAGTTCTGAATACAACATCATTCAAATGATCTCCACGACTACCTTTGCAGGAACGAATTTTTGAGCACTTTTTCCACTGAATCAAGTCGTACGTCATAAAAATAGCACGTTCAATACTGACTTTTAAAGCTCGAAGAGGTCTGGTTTATTGCTAAAGACCAATGACTTCAAATAACTCCACAAGCAGAAGTCTAATGGTGTTAAATCACAACTTTCAATGTCACAATTTCTTGAAATAATCGAATCTCCAAAACTTTCTCGCAATCATTCGGTTGTTGCACTTGCTGTGTGATACGTAGCCCCGTCTTGTTGGTATCAGATGTTGTTAAGATCAACTTCTTCCAATTGTGGCCATAAAAAGTTGATTATCATCGATCTATACCGCTCTCCGTTGACAGTAACGGTGCTACCAGCTTCATTTCGAAAGCAATACGGACCGATGGATTCCACCAGACCAAAAGCCCCACCCATCTGTCAATTTAGGTGAATGTAATGGTTGTTCATGAATAATTTGTGGATTTTCTTCGCGCCAGAAATGACAGTTTTGTTTATTTAACGCACCACTCAGTTGAAAGTGAGCCTCAACGGAGAAGATGATTTTCTTAAAAAAATTGTTATCGTTTTTAAGTTGTTCCAAGGCAAAATCAGCAAATTCACGAAGTTTATGGTGGTCCATGGATGAAATTGTAAACATTACTGAATACAATGAAAAATTACAGATCATGACATATTAAAAATGGTCAAAACGACAGTTAGAAATCATATCATCCCTATTGGAAAACCCTTTATAAGGCAACCCTCGTATATAAAATCACATCTACGGAGTTTCAATCGCTCATTTCTGTGCTTTATTATTCCAATTGTTAGTGTATTAAATTGTATTATTTATTTATTTATTTTTAATTGAATTAACTATACATTTATTTGCTATAAAAATTCCAATACCGCAATGCAATAATAATAAACACCAGTAATTGTATTTCAATTGATTCAATACATACACCCATTTAAAGCGATACAAAAAAAAATTAAATTAATCCAAAGTGGTTGAGACATTTATGGCTGAATCGTAAATTAGCCACAAAATTGCGACTTGCATGTCGTCAACAATTGTTTTTTTGTCGCAGGTGAGATTCAATCCAATCAGACAGCTGTGATGAATTGCCGATTGTCTATGTGGCTACATATGTATGAGTCTATGTGACACCACTATTAAATGTATTTTTTATATATGTATATACATATGTTGCATGAAATATTTATAAACAAATTTTGATGGAATTTCTCCGCGATATTTAGTTTGAAAAAAAAAGAATAAAAATAAAAATAAAAAAATAAAAATAAAATAAAAAAAAATAAAAAAATTAAAATTATAAAAAATATATATACATATGTATATATATATATATATAATAAAAAATAAAAAACTAAAAAAAACAAATAAGGACAACTTTTGGTTCGATATTCTTTTATATTAGCAGGAGACTTTTATAAAAAGTAATTTTATGATCAAAACACTACATTTCTTTGTTTTTTCTTAAATAGACTTTTTGCTTTGGTATATATCATTATTTTTCAAGTAAATTTAATTATCTCTATGATAGTTTTTTTTTTCGCTCAGTCAACAATCCCGAATATAAATAATTACTTGTATGCGGTTTTCACAGCGCTAGTTCTCTCTCACATTTGTTTATTTCTTCATTGGCTGAGGTATTTTTATTTGCGGTCATTTTATTTATAAATCTTAAACAATTTGCACTTTTCAATATGTGAGTGTGTGTGTGAACACGTAATTTATTTCCGCTTAATAAATTAAAGTAGAAAGATTACAAAGAAAATGGGTTGAAGGTTTCAGTAGCAAAATGCAGAACAAATACAAAGTATTTCATACATACATACATAAATATACTGATAAGATGAATGAATGATTGAAAAGTAAATTTTAATTAAAAATCTCAATAACGGTTTCGCAGATGTACATATATTTATAACTGGATATTTAGAAAAAAAAGTAGCTAATTAAACCAGGGAATTTCCTTTAAAATGTGTACACTTTTCTGCAGAAAACCAATTGAATATTTTTTTTGTAATATTTTTGCTTTTCCAATTTTTTTTTCAAGAATTCGCATAAATTTTAATATTTCCACGGCAATAAAACATTGTTGACTGCTTCACAAAAAGATTTATTATTCATTCCTAGAATTGTGTTTCGAATCATTAATGCGATTTCTACTTTAAAAAAATAAAAATTTCAAGTTTTTTTAAATTAATTAACGCAGACTTTTTAGACCCCAAGTATTATGCTCTTTTTGCAAAGCATTGATGATGTGCCGAATTTTCATTTAAAATATTTTTTTTTTAATTTTAATTTAAAGTTCTTCGCTTATAAATCATATGTCATGATCACATACGCATACATATTTATACATGTATTCAAACCCTACAAGTGAAGCAGCACTAACAGCCAACCACCTAAAAATCGTAGACAATTCTACCCAGTCCCCTAACTGTGAACTGTGCATGACAGCACACAGAAAGTTATAACAGAATCCTAACTAAACGGAAGGCAATTAACAGATTAACTTGGGAGAACATCACTTGGTTTCCATGTCGAAGGTAAAGAAAAGGCAAATAAGCTGATTCGGGTTGCTGTGGTTGTCACCAACGACTGTCTCAGACTGTTTAGCCGCCTGAAATGTTGCTTAAAACAGTTGAACCAAGAAAAACACTTAACAGTTCTAGAGCAATGCCAACGTAGGGCGTAAGACTAAATTACTGTGGAACGGTGTGGATTGCAGACAGACCAAACTCTTGTTAGAAGAAAGTAAACACGATAGAGACGTCAAATCCTCCAAGGTAGTCGGGCCGCATGGCTATGGGTTCGCTTAAGAACTTAAGTCGAAAAATCGAAAAAGCATAATTAGGATAAGCAGGGGAGCACAAAGAGCATAGTCGAAGGGCTAAGGCCTATCTACACTAATTTTAATAAATTGAGTTTAAAATTTTATTTTATTTTGCTTTAATAAGTTATTTTTTATTATATTTTAATTAATTTTTTTAATTTTATGTTATTTTAATTTTATATTTTTTTACTGTATTTTTTAAATATATTTTACTTTACTTCATTTTATTTTTTATCTCTTCTTCTTGTTTTATTTTATTTCTTTTATTTTTTATTTAGTTTCATTTTATTTTATTTTACGTTAATTAACTTTTATTTTGATTTTTTTATTTAATTGGCGTTATATTTACTTTTTCTTTTATTGCCTTAAATTTGATTTATTTAATTTAATTTTTATTTTATTTAAAAATTTCTTTTTCCAATTTATTGAATCTAATTTTATTTTACTTTTGTATTTTTATTTAATTTAATTTAATTTATTTTAATTTTATTTTAATTTAGTTTAATTTAATTTAATCTAATTTAATTTAGTTTCATATAATTTCATATTTTATTTTAATGTTGTTTATTTAATTGTTTTTATTAATATTTTTTATTAATTTTAATTTATTTTATCTGATTTTATTTTCATTTTGATTTATATTTTTAATTTTAAAATTTTTTAATGTATTGAATTTTGTTTTACTTAATTTTTCTTTTATTTAATTTTTTTTCTGCAGTTTGAATTAATTTTTTAAATTTTTTTTTAATTTTTTTTTTTAATTTTTTTATTTTATATATATATTTTTTTAAATTTTTTTAAACTAATTTATTTATTTTAATTTAGTTTAATTTATCTAAATTAAATTAGATTAAATTTCATATAATTTCGTATTTAAATTTTTTTTATTTAATTGTTTTTGTTAAATTTTTTTTATTGATTTTAATTTATTTTATTTGATTTTAATTTAATTTTATTTTAATTTGTTGAATTTTGTTTTACTTTATTTTTATCTTATTTAATTTAATTTTTTATCTTATTTTATTTTATCTACTTAACTTTTATTTCTTATTTATTTTTATTTTTTTTTTAATTTCTTTAATTTTTTTTAACTGTATACTTAAATTTAATTTTATTTCCTTTTACTTGATTACTGATTAATGAATTTCTTTCATTCCGCAAAATTTTTTTGTGCCTTTTGTTGTTTATTTATATTTGTCTCAATTACAAAAATGCAATAATATGTGAAATAATTGGCCCAACACACACGTTCACAAATATTTATGACGTTAATTGCGCGTAAATTAGGTGAAAATTAATGAAAAGCTATTACAAAATTAAAAAAAAATTTATTTTGAGTATTAAACGTCATAGCAGCGCAGTGGTGAGGCATTTATTCATTCACTTTTTGCTTGCTTTTCTTACTCAACAATTTAAGTGGAATTTTTATCCAGGAAGTTGTGTGAATTTAAAATAAAATGAGGTGGCTGAGATTCATAAATGTTCACATAAATTATTTTAGTGAGTAGCTACATACCTACATATAAAGGGTGTTTTTTATAGAGGTATAGAACTTTAAGTTGCAATAAAACAACGATGGATTTTTCGATTGACATGAATTTTATTTATCCGAAAGATAATCTTGTGGCATTACATTTTAAATATGATTTCTGGCATATGGCCGCCACAACTGGCGCGGATGTAGTCCAATCTGGACGTCGAATTTTCGATGACTTTTTCCAACATTTGTGGCCGTATATCGACAATAACACGGCGAATGTTGTCTTCCAAATGGTCAAGCGTTTGTGGCTTATCCGCATAGACCAATGACTTTACATAGCTCCACAGAAAGAAGTCTAGCGGTGTTAAATCACAAGGCCTTGGAGACCAATTCACAGGTCCAAAACGTGAAATTAGGTGGTCACCAAACGTGTCTTTCAATAAATCTATTGTGGCACGAGCTGTGTGACATGTTGCGCCGTCTTGTTGAAACCACATCTCCTGGACATCATGGTTATTCAATTCAGGAATGAAAAAGTCAGTAATCATGGCTCTATACCGATCACCATTGATGGTAATGTTCTGGCCACCATCGTTTTTGAAAAAGTACGGACCAATGATTCCACCAGCCCATAAAGCGCACCAAACAGTCAGTTTTTCTGACTTCATGATGAATTGCCAAACCAAACTGAGAATAAATCACTTGACAGCTGTTAAATCGGTCACCATCTTGAAAAGTAATGCCAACTTAAAGTTCTATACCTCTATAAAAAACACCCTTTATATATATACATATGAGTATATGAATTGATGGACTTGTGAAATTGCACACTCAAGTCAATTTGTTTTTTGTTTGGTCGTTTGGTCGTGTTTTTTTGGAAAATTTGTGAGAAGAAAATATTTTTCATTGAAATATAATGTTAAATTATTTTTGAAACATTCTGATTTATTATCATAGAATTGAGTTGAATAGTTCTACGTCGATAGCGAAATATTTTCTCTAGTGACACTCGCTGCATAATTTTTAAAAATTTCTCTCACACCCTCTTCCTCTTTTAATCTGATTAAATTCCTGTATAAGAAAGGATTTTCATTATATCTGTCTCTTGCATCGCCTGGCGAAAAAACGGTAGTTCAACTTCTTGCCGTATCGAGATTTTTCAGAAGCTTTCGTGCATTTTCGGTTTTATCTTCAATAGAAAAAAAATTATATTTCGAAACGATTAAAAATTATTTATTTATTTCTTATGCTCTTTCCTTCTTAATAATGCAAATCCAAGAGAAACAACAACAACAACAACAGAAATGTACAAAATAAAGCAAGTGTCAGTCGAAGTTTATGTGCCAACTGTTGAGCTTCCGTTTCGTTTAATATTTTCAAACTGTCACTTGCCCCCCACAAATCCTTTAGGCAGCGTGCAATGCTCTCTGCAACAAAGGAACAAGCAGACACACAAACACACATAGAAGTATTTTTTTTCTTTCGTAAAAACGCTTGGCAATAGATGAGTCTAGGATAGCTTGTGGGTGAGCGACTGCCGCGCTGAGAGGAAATCATGAATATTTTCACGTTTCATTCCTTTTGCCGGCTAACAAATGTGTGTTGCTGATGTTTTTTTTCCAGCTCTTGCTTTTATCGCTAATATCAAAGCACAATGTATAAATAAAACAACAGTAAATGCAACAACAAATACAACAAGTGCAATGACAAAGCCAGAAAAGTAGCAACAAAAACATGGCGACGCTTACAGGTGTTTTGCATGCTCACTGCGGCGTAAAGCGAGTGAGTGTGAGTACGAGAGATAGAGAGAGAGCGCAAACTTTGCAAGAGAGCGTGTGAGTACATTTTAAGGATTTTCGCCGCGTTGCTATTCAAAGCTTTTTCAAAGACTTCGAGTCTTCATGGCGTCATTATTTTAAGGCATGTGGAAAAGCTCCCTAGCTGTTTTTGCTGTTATTGTAAACAACGAAATTTTTCGCTTCGACGTTTTCCTACCTTCGATGTGGAAAATTCACAACAGTTCTGTTTCAACATTCGGTGCGCCAACTACATTTTGGGGAAAGAAAACGCGACGAAGATTTTTTTTGAATTTGATTAATTTTCTCAAGTGTTCATACATACATACAAATAAACAGATATACTAAAATTGACAACAGAAACGGCAATAGGAAAAAGTAAAAGTAATAAACAAATAAATCAAACAACAAGAAACATGTAAAATGCCCAGGCAGTGGCAATTTTATTAAGAAAAAAAAAACCACAAAAAATCACAAAACATAAACAAAAAAAAAACCAAAACAACATCAAATTGAATTGCGTGTTTTTCGCTGAATTTCTGTGTATCCGAAAAAATTTCAAGTGTTTCATGTAAAATAAATTTAAAGTGCTATCAAAATGCTGCCAAAGTTTTTGCAGCAAGTTTGTGAGCTAGACTCGAAGGATTGAGGGGTAGGGGAAGCAATAAAAAAATTATAAAAATTGTGCGCTAAATAGTGAATAAAAAAAAGTAAATGTATTCTTCTTCTTAGCTTATAAAATAAAAAATGTTTATTTTCGTGTTCTACACAATTAAAAAATTAAAATTTTTGAAAATTTTGAAATTATAAAAAAAATTTGAAAATCAAATATTTACTTTTTAAATAGTTTTGATTATTAAGAAGTTGAAAAAATAGTACTATAAGAAATCAAACATTTTGAAAAATTAAATTCATTGACAACTCAAAAGATCATTTTTAAATCCATACTTAGCTAAAAAGATAACAATAATTTATTGTATTCTAAGCTAAACAATTAAAAAAGTAAAATATTTGTAAGTTTTTGAAAGGTTTGAAAATTTGAAAAATTAGAAAATTTTCCAAATTTTGAAAAATTTATAATAAATATAGTTTGAATTATTAAGAAGTTGAAAAAATAGTTATTATTAGAAATCAAACATTTTGAAAATCTAAATTTATTTGCAACTCAAAAAGATTAAATCATTTTTAAGTTTATGCTTAGCTAAATAGATAAAAATAATGTAAAGCACAAATACATTATTTTTATCTAAGCTAAACAATTAAAATAAAGTAAAAGTTTCGAAAGTTTTGAAAATTTTTGAAAAAAAAATTTTTTGTTGAAAGTTTTGAAAATTCTCCAAATTTTGAAAAATTTGATAATCAAGAAATATTAAAGTTTTTAAATAGTTTAAATTATTTAGAAGTTGGAAAAAATAGTTAAAAGAGAAAGAAATGGTTTGCAATTTTTTTTTTCAGCTCAAAAAATATAAACCATTTTTAAATTCAGACTTAGCTCAAAAAATTAAAATTAGTATTTGAAATTTTTTTGAAAATTTTGAAAAAGTATTGTAATTTTAAAATTTCTTACAATTCAAAACTATTAAATAATTTTTAAACTCATACATACATACGTACTCGTATTATCAAAATCTTCATAAAGCATTGTCATTGTGTCCACAAAAAATATGAAATTTTATATGTGCAAGTGTGTAAGGAAGATTTCCGATATGCAACTATGCTCGGCTACTCCTAAATAGTGATTTAATTCGTATTTAATTTAAGTAGAAACTTGTGTCTTCATGTTAACGTCGATTGCCAAATTGGCTTATCTGTACCTACATATATATACATAAACCGAAGAAGTTAGACCAGCCTTGTTTGTCTGGTCGAACTACCTGTTTCGCTGGCAATAAGTCAGGTGGTAGGCGTTCTAGTTCACGCCAAGACAACATTACTGCGCTCAAGTAAACATAAACACATTTATATATATAAACATAAGTAGCCTGTGTATATGCCTGAGTGCCTAAGGTTGTGTTAAGCAAATTTCCTGCTGCTAAGCTTCTTTAGACTTCATGGTATTGTCCTATTTTTTCTGTCTCCTCTCATGTTTTTTTTTTTTGGTTTTTCACCTTTGCTAAAATTTTCTACTGCTTGCTGTCAATGCTAATCAACTGGCAGGCGCCACTACACTGCACTCTAAGTACATATATACATACATATATACAAATATTTTCCATTAGCCACCTTTTTAAATATGCACACTCGTATATATATATATATGGATGCGTGTGTGGATGTGTGCTGTGCTGCTGTGCACTGATTATATAAATATGCTTCCTTTACCCGGTGGCGTCTCCTTTGCAACATTTGTTGTCATTTCACATTAATTTCACTTTTATTACAATGTGAACGCCCTCGCGCGTCAGCCTTTTCACTTCCGGCGCGCCTGTGTGTATGCATGCATTTCTATGCTTATTGTTCTTGTTATGTTGTTTTTGTTATTACTTTTTCTATCTGTTATCCTGCGACATCGTTGACGTTCGTTGCCGCTTGTTGTACTTTCCACGCGCCGCTACTTCATTACGCTCATGATTTATTTCCATTATTAATGGGAATTTTCGTATGCGATGCGACGCGTCTCGTTGACTTTTGGCTGTGGTCTAAATTGCGTTGTCGTTGTTGCTGTTATGGCTACAATTCATAAATTGCTTTGGAGAATTTAATATTTACATTTCTCTCCATTTAATCCGTGCAGGCTTTTGATTGATGCCACTGGTTTGTGCTCTTTTCAGTTTTTCAGTAGGAGTTTCGGTGCTTTCTTTCTTTGCTGCGTATTTATGATTAATCTTTGCATTTTTTGTAATTTCATCTTTTATTTTGTTTTCATTGGTCGATTTTGCGGAAATTTAGACCTCTCTCTCTTCTCTTGTTTCACTAAATATTTCATCTACATTTATTACATTTCATTTGCCAAAGTCTATGATTATAACAACCTTGTCGTCCTTTTTTTTTTGGGGGGATATTAGGTTAGATTAGGTTACACTGACCGGCTGTTGCGCCGATATTTTGCAATACCAGTTGAAAGAACGTTTTTTTTTTTTAAATAAGACGTCAACGCTTTGCCCAAAGTTCAATAGAACCTTAATACTCAATTTTGAAGCCCCGTCCAGTCCTTTGTACTGATAAGCTTGGAGATATCCGAGATATCTATCTTGAACTCATCTAGCTAAGGCCGGACAGAAACATATAAGGTTTTCCAGTATCTGGCTTTCTGGACTTTCTCCTTGCATTTCCTGCATATGTCGCTGCTACTAAAGCCCATTTTGCCAGTAGTTTGTAACCCGTCATTAGCCCTCCAACTCTCCAGTGACCGTGTAAACCTGAAATAGGTGATTCCTATGTTGCTACTACACATGTTATTGGTGGCTTTATAGCTCGCCAATTAATGCATTGCATCTCACCCTAATCTGGTACCCAGCTCTTTCTGAAATTGTATTATAGATCGTTTTTATCGAGTTTCGTATTTCCTGTGCTGGTTCGCTAGCAATATGGATGGGAATTTTGGCAATCTCATCCTCTCTTTCATTGTCCATAATGTCCTTGTGGGCCTCTAAGCCAGATATGTGTAGCCGTTTATTCTCGGTCTACATACATCCCTACTTCTAAGGACATTTTCTGACAAAATACGATTTCAGATTATTGCCTCAATTGCCGCTTGGCTATCGACAATATATTGATTTTTTTTTTAAATAGTTTCTTGCATTACTAGCTTTCTCAGCAACTTGCCTGCGTGTCACTAGCGGGTCGTCTTGAGCCTTCTGCCTTTCTTAAACGTAACTTCAAACCTTTTTTTTCCAAATGTACCGCATGTTGCTTATGAAGAGCCAAAATATTTATCACTTTGATTATGAACTATTCGATTATGAATTTACTTGGGTAGCGTACCGAATTTCGCGCTCTTAGGTGCTTTTTTGGCAGATTTTAGATCCAAAACCTCGAATCTGAACAAATCGTTTGCAAGGACTCAGCTAACGAGGGGAGGCGGGGTTCAGGATTGAAATTCCATTCACGAATAAAATTTGAAATTAAAATTTTTCCATATAGAATAAATGAGTTGGGAATGAAAAAATTATCGTGGTTTTCACTATATAAAGACCGTGTGCAGGGCTCATTTGAGATTTTAAGAATCGAATCATGGAAAAAAACCTTTCCATTGCTGCCGTGTTAATGGCGAAAAACGGCCATGATTCGAAGGATTTGATGGATATTTCTGAAGTCGCCTTTGTTGTCAAAAGGCTAGAGCTTCGTGCGGATTTTCGATATCTACATACCTGTGATTCGTTCCCTCCAGCGTTCGTTCCAGCGTTTTACGAGACGCTTAATCGAAATGTGATGTCCTGATGCTTCAATAATCGATCCTGTAGATGTATAGGGAACTCATCCAAGTATGGGATGCATGTAATGCTAATAAGATAATAATCTTCATCGGTGTCGGTCAAGAAATTGCAGCGTTGCGTCTGCCTTGAGAAATTCTTCAGTTTTCAAACGGGGATTTAGTATTCATACTAAAATCTCAACAACAACTTCCTGTATAGGAATAATCTTTATATTATTAGGCACACTTTATTAGTACTTAGTGCCTTTTACGATAATTGCTGAATCCATTTATATTCAAATTATGCCAAAACAGAGTACTTTTGTATTGGATAATTAGAAAACGTTTTTTTTTTTCATATGAAATAATTTCAATGCGGATAAAACTGGCTATGACACCGCCGACAATTGTGTGGCCCAGAGGGATAAATGATATAATCTTCCGATTTCGATGATTTGATTGCTTTGAGATGCTTTTCTGACAGATTATTTTACCAAATGAAATGCTAAAATACGTCTGCGAACCAAGTTTGGTCGAAATATCTCAAAAACTGAGGGACAGACGGACCTGGCTAAATCAACTCAGCTCGTCATTCTGATCCGATCGGTATAAATTTTCAGTAGAGTTTTTGGTAGGACTATCTCTTCTCCTTCTGGTATTTACATACTTCGGACCTAAGTTAATTTACCACTTCATGTGCATTAAAGGTATAACAAAGTGAAGTGCTGTCCAAAAAAAAAAAAAAAAAAACTCAAACTTCACAGTAATACTTTCCGTGTTGTAATGAAGCACTTAATAATTTTGAGAAAATCAGCTGATCAATATCACAGTTGGTAGGCACAAATATACACACATATACAAACATATATTCGTTCTTTTTTCGTACAAAGTACTCATTTGCAGTTAATCTTCAGCATGGCCTTATTATTATTCCTTGCATAGTTTCAGTAATTAGTAAATTATTCTGTAGAGCAGTGCAAACATTTCTCTTGTTTTTTAAAAAATTTAAAAAAATATATGGTAACGAAAAAGTGAAATTCTATAGAAATTCTTTAACAGAACTACAGAAATTATGCACCTTGATGAACGCGAGACCCTCTTAAAGTGTATTTAATAGATTTATTTATTTTAAATTATATAATATTTTTTATTACGCTTCCAACATCCTTAAATGCCGATTTTCCTAACTTTTTATTTTATTATATATTTTTGTTTCAATTTTTATCATCTCGATTTTCTACTTGCTTTCACTTTTTAACATTACCAGGCGGACTCCTTGCCTAATCCAGTATATAATCGCGCGTAATTTGATACAGCCCCTTAGCCCATAACAAAATACAATAACAACAAAATAAAATATTACAATCATTTAAAACATGAAATTTCTCTTTTACTTTTCCCTGTCTTTTTTTCATGCAACGTCAAGTCACGTCCAACACGTTCCAAATTTCCGTGCGGTTTGAGATTTACCAATTTTATGAGCGTATTTATACACTGAGAGAAAAAAACAAAGAAAAAAAGCATTTGTAATCCCTCTACATAAATGTATGTAGGTAGTTATGTTGGTGTGTGTGTGTATGTAAGTAGCTGCTATCAATATCAGCTGTACTATTAGACAGCTGCTGCTGCTGCTGCCATATTTTTTTTTTAAACGACACGTCTCCATCGCAGTTATGACCTAACATTTGGCAGCTAAAACAACTACAACTCATTACAGTGCGGTGAGGTGTTATTGCCGCTGGGGGCAGGTGTGTTTATTTAAGCGCGATTAACTGTGTGGCGGACAGGCACACCGCATACATACATACACATAGACCATAAAGTCTCCGTTCGCCCAACACATTTTTTAAAGTAAAGTAAAAATACAACTGAAATAGTTAATTCAGTAAAAAAAATTTACATGAATTTATACATTATATTTCTCAGTTCAAAATGCAATAGCGAAAACCTATATTCCTATTTTTATTTTCGAGATAACGGTATTTAAGTGCAGCAACAAGTAAACATTGGCACCACAAAGTCTGCGTTTAGTTTGCTTGATTTGAGAATACCGTTACTTTTCATGTTTCAGATGTTTCTTCTTTTTGCATATTTTCTATTCCTTTTATTCTAATTAATCATTTAAAGAGTTCGTGACGTGTTTAAGATTAGTTTGAATAAAAGGAAACCGAAGGTAAAGAAATTAGTATGTCAGAAAGAAAAATAATTATTAAACTGTGGAAAGATGGCGCTAGTTTCCGAAAAATTGGATAAACTATTAGAAGAATGCATTCCTCCGTCCAGCGCACGGAGTAAATAATTTCAAGCAAACCGGAATTTTAATGTCGAAACCCCGATCTGCCCGTCCAAAAAATATTATCAGTACGGGAAGCACTTAAAATAATAAATCTGATGAAAGTTAGCCCGCGAATTACGTCAACAAATATAGTTGAAAAGCACAAATAAAACGTTAAATAAAAAAATTTGTGCAGAAACTGCTAGAAAAATTTTACGTAAAGCTAGATATCATGGTAGAGTCGCTAGAAACAAACCTTATATCTCATTTGTCAACAGACGAAAACGCATTGAATTTGCTCATATGTATATAGATAAGTCTCCGGAATTCTGGAAACAAGTCATTTTTTCGGATGAGCGCAAATTTTGTATATTCGGCATAAAAGGTGGCCAAATTGCGTGGGCAAATCAGGAACTGCGCTTGAAAAACAAAATCTTGTTGGTACAGTGAAACATGGTGGTGGTGGAATTATTGTGTGGATGTGCATGGCGGCTAATGGTGTGGGTCAGCTTGAATTTATCGAACCGACAATGGATTTAAACATTTTAAAAAACAATTTGAAACAAAGTACGGAGAATCTAGGCTTATCTTCGACGTTTTGGTTTCAACAGTATAACTGCTCATATAGTCATAAATTGGCTCTTGTACAATGCCCCTAGACAGCTTAAAACGCCTCATCAGTCACCCGATCTCAATCCTGTAGAGCATTTTTGGGATATATTAGCAGAAAGAATTCCTTAGCATATAGTAACAAGTAAAGAGGTTTTGCGAAGAGTTATGCTGGCAGAATGGTCCCGAATTACAATGCCAAACCGATTGAGTGAGGTATTATAGCAACGTGGTAACCCACCAACAACAAAATATTAAATTTATTTTTTCTCTATAATTTTTAATGCTTTTGTAAATAATTATAAGCCTGAACACAGACTTTGTGTGGTGCCTATGTTTACTTGTTGGTACATTTAGACACCCTTATAGTGAAAATGAAAATGGAAATATAAATTTTTGATTTTGCATTTTAAACTTAAAAATATAATGAATAAATTCATGTAAATTTTTTTTATCTGAATCAACTATTTCAGGTGTGTTTTTACTTTACTTAAAAAAATGTGTTGGGCGAACGCAGCCTTTTTGGTCTATGTGTACATGCATATATTCTTCGAATATATATATATACATATGTATGTGTGTGTAATGAGTCTGCAATTGCCGTCGGTATTTGCAACGCATTCTTTCACTTTAATGAACTTCACGTTTTCACATTTTTTGGTGCGACATTAAATACGTGTGTATGCATGTAAAGTTATTGAAATAGAAGAAGACTATGTATGTGCATGCAACGTTGCAACTAGCTTCATAGCTTATCAAGTGTTTGTATGTCGGTTTGAATTTAATTCATTTGGTTTTACGCTTTCGAATTTCGAATCGCCCACATTTACCGACTGCCATTTTGCTGTGCCCTTTTCTCTTGCGTTTTTTTGTGTGTGTGCTTTTTTTGTGTGTGTGTATATGTACGTATGTATGTACGCTTATTTTGGTGTTTCAGCTGTTCAGCTGTTCAGCTGTTGAATATCATAAGGCGCCACCGAAAAAAAAAAGAATTTAATGCAATTTATATTCATTTATTCCACGCTTTGCCACACATTTGCCAAACACACGCACACACAGACTGACATACACACAAATTTAAAAACATTTCAATTGAGTTCTTTATTTCGCATTATATATGAGTATTTATAATTATGTGCGTATATGCTTAATAATACGCTGAGGAATACGACAGTTTGCTTTGAAATTAATTGAAAAACAAAAAAAAAATTAAGCGGAGAGGAAGCGGAGAAAAATTATGAAACTCATTTTCCAAAAATGGGGGTTTCTATAAGTAATTGTTTAAAAAAATTTGAAGTAGTTTCAGGTTTATAAATTTTTTTAGAGCAATACATTGCACAACACCCAAAAACTCCACCCACAGGTGTCGCTGCTGTCTTTGAAAATACATTAAGCATACCTTAATTCGGTAGCATAGTTTGGCCTGCTCTCGGTTTTTTATTGCGCGTATACTGATTTATCTTTAAAAAAAAAAAATTATAAACAAGTTTAAAAATATTTTTTGGTGGCACAATGATCCTTTGATGAAATTAATTTATTTTAGTAATTTCTTTACTAACTTTTTTCCCCAAATCTCTTTAGTATTATTACAAAATGTTGTGCGAAAATCTCAAATTACATACCTTGCAATTACAAAACATAAAAACAAATTAAATGGTAAGAAAAATAAAAAAATGTGAGAATTAAAAGCATTTTAAGTGAAAAACTTAAAAAAATAAAACAACAACAAAATAAAAATATAAGAAAAAATAACAACAAATTGTTGCTGCTCATCACAGGTAAGTGTTGTGTGTAGAAAACTAACTGTTTTTAATTTAAAATTAGTGCATTTGAAACAATCAATGGCGAAAAAATAGGGAAACGGTATTCAAATAAATTTATTGTACTCAGTATAATCAGCAGTAGAAGAACAAAAATTTATTTAAACTCTCATAAAAAGCATTCGGAAATGTGGAAACTTCAAATAGTATACGATATATATATATAAATTTATATATATTTAATTTTTAAATTTAAGTTTCTCCACCAAAAAAATTAATATTTTTTCTACCGCTAAAAATTAGAAAAATTAAATTAATGTGGCGATTTTTCCAAAATTTTAGAAATAAAAGTTTAAAAAATATAAAATAAAACCAGTCTAATCCATTAGAAATGAACAACTCTGGCCGCACTAAATGTAATTAACATTTTAATAAAATCTTCAAAAAATCTTTAATTGTAACTTGGAAGTTTTTTGAATCTCTCTAAAGGAAATAATATGTTTTTTTAAGTTTTTAAATTTTTTTTTGTTAAAATTTTTTTTTAAATTTTTTTTATAAATTTTTTATTTATTTAATTAAATTTTTTAATTTTTTATTTTTTTCCTTATTTGAAATTTTTTTTTATTTTTTATATTTTTAAATTCTTCTTTATTTTTATTTTTTTATTTTTTTCTTGCTTTGTTATTATTGTTATTTTAACTTTTATATTTTTTATTTATTTTATATTTTTTTAATTTTTTTATTTATTTTTTTTTATTATTATTATTATTTTTTTTTTTAATTTTTTTTTTATTTTTATTTTTTTTTTTTATTTTTTTTTTTATTTTTTTTATTTTTTTTTTTTTTTTAATTATTACTTTTATTTTTATTTTTACTTAAATTTTTTTTTAAATAACAATTTTTACTTTTATTTTTATTTTGGTTTTTTGTTATTATTTTTATTTCTTTTTAATTTTTTGTTTCAATTTTTCAATTTTCCTTTTTTATTTTCTTATTTTTAATTTTTTTTTTAATTTTAATAAATTTTATATTTTTTAATTATATTTTGTATTTTATTATTTTTATCTTATTTGTATTCTCTTTTTTAAAGAGCTCAAAGCCATCGAAAAAAATGTTCTGCCTTTTCTTATGCAAACGAATGGCGGGGATTTCTTTATAAGAAAAATTTTCTTTTTTTGTGTTTGCATAAGTTTTGAATAACCTGCCTGCAAATCTCAGTTTGACTTCAGGGACACAAACTCCAATTACCAAACAAAAGCAGGAATTCTCATTAAAAAGTTTGCCAAAATATTGAGTTAACCAGATATGAGTGAGTAGTGTGTGTATGTATGTATGAATTTATGCTTAAAGCAACAGCTTTTTCTACATTTTCGTAAAATTAATTTAATTTAATAAAATAACTTTGGGCAACAATTTTGGATTTTAATTTTATTAAAATTTTCCTCATATAATTTATATATTTTACATATAAACGTATTAAAAGCGGCATAATGTAAAAATTAATTACTTTTTCAAAATGCATACATATAAACTGTCTAGTTCTTAAGCCGTGATTTACAGGAATTCTTTGGTTTACCCACATGAACTTACGTGCAAGCATACAAATAAATATGTACATGTATATATGTATATCATGAAAATAGAAGGTGTAGTTCGCTAATTTTAATTAGTTTGCCCTAAGAAGTCTGATGAGGTGAGATGTGGTGATCTCCGAAACAGCTGTCACTGCTACTATTTTCATTTGTTGTAAAAACAAATATTCTTCATACAAAATAAAAAGGTCTAACAAGGTCTAGGTAACAAAGATTTTACTTATTCATCCCTTGAACGCAAATATTTACATAGTTTCTGTTAATCTGCTCAACCTTTTGCCTTAATTCCATCACACTCCTCACTTTCAGTTACTCCCTTTCTCTATTCCTCTCTCTCTCTCTCTCTCTCTTTGTCTCACCGTGCAGTCGTTCTGTTTCGAATGGGCCGCACGTGTCGCTATAAAATAAATTTTTTTTTTGCGAAAATATTAAGTCATATTTACATACATAGAAGATTGTGTGTATAGTTGTGGGTGTATGTGTGCAGAAAACAACAGTTATATCTGTAGAGTGCTTTATCATTACTTTTGACATCGTTTACCATTATTTATTTCATACAGTCACTCTCGTTATATTACCATTATGTACTACATACATATGTAAGCCAGCATTATACATACATATATGTATGAGTAAGTAAGTGCATTTGTAAGTATGTATGTTGGTAGGCATTTGGGGAATCTTGAGTTGTTTTGCATGGAGATTAGCTTGGGGGTAAACTATGATGAAAATAGAGGATCAAAATGTACATGAGCACAAAACATATGTATATATATGTATGTGCATATGTGTATGATGTTGTAAATTGGTGTACACGTGTTATTGTTGTTGTTGCTGATTATTCCATGAATTGAATTATTTTACCTACAAGTAGTTATCAAGTTCGGTTTCATACAATTTTTGTTGTTATTAAAAATGAAATTTTTTTTGGGTGAAATTTTAGATTGTTTTTAATTCACTATATAATGTAAACTCAATGTATAAGAATATTTTTTTTTCACGAAATTCCTTTTTATTACAAAGTTTGAACCTTGGCATTATATGCGAAACAGTACATCATTTAAATGACCGCCACGTGAATTTTTATACACTTCGACCACTTTGAGGTAATTTTCGAACACTGTTTGGCACACATTGGGCGGTATCTCAGCCATAACTTGACGGATGTTGGTATTATAGTGCTCAAGAATTAGCGGTTTATCCCCATAAACACGATCTTTCGCGTAGCTCTACAAAAAAAAGTCCAATGGTGTCAAATTGCACGATCTCGGTGGTTAATTGACCTTGCCAAAACGGGAGATTACGCCGCTGCGAAATTTCTCTCGCGATAAAGCCATATTCGCTCGTGTTGCGTGGCATGGGGCACCATATTGTTGGAACCACATACTGTCCAAGTTGTGTTTTTCAATTGCAGGTAAAAAAAAAACGGTTATCCTACGCCACAACGTTCCGAACCAAAGAGCGCTCCAAAAGGTAAGTTTTTTTTTGGTGTAATGACCCCTCTTCAATTATTTGAGGATTCTCGGAGCCACAAATACAACAATTTTGTTTATTTACGTATTCACCGAGTGAGAAAGGTGCCTCGTGGCTGAAGAATTTTTTTTTGGAAAAATCGCGAGTTGTTTAAGCGCCCAATCGACGTAACTACAGCGTTGTGAATGGTCAGCTGGCTTCAGTTGTTGTGTGAGCTGAACTTTATGTGGATGTAGGTGTAAGTCCAAGTGCAAAATACGCCATAATGTACCGTAAGAAAGTCTCAGCTCTTCAGAACGCCGAGAAATAGAGACATTTGGGTCTTCACTTCACTTCACTTACAGCAATGATATTACACAGGCCTTACAATATCTGCGACTGATCCAGTTTCTTCTAATTTGTTTAAAATTTTAACAATTGCTTGAGTAGATGGGCGATTATGTGCACCATATTCTCCTCTTAAAGCACGATCCATTTTCATAAATGTCTGACTTTTAACTGGAACCAAATATAGTTGGTTTGACAGATGTCAAAAAACAGTCCTGCATTTTCGAAACCACTAAATGGATAATCCTTTATTTTTCGGAATTCCGTTTTAGTTTTTAATTTCTCAATAATTTCTTTATTTTTTGGTAAATTTTCAGTTTTTAGAAATTTAATACTAGCAATTTCTTAATTTTTGGTTAACACAGAAAGCAGATTTGAGTGTAAACAATCGACGGCAGCTCGTTGTTGGCTTCAGGTCAGAGTTCGTATCAAGAAAAGTATTTTCAAAGGCCTTCACTCCGCCATCGACTACTCTAAGGATCCCCGTTCGCAAGTGCTATAAATGGTTGTACATCAAAGCAGTATGTATATAAACAATAAATCGAGTCAGCTCTTGCCTGGAGACTGCAAGGCACTCTACGCCACTTAAGAAAGTATAACTGTATCCACAACGATATGCTAGTTCTGTTAACTTTTTGTGACTTGACAGGAATTGGAGATACCTAGCAAATTTAAGGCCACACACATTTGATCCCATCACGATGCTTCCTCTTCGTCAATTACCTTAAGGGACTAATAGAGATATTTCTACCAAAGGTATTTTCGATGCTCAATGTCAACAAGACTTGTACATAAACTCGCCCAACAATGTCTATCAATTTGTTTAGTCTCACTTATAAGTCTGGAAATGAGAAACCTAAATCAATAAACAGTACCTAAGAGATGAATGACTCCACTGATTCTAACATTTGAATTCTATCAATCTGCTGCCCTCCTCCAAAGCTACTTCCCACCCAGTCATAACTGCAAAGGATGGAGTTTATTTGGAAATCTGTACGGTCATGTATAAAGTTCAGAGCTCATGGATCAAGTTAAGAGCTTACGAAGTACCCACTTGTCCACACATCGATCGAATAAACCAGCTCACTTCAGCTTTAGTGGCTATATTTCACATAATATCTCAGGTTTTATCCTTTCCAAATCCTCATTTGAAGTGACTGCTGTCGCACTACCAATTTCCTTCTCTTCTATTTAAGCTCGCTCATTTCATAATTTTGCCAGCTGAGTAAAGCAGCTGTTCAAATGTTTCTGGCTCTGTGTTTGCTCATATGTACATTTTATGTATGTCGGTAGGCGCTGTCTAACTAAATTGATACTCACACATTCTTAATGAATTAGTGATTATTGACTGAACATGATAGACATCTCAAAGGACTGATTTTGGGGATCTAAAATGTGACCAGCTGATGTAAAAATCGATTTAACATATGTAAATCTCTAACGCTTACATGCAAACATACTTAGATATACTTGAAAACTTGAAAGCCAACATTGTTGAATACACGGAGGGACAGTTGTCAACCAGAAGCCAACTAGTTTGCATTTTTACACCAACTAGTTCATTTTCCATCAATTTTCCATTTTTAATATGGCCATGTCCTACGAACTGTCAATTGCCCGACTTTGCATCAGCTTCATACCAGTTAAATACTAGTTCATTTATGCATGGTGAATTTCTACTTCAGTAAAATAAAAAATAAAAATAAAATGAATTTGCCGGCAGCGAGAATCGCTCCGAAAACCTCTCACACGCTTCAGTGATAACCTCTAATCACTCGGCTCTCGTTGAGATATGAAGTGTAACAACATATGTTACGTCGCAATGCAACTGAGGTGTACTAGAAATAACAACACGTACGAATATCGTAAAGGTGAAAATATACGAAAATGACGAACTGGTATGATTTACGCTTTAAAACACTTCAACTTGAATTTATTTCCAACCTGTGTATATGTGCATTTGTGTGCGTTTGAGCTCATAAATTTCACATTTATTTTAAATTTTTTTCAGCTCCCCCCCGGTCTGTCCTGTTCTGCGTATGTAGATATGTCTACTTCTGCCTTATGAGCTCGTCCTCGTTGTGCATTGTCACTACTCGATCCATGTTGACAATGTCCTTTCATGTGATGCTTATGATAGCTGTGAAATTGCCAGATTGCCTTGTTGTTGGTGTTGCTGGTGTTGCTGGCGGCCACCTAGTTGTTATTGCTGCGTGCCACAATGTCATTTGAGGTGACGCAGTTATGAGTTGTTGACGCTTGCACACTGCTACTACAACTATTATTATTGTTGTTGTTGTTGTCGCTGCTGCGCGTAAAAATATCATTTCTTTTTGTTTTGCCTATCCGCTTTCCGTGACGCGCAGACCGTAACGAATTTACGACAATCCATCACACAGCCCACAGGTGCCACTGCGCGTAGAGTAGCTTTAGGGCAAGTGATTCAATGGAAAAGGATGCGTGTGGTTGGTGGTCTCAATGACTGTCATCGTGTTGTAAGTAGACTGGTGCGTGTGCGTGACTACGCAGTTATTTGTACGTAGGTATTTACCTGTGCGGGCGTAAGTGCATTTTATTGTCAACTAAGTACGCTGTCATTTGAGAGAGTACACGCGCACACGCTCCTAAATGACAAACGCGAAAGTGCGAGTGTGGGCTTGGATGTAGGTTGACGGCCATATGTTTTAAAGATAAGGCGTTTCGGTTGTCGAGCTTGGCGTATTTTTTTCGAGCCACTGACTTTCACTCAAACTATGACAAATTTACAGTGGCAGCCTACTTGAGACATGGAGATGAAGGTACAGTTCGAATAAAAAATTTCCCAATTTCATTCATACCTTCGTCTGTGATTGTGGGTCGCCTAACTGAACACTGTTTCCGATCTTAACTCTGTTAAGTATATGTCCGCTCAGTTAGAGGGAGTGCTTCAGCTCTTGTTTTGAAGCAGAAACCGAAAATTGCAGCATCATATCGAGATTTTATATCTATCGAAGTATATGTCTCGGGTTTGTTTCAAACCTGGTCTCCGACTTCTATAAAATTCAGTTTGTCTGATTTCTGTTGAAGGAGTGACAGTCCTTGGCCGGATAAAAATCAAGATCACACCGTATATAGACCCGACTACCGCGAGAACTATTGGGTTTTAGTAGCCTCTAGCAAAGACTTGAATTACCGCGGGTAAATTCTCGAGCCTCTCACACGTGGGGCTCCCTGCTCGCTTTCAGGTATGGGCTCATGAGGTGGCTTCAACTTAATACTTCCTCTTCACACTCAAAGTTTCTTTCGTTTTTGGTTATTAGCGTCGAGCGCGTTCGACACTCAACTCACCCTTACAACTCAACGTCCTTAAGCTTTGAGATCCTTACAGTTATGCCCAGCTGCAATGGCTAAATGCTGCTTACGTGTTTGGGATTTACCACGAATTCTAAGAATTTGTTTGAGCTGAGACAAACATACATACGTCCACATACAGAGACATGTATATGCAATATACAAGTACATACACATATTTATATGAGTTTTTACCTATAAACCCATCGACAGCCTCGGGGAATGCATATTTATTGTTTGCATACGCTTTTGGAATGTTTGGAAGTGTTTATGCTGGGACCTTGACATACCGGCATGCACTCAATGTAGACCTTACACATGCTATTGCAAATATTTGAATTCATGTACATATATATACAATTCGATTACTAAGAAATATTTGTCATTTCGAATATGAGTACGAGTTCGAGCGCTTTCTTGTAATTTTTAATAATTTTATTGAATTTATATGTTTGTATGTGGTGCTCACGCTACATTATCTATCTCTACGTGTCTGTAGCTTCACTTGTCCGTTATGGTATTTGGACGCGACTGAGTGACACGAGCTAAAGATATCTTCAAATTATATATAAATATTGCCTTGCCTTGTTCAGTTGTCCAAATGTATTTTTCATGTCATCCTCAGTTATTTATGTATCTTCTATACATGAATGTTGCGAGCTATGTATGCTGACGTTTAACTACTTGTACATATTTATGTGTCAGCTTGGAATTCACTTCGAAATTCCGTAATTTAATTACATACGCTGCCTTCCCTGATTCTCCAGCTCTACTTCTGTCTCATCCACCGGGCAAAGCATTATCAAAGGCAAGATAATTGTCAGTAATAACAATTATATATTTTTCTAGATCGAAAGTGCGTCAGAGAGCTTTCTTGAAATCGTTGTGCAGGTTTTCATGCATATAAATACTTGTTTAATGGAATTATAGAGTGACAAACTCATTTATTTGATAAAAAATTTAAATGTTTGTAGTTTAGGATGGAAATTTTCCCCAATAAAAAATGCTTCCGAGCTTTTTTTTTCTAACTTTAATTTCAAATCTGAACTCAATCTCATAATTAGGCACATTCTAATCATGATATTTAAGTAAGGAAATGCCAAATTTCATTATCTAGTTTCTTTAAAGGAAATATTGCCAACAAAATTTTCATACGAAGGTTCCCTTATGTATTTCGACATTAGAGAGCAAAACCAAGTAATAATCATCGAAAAAAATCATGTTTTTCACAATATTCTCCACTAATATCTGTAAACTTTTGCATGTGTTTGAATCAATTGTCGACGCACTTTAGCCACACTGATTGTGGTATCTCCAAGACATGCGTTCTGAACGCATCAACCACCTTCTCAAATATCGAAAAACGTTGACTTCTCAGTTTTTTTTAAACGTACGGGAATAAACCGGTGTCATTCGGTGTCTAGTTAAGGCTATATGGTAGATGACTCATCAAATGGATGTTTTGAGTGCTCGAAAATGCAATTGTCGATGTGTGAGAGCACTTATTGTCGTGCTGAAGAGTGATTCGTATGCTGCGGTTGGGGTTTTCTGATTTCTTGAAAGACAACTGGCTAACAAATGGTTATGCACCACTCAGAATTTACTGTTCTGCATTATTCTAGTGATACTGTACCGACGTGTTCAATTTTTACAAAAAAAAAAAAAAATAAAAAAAACCGGCAACTATAGTTGTCTCAATCTCACATGACGATCTTGCAATATTAGTTTGGGCAAAACATCAACGGTTTACGGAACAAACATGTTTTTTTTTTGGGAAAGCCTTCACGTAAATCGTCCTGGATTGATCTACACCTCGATTGAATTCACCATACCAAAGATAAACACTGGTCCCTGGCGTATGTTTGTCGCCGAAAATTGAATTAGGTTTCCAAATCCCAATAGGGTGATCCAAGTAGACGTCCTTTTTTCAATACCCTTTCTTTGACAGATCACGCGTGAGTCGTGTCAAGCTGTCCTGTTATTTTTGTTCAGTATTGTTTGGCATTTCATCTTGGAAAGACTTACGCCTGAACAACGGTTACAAATCATTCAACTTTATTATGAAAATTCACGTTCTGTAAAGAATGTGTTTTGCGCGCTTCGCTCAACTTATGGTCATCATAATCGGCCTACTGAGCATATTATTCGCAACACAATCACCAATCTTGGGACCCAACATTCATTATTGAATAATATTCTACCAAATAGACCACGTCCAGCACGACGACTTGGCGAATTTTACGTCGAGATCTTAAATTGAAAGCGTACAAAATACAGCATACCTTTCCAAGCGACATCGCTTTGCTCTATGGGCTCTTGAAAAGTTCCAAGAAGATCCGACGTTTTCGAGCATAATTTTGTTCAGCGACGATATCCATTTTTGGCTCAATGCGTACGTAAACAAGCAAAATTGCCACATTTGGAATGAAGAGCAACCTGAAGAGATTCAAGAGCTGCCATTTTATCTAGAAAAAAAACAACGATTTGGTGTGGTTTGTATGCCGGAGGAATCGGTCCATACTTCATCAAAAGTAATGCCGGTGAGAACGTAACCGTCAATGACGACCGTTATCGCGCCATGATAACCGACTTGCTTGTGATCTCCGCGACATTTGGTTTCAATAAAAGGGCGCCATTTCCCACACATCGCATCAATTAATGGATTTATTGAGAGAACACTTCGGTGAGCAGATAATTTCACGTTTTGCGCCGGTCGATTGGCCACCAAGATCGTGTGATATCACATCGTTAGATATATGTAAAGATTAAAGTCTATGCGGATATATGTAAAGTTTAAAGTCTATGCGGACAATTCTGCTTCGATTCAGAACTTGGAGCAAAATATCATGCGTGTCATGCGCCAGTTACCAGCCGAAATACTAGAACGAGCCATGGAAAATTGGACTCAACGTATGGACCATCTGAGACGTAGTCGCTCGCGGTCAACATTTGAAAGAGATAATCTTCAAAAAATAAATGCCATAGAATGTTCTTTCGAATGATAATAAACATTTCCCATTAAATTTGAATTTTCTGTGTTTTTTCTTCAAAAAACTAGGGAACCTCGAAATGGATCACCCGTTATATAAGGAAACTCTCGTAAATACAGTAGAGCTATTGGTGGAAATACTCATACACATATGAATGAATTTGATGTTAGTTTCAACTATGGTATCAAAAACTAAATGCCACCTATCGTTAAAGACATTTTACGGATGCGTTCAAAAACCGAAAAAAATTTTTTTTTTGCTTGATCCAAAAAATTTCGATCAAAAACGTATAATTTATAAAAAAATTAAAACTCTAAATATCATATTTATTTCTACGCAAGCTTTAAAACTAAAAATGTAATAAAAATATGCCCAGAAATATACGAAAACTCTCCTTTGATATATGGAAGCCAAATAAAAAAAATCATTTAAATACTAAATCTTCAACTGTTGCTGCCCTCTTTTTATTTGCGCATATTTTTACAAACAAATTTTCATAACAGACTATTCTCCCCATCTTTTTTTTCAATGAAACTTAAACAAATTGTTATAAATAAAAGTCTAATCGCGCATAAAGCACAATAGAAGCAGCAAAGCAACAACAACAACAGCAATAAAAATCACTTTAAGCTTGGTTGAGCGTTTTTGCTCATAAAAAAACATAAAAAATTACACTTCTTACATGTCCCCAATAACAATAACTACAACAACTACAAACTTGATTTATACACATGAAAATGCAAATTTTTCTAGCAGCAAAGTGAGGGGGCGCATGCAGGCAGCAGCAGCTATTTAAGAGCACGAAAGGAGGGACTTCCTTCAGGTTGCTTATTTTATTCATATTTCGCTTTTATTCACTCTGCATCTACAAAATACACACATATGTATGTATGCTGGCAAAATATTCATATTTATGTACACACATGTGCTACTCGCTTTGTCAAAGGCTTTTGAGTGTTCCTAAGAAACACGCAACACTCCATTTCAATTTTCCACTTTCTTTTTATTTTATTTTATTTATTTTCATTCCATTTATTTATACATATGTATGTACTCTCATTTTATATATTTTTTATATACAATTTTTTTTCTCAATTTTTATCTCAATTTTTTATTTTCTTTTGCTCATACATATACGCATATGATGACGTCACTATTGTGACAGTTGTGTAATTTTCTCGCAGACTATTTGTCTACAGTCATGAAGTTTGCAATTTATTAGCATATATGTTTATATGTATGTATGTATGTATGTGATCACACAAGCTTAAATGTGTATATTTGACATTTTTAAAAGCTGAGTTACGTATTATTGCGCCTTTCATGTACCACATGAAATGGTATATGAACTTTGGTGCGAGGTATGAAAGTACCAAAAGGAGATATGGAAGATAGATCCACCAAAATGTATACCGATCGTATCAGAATGACGAGCTGAGTTGCTCTAGCCATGTCAGCTCGTATGTTTGAACGCTAACTAGGTCCTCAATTTCCGAGATATTTCAACCAAACTTGGTAGGCCAAATGTACTGTTAAAGGGTGATCCAAGTAGAGATACTTTTTTCAATAGCCTTTTTTGACAGATCACGTGTGAGTCGTGTCAAGTTGTCATGTTAGTTTTGTTCAGTATTGTTTGGTATTTCATCATGGAAAAACTTAGGCCAGTACAACGTTTACAAATCATTCAACTTTCTTACGAAAATTCACGTTCTGTAAATAATGTGTTTCGTGCGCTTCGCTCAACTTATGGTCGTTCAACTATGGAGAGTCGATTGTGCGCCGTTCGCAGCAACTCCGACTAACGTATGGAACGACTTTTGGCGCATTTTACGTCGAGATCTTCAATTGACAGCGTAAAAAATAGAGCTTTGGCAAGAACTCAAGCCGCTCGACCTTCCCAAGTGACATTGCTTCGCTCTATGGGCTCTTGAAAAGCTCCAAGAATATCCGACGTTTTCGAGCCAAGTTGTGTTCAGCGATGAGGCCCATTTCTGGTTCAATGGGTATGTAAACAAGCAAAAATGTCGCATTTGGGATGAAAAGCAACCTGAGAAATTCAAGAGCTGCCATTTCATCCAGAAATACAACGCTTTGCGCGTCGCTGAAATCATCGGTCCATATTTCTTCAAAAATGATGTCGATGAAAGCGTAACCGTCAATGGTGACTGTTATCGCCTCTAATGCCTGAAATGGAAGTTTGTGACATTTGGTTTAAACAAGGCGGCGCCACTTCCCACACATCGCATCAATCAATGGATTTATTGAGAGAACACTTCAGTGAGCAGATAATTCCACCATCTGGGCCGGGCGATTGGTCACCAAGATCGTGCAATATCACACCGTTATACTTTTTCCTGTGGGGATATGTAAAGTCTAAAGTCTATGCGAACAATCCCGCTTCGATTCAGAACTTGGAGCAAAATATCATGCGTGTCAGTCGCCAGTTACTAGTCGAAATGCTCTAACGAGTCACCAAAAATTGGACTCAACTGATGGACCATCTGAGACATAGCCGCGGTCAACATTTGAAAGAGATAATCTTCAAAAAATAAATGCCAAAGAATGCTCTTTCGAATGATAATAAACATTTCCCATTTAATTTGAATTTTCTGTATTTTCTTCTTTAAAAATGGATCGTTCATTATATTTATACGTGCATTTCTAAGATAAAGTTTGAAATTTTAAAAATCACTTATACAGGGTTATTCATTTTGCGGTTTCGAAAATAAATGTAAATAGAATCGACATTATATGTCGGCGGAGAATATCAAGCATCTGAGTGTATTTCCGACCAATGGTTCACAAATATATGCAGAGTGTGAGCACTTGAGAGACCAACATCATCGTTTAACTACTATACTTCACAGGCACACGGACAGACAGACGAATAGCGCATTTATAACCACTCACCCGCTTAACCATTCATTCACTCACATACACATTATAATATAAACGTGCATACACACACATACCAATAAACCTAACAAGTGACGGACATTAGCCGTTATTCTTGCCTTCTGCCACATTTTTTTGCTGCTACTGCTCCGTTTGTACATATGTACATGTAACTTTCAATTGAAAAACTGCAAAACTAAAAAAAAGTCAACAACAACAACAACAGTAATTGTAGTAAAAACATAAACTCTTTTATTTTACAATAATACTACTTTGTAACTCTGAATAATCCACTGTTGCTGCCCCATGCAGAGGGCTAACATGCGAGCATGTATATCGATGCATTAATGTATATAGCATATATATGTTTGTGCATGTGTCATACACTGCTGTAGTCCACCGTAGCCACCAGTAGCGGTTACTGCACAGGACATTGTCATTGAAAGTTTAAGCGGTCACTCACCATTCACTTCAAGTGCCACTATGCTTCTCTATCTAACGGTACTTTTCTGTTTTTTTTTTACTTCCATTTGGCTTCTTTTGCTGTCTGTGTCCTGCAGTGCTGTGCCATTGGCTCTAAAGCCAAAAGTAGTTTAAGTAGTGCAAGAAGAAGAAGAAGAAGAAGAAGAAGAGAATTAAGTAGTTTTACTTGTTGTATTTACTCTTTTTTTTGCTTTTGTGATAGTTCCCTTGGCTGGCGTCATCACTCGTTCATTGCATTGCATTGCCTCCTTGGCGTTGCCGAAGTCATGTGGGATTCGTTAAAGTCACTAACTTACCAGTTACTGACCTTAGATAGACGACAAAGTCTCATTAGCAGTTAAAGAGATAACGAGCGACCAACAACAGTGTGGCAAACACTAAAATAATTTTTTTCTTGAAAAGTTTAAAGTTTGGAATTTGAGTTTGAAATTTAAGAAAACCATAAGAGTTTATAATAAGATGAGCAAATTGGTAGATATTGAAAGTTTTTGAACAGTTATATTGTTCGTTTCTTTATTTTTTGCCTTTTCTTCAGAAGAAGTTCTTCTTCTGATCTGGTTACAAAAGTTGTGAAATATTTTTAAATTAGCGAGCTGTATTTTCAGCAAAACGATTTTGTTTTTTTTTTTAAAGGAGAAGCATTCGTAAAATAGTGGGTAAGTGGCGCTGCTACCGAGGCACAATTTTGCACCGTGAAAGCCCGAATTTATAACAAAAAAAAAAACGCTTTCAATTATTATTTATTTTGACTAGATTTTGAACTCATGATTCTTAAATCTACCACGCATATTCTTTCCTACAGGCTTTTTCCAAGATTTGACAATCTTATAGATTGGGAAGAGCACACTTAGGTTCCAATCATCGATCAAGCTTTCGTTCGACCATATCCTGCATGCATTTTGTCAGTTCTTCACCGCTATTTCTGAATAGCTTCGCCTAAAACCGCTTTGTGTTATTCGAACATTTCGCCTTCATAGGGTAACGAAGAAGTCTATTCCTATAACATCGATAGAGATTTCGAGTTCATCATCTCCGGTTGTTACATTTTCGCTAGCATTCAGCAGGCTGGAGAAGTGAAGAGAATTGTTCCCTTTATTAGCGCGATATGCTTTGTGCATCGCTCAACAAGTTACCTCCTTGAATCTTCTACGAGTATGCTGCGGTTTTGAAACCATTCGTAAGTCGCCGCGTCTTTTCAAAGAATTTTCGAGCATTACCCCTGTCGATCAATTCACGCATTTCGGGCTCTTTGTTATTTTGTCTACACAAGCGTCTCTTTTCCTTCTTCTGCTCTTGGTATTTATCCCAGCCTGTATGTGTTGTGATCGACCACAATGTTGCGAGGTAGGCAGTCTTTCTTTTCTCTCCATTGCAGTTCGGCATTCGACGTCGTACTACCTGACCTTCCGACATTATCGAAAACCAATTGTTTCTCCAGCGGTAGTACGCAGGAAGCTTGAAATGCTGGCCCACAGCTTCTTTATACGGAGTTGTTATTGAGTGCTCTCAGAGAGCTGGAAAGGAAGTCGATTGGAAAACCATTCGCTTTTCTGTGAAAGTGATCGAGTCGTTGTTAAGTCTGCAAACGTATGCCCAACCGTCTATAACAACATGATCGATCTGGTAGAGCGTTTTTCGATACGGAGACAACCATTTAGGTAGATGAACTTATATTTGGTAACATCGGCGTTATTTTTCCGTCTGAGCATGGGCGCAAAACAGCGACAACTTTAAGAGCTTCATTTTAAAGTGGGTTGGTAGAAGATTTCACAAGAATCCACTTTCTAACATCCGTATCTCATCACACTTCAAAGAGGTCGTCATCAAAATAAGGGTTCCTCAGCCAAGGTTTTTATTTTTATTTTTCATTTCTTGAATGAAATATGATCGTTGAAAGCATTGAACTAACAGAAACAAATTTCCAGAATAATAACTGTTATTATTTGATATTTTGATATTTTACGATTATTTACTGCTGCCATTAATCATTACAAGTATTTTTCTACTCTTTATAAATTCCTCCATACAAACGATCTCTTATCACAGCGAAGAGAAGAAATGCTTGCTTCTCAGTCAACTGAAAATGATGCATGATCTTCTCCAGCGTCTAAAAATTAGCAAAGAGTGAATAAATCGAATGCAACAAGTAAATAACTGAGAGAAAACAATGAAAGAGAGGCAACACAATGCATAGGCGCACGCACCCAAGTAGATATAGGAAAAGAAAGCAACAACAACACTAGAAAAAAAATTAATTGAACTTGCCGATCATAAATCGGCAACGCAGTGACTCAGCCAACTGTTGCTTGTGCTATTGTTGTTGTTTTTGGTACTCTACGAGTGTGTATTGGGTGTATTGGCGAAAGTGTGCAAACTTGAGGAAAGAGAATGATATATAAGTATGTATACATATGGATGTATTTATTGATCGCGTAGCATAGCATGGAAAAAACCAGAGCTCAGCGATGTGGAGAAATTAATTTTTGCCATAATTTTTTAATTAATTTTTTTTTGCCCACTTTGCTGTCTCCGCTGTTGAGTGGGCCGTTGAAGTGAATATAGTTGTATATATATTTGTATATTATGAGAATATTGTACGTGTAGCTGCGGTATGTTCAGAAATATATGTAAATGAAAGCAGAAAACTGTGCATTTGCTGGGAACACGCAACTGCCTTCGATAGCTCAGTTGGTAGAGCGGTGGACTGTAGACGAAAAATTGGATTGCATCAACAGTACTAACGTTGGGGTGGCGATTTGGATTTTCCGATCGTTGCAGTGCAGACATCCATAGGTCGCTGGTTCAAATCCGGCTCGAAGGAGAAAATCAATTTTTTTTATTTAAAAGAAAAAAAATTAAAAAAAAAATTAATTAATTAATAAAATAAAAGAAAATAAAAATAAAATAAGAGAATAAAATAAGGAAAAAATAAATAATTTATAATAATATAAAAATTAAACATAATTAATTATAAAATAAAAAAAGTTAAAATTAGTAAATTTTTTGACTCGAAGAAGAAGAATTAATAATAAGTGAAATTAAAAAAATTCATAAATAAATAAAATAAACAAAAGTTACAAAAACTAAAGTAAATAAAATAAAACAAAAAATAAAAATAAAAGAAAAAATAGAAGAAAAAATTCAAAACTATTTAAAATAATTAAAAATAAATTAATAAATAACAATAAAAAAAAAGTTCAAAATTAGATACGTTCTTATGAAAAAAAATTTTTGGTTTGAAAATTATAATTATTTTAACTTGATAATAACTTATTTTAACATAATAAATAAAGAATTAAAAAGAAATTGAAAAATTAAAAAAAATGTTAATAAACAATACAAAATTTAAGTTTATTTTCTGCTTTTTTGAAATTACAATTAGACATTTTCAATACCGACAAAAATAAGTGTATATATTAAAAAAAAATTGTAGGAAATTAGTAGAAATTAAAAAAAAATGTTCACAAAATTACCAAAGTTTAAAAAATGCCAGTTTAAATTAGAATATCTACATATATATGCATATATAAAATAAAATTGTTCTCAAAAAATACTAAACTAAATATTTCATGCTTATGTTGTTGAAAACTTATATATTATTAATAAAATAAAAGTAAAAATTTTTTCTAATCTTTAGATATTTTATAATGAAAAATTTAATTAATAATTCAAAATATTTAAAATTTTAATTTTATTATAATAACCACAAGTGTGTCGCAAGATGAGTTAATTTGTGTGTGTTAAATATATTTTTACACGTGCACATATATATTTATTATTTATTATATACATAAATATATAAGAATATTTTTTTACGTTTTATTGTGCTCAACTTTCAAATATTAATCAACGTTCTCGATATCATATTCATACATAATACATATACAAATTAATGCAACCTTGTTGTTGCGGTTTCGCTGTCTAAATTAAAATTAATGAAATTAAATGGCTTAAAGTTTAACAACATATTATTAATTGACTCTGCGAATGTTGTTTACGAGTTTTTTTTTCGATGCCAAATTGACTTAATTATTTTTGTGGTAAATGTTTTGTTTATTAATAACAAAATGGAAGTATATAATTACATTTCACCTGCAAAAAAGGAAACAAATTGGTGTATTTGTTAGCTTTGTTTTGCTGCAAATAATGGACTTAACAAAAAGAAGTGATTTTTTTTTTTAATAAATACCACTTTGCTTTGCGAAAAACTGGACATAAAATATGGTTTGGCATACGTTCTTGCTCGACATAAAATATGACTGCGTATAAAATGTGGTTAAAAACATTTCTGAAAACATTTTTGTAGTAGCAAAATGGCCTTAATAAAATGCTAGAAAATTTTTCTTAGGGATTTTTAAAAAATGAGCAACAGTTTGCTAGACATACAATATGACTTGACATAAATTTTTACTTGACATAAATGCAATACAATACAATATTGCTTGACATAAATTTTTGCTAGATATAAAATATGGCTTGACATAAATTTTTGCAAGCCATAAAAATGGTTAGGTATAAAATATAATAAAGCAATTGAGAAAATGTTTTCAAATAACAAAATCAACTTAATGAAATACAAGAATTTGTTTTAATAGATTTGTAAAAAACGAGCGTCAGTTTGCTACACATAAAATAGGACTAAAAAAAATTTACCGTTAGACATAAAATATGGCTTGAAATAATTTTTTGGTGGACACAAAATATGGCCTGACATAAATTTTCGATAGGCTTTGGTTAAGACAATTGTGAATATTTTGTTTTACTAACAAAATGGACTTAATAAAATGCAAGAAATTTTTTCTTAAAAAGACATAGAAATAAGCATCACTTTGCTAGACATCAAATATAAGTTGACATATTTTTTCGATCGACATAAAACATGGTTTGGCATAAATTTTTGCTAGACTTATATAATGCAAAATATAAAATATGGCTCAGGATAATGTGAAATCCTGCTTAATTCTATAAAATATACTTAATAAATATCTTCAATTCTTGTTTTTGAAATAATTGTCCTGAAATAAACACCACTTCGCGGTGCCAAAAACTCAAAAATATATTATTGACATTTCTAATATCTACCAATGGAAGTTCGGTAAAGAGAGTAGCACATTAAATATAGAAAAATATTTAATTTATTTGTTGTAAATAATCAATAGTATCTTATCTATAGTGGCTTTTTTGGTATTTTTTTTGTATTAATTAATTTAGATACTGTTTTTTCTATGTTCGTTCTTCTTTCAGTTTTTTAAAGGATATATAATTTTATTAAAGCGTCTTAAATTAAATTTTTTGTTCAACAAATATCCAAAAATAATTTTTATGATTTAATTTTTAATTTCAAAACTATTTATGAGTGTAAGTCTGCATCCACCTGTGTGATGTTTAGTTAATTTTATTTATACAAAAATCAGCAAAACCGTACTTGTTGAGTTTCCAATGGAATTTCCGAAATATTTTACTTATGAAATAGCTGCATGTACCCGTACATTTAGCTGGGAAATGTTTTAAAACATTTTTTTTACATTTCAAGATATTTTCTTTTGATGCTTTTTATTTTAATTTATTGTTTGCAAAGGATACCAGAAATAATTTATTGTATACACATGTATATATATGCCTATCTGTATTGTTATTATTATTATAATTTTTAAATCTTTCCATTCAGTAGTAAATCATTTTATTTTCATTTATATTTTAATTTTAATTTAGGTTTTAATTTTAATTTTAATTTTAATTTTAATTTTAGTTTAAGTTTTAATTTTAATTTTAGTTTTTATTTTAATTTTAATTTTAATTATAATTTTAATTTTAATTTTAATTTTAATTTTAATTTTAAATGTAATTTTAATTTTAATTTTAATTTTAATTTTAATTTTAATTTTAATTTTAATTTTATTTTTAATTTTAATTTTTTTTAATTTTAATTTTAATTTTAATTTTAATTTTAATTTTAATTTTATTTATATTTATAATTTTAATTTTAATTATAATTTTAATTTTAATTTTAATTTTAATTTTAATTTGAATTTGAATTTTAATTTTAGTTTTATTTTTAATTTTAATTTTAATTTTAATTTTAATTTTAAATTTAATTTTAATTTTTAATTAAAATTTTTTAATTTTATTAATTAATTAATTAGAATTTTTTTAGAAAACGCAAATTATTGCCCAGCTTTAATTTTTCATCTTAAAATGTTTTATAAATATATAATAATTTAAATAATAATAAATAATAACTAAATGATTCATTCAAAAATGGCCTCGCTTTGCTCTTATGGCTGATCACTCAAAACCGTTATTTTTTGAGAAATATTTATGAAAATTTATTTGACTGTTATTACAAAGGTCATTGATTGAAGGCTTTGGGGTTAATAAACTCACGACTTTACTGTACATACCTACATGCATATATACATATAAAGTATGTGTATATGTATAGGGATCATACATACATTCATAAGTTCGGTATTGTCGTCAAAGCTTTTACGGTTGCTGACCACTTTTGAGTTCAATAGTTCTTTTTCAGGAGTACTTATGCTTTACGAACATACTTTATATTAATTTATATACATACATACAAATGGTTAACTTATTTGCATTAACTCTGATAACATAAGTATGTAAGGTTCGCTCGCTGTAGATTTTCCGTTAATGTTTAGATATTTAGACGACTTTTATCCCTTTTATTAGTTGAACACTTGAAGTGAAGTTCATTCGCACGATGACAGCTGACGCTTAACTATTGCTCAAGTTCAACAGGCTTAAGATATAAAAAATACAAAAATCAACAACAACAACAACAAAACGCACATCTCTGCTATCTACATTAAAGTCTGTGCACTTTATTGCCATTTTTATGCGAATTTTAACACTACATTGATTGTTGAGTTCATCGGCCTGACAAGCAACGGCAAATTCGTCCTTTCTTCCTTCCTGCCTCAAAACAATACTTAAATGCTTTTGTACCTACCAAGTCATGTTAGTTTATATCAGTTATTTGACCTCAACATATTGGGTTGTGTGGGGATGGTCCTTTCTATTTCTATTCCTTTTTTATTGTATTTTTTCTATTTCTCTTCTATTATCTCTTTCTTGCTCTTGAACTTCTTCAATTGACTTGGCTTGTTATCAGTTGTAATGCTGTTAACGAGATGGGCTTGTAAGTTGTAAGTTGACTATTTGTGTGTGTGTATGCATGTTTGTGTGCGTGTATCTGTGCTGTGCTGCTATTTTTCGCACTTTAAGCGTATTAGTTTCATTTTATTATTTCACTTTTGCAGCTGTTGTCTTTGCATATTTGGTTTCTTTTGTGATTTCTTTCTAATAAAATTTTCTGTTTGCTTTTGAAGATTTTTTCTTCCATCCTTCATTCATGGAAATTCAGTTTTGCCTCTATGCGGTCTTCCCTATAAGTGTTGGTTGGTTCAGTGAGAATAAAATTTAAGTTCTATATTGATTCCTTGGAAGCAATTCATGATTATGTTAATATCATGCTCTGTTTAGCATATTAAAGTATTTTTTTTTTAGTAAAATCATATGGTTGAAATATATTCGTAGCGAAATGCGGATATTATGTTGATAGATTGAAAAAAATATTTTCAGAAATAAAATATGATCAAACATAAATTTTTGCTTAACATAAAAAATGGCGTAACATACTTTTTGCTAGCCATAAAATGTGTCTAAGCATAAAATATGTCTAAACATAAATTTTTGTAGACATTAAATATGGATAGGTATAAAATGTGGCTGAATTTAATTTCAAAACTTGTTTAATGTAACAAATTAAACATAAATTTTTTCTAACATAAAATATGGCTGAACATATTTTTTTAGTAGACATAAAATGTGTCTACGCATAAAATATGGATGGATAAATATGGCGGTTTATAAAACATGGCTGCATTTAACGGAAAATCTTACTTAAGGTAAAAAATTGAGGAATTTAAACTAAAATGTTTTTATGGTTTGACATAAAATATTGATAAACATAAACTTTTGCTTGACATTAAATATGGCTGAACATATATTTTGGTAGGCATAAAAAATGTTTAAAAAATTTTTTCCTAGACTTTAATTATGGCTAGTTATAGTATATGGCTGAACATAATGTTAAAGTAACAATGGGGAATGGGGAATTTAAATAAAAACTTTGATTACTGTTTTTTTTTAATAAAGGCATAAAATAATGGCTTGACATAAAATATGGATAAACATAAATTTATGCTTAACATAAAATATGGTCGAACATATGGCAAAACTGGTTAAAAATAATAAAAAGTGGAACTTTTTGTGTTTAATGTTTGATATTTTCATTTGAGTTTAAAATCGGAGGGATTTTCTGTAAATTACCTTCTTAATTCACTTTTATAATTGTCAGAAAGAGAAAAAAAACAATATTTTTCAAAAAGAAAAAAAAATGTTTTTTTTACCAAATTCTATCTATGTCCTTTTTGTCTATGAAAATAATCTCTCTTGGTAATCAGATTGAGTGCTTATTATATTTACTAAAAAATGTACATATATGTATTTATTTTCAGTTACATACCAATTTACTGATATATGTTGTTTTTATATATTTTTCCATGTTTATGTGTGCTTATCAAACATAGAAAGTTTATTTTTCAAAGAAATGAAAGAAAAATATTTTTTAACACATTTTCTGGATCTATTTTCTTTACATGTAATTCATGTAGACTAACCTATATGTATACATGTGCCAGTAGACCCACATATATATACAAATGTACATATGCCAGTCGACCCAAATATATACCGCATGTATATGTTGTTCAAAAATTAGAAATATACATATTTTTACATATTTACTATTGCTCATATGCATCAAATATGTATACTTGTATTTATTTCAATATATTTTTACTCCCTTCCTACCACGCGTTCCTCAAAAAGAAATATACTTTTTAGTTGACATTGTTCCTATCTTCCGGTTTCGGTTCGTCAAATAATCGAAAATGCATAAAATAATAATAATCACAATAGTAATAATAAACAAATGAGTTAATATTTATGCAAATGTATGTTGAATAGAAGCAGTGAGCTTGAAGTGGAACTGCTATGCTATGCAGTGAGTACTTTAATGACTCCTGTAATATTTATATTTTTGTACATTTATATGTGTTGACACTGTTATTGGTTTTCAGAAATACGTTTTTAACATTAAGGTGAAAGTTGGCAGAATACAATTTACTTTGCTTGGCTAAGACTGGCTTGTGGTGAAAGTAAAGCTATGAAAAACAAAATTCTCCTGAGGTAAAAATTGCATGCAGTCAGAACAAAATGACGGAGTTTATAATATATTTACTTTTAAAAGCAAATATATATAAGGTATACACAAAAGCTTTAAGTAGATTTGATCTCCATACATGCTGAAAGCTTATAATAAGTTAGAACATTAAAGAACGAAAAATTGTATGTGAAGGAAAGCCTAAAGCGTTCTAATAAGTTAAAACTTAACAAAAAAGGAAAGCTCCTTTTTTGGGGGCAAGCTGAAAAAGTGTGAAAGCTTAAAAGCAATAAAATCTTCAAAAGAAATGAAGTCTTCAATTAAGTGTAATATGCCATGCGGTGAAAAGTTCAAAAGTATGAAAGCTTTCAATTATTATGGTAATTGAAAGCACACTTTTGTATCAAATGGACCAATTTAAGATGATTGGGAACTAGTTTCTCATTCTCATATGACTTCCAGTAAAAAAGTAAAAAAAATTTTTTTTTTCTGCAACCAATGCATTTGGCAGTCTTCTGAATGCAGACTGTTTCTGCACAAAAAAGCATAACTGAACACTTTCAACGCCTCCTTAGGCGGTGAAAAGCTTGTCTCAATCTTTGTGTAGATTTAATGTGAAAATAATCCGAATCGATTTTAATATAGTAACGAACTAGCCTCTAAATGATTCTAAAATAATCCAATCAATGATATTGATCGAAATGATATTGGTAATGGTAAATACTGTTAAATGTGTGCGTAGTATTGAATTAATGCCCGTATGGTGATGAATTATTTCGGCACTGTTCTGATTTTAGCAGTTATTATTATATTTTTTTTTTTTTGAAATTTTTTTTTTTAATTCACACCAAGTAATAATTTGTTGCCAAATTTTTCCACGATAATAAATTTTATTTAATAATTTTGGAAAAATTGTGCTAAATACTAATCGGATTTTTTTTTAAATTTTCTTATTTCAAAAATTTCCATTTCTACATATTAGTGTACATATATAAAATTTAATTATGAACAAAATTCTTGAGGTTTAATAATTTTTCAACTTAAAAGAGCAATTAAAATTTTTCATTCCTTTCACACACATACACACACACACTCACCGCAATCACCGCATCTTCCCTACAATGAGCTTTGTTTACGAAACGTGAACATTTGTTCGCTGAGAAATATAAGTTTTATATCAACAATAGAAATCCGCCATTAAATTGCAAACAACAACAACAACAATGCCAACAATAAGAACAACTACAACAACTATGACAAGCAGAAATATCAAAGAATGATAATAAAGTCAACAACAATAAAAGCAAGCAAATCCTTCGAGCGGCAGGTGTTGAACTGATGACGTCACAATAGCACTATAAAGCCATGCCAAACGCCACAACAATAAGCCATTCACGCAATTCATTTCTCCACTCATTTGTTGGTTGTTCTTTTGTTTGCTGGTATTAGTGTACGCACGACGTCGCCAGACAAAGAACAAAATTCAATTTACACTTTTGCCTTGCGTAAACAAAAGCTGTTTCAATGGAAAGCCGAGAAGTTTAATTATTTTTAAGAAGAACGAATGCGTCTCTAAAAATAAATGTAGAAATGCTAGGAATGTAGGCAATGTAATGACTGCAACAACACGTAGTAATGTGGGGTCATAACGGAAATTAACATTTTTGTTGTGAAGTAGAGGAGAGAGTAGTGTAGCGCGCTGCTTTGGTGAGATATGTACAACAAGAACAACTAAATGCACGTAGTATACTGAAGTTGGCTGCGGCTGTTATCATTAGCCTCTCAGCAGCAACTCAACTCAGCGTCATATCGAGATTTTAATTTCGTGGTTTTTTCAACTTTCTTGCGGTTGCGATTGCGATGTTTTTCTCGCCTTTTGCTTCCCTTTATATTTTAATTTCCTCTAATTTTTTTTTTAATCGCTGTAATTTATTCTATTCGTCATACTTGTCGTCTTGGCGCGTGCCATGCGATGCTCACACAATTTGCAATAATTTCTGCTTTTCACTTGTTCGGCTTGTCACTTTGACTTTTGTGCGAACTTTCCATTCTGTTTGTTTGTTGTCAACAATTCAATGTCATGGCTCCCGTTTTTGAAAACCAAAGATGTCGGCATGTGTCTTCCCAAACTGAACGCTTAGTACGGTGCAATGAGCTTTCTCGGCTGCGGTGCTGTGTTGGCTTAACTTTGGAGTTCATGACTTTGTTGTCGCCGTGCATTGTTCGTTCGTTTGTTTGTTTGATATTAATTATAATTGTATGTATGTATGTATGAGTCGAATAACAGTATCTTACATGCGTAAATACTTAAATTGTACATAAATCCTTATTATCGCCACTAAGCACCGTTGTTATTTTGATTTTGTTTTATTGTTTCATTTGTGTGATAACTTAACAGCGAAAATTAGCCACGTCTTAACTTTGGCAATTAAAAATGCATAATGAAATGGCGGTGGCGTTGGCGGCGGCTGCGAAGTGATTGGCAAAGTGATTAGTTAAGTGCGAATACTTAACAAGCTCAATTAAAATTATTATGATTTATAGCAGAATGTTCAGAGGCTGGATTAGAGAGCAAATTTGAGGTTATTTACGGGAAGCAGAGACAGCACGTATACAGGAGGGGATGTTCCGAAATTTCGAAATTGTCAATGTTTTGTGTAATTGTATGAATGGTTCGGTTGAAAATCATGTCACGAATTCTTGTGATTGAATTTATCGATGTGGTTTGCAGCCAGCCGAATAACTTTTCGACTCTGAACTTCCGGCTACAAGAATTGTTTCCCGAGTAAAAAAAAACCGTGTGAATTCGCAAACTTCATCAAGAGAAGCTCACTTCAGAGTTGAAATATCCGTTCCATGCATCGACGCATAATTTGACAGAAAGATTTCTCGAAAATGAAACCTTCAATTGCTTCTTCCAGGATTTGCTGCAGTAAGCAAATCGAACGAGTTAAACAAGTTAGTACCATATATCGAAGATAAGACGTTGTCGTCCGCGGTGAAAGCGGAATAGCGGTTGTGGTGTGCACATATATCATTTATCGACTCTTCAACTGAAGTTTTGAAACTGTTGGAGTATTATGACAGAACGTTTTTCGCGCTATGTAACAACTTCTTACCATTTTGGTCACACTTCCAGTAACAATAAATAGTTAGTGTCGAGAGATCATTTTCTACTATGAAGTGAATAAAAACTCTACCCAGATATGTAATGAGTCATAACATGCTCAGCATAGGTATCGAAGAGCTTGACCCCTCCCAAAACTAAATCGTGGTTACGGGCCTGATCAACGATTACAAACTTAATCGAACAAGTTCATTATTCTTCTCCTTTAAAGGTGAAAAATAAAAGACGACAGAGCACAAATTCAACCGCAGCAGAGCGTCGCCGTGTACCCTTCTACTAAAGATTACTCTTGAAATTGAGAAACTACATAAGAGGCCGTCAGAGCAGAATAAGCCGTTTGTTTGCAGTTCATCCCTTAAGATGGGATTTACAAACTAAGCTGTAAAAAAGTGAAGAGCTACGATTTACAAGTAGATCGCAATAGTCGAATGGTCGTTAGCAATGCGTGAGAGTTTTAACAGGATATTGTCCGTTGAAAATTGGCGCCTTATGGTCGTAGTTGTTTTGAGAAAGATGAATGGAATCTGTTCTCTTTTTGTTGTACAGTACGGCGTTTGAGAGACCGAGAATGAAAATTCTCATATTACATGCATTTCATACATTTCACTAACCCGAAGGAGTTAACAGATATTGATATCAGAAAAATTTGTAAATTTGTGACAAGTGGTCTAGCGTTCTCAAAATAGACATGTTTTATATGCCTAAATGGGATTTTCTCTGGATCAGCCACTTCTGCATGACTTACCCTACCTACCTACCTGAACTCTGCTTAGGACGCGTATATCGCAGCAATACCGATGAAGAAGAAGAAGTATTCCGGTTTTTTTATATAACTTTTATGAACCTGAAATGATATATTAACTTTTGTCCGAAGTATGGAAGTACGAGAAGTAAAAACTCATACCCATCAAAATTTATATCGATCGGATCAGAACGCCGAACTGAGTTTTGTCTGCCTGTCTGTCCGTCTGCTTGAACGCAAAATAGTCCCTCAGTTGCTGAGTTATTTAAACCAAACTTGGTACGCGGGTATATTTGTATATTTATGCGATCATTTGTCGGATCCTCTCGATCGGACAACTATAACAAATAATCCCATATAATACGTTGAACTCTCAATTTATTTTTTTACGTACGGGAATAAAATGAGGTCATTCGGTGGATGACTCATCAAATCGATGTTTTGCTTGCTCAAAAATGCAGTTGATTCAGTCGATTTGTGAGAGCTCACATTGTCGTGGTGAAGTGAGATCCTTCTTCGACGGTTGGTTTTCCTGTTTTCTTGAAAGACAACTGACACAAATGCGAGCGTATCACTTAGGATTTACGTTGTTCTAGTGGTACGGTTGCAACATTGAAAAAAAAAAACAGACAACCATTTTCTTGGAAGTGCTTCGTGTGCGAACAGCTTTTGTTGGATTTGGATCATCTTGAAACGCCCATACAGTCGATCGCTGTTTATTTTCGATGTCATAGACTTGTTTCGAGGCGCCACTATCGTATGTTTTTAACATTTCTCTCGACCAATCGGCACAAGTCTTTTTTGAGTGATTGACAAATTGTGTGGGATCCAACGTGAACATTTTTTTGTTTACAATCAAATGTTCATGCAATATTTAATGTATGCTGGTCCAACTAATGCCAATAGTTGCCTCAATCTCACGATGGGTCACATGACGATCTTGCAATATCAGTTTGCGCACAGCATCAATAGTTTCCGGAACAACAAATGTTTTTGGACGACCTTCACGAAATTTATCTTGGAGTGATCTACGACCTCCATTGAATTCACTATACTATCGATAAACACTGGTCGTGGATGGAACTTCATCGGCGAAAATTCAATTAAGTTCATCGATGCACTGTTACTGAGTTAATCCACGGAGAAAGTAGTAAAAAATAATCGCGCGGAAATGTTCGAGAATTAATTCCATTTTTTGGCCGAGATGAATATTTTAAGCTACGTTAAGCAATCAAAAATGTGAAACTTTACGATAAAGTGGTCTGTTGTCAGATTGCAACACTGGGGTTGCCAAATCTTATGAAGTTTTCCGTCAAAAAAGCAGCTAGGAGCCTGATATTTCGGGTATGCCACAGACGTAAATTCAAAGAAATCACGTAACAGATTTTTCAATATTTAATCTTAAAATGCAATACAATAACTTTGGTATGTTCATAAAAGGTATAAAGGCTTCGGCATATCCGAAGGCAGCACTTTTTCTTGTTTTTTTCTTTCGCATGCTAACAGCTGTTTTGAGACACTCTGCTCTGAAGGACTGCTCCTTCATTCAGCTCATACATCTCTACCTATAATTCAATAAAAATCTCTATTTTTGCCTGCGATATTTTACCATAAATTCATTGCTCATTTTCCACAAAAAACGCGCATAAATATCTGTGGTGTGGTGCGTACGTGTGCTTGACCATCTAAACTCACTCGATACTCGACACGTGCTTTTTTTTGTTTGTCCACTTTATTGCTATGTGACATTGTCATAGTGTTTTGTTGTTATTGAAACGCAGCACGTGCATTACGTGCCGCAAACACTTCATGGCATGCCGCAATGTAACTTGTTGCATACAAATGCTAGATAAAAGTGGGTAAAGGAAGAGGGAAAGGGAGAGAGCGTTCAGCGGGTGAGAAAAATTGCCTGAAACTCGCCTCGTTTTTGCTTGCTTCCATCGCAAAAGGATTACACAATCAACTGCTGCGCAATATGCGACATCCTCATACATACTTGTACATATGCATGCTCGCTGTCATCTGTGCAACATGTAAAGCACATTGTTTATGATGAAAAGCAGCTGTTACAATGTTGTTGCCAATAAATGCAATATTTTCACTTCAATTATTTTTTGCTTCTATTTTTTATATTTTTTTTCTTCTTTCTTTCAGTTTTTAGTTCTGCAGCAGTGTTGCAAATTATCGCCAGCATGCGGTTGTATCTGTATGCAATGGTATTATATAACGGCATAAAATATCAAAAGCATGTGTCGCGCACACTATTAATGTCGTCCCTGCAACATTGTGTCCGTGCACAGCGTGAGCAGACGCAAGTGAAATACCGCTGTGTCCACGCACATGCCGCCTACACTCTACGAGTTGCAAGTATTATAGACACTTTTATATGTGCACATTTGGTAATAGTGTGTCAGCAATATTGCCAGTTATCACTCAAATTCTTTACTTGTACTTTGCCGCCCCCCTAGCAGTCATTTAATGAGCGAACCGCGTTGAATTGACGAGCAGGGAACGGTGTGGAATGTAGCATGAGGAGAGACGCGACATGATGCAACTTACCACTCACGCATACCCCCGTTTACGTTCTACTCGTATGTATGTGTTATAGTTATTTTGCAACATTGTTTGGACCAAACGCAGTCAAGATACATGGCGTCTTCTGAGAAATGCGCGCAATTTATGACCAATTGTCATACTTAAAGAGCTTGGATTTTGTAATAAAAATTTACAAGTCACAAAAGAGGAGAAAATTGAAATTTGCTCAGTCGTAAGACGCACATATATTTATGTTTATGTGATAAAAGCGAATTAAACTGTTAAGTGTTGCATACTTAAGAGAAATTATGACTATATACACACAGGACTTGGCATTGATCCGTAAAATTGTAAGAGGTTATTTCATATAAAAGTGATAAACATAGTAAGTTGTGTTTCAGAAGAAGTCCATGTGTGTCTAATAAAAGCGCTATTCGATGAAAGCTCGGGAATCTTCTTCTTCCGAATTGGAAATAATGTAAAGAAGCTAGAATATAAAGGGTTAACAATTTAGTGGTCTTGAAAGTGCAGGACTGTATTTTGATATCTGTCACCCGAAATAACGGTTGATTCACTTCGAGGTTCCCTACTTTTTTAAAGAAAAAAAACACAGAAAATTCAAATTGAATGGGGAATGTTTATTATCATCGAAAGAACATTCTTTGACATTTATTTTTTGAAGTTTATCTCTTTCAAATGTTGGCCGCGACTACGTCTCGGATGGTGCATCCGTTGAGTCCAATTTTTGATGACTCGTTCGAGCATTTCGACACTGGTAACTGGCGAATGATACGCTTGATGTTTTGCTCCAAAGCCTGAATCGAAGCTGGATTGTCCGTATAGACTTTAGGCTTGACATATCCACACAGGCAAAAGTCTAACGGTCACACGATCTTGGTGGCCAAACGACCGGCCCAAAACGTGAAATTATCTGCTCAGTGAAGTGTTCTCTCAATAAATCGTCTTGTTGAAACCAAATGTCGCGGAGATCACGAGCTTCAATTTCAGCGATGATTCGCCCGGCTTACAAACCAGACCAAACCGTTGTTTTTTCTGGATGTAATGGCAGCTCTTGAATCTCTTCAGATTGCTTTTCATCCCAAATGCGGCAATTTCGCTTGTTTACATATCCATTGAGCCAGAAATGGGCCTAATCGCTGAACAAAATTTTGCCCGAAAACGTAGAGTCTTCTTGGAACTTTTCAAGAGTCCATAGAGCGAAACGATATCACTTGGAAAGGTCGAGCGGCTTCAGTTCTTGTACAAGTTGTATTTTGGAAGCTTTCAATTAAAGATCCCGACGCGCCAAGTCGTTCCATACGTCAGTCCGAGTTGCTGCGAACGGCTGCGGCCTCTATATTTTCTTCACTGCGTGCTGGACCTGGTCTATTCGATCGAATATTATCAAATAATGAATGCTGGGTCTCAAAATGGTTGACGGTGTTTGCTTATAGTACACTCAGTAGGCCGATTATGTTGACCATGAGTTAAGCGAAGCGCGCGAAACACATTCTTTACAGAACGCGATTTTCATAATAAAGTTGAATGATTTTTATACGTTGTTCAGGCGTAAGCCTTTCCATGATGAAATGCCAAACAATACTGAATAAAAATAACTTGACAGCTTTACACGACTCACTGGTGATTCTAACTTGGCCACGTTTCGTGTTTAAAGAGGAGATTATGGTGCACATAATCGTCCGACTACTCTAGCAATTGCTAAAATTATAAAGAAATTTGAAGAGACTAGATCGGTTGCATATATTGTGTGACCTTTGCATCATCGTTTCGGTCGCTCCACCTCAAATATCGCTGCTGTAAGGTAAAGTGTAGCCGAAGACTCGCATGTGTCTATTTCTTGACGCTGGCACCTTTTTCTGGCACATTATGACGTATTTTGCACTTGACCTTGACCATATAAAGTACAGTTCACACAACAACTGAAGCCAGCTGACCATTCACAACGCGGTTTTACCAATCGAATTTTCTTCAGCGACAAGGCACCTTTCTCACTCGGTGGATACGTAAATAAGAAAAAATGTCGCATTGGGGCTCCGAGAATCTTCAAAGGAATGAAAAAAAATGCCATTACAGCAAAAAAAAACTCTTTGGTCCGGAGGTGTGATTGGACCATATTTTTTTAAAATAGATAACGGCGAGATTGTCATTATGCATTCGGGGCGTTACGGTTGTGTGATAGCCTATATATATTATAGTGGGCCGATCTGATCAAGGTAAAAATACATCTGCATACCAAATTCGGTTAAAATATCTGAAAAACTGAGGGACTAGTTTGCGTTCAAAGAGACCGACAGACGGACATGGCTAAATCAACTCAGCTCGTCAATCTGATCCGGTCAGTATTAAATTTGGCGTGTCTACATATGTACATACTACGAACCGCAATCAATTTAGCATTTCATGTTCATGAGAGGTCGAATCATTTCGTTGGTCATTAAACCATCGACTGCCCATCTTTAAGTGGGCAATCGCTATTCGAACTTCGCTATAGTCATCTCCATTATGGTCGTTTGCGGATGCGTATTTACCATCTCCACATCACTGCTGCAGCTTGATGACTTTTCTTGCACTGGAACCTGTCGCCACCGACAACCGTCACGGTAAAGTTGATCTTCCTCAGCTGGTTTGTGGATGTTTTGTCATCTAGGCTATTTTTTAAACTGTTGTGCCGTAGATAATTGCTTTGCCCATCCAAGCGTTAAGGTCGCCAATCACAGTAGCAGATTTTACAGAGACCAACCTTTTTCGTCGTTGTCTCGTTCATCGCACTTTTTTAGACGGGCAGCTACGTCAGCCTTTCATCGTATGATAATATCAACCAGCTGAGCAGTGGCGCCTTTAGAATAAAGAAACTGAACATTTCAGGTGTATGCCATCAAATCGTGATTCTCAAAACAAGGGTGGTGCGCCTGCCCACCTTTAAACTCGCCTACAACTCGATCTAAGACCGGAAATCGTGAGCTACTTTGTCAAAAAATCGCTTCTGGTCACTTCCAGTTGAATGTCAGTCAAAAATCAAAAACCTTCCTCAATCGTGCGAGCTTGTACACATTTTTTTAATTTTATTTTATTTTTTCTTTGATTGTGCTTGTAATTCTTAACTGGTTTTTGTGATCGGGAAATTAAGTCCGAATATTTAGATAACAATTCATGCGTAGGCTATGGATCATCAAATTAGCCTCTCTATATTCAGAGTTATTGATAGCTTTGTAGTGCCCTTATACATATGTATATTTTAGGCGAAGTTCTCATTTTCATCATTCTCTTTTTCCATTTAATCTCTGAAATTGGTGTCAAGCTGTATTTCTCAGGACGTTGCCTTGGAAATTAGATTCGGTGACTGGAAGTCTAAATAACATTTCCCTCAGACCTGCTCAGTTCTGCTGAGTGGTCACCTCCTTTGAGCCTTGGAAGGATATGATCACATCATGATTTCCATATTATTATTTATGTATGTTGGCTGAAAATGTACAAATGTACAAACATATACATTTGTGTAGCGAAATTACAAACACTAATACCGTAATCAGATTAATGTTGTATTATTAAAAGTGGTCAACAAGTTGCTGATCGGTCATTTTACAAGCCACCAACACACACATACAGACACACACACGCTCACACAAACTCTTACACATACATACATCGCTCATAAAGCATTTTGGAGGCTTAAACAACAACGGGTATATGTACATACACATACATATATTTGAATTTAAACATATACATATGCATGTATGCGCATCTACTGCGACATACATACGATTGTATGTTTGTTTGGCTCAATGTTTGTGTGTTTGCATTTAAATTGCAGCATTAAGCAAACAAATGCTAATTTAGTGGCCACCTTGTGGCGCAAGCTGTTGTTGTACAAATACAACAATAAATTAAATAGCATTGCCGACGTAATCTGCCACCGCTTTCATTGAATTTGTATACATGTATGTGTGGGCATGCATATGTCGCTCGTGTTAATTTACATTTTGAACATAATTAATACAAATTTCGCAAGTTAATCAGTAATGAAAAATATTTCAATTCAATTCAATTACTAATGAATTTATTTATGTAAATTAGTTTGAGCGAATTTTTGCGTGAAGTATTTTAAATTGTAGATTAACAAACGGCGGTTGATTGCCAATACATATGTATGTTAAGTGGTATGTATTTTTAATACAATTATATTGTATGTAATGCGTCAAAGATAAAAAATGTTTGAAAAGTTTGATTTTTTGCTCGTAAACAAATCTGTCAGTATTTGTCGTGAGAAATATTACAAATTACAATTTTAGTAAACGTAAAGATTTGCTGAACATACCATTTTGCTAAACATAATATATGTCTAAACATAAATTATGTCTAAATATAAATTATGGTTAAACATAATATATGTCTAAACATAAACTATGACTAAACATAAATTAAAGTTAAACACAAAATTGGCTAAATGATTCGGAGTGGAAAAATTTCCGCCTTAGTTTCTTAAACATAAAATTTAGTTGCACATAAAAAGAGGTAAAACATAAAAATTGGCTACATATGAGTTTTATCTATCCATAATTTATGGCTTAGTTTTCAAAGTAAAATGTATCTCTTTGCTATTTGATTTGCCAAAATAAAGAAAATCCGAAAACATTTTATTCTCATAATTTTCCCATTAAAATTTAGTTAAACATAAAATTTGGCTAAAAAGAAAATATGGTGAAAAAAGAAAATTTAATTAAATAAAAAGTTTTACCAAACATAATTTATCGCTGAACATAAAATTTGGCTAAACATAAATTATGGCTAAACATAAATTAATGTTAAAGAAAAAAAATTGGCTAAATAATTCGGAGTGAAAAAATTGCCATCTTAGAAATTTTTTAAACATAAAATTTTGTTGCACATAAAAAGTGGTAAAACACAAAAATTGACCATACATGAATATCTATCTATAAATTATGGTTGCATTTTTTAAGTAAAATTCATATCTTTGCTATTTGATTTGCCAAAATATTTAAACACAGCGTTTCTTTAATTAAAGAAAATCCAAAAACATTTTAGGCCAAAAATATACCTATTAAAATTTAGTTGAACATTAAATTTGGCGAAACAAAAATTATGGCGAAGTCAAAAAAATTTACTTAAATAAAAAATTTTACTAAACAAAATTTATGGTTCATTGTAAAATTTGGTTAAACATAAATTATAGCAAATTAAAAAGAACTTAGTTAAACATAAAATTTTACTTAATATAATATGAATCCAAACATAAATTATGACAAAACAAAAATTATGGCTAGAAATAAATTAAGTGACAGAAAATTGAGTTAAACATAAAATTTTACTAAAAATATTTTATAGCGCAAGAAAAATATTTGGCTAAACATAAATTATGGCACAGTGAAGAAAATTTAGTTAAACAAAAAATTTGACTAATCGCAATTTATGGTTTATCATAAAATTTAGTTGAACATAAATTATGGCGAAGTAAAGATAATTTAGTTAACTAAGCAAATATGGCTGAACACAAAATTTGGCTAAACATAAATTAAAAGTAAAAAAAAAATTTAGTTAAACATAAAATTTTACTTAACATAATATATATCTAAACATAAATTATGACTTAACAAAAATTATTGCTTAACATAAATTAAAAGTGACAGAAAATTTAGTTAAACACAAAATTTTATTTAAAATATTTTATAGCTCAAGAAAAAAATTTGGCTAACCATAAATTATGGCAAAAAAATTTGACTAAACGCAATTTATGGTTTATCATAAAATTTAGCTGAACATAAATTATGGCGAAGTAAAGAGAATTTAGTTAAGCAAAAAATTTGAATATATATAATTTATAGCTGAATACAAAATTTGGCTAAACATAAATTAAAAGTGAAAGAAAACTTAGTGATACATAAAATTTGACTAAACATAATATTTATCTAAACATAAATTATGACTAAAAAAAATTATGGCTTAACGTAAATTAAAAGCGAAAGCAAATTTAGTTAAATATAAAATTAGACTAAACAAAATATATATCTAAACATAAATTATGGCGAAACATATATTATGGCCAAACATAAATAATTGCAAAGTGAAGAAAATTTTGATTAGTAAAAAATCCCTTTACCTATAAACACTACAAATATTTAACACTATAATTTGAATACTTTAAAACATAATCACTGGCAAACTCAACACATCCTTGCTAACAAAACATTTTTTTTAAATATACACATGTATGTATGTATGTACATTTGTGTATGCAAATATTCTTATGTGTCAATACACTCTAAAATCAATAAACGTACTCAGCAAGGATAAACTATTTTTATAGGCAAGTTTCTCGTGTTGTTTTTGATGGCCTGTCAAATGCAGGACACAATTCCCTTACATATTTTGTATTTGTATTTCTGAAATACACAATATAAGCCTATATTAATGTACATATTTGAAAATGTGTATATTATTCATACATATATATGTATATTTATATGTACAGGTTTAAGTTTATGCCTGAGTTTCAATGTTTTCAAATATTTCAATTTTTTAAACTAAAAGCCAAAAAAAATGAGAAATATGTTAACCACAGAATGAACGAAAAATCTTTGTATGTTTTTCGAAGCGTATAATATTTTTGATTGAACACACACGTGCACCTGTCAATTGGCATATAACAAAACTGCATTTACGCTCATCGCACACATATGAATGTGTTGTACTACGCCCAAAGGTATGCAACATTGCATGAAAAGATTTAGTTTCAGTTTACAAAAAGAAAAAAAAAAAGATTGATTATTTTTGCGGACTACGTATTTATGTATGCATGCATGAGTTTCTATGAATGATTACTAAGCTGCTAACGATTACACCCTCGCAAAAAATTATTCCATAAAATTTTTCGGTGAATTAGTTTAGGTTTCAATTTTTCGAATTTGGTTAATATGCTTAAATTATATTTAAAGTCGAAAAAATTTATGAGATATAGAGAGAGAACGCCCTTAAAACTTCAAAATTCCTTTTCTAAATTTTTACATTTAAATTTATTACATTTAAATTTATTCTTTTATAAAAAAGATTCAAAATTAAAAAAAAATATTTATTTTCCTATTTTTTATACAAAAATTATATATTAGAAAAAGCTTTAAAAGTTCACTGAGCAATGGCAAATTATATACTTTTGTGAGATCTTGAAAAAGCTGCAGAGAGCTTTTTTATAAAGCTTTAGAATTCGATTCTTTCAAACTTATAATAGCCACCTGGATATTTTTCTAAAATTCGTTGTGACAGCGGAGAAATGATAAAGTTCTTTCAATATTCCAGTTTTAGCTGGTTGCCGTTTTTATATACCCCTTACAGTGCAATATGCACAAAGCTTACCTTAGTCTAGGGCAGATACATATTTGTGTCTCGATCAAAGATTTGTAGACACCGCTCTATATGAAACAATCAGGAGGATTGAGAGGATTGAGAAATGCCACGCCGTAAAATAATCAGTATTCATATCGAAAACATTGGGATCACATTCTCTATCTGCTCTCTCAGTGACATCTATGCACAAGCAGTTGAGCTTTTTTCGGACTGTAAAAGATATCTTAACATATATACGCTTCTCTAAATAAATTCATTGTTTATTTGTGTATATACATATTTTTTATTTCTTTAATTTTTTTGACTTTATACTCTGTTGTCTGTAGCTTTTTTTTTTGTTATTGTTATTCTGCCTAAAAATATACAACCCAGACAAATGGCCAGTCTTTACATACCAACAACAAACAAAGCAAATCACAAAAACGCCCCTGGCCTGCATTGTTAGGCATTCAGACAGCTTGCCGGCCAGCCAGCCAGCCAGCCAGCAGCAGGCTCAAATTACAATAAATGATAGCACAACAAAACAATAGCAGCTGCAACAAAAATAAGAAGACAATAACTAAGTAAGTGCCTTAGTCTGCCTCATGTATTCAGATAGCCAGCAGTCAGTCCTTCAGTCATTGAGCCATTAGAGCAACAAAGTTGGGCGGATAATTCGCTTACTGGCAAATAAAGACTTTGCAAGGAGACCAAACAGAGGCAAACAGCCAACAAGAAAAAAGAAAAGTAGCATTAAATTGCGAAAAAGGTAGCGCAACAAATATTTTTTTTTTAATGACATACCAAGCAAATACAAAGAAAAAAGAAAAGAAAAAAAATGCGCCAACCCAAAATGTTAGCAAAATGAAGCGTTGCAAATGTACTCTTCATTTCATTGCCAAATGTTTTCACTCGCCGCTAAGTGCGTAACACTAACCGCTATTTAGCACTTACCTGAAGCACTTATCCTTCAAATAATTTCTTGCCCCTTTAATTTCACTACTTTTGTGGTTGGTAATGCTAGCTGGGAGTGGCTTCGGAATGTACCTATATTATGCTTTGTCATTAATTTCTTAATTTTTTTTTGCTCGCCAAGCAAGAGGCTTACTGCAGGTACCTTCATCTCAATATTATTCTCGAAATACAGGGGTGGGTGTTTAATGGCATTACAAGCGTATTTTTCTGTATATTTAAGCCTAAAAGTGTGCACTTATTGGTTGTCGTTCATTTTCGTTCGGCTTGGATCAGGCACTGACTTTGTTACCCGCCCAATTTTTCCGCATTTTTATACCGTTACACAGCTGTTTTCAGTGTGCCTTTTCTGTGAGCTGAAAGCTTGACATATGCCAATTAAAATGCTTTTAATAGCAGCTTGCGTTCAGTAACACCTAAATGTAGGCAACAGAGATTTGCTTGTTGCTGATAATGCGCTAAGGTCCTTTCATACGCTTTGAAATGGTTTAATTTTGGATAGAACAAGCTGAAAAAGTAGATTATAACTACAATTTATATACTAAATTAAATTAAAAAAACTAAAACGAAAAGGAAAAAATCAAAAGAAAAGAAACAAAAAGTGAAATAAAATGAAATTAAATAAAAATAAAATTAAATTGAATAATTTCAGTACAATAAAATATAAATAAATAATATAATTTAAAATTTTATCAAATTAAATTAAATAATTCAAAAAAAAAGTTAAAATAAATTTAGTAAAGTAAAAAAAAATTAAAACAAACTAAAATTAAACAAAATAGTATGAAATTTAATAAAAAAAAAAAACAATAAAAAAATAAAGTAAGTGAAAATTCAGTAATAATGATAATAAAATAAATAAAATGAAATAAAAAACAGGTAAATAATGGTTAATCCTAGTAGAGGCATTGTTTCAATAGCCTTTTTTTGACAGATCACGCAAGAGCCGTGTCAAGTTGTCATGTTATTTTTGTTCAGTACTGTTTGGCATTTCATCACAGAAAGACTTACGCCTGAACAATGTTTACAAATCATTCAACTTTATTACGAAAACTCACGTTCTGTAAAGAATATGTTTAGCCCGCTTCGCTCAACTTATGGTCAACATAATCGGCCTACTGAGCATACTATTCGCAACACCATCACCCAAATTGAGACCCAGCATTCATTATTGGATAATATTCGAGCGAAACGTCCAGCACGCAGTGAAGAAAATATAGTGACCGTACCTGAGAGTGTACACGAAGTCCGTGGAGAGTCGATTCGGCGCCATTCGCAGCAACTCAGACTGACGACTATGGAACGACTTGGCGTATTTTACGTTGAGATCTTAAATTGGAAGCGTACAAAATACAGTTTGTGCAAGAACTGAAGCCGCTCGACCTCCCCAAGCGACAGCGCTTCGCTCTATGGGCTCTTGAAAAGTTCCAAGAAGATCCGACGTTTTCGAGCTAAATTGTGTTCAGTGATGAGGCACATTCCTGGCTCAATGGATATGTAAACAAGCAAAATTTCCGCATTTGGCACGAATAACAACCTGAAGAGATTCAAAAGCTGCTATTTCATCCAGAAAAAACAACGGTTTGTTGTGGTTTATGGCCCGGTGAAATCATCGGTGCATATTTCTTTAAAAATAATGCCGGTGAAAACGTAACCGTCAATGGCGACCATGATAACCGACTATTTTTTGCCTGCAATTGAAGCTCGTGATCTGCGCGACATTTGGTTTCAGCAAGACGGCGCCACTTTTCACACATCGCATCAATCAATGGATTTATTGAGAGCACACTTCGGTGAGCAGATAATTTTACGTTTTGGGCCGATCGATTGGCCACCAAGATCGTGTGATATCACACCGTTAGACTTTTTCCTGTGGGGATATGTAAAGTCTAAAGTCTATGCGGATAATCACGCTGAGATTACCAGCCGAAATAATCGAAGAGTCATCGAAAATTGGACTCAACGGATGGACCATCTGAGACGTAGCCGCGGCCAACAGTTGAAAGGGATAAACTTCAAAAAATAAATGCCAAAGAATGTTCTTTCGAATGATAATAAAAACATTTCCCATTAAATTTGAATTTTCTGGGTTTTTTGCTTTAAGAAAGTAGAGAACCTCGAAATGGATCACGCGTTAAAATAGTAATAAAAATAAAAATAAAATAAAAAACAATAGAATAATAAAATAAAAAATATAAATAAAAAGTACGTGAATGTAAAATACGAAATAAACAAAATAAAATAAAATTTAAACTTTAAATAAAAATAAAATAAAATAAAATAAATTTAAATAAAATTATATAAAAAAAATTCAAAAAAAAATATAAATCAAAATGAAATAAAATGAATTAAATTTAAAAATAAAAATAAAACATAAAATTACAATTTAAGATAAAATAAATAAAGTTAAGCAAACTAAAGTAAAGTTAAGTAAAAAAAAAAAAAAAAAATTAATTAAAATGATTGAATTGAGTTGAGTAAAACAAAAAAAAACATACTAATACATTATAAAACAAAATTTAATAAAAATAAATAGAGAGAGAGAGAGGAAAAAGTTTTGCAAGTAAACACAAAAGTTGTGAGTGCTTTTGACTCTTACGAATTTAGATTGCACAAATCAGCTGGGGATGAGTTGTCAAAATACTTTCACTTTGTAATCACTCTCAATAGTTTTTGTGCTCAGTCATTTGTTTTTGCTGCCAGCTGTGCTCAAAATTAGCAACTGCTGCTGCTGCTTCTACTGCCGAAAATAACTTCTCTGATGATTTTCTTGATAATTGAAATAAATTTGCTCGCTGTTGTTAATTCACTTTACATACATTGTTGTTGCTTATATATTTTGTTCACTCTTTGTTGTTATTGTTCTTGTTTAATTTTTCTCCACCAACCATTTGGCTAATTAAAAACGTTGCTTTTCCTATTAATAATTTTAATGGATCAAAATTTTGTTTAGTTGCCGTGGGTAACCATGGTGATGAAAGTCCATAAAATATCCATGAAAAACAGCTCAACAGTTGATTTGTGTGTGTGTGTGTATGTGTGCATCGCATGTTTTATCTTCGGTTACTTAAGTGGAAAATTAGAAAATTGCTCAGTCGCAAAAATGCCGATTGGCGAAAGCCTCTGTCGGCGTGCAAGTGCGGGAGGAGTTTATGTGGGTTTTTAGATTTTAAATCTCTGCTTTAGTCAAGTGATTACTAACGGTATTGTGTACGAGATTTGTTGGAAAGACATGAGAGACATCATTTTTATTAGTTTCTCAAAAAATAAAAATAAAATAAATTTCGATAATAATAATAATAATAATTATTTTTGAACCTTAATTTTGAGCTTTGTAAGAGCGGGAAAATTTGTGAGAGTGGGACCTCAGAAACTACAGGCTAACCACCAAAAACCTTAAAATTGGTCATGAAAAACTAGCTGCAGTCGAAGGCATGAAATAAAATCGATACTTTCGACCTTTCGGAATCGAAATTGAGAATCCGTTAGTTCTCTAACTCATAGCAGTGTTGGTGAAATTGACTTCGTAAGCATTTGCTCTCCACTCATTACTCGTATTATAAAATGTTCTCACTTACCTTGGTTCACCTCATTCTATGCCACCTCGACTATATTAACAGTAAACCATAGAAATACCCGACGGGCATGGTAAGCAAAAGTATTAATTAAGATATTCGCAAGCGAGCAATGTCCGTAGCGAAGGCGTTGCATGTGTTGCATGCCACTTACCGCACGACCCACAAGCGTTGCAGGCCAAAGTGAATCGCCTTCGAACAAAAGGTGTAATTAAAATGTGTTACAGAAGACGGGCGATATTTAAGTGTAACGGTGAAAATGCAACTGCAACATTAGCACAATTGAATGTGGTAATGAATGTAAGAAAGCAGAAAGTCTAGTCTTCAAACGCATGCCACACACGTTGCATGTGGCTAAGACGTGAGTGCAACGCCATAAGAATACAACAACACTACAACAACAATTCAGAACGGAAGCATATAATAGCCGAAGCCACTGCTTGGGCTTTAAACACGAGTAACGGTATTTTACAGCAGCGAAAAGCAACATTCTGCAGCAAATCGAGTGTAAACAATAAGCACATGTGTGTGTGTGTGCGCCATGTGGCATGTAGCAGGCTGCAAAATAGCAAGGAGAAGAAGGAGGGGAAGGACGGGTGCATCTAGCAGTAGTCGTGCCAAGGCAAAGTGGCAACACAATTGTCCTCCTGCGCTAGTTCAGCACTTTTCTATGTGTGGGTGTACTTGTGTGTGTGTGCGTGTGTGTATTTGTTAGCGCGCACCATCACACTAGGTCAAAAAGCGCATTCACCTTCTAGCAGTATTTCCATCACTCTTTGCTTGCTCTTATTTCACATTGCCTTGCTTCCGCACTAAGCCTCCATTGGCTTCCCTCCCTCTCGCTTTCTCACTTTCTCTCTCTCTCTCTCTCTCTCTCTCTTCACCCTCACTACCACGTTGCAGGTATGCTACACAGGAATTCCAAGCATTTTATTTATGTAAGCAATGTGTGCTGTGTTTCCTATGCTTTCTATGCATAGAAAAAAAAACACAAAAAAGAGGTGAAGGCAAAGAAAAACGTTGCATAATTTTAGGAAATTTGCCTAGTGCAACATTTTATGTGCTTCTTTTGCTTTTTTTTTGGTAGAGCGACTTGAGAATTGACTTAAACTGCTGCCACAAACTGCCAACTCGAGTGAGTGCTCCAAGCAACGTGCCACAATGTGCTACATCAACAATATGTTAGATGTGGTGGGTGCTACACTTATCACAGGCATGCATACATATATGTGTAAAGTACATGCATCATATGTAACGGCAAATATAGGCGTAAGTGTATTTAACAAAGAACGTATGCTTTCAATGTTCACCGACTTCACGTCTTATTGCCTTTGCTTAGAACACTTATGCATGTTAAAATGCCTAAATTTTTCTTTGATGCTATTTTCACTCCTTTTTCCACTACTATTTTCTACTACCTTTTCTGCTAAATTTTGTACTACCATTTCCTTCTAATATTTTCTACTACTTTTTCTACTACTACTTCCTACTAGTTTCTTTTATTCCTTTTCTACTACTATATGCTACTACTTTTCTAATAAATTTTGTACTATTTTTTCTACTGCTGTTTTCTACCACTATTTTCTACTAATATTGTCGACTACTATTTTCTACTATTTTTCGTACATTTTTTCTACTAATTTTACTACTACTATTTTCTAATACTATTTTCTACTACTTTTTGTACTACTTCTTTCTACGTTATTTTTCTACTACTATTGTTTTTCACTTCTTTTCGTTCTACTTATTTTCACCACTATTTTCTGCTACTTTCTGTTCAACTTTTTTCTGCTACTATTTTTTCCTTCTATTTTCTACTGCTATTTTTTTTACTAATTTTCGTTCTGCTATTTGCTGCTACAATTTTCTACTGTTTTGTACTACTTTTTTCTGCTACTATTTTTTAATTTTATTTTCTATCACTATTTTCACTACTTTTTGCACTTCTATTTTGTGCTACTATGTTTATTACTTTTTTTACTACTATTTTCTACTACTATTTTCTGCTACTATTTTTACTGCTATTTTCTACTATTAATTTTTATTACTTTTCGTCCTACTATTTTTTACTACTTTTTAACCACTGTTTTCTCTACCTTACACAGATGTTCCATTAGGTCGAAATCTTTAAAAAAAAATTTTTGGCTATCATTTTTCTAATTGTTCTTTTTCTTCTAATTACTATTTTTCTTACTATTATATTTTTCTTCACCTTTTTAACTTCCTTTGAGCCTGCTCTGTGTGGTGAAGGAGTATTTTTCCTTGCCATAAAACCGACCGACTAACATTTATTATTCATACATTTATTTAAAGTTAAGTAGTCTTGTCACGCTGTATACGCTATATGCATACGTACATATGTATATATGTACATTTTCACAAACAAGGAAGTTGCTACATTAGCATGATACCATTACATATGCATTTAAGAATATATTTAAGCATATGCAAATACTCATATATATGTGCTATATGTGGTTATGCGTAAATATGTATAAATCTACAATGTATATGTTTACATGTAGACATCCTGTGGTGTGGGTTATGCGCTTTCATATGCAGCGTTGCATTATTAATATTTGTTTTAGTGACTTGTCTGCTGCCAACACCAAATGAAATGCAAATTAAATAACTTTTCCGTATGAAAACTGTAATTTTCCGCCACTTGCGGCTTGTTGTGCATGGCGCCACTGTGAGTGTGTGTGTGTGCGTGTGTGTGTGTGAACCGATTTTATGTTAGCATCGCCGAAATGGTATTCTAAGATTTGTTGGGTTTCGAAATATTGTGTTGGTTCTTCTTTTGTTGAAAACTTTTTTTTTCGCTGATATCACGAAAACTTTGAATTTATTTAACAACTTTTTTTTTTATTAAATATTTGGGCAGCCATTGGTTGGCTAGAATAAAACTTTTTTGGGCTTCAAATTTAATAGCTAAAAAATATTTATTTTTTCATGAACTATGGTTTTGTGGAGTTGAACTTTTTCATTTTTTTAAGTTAAATAAAAAAAAAATGTGGAGATATTTTTCCAAAAATAAATTTAAGAAATAAATGAAATACACGTGCATTTAGTGGGATGAAATTTTTAAACTGAAATTTCCTAAAAAAAATTTTACATTTGGTGGAATTTTAACTAAATAAATTATTCTGAATATATTTTTTTTAATTTTTAAAATTTTTTTGTATAGACACATTGAAATTTAAAATCCCCATGAGTAGCATCTTTTGTTTAACAACATTTATTTATCGATATTTTCTGCTTAGCAACATTTTTTGTACTAATTCAAATTGTTTATTTTTTTATTTAAAAAAAAACTTTCTACTTCATAAAATAATCCCATTTTGACTGAAAGCAAAAGCAAAGAAATCTGCAATTCACAAAGCATAGAAATCGCAATCTTTTCTTCTCCTTCCTAGCGCATTTTCGTTCCAACGCATTATTATGCAATGCAACTCACGCGCTCACTTCCTCCGAGCCACATTCACTTAGCCCTACAATTAATTAACCGATTCGTTGTGAGTGAAAGGCCGCAGCGAGAGAGAAGTTTCTCATTTTTATTTAATTTAATCGCTCGCAACATTCAACGCATTGAGGCGTGCTACACGCGCTGCACAGCCGCAAGAAGCGTATACTGTTGGTATGTGCCTGCTTTTACTCTCTTTTCTTTCTTTTTTTCCATGCCTGCAGTTGCTAGCCACAAGCTCGTTAGCATTTGCTGTTTTCAATTATTTGGTGATGTTTCTCTCTGTTTCTTCGTTTTGTTTTTTCAAAGTTTTAAATTCCTTTCATTTTGCTTCTCTCTCTTTTTTTTTTTTTTGCTTGCAACTTTGTAAAGTTTTCCAATTATCACTGCTTATAGCAAATCCGTGTAGCGAAAATACTTTTTAATTTTTATTTTTTAATTTCCTTTCTTCTTGCTTTCGGCAGCTCTTTTCATATTTCAGTATTGGTTTTTCGAGTCTCAATTTTTCTTTCATCATTTTAAGCTGATTTAAATGTCTTAAAACTGTTTTCAATAGTTTCTAATTTTCTTTTTATTATAATTTTTTGTTTTTCTTGTTGCTGCTTGTGATCACTTAAATACTTGCCATTAGCAGCAGTTCGATTAGCACATTGCGTTTTTTCCATATTTCCTCAGCATTTCTCATATAATCCATTTTCAGTTGTTGACAGATTGCAAGTCATTTTAGTACGAGAGCAATAGTGAGTTGGGCACACGACTGTTTGCTTTAATTTACATTCTTCAATGCCTTTCAATGCGAATTTCATTCTTTTTCTCTCTGAATTTAATTATTTAAATTTTTTTTCCTCGAATTTCATTTACCATGCGTAAGGTCAGTGATGAAAGGCAGGCAAGCAGGAGAGAATAAACACAACTCAATTTGCAATTTTCACAAATGAGTATTCTGTATGGAAATGTACAGTTCATTTCATGTCTTACTTCGTGTTAACATTCCAATTTATTTTAGTGAATTTTCTTTCTGAAAAAAAAGAATAATAAAATAAAATAAATGAAATTATTTTCCTCGTTTTATTGAACAGTAAATTGAAAGTGGAAATGAAAGATGTATCTAGTATTGAGAAGTTGGTCTCGTGCGCCATCGAGTAACATATGTAAAGGGTGAACCATTTCGAGGTTTTTTAAAATAATTTTTTAAAGAAAAAATTCAAAAAAATTGATATTTAATGGGGAATTTTATTATCGAAAGAACATTCTTTGACATTTATTTTTTGAAGTTTGTCTCTTTCAAATGTTGGCCGCGGCTATGTCTCAGATGGTCCATACATTGAGTCCAATTTTCGATAGCTCGTTCGAGCATTTCGACTGGTAACAAGCGAATGACATACGCGATGTTTTGCTCTAAGGCCTGAATCGAAGCGGGATTGTCCACATAGACTTTATACTTTACATATTCCCACAGAAAAAAGTCTAACAACGAATCGAACGTGAAATTATCTGCTCACCGAAGTGTTCTCTCAATAGATCTATTGATTGGTGCGATGTGTAGGAAGTCGCGCCGTCTTGTTGAAACCAAATGCCGCCGAGATCACGAACTTTAATTTCAGGCATCAAATAGTTTCTTATCATGGCGCGATAACGGTTACGTTCTCACCGGCATCATTTTTGAAGAAATATGCACCGATGATTCCATCGGCCCACAAACCACACCAAATCGTTGTTCTTTCTGAATGAAATGGCCGCTCTTGAATCTTCTCAGGTTTCTCTTAAGATCTCGACGTAAAATACGTCAAGTCGTTCCATACGTCAGGCCGAGTTGCTGCAAACGGTGCCGAATCGACTCTCCACAGTCTTTGTGTATACTCTCATCTACGGCTGCAATATTTTCATCACTGCGTGCTGGCCATGGCTTTTTTTGCCAGGAAACCAACCATTTCGTGCATCACTAACTGCGAACGACCTATTCGATCTGCGCGATGGATGATCAGTCTTGTAAGACACGATCTCAACGAGCAAAACTAACTAATATTATGTCGAGGTATTTAACCTCCCGAACTGAAATCCACAATTTAACAAATCAAGCTCAGAGTTGAGAATGTTGTGCTGCAGGTAGTAAAAGTGCATTCTGCATTTTTGAGTTAAAAATATTGCATAAAAAAATTCATACAATTTTTTGGCAATTACTTCAAAATAATTTAGTTTTATAATCTCTTTTTTTTAGTTTTTTTAATTTTTGGCACCGAGAATATGTAAGGATTTGGAAAAAGGTATTACAATAATTTTTTTTTTGAAATTTCTTAAATCGTAGTATCTTGAAAATCTAGTTCTGAATTTGAAAATTTTATGTTGTCTGGTTTTAATGCTATAAGAAATTGTGTTGAGTTCGAATAGAAAAAAAATTTGGGACAAAAAAATTGTGTTGAGTTCGAAAAGAAAAAAATTTGGAACAAAGAATTTAACATAAATATTAAGTAATTAGTTTAAAATTTATTTTAATAAAAAAGTTTTTTTCATTATCCTTTATTTTTTTAATTCTGAAAGTTTCATATAGCTACAAGTATTCTGTAAGTGTATCTGTGACTAACTTTCACCTAAATGGCTGAGTCAATTTTGATGAACGTTTTTGGGTGTATTCAAGAGAACGAACTCGAAAATAGTTAAATTTATAATTCGGCACGATTGCAATCTGTTTTATTTTTTTTATTTACCATATAAAGCTTTCAGTAGGTATGTCTTTGAACTCAAACTAAGAGTCTGAACCGAAATGAATGAAAAGCTTGTTTGTATTCAAATGTGCTCGAGAATGATTGAGATTTATATTTAGCAGAGCAACCATTTGTTCAGAAATTTTTTTTATATGAAAAATTGATGAAATTAATGAATTATTACAATATGAGTATCAAACTGAAGATTAGAGAAAGCCTTAATGGAAAAGTTTTTGAGCAATGTTGCGACTTGTTTGAAGTATTTAATATGAAAAATTGATAAAGTATATTATTTCTTACTATAAGGGTATCGAAGTGAAGAGATTTCTACAGCTTAATGGCGGCTAAATTTTTGCGGAGAGTTGCCATCTGTTTCAAAATTTTAATATACATATATTAAATGAAATGAAATGTCGAAGGTATTAAACTAAAAACAATTTTGAAGGATTATAGTCCAAAACATTTTTTGGATGAGTTGCCATCTTTTTTAAAATTTTATATGCAATCAAATTGTTAAAATAACAAAAAACACAATATGGGTGTCAAATTTAATATATTTAAGAAAGATTTAATCCGAAAATATTTTCACAGGGATTCGCAACTGTCTGAAAGCTTCAATTTAAAAGATTGATTTAATAAATTAAATATATCAATAAGGGTATCAACATATGGAGATTCCAAAAAGTTTTTGAAGAGAGCGGCGGCAACCCGTTCCAAAATCTTAAAGCAGATGGCTCATGAGGCCAGAAATTACTTGGTGTCAATACACAAGAGAACATAAAAAATCGTGCGAAGATTCCTGATGGAAATTTACGCAGATGTTTTAAATCGGAAATGCATTAGTATTGTAATAAAAAATTTAAAACAAACACTTCCAAAAAATAAAAATAAAAATAAATAGTTAAAAAAAAAAAAAATTTTTAAAAAATTTAAAAAAAAATTTAAAAAAAAATTAAAAAAAAAAATTATTGATAGAAATAGGGCTTTTCGATTTCTCAATATTTGTTTGCGTGTAATTTAATCGCTCGTTTATTCATTAATTTGTAATTTTCTATAATTTTTAAAACTTGAGTCGGTAATTGCGTATAAAATTTTCCTTTTTAGTGTGTAAAATTAAAAAAATAAGTATATTTTATTGCAGGCCTGAAGAGATTAAATTTCCATTTCGTTTTAATTTTCAATTTACCATATTCACTTCTTTCTTCAACTCTACCTCTCTTATCAACACTTAATGGCATTTCTTTGTGCGCCTTACTGACAGATAAGGTGCGCTGTATTATGAAAAAAAGTGCAGTATTTTTTCTGTGTTTTCTTCTTCTTTTTTCTCATCAAAGAATTGAAATTGAAAAACTTAATGAAAGTTCAACTCGAGCAGACTTTTTTCAGCTCCAAGCTCACTGCACTCTCTCTTTTGTTTTTATTTTTTATTTTTTATTTTTATTTTTATTTTTATTTTGTTTATTCAATTTCATTGTGTCCAGCGGAAGTTGCTCCATCGTAGTCGCTCAATAATTGTTGCTGTTCCAACTGAAGCTATTTCGTTATAGAAAAGAAGAATTTTATGAATACTTTATGTGCGCCTTTGTTTATGGCAAACTGTTGAAAAGAATGTGCAGTTGTAAATAAAAAGGAAATTTAAATTAAAAATAGTAGTGATAATTAAAGAAAGTTTAAAGGCAGAAATTTAAGAAACATTTTACCATGAAAATGAACCTTAAAAGCAACTTGATGCTATATAAAGAATAGTGAAATATCAGCAAATGCTTTAAACGTAAACTAAAAGAGAAAAGCATACACTGGGGAAGTCTAGAAAAAAATTAGAAAATAAAAAGCGTGAAAAAAACGGTAGTTCCATTGCCACTCCGCCCCTGAATGTATTCAATTAAATTTCACTTTTTCTTTCAATTTCTAACTTCACTCGAGAAAATTTATGCACTTTGTTTTCATTTCAATTTGTTTGACTTTCACTTTTCCATCGCTTTGTTTAATAAAACATACAAACAGTTGGTCTTTCTGCAAAGTATATGCAAATGCGTGCAAATATATGTACATATACATATGCGTGCAAGCGTATAATCCTCACATTTGCGACACACACTTGTTGCATTCTTGTTGTTGTTGTTGTTGTTTCTGTGTTTTTATTTATTACTTTGTTTTCGAGTTTTTTCTTTGAAGTTTGTGTGTTTGTACACACATTGCCACAACTGACATCGTTACAAATAATTTTAGCATTTTTTTAGGGTCAGTGGCATATCTAATGAGTTGATAAATAAAATAATAATAAATAAACAAAACAAACGAAAAAAGTAATGAAGAAAAGGAATATCTATGCAAATGGAGACTTCACTGCGGAGTGGGTGGAGTTGTGTGAGTACAGCATTGGTGGTGGGCGGCGTTTCTTATTTTATGCTGCGAAATTTCATCACTAATTTATTGCGCTTATTGTACTTGCTGGTGCGTAATGAGATGCTGCAATGCGAAAATTTAACTAATTTAATTGTAACATAAAAATGAAAATTTATATTTTTCTTTACACACTTAGCTACATATTTATTTATGCACATACGAAATGAGCTAGATTTTTTCATTGAAATAAATTTACAACGCATTTTTTTCATTTAAAAAACGGGGAATATCTAATAAGAAGCATAAAACGGTTTACTTTTCAAATGAACAAAAAGTTAAAAAGAATTTTTAATTTCAACGCAGAATGTTACATTAATTTATGTCATTAAAAAAAACAAATAATGAATGCGTTGAAATACGTTGAATGTAGGACAAACCATGTACGTTTTCTAGAAAATATTTTTTTTTTTTACAAACAAATTTTTAACATTTTTATCAAGTAATTTTTAAGCGATTGTTAGGTGCAAAATCCTAGCAATTTTTCGATATTAAAATTACAATCAATTGTCCTAGTATTGTACAATTTTTTTTTTCATTCTTTAGTGGATTTTCGTTTAAAATCTCTTTTTACAAAACCAATGCATGCCCTTATGGCTGCACGCTTCTACGAAAATCTACATCAGACAGCCTCGAACGATTTTTTATGCTCTACTGTGCATTCACTTCAAATATTCAATCTCTTTTTTATATTTTTGAAAGCTCCAGTTGCGTATATCATTACTTCCACTTGATTGTAAATTAAATTATTCAAACATGCAGCAAAAATAATTGTATAACACAGCATCTTCAGCAGTCAGCTGCTGTAAAATTTGAGAACAGGTTGCCACCCTTTTTGAAAACTTTTTGAAATCTTTCTCTGTTGATACCCTTATTAATATATTTAATTTGTGAAATAAATCCTTTAAATTGAAGCTTTCAGAGGGTTGTAAACCCCAACAAAAATATTTTCGGATTAAGCCTTTCTTAAATATGTTCAATTTGAAACCCATATTTCAAAATCGTTATCTTAACAATTTAGTTGTATTAAATTTTTTATTTCTATAAAATTGTCTTTAGTTTAATACCTTTGTCATTCCATTTCATTTAACATACAAATTTAAGTGTATTAAAATTTTCAAACAAGTGGCAACTCTCCTCAAAAATTCTTCCACCATTAATCTTTAGAAATCTCTTTATTGCGATACCCATATAGTAATATATAATGCATTTTATCAATGTTTTATATTAAAATTTTCAAACAGGTGTCAACACTGCTCAAAAATATTTTTCCATTAAGACTTTTTTTAATCTGCATCTAAAATTAGCACAATCATTGGTCGTTTGTCGGCTTGCAGTGGGCTACAATAGATGCTTGTGAGCAGAATGATGATAACATTCAGCGACTCAGCAACATGCTCCTGCGCCCAGAACAATGCCCAGATCGTCCAGAACAATTTTATGCTTAACTATTCTTTCTCCTCAAATATCTTACAGTAGGGGCCTTCATACCTTCGTTCCGTATTTGCCTAGCGCATACGCATGCGCCTTTTACTGCATTACTAGGGAGGAATATTGCTACGTTGCCGGTGGTGAGCCAAGTCAGTGTCCGACTGACTGCGAAGTCTAGATTTATAATTTCCGCAGGCTGTACTGCTGTCTTTGTAATCAATAATTTGGAGCTCTGGTCTAAAGAATACCACTGTGAATGTTAGTAGTTTCTCCTGTTCCACTGCTCAGTTGAAGAGTTTGATCTTAGTCTTTTAGACGGCTAATTTTCCACTGTTATTCTCTGGGCAATAATGGGCTTTTTGCTTGTTACAGTTTGTTCTAGTTATTTTACTTGACCACTGGCAGACTCTGGAATAATACCACAAGAATCTTTGGGTATCTTACAATTCCAGCGTAACCGAATCTCTGTTTTTTTAGATAGTCTATTACCACAGGATGCCATAATGAGACCTACGCTGTCCGCTGTCTTCTGCTACCCTTAGGCAGCGAATTTCTTTGCTCTCTATGCGCTCCGCCGGCTTTTCCTTCGCCTGTATTTCCTTAATCATATCTAAATTTTTGTTTGGAGAGTGAGGTCTTCCATCGTCATGTAGTTCGAGGTATTCTGTTCCGTCGACGCCGTTCCTCTGATGATGTCTGGGCGACTTGTGTCTTTGCGAAGCCCAAAGCCCTCAATGCTGGGACGTATTCCCTCAGTGGGTGTGTGCCTTTTCGTTCTTTTGTTTCCTGGCTGCTATAGTAGGAGAGGAGAATGTCATCTCAATATACCCGGTAGGTGCAAAATAGACTGCGAGATGTGGGCGGATGTGTAGTCGTATGGATCTCAACATCTTCGAGTATATTCCGAGTTTCCAGCTATATAAATAATTTCGGAAACGAAAAAGCTAACTAGTTGACCAAGCTGGAGTGGGGGAATTAATACCAGATATACCAGGTGCAAGCAGAGTTTCACATATGGTTCAAACAAATAGCTCGGAACAAATATAAATCCATAAAAAATTGTTAGGAAAACGGCTAAACTCTTTCGGGCAGTGCATCTTCTCAACTAACCATCGTTAATTTAATCAAAAAGCTATTTTAAAAACTTATTGATAGCCAGCCATGGTGTAATAAGTTCCATGATCTGTACTTTTATTCATAAAATTGGTAACATTAAAACTCAAAATGTAAATGGGGAAGTTCAAGAATTTGGTGTTTTCTATTAGATGCTTAAATCGGGAATGTTCTCCGAAATATCATTTTGCTGATGCCATACAATTTTCGATTATAACATACATAAATGAGAGAACAATCGATATAACGAAATGAGAGTATTCGACGAATGAGAGCATAAATATTACGCATATATATAAAGATTATGACAGAGTTGTACTGAGCATTAAGGAAGGTGATTCACAAACTTAGAAAGAATTGCATTATATAAAAGGTCGGTGATTTACCTCTAACCTCTTAACCTCTTAACTTGTTAGTAAAAGTGTCAGATACACTTAAAATGTTTTGTTTTTCATAGGAAAACTCTTATGATGACTACACTGCGTATACGTAATTTTACATGTAAAATTTTAAATTTTAAGTTTAGATTTATACGAAGGCATTTTTTTTAATTTAAGAAAAAGTAGAGAAAATATTTTGTTAGTATTTAATATCTTATAAAAATATATATTTTCCCACTCAATTAATTTGGTTTAGCGCACTTGCTGCACTCTCTACACTTTCTGCTATTTCCCTTTTAATTAACACTCTAATTTGAGGTTTACGCAGCGCTCAGATTAACAAGCATGTACGGTTGCAAAGTTTAACTTAGTTGGCCAACATTACCGCACACCTACACCCATTGTGTGATTTACTTGCAAATGTTTGATTAACTCGATTATTTGTTTATGCAACGCGCAGCTTAATTCAACAGCATATTGGCTCGCAATCAGCACAGTTGCATTTGATACTGCTTAATTAGCAGTCAAATAAATAGCTTGTAGCAGTAGTTAGTGCATATCTAAATAAGTATGTATGTATGTATGCTGCAGAGTTTACTTGTGGCTCTTGTTGGTGGTATTGTTGTATGTGTTGCTGTTGCTCAATGAGCTCATATTCGCCATTCAAAGTGCTATTTAGTTACAAGAGGCGTATTTAACATGTGATTGTTGGTGTTGTAATAGTTGCATACAAACATTTTTCGAAAGTGTTTACAATTACAAATCGGCTTTCGGCTGTGGCTGTTCTCATTTGTGACCTCGCCATTTGATTAAATATTTCCTCTGCACATTTCCCGCTCGCAAACATGCTCCTCTACACATACATATGTGCATGCATTTTGTCGTTAGTGCCGTTCATATTCACATTTTTCAATTGCCGTTGCAGTAACTGTAAATTAGCAAAATTCATTAGTGTTTTGGCAATCATTCGCATATGAGGTGGCTCATACGCCGTGGCGGCCTTTATTTTTTTTTGGGTGTCACTGCAACCAGTGAAACCACTGTAATGCTACACACTCTGTCCACTTTTCATTCACCTTAACCCACCTGCATGTTTTGGTTGTATGCAGTTGCATATGTGTGTGTGTGTGTGTGTTTAACTAGTTGTGGCTCCTGCTGGGTCGTTGCATATTTTAATTGGACGCGGCACAGGCGACCAACTCCACAGCGTCGAATACTTACACGTCGAGTATATAGAAAATTGCTAATATTATGCTTTTGCCCTCACAACGGTAATGGTTGAGTGCGTGGTGGCCATGAGGTTAACGGTACTTGCTTATGGTCCACTATCACTCCTGTGGCAATTAAATCGTAAAATGTAAATTGCGAATTGCGAGTGCGCTAATGTTTTACGTACATGTGTTAGGTGCGAATTCTACATAAATATGGTGAGACATAATGTATGGTAAAACATAAAATTAATTAAAACATCTATAGTAAATAATTTTAATTAATGCACATAAAATATGGTAAGATATAAAATGTGTCAAAACACAAAATATGTTAAAACTGAAAATATGGCAAAACACAAAATTTGGTAAAACACAAAGTATGGTAAAAAAAAGCAAAATATTGTAAAATACAAAGTATGGTAAAAAAATGTTTAAACATAAAACATGGCTAGACATAAAATGTGGCTAAACATACAATATGGTATAACATAAAATATGGCCTGACATAAATAATGGTTAAGCATAAGATATAGTAAAAATTAAAACTCCAAATAGAAATTAGTGTTGCTAACATAATATATTTCTTCAAAATTTTCGAGCCCCAAAGTTGTGTTTTAAAAATGGTACGTAAGGGGGGATAGAATTTTAAAGGCGAGAAAAATGCATATTTTTATGATTTTTTTTCGGCGATTATTAAATTTTATTACATATTATTGTACAACAAAAAATTTTCAAAGAAAAATATTAATAAATATGCCGGTGACGGTGAATCTCCAGAGGTGTCTTGAAAAAAAGTGGTTTTACGGTGTACATTATAACTCGTTACCGGATTATTTGAAACAAAAAAATTGATATGCATCTTAAAGGTGATGTATTTCTCGAGGTAATCAGCAAGAGTTTTTTTCTTCTATTTTTTACAGCACTTTGAAGTGAAAAACGCGATTTTAGCTAAAAAAAATCGCGGTTAATTTGTTATTAAAAAATAGAAAAAGATGAAAAAAACTCTTGCTGATTACCTGTTGATTTATGTGAAGAAGTAATGTTCAAATTTTCAAAAGGATCGGTTCAGTAGATTTTGAGTTGTGATGTTCACGAACTTCAAAAAAGACGTTTTCGGGAAAATCGATTTAAAGTTTTTCATACGTGAAAATTCGAAATAAACCATCAATAAAAGAATATTAATTTTTATACTTACATAGAGTCATCAATGCCAGCTCCAGTCTTTTGAAAGACACATAGACGGAGAAAGGGAAAGGGATAACAAATGAAATTGCAGCTGCTTTCTAATAGGGGTATCGGGCGGCTACCGGGCAGGTATAAAAATCAGGTAGCACGGCCGGTCGTTTGAAACGCTGTAACTCCGTTAGTTTTACTCGGATTGACTTAAAATTTGTACATAATATTCTCGACATATTGTTCATTCAGAAAAAAAAAATAATAAAATGAAAAAAAAAAATAATTTTAAAACACTCCCCCCCCATAAATTTAATTCATAGTTTCAACATCTATTTTCGCCTTCATCAAATACGTCAAATTCAATGCAATTAAATGCAAACGCGTGTTTATACAGTTAATTAATTTGCATTGATTACCGCGAACCGTAATTTCCTTTTTTCTGCACTTCGACCACATAAATAGCAACCCATATTTTGCTCCAATAATAAAATCTGTTTTTATGACAGCTATAATCATTTATGATAATTAAAATAAATATACACGTCCACACTTAGCCATTAAAGTGCATATGTTTATTTGTATTGAAATTTGTTTGAAGTGAGAAATTATTGTTAATTTGGAAAATGCTTATGAACAAAACAAAAAACATCTGTTGTTCCGCTATAAAACAATTCAATTTGTGTGCATGCAAAATTATTATTTTTTTAATTTGATATATTTATATGTATACAGTCGTGTCTGGATATGGTGAACTACTTATAATTATGTTCAAAATATTGAGGTCGTTCACTGTATCACGGTTAACAGTTTTGCTCAAACTGAAACTCGTTTTATTTGCTTGAAATACACTTTATGCCTTGCTATGAAAATGTATATAAAAAGTTTCGAAGATAAAACCAAATCTAACCCAAATAGTTGCTGGTATTATGTCAAATCCAGAAATATATCCCTACATCTGTTATATCAGCTGACTACATTTCAGAAGCTACTGAATTATTTGCCAATTTCCTTGCTTCAAATTTTGTTGCTGTTGAAGACCAAACAAGTTTTGTATATGATTAGTTTCCGAAGAAACAAACTATTTTCAACTCAGTGTTCTGTCGGATTATGACATTACTGTGAGTGTGAAAGACTTAAAACGTTGCCCACAAACGGATGTCGATGGTCTTTCCGTTAATTTGTTCGAAAATTGTCGATCTTTAGTTACACCTTCAACAAGTCTCTTGCAGCTGGAATATTTATTGATTATTCGAAAATTACATCAGTTACTCTCCACTATTTAAATCAAGGAGAAAAAATGAGGCGGGCAATTACAATTTCGAAACTCAGCATTGTTTCAAAACTTTTTGAATAAATGATAAAAAAACAGACTATGTTTCAATTTGAAAGACATTCCTAATCAACATAAAATTGTACCTGTTTTTTTTTGATAACTGTCTTTCCGCTTGTAATAAATGATATCAGGTAGATATCATCTAAACTGACTTTTCGAAGGCATTTGACAGAATTTCGCATAAGATTCTGCTTTTAAAGTTTTAGAATCTGGGGTTTCATTCTACTATGCTAAGGTGGATAAAATCATATCTTGTTAATAGAAAAAGCTATATGCCTTTAGAGGAAATTTGTCCAAAGATTTTTAGTCCGACGTCTGGTGTGCCACAGAGCAGCTGATTTAAAAATTTACTCTGTCTGTCTCTCTATCATATTTCAAATTCATCACCTTTACAGAACTGAAACCATCGTATTATTCTAGATGTCAGCTAATAGATCTAGTGACCCTTCATAAGCGAAGAGCATTTCTTTCAATTATCTTCATGCTTGATGTCATATTCGGTATAATATTCTGCCCTGATATTCGACCTTGGAAGACCAACAAAAACTCTTTAGATTTCGATATTTCTTTGCCAATGGCAATTTTAAGTTTATATAGACTCAATGAATAAATAATTTTATAATCAGTACTGATGTCTTCAGTCCATGCTGTCAGCTTTATCGAAATTTTCAATAACTTCAGTAGCTTTTACAGTATTTCTGATGTGTATTTCGTCTTGCTTGGGTATCGGATGACAGTTTTTCGCCGAGCACTTTTTTAACATTCGAACTTCAAAGCGGGATTTAAATCCAGATAGCCATCCGGAGCTGGCATGAGAATTAGCTACTGTTTCCTTAATACTGGTGTGCACTTCTTATGCTCTTTCCTTCAGCATTTCTCCGCTGTCCCTTACATTTCTTTTTTGCGTTGCGCCAAAAATCAGTTGTATAATATTTCCTTCATGTGCCTTTTCGAAAAGTCTTTCCTAATATGCTCTACTCATCTGATATTTTTTTAATTTTTCCAACAATCTACAACATTTCTTTTAAAATAACGAAAGGAATTTCCGAGAGAACATGTTCTAGAATTTTGCATATAAAAATTATCACATTCAACCAGAATCGGTTTACACTCGACAATAGACATAAGCACCAAGGTCAAGAAATAGCGGATTTTGTAAGAATCAGCAACAAAAATACAAATCAGGAGAAGATCCGATTTTATTTTGGATTCATCCATGAACTCGCAGATTGAGTTTTCGTATTTACTCAAAAGCAAGGAAATTGAGTGCTTTTTGAAAAACATCAAAGAAAGGGATTTTTGTACCAGATCATGGCTGGAGATGGAGAGTGGATATACTACAATAACTCCAAGAAGAAAAACTACTATGTCAAGCCTGGTGAATTCGTCTACGTCGACGCCAAAGAGAAAAATCCACGATTCGCAGGTGTGATGTACGTGAGCCGTGCTTTGCTTGAAAAATAGCCTGAAACGACCAACTCCTACTCTTTTCATCTACTGGATGCAAAACGATTTTGGAGGAAACCGGCTCGGGTCTTTTGAAGAAATCGAAAAATGGCTCTATAATTGGATCGAGGACAGAGAAGACTCTTTTTTTTTTGAAATCATATTCGAAAATTACCAGAGAGAGATGGAAAAAGTAGTCGGTGTATTAACTTCGATCCGAAGTATGGAAGAACCAGAAGGAGAAGAGATACAGAAATTCATACCGATCTTATCAGAATGATGAGCTGAGTTGATTTAGACATATCCGTCTGTACGCCTGCCCTTCTATCTGTCTGTCTGTTTGAACGGGAACTAGTGCCTCAGTTTTTGAGATATTTCAATCAAACTTGGTAGGCAGGTGTACATATACATTTAAACGATATTTGTAGAGCCTGCCAGATCGGACGACTATAACCTATATACAACCGATTTTTCAGATATAAAATTTTCGATGATAAATGCGTCAAAAAAACACCTAAGAACTTGGTATGGATTCATATCGAAACAAATCTCCTTTACAAATAAAATCCTTAACGAGAAAAAAGAAGAGCCAAAACGTACACACATTTAGACGCATTAAAAGGGTATAGAATACACAAAATTTGATTACATGCATTGGAGGTATGATTTTTAATTAAAAAAAAAACCATTTATAATGAACAAAATATGTCCAGCTTAATGTAGAACGAAATGAAGAAATGCCACCAATTGAAATCCTAAGCGGTCAGTGGGAAATTAATGACCTGTGAACTGGGCTATTGACATCAGTGACAGCGTGAAAATTTCAAAACATACCAAAGGACTGGTCCCTTATGTTATTTGCTTATTTTTTATTCGTTTTTTTTGTTGTTGCTTTATTTTTTTGGTTGAATCCTTTTTGCCACTTATCGCTGCTGCTGCAAAAAGCTCAAGCACACATTTGTCACCAATTATTTCCAAACAATAAATTGCACAAATCCAAAATTACACATTAGTTAGCAGACATACACCCGCATACATATGCAGACAATCACAAACCAATTCGGAGGCAAATGAACTTCTGAACTTTCAACAGCAATTTTCTGCATTTGATTCAATAGCAGAAAAGCATTGACCTGACCTGAGCGAACGAGTGACACTTAAGCGTTGGTGGACCTTTTACAGAGCATAAATATGCATAAATATATATAAATATGTAAATGCTTGTTAAAGCTTAAACACACAGCCATATATAGACATGTTCAATACATGCATATATGCGTTGGAAATGAACTATTGCAATATACATACATATTTAAACTAATTTGCACCAGCACATAGCGCTCGCAAACCCTTCTTTCAGTCTCGAGATTTTTTTCTAGAAGGTAGGGGCTACTTCTTCACAACTACCTAATTTTTTTAATTATTTAAATTTAATATGGTTGTTGTTTCTTTTTTTTGTTGCCCTTTTTATGTGGCCTAACCGGCTAACCGAAAGTGAGTTTGTAGTTAATACTGAAAATAAATGCAAATAAATGAAAATAAATGAGAAGGGGCTTAAAGTAAAGAATAGCATCATTATTTTCATACACTTTAGCGCTCTTCCGCTTATTACTCACAGTTGAAAACCATTCGACAGTATCCAAATTTTAAAAATTATAAATATTTAACTACACTTAGGACGTACTTGTTCGCCCATTTCTAAGGTCAATGCGCCTAAAAAGCAAATGAACCCTTTAAATACAACGCCTTTGCCCCCACACCTCACTCCCTCTCTCTCTCTCTCTCTCTCTCTCTCACTGTACACTCCAAACAAATTGTTCACTTTCTTTGCGTCTTTTTGGGGTTATTTGACGGAAGTAGGCGCTGAACAACAACAACAACAATAATTTAAAAATATTTCACTTGTTTATTTATACATTTCATTAAAGATGTTATTCTTTATTTATTTAGGTGCAGTTGGGCATATTTTAATTATTTTTTCAATTTATTCTTATAATTTTTACTTTACTTAATTTAATGAATGAAAACTCTTTCTCATATTTTTTCGTCCTTAAAGCCCAAAAATAAAAGCGCTTGGTTGTAGGGTTCAAAGAAGAACAAGTTTTAGACCATTTAATGGTAAGGAAGTAGTCAAATGCTAATGAGCTGAAGTTGAAAGAAAAATTGAGAAAAGATTCTGTGAAACTCTCGTTGAAGAAAGAAAACTTTTTAATTGTTGAAAAAACAAGTTGAAATTAAAAGAAAAAATAAACGAAAATAAGGATGTATGTCTGTGTCGTCAAGAAAATGTTTAATAATTTATTTAATTTTAATGGTTTGAAAAAATAAAAATTTAAAAAAATATCAGTAAAAAATGCTTAAAGAATATGAATCATAGAAAGTGGTAGACAAAAAAATATTGCCTACATTTGAGCGCTAAAAAATGAAACAAAAGCTGCTCTCTGCATGATTGTGAAGTGCAGTAAAGTAGAGTGTAGTACTTTAAAAATTCAAATAATAATTTGTAAACTACCATTTCATTCTAAAAGGTTTCCAAAGTTTATGCTTAGATGTTTGAAGAAAAAAATGTTGCCTACATTTTGGCGTAAAGAAAATTGCTTAAAGAATAAAAAAATTTTGCCTACATTTGAGCGCGGTGAAAAAATGCCAAATAATATACAGCGTAGCGCTTATAACTATGAAAATGTTTGAAATAAATTGCCTATTTCATTGAAAATGTTTCACAGCTGTCAACAATAACTAGTATGCATCAGCGTCTGTTTTTGACAACAACATTGTTTTTTGCGTGAAGTTTTGATTTTCTGTTTTAATTCGAAGAAAAGGGCAGCTGAAACTCATCAAATGCTAGTGAAAGTTTATGCTGAATCTTAGAAGCCTGACCAGAGAATGGTTTCGACGCTTCAAAAGTGTTGAAGACAAAAAGCCTTCTACCCAACACAATAACAAAAGTTTGAAGATGAGCAATTGAAGGCTTTACTCGATCAATATCCATGCCAAACGCTAAGCTGAACTCGCAGAATCGTTGGGAGTGATTCAGCAAAAAAATTCCTTTCGGTTGAAGCAATTTGGATGCATTCAAAAGCAAGGAAATCGCGTTCCGCGTTGAATCCGTGAAAATTTTCACCGACGCCAAAGAGAAAAATCCACGGTTCGAAGGTCGTGCTCTGCATATGGTGTGACCAGACGGATGTGGTGTACTACGAGCTGTTAAAACTGCGCGAAACTATTAATGAGAAACGTTATCGACCAGACCTAAAGCGTTTGAGCCGTGCATTGCACGAAAAACGGCCGAAAAAACGACCGAGAGGCATAACGAGTTGATTTTGCAACTGCTACGGTCACAAACTATCTGGGAACACTGAAATGGGAGGTCATACTCCATCCGTAATATTCTCCAGACTTCCGACAACTGGGTCTTTTAAAGAAATCGAAAAATGGATCTATGATTGTATCGAGGAAAGAGAGGACAATTTTTTTTTTGGAGGTCGTATTCGAAAACTACCAGAGGGATGGGAAAAGTACTCGCACGCGGCAGGCAATACATTGAATGATGCCTTTTTTATAATATTTTTTTTTCAATAACAACACTTTTTTGAACATAGAAAATGGGCCGAATTAATTTGTACATCATTGTATTGAACATAATTAAACCTCTGCTGAGTACTTCAAAATTCCTCTCCGCTGAGACTTGATCATATCAAACTTAACCCTTTTTTCCCCTTCTTCTTTTCAATTCACAATAAAACATGCACAGACATTTATTATTCCTGCATATTTTCCATTGACGACTTGATCCTACATATTTAATATTGCCACTACCTTTTCTTAAGGAATTTTCATCAATTTGGACATTTCGCGTGGCTCAAATAATGAAAATAAAACTATTAACTCAACGAAAACTCATACAAATCGTTAACTATGCCATTTATTATTTTTCCAGTTGATTAAATTCAGAACTCAGCCAATAATCGTGATAACAATGCAAAAGCACTCGGTTTGTGTAGATGCAAGGAACAATCGATAATTGATAAGTGGGGTGGGTAAGGGAAAGAGAGAGCGAGAGAGAGAGGGAGAGAGAATTGATTATAATAATTAATTATTTAGACCGAGATGCTTTTGTAGTTGTTGTTTGCTATTCTTGTATGTCAATTCATCATTCGGGCAAGCAAAGACAAATAAACGAGAAAAATAAAGTTAATGAGAGCGAAAAAGGTGGGACAAAATTTCAGATAAGAAAATCTTAGCTATTCATTAATAGAGTATTTAAAGTAATCATTTAATCGGCAATAACAGCAGAAAATTATTTTTACAAAAAGAAAAAATACAAAAATATAAATATATTCATAAACACTTAAATCACGCAAATTTTATCAAGTCTTCACTTGAATGCTGAGCCTTTAATTACAGGCAAACAAACTTACACACACACACACACATAGACAACCACATCAATAGCCTGTTAGTGACAAGTTAACGGTATTAGCAATCATTTGGAAGGTGTACTAAAAAGTATTTTCAATTCCACCAGTCGGACCATAGAAACACCAACAACTAGCTTAACAAGTATACATGCATACATACATACATACACACAGTCATAATTCACTTGAATGTCCTGGAATTTGTTGGAGAATTTTTCGATTTGCCATAATTTTGGCAGTCTAAGGGTTAATAGCTTATTATATGTACGTATTGTGAGAATTTATTAAATTCAGAAAAACCCAAAAGGTAGTAAAATGCAGAAGGAAGTCGGGATGGGGTTTAAAAGCATTTAATTGCTTGCACGCGTAGTAAGATTTATAAATTACTGGCATTAATATGTGGTGAAATATAAAACATTAACAAGCACTAAGTGTGACGAAATATAAAGGCACAGCTGCTACAACAACAACAACAACAGCGAAATATAAAGGGAAATAAACAAAAATATAATACAAAAAAATAAAAATGAAAATAAAAATAAAAATAATAAATTAAAAACTAAATGAAAAAATTAATAAAACGAAAACAAAATAAAATAAAATAAAATAATTAAAAAAATAGCTTTAAAAAATAAAAAAACAACAAAATGAAACTAATTTAAATAAAATAAAATAGAGAAATAAAATAAGATGAAAAAATTTAAAACAAATTAAAAAAAGCTCTACAAAATAATATTTATTTAAGATACATTTAATAAAAATAATAAAATATAATAAAATTAAAAAAGTACAATAAATTAGAAGAAACTTATTTAAAAATTATAATAAATAACAATAAATAAAAATAAAATAAAATAACCAACAAAAATATTAAAATAAAGTTAAGTAAAATGTAATTAAAAAATATAGTAAAAAAAATTAAAATAATGTAAAGTAAAATTAAATAAAATTAAAAAATTAAAAATAAAAAATTAAAAAAAAATTAATTAAAACAAAATTGAATACAGTAAAAATTGAAATGAAAAAATTATAGGTAAATAAAAAATATAGTTAACTAATAAATAAAAAAATTAAATAAATTAAAAAAATTAAATAAGCTCAAGTAAAGTGTAATTAAAAAATAAGATAAAAAATTTAAGACAATGTAAAATAAAATTTAATAATGTAAAATAATATTAAAATTAAATATTAAAAAAAAATTAAAATAAAATAAAATCAAATAAAATAAAATGAAAAAAGTATGAGTAAATTAAAAGAAAAATTAACAAATAAATAAATAAAAATTTAAAAATTTATAAAATAAAGTAAAAAAGATAATAATTGAAAAATAAAAATATTTAATTAAATAAAATAAAAACTAATAATTAAAAAATAAAAATAAAATTTAAATAAAATAAAATTCAATAAAGCACAATATCATAACACCCGCGTTGAAAATAAAAAGGATTTACACTGCTTGACAATACCAATACTACACAACAATGAATTGGACCCATGCGTTAGTGAAGCCCACATTATTTATTGTTCTTTATTGCTTGCAATTTTTTCCAACACATTTTCTTACTTTTATATCTTTATTATTGCTGCACGCCGATGGCGGGCATTTGTTTTCTTTTCATCGATGTTATGAAAGCAGATGATGATGTGTGGCATGAGGCATTGTAGCATGTGGCATGTACTTAATTGAACGGGTTCACATCATTTCGATGTATTGAAGTGTGCAAATGTTTACTTTCGTCCAAGTTCAGCAAAATGTAGAACGCAAAAACTGGAAATGAGTAATGAAAAAAAAAAATTTGCGATACCAAAAAAAAAAAAAAACCGAAAAACCAAACAATGAAACGTAAGCAAAACAAAAGAAATTAATGACGCGTAAAAAAAGTTGGTTGGAAATTTTCTTGCATTTTCACTGTTTACACTTCTGGCCTTTCGTCCATTCTTCTACTCTGCCCATGGTAATTTCGTTGGTGCCTGATATTCTCGTTGGAATTATGATTTGGCGAATTCCTGGAGATTTCAAATTGCCGCCAATTGTTTGTGTATGTGTCTATATATTTTTGGGTATTTGTTGTATTGTGTGTTGATTCTGAGTGCAAACTATAAAAATGCATGGCTATTTTGGGAATTCTAAAAGGAAAAAAAATTATTTAAAAAAAACCGATTTAAATGCGTAAATTTTTTGGGAGAAAAATTTTGCATTAAATAATTTTTTTTTTTGAAAACGCATTTATATGTTTTTATTTTTTGAAAAATAATTTGTTGTATATATAGAAAGAAATATAATTCTTTGAATAAATTTTAAATATATATTTACGAAGAAAAAAACTCCACTCTGCTTGTTTCCGCCCAGGTTCGAACTGAGGACCTTGTGCGTGTGAAGCACACGTGATAACCACTACACTACGGAAACGCTTATCGATCGAGCGCCAAAGTATTCACTTCAGTGGAGCCAATAACTTTGTTTGTATGTATGTTTGCGTACAAAAAATACACTCTTATAGGAATATAACCAAATAGAAAAGAGAGTCACCGGTGCTATTTCTATAAGCCCTCTCTTCAGCTAAATCTCACTGCTCTTACCCAGAAAAATTTCTCTACACTTTCTTTTTGTTTTTTGGAGAGGCAAAGAATATTAGTGATGATACAAGAAGGGAAGGTAGTTTCACTTAAATGAATTTAACATTAAACGATTTTTTAACAACTTGATTTGCCAGTTTCAAAATATGGAGAAAATTTTTTTAATACAAATAAATATGTACATATATTCATAAAATAGACTTTAAAATGTTGGAATTTTTTTTGCTCACAATTTTTTTCCATTTTCTATGTTTTTTTTTTACTTTGAGAAACTTTTTTTTCTTAATAAAAAAATTTTTTAACACAAAAATAATATGAAAGTATAAAATAAAGGAATGTTTTCATGAAATTTAAAACCTGTTTTATATTTTTGAAAACGTTGGGTAAAAATGCCTTTTTAAGGGGTTAGGTGGATTTCATAGGAAAAATAAAATTTCACTGATTTTTTTATATATACAATCATATATTTTATTCAAACAATTCACCATATCAAGATACATATTTAAATAGTATTTTGTGAAATTTTTATTCAAAAATTCCGAAAACTCAGCCGTTGGTACCTCATCTCCCTTGACGTCTCAAAAGAAAATGCTCTCGCCGTGGACAGCATAACTCATTATTGGTTCATCTAAAATCAAAAGACCAAAAATATTTCGTTAGTACATGGATAAATCTCGTTATTGAACGAAGGAAAAAATAAACAAAAAAATAAAATTTGGATTTTTGACAGACTTTGAACCAAAAAACTCATTTTTTTTATCAAGTTTTCGTCATTCTTTGGCTCGAAAAAATTAGTTTTAATAAAAAAAATCCTTCGTTCAATGATTAGATAATGTTATTACAAAGATGTGTGCCAAATTTGAACAAAATCGCTTAATATCTTTTCGAGAAATCGTGTCCACCGACTCAAAAAATAGCGTTTTGAGATAAACGCGTTTAAAATTTCAAATTGACACAGACATGTCCTGATGGGTGGAACTTTCAAAGGGTCTATCTCTTAGAATTTTACTCCGATAGATGTGAAATTTTAGGAGACTATTTTAAATATAATTTACAATTTAATAAGACAAAACATCGATTTTTTTTAATTTTCAAACCCACCTAACCTCTTAACCAAGGAATAAAAAATGTGTATATTTAAATAATCCAAAAGTTGCCAGTGAAGCTTACAAGAGAAGGCGGATTACACTTTCAAAAATTTAAATATTATTTAATATTGAAATTACTTGAGTAAGCTCAATTAAAAAACAATTTAAAAATTTTGAAATTCCGAATTTTTTATAACCACCCAATAAATAATTTTTGATGCTCAAAAAACTTTAAATTTTTCAAAATTCTGTAGGAAAGCATACACAAAAAAAAACGGTTAATTTTCCACAAAAAAAAAACCCTTAAACAAACAATTTTCAAAAATAATATTCGATTTTGCCGTGAAAACCGTGAATTTCAGCAGTATTTGCTGTTACATAGCAAAAAAAAATCATTACCATCCTTCCTACATGAGTTCATTTGCTTTACTCAAATCACTCACTTAAATTGGATTATTTTACCTTCGAGCTACAACTAAATGCACACATAAACGACTTCCTAATTGACTTAACATGCCAGCAGTGAGTGTTCAATTTACGCCACTTAACTGTTTCTTCTTCTTCCCAAAAACTCATTAACGGTTTTTCTTTTGACTCCAAGTTCATTTTCAAAGTGGGCAAGAAGAATTTTGTTTGACCATTTCTTAGACAACCATATCGTTATCTCATTATTTAGCCGCCATACCAATTGCCTTACCATCAATCACATGTCTGAGGCCATTTCAGACGCTTTCACCACCGCCGCTCTTCACTCAGTGGACGCTCATTCGTCTGTATTTATTTTATTTGGGACCTCGTCGTATCCATTGCAACATACTCGGACATAATTGTGAATATAATAAGAGCAAAAAAAAAAATAATAATAAAAAAAATCAACAAAATATCTGCTATTATTGTGCAAATATTATTGAATTAGTCTTTATATCGCCAGCATTTAATTTTCTTTATTCCTCATAATATTTTTCTCTCTGTTTTTCGCTTCGTTTTCATTTTCCTTCATTTGTGGTGTCATCATAAAATAAAAAATAAAATAAACTCAAACGCGTCTGCCCTCATTTTCCGATAATTCTGATTGCGCTTCGATTGACACAAATAAAGAGACTGACTGAGTTGGTGGAGGCGAAAAAGCGAGGGCAGCGCGCCGACACGAGAAGGATGCGGCCAGAGAACTTAGAATAATAAAATAAGTCCTCTGATGCGGCGATGCATAAAACACAAAATTTTCAATTTTCCATTCGACTGTGTTTGAATGAACGCAGCTAAGAACTAAGTAAAAAAAAAACACAATCAGAGCAAGCGAAGCCAAGGAGCAAAGGGAATCAACAAGTTCGTTTGTAACCTCAAAATAGACTCAACGCGTAAAAATAGCAATAAATAATTCAAAATGTTGTAAAAAAAATCACTGTATTTATACTCTTGAAAAGTGGGTTTGTTAACAAAGGAAGACGAAAAAAATGTTTGAAATGAATGATTTGCAACCAGCAGACAGCATGAACGAACGAACGGTTAAGTGACTACTCACTGACTTTACTGTCCATTTAGTGCTGATATCTCCGTGTCTGCTCATTTCTATACTGAGCGCCATCGTGACCACTCGCTTGACTTCAACTGAACTAAAGCGATATTTGCGCTGGGTCGAAGAGCGCCGCCAGGTTGTCTGCGCTGTTGCCACACTTCACTTGCTTAATTAAATGCGAATGCGCTTACGAGTCAGCCATTTATTGGTATCATTTGTTAGTTTTTTTTTTACATATTTTTACACAAATATAGTAAAAGAGAAAGATCAAGAAATAAAAGGAGAAAAAATTAAAACAGCAATCAATACAAGCCTCTTAAAAATGATGCTTCGAATAGTAAAAAAAAAAAATGAAATTTACCACAATTTTGTGTGATTAATTCGCTGGAGTGCAGATTTCATAAAATAATTTTTCACGATTTAAGAAAAAAGGACATAATAAAAAGCATTAGAAAAGGATCAGAGGTTTTTTTTTGGACAGATAGGCTGGTGGAAAGAAGACAAAAAGACATCATCTGCAAACTTAAGCCAAATATCTTGTAGTTAGAGTTTTGATGACAGTTTGGCTGGAAGTTGCTCCTAAGAAGAAGAAGAAGTTTAAAATCTACAACAGTTCTATTACGGATGTACAAAAAGCCCAACGGTGCCGAATTTCAAGATCTCGGTGGCCAATTGACATCGCCAATACGAGAGATTACGCGGCCGGGAAAGTGCATTTTGCTTATTTACGTATCCACCGAGTGAGAAATGTGCCTCGTCGCTGAAGAAATTTTTTTTGGAAAAATCGCAGTCCACTGCTTGCTACTCAAGCACCCAGGCTGGATTTTATATGGATGTGGGTGTAAGTCCAATTGCAAAATACGCCGTAATAGACAGTAAGAAAGTCCCAACTCTTGAAAATGTCGAGAAATATACACATTCGGGTCTTCGGCTACATTTTCACTTACATCAGCGATATTTGAGGTGAAACAAGCAAAATGATGATGCGCAGGCTTTGCAATATTTGTAAGCGATCCAGTTTTTTCAAAGTTCTTAAAAAATTTACCAATTATTTGAGTACTTAAAGAAATTAGACGTTTGAATCATCATTTTTTGTAGTTAGTTTCAACAATTTTAACGTATTGTGCGGTTGTTAAGCGATCCATTTTCATAAACTAAAGCAAAACACATTTGGTTTGACAGTTAAGTTTGACAGATGTGAAAAAACAGCCCAGCACTTTCCAAACCACTTGCAGGATAACCCTTTATTACGAAAGCGTTACAATAGTTGGTGAAGATCTTTTTAAAAATCCTTGGAATTTTAATATATAAACGCTCAAGAGTTCTAGACAGATAAGGAGAACTCACCACCCGAAACTTACCACATCTTACTTTCCATATATGTATATGATGGGTGTGGTATGTGTAAAATTCTCACACAGGATCTTCCAATACGTGAATTCACCTCACTTAAAGTCACCTCTCTTTAGACCATTGTAAATTTTCCAAAAATACTTTCAAATCAAATACAGTAACAAGTTAATTCCAATTTTGACCTTCCCTTACATTTGCTCGATTTTCCCGATTTTTTTTTATTCAACATTTATTGCCAAGATTAATGGCTTGAGAAGACTTCTCTAATGCATGGGTATTCCCTGTCCGAGGAGGAGTTGCTTGTGTAGCGTAACTTTTGAGAATTTCATTAAACATGTTCAACTGAATCTTTTAACTACATATACACATAACTATAGACATATATACCCGCAGACAATTTTTCAGTTAATTCCCGCTAGTTTTGAGTCCAACATACAGCCTTCAAAGTTTCAAACGATTAGTTTTCATTTCACCTCAACATCCTTTGCACTAATTGTTTTGTACTTTTGTACAAATTCTTTTTTTCTTCTTCTTCTTACTTTGCTACTTTTGCTGGTAACTTTTTCCTTTTTCTCAAGTTGATTACAAATTCAAGGGTGTTGTGCACTTAACGAAAGTGCAATGTTGCCAACCAGATGATGTATATATATATGTATATATGCACTGTAGTATATGTAAGAAATTGTGTATGAATTGGTATTGCTTTCGCTGCAATAGCGTGGGTGAGCGTGTAGAACAGCAACAGATTTTACCATTTTATCGTTTCCTGTTTTGTTTTTTATAATTTTTTTCTTCTATTTTTCCGGCGCATTAGCGCACCATACCGAAAAGTGCAATAATACATTGATACTCGCAAACAAGCGCTCGCACACACACTCACAGCACTAAGAAGTTAGTACTCACATTCATACAAACTTTCCCCATTTTTGCCCACCTTCCAGCATATGCTTTTTTGTAACTATTTTCATTTTTTACCTCTTGCTCTCGCATATTTTTCTTTTTATTTTCCTTTTGTAATTATAAAAAATTAAAATACTTTTTTCTCAATCATTGAGTGTGTGTGTGTGTATTTATGTTGGCTGACAGGTGAAATTTCAAAAGAGGAAATGAGTACACGCCTTTTTTCTATACTCTTGAGTTTATAGTTTGCAATATTAATTTTTTGCTGCTTGTTGTTTTGTTTGTTGTTTTAATTGCAGTTGTGACCGTTGTTATTCCATTTTGATGTCTATTGTTATCTTTTGTTCCTCCTCCTGACAGATTGAGTGCTTCATCAGTCATTCTCTACAATGACCTTTATGACTAGTTAGAAATAAAAACAGAGGAAAAAATTCAAATTCAATATGAAAATGAATGAAATTGAAAAATGATGAAAGGTTTGAAGAGTAAATGCCACGCTATACGCTATAACTGTAGTTGAGTTGCGTACATGCGCTCACATTTCATTCGATTCCTCTTCAGTTTCATTTTTAGATATCCTTGTAAATGTGACTCGATTTGATTTAAGACCTCACATTTTTATTCTGCGAAATATTGGTAAGTTAATTGGAATCGAAAAATAAATTAAGTGATATAAAAAAAAAAAATAAATCAAATAAACTAAAATAAAATAAAAAAACAAAATAAACATAAAAAAATTAAAAAATTCAATTAAATAAAAATAAAATGAATATTATATATTAAATAAAATGAAATAAAATAACATGAAATGAAATAAAACAAAAACGCCTGTGATGCCAGAATCCGTCGGTTCGATTCCTGGCAAAAGAAGTCTGATGAGGAGATGTGGTGATCTCCACACAGCTGTCACTTCTACCAATTTTTCCATGTTGTATAACAAAATATTCAATAAAAAATAATTTTTTTAACAAAAATAGGCTTTTGAGTACAGCTCATTTACTTATAACCAAAAAAAAAAAAAATTAAATTAAATTAAATTAAATTAAATTTAATTAAATAAAATAATCTAAAATAAAATAATATAAAATTAATTAAAATAAAATAAAACAGAACAAAATATAAAAAGGAATAAAAAAATATTTTAAAATAATAAAAAAATAAATAAATTTATATGAATTAATATTTTATATAAAATAAAATAAATGCAATATAATAAAACAAAACGAACTGCAAGAACTACAAAAAAATAATGATTAGTTTAAAAAAAATTATAAAATAAAATAGTATATATTAAAATCACATAAATTAAAATAAAAAATATACTAACAATAAATAAAATAAAATATATGTGAAAATATAAATAAGAAAATAAAATAAAATTAAATAAAGTAAAATAAAATAAAATACAATAAAATAAAAGAAAGTAAAACAAAACAAAATAAAATAAAATAAAATAAAATAAAACAAAACAAAAAATAAAGAAAAAAAGTGTTAAAAAAATAAAATTCAATAAAATATTATAAAATAAATTAAAAACTTTAATATAATAAATCAAAACGAACTGCAAGAACTACAAAAAAAAAGAACTGCAAAAGAAAATATAATAATTAGTTAAAAAAAGTTATAAAATATAATAATATGTATTAAAATCATATAAATTAAAATAAAAAATATACTAACAATAAATTAATTGAAATTAAAAATAATAAAATGAAATGAAATAAAGTAAAATAAAATAAAATTTGGAATAGATAAGGCAAAATTAAACTAAATATTTTAAATTAAAATAAAATAAAATAAAACCAAAGTTACCACGCTTAAAAGAATTAAAAAAAGAACCAAAGTTACCACACTTAAATATCAAAGCAGGCTTTATGTGGTGATTATCTGCTATTAAATACATCTAAAATCGTAACCTCAATTTATGCTTTGCAGTTAATTATAAAAAGGCTGCCCACATATTCATTTGTCTCCAAAAGAAGTTTATTACCATCAAAAACCTTTAGAGCACCTTAGTGGAAGCACATCACTTAGTCAATATTAAAGAAGAATAAGCATAGTCACTAACTCATAATCATTTGCCTTTAATTCCACTTTTTTATGCTCGACTTAGCATGTAAAAAGATGGGGGCGAAAAAAAGCTTTTACGAAGATTAAAGCAACCGCAACTTTAATTAGACCAAACCGTAAAAACGAAAACAAACTTTTAGGCGGTCAGAGGCTGCCGCTCTCGACTTCACTCAACTTCGAATTTCCTTTTTTCTTTCGTTTTGCACAACTGTAAGCCAACTAAAATCTTTTACCTTTTTTCTGTACATTTACTGCATTTACCAACCCATTTGCCAAATTGTCATTCAAAAGTGGCGTTTTTGACTATTTTTTTGGGACTGAAATTCAGGCAGAAGAGAAATTAAAAATAATCAAACCAAACTGCCATTGCATGAGCGGAAAAATTACATAAAAAATAAAAAGAAACAACAAGAGCAATTAATTGAAATTAAAAATCTTGCACACATTCCCGAAATCATCTTCAACGCCCTTACTCGCCGATACTTTGCGCTCTGCCTCAGTACTGGCTCGAAAACTTTCATGTGAATTAACTGCTTAAATTTAACTTAAAATGGTAATCAAGCTCCACGAGCCGAAGTGTGATTATCAGCGATGACTCCGGCAAAAGGAACCCGTCCGGCTGGTCGTGCAAATAACTGTAATTGTTTGGTGAGCTGGTGAGCGGCCAGTTCGCATTTTTATTACGGTTATGATTATTATGATCTTTATTGCGTGTACTCGAATCGTGGGACCATTAAATATGTATGTATGCATGGGTGTGTGTGTGTGAAAGCACGCTTGATACAAGTGTGTGGTTACTTTATGGATTTTAAAAGCTCGCGTTTTCATTGCTCAACCATTTCTCTTTGCGGAATTGCACTTTGCTGCAAGCGAAAAATATAAAAATTTCACAACGCGCTTGAGATACCTATATTTTTATATTTATGGCCAAAGCTCGATGAGGAGTAAAAATACATCCTTGAATAGTAGAGTTTTGCACGCTGTTTGCTTTTATCATTCATTTTCCATTGCTGCCTTCCTTTTTACCGGTCTGCAGCTTACTATTTTAGTGAGTTGCTGTTTTAAATCTAGAATGGGTGTTTTTCATACCGCCATAATAATTTATGAGACTCCTTAAAGTAGGTAATGAGCTCACATAGCTGGGTGTACGGTATCTCGATATCTCTTTCACTTCTTGTCACACGAATTTACAGGAATTATAAGAAAAACGTAAAATATTGCCTACAATTAGGCTGAACATATTATTTAAAGCAAAGTCACAAACTAAATTTTATATGTCATCAAAATTATTATTTATATTTATATATTTAGAAACACATTTTTTCGAATAAGAAGGTTTAAATTTCTAAAAAAAAATTATATACTCTATTCACACACATAAAAGAAAAAATATGTTTTCAATTCCTTTTTATAAATCTCAAAGCAAATAATGAAAAAATAAATCTGGAGCTTCAGAAAGTGTTATAAATATCAGTACAAACTGTTTCTGAACTTTAATTTAGATAATAAATTTATAATGAACGGAAAACGTTGCCTACAATTAGGCTGAACATATTATTTAAAGCAAAGTCCCAAACCCTAAATTATATATGTCTTCTAAATATATTTATTATTTATTTAGAAACACACTTTTTTCGAATTGAGTAAACCTTATAGTTTTCTACAAAAAAATTGCACGGAAGAAATGAAAATGAAAAGATACATTTGAATTTTCAGAATTTATTATAAATATCACTACAAACTGTTTCTGTACCACAATTTGGATAATAAATTTAAAAGGAACGTAAAGCGTTGACTACAATTGGGCTAAATATATCGTTTAAAGCAAAGTCACAAACCCTTAATTTTATATGTCGTCAAAATAACTCCGATTTTTTTTATTTGGAAACACAATTTTCGACTTGAGTAAACCTTCAAATTTTCAAAATGCATAAATGTAAACTGTATTCTCACACTTAAATGAAAAAAATATATGTTTTGAATTCCTTTTTATAAATCTCAAAGCAAATAATGAAACAATACATTTAAGTATTCAGAATATATTATAAACATCACTACAAACTGTTTCTGAACTAAAATTTAGATAATAAATTTATAAGGAACGTAAATTGTTGCCTACAATTAGGCTAAATATTTCGTTTGAAGTAAAGTCATAAACTCTTAATTTTATTTTTTATTTGGAAACACATTTTTCGACTTGAGTAAAACTTCTAATTAAAAAAAAATAAAAATAATAATAATAATAAATGTATACTGTATTCTCACACATAAATGGAAAAAAAATATTTTGAATTCCGTTTTATAAATCGCAAAGCAAATAATGAAAAAATACATTTGGAGTTTCAGGATGTGCTATAAATATTATTTCAAACTGTTTCCAAACTAATATTTTGTTAACCATTTTATTATATTTGTGTTATATTTTCGAAATATCAGTCAAACCAGACTTTAAATACTGTCTTTATCTAGGCTACAACGACATATATTGCCCTATTGGAAGAGTAGCTTTCAAATTTATAATGTTTTAAAAATTAATAAGTTCTAAAAATTAAATCGAATTTTTCGTTTTCTTTTTACTCTTACACATAAAATACACAGCACATAACATGAAAATCCCGCAAGATAGTTTTTCTTATTTTTTATTTTAACGGCACTTTGATGATACACAATGAATGACGTGAAGATGCTCAAGCGGGCACGATAGAAGAACGATATGTACGAAGAGCGTCGAAAAAAAATCTGATAAGCCCTTGAGGGACATAGAAAATCGAAGAATTTGCTTCAATTTCATTTATGCTTTGATAGCTTCGAAAGGAATTTTCTAGAAACGCCAGAGGGACCATATGTTAAGCGTTTCGAATGTTTTACGTTTATTTTAGAAGTTTTGCGTGCAGAAAGCAATGTTTCAAAACATGTCAATACGCAGACACATACAGATGCATAGAACAAAGTAAAAGTATATGAAACGTAGGCGTCTGTCTGTGGAAGAACAATGAGTAAAAGCAGCGAA